>CATNEN010000001.1:16062500-18462500 GCA_950097015.1 Macrostomum hystrix
TTCTCAGCAAAGCTGTCAAAATCTACCCATTCAACATCTTCTACTGTAGGAGCAAAAGACTCAGGCATACCGACATCATTCTCGGTGCTAGCTTCCACTGGAACAGGAGTAGTTTCAGACACAGGACGCCGAGATGTTGAGCCTCGATTTCGGCCGCTAATGATTGTCTTAATCTTTCTGGGTCGCCCACGACAGCCAGTTTGCAGTGTAGCTTTGACAACACGCTTCAGTTCGATGCCGCGATACATTGTCTGGAAATGAGAAAGTAATTTATAATCATTGCTCTACAGTATTTAATATTGTAGACAGACAACTGTTTTCTATATAATACTATAAAGTTTTATATATTCTACAATGAAATCATAGCACTTATATTCAACATATATTCCCACAAGTATTGTGGCCATGTAACTACAGTCTGTGGAGATGCTGACCTGCACTTGGGCGTCATTTCTATACACTTGCTTGAATATAAAGAATTGAACATATACTTAAAAATTTGCACACAAATCCCTTTTTCTCACTCTCACAAATTAACACATTACTGCCACCCATGGACTCCATGGAATGTGACAAAGATTGGCAGACTGGGGTGGCAGTTTGCTCAGCTTTGCCAGGGCCAGACTGTCATGCTGCAGTTTCCAGCTGCAGCTATTCTGCCGGACATACTGCAGTTGTTCTGCCTAGATGATCAGCCTGTCTGATACTGATACCAGCATGGACTTCTCTAATCCTCCAATGGATTGCCACTAATCTCAGTCTAATACCCTCTCAAGTGATTGATTTCAAGATTTCAATTTCACTATTTACGATATAAATATTGATCTTAAGTTCAAGGTCCACTGGAAAGAAGCCTTTATGTGCAAAGAGTATGCATTAGTTTTTTTGAGATCTTGCCCTATTAACTATTTACTTTATTTACTATTTACCAAAGCCTACTTGACTCAATGTTAAAGTTACTTATATTGGTGGTGCGTCACATATTACATTGTTTATAATTTCTTTCTGGCACACAGAGCCACCTTTTTGACTCTGGAAGTAGGCTAGGAGGCTAGGTCTAAAGACCAAATGAAATTAGTGACTGTGTTGCTTCATAAAAAGTTGCAGAGCTTGGTACACTGTTAAGCAAGAAATGCAAAGAAACTAGCAGCAGAACTTAATAAATAAAAGTGAATATTATAGTCGGACAACTGTTTCGAATTTAATACACACTGGCACAACCTCTAACAAAATTTTGGATTAACCTATCTTCAATGTAAACTAAATATGAGTAAATGCTTATAGGCACTAACTATAGTACTGGTTTACTGCCGAGTAACTAGTTTCTAACCTGCCAAAGATAGTCAGATAATATTTACTATTCAATACTAGCTATCTAGAGTGTTATATTACATCATATTAACCATGTAATTTTGCCATATAGCGACATATGTTATTTTCCAACTGACATTGTTTAGACATTTATCGAGTTTTTAATTACCCGCAGGCGCAGCTAAAACTTGTGCAAATGACTCTGATTTGTCCAAAACTAAGTGAAGAGTGAAGTAAACAATACAAATATTTTTCTTTTTAACCTTAATTACGATTTACGAAGAACGAAATTTGCTACCAAAGTGGCAATAATCTAGAAAAAGTAACAGTAATGTGGAATGATTGCAATTGGTACAATCTTGTACTTTTTTGTCCCGATTAACCTGTCTTTCACTTTCAGTTGAACTGAAAGAGAAAATTAAATTACTAAATTAATTAAAATTCAGTTCAAAATTAAAATTTGAAAAAGCTAAAAACAACATGGCGGACAACTCCGACGAACATGCATCTGAAATTATAAAAACCGCGCCAAAAAAATCTGCAGAGCCTTCTTTATGAATATGTTTAAGAACTTAATTATTTGTTTTTTCAAAGCAGTATTAAGTAGCCTATACCTTTATTACGATTTTGTTTTTTTAAACTTGAATGTTACGAGTACGTTACGGTTTACATACGTAAGTTGCGGGTAATATCGAGCCGATCTTCAAGAAAGGAAAATAATGTGTTTCGTAGCTAACTATTTGGAATACCTTGGTTGTTCGAGAATTATTAAATTAAGACCTAATATACCAGAAAGTCTCACGGTTTCCCTACTTTAAAGCAGAACACGAAAGCTCAGACACTTTTATTAAAAATATATATAATATTTGTAGATGAATTAACTAAATCGATGTTTCAGTAGGTTGAACTCGTGCGATTATACTGCTTTTGCGACAGAATGCAATGACTTAGCATTAATTAGATTTATAAATTGGTCGATTATTTATCATGTTGATTTCTGTCGAAAAGGTTAAATGTTCCGGAAACTTTATGTAACTCTAAACAAAGTAAAACATTTAGATACTGGTGTGAGGAATAGTAAGGCATTGCACTTCGTACCCTACAAAATTTAAACGCTGTTTTGCCGTTTTTATGCAGTATGTGTTAAAAAAAAATTTTAGCGAACTATTTTCGCTTCAACCTTTCTTTTAAGTTACTTTTATGCTTTAAAAATAATGATTTAATGATTTTTGCCTTGCTGGTCTTTATTTAAAACTTTATGGATTACATGTAATGACAAATATAAGTAGAATGTTTGGTGCAACGATAAATCGCTGAGTATTTGTAATATTGACGTTCACCTTTTAGGTTTTTGAAGCTTTGCAGATAAAATTTGGGGACCTGCTGGACCCGTCGTTAGAAAATGGAGCGATTCGCTAGCTCGCGATATATTTGCTAGCGTTGCTAATATTGCGTTGCGAATTTGATCGCTACGATGGCCATTGCTTAAAATAAGTAAGCACAAGCTGCAGCCTGCAGCCAAAAAAGTATTCGAACGAAAGAATATACTAATAAATAGTAATTCTTCGTTGAATATGGGCAATGTTATGTGGTGAAACTGGTAGCACGTCTGCCTGACAACTGCGGGTCGTTGGTTCGACTCATTTTTTATTTAAATTAATGATTATATGTTTTGCAGAACAACAAGAACATCATATAAGCCTACTCATTTCTTAATCCGGCTGAGTAAGAAAAAAAGCGGTTTTACGCTGATTTACATAAATATCAGCACTATACAGTACACTCGAAGCACCAAAGGAATCACATACAGTAGGATAGCCTATATGTTTTGGAAAACTCTGAAAAAGTATTCGAACGAAAGAATATACTACTAAATAGTAATTCTTCGTTGTATATGGGTAATGTCAAGTGGTGAAACTGGTAGCACGTCAGCCTGACAACTGCGGGTCGTTGGTTCGACTCATTTTTTATTTAAATTAATGATTATATGTTTTGCAGAACAACAAGAACATCATATAAGCCTACTCATTTCTTAATCCGGCTGAGTAAGAAAAAAAGCGGTTTTACGCTGATTTACATAAATATCAGCACTATACAGTACACTCGAAGCACCAAAGGAATCACATACAGTAGGATAGCCTATATGTTTTGAAAAACTCTTAAATTAAGAAAACTCTTAAAGAATTTATTTTTCCAAACATATCGGCAGCATCCGAACCCCACAGAATTGCCGCACAGAACTGCTTTATTCCACGCCAGCCGGAATTATTATTACCCGACGAAATGTCGGTACTCATCTGCAGCTGAGTAGACTGTGTGCACATCAGGGCAAAGCAGCTTGCCAAGGGCTGCACGAATAGTTCTAGACTAGGTCGGGAGTCGAACCCAGGACCATCTGATCCAGAGTCCGACACCTTACTGACTGAGCTATCCGCCCTCATGGGCAACCTCTCCCCCTCCTCCTTCCCACCCCCGTCACCTTCCTATCCCATATCCGAGGCCCACACCAGGAGCGCACCCTGGGCCCATGAGCTGCGATCGGCTAGCCCAGCTCACCTCACCATGAGGGCACCCTGGCTAGGCGCACTATAAACGCATGAGCTGAGGCCGGCTAGCCCGCGGCCATAGACTGTAGGATGCGTTCCCACTTCTACGGAGACCTCTTTCCTACTGTTCATTATCCCCTTTCCTTTCATCGATCCCGTCTTCTTGTGCGGTCCCGGCCTTCTCCAGATCTCGTTCCCGATCGGGTCCGGGCGGCTCCCAATTCGGGCTGGGCTGGGTCGATGCCGGCAGCTGCGGGTCGGGACAGGCCGGGTTGATTCCGGCAGCGCCACGTCAGCGCAGCTGCAGGTCCGGTCTCGGGCCATTCCACGTCAGCACAGCTGCTGTCATGCCGAACCGGGTTTGTGCTGAAATGATTAAGTGATCTCGGGGCGGGTTTTGTCTAATCTTTCTCCTGTCAGTTGCTCGCCCTCTCTGCTGTTGCTATTTTTAGCTTTTAGTTTTCTGCTAACGAACTCTTAAATACCCTTCAGATTTCTACGTCTTATATCATCCCCCTTTTGAAGAAATCCTTGACTGGTCAAGGGAGATGTAATCTATTGTCTTACTCGAGTTGCTAATCGGCTTACTACTAGTAGATCTGTGAACATATGAGACGTTTGAAATCTGAGACTTGATTAAGAGGTTAAATAGATAATTGTATTGAACTGTCACCATAAATAAATGTAGAGTTCGAGGAATAAAGTTCTAGTTATAAATTATAGAATTGGGGGTAGTAACCCTCCAGCGGCGGTACTTGATACTTACTCCGGTAGTAGCGCCGGAGATGGTCAATTGTGGGCCACGGCTTGGTAGGTGGGTCGGGCCGGTAAGATGTTTCGGCTGGCCAAGTTCCATAGACCTGCCTGGTAGGACAGCACCCTTCCAGGCCGACCTCCCTGAGGTCAGTCGTTGACGTGGCCGTCGTGAGGCCTCCATCAATATCCTCCGCGGTCACCTGAGTGACCGCGTCCGCCTTCAGGACCGGCCGCCCCCGGATATCTACATCGACGAACTTCTGGCCGGGGCGGCGGTCGTAATCCTGGTTGGCCATTGCTGGAAGGGTGTCCAAGATATGTAGCTTTCCTATGTGTTTTTCATTATTCCTTCGGTTATTTTCCTGGCTGTCCTCCCGAGTTCTCTCTTGCTACTGCCTATCTGTTGTAGTTGATGTTTAAATTCAATTGAAATTAAGTTGAACAGAAGTAAGTTATAAGGTTTTTCAAAAAGCCGAAACCAAAATACGGCGGCGAGCAGGGAGTCTTTGAGCCGTCTGAGGACTTCGTGAAGTCCACCGCCATCCTGCCGGCACGCGTGCTGGCGGTCTCAGATGGCTGCCGCATCCCGGTGAAAATGTGCAACCTGGCAGAGGAGCCCGTGCTGCTGTACGCCAACAAGGCGGTCGGCACGTTCGAAGGCGCGATGACAGACGAGGACGGTCGCCAGGAGGCGGCCCATGAGACCCCCGTTGGTTGGAACATCAACGCGGAGCTGCCCGAACGGGATGCTGCGAGGCTGCGACAGCTGCTGGAGCGCAACGAGGACCTGTTCGCAAGGCACGAGTACGACCTGGGCACGACGGCGTTGCTGCAACACCAGATCGAGCTGGTGCCCGGAGCGCGGCCACACCGGCAGGTCCAGCGCAGGCTGCCACTGTCTGTGCGAGACCAGGTGGACAAAAAGATCGGCCAGATGCTGGACAGCGGCATCATCGAGCCGTCGACATCGCCATGGGCCAGCAACCTGCTGGTAGTCCGCAAGAAAGACGGCGACATCAGACTGTGCACGGACTGGCGGCAGCTCAACGCCTGCACCGTCAGGGACGCGTACCCGCTACCGCACCTGCAGCAGGCCATGGATGCGCTTGTCGGATGCTCCTGGTTCTCCACCATCGACTGCCGGCAGGGCTACCACCAGGTGGAGGTGGCGGAGGAGGACCGGCACAAGACGGCCTTCTATTCGACGCGCGGCCTGATGCAATTCTGCAAGATGGGCTTCGGTATGTGCAACGCCCCGGCGACGTTCCAGCGGCTCATGGAGCTTGTGATGTCCGGCCTGTCTTGGGAGTCCGTGCTGACTTACATCGACGACATCATTGTCTTCAGCAGGACGTTCGACGACCACTTAGAGAGGCTGGCGGAAGTTTTCAAGCGGTTGCGAGACGCGGGACTCAAGCTGCACAAGGCCAAGAGCGCGTTCGGTCATCGCCGGGTGCTGTACCTGGGACACCTGATCAGCGAGCAGGGCATCGCACCGGATCCCGGCAAGGTCGAGGCCATTCGCAGCATGCCCAGCCCAACAACGACCGAGGAGGTGAAGCGGTTCCTCGGAATGTTGGGGTTCTACCGCCGGTTCATCCCAGGCTTCAGCCAGACGGCGAGGGTCCTGCATGACGTCAGCGTGAAATCGAGGGACTTCGAGTGGAGCAGCGACTGCGAGCGAGCGTTCCACGAGTTGAAAGATCAGCTGACGACGGCTCCGGTGCTGAGGCTGCCGGATTTCACCAAGCAGTTCGTGCTCAGCTGCGACAGCAGTCAGTTCGCCGTCGGGGCGGTGCTCAGCCAGCTGCACGGAGACGCCGAGCTGCCTGTGGCGTTCGCCTCGCGCACCCTCAACAAGGCCGAGCGCAACTACTCGGCGACCGACCGTGAGCTGCTGGCGCTGGTCTGGAGTTTGAAGCACTTCAGGACGTACCTGCTGAGTGTCCCGAACTTCAGAGTCTACTCGGATCACCGGCCACTGCAAGGTCTGCTGACAACGAAGGATCCCGAAGGTCGGCTGGCGCGATGGCTTTCGACGCTGCAGCAGTTTTCGTTCGAGCTGCTGTACCGACCTGGCAGGGACAACGTCGTGCCGGATGCGCTGAGCCGGGTGGCCGGCACGCGCCTGCAGCCTCGGTGGGACGACAGCAGCCTACACGAGGAGCAACGGCAAGACCCGCTGCTGAGCAAGGCGTTCCAGGCGCTGACCGAAGGGGTCGACAGCCTGTCCGATTCATGGGCGGCGCAGGTTCGCGAGCTGCTGGACGGGGCCTCGGTGAGCTCGGCGGGTGTCCTGCTGGTGGGTGGCCGGCCAGTCATTCCCGGTCACCTGCGGCCACATTTCCTGCAGCAGGCGCACTCGTGCGACCAGAGCGGACACCTCGGCGTCGACAGGACCGGAGCGAGGCTGTCTGAGCGCTGCTGGTGGCCTGGTCTGCGACGGGACGTCGAGAACTGGGTGGCCAGCTGCGCGGTCTGCCTGGCCAAGAAGAGTCCAACCAAGCCGCAGAAAGCGCCGCTGCAGTCGACGTGCCAGCCGACGGCTCCGTGGCAGCTGGTGCAGATCGACATCAAAGGGCCGCTTCCGCGTACGACCGATGGCAAGGCGTACATCCTGAGCATGTGCGACGCCTTCTCCAAGTGGATGGAGACGGCAGCCCTGGCGGGGATCGACGCGGTGACGGTGGCAGATGCACTGCTCAAGTCGGTAGTTCTGCGTCACGGCGCTCCTCAGGTGCTGCACAGTGACCAGGGGCGTCAATTCGAGAGCGAGGTGTTCGGCCGGCTCTGCGAGCAGCTGGGCGTCGAGAAGACGCGCACGTCGCCGTTTCATCCGAGCGGAAACGGAATCGTCGAGCGAGGCAACCGGACGCTTGGTGACATGCTGGCGACGACGGTGGCCGAGAACCAGCAGGACTGGGACAGCAAGCTGCCGTATGTGACCTGGGCCTACAATACCTCCGTGCACAGCACGACCGGCCTCAGCCCATACCAGGTCCTCCACGGCTGGCCACCGAGGCTGGCTCTCGACAGTTGGCTGATAAGCAGCGACCGGCCGGCAGCCGACGGTGAACATCACGGCTTCTTGCGGCGGACTCAGGAGAACCTGCAGAGCGCCTTCGACACGGTGCACAGCCGACTGCGAAGCGCCCAGGTCGAGCGCAACCGGCTGGCCAACCGGGACTCTCGGTTCGTGCCGTTCGAAGAGGGCCAGCTAGTGATGCTGCGCAACTCTGTTATCAAGCGCGGCCAGACACGGTGCCTCAGCGCCAAGTGGAAGGGGCCCTACCGAGTCCTGAGGCGCCTGGGTGAGGTCAATTACCGCATCCAGGACGAGACTGGCCGCAGGCGCCGGCTGGTGGTGCACCACGACCGCCTCAAGCGCTTCGTGCAGCGGCGGGCGTCACTGGAGCTTCCAGCCGCTGCAGACCGTCGACCGCCGGCCGCCGACGCCGACAACGACGGCACCGCCGCAGAGCCGCCCGGGCAAGCGGCCGATCCTGGCGGCGACGCGGTGGCCTTCTGGCCCGAGCTGCAGGCAGACGAGGTACACGAGGAGCCGCCGGCGGCACCGGCCGAGCCGGTCATTGTTCCGCGGCGATCGGCTAGAGAGCGGCGGCCACCGGATTTGTACATGGCGGGCTTTGCTTGACTTGGGACTGTCTTTTGCTTCTAGGGGGAAAGTAGTGTAGTCTGGCTTGTTGGTGCGCGTGCACTTAGATGTGCACGCGCGGCTTGTTTGGGGTGGGGGGTTTAGCGCTGCAGCGTGCGTTCGCTTAGGGTGGTTGCACCCACCCCAACTTTGCCGTAAATATATTTGCGTGAGCCAGTGAGGGCTCCTTGCGTGATTGTTATGTTCTACAACTTAACCCACGGTCTTACAGTTGTATTAATGGCGAGTATACGTTCCTTGAGGTCCCAATTTAATAAAACATTTCTGGGCCTCTCCGGGTAATAATATGAATTGAATCATAGCGTTGTGATGGCTATAGCAATGTGGCATGCGGTTATAACGTGATGTGTTCTGATTTGGTTGTGTCTATTTTATTTGTGTCAGTTTTGGTTCTTGAATATGATGTGTTTGTCGCCTGTGTCCTGTGTTTACTGAGGCCATGGTTGGTCTAATCCAATCTGGGCATGTGACTTCCGTGGGGTCTGGTGTACTTTAGGTCTCGAAGATGGCTCGGGGCACTGATGACTTTATTGTTCATTTCTCGTGATGTACTCTATGGCCCCCTTCCCCGCGGCGGAGGGGTGGCTGTAAATTTCACTTTCGAGTCCCCGTGCCTTCTGGGCTATATCAATTCCTCACTGGGGCTCCCTGCCCTTTCGAAAGTAACCGTTTTCGTTTTGTCTATCGTCGTCTCATCTAATTTTCTCATTATGTCGCGGTACGAGTTGTCCCAACTTGCTGACTTAATTGCCCTTCTGGAGACGCGTGTCAGTCACCTGGAGGCTCGTCTAACCGCTGAAGCGTCCCGCACTGCCTCTCTTGAGGGCGGATTGGTACTTCTTCGTGGATTGTCTAGCGGCGTGGGGGCCGGTGGTCTGGTGCTGGTAGTTCTGTTGGTTCTCCTACTACTTTTATGCTGCCAGCGACGCCGGGGCCCCTTGGCCGAATCCTCTGCCTGATCCTCTGATTGTTTTTAATGACTTCGCGCCCAACGGACGCTTTAATATCTAACTACTTGCTAGCTTTTTTTCGTGTGTCTGTTTACTTGCTTTCTTGTTATGCCAATTTTCTTTTCTTGTATGATTTCTTGTTGTTGTTTTTTTCTTTAAATGTATCGCCATTGATAATTAATGTTGAGTGGATTTTCTTTGTGGAGTGATAGTGGTGCTAGTGTGTGTATAATAAAATAGTGAGTGCGTGATCATGGAATTCGATGAAGCCTTGCCTTTGTACTTCTTCGGTATTTGAAGCTTGAATTCACTTTGATTGACGGGCCTGGCTTCCCCTAGTTCACTGGTCCGATTGTTCGAGATGTGAATCGCCTCCCGAATTTCTTTTTGTGAACTGGGTTCTGCTTTAAGGATTGCACATTGAGTGAGAGTGCCACGAGGACAGGACGTCCAATCGAATCGTCTTTTCTATCCTATCGTTGCGTCAGTGTCTCAGCTCTCGTGTCTCCTTATGTCCTAACACTTCCGGTCCCTAAGCTCCTACTGAGAAGCGGTGGCTTGCGGGGCTTCCAGTGCCATTTTTAGTTGCGGCCACTGGAGCAGCGCCGGTGAATACGCGTGGATTACTCGCTTCTCCGTTTCCTGGTTGCTGACACGAATTCCATGATTATCCAACGCTTTACACAGATGCTTAGCTAACGTGGTGCATATCGCATTGGGTGGTGGGCCCCACGGATGAATCAGATTTATAGCTAGATTATGGCAGAGAACCTTGATTATGACACAGGTAAAAGCGGCTTGTTCCCCGTAGTAAAAGAAAATTGTTGTTCGGTTACGGAGAATGCTATAGTCCGAGTGGAGCCAGAGTGGATTATTTTCATCGGCCAGGATGCGCTCCGTCGTTAAGTGTGTCACTACATTAGCTGGGATTCGTGACGCATCCAGCATGTCCATGTGAATGTCAAATAGTTTCATCTCACCATGCCGATTGGGCTTGCTCTGGATGGACTGTCTGTCCATAAGGTTGTGCAGCATCGCGAATGACAGGTCTTTTTCTTCCCGTCTGCAGCTGTCCCTCAGTACTATTGGGCACGGCGATCGTCCGTGTCTAGTTCTTCTGATCTCCCATTGGACTCGGAGATGTCGCCGTTGCTGTTCAGTGGCTGCGCTGTTCCTAATGTTCCTCTCCTTCCCGACTGCCGTGTTTGGTTCTGCCGATGCAAACAATGGCTTGACCAATGTGTAGGTCGTAAGCGGCTCATCGATGGTGCAATCATCCACTGTGTCTAGCTCCGTCGAATACATCTGATTGTTCGAGGGTGGGTTGAATATCTGTGAGTGAATAAATGGTGACTAGTGATGAGTAATATAAAATATATAATTCTAAATATCAGAGCGCACACCAACAAGGTAATAAATAGTTAAAATGTAAAATGGTCCGTCTACTTCCTCCCTTCCTTGACCTCAGCTATCAAGGAAGTTTCACTTTGTTCCTCAGATTGTATTTCTTCCGAGCCGTGTCCGCCTGCGCGTCCAGCTCCTCTGCCTGCACGCTCACTTCCTTGGTGAATCGCTGCCTTGGCTGTCGCTGGTGGCGCTGTGGGTCGCTCGGTCTGAGGTCAGGAAGCATCACATGTGGTGTTGACGTGGCCATTGGTTTCAGCCTGTCGGTGTGCACTTGAAAGGACTCCTGATTTGGGTCGTCGATTTTCCGGATTGTGACTAAAGTCTGGCTGCTCCTCTTCACAATCTCGTAGGGTCCTGTAAATTTTGCCTGGTGCTTTTCCTGTCTCATGGGGATCTGTAGCATAACTCTGCTGCCTACTTCCAATGTAGTCAGCTTGCGATTAGCATTAGCTTTTCCGGTATTCTTCTCTTGAGCTATCTGCAGGTGATGTCTCGCTATTTCCCTGGCTAGTACGACGGCTTCTTTCATCCTAGCTGCGAATGATGGCTCGTCCATGTACTTACCAAGTTCAACTGAGTCGTGAGTTGAGTGGGCATCAGAGGTCTCCGGGCAAAGACTAACTCGAATGGAGAGTAGGTCGATGATGCTTGCTTTGCTGTGTTGTAGGCGAACACCGTTGCCTGCAGGTACTTGTGCCACTGGTCCGGATTCTCGGCTGTGTAGTGGCGTAACATGTTGTGGAGTGTAGAATGCAGTCGTTCCACATGATTCGCTCGAGGGTCATATGGGGATGTCAAGATATGTTTGATCCCCAGGATCTCAAAGGCTTCGGCTAGTAGAGTCGCAGTGAAGTTCTTTCCATTGTCCGTGGACATCTCCATCGGTATCCCAAAGGTACAGAACACTGTGAATAGTGTCTCTGCCGTCGTTTCAGCTGTAAGATCTGGGATCGGAATGGCGAATGCAAATTTCGAAAAACAACAAAGGATTGTGAGAATGTGTGTTACTGTTTCATTTCTCACTTTAGTGGGCACCATTGGACCCACTATGTCAACCGACAATTTGTCCATTGGTCGCATTGGGACCTCTGAAAACTGGATCAGTCCCTTATGGGTTTTTCCTGATTTATACCTGGCGCACTCTATGCAGTTGTTACAGAATCCTCGGATGTCGGATACCATGGTAATCCAAAAGTAGTGTCTACGGATTCTCTCCAAGGTTTTTTCAAATCCTAGATGTGCCGCTAATGGCAATGCATGTAGTGAGTTGCAAATGGTCTCACGATACTGAAACGGTAGGATGATCTGCTGTGTTTGATCCGCTGTTCTGTGTAGAACTCCTCCAATCTCCGCGTAGTCCGCCAGGTGTCTATCGATGTGGCGTCTGTACTTCGGAGCCAGTGATTCTACTGCGGATTCTCCGTTCCACATTGCTCGGATTTGCTGGCAAAATGGGTCTTCCGCCTGAGCGTCCTTAAGTGCTTGCAGGTGTGGGATTGGATGCGATATGGTAACATAATTGATTTGTTCCATTGGTTTCTCGTCGTATAATCTCGAGAGTGCGTCCGGTACTGCATGCGTGACTGATGCTCCAGGTACATATTCGATCTGTATCTGAAACTGCTGTAAGTATAGTAACCAACGCAAAATTTGGTTGTTCTGCAGTATTCTGCCTGTGAGTAAGCCTCTGAGTGCGGCGTGATCTACTCTCAGTAGTGTAGGTATGGGAGCGGCGTATAAGAACTGTTCGATGTTTCTGAATGCATGGTAGACTGCTAGAAGTTCGAGATGAGTGATTCCGTACCTCGTTTCTGCATCTCTGAGTTGTCTACTCGTGAATGCTATCGGTCTCTCCCGTCCCATCTCATATTTCTGCGAAAGCATCGCTCCTATTCCTTTAGTTGAGTCGTCACTCGAGACTATGAACTGTTTGTTGAAATCCGGGTGTGCTAGCCTGAGATCCTCGGCTATCCATTTCTTCATGGCCTCGAAAGTGTAGTCCGCTTCCTCGGTCCACTTTAGGTTGGTCTTCGTTGCTTGTCCTTTTGAGGTCTGTGCCCCTTTGAGCATATCCGTTAGCGGTTGTACTTTCTTAGCATAATGTGGGACATGCTTCCTAAAGAAATTACACAGTCCGAGGAATGCTCTTAACTGAGTCACATTATCAGGTTTGTTTACCTTCTGTACCTTGTCCACTAGAGTGCGATCTATCTGGATGCCGTTCTGGTCGATCTTGTGTCCCAGGAAGGTAATGCTGGGTTGCGCGAATCGACATTTCTGGAGTTTCAGCTTTAATCCGTGCTTTTTCAAGGCTTCCAAGGTACTTCTGAGTGTCTTGAGGTGGTGCTCGAACGTTGCCGTGAAAACTAGCAAATCGTCCACGTATGTAGAGACTCTCTCGATACCTTTGAGGATGATGCTGGCAGCCCTAGACAAAGCGGCCGGGCTCGACTGTAATCCCATCGGCGCCCTTAAGAAGACTAACGTTTCTCCGTCTGGTGTAGAAATCCCGCAGTACTTTCTACTGTCCTCGTGCAGGGCCACTTGAAAGAATGCCTGGGCCATGTCTAGGTTCGTGAAGTACTTTGATCCTTTGAGTTTGGCCAGCAGATCTGGAATCCTGGGCATACACTGTCTCTCGGGGACCAACAATCGGTTCAAGTCCCTGAAGTCCACGCACAGGCGATACACCGGTTTGGCGTCTGGCGACTCCGATTTTTTCTTAACGAGGAGAATTGGTGAAATATACGGTGTCGGTGCTTTCATGAGAATCCCCTGCATCTCCATTCTGTCTATCACCTTCTTCAGTTCTCCTGTAAGCTGATGTGGAATCGGATATCTCTTATTCAGCTTCACCTCCACATTCGGTTTTATGTGGAGTTCGTGTTTCGCTACTTCTGTAAAGCCTATCTCATCATCTGAGAGACAAAATGCTTCCTTGTTCTCCCAGAGGATTTCTCTTAGTTGTTCTTTCTGCTCTGCTGTTATCTCGGCTCCCTGTAGATTAATCGATTCTCTAAATTGTCTCTGTCATTGCCGGTGCCTGTTCCTGATTCACCGCTATTTCATATGTCTATCTCTGTCTCATACGAACCTATGGCTGTATCCGGGTACAGAGTGATCGGTCTGGCTGATTTGTTAAATATGAGGACGTGTACCTCTCCCTTCTCATCCGGATGGACTATCTCCTGAGTCAGACCTATCGCCTTCTTCTCGATGATACACCTGTCTGGCTCGAAAAGTACCGTGTCAGGCAGTTCCTCCTTTGAGTCGGTTCTGGCTGTAATTTGAGCTGTTTCCCATGGATTCAGGTTTACCACGGAAACTAGTCTGATCCTATTTGTGGCTTCTTGGGCAGCGACTGTCATGATTTCATACGATCTGCCATTTAACTGCATCTGTTGCTGTTGGTAATTGATAGACATTCCCTCCTGCAACTGACTTAGGTAATCAATTCCCAAGAGTGCATGGTATCTCCCAGAGCTCAAGTTAGGAATGACATGAAACTTAACGTTGACGATTGCGTTTCCTGCTTCGACTGGTAACGTGATCATTCCGGATTGCGTGAGCTTTCCTCCGTGTACTCCTTGTAGCTCTGTCGTCGGCTTCTCGAAGCTGTCACTGTATCGGCGCGCCGTCACTTCGTCTATCAGCGACCTCTCTGCTCCGCTGTCTATCAGCGCTCTGCAGACTCGCGTGCCTATCTTCAGTCGCGTCACCGTGTATTTCTGGCCGTTCGTAATTGCTGCCACTATCGGCTGTGGCCATGAGCTGATCGTCGGATAGATTGATGAAGCCAGTGGAGCAGACGGAGTCATCGGTTGATGCTGTTCCTTATTTGTGGCTGGTGCCTCTGGTGCTGGGCGGCGTGGGCCCGTGTGTCTGTAGTTAGTGTCCGTGCTTGGCTGTACTAACAATTCGTGTTGTTCTCGCGTGGCCTTTATCCGTCTTTGAATTGCCCGAATTCCTGGTCGCTCGTACTTTTTCCGATAGAGCCTGTGACAAACCATTATGGTTTTGAGTGTGATGTAGCGGTATACACAGAGAGCGGCAGCTCCAACGGCTATGTTGAAAATATTGAGTTTTATGCCTATCCACGGCATCCAAGATGTGAAGTCATAAGTTTTGAGGGCTACGTTTGCTTCCAATGGTGGGAGGTCGAGCGTCTGTGAAGTCTTCTGCTTTGGTAGTTTAAATACCGTTCTCAGAAATTCTCTCTGGTCCTTTATCTGCATGTACAGATCGTGCACTGTAATTGGCCTTCGGATTTCTTCTGTTTTAATATCTGTTTCTGGTGTAAAGATAATCCGTTTGATATTAGGTAATTTCATAGCCTCTATTCCCCAATCTTCGTTCTTCAATTTCTTTACCTGTATAAGTTCGAAGCTGGTGAAATTTGAGTCGACCTTGTACACTTTATCCTCTTTGGGTAAAAGGTATCCAGTTCGATTCGAGCAGTCCTGAAAGGTGGGATGCTCGGTCTCAATTTCCATAGTTCTTACGTCCAAAAATCCTGTACGGTTGGTCTCCGCTACTTTGTACTTCAACGGAGGTTTGGAGAAACATCGGCTTTGATTCCAGTGTGGTTGATGGAATTCGAAGTCGGTCACTGGGATGCATTTGAAGATTACGACATGCTGGGCTATTGTTCTGGCCTTGAGGTGCTTGTCTTTGAACAGTGTCCTCACCGCTAGTGTTGGTTGCATCCTTATGAAGTCTTTAATGTATCTAAAAATGGTCTGTTGGAGTCGGCATTGTTGAAGGATTACATGACGAGTCAGATCACCAATTCTGTTTTCCATTGTAAGTTCAACGCTCTGTAATTTCACTGCTAGAGTTTCCTGTGATACCAAGTCTCTCTTTGCCCTCTTTGCTGTGCTAGAGTTATTAAAATTGCCTTGTACTATCGATAAGAATTCTGCTTCGAATCCTTCTAGTTTAACCAACTTTCCTTGTTCTGACCTGAATAGTTTAGTTGTCGTTCCTCCGCATTTCAGCTCCATTGAGTGTGGTGGGTGTTTAAAAGTCAAAGCGTAGGTAGCGTCCTTGGACATGAACCATCCTGTGTGTATGGTTCCTTCAATTCGCCTGTCTTCCTGGTACGGGCAGTCAATTGCAGCGCTGGGTGTCCAGGCATATCTGTACTGGCGTTCTCCAGCGACCTTGAATGTTGTGTCGTAGTATCTCAGAGCTTCCCATAATTTATTGGGTACTTGTCTCTCCAACGGCGCATCCTTCTCGGCCTGTAGAGTGGACTCGTGAAGACATTTTCCTATGGTGTAATTGCAATGTCCTAGTGGGATATATAGCGATGACATTTTCTTATTCTCCACGAAGAACGGAATTTTCGTTATCAGCGTGGACGCTGATTTCGTATATCTAGTTTGGGTACTAGCCGTTGGGTCGAATTCCTCTGTTGTCCAGATGTGAGTAGTAAAGCGTTCAGCTTTGTTCGGGGCTTTCCCATCTTCTTCAAGGATGCCATCTGGAGTTCGGTAACCTTCCTCCCAGGACTCACAATCTTCCTCTGAAACTAGATGTTTTTGCACCGTAACAGTCATTTCTGGTCTTACCACTTTAGCGGCAATCGTTTTCAGTGCTACGCTGGTGAAGACGTACGTTTCTCGGTAACAGATCTTGAGTGTTGATCGGTGAGTGACCTGGTTTGGTCTAAAGATTGTCAGGTTGATCGGCTGTCGGTGCTGCTGTATGCTGCTAGGCATCTTGCACTCGATGTCCGGTGGCAGCTTGAAGATCTGTGGCCTGGAGGGCTCCGGGCAGTACATCGGTGTGTCCACCCAGTTCTGGTGTCTTGGGTTTATCGCCTCCGCCGTGGTACAGAGCAATGCGAAGAGTAGTATTTTCAGCAGGAGTGCGCATGTCGGTCCGGCTGGGGCCTTCCAGCCTTCGCTAGCCTGTTTAGCCCTCTGCTCTCGCTTTCGTCCTTCGAGCTGTGGAGCGGTCTGAACTAGGGCGATTGTCGCCGTCTTGTTCTTCCTGTTCTGTCGTCTTGCCTGTATGACGTCGCTTCTCGCCCGTGTCGGCGTTGTCGCTTCCATCGTGCTGATTGCCATGATGTGCGCTGCCTGGCTAGGCTCAATCGCCAATTGAGCTGGCTGCGGACTGGGGTCCTGGGCCGTGACTTCGGCGATCCGCTTTGGCTGCTGCCATTGCTGCGGATGCTGTCCTTGATCACCCTGACGTGGTCGGCCGCATTCCGATGTCCAATGGTTCTGCATGTTACAGTTCTTGCAATATCGCTGGCCTCTGCACTCCTTTGCAAAGTGGCCTCTCTTTCCGCATTTGTTGCACTTAACGTTACCTCGATCTTGTCTGCCCTGTGACTGCACTTGGCCCCCGGTACTCTTACCGATGTTCCGGTTACCGATGTTCCGGTTCCTTTGGTAGCACCTGTTGGCTGTGTGGCCTATCTTGTCACAGAGTTGGCATGTCGGCCTCAGGTTGCCGTCTGGGTACTTGGTTACGGCTTCCTTCTGTGGCTGTTGAGCTCGATCTTGGGTGCGCCGGTCCGCTTGCCTGATTGTAGTCTCCATCTGTGCTACCATGGCTGTCAGCTTGCGTACGTCGTTGGAGTCGTGTTCCAGCTCTCGCAGTGCTTGCCATTGAAGTGCTTCACGCACCATCTCCGGGACCGTCTGGTAACGTCCTCTGGCTAGATATAGTCGCAATGCCGGTGTGGCATTCTGTTGCACGTGCAGCATGATGTGATCTTGGACTATGCGTTTGCTGCGGTTGATTCTTGCGCCTCTGTCGTTCTCATTCTCACCCTCCGGCGCTGGTTCTTGGAACACTGAGTTCTCGACTAGTTGTGTGATGTCGGCGATGAACTTGTTAACATCCTCTCCTGGATGCATCCTCCTCATTGATGTGCTGTAGACTGCTGAGCAGCCTCCAGGCAATCTGTCAGTCAGGCTGTTCTAGGTCTGTGGGAGGGCTAGGGTGGGTAGTTAGTGTCTCCCGTGCACTGTCACTTCCGCTCGCCACCCCCCTCCGCTCTCTCTCTCTCTTTCCAGCTCTGTCTGCGCACTGAGTCACATTGCACACCATGGTGCAATCGCTTAAGTTCGGAAGAAGACTGGCAGAACAACGCTCATATGCTCCTACTATAAGTAGAGCACAGTCCGACGAATCCTTGAGATGGTGTTGTTATCATGGGAGCACTATTTCTTTATATGGAGAGCACGTTTCTGTCTTCTTTTCTTCATGCTTTTTGAGCCTTCGGGATCTCAAACATCCGCTAACTTATTGAGAAGTTGGATCGTGTATTGCATTTAGAAGCAAGGTACACCGTCGAATTTCAGAGCAGGGTGCTAAGTCTCGGGAATCATAGATTGATTCAAATAGACTCCGAGGAAACAAGGTAATCTAGCCTGACTACCGGATTGCTCCACTGCTACGAAGCATTCAGTGTTGAGGCCGGTAAAATCTCCTCTCGGAATCCAGTGTCCTGTCTTGGTTATTTGCCAATTGTGTGTGCCACGCTACCACAGGTACAACATCATCGAGAGCTGGAGTACTGCCGTGGGTCGGTCCATCGCTCTGGTGTCATATAGCTCTCGGAGTTGTGTTCTCACCTGTCCGTAGTCTTCTCGGACAGCTTGTGGGAGTCCCGCGTATTGATTACGGGCGTTAGGACGCAGCATGAGTGGTAGTAGTCGGCACTTCTCTTCGTCCGTTAGGCCATATGTCGCTGTCTCTAGTTCAAACTCCGTCAGCCATTTGACAAATGGCTGTCCCATTTCGTAGTCTCCTGCCGACAGTTTTAGAGCCTGGACAATGGCTGGTAGGTCCCTGCCGTGTGCCATGGCGAGACGCTGCTGTAGTTCTCGGACTTGGTTCTGGAGATTTTCCATTGCGTTGTCCTCGTTTTCCGAGTCTGATGAATTCTCGTTGTTGTCTTCCCACTCGTCGTTGTGGTCCAACAGGTCTTCTGGTTGATGTGGCTGTTGTTGCTGATCGGCGTCTCCGGGTTCTGGAGTTCTGTTAGTGCCTGCCTGAATGTCTAAATTTAGAGCTTCGTTATTATTCATATGCTGGTATTCAAGTCTATTGGTTCTTTGCGGAGTTGGCCGCAAATGATATGAATGTAAGTGATGCGTATTTAATCAGCTTGACTTTATCAAAGTATTTTGTCAGTGTGTGCTCTGATCTATCTTAAGATCTCACAAAAGTTTAAGTGAAATTCAAATATAAGAAAAGGGGCAGAGGTATTGGATACGTTTCCGGCCAGGTGGTGCTGTCAATATGTAAATTATCTTGAATTTTGTAAATAAATGAGTGCATTTTTGTCTCGCCTGTCGTAGATATGCGCGAGGCTAAATAATATGGTTGCAGCATTTTATACACATGCACTCTTAGCGATTAAGCATTTTGCTTTTCCGCTCTCTGCCTCATTGGCTAGTTAGGCTACGCATTTCAATTTCCATTCAGAAATGCCTCGAGGTTGTCTCATGGACTGGCTACCTAGGTTGGGGCACAAATACTTACCCTAACACGCCTTGTAGTAGATCAACAGCGCTATAGGCGGGCTGTCGCGTTTGCTGGAGAGCTGAGTCAGATAGACGCAGTGTACAGAGCCTAAGTGAGTTCTTCCCCCCTGTGTCCGCGCAGTCCCTAGTGCCAAGAGTATGAACTCTCCTCAGAAGGTCTACTATCCTACTGAGCCTATTGAAGCGCGCTATAATAATGAAAAACCCTATACGGTGTACTTTTAATGCTGCTATTCGCTTAACAGGTCCTTTACCTGTGATGAGTCGGCCGGCTCCTGCAAACTCCTTTATAGTCTAAGGTTTAATCTGTGGTAATGTTGGTCAGCGCTGCCTTAATTCTGTAAATGAGTACACCTTTACTTATAATTCTCGTATAATTTGTCTAGCGGTTTATTGCAGTCTAAATGTCTTGAAGGCTATAACTCCTAACGATTATCGACAATCAGTAACTCGGTTGATGTTGCGATCTTCCTGGATCGTTATCTTAGCTTCTACTCAAGAAATAACACAAACGCAATGAGTTTTCTAATATGGTTAACTCAACGGAATTCAAATGGAATCTCTAACTGACTCGAGCGGCGGCTTTTTTCCGCCCTCCGCACCAATATATAATGTCTTTAAAACCCTCGATCCGAGGGGAAGAAAATACCATAGCAACAGTACGCATGAGAATTTGGGGTGAGTGAGGTCGCAGCCTCGAGTCTAGTACAGTTATTTTCATTAGACTAGTTGGTTGGCAGGCACGCCAACCCCTTTTCTATGGGAGGTAGGGAAAAGTCCTGAAAATACCTTAGTTGAGTTAGGATGCGTTCCCACTTCTACGGAGACCTCTTTCCTACTGTTCATTATCCCCTTTCCTTTCATCGATCCCGTCTTCTTGTGCGGTCCCGGCCTCCTCCAGATCTCGTTCCCGATCGGGTCCGGGCGGCTCCCAATTCGGGCTGGGCTGGGTCGATGCCGGCAGCTGCGGGTCGGGACAGGCCGGGTTGATTCCGGCAGCGCCACGTCAGCGCAGCTGCAGGTCCGGTTTCAGGCAGCTCCACGTCGGCACAGCTGCTGTCATGCCGAACCGGGTTTGTGCTGAAATGATTAAGTGATCTCGGGGCGGGTTTTGTCTAATCTTTCTCCTGTCAGTTGCTCGCCCTCTCTGCTGTTGCTATTTTTAGCTTTTAGTTTTCTGCTAACGAACTCTTAAATTCCCTTCAGATTTCTACGTCTTATATGGGTGTGACAAGTGCTACCTCCGGACGTCTTTACACCCGTCACGCCACGGAAGAGTGTATGACGTACAACTCACAGACGCAATGCAGATGGACTCGCGGCGCCTCGGCTGCGTCCAAACTGTACTTCGGACGCTGACTGACACGTACACCCTAGCAGAAGTCCAAAGTTTGCGTGGCGACGTCGGCGACACTCTCGGCGTCCGTGGGCACTCTCCGCTTAGTGCTCTGTTCGGCTTCGACTACGTCCGGGCGACGCCTCCCTGTTTTCTGCACCAACTGTGTCTGGGCTTGGTGCGCTGGCTACTGTATCAGTTGTTCCTCGTGCGCCATGACAAGCCAGACCGGTTCGCTCTGAACAGTCCCGACCTGCACAACCGAATTGACGCCATCACCGATCTCATGCGCTCCATTCGCATTCCTAGATCCGTACAGCGACACTCAGTCCGGCCGTTGAAGGACATAAAGCACCTACGTGGACACGAACTGGCACTGTGGGTTCTCGCGTATATGCCCATGCTGCTTGAAGACTTCCTGCCTGAGGCGCACTATTGGCACTTACTCGTGCTGTCGTCCGCGGTTTTCTGGATGACGCTGGAAGGTGCACCAAAGAGCGAGTTACGTCACGTCGAAGTGTCGCTGCGACACTTCCATTCCGCTCTGCCTCGTCTATATTCTCTTCGAGCACTGACATAACGCCCACCATGTTTGCACGCATATGCCGTCATACGCGCTTCTCGCTGGTCCCGTGCACACGCTATCAGCCGGAATATTCGAGACGATGCACGTCCAGCTACGTGCACGGATCCACGGGTCCCGGCGCACGGACATTGAGATTGTTAACGCGATTGAACGTGAATTTTCTCTCATTGAAGCAGAGGGTCGGCTGAAAGGCGATGATTTAGAGCCTGAGCAGCACGACAAGCACAGACTTGAGTGCATCATCCACTTCGGCGTTAAATTACGATGCGTTCGTGGCACAGCGAACGGTTGGCAGACGGCGTCATTTCCTAGCGGCTTGTTCATTGAAGTGTTTCGGCCTCCAGCTGACGACGTCACCAACGAGCAACCTGGTGCCTCATGCTTCGTTGCGGTTAAGGGAAACCAGAGGACCTCTTTCACGTTCCACCGCGTGGAAGCCATTAGTGCAGCTGCAGGGGGCGTCGTACTTACGCTGCGAGAGCTCCCGGTACAGGACGACGAGATTGACCCATTAGAGAAGCTGTGTGCCGTGCCGAAAGAGTCTGCTCGTCGTGGTTGCCGATTCGCGCATGTTAGGCGACTCCTGGCCGAACCCTTAGGAGCGGCACGTTACCTTGGGGGCGTCACTCAGGTCGGGCCAGAAGACATTGTCGGTGCTTGCGCCGTGTCCGACACAAAGATCGCAGTGCTTCCGTATGCACAGTTTGGGTTCTCATAATCCTCGATTTGGTTCGATTTGGGGAGACAATTATTCCCATGCCCGCTGATTGTGCGGTTGAATATGATATTCCGCCCCTTAAGCTCGTCTTTTTCCACCTTTTCCGCCCCGCACTGTCCCGCGCCAGAAAATTAAGCTAATTAGTAACACGGCAATATCAGATTTGCATATGCCCAATGCGTTTCCGTTCACTTCCAACCCCAAATATTATCTGTTGAGTGCAATAAACTATCGATTCCTAATTGAAGAACTTCGCTTTCTAGGCACAAAAATTTGATTCCGCGCCACGAAACTACGATTCTTAGTAGTCAAAGTCTTAGTGTGCTACGCACATAATAGTGCAATAAAAGATACGTTTTGAATTTCTTTGTTACAATTGGCATGGCAAACTATGCTTAGTAAATGCTGTTACCTCACAGACTGCCAGGGAGTTAAGCAACCGCAGCGTTTCAAATAAAATTCCAAGTCTATTGTTTTTCGTCTTCTTGCCGGACATTAGTAGCTACAGTTGACTTGAAGTTCCAGGCCGAACTACGATTCCTGCCATGATTAAATGATTATGTCCATATTTTGTCTATGAGTGTCTATGGCTGAGATTACCAGTGTATTTTTTGCTTCTTTGTTCGCGTTTGCGTTTTTAAACTCAACTTCAATTAAGATCTTAAGATCTTAATTTCCCATCTTAGTCACCAGGTTGGGCTGATTTGAGAGCATCCGTTCCCATTAAGCTGCCTTTTGGGATTGCTGTATTAAGCACTGAAGTGACAACTACATGTAGTCTGTATTTGTGGTAATAAATATAAATGACCCTCGACTGCAGAATCAGATTTTCAGTATCAGGTATCAGAATTTACCTGCCCTGGTTTTCATTTGAGCCTCTGCTCGTTAATTATATTTAATGGTAGTTAATAATAGTTAATTAGTTATTAGTCAATAGTTATGAATAGTTATTAGTTAATTGTTAATTATAGTTATTAATAACCTCTGCTTGATAACTATCAACGTATCTCAGCGCCAGCTCTTCAGGTGTGTGGGCTTTGTCCCAATGCATTCCAGGATTCCACTACAAACGACTGGTCCCGGCTGCTAGACTCTGGTCCCAGCGTCTCTACTTGATGACCTGGATGTCTCCAGCGACGATGATCGCACCACAGTGGGTGGTTCGCCGCCGCCAGATCCAGATGTCATGTCAGAGTCTCTGCTGGCCGGTCCGACGTCGCCTATTGCCTGCAGCACGCAGGACTGCAACCCCGCCGCCTCGCCACCATCGCGAACTCTGCCAAAGTCATGCGGCAGTAGCACAGCTCGACGGTACACGTTGGAGGACTACAACAGGCTGCCCGATGAGGCCCCTCCATCTTACACGTCACGCCGCCATTACGACAGACAACGACTACCTCCCCAGTGCTGCTCCGATTGTGCAGCCTGATATGCGGCTCTGCCTGCTGAGGAGCGAGAGAAGCGGCTACAGGCCAACGGACGGCACCGTCATCGCCCAGTAGTGCAGGCTGCGAACTTTTTTGCAATTGAAATGCCGCCGAGCCCGCCGCCTGCTCCACTGGAGCACATTAAAGTGGGGAAGCGCAGACGCCGACCGCTGCGAGATCTTTCCGTTTCAGATCGCAATGACGCCCCCGAGAAGCGCGCGTCTATTCTGACGAAGCCGTAGCATCGTAGCAGAATTGCGTTAGCATACCTGATGACATAACATTATAATTCATAACATACCTGGCCTGGATTCCAATCCAAGAGTGGGAAGTTTCTACTGTACTTCAGTAATCTAGTTGACGCATTAGTCTCGGGTTAACTGCTGTTAGGGTTTACTGCTGGTAGGGTTTACTGCTGTTACGGTTGTACTGCTGTTAGCCTCTGGAAGTCTGAAGATCCACCAGTTCGAACCGCCAGTCTGGCAGTTCCGCTGATAGCGATTGAAAGCGATAGCGATTGATAGCGGTTGAATTCCGCAGAAAGCGATTGACATTCAGACCAATTAATTGTCAATCTAGCTAGATGAGTCTTATACTAGTATGAGTCTTACTGCGTCTAGTATGCGTCGACACTGAAATATAGTATTCCAACGAGGTTGTTGGAAGTTGTTGTTGGAAGTTGTTGGATTGCGTCACGACTCCCTCATTTTTAACTCAACTTATTCATGTAGCACGAGGACATGAATTGTATGGTTATAATCAATTGTATTGTAAATAGTGTAATTTAGCGACTCGCAAAATGAAATGGCGCGAGAGAAGGTCAACTTTTATTTTCCACAATCGCATATAAATACTGCGCGACAGAGAGGCATGGGGGTGCGCATAGTCCGTGCCAGACCCTGCGGATTAGCGCGCCGGCCGTCTGGGTGCACCCACCCCCCGGGCAGGGTGAGTCAGGCCGATTGAGTGCAGGTGCACTGCCCGCGTCGGCAGCGTGCTGGTCTGGCCGCCACAGTAACAGTTATTGCTAATAAATAACGTGAGAATATTACTTTTTTAGCATTCGTATGCCTCAGTCGAGCAAAACCGAGTCTAGGCGCGCCGCTCCGAAGCGCAAGTCCGATCCGAACACGGAAGTTGAACCGAAATCGAAGTCGAAGTCGAGTTCCATGCAGAGAAACCGCAGAATTGCGAAAAGCAAAGAAAATGACGTTCCGAAAAAGAATGAGAAAGTGCGTGTCGCCGAAAACCAAACGTCCGAGCTTCAGTTATCGGAGCGCGGCACCCAGCCGCATGCTGAGGCAACTGCAGAGGCTGGCCCTACGGCTGCAAACGGCAACCTGCCGACTGATGGTGAACGCGCCTTGCAGGATGCGGCTACTATAGCTAAGGACGACAATCGTCCGCCTGTGTAGATGCTACCCTACAAAGTGGAGACCGTCATACGATACTTTCTGTTTCAGTACGACGAGTTCCACGAAAAGACACAGGTGGTTTGCACCGGCGTGACGACATCAGCGGCCATTATTGTCGGCGTTTCTCGTGGGTCCCCTACGCCCGTTCAACTAGGCAGCCATGTCTCGATAGTAACAGCTAAAACCAACAAGTCAAGTGCGAAGCGCTATTTTGGCAAGCTGGTGCGTGGGCCATTCGGCACTAAAGCAGAGGCTTCAGGGGCCGCGAACCTCACCAATGAGCACGCTCCGACCGTCGAGCTGCCACGCAGTTGCGCTTCGTGCAAGGGCCTATTGTTGGAGTTGCGACGGTCTAAGACCCTCAGTGACGCTCAACGTGAGTATGCAGAGTCTTCCCCGCGGATCGAACTTCGCGTTTAGTCATATTTGGAATGCACAAGCTTCTATGTTTCGATTCCCTCACCAAAATTTTGCAGGCTCCGATCTTCGATCCGCCCGGTCCACGGAAGCCCAGCTGCGTGAGGAGGTTAGGGCACTTCAGCAGAAGCTTCATGTGTCCCAAAAGATGGAGGTGAGACTCATGCGCACGTTAGACGTCGAGCAGGCAAAGTCCTGCAACCTGGAGCGCAACGCTAAGGCAGCGAATGCGTTGCTAGTACGGGCATGTGACTTCCTAGTAGTAGGCGCTGCAGTGACCTCAGCTGCTTCGGGTGCAGATAGCTCGACAGAAGCTTCTGTCGAGCTATCTGCAGACGGAGGGGTATCGAATCCCGACGTCGAAGACACCAGCATACCGGCAAACTGCGAATTGTCGGCGTCGCAGACTCGGCAGCTGCTGAATGCCTGTACAGCACCAGAGCAGGGTCCCTCGTCTGCTGGCTCTGTCAGTGGGCCTCGTGTCGCTGTCCGACAAGCAAGTGTACATCAAAACTTCGACGCAGCTCCGAGCTCAACTGGAGAGCCGACTACGGGACTACGTCAAAGTGATGCAGGATCCCGTTGACCTTGACGAAGTTGACGAAGCTGGACTCGCCAAGATGCGCCGATCGGCCAGACTCGCAACGATTAGGGCCCTATTCCGGTCCGTTTTTACGGACGGCGAGTTAGCCAATAGTAGCCTGTCGGGCCGGCGGGCCGCTGGCTATGTGTCGCTGCCCGCAAATGCCGGCAAGCTGGCAGCAGCCAAGCAGTGGCTTGCTAACGCCAGTATTAAGTACAGTGAACTCGAGCTGCAGCGCGCGTTCACACGATGCGGTGAAACTGCACGACATCGACTGGGGCTGCCAAAACGCATAAGGAGCAAGGCACAGTCGAGTGGCGAAGCTGCCAAGCCACGTCGCGATAAGGGCGGGGCAGATAGTACTATTCGTATTGGGCTTCGAGCTGGGCCTTCGGCGGTGCTGCCGGCTGCCAAGCAAGTAACAGGTTCAGGCATCGTCGACGAAGATTCCTCCGAGTCGGGCGGCACCCCCGAAAGTGTCGCGTTCCGCGAAGCCAGGCAGGTGTTCAATCAGGCCGAGACCCCACAGCCCAGGACGGATAATTCTGTACGAAATGTCGACGATCTGGAGATCGCTCCAGACATGCTGCTCGCCGTACTGCATGAGTAGGTGGAACTTCATATAATCATGTAATTGATCGGGCCTGTCATAAAAAGGCGTCGCCCTAGACTTTGTCAGTCAACAGTAAAACGCAGTGAAAAGGATTTTCTGTGGTTTCGATTGCGGAACGATTGCGGATCGAGTATGACAAATGGAATTTCAGTTGCAAATATTTGTCTAAATCTATTTATTGGATTGGGATTGAGATTGAGCTTGGGGTAGAGAGGTTGAGATTGAGATCGAGCTGGTGGATGAGATTGGGGATACCGAAGGCATTACCTTACCTTAAGAACGTACGATACCTTGAACGCATTTTCATTTTCGAATTAATTTATAATTTACACGTACCGGGTGCTACATATAATTGATGCCACAAAACGTGTTGGCACATTTTTCTTACCATTCTATATATCCTTAATTTGCAACCAATTTTTTGCTGCTCAATTTAACGTCGTAAACTACATTTTTTAAATACAGCTGCCATATATTTTGTTTCTGGCGAGTTGACGCCGTCACTTTTTTGTTATAGGACCAGCCACTTTCGGCATAATCAGCAGTATAAACTGTCCAAGATGCTGTCTCCTGTATTTATTCTGTGAATGGGCGTTGGCTTAATTATACTTGTTAATTAAGTATTGAAATACTCAGTAACAAGTTATGCAATTATATTTAAATTTAAATTATACACTCAAGTTTCACTTTAAATTGATGCACGCTATGCACTACGTATATCTGGAATTTCGTCCGCTTTCTTGTCCGGTTAAAGTCTACGAACATGTCATCCGGTTTAGATCCGGAATTTCGTCCGCTTTCTTGTCCGGTTAAAGTCTACGAACATGTCATCCGGTTTAGATCCGGAATTTCGTCCGCTTTCTCGTCCGGTTAAAGTGTACGTACATTTAATCCGGTTTAAGTCCGGAAATTGCTCCGCCTCGTCATCCGGCCTACTCCGGATGGCAACCGGGTGAGATTCCGGAGAAACCTCCGGATTCTGTTCCGGATGAAGGGGTCATATTTTGAAGCTTTGGTCCGGTTTGTAAACTTTTCATCCGGCATTCATCCGGATTTTTACATGTAAATTTGCTATGTGCACCGGATGAAACTTCGGATGATGGACCGAGTAAAAACCGGATTACCACAGCCAGGCGGGTTCTTGCAAGTTTGTTATATTACGGTTACGGTTACGGCAATTACGGTGATTTTTTGGCCGTAATTACGGGTCATGACGGTTACGGTGATTACCCATTGATGAAGGTTACGGTTACGGTTACGGTCCGAGAGATTGACGGCGGCGAAACACTACCAGTAAAGTTACTTTACAAGCTCATTTTGTTTAAAACACCATATTAGAACTAGGTCATTACGAACTATAAGGTTGGAAGTGGTAGTGGTGTTTATTTGTTTAGAATAGCAGAGCATTTATCTCTCAGAATATATAAGGGAACGCTGTGAAATCGCCTGTTTCATTTTAATGCATTTTCATTGTCCTAAAAAGGGCCGTTTTAACTACTTCTAGGTTAGAAACAACCTCGCTTGAAAACACATGACATCGGATAGAATATTCGAGCTGAACTTGGAAGTTGTAAATTTGTACTAAATAAAATTATCCAAATTAACCTGGTGTGCCAGCCAAGCCCGACTGCCCGCAGAATAAACGCGTGAGCTGAGCCCGACAATGCGACAAATGGGGTGTATCATGTATGTTAGCCTGTGTAAATCTGTGTAAATTACTGCTAAAAATGATGCCACTAATTATTACTCGTTTAATGAGTCCTTTGCATTTGAAATCTAGAGTCAACATGGGTGCCTCTTCAAAAAGCGCTATTCTTGTGGAGGCTAAACAATTGGAAGTTTTGGAACTTTGACTAACGTTTAGACAACATGATAGCCATTTGAGCAGGAATAATGCACGAAGACATAATTCCGATAAAACTGAACTCAAAATACACTATTATCTCTTACCAAGACCAGTCAATCAGTGAGATGAAAAGTAGCTCTAGTAATGCATGAAGTTTTGACGGCTTGTTAAAACGAACCAACTAAGCTTTAAAAACAGCGTTCGAACAAAAAATTGTTCGATCGATATTCAGCTATCATGCAACGACGATTTCTATTGGCGGACAAAAAACTTAATTCGTTTTGTGCCTACTTCATTCACTTTCATACGTCTATTGCTTACTTAAAGTAAGCATTAATGCTTTGCATCGTGAATTTGTGACTAAAAAGTTGTACGTTTACTAAGGACATTTAGAACATATACGAGCGTACATTTTCTAAATAAACTCAAATAGATAAAACACATGAAATTAATATTCTAGAATCTAGATTGATCAAAAGAAACTATAATACTAGCATTGCTTTTTCAGAAGGAATCATACATTTTATTGCCCCAATTATTGCAAGTTACGCAGAAAGCATAAAATATAAATTTATTGGGTACAAATTAAAAAAGCTTGCAAGTTTAAGTCGAATATTTAACCCGATGTCATGTGTTTTCAAGCGAGGTTGTTTTTAACCTAGTAGGTAGTTAAAACGGCCCTTTTAAGGACAATGTAAATGCATCAAAATCAAAATGAAACAGAGGCAAGTTCACAGCGTTCCCTAATATATTCTGTAATAGATGCTCAGCTATTCTCAAGGAAAAAATTAAGACCACTACCACTTCCAACCTTGAAGGTACACTCGTGTCCTGTCGGAGCTAACCCATTATGTAGCGCAGGGGTAGTCAAACTTATTTGCTGGCGGGCCAAAGAGAGAACCTAAAAGACGACAACGGGCCGCATTGACTGTATAAATATGAGATAGGGTAGAGATGAGACATGAGAGAGATGAGACAGGGAAGAGATTAGACACGGGAGAGATTAGACACGGGAGAGATTAGACACGGGAGAGATTAGACACGGGAGAGATTAGACACGGGAGAGATTAGACACGGGAGAGATTAGACACGGGAGAGATTAGACACGGGAGAGATGAGACACGGGAGAGATGAGACACGGGAGAGATTAGACACGGGAGAGATTAGACACGGGAGAGATTAGACACGGGAGAGATTAGATACGAGAGCGATGAGACACGGGAGAGATTAGACACGAGAGAGATGAAACAGGACACTGTAGATGTCAGAACAGTGCCAGACCCCTGATGTAGCGAATGCGATCGATAATCGTTTTTTTATATAAAACTGGACAGAAAATACCAACAGATCGATATTTTCTTGGAGTTACAAGCAATATCTAGTACCACAGTCGCACTTATACAATTGATTAGTCATATAGTATGCGAAGCTAAATTTATTGTATTTTCTGCTTTAAAATAATTTCATACGAGTCCAGACTAAAGTATAACTGTGAACTCAGCTTGACGGTATAATAAACGTAGCATAGTCACATTGCAGTTCAGGTGCAGCTCACATAAGAAGTGAGTGTATTTTTGTATTGTGCACTTTAAACGTGAAAAAGCGAAACCCTTTAAAAATGTATTAAAAATGTAAAAGATAGGTTGACATCGACATGTGAAAGGTGATTGTTTGCGGATTTTTTCTCTGTGGCTTTTTGTTGGGATTTTACGCTTTTTTAAGGCTTGTACATTCATTACTACTTATCTCCCATAGATCTAGGCATAAATCTCCCAAAATTTATCAAGGTCAAGCATAAAACTGATGAAGGGTGATTAATTCTTTCTCCCAGGTACTTTTGTAGTGTCGTCTTCTTCCGACAATCGTGACTCATGCATCATGCATGCTGCACATCTAGGGCATCCGTTGCGAAATGCTTACCGATCACTGATGCACTGTTGCCATTCAAGAATCATCGAAACGGCAGCTGATTAAATGTGCTGAAACGGACCGGTCTGCAAATCAAACCATCGTTTGAAATTTAAAATCAACTCTGGTCTCATCTCACGTTAAATTTCTGGTCTCATGTCACCTTGTATCTCTGGTCTTGATCTCAACTTTATGCTGGTCTCATCTCACCTTTCAACTCTGATCTCATCTCACCTTTCGCCTCTGATCTCATCTCATATTTCACCTATGATCTGATCTTAACTTTCACCTCTGATCTCATCTCACCTTTCACCTCTAATCTCATCTCACCTTTCGCCTCTGATCTCATCTCACCTTTCACCTCTGATCTCATCTCATCTTTCACCTCTGATCTCATCTCATATTTCACCTATGATCTGATCTTAACTTTCACCTCTGATCTCATCTCACCTTTCACCTCTGATCTCATCTCACCTTTCACCTCTGATCTCATCTCATATTTCACCTATGATCTGATCTTAACTTTCACCTCTGATCTCATCTCACCTTTCACCTCTGATCTCATCTCATATTTCACCTATGATCTGATCTTAACTTTCACCTCTGATCTCATCTCACCTTTCACCTCTGATCTCATCTCACCTTTCACCTCTGATCTCATCTCATATTTCACCTATGATCTGATCTTAACTTTCACCTCTGATCTCATCTCACCTTTCACCTCTGATCTCATCTCATATTTTACCTCTAATCTCATCTCACCTTTCGCCTCTGATCTCATCTCACCTTTCGCCTCTGATCTCATCTCACCTTTCGCCTCTGATCTCATCTCACCTTTCGCCTCTGATCTCATCTCACCTTTCACCTCTGATCTCATCTCACCTTTCACCTCTGATTTCATCTCATATTTCACCTCTGATCTGATCTCACTCTCAGAATACATCTTACCTGAAATCTGATCTGATAGCACCTCTCCCCATCGGGGGGTTCAATCAATTTTGCGTCGATATTGCTCACAGCTTTGCCTTAATCGTCTCTGCTGTTGATCTAGTATCTCATGCTAATTAGCATGCATAATTATTTTTTCGTTGCAATTTAAGCATTCGCAATACATATTTTTAATCAGGTTAAATTTGTACGCTTGGCACATTGTAATATTTGTGGTAGGAATACCTGTGCCTTGGTATCGTATTTATAAACATTAATGTGTACTCACTGGGCCATATATAGAGCTATACGCCTAGGTAGGGATGCCAACCGGTTTTTAAACCGGTTTAAAAAACCGGTTTTTAGCAGGAAAACCGGTTCTAAAAAACCCGGTTTTTTTGTCCGTTTTTGACGGTTTTTAATGGTTTTTTATTTTAATTATGTCTCACAGAGTCACAATTTTTGCACTTTTAAGACAAAATAACTGGTAACAAAATTTGCTTCGTGGTGGCAGCGCTACTAAGTCCTTTCAAATTGAACATTAAACTTAAAATTAAATCTAAGTTGAACTTGATGTATAAATCTAAATTGGGGCCTAATCTAAAACTATCTAAGTCTAAACCTAAAAACATCAAGGGTTCGCCGTTTCTAATCTAACCATCCCAGGGTACCGCCATTTCGAGACTGTGACCAGTTTACCTTGGCCAAAATCATCAAATTAATCAATCATTGCTACCAGTGCATCATTAAGTTTAAAGTAATCTAATTATTCAGCAAAATTAAGAGTTCGCGAATTAGTTACGAACTGATCCGAACTAAATCTCTATTTATATTAAGTTCGCATTGGGTCTTTATTTTAGTTCGCATTTAGTTCGCATTGGCTACGGAACGATTCCGAAGAAAGTCCACGGAAAATTTGAATTGGCGCGATATTCAATTTCTGCGAAACCTAACTATAACTAATTTAAAATTAATAATTCCAAGAAGCTTTTATTTTTATTAATCGGCACGCACACCTTTAACAAATTCACGATTGTATATAAGTTCTATCTTCTATGCTTATTTAGTGCTTTTTAAAAACTTGGCACACAAACCGGTTTTTAAAGACCGGTTTTCTTATAAAAGGCGGTTTTCAAACCGGTTAACCGGTTCTCAAAAAGGGCCGGTTTTTGGCATCTCTACGCCTAGGCATAAACAATACTACAGCGACTCCAGACAGGAAGGCTTGCACTTATCCACTGTAGATAAACACGCAAAGCAGAGAATATGAAACAAAATGCAGTCTATGGCCTATGCGGCTCTCGGTTCGTAAACATTTGCGGAATTCGATTTACTGCTTTACTTCTTATATACTGCACGAGCTTTCGTATCGTTAAAAAACAATTAATAGCTTCCATTCCATATAATCAAAGCGCGTAAAGCGCGATTTCGTTTTGTCGTCAAATTTTGTTGTAACTGATTGAAGATTTTGCCGTAAACGATTATGGGCCATTAAAAACTGTCGTCAGGTTTTCCAATTAATTACTGGGTATACAAAAACAGCTAAATTACTTTTTAAAGAATATTGGCCACAAAAATGTTTTTCTCCTCAGGTTTTCTAATTAATTTCTACTGAGGTGTAAAAATATTTGATTATTTTTTATTTTACTATGTGTAGTAAATTTAATTATAAGAGGCCAGTGATGTTCAGACTTGCACTTTACGTTAAAAATGTATGATTTCATCATTTTAAAAGGCTTAACTAAAAAACTTTTCTTTAACTCTTAAAAAACTCTTAGAAACTTATTCCTTAAACCGTAGAAAATTAGTGATAAAGTTAGCTGTGGTCGAACTTGTTTGAATTCGTTAAAAACTGAAATTATTATGAACAGTCTTGTGCCTGCAACTGAATTGTCTGCATTTCTACATTTCCTAACTGAAGCATCAATTTGAAGCAATCAGTGGCTTTTCAATTACGGCAAGACCATTTGCTGGTTTTTTTCTACTCAAACAGTGAGTCTGCAAACTCCGGCCGCGAACCAGATGCGGCCCTCGAAGTTGCCCCTTCCAACAACCAAAGTATTCCGTCTCATCTCATCTTTCCCGTATCTTATCTGTCCTAGTCCTATGTATTATCTATCCGCTGTCTCATCTCATCTCTGTCTCATCCCTACCCTGTCTCGTCTATCCATGTGTCTCATCTCGACCCTTTCTCCTACAGTCAATGCGGCCGGCTGTCGTATTTTAGGTTCTCCTCGTGGCCCGTAGGCTAACAAGCTTGCCGAACCCTGACTAAAAAGTAGATCGCGATTCAGTGTTATGCATGCGAGTAATCAGTTCCCTTGTCTGGGCAGAAAGGCTGAGAAAAAAAACTGCTTTTGCTGGCCAATCGGCTCAAAACAGGCCAGCTTTGGGTTGTCGGTTCGCTGGCACCCCAACAGCAGCTTTTGCTGGACTCACAGCTGGGCTGGGAATAAATTTGCAAAAGAAACCAAGGAGCCGAAGCCTCCTCATTGGCTTCGCGACTGCCAACCCCCGCCCCGCATCCGCGTGTGCACTCGGGTTTGGGGCAGCTGATATTCTGGCCGAGGAGGAAGGACCAGGATGGGTTGGCGGGTGCTGCTGTTTAGCTTTAGTGGGGAATTAATAGGGGAGTGAAGGTTTCGATAAGAGTTCTTCCTCCAAAGAATAAAAAGTTAACTTGTGCTTCACTATAGCCCCGCCAGGCACAACCCATGCGCTTTCCACCAACCCCACAGTGAAGTCCACCCCGACCCGCGCGCTAAAACCACAGGCCCGCCAGTGCAGTCTGGTAGAAAACCGCAGACAGAATGGATAGTTGGGACGGGTTTCGCTTCAATTCTAAGTGCGCTTGCGCTCTGGGCCGCGTCAGATAATCACATGCACAAAGGCCAACCCCACCTCCACGCGGCACCCTCCTAACCTGCAACACACTGAGCCCTCAGCCGCTTATTTTAGTTCTTTACCCCCAAAAGCCTGCCTACCTCAAAGTCCATAGCCTCGCAGACTTCTATTAATAACCCTGACGTCAGTCCAAATCGGCGGGCTGGGCTGGACTGCCGCGCGGAGGGGGGTGGGGTTAGCAAACCCCAAACCGCCGCCGCCTTCTCCTCGGCGCTATCTGAAATCTCTCACCCACGGCGGGCCAACCCTTGCCGCCAACCCAAGAATTCTTCCTAGCTTTTTAACCCAGTCAATGCACCCTCACCACCCCACTCCTTCCCAAACGAGAAAAAAGCCCGGCTCTACGACAAGCGGTTCCTTATAGGCCCTCCAAAATATTTCGGACCCGCGATCGCATGGAAACTCGGAAGCCCCAACTAGAAGTATCAGCTCATAAGGGCTAGAATCAATTGTAAGCCGCGATTTATTATTTTGAGTTTTCTGACCTGCAGGAACGTGAGTGACTAGCAAAATAAGATCGGTTGTTTTAATGTAAATCAATTGGTGAGGTAGTGGGTTGTTCAGTTGAGTAATTTCTGCCAAATTCGTTTAATAAAAGCGAATCTTCGCGGCATCTCGCTGAATTTTGACTGAACAACTTACTAGCTTTCCTGACAACCGTTGCTTCGACTGCCTAAATCTCACCATTCTCCCCTACTTCCCATTCTCCCCTAGTCCTTCTTTTCCCCTACTCCTCATTCTCCCCTATTTCCCATTTCTCTTTCACCTCTACTCAATTCTCCACTACTCCTCATTCTTCCCTACTCCTCCTTCATTCTCCCCTACCCCTCATTCTCCCCCACTCCCCACTCTCCCCTACTCATCATTCTCCCCTAGTCCTTCTTTTCCCCTACTCCTCATTCTCCCCTATTTCCCATTTCTCTTTCACCTCTACTCAATTCTCCCCTACTCCTCCTTCATTCTCCCCTACCCCTCATTCTCCCCCACTCCTCACTCTCCCCTACTCCTCATTCTCCCCTAGTCCTTCTTTTCTCCTACTCCTCATTCTCCCCTACTCCTCCTTCATTCTCCCCTACCCCTCATTCTCCCCTACAACTCATTCTGCCACACTCTAAGTTCTCCCCCACTCCTCATTCTCCCCAACTCCTCATTCTCCCCCACTCCTCATTCTCCCCAACTCCTCATTCTCCCCCACTCCTCACTCTCCCCCACTCCTCATTCTCCCCCACTCCTCATTCTCCCCCACTCCTCATTCTCCCCAACTCCTCATTCTCCCCCACTCCTCATTCTCCCCCACTCCTCATTCTCCCCCACTCCTCATTCTCCCCCACTCCTCATTCTCCCCCACTACTCATTCTCCCCCACTCCTCATTCTCCCCCACTCCTCATTCTCCCCCACTCCTCATTCTCCCCCTCTCCTCATTCTCCCCCACTCCTCATTCTCCCCCTCTCCTCATTCTCCCCCACTCCTCATTCTCCCCCACTCCTCATTCTCCCCCTCTCCTCATTCTCCCCCACTCCTCATTCTCCCCCTCTCCTCATTCTCCCCCACTCCTCATTCTCCTCTAATCTTAATTCTCCTTTACTCCACATTCTCATATTTTGTGTGTAATATTCGACAACCACTTCATAGAACCTGCATTTGTCGGCCTCTTTATCGGGAACAGGGCTTTAGAGTCTTTAAAGCAGTTTTTTATACGAGCCTAGTTTTATTAGAAACAACATTTTCGGACATCAGTGCTAATTTAGAAAATGCAGTTCTTGTCCTCTAGACTCTAGACTTAATAACCACAGAGTCCAGCGGTGAACTTTTCCACTACCACTTGAAATTGAGACTCTGGGTGCAGACAAAGACATATTTATGCTAGCTTCAAGTGTCTGTGTCTTTGTTTTATTTAACTTGGCCCCCCAAAGAAAGAAAATGAACTAAATTACTATATTAAAGACGGCATTTCGTACCCTCCCCAGCCTATTAAATTAAGCGTGTTGAAGCAACATGAAAATACCAAGCACATCGGGTCACGTTTCCACACTGGCTCTTTGTTTCAGCGATCGCTTCACCGAACAATTCTTTGTCCGCGCGCTTCCCATTCTCATTGAAGCAGAGCTAAATTTCCTGCACGGCCGGCGTTATAAAGTAAACTTCTGGCCCCTTAACATTCTGCTCATCGTCTTATTACCGTCTATCACATCCACTCTCCCCCAACCTCTACCCGTCTTCTCCCCCTCTCCTCTCCCACTCCTCTCCCCTCTCCTCCCTCTACTCACATTCTTCCCCTCTCCTCTCTCTTCCACATTCTTGCCCTCTACTCCCTCTTCTCATATTCTTCCCCTCTCCTCCCTCTTCTCATATTCTTCCCCTCTCCTCCCTCTTCCACATTCTTCCCCTCTCCTCCCTCTTCTCATATTCTTCCCCTCTCCTCCCTCTTCTCATATTCTTCCCCTCTCCTCCCTCTTCCACATTCTTCCCCTCTCCTCCCTCTTCCACATTCTTCCCCTCTCCTCCCTCTTCTCATATTCTTCCCCTCTCCTCCCTCTACTCACATTCTTCCCCTCTCCTCTCTCTTCCACATTCTTGCCCTCTACTCCCTCTTCTCATATTCTTCCCCTCTCCTCCCTCTTCCACATTCTTCCCCTCTCCTCCCTCTTCCACATTCTTCCCCTCTCCTCCCTCTTCTCATATTCTTCCCCTCTCCTCCCTCTTCCACATTCTTCCCCTCTCCTCCCTCTTCTCATATTCTTCCCCTCTCCTGCCTCTTCTCACATTCTTCCCCTCTCCTGCCTCTTCTCACATTCTTCCCCTCTCCTGCCTCTTCTCACATTCTTCCCCTCTCCTGCCTCTTCTCACATTCTTCCCCTCGGCTCTCCCTCGTCTTCTGATATTCTAGATGTCATCATATTCTCCCCCTCTCCCTCGTCTTCTGATATTCTAGATGTCATCATATTCTCCCCCTCTCCCTCGTCTTCTGATATTCTAGATGTCATATTCTCCCCCTCTCCCTCGTCTTCTGATATTCGAAATGTCATATTCTCCCCCTGTCCGTCCTCTCAATATTCTTTCGGTTTCCAGTCCTGAAAAAGTGTTGATAGATTGAAATGAAGAAGTCTGCAACAGAGGCAAGAAACTGGAGCCAGCAGTTGAGCTCCAGAGTTGCACCAGTTTGAGCAGAAGCTGACTCATATTTTTTGCAAATATTCAGTGTTTGCCATAGTGTATTTGATCTATTCTATTCAAATAGTTCTACTATGAGAATCTGCGTATGGTTCAATAATTTGTATTAGTTTTTTGTGTTATAAAGAAACATTTTGTAAATTATGGGATCTAAGAAAGGATAGAAACTATTTAAAATTGTAGTGCAAATAGTCCTTTGTAAGCTACAATTAATCGCATTTGTAACAGGAAATATCATGAAGAATGAAAACAGGAGTACCTACTCGTACGTGACAGACAATCTTGCGGAACAGCAAAAAGCCATAAAAACTTTCATCAATCAGTGAATTCAAATTTTATTCGAGCTAGTAAACTAGGTGCGGGAAAAATTGTTTTTCGATTGTCAGTTGACAATGTACTTCAGTTGTGTACAATCAGAGTCTAGTTTTGTCGTGACTGCATATCATACTACTCACAGTAGAGTTTGTAATATATAGAAAAGCAAAAAGCAAAGAATTGAGATTTTCAAATAATAAACTTCACCATTAAACTATTTTTATGCTTGTGGTTTGTAGGGCCACTTAGGGCCGGTAATTATCTATATTCATGATTTCGACCAAGTTTGCTTAGTGATCAGTGGCTGAACAAATCTTTCTGCATGACTGCTGCTGCTGCTGCAGAATCCTTCGAGTCTGAGCACTGGAAATGCCAAACTGATGACGAGCTGACGAGATTGCGGACATAATGCTCTGCGGCGGCAGTGGCAGCGGAGGTAGAAAGCACTGCTGCTGCAGCTGCTGCTGCTGCTGCGAGCTCGAGAAGAGGTCGTTTAGAAGCCGATCAATGCTGCTGGAATCCAGACTGCTAAGCAGGTCGTTCGCTTCACGAGAGTCGGGTACAACAGGTGGATGTGACACCAGCAACAGCAGGCGACCAAAGCGGGTTGCCTGCAATGCAACTAGCCTGCGTCACTGAATGACCTGCGTCACTGAATGACCTGCGTCACTGAATGACCTACGTCACTGAATGACCTGCGTCACTGAATGACCTGCGTCACTGAATGACCTGCGTCACTGAATGACCTGCGTCACTGAATGACCTGCGTCACTGAATGACCTGCGTCACTGAATGACCTGCGTCACTGAATGACCTGCGTCACTGAATGACCTGCGTCACTGAATGACCTGCGTCACTGAATGACCTGCGTCACTGAATGACCTGCGTCACTGAATGACCTACGTCACTGAATGACCTGCGTCACTGAATGACCTACGTCACTGAATGACCTACGTCACTGAATGACCTGCGTCACTGAATGACCTACGTCACTGAATGACCTGCGTCACTGAATGACCTGCGTCACTGAATGACCTGCGTCACTGAATGACCTGCGTCACTGAATGACCTGCGTCACTGAATGACCTGCGTCACTGAATGACCTGCGTCACTGAATGACCTGCGTCACTGAATGACCTGCGTCACTGAATGACCTGCGTCACTGAATGACCTGCGTCACTGAATGACCTGCGTCACTGAATGACCTGCGTCACTGAATGACTCTCAGACTCTAAGAGTCCCAGAGTCCCAGAGTCCCAGTTTCCCAGTGTCCCAGAGTCCCAGAGTCCCAGAGTCATAGTGTCCCAGTGTCCCAGAGTCCCAGAGTCCCAGAGTCCCAGTGTTCCAGTGTCCCAGAGTCCCAGAGTCCCAGAGTCATAGTGTCCCAGTGTCCGAGAGTCCCAGAGTCCCAGAGTCCCAGAATCCCAGTGTTCCAGTGTCCCAGAGTCCCAGAGTCACAGAGTCCCAGAGTCCCAGAGTCCCAGAATCTCAGTGTTCCAGTGTCCCAGAGTCCCAGAGTCACAGTGTCCCAGAGTCCCAGAGTCCCAGAATCCCAGTGTTCCAGTGTCCCAGAGTCCCAGAGTCCCAGAGTAACAGAGTCCTAGAGTCCCAGAGTCCCAGAGTCCCAGAATCCCAGTGTTCCAGAGTCACAGAGTCCCAGAGTCCCAGAATCCCAGTGTTCCAGTGTCCCAGAGTCCCAGAGTCACAGTGTCCCAGAGTCCCAGAGTCCCAGAATCCCAGTGTTCCAGTGTCCCAGAGTCCCAGAGTCCCAGAGTAACAGAGTCCTAGAGTCCCAGAGTCCCAGAGTCCCAGAATCCCAGTGTTCCAGAGTCACAGAGTCCCAGAGTCCCAGAGTCCCAGAGTCCCAGAGTCCCAGAGGCACAGTGTCCCTGAGTCCCAGAGTCCCAGAGGCACAGTGTTCTAGTGTCCCAGAGTCCCACTTGAGCAGCCGAGTCTCACCTGTCTGGGGTAGTGCTGTCTCGTGTACTCATTCAGCAGCAGCATAGACTGGTCCTGCAGGCTGTCCACAATGACTGACTCCCGAATCGCTTCAGTTGCAAAGTCTACGTGTAACAAATAGGCATGCATTTTTGGGTGAGTCACACAAGAAAAAAGTTTAAGCTTAATAATAATAACTAATTACACCTGCCCCAATTGGACCAGATGTGCAGCCGACAGCACAGCCGCAGCTAATGCGCGTCGCATCTGAAGGCTGCGTACGGCTGTTCAGTCCATGGACTGGTGGGGAAGCCAGACCATGTGCATAGAGGTTTATACAGAGAAATGTGTCCTTGTCTCGACGTCATATCTCGACGATGGACGGCTTTGAAAGCTAGCTCATCGCAAAGTGGGTGCCTGAAATACACACGAGGTCTTTCCCCAGTCCGACGCTCCAACCGCTAGTCAACGAACCCCTTAAATCAGTTGAGCCACTTGCAGCCCCATGCCAACCATTGATCACCTGAGCTAAACAGTGCGACGGCCTTCAGGCACGCGAACTCGACCATGTCTGGCGCCAATGAACCGAACCGAGTCAGCAGCCGGCGAGCTCCATCGTCCAGCGCTTCAGAGACGCCACCAGGGCCAGAGTGCAGGCTCCACTGTGCCAGCGTCAAAGAGGCCAGCGATCGCCAAGCGCCACGGAGCAGCGCAGCCTGATCCTCCCTGGGCAGCAGCAGAAATGCGGGCAGGCTTCTGCTCCAGGCGGCTATGGACAGGACCAGGCGAGTCGGCCCACCGCTGACCGACTGGCCGTGCAGCGGCAGCCAGCGAGTCAGCAGCTCCGCTGACATCAGGGCGTGAATCAGCGGGATGCCGGGATTGTTGGCTGCCGCGGCGGCCGCCGCTGCCGCAGCTGCTGCTGCTGCAGCCACAGCCGGATGATGAAGGAAGCCAGCCGACGAGCTGGAGGCTGAACCAGACGTTGACGTGGCGGCGGTTGAAGAAAGCGACGGTAGCGGCGGCGGCAGGGGTGGCATCGGCGGATACAGTGGCGGCGGCGGCGGTGGCTGCGGCGCCGAATTGGCAGCGGCTGCCTGAAAGAAAGCGGCCGGCGACACCAACTGGGGACATGTCGATTGCGAAGATGGCGGTGGCGGTGGCGGCGGCGGCGGCGGCGGCGGCGGCGGCGGAGGCGGAGGCGGACTGGCTAAAGCAGCACCGGAGGGGCTGGGGCAGGCACCAGCTGAAGAGCTTCTCTGCGTTGCCAGGCTTGACGGCGACTTGGGCTTGCCCTTGCGGGGTCCGCGCTCATGCTGAACCGCTGGAACCGTGGCACAGTGTGGGCTGTCACACTCCTGCCTTTTCTCCCTTCCTCTCTCCCTTCCTCTCTCCCTTCCTCTCTCCCTTCCTCTCTCCCTTCCTCTCTCCCTTCCTCTCTCCCTTCCTCTCTTCCTTCCTCTCTCCTTTCCTCTCTCCCTTCATCTCTCCTTTCCTCTCTCCCTTTCTCTCTCCCTTCCTCTCTCCCTTCCTCTCTCCCTTCCTCTCTCCCTTCCTCTCTCCCTTCATCTCTCCCTTCCTCTCTCCCTTCCTTTCTCCTTTCCTCTCTCCCTTCCTCTCTCCCTTCATCTCTTCCTTCCTCTCTCCTTTCCTCTCTCCCTTCATCTCTCCTTTCCTCTCTCCCTTTCTCTCTCCCTTCCTCTCTCCCTTCCTTTCTCCTTTCCTCTCTCCCTTCCTCTCTCCCTTCATCTCTCCCTTCCTCTCTCCCTTCCTTTCTCCTTTCCTCTCTCCCTTCCTCTCTCCCTTCATCTCTTCCTTCCTCTCTCCTTTCCTCTCTCCCTTCATCTCTCCTTTCCTCTCTCCCTTTCTCTCTCCCTTCCTCTCTCCCTTCCTTTCTCCTTTCCTCTCTCCCTTCCTCTCTCCCTTCATCTCTCCCTTCCTCTCTCCCTCCCTTTCTCTCACCATCCTTGTTCATCCTGGCCTCGAAGCACTTGTGCAGGCGGCAGGCGCGGCACTGGTTGCGGTGTGTCTTGTCCACCGGGCAGCGGTCGCGGCCTTCGCCCTGGGCCTTGCAGGCGTAGGCCCGGCCCTTGTGGATGCTGCGCTTGAAGAAGCCGGAGCAGCCGTCGCAGCTGTACACGCCGTAGTGCTTGCCGCTGGAACGATCGCCGCACACCTTGCAGGGAATGTCCAGAAGCCGGTCACCTGCGGTGGGGAGAATATTTGATGTGCGAGATCGCGTGAGATTGGATGAGAGAGTTGTGAGATTAGATGGGAGAGTTGTGAGATTTGGATGAGAGAGTTGTGAGATTAGATGTGAGAGTTGTGAGATTAGATGTGAGAGTTGTGAGATTAGATGGGAGAGTTGTGAGATTAGATGGGAGAGTTGTGAGATTAGATGGGAGAGTTGTGAGATTAGATGGGAGAGTTGTGAAATTAGATGGGAGAGCTGTGAGATCAGATGGGAGAGTTGTGAGATTAGATGGGAAAGTTGTGAAATTAGATGGGAGAGTTGTGAGATCAGATGGGAGAGTTGTGAAATTAGATGGGAGAGTTGTGAGATCAGATGGGAGAGTTGTGAGATCAGATGGGAGAGTTGTGAGATTAGATGGGAAAGTTGTGAAATTAGATGGGAGAGTTGTGAGATCAGATGGGAGAGTTGTGAAATTAGATGGGAGAGTTGTGAGATCAGATGGGAGAGTTGTGAGATTAGATGGGAGAGTTGTGAGATCAGATGGGAGAGTTGTGAAATTAGATGGGAGAGTTGTGAGATCAGATGGGAGAGTTGTGAGATTAGATGGGTGAGTTGTGAAATTAGATGGGAGATTTGTGAGATCAGATTTGAGAGTTGTGAGATTAGATGGGAGAGTTGTGAGATTTGGATGAGAGAGTTGGGAGATTAGATGAGAGAGTTTTGAGATTAGATGAGAGAGTTGTGAGACTAGATGAGAGAGTTGTGAGATTAGATGTGAGAGTTGTGAGATTGGATGGGAGAGTTGTGAGATCGGATGAATGAGAAGCTTACAGAACCATTTCAGTAGATTCCTTGTTTCATCGCAGACCCCTTCAGAAGAGAAGAAATGCCTGCCCAAATGGTCGGACAGTTTTGTCGAAAAATCAATTAGCTTTCAATTGAATGCGACCCTCGAGCTCATTTGTTTTTATTCGGGGTTGAAAAATTCTTTTGTGGACCAAGAAATCGCTGCTTGCCAACGCTATTGACCGTCTCAACATGCCAGTGCCCGAGCCCTGATTGACCGGTGGGAGTCCCTGGGAACCGCCACATTTTCCTTCATTCCCTCCCCGTCTTTCCCGTTCTCTCTGCCAGCGCCTCAGAGGATCTTGTCGAGCCAAGCCGGTCGGTTCCAATCCCAAACAGATAAGTTAAAGCAGGCGGGAGCAGTGATTGAAAAGTGGCCAGCCGACTGCAAAAAGAAACCTTTGGCCAAGGGGGGAGGCTGGAATCGATCGACAGGGACTCGCCGAGATTGAAAGGGAAAGCGCTGACGGAGCCGTGAATCCTCGTTGACCGTCTCCTTGATGGAGAATGGGCAGCATGTCACACAGCCTGTCTGTTCTCTCACACTAGTCGATGGAAGAAGCCAGCGCGAGCTGCCGCAACTCATGCATCCTCTTCTGCTTCTCCAAATCCCTTCTGCACTCAATAATTTCTGATCGGCCACAAAATCCCCCTCAGCCATAGCTAAGTGGCGGGACCAGCGAGGCTGACATGACTGACTCAAGACAGATGAGCTCACACACAGCTGCCACACTGCTACAGTATCTGTTCTCAGGCCATCAGCTAAAATGGCATCCATTTCGAAATCCGCTACAGGTGAGCTGCTGCTGCTGCTGGCAGGTGAGCACAGCTGTTGAAACACTCGTTCCCTGTCCAGTGTGTGTGTGTGTGTTTACTTTTCCTATTCACGGGCATGTAGCCGGATTTGACCACTGGCGTTTGAGTTGTGAAGTCTGAGTTGATTCTCTTCGCATTTTCTTGATTGGAAAAATTCACAAAAAATCAAGGACCTTAACCTACCCTCCAACCTAATACACACCCAGACCTCACATTGAGGCAATGTATCAGATGTTTGTAAGGACACTTCACTTTCTAGAGCCTTATTTTGAATTTCTTAGCAGACTTACACACTCGATTCAGTATCAACCTGAGGATCTGGGAGAGTGTTATCCTCAACCTGAGGATCTGGGAGAGTTTTATCCTCAACCTGAGGATCTGGGAGAGTGTTATCCTCAACCTGAGGATCTGGGAGAGTGTTATCCTCAACCTGAGTATCTGGGAGAGTTTTATCCTCAACCTGAGTATCTGGGAGAGTTTTATCCTCAACCTGAGGATCTGGGAGAGTGTTATCCTCAACCTGAGTATCTGGGAGAGTTTTATCCTCAACCTGAGGATCTGGGAGAGTGTTATCCTCAACCTGAGGATCTGGGAGAGTGTTATACTCAACCTGAGGATCTGGGAGAGTGTTATCCTCAACCTGAGGATCTGGGAGAGTGTTATCCTCAACCTGAGGATCTGGGAGAGTGTTATCCTCAACCTGAGGATCTGGGAGAGTGTTATCCTCAACCTGAGGATCTGGGAGAGTGTTATCCTCAACCTGAGGATCTGGGAGAGTGTTATCCTCAACCTGAGGATCTGGGAGAGTGTTATCCTCAACCTGAGGATCTGGGAGAGTGTTATCCTCAACCTGAGTATCTGGGAGAGTTTTATCCTCAACCTGAGGATCTGGGAGAGTGTTATCCTCAACCTGAGTATCTGGGAGAGTGTTATCCTCAACCTGAGGATCTGGGAGAGTGTTATCCTCAACCTGAGGATCTGGGAGAGTGTTATCCTCAACCTGAGTATCTGGGAGAGTTTTATCCTCAACCTGAGTATCTGGGAGAGTTTTATCCTCAACCTGAGGATCTGGGAGAGTGTTATCCTCAACCTGAGGATCTGGGAGAGTTTTATCCTCAACCTGAGGATCTGGGAGAGTGTTATCCTCAACCTGAGGATCTGGGAGAGTGTTATCCTCAACCTGAGTATCTGGGAGAGTTTTATCCTCAACCTGAGGATCTGGGAGAGTGTTATCCTCAACCTGAGTATCTGGGAGAGTGTTATCCTCAACCTGAGGATCTGGGAGAGTGTTATCCTCAACCTGAGGATCTGGGAGAGTGTTATCCTCAACCTGAGGATCTGGGAGAGTGTTATCCTCAACCTGAGTATCTGGGAGAGTTTTATCCTCAACCTGAGGATCTGGGAGAGTGTTATCCTCAACCTGAGGATCTGGGAGAGTGTTATCCTCAACCTGAGGATCTGGGAGAGTGTTATCCTCAACCTGAGGATCTGGGAGAGTTTTATCCTCAACCTGAGTATCTGGGAGAGTGTTATCCTCAACCTGAGTATCTGGGAGAGTGTTATCCTCAACCTGAGGATCTGGGAGAGTGTTATCCTCAACCTGAGGATCTAGGAGAGTGTTATCCTCAACCTGAGTATCTGGGAGAGTGTTATCTTCAACCTGAGGATCTGAGAGAGTTTTATCCTCAACCTGAGTATCTGGGAGAGTGTTATCCTCAACCTGAGGATCTGGGAGAGTGTTATCCTCAACCTGAGTATCTGGGAGTGTGTTATCCTCAACCTGAGGATCTGGGAGAGTGTTATCCTCAACCTGAGGATCTGGGAGAGTTTTATCCTCAACCTGAGGATCTGGGAGAGTGTTATCCTCAACCTGAGGATCTGGGAGAGTTTTATCCTCAACCTGAGTATCTGGGAGTGTGTTATCTTCAACCTGAGGATCTGAGAGAGTTTTATCCTCAACCTGAGTATCTGGGAGTGTGTTATCCTCAACCTGAGGATCTGGGAGAGTGTTATCCTCAACCTGAGGATCTGGGAGTGTGTTATCCTCAACCTGAGGATCTGGGAGAGTGTTATCCTCAACCTGAGTATCTAGGAGAGTGTTATCCTCAAGCTGAGGATCTGGGAGAGTGTTATCCTCAACCTGAGTATCTAGGAGAGTGTTATCCTCAACCTGAGGATCTGGGAGTGTGTCAGTTTGGTCGAAATATGAAACCCGAATCCTGATGTTGTCGCAAAGTGCTCACAACTTCAAGAAGGCAAATCCCTGACAGTGTTTGTCGAGCAGGGAGCGTGACAAATGTTGAATGTTTTAAAATATTTAGAAAGTCAAACAGAACTGTATTCACAATCTGCTAAGGTAAGTAATCTGTCAAAATCTTGCAACAGTTGGTGCTGGAGAGTTGCAGTCTCAACTTTCCGAATTCATTCGAACAAAAAAAGACAACTTAGTCAGGAAAAAAGTTAGAAAGCGTAAAGTTTGCCAAACGTGGTTGAAATTGAGGTTGTGTTGGCAGGGCTTGGCTTTCCAAAACACCAGTTTTTGACAGAAATCGAGTTCTCAGGTTCGCTTGTTGCTTGACCGATTTTGTTTAAACTCAAAGACCTGCGACCTCGACTGAGACCTTGGATAAACTTTGGAACAACAAAACGCGTGAGATTTCTTGGATTTGGAAGATTTGAAGGTCAATAGGAGAAAGGGTGTGTGAGGAAGGGTGAGATTTCAGGATTGGTGAGTTTTTGTTATGGGTGAGATTTCGTTATGGGTGAGATTTCGCAATGGGTGAAATTTCTGGACGTGAGATTCAGGATGGGTGAGATTTCAGAATTTGGTGAGATTTCAGGATGGGTGAGATTTCAGGATGGGTGAGATTTCAGGATGGGTGAGATTTCAGGATGAGTGAGATTTCAGAATGGGTGAGATTTCAGGATGGGTGAGATTTCAGGAAGGGTGAGATTTAAGGATGGGTGAGATTTCAGGATGGGTGAGATTTCAGGATGAGTGAGATTTCAGGATGAGTGAGATTTCAGGATGGGTGAGATTTCAGGATGGGTGAGATTTCAGGATGGGTGAGATTTCAGGATGGGTGAGATTTCAGGATGAGTGGTATCACAGAAGGCACAGTGAACAGCCAGGCTTACTTGACCGACCGTCCTCAGTCAGCGCCATGTGTTGCTGCTCGAAGCCGGAGTCCATTGCCAGCTTCCTTCTATTCAAGCGGCAAGAAAATGAGACAAGAATCGATTTCCACTCTGAATTGAACTGCTCCAACCGTGAAGCTTGTTACCTTTATAGCTTCGATTGAGTCGGCCTTGAGTTCTGCCTACACTTGATGCCAGAGGGGCATCCTGTGTCTCCCAGTCAGCGGCAGCCAATCAGGCAACGTCCGCCCCGCTGCCCCTGCCCTCCGTCTCGTGGGATTTTTCCCAGATGCCGTCAAGTTTTAGCCGTCAAAAAATAACAAGGAGGCGACCACAGCTCAATCACGGCTAAGCAAAATGGAAGTGTCATGTCAGTCTCGGCCCAAGCTCCACTTTGTTTAAATCGAAAGTTTGTAATCCCATGCAGAGATGTTACACCTCCCTCTCAGCCGCGGATTAATAATTCAACCGGGGATCCGTATTCTTTTTTGAGAAGACAAGACTCAAAGGTGGAGAAAGTAAAATTAAATAAATTGTCCGGAGTTGAGACAATACAGGTTTCTCCAGTTTAAGCGAATCAATTCATCAATTATCCACCAGTGTTGCGTGAGCCGCTTTGAGGGGCTGCCAAATACTCGAGAATTGCGACACCAACTGACTCAGGAGCCCGGTGTATGAGCACAATAGATCACTTCTACTCACTCCCGACTCAACTCTTTACTTTCACCTTCAGCCTCCAAGTTGTCACGCCACCCTCTGCCACTCACTGCTGTGTGCTGCTAGGCATGCAATATTAACTAACACTAAATCAGGTCGGAGCAATTGCAGTTTGAGGCAGAGAAGTTGAGATTTGAAAATTAATTTGACCAAAGAGACGGCATTGCTAAAGCTGAATTATTAATGCAACCGATTGTTCATTGTTCTGGGTGGAGCTTGACTAACTGAACTGCACAGCTGCCCGCTTATTAACTCATCCACTCACAATGAGCCGCTCAGTGTGTGCTTCTGCTGAATACACTAGCCTGCTAATTTATCTGCATTACAGAAATATCTGTAACACCTCAATATGGGTGAGCTCATTCCTTCACCCATCTGCCCATCCCTTCACCCATCTGCCCATCCCTTCACCCATCTGCCCATCCCTTCACCCATCTCCCCATCCCTTCACCCATCTGCCCATCCCTTCACCCATCTCCCCATCCCTTCACCCATCTGCCCATCCCTTCACCCATCTCCCCATCCCTTCACCCATCTTCCCATCACTTCACTCGTCTGCCCATCCCTTCACTCGTCTCCCCATCCCTTCACCCATCTCCCCATACCTTCACCCATCTCCCCATCCCTTCACCCATCTGCCCATACCTTCACCCATCTGCCCATCCCTTCACCAATCTGCCCATCCCTTCACCCATCTCCCCATCCCTTCACCCATCTTCCCATCACTTCACTCGTCTGCCCATCCCTTCACTCGTCTCCCCATCCCTTCACCAATCTGCCCATCCCTTCACCCATCTCCCCATCCCTTCACCCATCTTCCCATCACTTCACTCGTCTGCCCATCCCTTCACTCGTCTCCCCATCCCTTCACCCATCTGCCCATACCTTCACCCATCTCCCCATCCCTTCACCCATCTCCCCATCCCTTCACCCATCTTCCCATCACTTCACTCGTCTGCCCATCCCTTCACTCGTCTCCCCATCCCTTTACTAGTCTCCAATCCCTTCACTCGTCTCCCCATCCCTTTACTAGTCTCCCCATCCCTTCACTCGTCTCCCCATCCCTTTACTAGTCTCCCCATCCCTTTACTCGTCTCCCCATCCCTTTACTAGTCTCCCCATCCCTTCACTCGTCTCCCCATCCCTTTACTCGTCTGCCCATCCCTTCACTCGTCTCCCCATCCCTTCACTCGTCTCCCCATCCCTTTACTCGTCTGCCCATCCCTTCACCCATCTTCCCCATCCCTTCACCCATCTTCCCATCCCTTCACTCGTCTCCCCACCCCTTCACTCGTCTCCCCATCCCTTCACTCGTCTCCCCATCCCTTCACCCATCTTCCCATCCCTTCACTCGTCTGCCCATCCCTTCACTCGTCTGCCCATCCCTTCACTCGTCTCCCCATCCCTTCACTCGTCTCCCCATCCCTTCACCCATCTTCCCCATCCCTTCACCCATCTTCCCATCCCTTCACTCGTCTGCCCATCCCTTCACTCGTCTCCCCATCCCTTCACTCGTCTCCCCATCCCTTCACCCATCTTCCCATCTCTTCACTCGTCTGCCCATCCCTTCACTCGTCTCCCCATCCCTTTACTCGTTTACCCATCCCTTCACTCGTCTCCCCATCCCTTTACTAGTCTCCCCATCCCTTTACTCGTCTCCCCATCCCTTTACTAGTCTCCCCATCCATTCACTCGTCTCCCCATCCCTTTACTCGTCTGCCCATCCCTTCACTCGTCTCCCCATCCCTTCACTCGTCTCCCCATCCCTTCACTCGTCTCCCCATCTCTTCACTCGTCTCCCCATCGCTTTACTCGTCTGCCCATCCCTTCACTCGTCTCCCCATCCCTTCACTCGTCTCCCCATCTCCCTTCACCCATATCCTATCCCTTCATCTAACCCTATCCCTTTACCCATCTCCTATCCGTTCACCCATCACCCTTCACCCATCTGCCCATCCCTTCACTGATCAATATATCAGTCAGGAAATCAACGAAAAGCTCCGCTTTTAATTTGAAACATGCAATTCACTTTTAGCAGTGCTGCTTCTTGGAAACAGAGACAGAAGACACTGTAAGTTATACAAAAAATGTTTATACTTTATTTAACAAGTCATAAACAAGTAAATTTTTTGATGGAATGTAAGGACGGAATTGAAATCGCTAGTGAAAAATGTAACCTACAAACCAGTGCCCGCCACTGCGTATAAGGCGTTAAAATTCAGAAATAGTACGTACGAATAACACAAGGATAATTTAGGATACAATTCGCATTTGCATACGAAACTACTTACAGTAGGCACATTGTTTTCTTTTTAGTAATGCTTTTGGTATCTAAGGACGCTATTTACCCCAACCTTCAGGTATCTAATGGACACCACTTCCCCTGAACCTTCAGGTATCTGATGGACATCACTTCCCCTGAACCTTCAGGTATCTGATGGACATCACTTCCCCTGAACCTTCAGGTATCTGATGGACATCACTTCCCCTGAACCTTCAGGTATCTGATGGACATCACTTCCCCTGAACCTTCAGGTATCTGATGGACATCACTTCCCCTGAACCTTCAGGTATCTAACGGACATCACTTCCCCTGAACCTTCAGGTATCTAATGGACATCACTTCCCCTGAACCTTCATGTATCTAACGGACATCACTTCCCCTGAACCTTCAGGTATCTAATGGACATCACTTCCCCTGAACCTTCATTTATCTAACGGACATCACTTCCCCTGAACCTTCAGGTATCTAACGGACATCACTTCCCCTGAACCTTCACGTATCTAATGTACATCACTTCTCCTGAACCTTCAGGTATCTGATGGACATCACTTCCCCTGAACCTTCAGGTATCTAATGGACACCACTTCCCCTGAACCTTCAGGTATCTAGGGCGCTATTCTCTTGAACCTTCAGGTATCTAGGGCGCTATTCTCTTGAACCTTCAGGTATCAAAGGACATCCTTCACCCTGAGATTTCAGATGTCTGTGGCAATCCGTTATTCTGAACCTCCAGGTGTTGGTGGCGTCAGAAGTTGACAAAGTCAAAGTCGCGCTTATTAGCGAGAGTGACAGTGAGAGTAGCCGAGTCCGCGTCAAAGCGGGCTGTTCCGCTATCAGGATCAACGGGATGCGGCAGGTGCAAGCCGAGCCTGTAGCGAGCCGACCTGAGATCCAGAAACCTGTCGCGAACGTCCAGGTTCAACTCGTTGGCCGATTTTGTTCCAGGCAGTTTGATGCTGATCTGCGGGTTTTTTCATAACAACTTAAAAAAGACAAAACAATGTACCTATCACACTACTGACAGCTGGACCTCAGTAGAAATAAAAGCAAGTTACTGGCGTTTTCTTAAAAAAATCAACTAAAAAACAAAAAATCGTTCATTTTTATGACAAAACTTTCTTAAACAATTGATTATATTTTTAGATATTTATTAGTCAGTCACAATCCGGAAACTTTTCTGGTAGTTGGTCCAACAAGTTGCAACTTGGGCAGTTGAGCTCGCCTCATAGCTAATGCGCTGCCAACACAACAGAAGCAGCCTCCAACAGCAGATATCACGCCATGCTCCGGCTCGCCTGCTTTCGCTAAGGACAACCGGCGACCCGCACAGTTTCCATTCACCGACGAGGCCGAAGATGACGTCAATGATGAGCCGAAGTGCCAGCCGCCGAGTTCAGCTTGCAAACGGTTGCGCTGAAGGCAGACCTCGCAGACTAGCTTCTTGGTGCAGCTGCAGATTCGCGCTGTATCGGCTGAGGCGGGAGTGGAGGCTGGAGAATACTCGATTGGCGGCCTGCCGAGATCAGCGTAGGGAATTGTGTCAGACGGTTGGGGAATTGTGTCAGACGGTTGGGGAATTGTGTCAGACGGTTGGGTAATTGTGTCAGACGGTTGGGTAATTGTGTCAGACGGTTGAGGAATTGAGTCAGACGGTTGGGTAATTGTGTCAGACGGTTCGGTAGTTGTGTCAGACGGTTGGGGAATCGTGTCAGACGGTTGGGTAATTGTGTCAGACGGTTGGGTAATTGTGTCAGACGGTTGGGGAAGTGGGTCAGAAGATTCAGACAATCTGGAAGTGTCCATCAATAAGAATAAGGAAGTCTGCAGCTTACAGGCAGTCAACACAGAAGCGCAGGTCGCACACGCAGCATCTGGTGGCAGTCGGGTGGGCAGTCAGCGGCAGGCAGCAGTGACACTGCGGGCTGAGCTTCAGTCCGCACAGCAGGCAGGACCTGACGCCGTCGCCAGCCAAGGAGCGCTCCAGGAAGCGCAGTCGCTGGGCGCAGCCGTGCAAGCGAAGAGTTTCGCCCAACTGCAGGGCCTCCCAGCGGCGCAGCACGCAGGTCACGTGATCGAGCTCGGCGTCAGTTAGCAACAGGCTGGGATTTTGACTGTGCCAACCGCGCTGTATTTTCTGTCGCAAATTCAACTGACGATCGGTTGGAAATCTCTGCTTGAAGAACTGCTTCACTCGCTGAGTCATTTGGGCAGCTTACAGGTTCAGCAGCTTGCGGATTCAACAGCTTGCAGATTCAGCAGCTTACAGGTTCAACAGCTTACAGGTTCAACAGCTTGCAGATTCAAAAGCTTGCAGATTCAACAGCTTGCAGATTCAACAGCTTGCAGATTCAGCAGCTTGCAGATTCAACAGCTTGCAGGTTCAGCAGCTTGCAGATTCAACAGCTTGCAGATTCAACAGCTTGCAGATTCAGCAGCTTGCAGAATCGACAGCTTGCAGATTCAGCAGCTTGCAGGTTTAAAAGCTTGCAGATTCCACAGCTGGCAGATTCAACAGCTTGCAGATTCAACAGCTTGCAGGTTCAACAGCTGGCAGATTCAACAGCTTGCAGATTCAACAGCTGGCAGATTCAACAGCTTGCAGATTCAACAGCTGGCAGATTCAACAGCTTGCAGATTCAACAGCTTGCAGATTCAACAGCTTGCAGATTCAACAGCTTGCAGATTCAACAGCTTGCAGGTTCAACAGCTGGCAGATTCAACAGCTTGCAGATTCAACAGCTTGCAGATTCAACAGCTTGCAGGTTCAACAGCTGGCAGATTCAACAGCTTGCAGATTCAACAGCTTGCAGATTCAACAGCTGGCAGATTCAACAGCTTGCAGATTCAACAGCTTGCAGATTCAACAGCTTGCAGATTCAACAGCTTGCAGGTTCAACAGCTGGCAGATTCAACAGCTTGCAGATTCAACAGCTTGCAGATTCAACAGCTTGCAGATTCAACAGCTTGCAGATTCAACAGCTTGCAGGTTCAACAGCTGGCAGATTCAACAGCTTGCAGATTCAACAGCTTGCAGATTCAACAGCTGGCAGATTCAACAGCTTGCAGATTCAACAGCTTGCAGATTCAACAGCTTGCAGAGTCAACAGCTTGCAGGTTCAACAGCTGGCAGATTCAACAGCTTGCAGATTCAACAGCTTGCAGATTCAACAGCTTGCAGATTCAACAGCTTGCAGGTTCAACAGCTTGCAGATTCAACAGCTTGCAGATTCAACAGCTTGCAGATTCAACAGCTTGCAGATTCAACAGCTTGCAGATTCAACAGCTTGCAGATTCAACAGCTTGCAGGTTCAACAGCTTGCAGATTCAACAGCTTGCAGATTCAACAGCTTGCAGATTCAACAGCTTGCAGATTCAACAGCTTGCAGATTCAACAGCTTGCAGATTCAACAGCTTGCAGGTTCAACAGCTGGCAGATTCAACAGCTTGCAGATTCAACAGCTTGCAGATTCAACAGCTGGCAGATTCAACAGCTTGCAGATTCAACAGCTTGCAGATTCAACAGCTTGCAGAGTCAACAGCTTGCAGGTTCAACAGCTGGCAGATTCAACAGCTTGCAGATTCAACAGCTTGCAGATTCAACAGCTTGCAGATTCAACAGCTTGCAGGTTCAACAGCTTGCAGATTCAACAGCTTGCAGATTCAACAGCTTGCAGATTCAACAGCTTGCAGATTCAACAGCTTGCAGATTCAACAGCTGGCAGATTCAACAGCTTGCAGATTCAACAGCTTGCAGGTTCAACAGCTTGCAGATTCAACAGCTGGCAGATTCAACAGCTTGCAGATTCAACAGCTTGCAGATTCAACAGCTTGCAGATTCAACAGCTTGCAGATTCAACAGCTTGCAGGTTCAACAGCTTGCAAATTCAACAGCTTGCAGATTCAACAGCTTGCAGATTCAACAGCTTGCAGATTCAACAGCTTGCAGATTCAACAGCTGGCAGATTCAACAGCTTGCAGATTCAACAGCTTGCAGGTTCAACAGCTTGCAGATTCAACAGCTTGCAGATTCAACAGCTTGCAGATTCAACAGCTTGCAGGTTCAACAGCTTGCAGATTCAACAGCTTGCAGATTCAACAGCTGGCAGATTCAACAGCTTGCAGATTCAACAGCTGGCAGATTCAACAGCTTGTATTTAGGATTCTAATTGAAATGCAGTGCTACTAGAAGCAGGGAAACGCAAACTAAGCGCAGAAAAAACGCATATAAATATTGGGGCAGCAGGGCAACCCCTAGGCTGCACATCCGGGCGATTCCTCATCCCAAAATGGGATCTGGCCTGGGATCCTAGCCTGAACCGGTCTGAAAGTGCCTATTAAAAAAACAGATTTCACATAGAAGCGCAGCTCACCACAATGTGTTCGCAGCTGGCTGTGGCGGGAGTTTTATTCCCAACGCCCAGAAACATATCCTCTGGCGTCACGGCCTGACGAAAGTGCATCTCGTACTGCGGCTGTTGACGCGGATCTAGCCGGTCGTCCAGAACGCCTGATTCTCCATCGCCAACCTCGTCAGGATGCCAAATGTCGTTGGGATTGCTAGGCTCTGCAGTAGCAGCAGCAGCAGCAGCAGCAGCAGCAGTAGTAGATGAAGCACCCTTGCCAATGTCTCCAGGATTAAGCTTAGCGTAATGATCAACTTTGCGGCCTGCACTTTCTCCGTCACTGTCCGAGCTGTCACCGTGATCTGCCGGCGATTTTAACAGATTCTGCAAGGCCTGGAGTCCGCCGATGGTGTCCATAGCGATGACCTTGGAATGACCTGGAACTGCAAATATTGCTGCCTGAGCTATAGTTTGGAATAATTGGGCTTACAAAGAAGATGAAGGGTTAGGGTGGCTGTGTGAGATGAAGGGTTGGTGTGCAGTGTGAGATGAAGGGTTGGTGTGCAGTGTGAGATGAAGGGTTGGTGTGCAGTGTGAGATGAAGGGTTGGGGAGGCTGTGTGAGATGAAGGGTTAGGGAGGCAGTGTGAGATGAAGGGTTGGGGTGGCTGTATGAGATGAAGGGTTGGAGAGGCGGTGGGAGATGAAGGGTTGGGGAGGCAGTGTGAGATGAAGGGTTGGAGAGGCGGTGGGAGATGAAGGGTTGGGGAGGCAGTGTGAGATGAAGGGTTGGGGAGGCAGTTTGAGATGAAGGGTTGGAGAGGCGGTGGGAGATGAAGGGTTGGGGAGGCAGTGTGAGATGAAGGTTGGGGAGGCAGTTTGAGATGAAGGGTTGGGGAGGCAGTGGGAGATGAAGGGTTGGCGAGGCAGTTTGAGATGAAGGGTTGGCGAGGCAGTTTGAGATGAAGGGTTGGCGAGGCAGTTTGAGATGAAGGGTTGGTGTGCAGTGTGAGATGAAGGTTTGGGGAGGCTGTGTGAGATGAAGGGTTAGGGAGGCAGTGTGAGATGAAGGGTTGGGGTGGCTGTGTGAGATGAAGGGTTGGAGAGGCGGTGGGAGATGAAGGGTTGGGGAGGCAGTGTGAGATGAAGGGTTGGGGAGGCAGTTTGAGATGAAGGTTGGGGAGGCAGTGGGAGATGAAGGGTTGGCGAGGCAGTTTGAGATGAAGGGTTGGCGAGGCAGTTTGAGATGAAGGGTTGGCGAGGCAGTTTGAGATGAAGGGTTGGTGTGCAGTGTGAGATGAAGGGTTGGGGAGGCTGTGTGAGATGAAGGGTTGGGGTGGCTGTGTGAGATGAAGGGTTGTGTGCAGTGTCAGATGAAGGGTTGTGTGCAGTGTGAGATGAAGGGTTGGAGAGGCGGTGGGAGATGAAGTGTTAGGGAGGCAGTGTGAGATGAAGGGTTGGGGAGGCAGTGTGAGATGAAGGGTTGGGGTGGCTGTGTGAGATGAAGGGTTGGGTAGGCAGTGGGAGATGAAGGGTTGGCGAGGCAGTGGGAGATGAAGGGTTGGCGAGGCAGTTGGAGATGAAGGGTTGGCGAGGCAGTGGGAGATGAAGGGTTGGCGAGGCAGTGTGAGATGAAGGGTTGGTGTGCAGTGTGAGATGAAGGGTGGGGTGTGGTGTAAGGGATTAAGGATTTCAAAAGGAGCAAAACGAGGAAATCGGCAAGAAGTAAAATATAAATAAATAGTTTTAATATGTTTGTATAGTTTCAGCTTTAATTTCTTCGGTGCTGGCGCAAACAGTTGGACAATAAGTCATGTTACTAACAGACAACAGAACATATATCAAATTATCCATATTTTGATTATCCAAAACACTCCAGTCTGCAAATCTCTCAAAATCCTCCAGAAATCTAAACATAAAATATAAATTTTATTGAAAGCAAGACAAAACTTGTTTTAAATATATGATGCAATAAAATATTGTCAGTTTGAAGTTTGAGAATAGATGCAAATCTTTGTGTTTGTACTTTGTGTTTCTGCAATTGAATAATGAGGTCACCGAAATTAAGGGCAGAGTTGCGGGGTTGGTCAGGAGTGAGTGTACATTGAGGGCAGAAGTTAGGGGTGGGGTTATCAGGAGCGAGTGTACATTGAGGGCAGAAGTTAGGGGTGGGGTTATCAGGAGCGAGTGTACATTGAGGGCAGAAGTTAGGGGTTGGTCAGGAGCGACTGTACATTGAGGGCAGAAGTTAGGGGTGGGGTTATCAGGAGTGAGTGTACACTGAGGGCAGAAGTTAGGGGTGGGGTTATCAGGAGCGACGTTACATTAAGGGCAGAAGTTAGGGGTGGGGTTATCAGGAGCGAGTGTACATTGAGGGAAGAAGTTAGGGGTTGGTCAAGAGCAAGTGTGTACATTGAGGGCAGAAGTTTGTGTTTGGTGGAGAAGTAGAAAATTGCAGGGTATTATTGCTTGACATAAGTTTTTTAATCAATGCATTTCTTCATGGCTTATTAAGTTCATGTTTCAAGTTGCAAACACAGACTTAGCTCGTACAACGATTAGGTGTCGTACAAGAAACTTTAACATATTAATTTGATTTAACAGGAAAGAACAAGATGATAGAATAACGAAGAAGGGATTGTGAAAGCGAAAATTGAATTACTTTAAAAAGCATATTTTCGGATACAAAATTCGTATCTACTGTAAAATACAAACTGAAAAAGCTCAAGTTAAATACTCTGCCAAATTTAATAGACACTGGCTATAGACAATGGGTAAAATTTCGAGATGAGGGAATAATAAAAAAAAACCGGAACATAAAAAATTAGAACAAAAGTTTGATAACGACTAAAGACAAAGCCACTAAACTAAAACAATTTTTTGTTAGAATCGACAAAAAACAAACGAAGTCAAATTGCGCGACACAGAGCTGATCGGTACTGGTCTCTGGTCAGTCTCAGAAAATGAAATCCCTGCTCTCCGTTAGTAATGTCAACGAATCCGTAGTGGCGGTAAACATCAAAGGCGGAAGAGTTCCAGGCCAAATAGCACAGGCTCATGAAATGACAGCCGCGAGTCAGGGCGTCCTTAGCAACAGCGGAGAACAGAGCGCTGCAGACGCCTTTGCCGCGATGATCTGGCTTCACAAACACGTCTTCCAGGCAGACTCCCCTGCCGCTGTGCCAGAATTCGTCGAATGCCAGGCCGTAGCCAATAGTGACGACTTCGTTTAGGCTGTTCGTCGACTCGGCTATTAATACTTTAGCGAAGCGTCTTTCGCCAAAGATATCGCGACGAAGTTGATCTTCATTGATGCGAACCTGAGTGAACATTTTGGGGTAGAGAGTTAGGTTAGTCGGGACTGTGTGTACATTTGGGGGTAGAGAGTTAGGGGTTGATCAGGAGTGAGTGTACATTTGGGGGTAGAGATTTAGGGGTTGGTCGGGAGTGAGTGCACATCTGGGGGTAGAGATTTAGGGGTTGGTCGGGAGTGTGTACATTCGGGGTTTATATTTAGAGAATGTTTCCGCACAGACCTGATCACTGAGCTTCTCAAACTCCGCCAAGCTTCTGATCATGGATATGACTTCAGCACAGTCGGCTTCGCTGCCTGGCCGAATTGAGATGCCGCTGTTGGGCTGCCGATCGGCCAGCTTCCGAAGGCCGTCTTCGTCGAGTCTGTGGACAAATTGAACAACAATCAATAGAAGTTCAATGTATTGGGTCTGCGACTAGGATTCTGTGGGATTCGGCATTCCAATTCGATTGGATTTTAATTTTTACTTCGACGGGATTTGGACTTTCAGAGCAGTATACGGGTATAAAAAGTACCGAGATAGAATTAAGACTAACGAATCACCTGGCAAAGTGCCAGTCTTCAGTCTTGGTCAAGTCCTGAAATCCCAGATGAACTAGCTGTTCGTAAACTGAGCTATCTGAGGCTGGGTGCAGCAGCTCGATTCGTTGCAAGTCTTCATCGTCCAGGGTCCGATCAATGACAGACCTGAGCAGGCTGACAATCAGGTGCTGGTTGGACTGCAGGCTGCTGTCGCACTGAACCGCGCCAAGCCTAACACGGCCGCCAACCCACGTGGAGTAGGTCGGGTAGAATATGATGCAGCCTAGAATAGAGTGCTCAGCCTCCGGCACCGCTTTGAGGCTGGAAACCTGGCGGAGAGGGACAGCGCTGTGTTACGTCACCTGTTTCGTGTCTGTTGGTCATTCGTTACACCTGGGAAACCTGTAATCTGTTGGTCATTCGTTACACCTGGCAAACCTGTAATCTGTTGGTCATTCGTTACGCCTGGGAAACCTGTAATCTGTTGGTCATTCGTTACACCTGGGAAACCTGTAATCTGTTGGTCATTCGTTACGCCTGGGAAACCTGTAATCTGTTGGTCATTCGTTACGCTTGGGAAACCTGTAATCTGTTGGTCATTCGTTACACATGGGAAACCTGTAATCTGTTCGTCATTCATTACACCTGGGAAACCTGTAATCTGTTGGTCATTCGTTACAAATGGGAAGTCTGTAATCTGTTGGTCATTCGTTACAAATGGGAAACCTGTAATCTGTTGGTCATCCATCCTTCAATTTCGCCGATCCCTCACTAGCAACCAACCTGCAGACTGGTCCAATCCTGTCCAACATTCATTAGCTCATCAGCGCTAGCCACAGCAGCTACCTCACAGTGTGAGTCGCTATCAGACAGTTTGAGTTGCTGGCAATACTGCACCAGCAATTTGTGCAATTGTTCGGCGGTTTCAGTTCCATCTGTGTTCTGGTCACTATTAGATGTCATACGACCCAGAGCTGATACGGCTAGTTGGTATGACATGGCTGTAACTTTCGTGAACTCTCGTTGACTTCCAGATGTCGAAATTAAACCAGGACTGATAATTTTTGCTGAAAAATAAATTTGAGATTTGTTAAGCCTACAAAGCACTATATGCAGGGCATTAATTTAGACAGTGTTTAGAGCCCCTGGAAGGTGACTGGCACAATTCACTGGCACAGATGGTCTGGGGAACTGGCACAGATGGTCTGGGGAACTGGCACAGATGGTCTGGGGAACTGGCACAGATGGTCTGGGGAACTGGCACAGATGGTCTGGGGAACTGGCACAGATGGTCTGGGGAACTGGCACAGATGGTCTGGGGAACTGGCACAGATGGTCTGGGGAACTGGCACATGTGGTCTGGGGAACTGGCACATGTGGTCTGGGGAACTGGCACAGATGGTCTGGTGAACTGGCACAGATGGTCTGGGGAACCGGCAGAGATGGTCTGGGGAACTGGCACAGATGGTCTGGGGAACTGGCACAGATGGTCTGGGGAACTGGCACAGATGGTCTGGGGAACTGGCACAGATGGTCTGGGGAACTGGCACATGTGGTCTGGGGAACTGGCACATGTGGTCTGGGGAACTGGCACAGATGGTCTGGTGAACTGGCACAGATGGTCTGGGGAACCGGCAGAGATGGTCTGGGGAACCGGCAGAGATGGTCTGGGGAACTGGCACAGATGGTCTGGGGAACTGGCACAGATGGTCTGGGGAACTGGCACAGATGGTCTGGGGAACTGGCACAGATGGTCTGTGGAACTGGCACAGATGGTCTGGGGAACTGGCACTGATGGTCTGGGGAACTGGCACTGATGGTCTGGGGAACTGGCACAGATGGTCTGGGGAACTGGCACAGATGGTCTGGGGAACTGGCACAGATGGTCTGGGGAACTGGCACAGATGGTCTGGGGAACTGGCACACCCCACTAGTGACTAATAATGGGATGAAATAATAAATGCAGGCACAAAGTATTTGAGAAAGTAATTTCCAGCTATTTCGCTTGTATATGCATATCTGGGTATAAAATGTAGCTAAAAGGACATTGTACAAGTGCAAAACAAAACAAACAAAAAGTATTTAATCAGAAAGATACATCTGAAGCACAAGGCAAACGATAGTTTTGGACGGAATTCCTCACAGCATAAGTACACTGTAATGCATTTGGAGCAGAAAATAACTAACTACACATAACTATTTAGAACAGCTGCAGAATCTCACTATCTTATTATAATCAAAGAAATTTATCAACATCGAATGTTAAAAAGAATTTCGATTTCTGAAACTAAGCCTTCTTATTCAGAAAAGAGCGCTTTAGAAAACAAACTGACCTATGACTGACCTAAGACCCAGACGCAGACCTATACAAAGACTAATACAAAGACGCAGACACAGACAAATTCACTGACTTAATAGACAGACCAATACTCAAACCAATACACAGACAAATACAAAGACCAATACACAGATCAATACAAAGACCAATACACAGACCAATACAAAGACTAATACACAGACTTAATAGACAGACCAATACTCAAACCAATACACAGACCAATACAAAGACCAATACACAGATCAATACAAAGACCAATACACAGACCAATACACAGATCAATACAAAGACTAATACACAGACTTAATAGACAGACCAATACTCAAACCAATACAAAGACCAATACAAAGACCAATACACAGACCAATACACAGACCAATACAAAGACCAATACACAGACCAATACAAAGACCAATACAAAGACCAATACACAGACCAATACAAAGACCAATACACAGACCAATACACAGACCAATACAAAGACCAATACACAGACCAATACAAAGACCAATACAAAGACCAATACACAGACCAATACAAAGGCCAATACAAAGACTAATACACAGACTTAATAGACAGACTTAATTAACCGACCAACTCAAGGACTCATGGAAGTTAGTGTGTTCATAACCAATGAGTGAGCAGCAGAACTCAAAGTCGTGTGCTACTTGGGTTTCTGCTTAACCAGCATCAGTGTGGCATTGGGAGCCAGTCCGCTCTGTTCCACGGTAGCATTAGCCGTTGCCTTGTCGCCTTCTTTCAGAGTCGACCTAGGATAGGCATTGACTAAGGCGAACTCGTCAGCTGACTTGAGAGCGCCGCGGTCACGCAACAGGTGAAACAGGGTGTCTATCGTTGCATCGAAAGGCAAGCGGATCATAAAGGTGCCACCGATGCCACCGCTATCGCCAAGATTGGAGGCGCGAATCTTGACCGACGCAACGCGATCAACTGGCGTATCGCCGGCTGCGTCAATCAGCACTGTGGACTGCTGACGACTCGGCTGCGACCCCTGCAGCGTCTGAGCCACCGATTGACGAATGTCAACAACCTGGCCCGATCTGGCCACGACGGACGCGGGCAAGCGGGACAGAAACTGCTTGCGCTTCTGGTCATCATCCACAACCCCACCCAGCACCCGACCCTGGCCAGCGAATCTGGCAGCCCCGGCGGGCAAGCTGGCGTCGAACTGAACTTCCCTCCGATCGGTGACTAGAAAAGCGACGCCGTCGGGGTATCGAGCCTGCAATTCGGCCGGGAAATAGCCGTCAAGTATGTCGGCGACAAACTGGCGCGTGTTGGGCTCGCTGTAGGATCGAAACGGCCCGTCCCACAGAGCCAGACCGTTGGCGTAAATGCACAATGGGATTGACGACTCAGACTGGCGGGCCAGTGTAGCGCCCGTGTCAGTTTTGGTCACTTTTAACTCATCCTCGCCAAATAGACGATTGAGTTCAACGATGCATTCCAGGAATCGGTTGAAGAAACTCGGTCCTATTTCGATTCCGGCGCCGGATGAGTCCTCGGCTGTTGATTCCTCCGGCCTCCAGAATCTATCGGGATCCCAGCCCCAGGCCTCGTCGCCGCTGTCACCATCGTCCTCTTCGCCAACCCAAATCAGGCCGTAGTCGGCAAGGAAGTTCTCCATTTCGTGCACCTGCTTCTGCAGCTCTCGGCAGCGCGAGCGAAGCGAGTCAACTTCGCGAGAGCCGCCGTTGGCAGCCGCTGAAGCTGTGGTCAGTAGGCGAACCTGAATTCGGGAATTAAAGCTTTCTAGGCACACAAGCACTTTAGGCATTTTGACACTAGAGCGCATGTACAATTGTACCGATGCTTTATTGCGAGGCAGTGCAAGATGGGTGGTTTAAACCCGCCACACTGTCATTAAACCAGAAGGGTGGTTCTGGCTCTCTCCTGGCCCCACAGGGACAGATGGGCGGGCAGCCAGAACTGTCGACAATTCCGTGCCGCAGTTATGCGCCCCGTCTCACAGGCTTAGGAACATCCTTCTGAGCCAAAACCGGAAGGAAATCCGCGCCCTCGCCATGACCCTCATGCTGAGCACTTTGTGTGTCACCGCCCTTTCTTTAACAGAGACCGGCTACGCTACCTCGGGCCCAACCCGTCTATGGACGATAACAGAGCCCAGCCCGACAGCATTCCACGGCAGTTGTAATCAATTATTCTGAGGGATCAAATTTGTGTGATTATATAAGGCTTCACACCAGCAATCAAACAGCTCCAACCTTGTCTTCCAGGACGTCGATTCGACGCTGCCGCCTGCTGATCTCTTCCCGCTGCTCCTTGCACAGTCGCTCCAGTGCGGCCACCCGGCTAACAGCGCTGGCCAGCAATGCTGCATCAGTGTGGCTACTGTTAGTAGTACTGCTATTGCCGATGCCTGCCCTAGCGCTTGGCGGTCGATCGCTGCCCCTGCTGCCCATTGTTGTTTCGCGTTGTTGGCGAAATCTAGACGGTACTGGGAGGGGAGCTCGGTGTTTTTGCTGTTGCTGCTGTTGTTGCTCCTGTTTTTGTCGATCTAATCGCAAACGACGCAAAACTTCATCGTCGAGAACTTCATTAGCTAGTCGGACCAATTCTGAGTCGTCATCGTCAGGCAGTTGATGCAGTTGGTCTCCGGTGTCCCCGGCAATGTCAACTGACTCAGGCGACAGCGGCGACATTGGCGGCAGACGAGGCGAAGATCGTTTCGAAGCAGCACCGCTGGCAGCATCCGTAGCCGAGCTTCGATTCGCCGCCTTATCACTGGTATTGCCAGGACTTGAAGCTTTGAATGGAACACGCCGAGACTTATTCAAAGACGACATTGGACCGCTCATTTCTGCATTCGGTATTTGTTGAACTGCAATAAGTTCATTGTTGATTGTCAGTTCTGTTTAGTTTCACATTTCATAATTTGCGGTCTAATGTACATTATTTTATCATAAAAAAGAACGATAATCCATTGATAATATAAAAAAATAACTGCAGGAGGGCAGATGGCGACACTAGACCCGCAGCAATTCTGCCTATTTCGCTGGCTCCTGAGCACACACGCACACAGATACTGTACGCAGGCACACGCTCACACAGGCGTGTACATCTGCCCTGACTTTCTCATCGTCAGGCAGTGTACACTTCACTGTGCCGTGGAGGTTGGCCCTCAAGGGCGTAAACTGCACGACAAGCCCCCAAGCCTTCTCTCCGCGGCTGCGCCCCAAATAAATGTGGCCTCGCCGTGGAATCGAACACCGCTCTGCCCAAACGATAAGCCACAACCATCTATAATCAGCCCAACTAATGCTGGTAGGAATTTAACGGCTCTGTAAATCGAAGCAATGCAGAGTTAAGTGTCTTGCTAAAGGACACAAATTTGTTCCATTGGAGCTCGGAATCGAACCCCCCGACCTTAAAGTCATGAGTCTGACGCTCGAAACGCCTAGAAAATGATAGCGATATAAAAAATAATAAAACTGACAAAATTGTTGATGTAGAGCTCTGTAACTATTTTCTTCATCAATTATCTATATATTTACATTCGTAATAAACAAATGATTAACAACTGATAGCATTGCGTACAGTGAAGTGAGCTGGAAATTCGGCAGACTGAATAGATGCCAAACCAATGCGTCACAGAACAGCTTAGGCCGAATCATCTAGCAAGCCAGCCTCGGCCAGTACACCCGTCATGTGATCATCGATAGCGGCCTGCAGACTGAGCAGTCGTTCGGCGATGGCCGCCCTGCTAGCAGGCGTGTGCGGGCCAGCTTGGGCGAATCGGTTCTTCCATTGGCTGATAGCCGCACTGGCAGCGTCGAATGCGGCCTCGGTGGCTGCAATCTGGTCACGAAGCGCCTGCTGCTCGAGCTCCAGCTCTGCCGCGGTTGAGCTACCAGTCGCCAAGAAGCGAATCTGTTCCAGGCGCTCCAGGGTGCTCAGCTTCAGCTTCATCGCCAGCCTAGCCTGCTCAGTCGAGTGCTGGTCGCGCAGAGCTGCTTCGGCGCTAGAGTCCAACTGGATGTTGCAATTTTCCTGCGCGCATTTGCGACACAACCGTTTGGCTGGCGTTGGCGACAGTGACATTGCCGATTGAAATCTGACAATGAAAAAGTCAGGGCTGATGTTCTACACACCTCAGGCAGAGTTCTAAGAATCTGATGGGTCAGGCAGAGTTCTAAGAGTCTGATGGGTCAGGCAGAGTTCTAAGAGTCTGATGGGTCAGGCAGAGTTCTAAGAATCTGATGGGTCAGACAGAGTTCTAAGAATCTGATGGGTCAGGCAGAGTTCTAAGAGTCTGATGGGTCAGGCAGAGTTCTAAGAATCTGATGGGTCAGACAGAGTTCTAAGAATCTGATGGGTCAGGCAGAGTTCTAAGAATCTGATGGGTCAGGCAAAATCTAAGAATCTGATGGGTCAGGCAGAGTTCTAAGAATCTGATGGGTCAGGCAGAGTTCTAAGAATCTGATGGGTCAGGCAGAGTTCTAAGAATCTGATGGGTCAGGCAGAGTTCTAAGAATCTGATGGGCCAGGCAGAGTTCTAAGAATCTGATGGGTCAGGCAGAGTTCTAAGAATCTGATGGGTCAGACAGAGTTCTAAGAATCTGATGGGTCAGGCAGAGTTCTAAGAATCTGATGGGTCAGGCAGAGTTCTAAGAATCTGATGGGTCAGGCAGAGTTCTAAGAATCTGATGGGCCAGGCAGAGTTCTAAGAATCTGATGGGTCAGGCAGAGTTCTAAGAATCTGATGGGCCAGGCAGAGTTCTAAGAATCTGATGGGTCAGGCAGAGTTCTAAGAATCTGATGGGCCAGGCAGAGTTCTAAGAATCTGATGGGTCAGGCAGAGTTCTAAGAATCTGATGGGTCAGGCAGAGTTCTAAGAATCTGATGGGCCAGGCAGAGTTCTAAGAATCTGATGGGTCAGGCAGAGTTCTAAAATTCTGATAGGTCAGGCAGAGTTCTAAAATTCTGATAGGTCAGGCAGAGTTCTAAGAATCTGATAGGTCAGGCAGAGTTCTAAGAATCTGATGGGTCAGGCAGAGTTCTAAGAATCTGATGGGTCAGGCAGAGTTCTAAGAATCTGATGGGCCAGGCAGAGTTCTAAGAATCTGATAGGTCAGGCAGAGTTCTAAGAATCTGATGGGTCAGACAGAGTTCTAAGAATCTGATGGGTCAGGCAGAGTTCTAAGAATCTGATGGGTCAGGCAGAGTTCTAAGAATCTGATGGGTCAGGCAGAGTTGTAAGAATCTGATGGGTCAGGCAGAGTTCTATGAATCTGATGGGTCAGACAGAGTTCTAAGAATCTGATGGGTCAGACAGAGTTCTAAGAATCTGATGGGTCAGACAGAGTTCTAAGAATCTGATGTGTCAGGCAGAGTTCTAAGAATCTGATGGGTCAGGCAGAGTTCTAAGAATCTGATGGGTCAGGCAGAGTTCTAAGAATCTGATGGGTCAGGCAGAGTTCTAAAAATCTGATGGGTCAGGCAGAGTTCTAAGAATCTGATGGGTCAGGCAGAGTTCTAAGAATCTGATGGGTCAGGCAGAGTTCTAAGAATCTGATGGGTCAGACAGAGTTCTAAGAATCTGATGGGTCAGACAGAGTTCTAAGAATCTGATGGGTCAGGCAGAGTTCTAATTATCTGATCAGTCAGGCAGAGTTCTAAGAATCTGATGGGTCAGGCAGAGTTCTAAGAATCTGATGGGTCAGGCAGAGTTCTAAGAATCTGATGGGTCAGACAGAGTTCTAAGAATCTGATGGGTCAGACAGAGTTCTAAGAATCTGATGGGTCAGGCAGAGTTCTAAGAATCTGATGGGTCAGGCAGAGTTCTAAGAATCTGATGGGTCAGGCAGAGTTCTAAGAATCTGATGGGTCAGACAGAGTTCTAAGAATCTGATGGGTCAGGCAGAGTTCTAAGAATCTGATGGGTCAGGCAGAGTTCTAAGAATCTGATGTGTCAGGCAGAGTTCTAAGAATCTGATGGGTCAGGCAGAGTTCTAAGAATCTGATGGGTCAGGCAGAGTTCTAAGAATCTGATGGGTCAGGCAGAGTTCTAAGAATCTGATGGGTCAGGCAGAGTTCTAAGAATCTGATGGGTCAGGCAGAGTTCTAAGAATCTGATGGGTCAGGCAGAGTTCTAAGAATCTGATGGGTCAGACAGAGTTCTAAGAATCTGATGGGTCAGACAGAGTTCTAAGAATCTGATGGGTCAGGCAGAGTTCTAATTATCTGATCAGTCAGGCAGAGTTCTAAGAATCTGATGGGTCAGGCAGAGTTCTAAGAATCTGATGGGTCAGGCAGAGTTCTAAGAATCTGATGGGTCAGACAGAGTTCTAAGAATCTGATGGGTCAGACAGAGTTCTAAGAATCTGATGGGTCAGGCAGAGTTCTAATTATCTGATCAGTCAGGCAGAGTTCTAAGAATCTGATGGGTCAGACAGAGTTCTAAAATTCTGATGGGTCAGGCAGAGTTCTAATTATCTGATCAGTCAGAGTACATAACAATAACATGAATAACAAAGCGAAAGCACAGCATCCAGTAAAAAGGTGACAGTCAAGTAAGCTTATATTTTTAACAAAAGGTTACTTTGAAAATGCTTCTTCAGTAGCTTTTTTGTCAAATCAGATCCAAAAATGCAGCGTGATTTCATCAATGAGCATTGCTCAACTTAGCAACGTCATTCATTCAGTTTCCATAGGTTCAGTTATGGCCTCAGTGGCAGACTGACGAATGTCGTCGCCCTGCTCCATGCCTGTTGATTTCTTATCGCCGGAATGACGAGTCGACGAAACACGTGGAAACGACATTGGTGGACGCTTTCTAAAGTGAGTTTTTTTAATGCGATCAAGTCTACTCATAGTAGAAATACAAGTATTTAGCGATGAAATGAATTCGTCAACGCACCGGATAGCATCTTGTTGACGACTTGTTGGCGACTCTTTAGTTGGCGGGAAGAAACGAAAGCTGGCAACAAATTTGTGATCCTTAATAGCGTGCTCTTTGGCCGCAGTTGGGCTGGCGAATTTCTCATCGCAGACTGGCAAAACGCAGGAGAACTGCCGAGAAAAAAAGGTCAATGAAAGAACGGTTTAAAAATGAAGGATTTAGTTGATGACCACGAGGGATAATGTTATTTATAAAGTTATATATATATATGGGACTTAAAAAGGGCCGTTTTAAAAGTACACAAAGTTAGAGTTTTCAGATGTATATTTTATGCACGCTACTGTAAGTAGTGCCGCCCGTTATATAAAAGTAGGAACAAGAAAAGGAATAAAAGTCCAACGCTTTTTAACAAACAGTGTTAAAGGAAAAAAGGAGAAGGCAGCCTGTGACTGACCATTTTGCACAGAGGCCCAGAGTGAGCCGCTTCGATGTGGCAGTCCAACAGGCGCTGATTTGGAAATGCCTGTCTGCAGGCTTCGCAGGCGAACCGATGGCAAAGGCTATAGTGCAGCTCCGATTCCTCCAGACAGCGGAATGGAGTCAGCTGACTGCTGCAGCCTCCGGCCTGACAGCGTGCACCGCCAAGGAGGCTGTCATCGTTTTAGGGAGTGGGTCAGTGGGCTAGATAGGAGGACGGGGGTTTAATCTAAGGCTAGCAACAACAGAAATATTGCTAGAACAAACAAACCTGTTATTGAAAATGTCATTGATGTCTTCAGTATTTGCATCAATAGCCTTATCTAGGCAAAGAGCATCAGCATTTCCAAAAACTATCATTCTGAAAAAAATTATCTGCAATCAAGAAGACAATTTTTATTGGAAATTCATTATATTTATTAATAAATTCTGTGGATTAACTGATTCTAAAATAAAGTTCATGTACTATCTAATTTAATATGATTTGCAATTCATATACAAAATGTGCAAATTTTTAACAATTTTTTGCTTACAGCCAATACATTTGCACTCAAGTTTGGACATGAACATACAAAAAATATATGATCCTGTGATTGTATAGAACTAATGAAATAAATAAACTGAATAACATAAAAATATTTTTTCATAAAAAAACATAAAATAATTGATACAAATATGAAATAGAAATATGAAACGTACAAGTGTCTACAAGTAACAACTGGACAAGTGCAACTTTAATTGTAGTACAGTATTATAAAAGCCTAACAAAATGTAACATGTAAAATAACATAAGACATTTTTATTTTTTATATTCTCTGCTTGCAAATATATCTTAGTTTGTTTTTAATAAAAAAACAAATTAATAAAAATGCTAGCATATAAAATGTAAATATTATTGAACAGTTTGCAGAAGTGAATTTGTTTATTTTGTTTGACCCTTATTGTGCATTTCTTTTTATTAATAATTGAAATAGCTTCAATTGAAACATATTTTTACATAGTGTACACTTATTTTTTTGGCATACATTAGCATATAACGGCTTACATTACATATTATTTTACTTTCTGCCTCCGGCGTACACATAGCATGATCGAGACTATGGACATGGTAAACAAGTATATTGTAGAAGCAATTTCGTGTTAAAATAAATTGAATAGATAACTTTAATGAGTTTGTTTTATTATATAAAAATGCATCAAGAAATGTACACCCTGATCAGTAAATATAATAAAATATGTTGCAATATATAAGAAAATAAGATTCATTCAAAATATAAATAAAAAATTGAACATATGTTTCTGTGCTAATAACATAGAAGCGATTAATATTCTATTTTATGAGTATAAATAGAATATTATATAAAATATAAAATCTCTATTTTATGAGTATTATAATGAAAGTGCCAGTTGTATGGTGGCCATGCCTAAGTGATAATTTCTAAAGGGCATAGAAAATTATTGTAAATAATCTATCATTCCTTTTTTCGTATATTAGCACTCGCAAAATAAATAAAATTGAAAAAGAAGGCATACCACTCGAAAAACGTTTGTAATAGAAAATTAACCCTCTAGCTAATTAATGTAACACTGCTTTGACAGTGATACATTAAGATTAATTAGTTAATTAATTACAGTTTGTCTTTCATGGAAACATTCCGCATGACACGATTGAATTTTCGGCAAATTCTTCATCGATAAATCGTGCACTTTAAGAAAATTAAAACAATTTTGCGATTGCAAACGAGCAGAATATTAAGCTTAAAAATGAATTTTAACTCTTTGCGATTCATGCTTTACTGCTATTGCCAAGGTGTAGTGTTTTAGTTAAATACTTTGAAACACGACATTATACTGTGTAAAATCACTATAGTTTAAAAATATTGCGAATTGTTGCTTAAATTTGTATTTCCTTTTTGGATATTCCGATCAAATATGGCTTCTGTGCTTGCATTATTTGTTTCAAAACACGCAGAATAAAGCAGCAAAAAGTCTGTCAGCTTCACAGAAAGACACAGATAACAAACACTTGCATATATTTTTAGCGTAGATTGCATAGGACTAGCGTATAATAACACTAGCGTAGGCATCCGAAACTTTTCTTATGACTGACACTGATAGCTCAATAAGAAGTATATATGTCGTTTGATTTGTGATAGACCGCATAGAGATAATTTGGTACTCTTGACTGTTTATTTTTCCGTTTTCTATAAAAATGATTTGAATTAGACTACGAATTACGACCGACGGTATGTATAAGAAAAAGAGCAGCGACGAGAAATCTATAGCTAGCAGAAATATTGAATTTCAAAGAAGGATAATTGCAGTCAGAAATAAAAACACTACGTGCTATATATTTTATTGATATAATAATTCATCCTGCAATTCATGCAAAAAACGGAATTTGAAAATCTTACACATTACGAATGAAAGCTTTTTTTAATTTTAGCCTTGTAGGAATTGTAGAAGAAAAGTTAATTATAATCTGAAAAATGAAAAAATTAAAAAAATTATCGTTCATTCTTTTGTAAAGTTCAAAACTTTATGAGATTCGGTAGAACAAGTTAGGCAAGAATTATATCAAAAGAACAGCTTTGTATGTGCATGCTTCCAATCCAAAGCTGTCACCATTTAAATCTGAAAAGTGAAAATTTCCAATCTCCGTAGTGTATCTTTTTCGCCTTAAATTTTTTTTCTGTAGTTTCCCGTCCTTCTACTCCTAGTGGTCCGTCCTTGGTCTGGAATCGAACCTCCGACCTAATTTAAGTCTATTGCGAGTACCACGCCTTATAACCACTTCGGCTGCAAATACTTTAGTGGTTCTAGCTATTAAGTAAAATAAAAGAAAAAGTTATTATAGATAAGAAAGTTATAAACAACCTCAGCGGTGTCCAAAGCATATATGGTTTCTCTCTATCGTTATTCAGCCAATCAGGTGTGGCGGATGACAATCTAAGCGTGCACAATCGTAGGCGCTGTAGTCGTGGTAGTCATTGGCTTGAAGCGTCTCAGCCAGATCTGACTGTCAAAGTCAGCCAGTCGCCACACCTGCTGACCGGCTGCGGCACCGAACCGCCTGTCCACGTGGCTTTCCTGGCTGCGCATTCCCGAGGTCTCGTTGTGCACAATCAGCTGCTGACAGAAGCCGTTCGACGGTGCGAAAGCGGCAGCCAAACAGTCAGTGGGTCGGCACTGGGTCAGGCACTCGATGTCCGACCGCATGACGTCAGTGGAATTGAGCACTTCGCTGCTTGAGTTTGAGCTCACATTGATTGGCGAATTACACGGCTCAAATTGCGGCTGCACTTGGGCCAGAGTCGATCCCACGGTGACTGCAGAAAAGCATTTTCAAATATACTGCGTTGTGAATTTCAGCTTCTATTATACTACTTACTATTACTACTTTTATTGTTTATTATTGTTTTATTATTATTGCATGAGATTAGTTAAATGATTTCAAGTCGGAAGTATTTTTTTACTAAGGAAATCTTTGAAAAAAGATGTCTAGAATGACGCACTTTTCACTACAGTCAAAAAACAAATTGGTAGAAAATAAATGAGTGACAGCATGGTTGCATAAAGACTGCGTACGGCTGTTTAGTCCATGGACAGGGGGGACGCCACACCCACCCTCAAATACCACAGCTAACGCTGGGTGAACAGAAGCAATCAAGACATAAGTGTATTGCAAAATAGCACCAATTGTTCCACTGGACTTGGGATTCGAACCCTCGACCTTCACGTCGTGAGTCCGACGCTCTAACTAGTAAGCAAGCGGGGAATTGTAGCCCAGTCTGAGTTGCTCTGTTCAAAAGCAAATAGTATTCAGAAAGATTTTCACTTTTTAGCTGCGTCGTCAATGCTTTTAGAGATTTTTTTACGCAGAAATTTGCAACAAGAAAGATTATTGATTTCCCTGGCATTGAAGCAGTAAGAAGACGGAGAGAAGAAGCGAGATGACACGCAGAGCTGACAGACAGACTGGCAGCAAAAGAATTGTGAGTCTGGCGTCTTTTTCGTAAATGCCTTAGAATAGTTGAGCATTTGTTCTCTATAACTTAATACTAAGTCTTCGTAGAAACTAAACAACAAGTATTTACTGTTTACCGCATGAACTTTTATTTGACAGCAGCATTCGCTTTTTAGACTAGCAACTCACCTGCTAGACTAATGCCTCACCTGTTAGACTAATGCCTCACCTGTTAGACTAATGCCTCACCTGTTAGACTAATGCCTCACCTGTTAGACTAATGCCTCACCTGTTACACTAATGCCTCACCTGTTAGACTAATGCCTCACCTGTCAGACTAATGCCTCACCTGTTAGACTAATGCCTCACCTGTTAGACTAATGCCTCACCTGTTAGACTAATGCCTCACCTGTTAGACTAATGCCTCACCTGTTAGACTAATGCCTCACCTGTTAGACTAATGCCTCACCTGTTAGACTAATGCCTCACCTGTTAGACTAATGCCTCACCTGTTAGACTAATGCCTCACCTGTTAGACTAATGCCTCACCTGTTAGACTAATGCCTCACCTGTTAGACTAATGCCTCACCTGTTAGACTAATGCCTCACCTGTCAGACTAATGCCTCACCTGTTAGACTAATGCCTCACCTGTTAGACTAATGCCTCACCTGTTAGACTAATGCCTCACCTGTTAGACTAATGCCTCACCTGTTAGACTAATGCCTCACCTGTTAGAATCATCAATTAGTGCAATAGACTCACCGCATAATAGCATGGCTATTTCAACACAAGCCGTAAATGATAAATTGTAACGCATTTCAATACGATAAACGTTTATTGTCATGAAATCTCGCTCAAAATTTATCAAGATAAAATGTTGCCTGTGTATAGCCTTAAGATTTATATTCTTTCTCTTTACTGTTTGTTGCCAATCCTGTCTGTTGCTATGCAAGAAGCTAAATTGTGTTTTTGGTTAAACACAATGGCCTGGGTAGGCTTAGAGGGCAAGAGAAAATTTTTTAAACTAGACTCCTAACTAAGAGTCCTAAATAAGTCCTAACTAGAATCGCAGCAAGAGTTCTAACTAGAATAGCAGCAAGAGTTCTAACTAGAATCGCAGCAATAGTTCTAACTAGAATCGCAGCAAGAGTCCTAACTAGAATCGCAGCAAGAGTTCTAACTAGAATCGCAGCAAGAGTCCTAACTAGAATCGCAGCAAGAGTTCTAACTGGAATCGCAGCAAGTGTCCTAACTAGAATCGCAGCAATAGTTCTAACTAGAATCACAGCAAGAGTCCTAACTAGAATCGCAGCAAGAGTTCTAACTAGAATCGCAGCAAGAGTCCTAGCTAGAATCGCAGCAAGAGTTCTAACTAGAATCGCAGCAAGAGTCCTAACTAGAATCGCAGCAAGAGTCCTAACTAGAATCGCAGCAAGAGTTCTAACTAGAATCGCAGCAAGAGTCCTAGCTAGAATCGCAGCAAGAGTCCTAACTAGAATCGCAGCAAGAGTTCAAATTGAAATCAGTGGAATCGTCACAAAATTAGCAGCAAAAGTTTCTCCTCAGTGGAATTGCAGTTGAATATATCATCAGAATTGTAACAAGACAGGGTTTCCGTTGGTTATCGCTGCAGGAGCTGTATGTGCCAGAATCGAATCAGGAATCGTAAGTAGAAGCAGTTTCTGCTGCGAATAACAAACTATCGTGACCCGATAAAGAACGTAAAAGTTTTCTTTATACTGTTTAGTTTTCAAAACAAATTGCTTTGACTCACCCTGCGTTGCTTCGGCGAACCACCTGCTTCTTATCTGGCGAGTGCTGCTTCAAATCAATACTCAAACTGTCATTTAAGCAGTTCTTGCAGCACTTCGATATAGCCCGAATGGCATATGAATTACGAGTTCATAGCCAGTTCTGGTGATTGTGTTGAAACAATAGCAATCGAAACGGCATCGCTCTAGCTGCTAGAGTGACCGGTCACGGAGGAGCGAGTGGGGAGTGATTGGCAGCTGAATGTGGGCGTTGTGTCAATCTCTTGTTTTGGCGATCCCCTCTAAAGGCTATAAAAGGAGGACAGATATTCGCAGTAAGAAGCATTTAAACTGAAGTTAAGTAAATTCTTGAGAATTTTAATTGAATTACTAGCTAAATAGTTTCATATCGAAGAGAATGCGTTCCGGACTGATCATTCTGTTGATCTGCATCTGCATCGGCACATGCCACGGCTGGATCGGAGGTAATAAGATAGTTTAACAATCGCCAATTGTTTCAGAATAATATTTTTCAACCCATATTTGAATAATTTCAGCTGGGATTTTTCGCGCCGTGCAAAATAGAGGGTAAGCTCCTGGTCACGGATGAGGATCATCAGCGATCATTTGTTATGGTCGCTGATGAGTCCATTGCTCAAATTAAATAGGCCAAGACTCGAAGCTCGCGAAAAGCCCAACCATGTTTATTTTAGCCTGAGGTGCGAAATTCAGCGCGACTGTAGCAGACCCACCTGCTTCAGATATGGAGGCAGGACCCTGTGTGAGGCCAATTGCAAGGTATGCAGTGTGTGCCACCGCTATGGCCAGGTGAGGTCAAAGCGGTGCCGGCGATGCAGAGACAGTTGCCAGGCCAGCCCCAGAAACAGCTACTGTGCCAGGCGCAGATGGTGCGGTAGCTTCTGGCCCTAGTTAGGACACTGCACGATCTTCGTCTATGGCCTAAAGCTATGGCGTTGCCGGGACGGAGACAGAAACGTTTACGGTGTTTGGCTTGAGAAAGGAACTGCGAAGCGCACTTTAATTTACATTTTTTCTCTCCTTGATATTTAAGGTTGAAGGGTTGCTCCGTTAATTGAACTGAAAATTTGTTCTATATCTGACTCAACAATTACTAGCTAATAAATGAAAGGGAAAAATAAAGGACTAATTTTATCTTGAAGATTCGCAATATTAAAATTGTGTTTCCTTGAATTTATTTTCAATCCATTGTTGCTTAAAGCTTCAAGCAACAATTAAAATTTATTTATATTTCGCAATTTAATTTTATTTAAATTTATATATAGTGTTATATTTATATTACGATATTTTAGTAGAGTTCATTACTCATAAAAAATCCTTGTGTTTTTAGTGCTAGAGGTTAAGAGGTCTTGAACAGGCATGCCTACTCGTTTCAGTAGTAATTCCTGCTTTTCGAAAACAACCGGCTTATCGACGCGGATTTGCAATTCTGTTTCAAGGACTGATGCTGCGAGAAAATAGTAAATTGGTTGTTTGTTGAGCTAGAAATGAACCTGAGGATCTGGGAGAGTGTTATCCTCAACATGAGGATCTGGGAGAGTGTTATCCTCAACCTGAGGATCTGGGAGAGTGTTATCCTCAACCTGAGGATCTGGGAGAGTGTTATCCTCAACCTGAGGATCTGGGAGAGTGTTATCCTCAACCTGAGGATCTGGGAGAGTGTTATCCTCAACCTGAGGATCTGGGAGAGTGTTATCCTCAACCTGAGGATCTGGGAGAGTGTTATCCTCAACCTGAGGATCTGGAAGAGTGTTATCCTCAACCTGAGTATCTGGAAGAGTGTTATCCTCAACCTGAGGATCTGGGAGAGTGTTATCCTCAACCTGAGGATCTGGGAGAGTGTTATCCTCAACCTGAGGATCTGGGAGAGTGTTATCCTCAACCTGAGGATCTGGGAGAGTGTTATCCTCAACCTGAGGATCTGGAAGAGTGTTATCCTCAACCTGAGGATCTGAGAGAGTGTTATACTCAACCTGAGGATCTGGGAGAGTGTTATCCTCAACCTGAGGATCTGGGAGAGTGTTATCCTCAACCTGAGGATCTGGGAGAGTGTTATCCTCAACCTGAGGATCTGGGAGAGTGTTATCCTCAACCTGAGGATCTGGGAGAGTGTTATCCTCAACCTGAGGATCTGGGAGAGTGTTATCCTCAACCTGAGGATCTGGGAGTATGTTATCCTCAACCTGAGGATCTGAGAGAGTGTTATCCTCAACCTGAGGATCTGGGAGAGTGTTATCCTCAACCTGAGGATCTGGGAGAGTGTTATCCTCAACCTGAGGATCTGGGAGAGTGTTATCCTCAACCTGAGGATCTGGGAGAGTGTTATCCTCAACCTGAGGATCTGGGAGTATGTTATCCTCAACCTGAGGATCTGAGAGAGTGTTATCCTCAACCTGAGGATCTGGGAGAGTGTTATCCTCAACCTGAGGATCTGGGAGTATGTTATCCTCAACCTGAGGATCTGAGAGAGTGTTATCCTCAACCTGAGTATCTGGGAGAGTGTTATCCTCAACCTGAGGATCTGAGAGAGTGTTATCCTCAACCTGAGTATCTGGGAGAGTGTTATCCTCAACCTGAGTATCTGGGAGTGTGTTATCCTCAACCTGAGGATCTGGGAGAGTGTTATCCTCAACCTGAGTATCTGGGAGAGTGTTATCCTCAACCTGAGGATCTGGGAGAGTGTTATCCTCAACCTGAGGATCTGGGAGAGTGTTATCCTCAACCTGAGGATCTGGGAGAGTGTTGTCCTCAACCTGAGGATCTGGGAGAGTGTTATCCTCAACCTGAGGATCTGGGAGAGTGTTATCCTCAACCTGAGGATCTGAGAGAGTGTTATACTCAACCTGAGGATCTGGGAGAGTGTTATCCTCAACATGAGGATCTGGGAGAGTGTTATCCTCAACCTGAGGATCTGGGAGAGTGTTATCCTCAACATGAGGATCTGGGAGAGTTTTATCCTCAACATGAGGATCTGGGAGTATGTTATCCTCAACATGAGGATCTGGGAGAGTGTTATCCTCAACCTGAGGATCTGGGAGAGTGTTATCCTCAACCTGAGTATCTGGGAGAGTGTTATCCTCAACCTGAGGATCTGGGAGAGTGTTATCCTCAACCTGAGTATCTGGGAGAGTGTTATCCTCAACCTGAGTATCTGGGAGAGTGTTATCCTCAACCTGAGTATCTGGGAGAGTGTTATCCTCAACCTGAGTATCTGGGAGAGTGTTATCCTCAACCTGAGGATCTGGGAGAGTGTTATCCTCAACCTGAGGATCTGAGAGAGTGTTATCCTCAACCTGAGGATCTGGGAGAGTGTTATCCTCAACCTGAGGATCTGGGAGAGTGTTATCCTCAACCTGAGGATCTGAGAGAGTGTTATACTCAACCTGAGGATCTGAGAGAGTGTTATCCTCAACCTGAGTATCTGGGAGAGTGTTATCCTCAACATGAGGATCTGGGAGAGTGTTATCCTCAACCTGAGGATCTGGGAGAGTGTTATCCTCAACATGAGGATCTGAGAGAGTGTTATCCTCAACCTGAGTATCTGGGAGAGTGTTATCCTCAACATGAGGATCTGGGAGAGTGTTATCCTCAACCTGAGGATCTGGGAGAGTGTTATCCTCAACATGAGGATCTGGGAGAGTTTTATCCTCAACCTGAGGATCTGGGAGAGTGTTATCCTCAACCTGAGGATCTGAGAGAGTGTTATACTCAACCTGAGGATCTGGGAGAGTGTTATCCTCAACATGAGGATCTGGGAGAGTGTTATCCTCAACCTGAGTATCTGGAAGTGTGTTATCCTCAACCTGAGTATCTGGAAGTGTGTTATCCTCAACCTGAGAATCTGGAAGTGTGTTATCCTCAACCTGAGGATCTGGAAGTGTGCTATCCTCAACCTGAGTATCTGGAAGTGTGTTATCCTCAACCTGAGTATCTGGAAGTGTGTTATCCTCAACCTGAGTATCTGGAAGTGTGTTATCCTCAACCTGAGTATCTGGAAGTGTGCTATCCTCAACCTGAGTATCTGGAAGTGTGCTATCCTCAACCTGAGTATCTGGAAGTGTGTTATCCTCAACCTGAGTATCTGGAAGTGTGTTATCCTCAACCTGAGTATCTGGAAGTGTGTTATCCTCAACCTGAGTATCTGGAAGTGTGTTATCCTCAACCTGAGTATCTGGAAGTGTGTTATCCTCAACCTGAGTATCTGGAAGTGTGTTATCCTCAACCTGAGTATCTGGAAGTGTGTTATCCTCAACCTGAGTATCTGGAAGTGTGCTATCCTCAACCTGAGTATCTGGAAGTGTGCTATCCTCAACCTGAGTATCTGGAAGTGTGTTATCCTCAACCTGAGTATCTGGAAGTGTGTTATCCTCAACCTGAGTATCTGGAAGTGTGTTATCCTCAACCTGAGTATCTGGAAGTGTGTTATCCTCAACCTGAGTATCTGGAAGTGTGTTATCCTCAACCTGATTATCTGGAAGTGTGTTATCCTCAACCTGAGTATCTGGAAGTGTGTTATCCTCAACCTGAGTATCTGGAAGTGTGTTATCCTCAACCTGATTATCTGGAAGTGTGTTATCCTCAACCTGAGTATCTGGAAGTGTGTTATCCTCAACCTGAGTATCTGGAAGTGTGCTATCCTCAACCTGAGTATCTGGAAGTGTGTTATCCTCAACCTGAGTATCTGGAAGTGTGTTATCCTCAACCTGAGTATCTGGAAGTGTGCTATCCTCAACCTGAGTATCTGGAAGTGTGTTATCCTCAACCTGTTATTGCTGTCGAGTAGAAAAAATTGAATAAAACAAGAAAGTAAATCCAATTTATTTAGTCAAGCAACTCAAACTAGTCAACTGCAGTTTTTGCTTGTAAATAATTTTTAAATTAAATTTAATCAAAAAGGGATGGATGCCGGCAAGTAAAATGAAAACTGCCTGCCCGCTATTCAACAAAACTAGCACACAAAACGAGACAAAACATCAATTGAATACAATAACAAAAACACACCTTCAAAGATAGAAACGAATGCACAAAAGCTGATATAGGCAGTCTCGAAGCACTGGCATTGAGTCGCATGGCGGAAGCAACAGAGCGACATCAATATGACGATTGGGGAGAGGAAGACAACAGGTGCAAGAACTCGGTGCGCAAGTTAGCCCTATATAAATTCAAGGGCTTAATTAGTAGCAGGTTAAGAGCTGTTAGGACCATTCTAGATGAACTTTATCACGATATGTTACATAACCCATGGAATGCATGCCAACCTGTTACATAACCCATGGAATGCATGCTAACCTGTTACATAACCCATGGAATGCATGCTAACCTGTTACATAACCCATGGAATGCATGCCAACCTGTTACATAACCCATGGAATGCATGCCAACCTGTTACATAACCCATGGAATGCATGCCAACCTGTTACATAACCCATGGAATGCATGCTAACCTGTTACATAACCCATGGAATGCATGCCAACCTGTTACATAACCCATGGAATGCATGCCAACCTGTTACATAACCCATGGAATGCATGCCAACCTGTTACATAACCCATGGAATGCATGCCAACCTGTTACATAACCCATGGAATGCATGCTAACCTGTTACATAACACATGGAATGCATGCCAACCTGTTACATAACCCATGGAATGCATGCCAACCTGTTACATAACTCATGGAATGCATGCCAACCTGTTACATAACCCATGGAATGCATGCGAACCTGTTACATAACCCATGGAATGCATGCCAACCTGTTACATAACCCATGGAATGCATGCCAACCTGTTACCTAACCCATGGAATGCATGCCAACCTGTTACATAACCCATGGAATGCATGCCAACCTGTTACATAACCCATTGAATGCTTGCCAACCTGTTACATAACCCATGGAATGCATGCCAATCTGTTACATAACCCATGGAATTCATGCCAACCTGTTACATAACCCATGGAATGCATGCTAACCTGTTACATAACCCATGGAATGCATGCCAACCTGTTACATAACCCATGGAATGCATGCCAACCTGTTACATAACCCATGGAATGTTTGCCAACCTGTTACATAACTCATGGAATGCATGCCAACCTGTTACACAAGCCATGGAATGCATGCCAACCTGTTACATAACCCATGGAATGTTTGCCAACCTGTTACATAACTCATGGAATGCATGCCAACCTGTTACATAACTCATGGAATGCATGCCAACCTGTTACACAAGCCATGGAATGCATGCCAACCTGTTACATAACCCATGGATTGTTTGCCAACCTGTTACATAACTCATGGAATGCATGCCAACCTGTTACATAACCCATGGAATGCATGCCAACCTGTTACATAACCCATGGAATGCATGCCAACCTGTTACATAACCCATGGAATGCATGCCAACCTGTTACATAACCCATGGAAATCATGCCAACCTGTTACATAACCCATGGAATGTTTGCCAACCTGTTACATAACCCATGGAAATCATGCCAACCTGTTACATAACCCATGGATTGTTTGCCAACCTGTTACATAACTCATGGAATGCATGCCAACCTGTTACACAAGCCATGGAATGCATGCCAACCTGTTACACAAGCCATGGAATGCATGCTAACCTGTTACATAACCCATTAAATCATAACAGCCTGTTACACAACTCATGGAAATCATAACAGCCTGTTACACAACCCACGCGAAAGGTACAATGCATAACAGTTGGTTTCATTGTTAAAAGCAATTATTTACAAAATATAGGAACAGTTGCGGCTAAAATTGATAATAGCAAAATAATGCTCAGTATGTCAGATTTCTAAATAAAGCTGGTAAAAAGCAGTAAAACTTTTCTCACATCGATGAAAAGCAAGCAATTTTTTAGCCCAACAAAGACAAAAAGTTCAATTCAATATCCAACGGTGATTGCCCCAAAGCGATATTTTGCGGCGCAAAAATAGACAAAAAGCGATCAGAAGGAAAAAAGCGTTAAACACTACTGAACAAGGTTTTGATAAGTAGAGCGATGTGCACATATTAGTTCGAAATGTTTTTCTAAGCTCCTAAAATAGACAAACTATACGAATAAAAGGTGTGCATTAAACAATTATTGAATCAATGAAAGCTAATGTCAATTGTCTAACAGACGATTGCACAAACACTGACAGACACATGCAAAGCTGCATGCAAAAGCTAAATAATTGCTGAATAAAATTTAAATCAAGTAGATTGTAGGTAATTATTTTGCAAAACAGAATTAATAATATGCTAATAATTAATTCACACGCCCAGCAGGAAGACACGCAAGCTAGCTAGACCAATTACCAACTGCACAAATAAGCATTGATCCTCTCTCTGATTTCGCTGCTATTGCTGATCAACAGTTTGAGCGGTTCAGCTCCGGAGAAGATTTTCCGGACGGCGGTTGGATGAGGATCTGCGGAGTGCCCGGCGACAGCAGCGGATCGGACTCGGGACGCGCGTTCCTGGGGACAGAATTCGATTAATAAAATCTGAGAACTTATCTGAGAACTGCTCAAACTTAATCTGAGAACTGCTCAAACTTATCTGAGAGCTGCTTAAACTTATCTGAGAACTGCTCAAACTTAATCTGAGAACTGCTCAAACTTATCTGAGAACTGCTCAAACTTAATCTGAGAACTGCTCAAATTTAATCTGAGAACTGCTCAAACTTAATCTGAGAACTGCTCAAACTTATCTGAGAACTGCTCAAGCTTAATCTGAGAACTGCTCAAACTTATCTGAGAACTGCTCAAGCTTAATCTGAGAACTGCTCAAACTTATCTGAGAACTGCTTAAACTAACCAAAAAACTGGTTAAACTTATCTGAGAATTGCTCAAACTAATCCAAGAACTGCTCAAACTTAATCTGAGAGAACTGCTTAAACTTGATCGGAGAGAACTGCTCAAACTCATCTGAGATCTGCTCAAACTAATCCTGAAGAACTGCTCAAACTAATCCTGCAGAGCTGCTCAAACTAATCCTGAAGAGCTGCTCAAACTAATCCTGAAGGACTGCTTAAACTAATCAAAGAAGCTTTACAAGCAGATCAACCAGTACTCACTTCTCATGATTGTTCGTAGGCAGCCGGTTATGAATTCCTTCTCTGCCTTCGGAGACGCTGTGTTTTCCGCCAGCACGGGCAGTCTCGTCGGCCACATTAAAGGTCACCACAACAGGCTTCTTCGTGCCGCTATTAGGCGGAGCAACTTTGACCTCTTTGTCATCCAGAATTTCATCAGCTGCTAGGCTGTTAGACTTATCAGCAGAGTCTGGCTTGCAAGACTGGCACAGAGTTATGGGCGGCATTATATCGTCAAGCCATTTCAGCTCGCTAGTGGTGAACATGTAGTTTAGGGCCCAGCGAACGAAGCACATTGCCAGCACCATGATTGGGAACAGGATGGAGATCTGCGAGATCGCCTTCACAACCCACAGCAGCGCCAGGCAGGCCACCTGAATTATGGTGAACTTGTGCACCTGTAATATCCTCACGTGCCTGCAAATTAAGGGATAATACAGGAAGAGAACTGTTGATAAATACAAAGATATTAATCAGGGATAAAAGTTAAGGAATAATCTACCCTTACTAGATTATAAGGATAAAGAATGTAAGGAACCAACCAGCCACAAGCTCTACCCACCCTGGCACGGGTGGGTAGGTTGGGGTGGGTCACCTACTACCGACCCAACCCCCTCCACAGACCCTACCAACCCCGACACCCACCCCACCCAGCCAGCCAATCAGCGAGCTGCGCCAGAGTCAAGCAATTTCCTTCTACTAATAATCTAGGATTAATATAAGAGATTATCTGGGATAAGGAGTAGTGAATTATCAGGGACACACTACGCGTCATATAGGATAATCAGGGATATTTTAGACTTAGAAAAAAGTAGATTCTCACCTGAGGAAGATGTAGTCTGGCTGGTACTTCTGCGGCATGAACATCAGGCCCACCCGCTGCACCAGCTGCACACCCTTTAGGCTGGAAATGCCCATGAACAGAAACACTCCGTACAGCACAGGCATGGGAATGTACTTCAGCACCGGCGTCAGGAACACCGACAGGCCGATGAGCAGGAAGATCAGGAAGCCGGTGACACGGTTCTCACTGCAATGCGCCAAATGAAGTTAGGGTGATAACGAACACGTGCCAAAATGAGTCGGCCTCTTTACTTAAATTTCAGGCAAACATGAACCTAAAAAGCTAGCGATTAAATCACTAGTCTAACAGGTGAGGCATTACTCTAACAGGTGAGGCATTAGTCTAACAGGTGAGGCATTAGTCTAACAGGTGAGGCATTAGTCTAACAGGTGAGGCATTAGTCTAACTGGTGAGGCATTAGTCTAACAGGTGAGGCATTAGTCTAACAAGTGAGGCATTAGTCTAACAGGTGAGGCATTAGTCTAACTGGTGAGGCATTAGTCTAACAGGTGAGGCATTAGTCTAACTGGTGAGGCATTAGTCTAACAGGTGAGGCATTAGTCTAACAAGTGAGGCATTAGTCTAACAAGTGAGGCATTAGTCTAACAGTTCACTCACCGGCAGCCCAGAAACTTGGGTCTCTCGCCCGGCGCGCTAGTCTCGCTCTCTATCTTCAAGGCGATGACGTGATTGATTGACAGCACGGTGGCGGCCACAAACCAGGGAATGCCCAGAACAGAATTAATGCCAATAAGCAGGGCCACAATGAGCAGGTCCAGGTGATAGCCGAGGCCCTTCTTAAGCTTGTTCTCCTTGCGGTTGACGATAACGGCCGTGATCTGTTGGTCCATGAAGATCAGGATGGTGGCCAGTAAGGCTGGGAGCAGTGCCAGGGGAATAGAATACCAGGGATTCTGATCCCTGGCACCGAAGGCGGGCACAATCCAGCCCCTAGTCTCGTAGCCCAGGGTTGGCGAGAAAGTCTCAGGCACTTGCAGCTTCGGCGTCTGCAAGCCCACGAGCAGGTCCAGGGCTGTCATAGCAACGATGGCCAGCATGACGGCAAAGTCGCTAATCAGAGCGCGAACTCGATTAGGAAAGAATGCCGAGTTTCTCATCAGCTTCATGCCATAGCTGAGCACAAAGGTGCCAATACTGAGCAGGCAGGAGAAGAAAAACACGTCCGGTACAGCGAACTGATCGCAGCCGCTGCCCTCCCACTGGCCACCGTGTGAGCTGCACAGCTTCTTGTTCTTGTACCAGTCCCAGTCATAGTAGGGAATGACAGAATGATCCACATAGTACAACCCATCCGAGTCATTGTAGCTGGGAATGCGTAGTTGCTGACCCTGCTTCAGTGGCTCAGACTTATTTTGTCCAGGCTTGAGCACACACGTGCAATTTAGATCCAGCATGTAAGTTGGATTCCAGTTGGAATTCACTGGGTAGGCCTTGAGAATGTTGCTCAGCTTTTTGAAGGCTTCAAATATGAAGATCAGAGCGATGAGGCTAGCGAAAGACTCTTCCGTGAATCTGGTGATGTACCTGATGGTTGGGGTGGGGCATTGCTCAAACGGATGTCTGACACAATCTGACATGGATGGTCTGACACAATCTGACTGCATTGTCTGACACAATCTGACTGGAATGTCTGACACAATCTGACTGGATTATCTGACACAAACTGACTAGAATGTCTGACACAATCTGACTGGATTATCTGACACAATCTGACAGGATTGTCTGACACAATCTGACAGGATTGTCTGACACAAACTGACTGGATTATCTGACACAATCTGACAGGATTGTCTGACACAATCTGACTGGATTATCTGACACAATCTGACTCGATTGTCTGACACAATCTGACTGGATTATCTGACACAATCTGACAGGATTGTCTGACACAATCTGACTGGATTATCTGACACAATCTGACATGGATGGTCTGACACAATCTGACTGGATTATCTGACACAATCTGACATGGATGGTCTGACACAATCTGACTGGATTGTCTGACACAAACTGACTGGAAAGTCTGACACAAACTGACTGGATTATCTGACACAATATGACTGGATTATCTGACACAATCTGACAGGATTGTCTGACACAATCTGACAGGATTGTCTGACATAAACTGACTGGATTATCTGACACAATCTGACAGGATTGTCTGACACAATCTGACTGGATTATCTGACACAATCTGACTCGATTGTCTGACACAATCTGACTGGATTATCTGACACAATCTGACAGGATTGTCTGACACAATCTGACTGGATTATCTGACACAATCTGACATGGATGGTCTGACACAATCTGACTGGATTATCTGACACAATCTGACATGGATGGTCTGACACAATCTGACTGGATTATCTGACACAATCTGACATGGATGGTCTGACACAATCTGACTGGATTGTCTGACACAAACTGACTGGAAAGTCTGACACAAACTGACTGGATTATCTGACACAAACTGACTGTATTATCTGACACAATCTGACTGGATTGTCTGACAGAAACAGAATCTGACTGGAATGTCTGACTGAACATGCGACTCACTTGACTAATGCGCTCAGATCGAATGCCACAAACAGCAGTAGTATAACAAATATCCACATTCCAATCCACAGCCGGAAAGATAGATAATCCCAGCCGAGCGTACCCTTGCAGAATTTGTATATGATGGATTCGAACACTAGCACCGGACCGGTAGAGCCTGGGTTAGAAAATCAGAAATGAGCGGCCGATATGTTTCGAAAAGTATATAGTAACAAAATTATTGGCCTAAATTAATATCCGATATGTATCGAAAAGTGTATGTTAAATACAGCCAAAAATCCCACCGAGAATCGTGAGCGGCTGTCCAGAGAACAGAGCGTACAGAATGCCGCAGATGGCGCCAGACAGAATGGACTCCATTGTGCCCAGGTAGCCCTCGGTTTCGTCAGAAAGCAGGCCGCCGAATGTAATGATCGGAGTCAGGCAGGCGAAGTAGAGAAAAAAGAAGGCGCCAATGGTTTGCACGTGAATTGCGTCGCGAAAATCTGACAGATAAAATGGCGCCTTGCGTTTGACATCTTCGATCAGGCCGCCAAACAGGCGACCAGTGATGCGCAGAGACGGGTTAATGTGGCAATACTCGTCGTGAGCTGTTGTACTGTCCCCGTTGCCTCCAGGACCAGTAGGCTGGTCACCGTTGTCACCGGCTCCAGCAGCCCCAGTCATTGCTTCGTGCGATACGAGCGCTGCCGGAACAGCTAAACAATAAGAATTCACGATTAAAACATTTTTCTATGGCATTTTTATAACTAGCCTACTGACAATCTACTAAGTAAGTAGTTCAGTTAGGAAATTTGCTTCGACTTTTTATGTAAGCTAAAAAATGCAGCTTACAAGCCGAACTGCTCAGTAGAGCTGTGGAGGCGCTGACGGGCACGGAGGAGCCCTGCTTGCGCAGCTCCTGTGATGGCACCTCTTTTGGCGGCTCGATTCGAATGGAAGGATCCCATTCGTTTGGCGGCAGGACAGTGCAGGACTTGAGAAATTCGTCTACACCACACAGAAGGTCGTCCTATCAATGGAGCAAGGGCCGGACTTATACTATTGGGTTTGCGGGTGATAATGGAGTCTGAATTCTGCTAAGGATTGTGAAGTGAGGTCACATGACCCTCCGAGGAGTGCTAAAGAGGTCTTATGACCCCTCAGAGAAATGTCAGATGCCAGATGACCCCTGAGAGCTATGCTAAAAAGGTCGCATGATCCTAGAGATTGCGAAAGAGGTCTCATAATTCCTCAGAGTGCGAAAGAGGTTACATGACCCTGAAGAGGTTACATGACCCTGAAGAGGCTATATGACCCTGAAGAGGTTACATGACCCTGAAGAGGTTACATGACCCTGAAGAGGTTACATGACCCTGAAGAGGTTACATGACCCTGAAGAGGTTACATGACCTTGAAGAGGCTATATGACCCTGAAGAGGTTACATAAAACTGAAGAGGCTATATGACCCTGAAGAGGTTACATGAACCTGAAGAGGCTATATGACCCTGAAGAGGTTACATGAACCTGAAGAGGCTATATGACCCTGAAGAGGTTACATGAACCTGAAGAGGCTATATGACCCTGAAGAGGTTACATGAAACTGAAGAGGCTATATGACCCTGAAGAGGTTACATGAACCTGAAGAGGCTATATAACCTTGAAGAGGTTACATGAACCTGAAGAGGCTATATGACCCTGAAGAGGTTACATGAACCTGAAGAGGCTATATGACCCTGAAGAGATTACATGACCCTGAAGAGGCTATATGACCCTGAAGAGGTTACATGACCCTGAAGAGGTTACATGACCCTGAAGAGGTTACATGACCCTGAAGAGGTTACATGACCCCAAAGAAGTGCTAAAGAGGTCACGTGACCCCTCAGAAAGGAGCTTAAGAGGTCTCATGACCCCTGAAAGGAGTGTGCATTTCAGGAGGGACGCACCTTGCTCTTGGCCAGATAAGCCACATCGTGAAAGACCTCATCGGACATGAGGGTGGCCATGCTCCTGCCCATCTCACGGAAGTTGGCGCCCTGACCAGGCGGTCCGAGCAGCACGTAGATGAACCTAGTCGGCACCGGGACCTCCGTGAGGTCGCCGAGAAGGACGGCAGTTTTGAGTCGAATAAAAGCAGTGAGCGGCTGGTCTAGAAAGTCTGTGCTGCCAACCAAAATGTTGGAGGCCTCGGCCCCTGGCGGTATTTTTTTCATAAAGTGCTGATCAAATCGGTAGCTGCTTGCCGAAGCTGTCAATTCTGGCCCGGAGGCACCCGCCTGCTGCTGCGACTCAATGTCATTCCTGCTGCTGTCAATGTGTCTCAGGTTACCAGAGGACGGATGACTGGCGTCTGCGGTGTTAAGTGTGTTCAATTGATGCGTCTGATTTGCAGACAACAGTGACAGGGTGGCTGTGGCCCATTGGTTAGAGCTTGGACCAGTTACCGAGGGGTCAGGGGTTCGATTCTCAGCCCGGGCAATTTGAGTGCAATTCGCCCTAAATAAGCAATACGCTCAATTGCTTCGGTTCTGACTCCTCAAAACTAACTGGGAACTGCTCAAACTATCCTGATAACTGCCCAAAATAACATGGAGAACTGCTCAAACTAACCTGATAACTGCCCAAAATAACATGGAGAACTGCTCAAACTAACGAGAGAACTGCTTAAACTAACGAGAGAACTGCTCAAACTAATGAGAGAACTGCTCCAACTAATGAGAGAACTGCTCAAACTAATGAGAGAACTGCTCAAACTAATGAGAGAACTGCTCAAACTAATGAGAGAACTGCTCAAACTAATGAGAGAACTGCTCCAACTAACGAGATAACTGCTCCAACTAATGAGAGAACTGATCCAACTAATGAGAGAACTGCTCAAACTAATGAGAGAACTGCTCCAACTAACGAGAGAACTGCTCCAACTAATGAAAGAACTGCTCCAACTAACGAGAGAACTGATCCAACTAATGAGAGAACTGCTCTAACTAACGAGAGAACTGATCCAACTAATGAGAGAACTGCTCCAACTAATGAGAGAACTGATCCAACTAATGAGAGAACTGCTCAAACTAACGGATTTGAATAAACAGACAAACCTGACCCCACCTCTGTCCAGATCTCGAGAAGAGAATTTCTTTCCAATATCAGCAAAGCTGCGAATCTTGGCACCCAGGTTGCCCCTGGACTTTCTCTCGTGCAGGTGCAGATGCCGTTTCAGAAGCACGTCCTTGACTTGGTCCCTCAGATCGGTGTCTAATTTGCGTTTTTGAACCAACCGATCTAGGAGTAGGTCGCTTATGGATTCCATTGTTTGGCCCTCGCATTCCAGCATGATTTCGCCTGCGGAGTTGCAATAATGAGTAATATTGTAACTCAAAGCCCATCGTTATATAATAATGTAAGTTATCTCGTTTCCGATCAGCTCACCGTGGTATATAGAGTTCCGAACTTCAAATAGAGCAAACAGACTCAGGGTGGCCACGTGCGGCTTGGACCAGCGCTCGCCGCCCTCTTCAACATCCTCTTCGAATTTGATCCATCGGGCAGTCTCCTTCCACTGCAAATCGCCTGCGAGATTTAATTGGACCATTGTTTACTGTACATCAGCTTCAGTTATATGACCTGAGAATTCAATATAATTTTGCAATATCTGGACTGGGTTTTATATCCGGTTGGCTGGGAGTGAGTGTACACTGGGGTAGGGATTTGGGGTTGGCTGGGAGTGAGTGTACACTGGGGTAGGGATTTAGGTTTGGCTGGGAGTGAGTGTACACTGGGGTAGGGATTTAGGTTTGGCTGGGAGTGAGAGTACACTGGGGTAGGGATTTAGGTTTGGCTGGGAGTGAGTGTACACTGGGGTAGGGATTTAGGTTTGGCTGGGAGTGAGAGTACACTGGGGTAGGGATTTAGGTTTGGCTGGGAGTGAGTGTACACTGGGGTAGGGATTTAGGTTTGGCTGGGAGTGAGAGTACACTGGGGTAGGGATTTAGGTTTGGCTGGGAGTGAGTGTACACTGGGGTAGGGATTTAGGTTTGGCTGGGAGTGAGTGTACACTGGGGTAGGGATTTAGGTTTGGCTGGGAGTGAGTGTACACTGGGGTAGGGATTTAGGTTTGGCTGGGAGTCAGTGTACACTGGGGTAGGGATTTAGGTTTGGCTGGGAGTGAGTGTACACTGGGGTAGGGATTTAGGCTTGGCTGGGAGTGAGAGTACACTGGGTTAGGGAGTTAAAGTTGGGGGGAGTGACTGTACACTGGGGTAGGGAGTTAAAGTTGGGGGGAGTGATTGTACACTGGGGGTAGGGGAGTTAATGTACGATGAGGGAAAGGAGTGGGGTTGGTAAGGAGTGAGTGTACACTAAGGGGTAGGCGCACAACAACAGGTCATTTTCCAACTAAGAACACAGCATAGATGCAAATGTTGAGTCTAAACTGTATCACAAGAATTTGAGCAATCACTCAAGCAATCATAGATAATTGATCATTAATTAATGCCAACCAAATCAAACAATGACGTTGCTTGCAGTGGAAAGCAACTTTTAGTATACGGTCTTGTCTTGAAAGCGAATTGGCTTTCAAATATAAACCTAAGAACTAATTATGGAAATAGGAAAACTAAAAGACACATTGTTGGGACATCCGAATTAATAGCTACTATAATATCAGTTAAAATGAGTTTGTATAAAGGATGCTTGCTTTTTAGTAAGAATTAATAATGTATTTATTATAACTATGGGACTAAGACTAACTAACCTAGTGGTTAAGTACTATTTTTTCGATTTTAATCAATTGAAATGTAGATAATTTTGTATTAAAAGGGGTCTCATACGCAATACTACTAACAGTATGAAAACGAGCAAGTTCCAAACAAAAAAAACGATATTTACGAAAAAAAATTGAATAGGCGCGACTGATTAGTTGCAAATAAATTAGTACGTGCTATTCTTCGATATTAATAAATTTGATATCTATTAGTACAAACCTTTTAGCCTTGGTCAAATAGCAACTGAAAAAATCATGGAACAGACACTTCAACCATACATTGCTTACTTTAGCGCAGTCGAAAAAACCTAGTTAACTAGTATCACTATATTACTAAGCACATATACATTTAGATTAAGGCAAGCAAGTAAGCAAAGGCGGTAAAATGTTTACTCTTTTTTCAAATAGGAAAACAAAAAACGCTGATAGTCAATGCATTAAAATGTAACCATTGGGCTGGAATGAAATGGCAATGGCCGGAATAAAGTGAACATGGCGCCTTTAAGTTCAACAATGACTCACTAACAGCCAGAAAAATTATTTTTGCATGAAATTAACTCGGGCAATAACAAACGCCTGATATCTTTTGATTATATCACTTTACCCTAACCCTCTCTGAATTCAAGTTCTATTTGTCAAAACCCAAAGGCTATATTTTGACTCCACATCTATATCTCCATCCCACTTGTCTTTCCACCCTACCTGTCTTTCTGCCCCACGTATCTTTCTACCCCACCTGTCTTTCCACCCTACCTATCTTTCTACTCCACGTATCTTTCTGCCCCACCTGTCTTTCAGCACCATGTCTTTCTTCCCCACCTGTCTTTCTTCCCTACGTGTCTTTTCACCCTACCTGTATTGCTACCCTACCTGTCTTTTCACCCTACCTGTATTTCTACCCTACCTGTCTTTTCACCCCACCTGTATTTCTACCCTACCTGTCTTTTCACCCTACCTGTATTGCTACCCCACCTGTCTTTTCACCCTACCTGTATTGCTACCCTACCTGTCTTTTCACCCTACCTGTCTTTTCACCCTACCTGTATTGCTACCCCACCTGTCTTTTCACCCTACCTGTATTGCTACCCTACCTTTCTTTTCACCCTACCTGTATTGCTACCCCACCTGTCTTTTCACCCTACCTGTATTGCTACCCTACCTGTCTTTTCACCCTACCTGTCTTTTCACCCTACCTGTATTTCTACCCTACCTGTCTTTTCACCCTACCTGTATTTCTACCCTACCTGTCTTTTCACCCTACCTGTATTTCTACCCTACCTGTCTTTTCACCCTACCTGTATTGCTACCCTACCTGTCTTTTCACCCTACCTGTATTGCTACCCTACCTGTCTTTTCACCCTACCTGTATTGCTACCCTACCTGTATTTTCACCCTACCTGTATTGCTACCCTACCTGTCTTTTCACCCTACCTGTATTGCTACCCTACCTGTCTTTTCACCCTACCTGTATTGCTACCCTACCTGTCTTTTCACCCTACCTGTATTGCTACCCTACCTGTCTTTTCACCCTACCTGTCTTTTCACCCTACCTGTATTGCTACCCCACCTGTCTTTTCACCCTACCTGTATTTCTACCCTACCTGTCTTTTCACCCTACCTGTATTTCAAGCACACCTACTAACGGCATGCTAATACTACATAGCAGCTAATATAAAAAACTGCCTCACCTGCATCGTCAGACTTAAACAGCTCGTCCATCTCGCAGAAGACCGGGTGCACTTCGGCTTCTTCACAGCCGCCACCGCCGCCTTCATCATCGTCCTGATTGCCTAGGAGAAACTGTACTCTGACGGACGGATCCATTGCTGAGTTGCTTTGCATTGCCGCACCTTTACAAATTTTTGGAGTTAAAAATTAACTAATTGATACTCCGAAACTTGCTTGAAATGAATATGTTTACCAGATTCAAAACAAAACAAGTAAAACTAAAAGAAAGAAAGCCTTGTTTGCGTTCTCTCAGTGGGATTTTAAAAGTACAAACTCACAACAGAGTACCTAGACGGACGAGATTATAGTTCAATACTACTGACTAAACTGAATAGTTATGGTGGAATGAGTGACATCTGCAATGATATACTGGATAAGGCAGTGAGATATACAATGAGATACTGGATAAGACAGTGAGATATGCAATGAGATACTGGGTAAGACAGTGAGATATGCAATGAGATACTGGATAAGACAGTGAGATATGCAATGAGATACAGGATAAGACAGTGAGATATGCAATGAGATACTGGGTAAGACAGTGAGATATGCAATGAGATACTGGATATGACAGTGAGATATGCAATGAGATACTGGATAAGACAGTGAGATATGCAATGAGATACTGGATATGACAGTGAGATATGCAATGAGATACTGGATAAGACAGTGAGATATGCAATGAGATACTGGATATGACAGTGAGATATGCAATGAGATACTGGATAAGACAGTGAGATATGCAATGAGATACTGGATAAGACAGTGAGATATGCAATGAGATACTGGGTAAGACAGTGAGATATGCAATGAGATACTGGATAAGACAGTGAGATATGCAATGAGATACTGGATAAGACAGTGAGATATGCAATGAGATACTGGATAAGACAGTGAGATATGCAATGAGATACTGGATATGACAGTGAGATATGCAATGAGATACTGGATAAGACAGTGAGATATGCAATGAGATACTGGATATGACAGTGAGATATGCAGTGAGATACTGGATAAGACAGTGAGATATGCAATGAGATACTGGATAAGACAGTGAGATATGCAGTGAGATACTGGATAAGACAGTGAGATATGCAATGAGATACTGGATAAGGCAGTGAGATATGCAATGAGATACTGGATATGACAGTGAGATATGCAATGAGATACTGGATAAGACAGTGAGATATGCAATGAGATACTGGATATGACAGTGAGATATGCAGTGAGATACTGGATAAGACAGTGAGATATGCAGTGAGATACTGGATAAGACAGTGAGATATGCAATGAGATACTGGATAAGACAGTGACATCTGCAATGAGATACTGGGTAAGACAGTGAGATATGCAATGAGATACTGGGTAAGACAGTGAGATATGCAATGAGATACTGGGTAAGACAGTGAGATATGCAATGAGATACTGGGTAAGACAGTGAGATATGCAATGAGATATGCAATGAGATACTGGATAAGACAGTGAGATATGCAATGAGATACTGGATAAGACAGTGAGATATGCAATGAGATACTGGATAAGACAGTGAGATATGCAATGAGATACTGGATAAGACAGTGAGATATGCAATGAGATACTGGGTAAGACAGTGAGATATGCAATGAGATACTGGATAAGACAGTGAGAAAAAGACCATAATGTGAGTTGATCTAAGCAAGCTAGTCATGCACTTAAGGTTTTTATCACAAAGTAGCTCGTACCGTTCTGTTGTCAAATTACCATGAAGTTAAAAGGCAATTAACCAACGTGGGCTCATGCATAATACATAAGAATTCTCTTGATACTGTATCAAGTATAACATCAGCATCACGACAGTCACCAAAAGTTCAGCTGTGCATTGTTGAAACATTTCTCGCGCTTTTGGTTAAACGAATTGCTAATTTGTTGAAATACAAGCCGAGATTATTTCTAGGGCTATCCCTAAAATAATGTTCGCTGTTGTCTAAACTTTCTTGAGCACATTTTTGGCGAATTCCGTTAGTCTCCAACCATAAGAGAGACTATGAGAAGAGAGGTAATGACCAACCATAAGAGAGAATATGAGAAGAGAGGTAATGACCAACCATAAGAGAGACTATGAGAAGAGAGGTAATGACCAAGCATAAGAGAGACTATGAGAAGAGAGGTAATGACCAACCATAAGAGAGACTATGGGAAGAAGGGTAATGACCAACCATAAGAGACTATGAGAAGAAGGGTAATGACCAACCATAAGAGAGACTATGGGAAGAAGGGTAATCACCAACCATAAGAGAGACTATGGGAAGAAGGGTAATCACCAACCATAAGAGAGACTATGAGAAGAAGGGTAATGACCAACCATAAGAGAGACTATGGGAAGAAGGGTAATGACCAACCATAAGAGACTATGAGAAGAAGGGTAATGACCAACCATAAGAGACTATGGGAAGAAGGGTAATGACCAACCATAAGAGAGACTATGAGAAGAAGGGTAATCACCAACCATAAGAGAGACTATGAGAAGAAGGGTAATGACCAACCATAAGAGACTATGAGAAGAAGGGTAATGACCAACCATAAGAGAGACTATGAGAAGAAGGGTAATCACCAACCATAAGAGAGACTATGAGAAGAAGGGTAATGACCAACCATAAGAGAGACTATGAGAAGAAGGGTAATGACCAAGCATAAGAGAGACTATGAGAAGAAGGGTAATGACCAACCATAAGAGAGACTATGAGAAGAAGGGTAATGACCAAGCATAAGAGAGACTATGAGAAGAGAGGTAACGACCAAGCATAAGAGAGACTATGAGAAGAGAGGTAATGACCAAACATAAGAGAGACTATGAGAAGAGAGGTAATGACCAAACATAAGAGAGACTATGAGAAGAAGGGTAATGACCAAGCATAAGAGAGACTATGGGAAGAGAGGTAATGACCAACCATAAGAGAGACTATGGGAAGAGAGGTAATGACCAACCATAAGAGAGACTATGGGAAGAGAGGTAATGACCAACCATAAGAGAGACTATGGGAAGAGAGGTAATGACCAACCATAAGAGAGACTATGAGAAGAAGGGTAATGACCAAGCATAAGAGAGACTATGAGAAGAAGGGAAATGACCAACCATAAGAGAGACTATGAGAAGAAGGGTAATGACCAACCATAAGAGAGACTATGAGAAGAAGGGTAATGACCAACCATAAGAGAGACTATGAGAAGAAGGGTAATGACCAACCATAAGAGAGACTATGGGAAGAAGGGTAATGACCAACCATAAGAGACTATGAGAAGAAGGGTAATGACCATCCATAAGAGAGACTATGAGAAGAAGGGTAATGACCAACCATAAGAGACTATGAGAAGAAGGGTAATGACCAACCATAAGAGACTATGAGAAGAAGGGTAATGACCAACCATAAGAGAGACTATGAGAAGAAGGGTAATGACCAACCATAAGAGAGACTATGAGAAGAAGGGTAATGACCAACCATAAGAGAGACTATGAGAAGAAGGGTAATGACCAACCATAAGAGACTATGAGAAGAAGGGTAATGACCAACCATAAGAGACTATGAGAAGAAGGGTAATGACCAACCATAAGAGAGACTATGAGAAGAAGGGTAATGACCAACCATAAGAGAGACTATGAGAAGAGGGGTAATGACCGTCCAAATGACATTAAAAAATTCTTTCTTTTAAAAAAATGAACTACAAAAAATTCAATACTTATATGAGATTTCATATCTCACTAATACTAGATACAACCATGAGTACAACGTGCTCAGTAATTTTAGTAGATTAGCATGTTACTAAAAGTGCAATATAAACTAAACAGTTTAACAGTACGAGTTAGTATATATATAATTAGCTATTTCGATTTCAGGCATTCATGCAACTATTTCTAAACTGTCAATGTGTGAGTTTACATAAATACACTGTCTGAGATAATTTACTGCTTACTTAATTAAAATAAACCAGTATAAAATTATTGAATAAAACACTATACAACAAAAAACACATTTTTGAAGAAGAAACCGAAGGCCACCTTAATTAGTTAACTGTCAGCAACTGAACACACCAAAAACATCATAACGAAATTGGAAGCATTGTTACCTGATTTCACGTTAGTAACAAATTGGGCCAATTTGCTGAAGTCTTGAATTTAGAAACATGAAAAAGAGACCAGAAAATACTAAACAATAATGCAACGGAATTTCAAGTACAAAATACAGTCAACATAAGGTTGTTTAGATTATTGATTTTCGATTTGGTCATGGTCAATACCGACATAAATAGGAACTGAACAATGCAAGTAGATTTTCCAAAGAATTGAAATCACGAGTGAATTACCTGGTGTTGCGTCATCCTTTCTGATCTCGTCTGCTTCGGTCACCGCCGCTACTGAAATTTTTGAAATAGCTGGAATATGGGTTATGTAATAAAGATAAAAATTATAATTGATTCCAATTATGATGGGTCACAATTAATCGGCTGTATCAATTTCTAGATTTTAAATTGGCCTCACGCCCAGCAGTCAGCGCTCACTGTTACTTTGCTGATTACGCCGCCTTCGCCTCCGTTTCCTGCCTCCGTTGGCTGCGTTGGGCACGTGAACGCCAATGTACATGGTCTTGCCGCTGCGGCCACCGCCGCCGTCGCCGTCAATTAGAACCGGCATGCAGCGATGACGTTCGGCATCTTCGAAGACTCTCTGACCGCCGGAGTATCTGGACGCCGCTAGAACTGGCTCGTCTTCTGAATTAGACATTTCCACAGCTAGCGGGCTGGTACAGAACTTGCCACTTTATACAACAACACTTCAAAACAGCCCGGGTTCCTTTCTCTTTATAATTTGCTGCAATGAAAAAATAGTGTGCGAAAAAAACTCGACAATAAAGGGGGTGAAAAAAAAATTGCGAGGACAAAGTGTAGCATCAAGTCTACAGTTGCTAGGGCACAGTAGACTTCGTAGCTTAAAAATCTGAACTGACTCTAGTCGAAAGCAAATTCCGCGCAGTTTTTTTATAAAACAAAGTGACTGGCAGTTAAAAACCTTACATTCTATGACACATAGCAACATGTTATGTACCTTTGTATAAAAGCAATAGTATTATAGCAGGTTAATAACTTGGCAAACAATAACTGCCCTGTCAAGGCTTTCATTGTCTTCTTCTCTCTCATCTCTACTTCTCTTGCTCATTAACTCAGTACCTCGCATTGAAACAGCTTACTTCACAATGGCACTCCTGTGACTTGGTTTTCTTCCATAACACTTATAGTCTCATTGTGCCTGCCCCCACTACAGACAGTGCAATATAGAGAGCAAAATATTCTGCAGCTAGATATGTACAAGCTACATAATAGACCATGAGTTAGACTTTTAGTCTGGGCTTTAATTGGGGTAAACAAAATAGGTCAGCACTAATAAGCCAGACAACATGACATAAATGAGTGTTCATTTCGACAAAAGCTTTTTCAGAAGCTTACAAGTTAGAACATATTAGTAACCAAGTTTTTTTAGCTACAAGTAAAGAAAACTGAAAACTAATACTACAATAATGATCACTCAAATGTTAAAATTGAAGCTAAATGTGAAATATAAATATAAATAAAGAGGAAGAGAAGCAACAATAATGTCTAACTATAAAAAGCAACACTTTTTGGTACATTCACAAAAAATTAAAATTGCATATCAAAGATGCTTTGTTTACTAAAGTTAACTTTATGCCTTGCTATTACTTCTTTTGTCAATTAAGACCAGAAAAAAGTGAAAAAATGAAAAATCTAATTTATAAAAAGGCAAAAAATCTGTGTTGCATGGGCACCTTTAAAGATTTGTGGCATCAGCAATTGCCTATAGTGTCAAATAATAAAAAATGAACACATCAGAAAGTGACAGTCAGGGAAAGAAAGGTGACATAGGTCACATAGATTTATGGCACACAATTTGTGTAAACTTTCATTCTTTACTATATAAATCGAAACTTGATAATAATAATAACTTATAATTCATTTTTAATAACCTTCACTGACACCTTGGCTGAGATAAACTACATAGAACTTCACAGAATATTGACAACATAAAGGAAGATAATAATGCCTCCTAAACACCAAAGACAAAATAAAAACTTGCCTGGCATAGTAGTTATAGCCCAGAAATTTTAGTGCTAATTGTAGTTAACTATTTACAAGGCAGACAAAAACTAGAGCCTAAAACATGATGATTAGGACATTGCCTATGATGCATGATGGTACCATCAGCACTGCTGGACCTTCAGAAAGCTCTCATTCAAGCAAACAAAAATGACAACATCTTGTGGACCTACAAAAACTATAAAAATTAAAACTTTCTAGGAAATAGAATAGAAAAATTAATCAGCAAGCAAACAATTGGAACAAATTTGAAAAACAACTAACAGAGCTAGAAAATATTGAGGAAAGATTTTGAAAAACTCAAATTAATTTCACCAACTTCAAATTTTCAAAGAAAACATGCTCCTCTTTGCTTACAACAAGGTAGCGGTTGTGGACTTACTGAAGGTAGGCCTAGATGTTGAACATTCAAGTATTTTAATTATGAGCTGCAGGTGCCTGGGTGAAGAACAACCTAATACAACAAAGAACAAGAAAGACCAATTGTGCTGATGTTTGAGAATGAATCAGACAAGGGAGCTTTTTAGGAACCTCTAAAACATCCGGCACCTCAATGGCTATGGCAAAGTAAAGATTTAAATGTCCTAACAAAGAAGTAGCGTGACTCAAAATACCAGATCATTATGGAGCTAAAAACACAAAAGGCCAATGGTGAGACTAAACTTTGACTTATGTACAGAAATGGCCATACTACAGTTAGCACATTTTTACTTCAGTCTTACCTTTCTAATACTAAACAAACTATATTATCTCTGTTTAACCCCAAGTAACAATTTTATTAGACAGAAAATGTATAGTTAGACTAGAGCATATATTTCTAATACGCAAATTTTGAACTATATCTTGCTAATTGTCAAATAAGCTATTCAATATGACTTATCTATTTACAAACTAAATAAAGGCCCTTTACATATTCTTGTAATTTTAATTTTTACTAATATCCCTTTAATATTTCAACATAGAATAATATTTTAAAATAATCTTGCTATACTTCTTTTCTTAGTTAGTCCTAACTAATCATTACTACTAAAACCCAGCTGTAAATTAAGACTTAAATTAAGACAGTTACATAATTAGTACAATTACGAACGTCTACGAATTTTTATTTCAATTTAGGTTAAAAAAAGTGCTAGTACGCCTAGTAGAGCATCTAACAAAGGTTCCAAAATGTCATTTTAATTGTAAATTTTTTAATCTCAAATAAACCATTTATATAAAATGACTAAATAGAAGACTTGTATAAAATTGTTTATATATAAATGTTTCGTAGAATCATTAACTTAGTTCGAGAACTGAATTAAGCCATAGCCTTTTGTCAAAAGCAGTAAAGCACATTTACGCAGACACAAATTGAAAGTAACGCATACTTTTAGAGCCAGCAGTGTCATGGAGAATTTTAATACCGTGCCTATCAAGTCACATTTTGTAGTGCACAAATACAAAACTCGAAGCAGAAAATTATAGTTATAAATTAATGCAGATCTTTTTGCATTAACGTACATATTAACTTCTTTATAATCAAGTGTAGTGTTTTTGCTTGGAATCTTTGTTTTACTATTGACTGTAATACCGTTTACAATAGCTACAGTTAAGCATACATAGCCAAACGATTAATACGAGATTCTAAAACAGAAGTATATTGAATTCAAACGTAATATATTAATTTTTACTCACTGCAGCAGTCATTTAGATTATTGGTTTATAACCCAGGCGGTAAATGCCAATATTTTTATTCCCTTTCATTTTCTAAAGCGTCGAGTGTCGAGATGCCGGTGTCGTGAAAATAAGAAAGTGTTATTTTAGCGGGCGAGCAGGTTACCGAGATAAAAACAAAGACAAATCGTAAATATGAGCGGGGTTTTAAGACACTTGGATATATAATTATATTTCAGCACTGAGCCGGACCAACTGGAGGCCTGGATTTGGCGGTGCAATAACAAATAAGAGAGTGCGTGACTGTGTTAAGAGAAACAGGCGAGAAGGTGAGAGCGAGCCAATTGGAAGGCGGCGGAAAGATATTAAAAGTAGAGTTAGAGAGCCAGACAGAATAAGAGTTATTCTGTACATAAGAGCGAGATGAGAAACAGAAAGTGAAGAATTCGTGTCAAACAGACGAAAGGTGCAGATGAAATTGAGAGTGGCGACACCCTAGTAATTCGAGCCCAGGGTTTCCTGAGCTAACACGCTTTCTCTCCGCGGCAGCGCCACAAATAACTGTGGCCTCGCCGTGGAAATCGAGCTAAAAACCTAGGTGTTAGACCGCTCTGCCACTCCCCCTAAATAGTTGACTATTAGAAACATTTCGTTGATGCATTAATACTATCAAAAGTGTAGTATATAAACATTCACTAAATTCATGTTGACAAAACGACTAATGTGAAGTTGTACTACTGATGCATGTACGCTGGTTCAACTTTAGGTTAACAGAGTTTTGCAAAGGTTCGACTTATTAAAGAACAAAATCGATTGCAAATTTCGATCGCGTCACGTGCTTTCGCTCTTTTCGATTCGGTCCCTTTGTGTGTGTGAAGCTATGGACTTGTTATGCAGAAAAAATTAGCAAAATCAAGTGAATTAGACAGGACTTGCTAGGGGAGTGCAGACTAGGCAGCTGATGCAGTCGCAGGGGCAGCTCACACGATTTATGCAGAGTTAATTAAGGCGGCAAAGAAAAGCTGCTGATGAGGCCTCTAAACTTGACTACATTTAACAGCTCGCCTGACACTAGCAATGCCTGCATGGCTTGATGAATGAAGGCGGCGATTCAGAGCCCGGAATCTGACCAGAATCTTAAAGCAACCCTCAAATCCCATATGATAGGGCGACAGGGATATTTAAGAAAACAGACACGGCCAGCCAATGACAGTAAGCTCGCGCATAGGCATTATAATTCAGGCATATTTTAAATACAAACAAGCCATGTGAATTCGGGATCAGCCAGACAGAACTGAAAATGATTCAAACTAAATCATCAGTCCGTATCGCACTGCTTCTAATAATGACAGCCGTAGGACTCGGCTCCGATTCCCACCTTCAGTACCTGTTCGATCTGCTGCCTCAGGTTGACCATGGTTCGCTGAAGTTGGGCAACGATTGTGTCAGGACTATCAGGTCCAAGCTGAGTAAGTTAAAACGGCCCTTTTCAGGATCACCAATTTCTAGCAAACTGTATATCTAGTGAACTCAATCACTTACTTCTAATAAAAATATACTTAATTGTTGTTTAAATAAGTAATTTGTAGCTGGCTAGCTGAATTTCACGGCCTTCTCAATCCTTTATAACCGCTCCATCTCATATCTTGCTATTTAAAAAGATTACCATTTATCTCTGAATGAAAGTTGATCTCCAACTTTAAAGTCAGTATGTTGAGTCAGTATATTTTAGTTGATAGGATTGTCAGTAACAAGGTAATTAGATATTTCGAATCTTGTATATAGATTTCTCAATACTTGGCTGCATAATCATTCGGCACCCAGCCAGTGACCAGAATCTAAATAAAACTGATGGAATTGAATTAGAGCCAAGTGCTGGTTCAAAGCCGCTTCGCAAGCTTGCGAAGGCACCAAGTGGACACTTGCTGTTCTAGATTTTCGTGATTCAATCAAACAAACAAGGCTGTTCCGGCTTCCTATTGGACAGACTGACAGTTAAAGCATATTTTATATTCGTTTATGTTAATTTAACCCTTATGAACAGTTCTACATCTGCAGTCTTTTATGCTCTTCATGAATACTTAGATAAATAGAATTCACTTCTAGCCCCATAATCCAGGTGCAAAACCAGTGGCGCTTCGAAATGCTGTGTGTACAGCTGTTCAGTCCGTGGACAGTCCGAGGTGAAGTCACCGTCCCGAATTTCTACTCCAGCTGATGCTGATACCCATTTTATAATTGAGTCCGCTGATGCACTACAGTATTAACCGTCTTGCTCAGGGATACAAATGGTTTTAAGCCTGAAGACAAATAGATCCGTAGTTAAAGATCAGCTTACCACTGTAAATTTATAATTGTAAAATTTAGTCACCATGGCGATTGGATAAACTGTTTGTCTTGGGTAGCCCAACATATGACAAAGTGGAAAGAAAATTCTGCACATGCATGGAGCATGTTTCTGTTCTGTTCCTCCTTGCGTAAGTTTGTCTAATTGTTTATCTCTGGAGCCTAGCAAACGAGAATTTATATTCGCCAAGTGACGCGCATTTGTCAAGACCAGTATTGTCGAGTTTTTAGTAACTGGGCAAGACTGCCGTGCGTGGGCTTGGCTGCAAACTGCAAGGCAGGATTGCGATTTGTGAGTTTTTATGTAGCAGTGAATTCTTAACGGGTGGTTTGAAAGGCCCACACTGATCGTAAATCCCGTTCTGAACACCCAAATCAACTTTTAATATATTTTCTTCATCATAACCTAACCCAGTTACATGTTTAATGATTGTTAATGGTACTAATTATTATAATGGACAATTCAGTTCTCTGGTTCTCATAAATTACAATTAATTATTCATTTCGGGAGTTCAAACTTCAATAAAAAGGAAACAATATACTTACTTCCGCATTGCTTCAGTTAATCACCCTACTAATGCTTTGATGGGGTAGCTATTTGGGTAAAGTCCCTGTCCATGAGAAATGAGAAAGATAATATGAGAGTCAGGGCAGATGTACACCTGTGTGTGCGTGTGTACTCAGGAATCAGCGAAATGGGCAGAATTGCCTCCTCGCTGGCTGCGGGTCTAGTGTCACTTAATAGTATGCTATTGCCGGCAGCCCTCCTGCAATTATTACTATAAGGGTCCCTGTCCACGGACTAAACAGAAGTACACATCTTTTGGTGGCGCCCCGTATATGTGGCGCCTGTGTCACTGAGTGTACTCATAAATATGACACAACTAGGCGGATCATTTTAAAGAAGCTATTTGTTGGACGATTATAGAAAGTAAATCAATGGAAGGATTTAAACAGCAGGAATTTTAGGGAGAATACTTGAAATGAGGAACCAATGATGTTGAAAAGATGGAGAAGTTTATTCAACATGTTTTATATGAAACGTATTTGTCACAGTATTAGGAGAGAAGATTTCTAAGCCATTCCTTGGCACCTCGAATTTGTTAACAGCCACAATCAACACCAGGCAGTGGCTGTTGTTCAATGCCAGTCAGGCGAGACTGCTGCAAACTCGAGAGTCCTCTTCCAGCCGCTTGGTGAAGGCAGAGCTGCACTTTTACATCAAGCCGCGCTCTCAACTCTCCGGCGTCAACAGCAACGACGGCCCGGACTCGGCAATCACCGGCCTGCTTCATCGACTCGTCATCAATCGACGTCGGCAGCGACGACGTCAGAGGAGGCACGGTAGGCGAATAAGCTGGCCACTTCGTCGTCGCCTTCGCCTGTTGGGCCGGTTTGGAATCGCGGCAGCTGCCAGCCCGAAAAGGCACCGAAGGCACCAGATCAGGGACTTGAGCGCTTGGCATCGAATCGACATCACGCAGGCCGTCGAGCGCCACTTGGCCAAAGCTCGCCGGCATAGAAGGCGGTCACCACGGCTGCTGCTGGCTCTGAGCTTTGAGAAGCGCAAGGCGAACGGTAAAGTTCGGGGAGTGTCACTCCGGCGCTTCCTGTCAGTCAGCGGCGGCAGGGCGCCATTTTTATCGCTGCAAACACGGAGCTCGACAGCGACCCTCATGCAGCTGCGGCCGGCAGTTCTGCAGCGAAAGCGTCGAGATATTCAGCTGCTGCCTGCCTACTCTGCTGATAGTCTGGGTCAATTCCAGTTTGTTAATCTGACCGCCGAGTCCTCGAAGCCGTGCCACGCTGTGCCGCATCGATTGCACTTCGCTGACCTGGGCTGGCACAGGTGGATCCTGCGACCGGAGTCTGTGCCGTTCGGAGCCTGCCTCGGCACCTGCGTACCAATGGTCAGTTGAGTCAGTAGGCGCAATAGTTTAAGCAAACAGGGTCAAAATAATTTATAGTAAAAATATTCAGTAGATCAAGTAACAGCAATGTAATGTAACACAGGGAAGACTGGAAATAATTTATAGAACATTGTGCGACCCTCTTCCACCTCTCATTCTACCGCACCTCCTTCTATCCCACCTCTACGCTCTCTTTCTGCCCCTCCTCTCTTTCTACCCCACCTCTCTTTCTACCCCACCTCTCTTTCTACCCCACCTCTCTTTCTACCCCACCTCTCTTTCTATCCCACCTCTCTTTCTACCCCACCTCTCTTTCTACCCCTCCTCTCTTTACACTCGACCTCTCTTTCTATCCCGCCTCTACGCTCTCTTTCTGCCCCTCCTCTCTTTCTACCCCACCTCTCTTTCTACCCCTCCTATATCTTTACTCTCTCAACCCCACATCACTTTCTACCTCAATTTTCTCGTACCCATCCGATATTTCTACCCCACATTTTTATTCCCCCACATATTTTCCACCCACCTCTCTTACTAACCCACCTATCTTTCTACCCCAGCAATTTAACAGCTCGCCTAAAGCTTACATGATGCTTTCACATAAAGCTTACATAATCACAGAACTTACCCTTTGTGGCTTTAATTGATAAAAAGTGCGTTTAAGAAGCCTTTTGGTGTGGTTTCCAGTTGCGATGTGTGGCAGCATGATATATGAAAGCTAAGTCTTGTTCTCCGGGCACAAGTTCTGTGGGCACAATAGGAAATTATCATCCTGGGCGATAGCTGTTATGCTAAAAAGGAAATCGCGCAGCTATTGTGCGGTGCATTCAACTGCAGCGTGCAGTTGTTCAGTCCGTGGACTGAGTTAGGCCGCCACGTCCTATTAAATCTCTACCACAGCTGGGTGATCTGAAGAAATGGGGAACGAAGCACTGCTTAATCACACAACAAGTTTTAGATGAACTCACAATTGAACGAATTGATGGGCTTATCACTAGGTCGTAACCTGACTGGAATAAACATTGACAACAGTTTCTGATTCCGAACAGCGTTTCTGAGTCTTTGACAACAGTCTCAGTGAGCATAAAATAGGAATAATATTTGCAGGAGGGCTGTGGGCAATGAATGAATACACCATTTGGTGACACTAGACCCTCAGCCAGCGAGGAGGCAATTCTGCCCATTTCGCTGACTCCTGAGCACACACGCACACAGATACTGTACGCAGGCACACTCTCAGAAGTGTGTGCACCTGCCCTGACTTTCTCATCGTCAGGCAGTGTACACTTCACTGTGCATTGGAGGTTGGTTCTCCAGGGCTTAAATTTCACGACAAGCCCCAAAGCCTTCTCTCCGCGGCTGCGCCCCAAATGAATTTGGCCTCGCTGCGGAATCGAGCTCAGGGACCTTGATGCGACTGGCAAACATGTTAGACCGCACTGCCACTCACCCCCCTCAAGGAGTATAGGTACATGTATAGGTAGGTGTTTTGGAGAAGTTGTACACAAAGCACCCTAATGAATGATTGCAGACCCAAGGAGCCAGCAATCACGCGGAACTCAGCGCACTTCTTAGGCAGTCGTTTGTGCGAAGACAGTGGAGCATTGGTTCGACAGAGTCGGACGCGGACGGAGCTGATAAACTCTTGCCAACGCTACCATGCTGCGTACCTGTGGTCTACACGGCAGCGCCTATTGTGTACCGCGATCAGCCAGAATCTGATGACGGACTTCTGCGAGTATTTAACGATTTATCGATTACTGAATGCGCTTGTAGATAGACTTTAACCAGAGCTGAGCAAGAAAAAATGACTTGTCTTTGAATACACCCAAGTAAATTTTTTAACTGAAAGTGATTTCCGATTGACTCGAGATAACTTAAGTTGACTTTAAGCAAAGTTGAAGACATCTTTCCAAAGTAAACTAAAAGACATCCATTGAAAGTGACTAATTATTGACTTTTAGTATACTTAGGAAAGCAAAAAAATACGGTTGTAAAATTATTTTGTTGTTACTTAGTTAGTAGGCTTGTAAGCATGAAAAAGGTTTTTTAATAATTTTTTTTAAATATTACTTTATGTCAGCAGTTAGCAATACAATTTCAATTATTTAGCGGTCCAAAAAAAGAAAAATGTATTTGTCCATTATTTAATAAATTATAAAATAATAAAATAACTAGACTACTGTGACTAAATGTTTTTGTTAAACTGCATCTTGTATAAATTGGACATAAGCGATGCATTGGCTATCGAGATGAACTGGAAAGGTTCTGGTAAGGTAAAAGATTGTGTGAAGAAGCAGGGACTGTGCAACTATTCTGCCATTATTGCAACTATCAACCGGTACTTTGGTGTCTCTGCTGATCTGGCAATTATCAAAGTGAATAAGTGGCTAGCCTCAACATCTCGCGTCAGCAAAGCAAAATCTGCTGGTGCTGGTGCTTCTAATGGTCAGGATGCTGATGGCACTTCTGATTCTGAAGTCAACTTTCTGTTATCGATGACTTAATCATGTCGACGATATTTCTCTACACTGTGTAGAACCACTGCCATTTTACTATAATGTACTATTAAACTTTTTTAGGACTTTGTTAGCCCTCCAGCCCGGCATCCACCGCGCCAACCGACGCCTCAACCCAGAGTTGGACGACAACCCGGAGGCCACCGCGACAGCAGCCCTCCTGCGCAGCGCCCACCTCACCAATGTACGCAAGGCTGACCTGAACACGAACCTGAAGGCCACCGCTCCTGCAGCCCTTCAGCCGACTGCTCAACATGTCAAGCCTATCAGTCCGAAGAAGCACCTGGACGAAGACCTGGAAGCCACCGCTTCAGCAGCCCTCCCGGACCGAAGCCAAACTGCTACGTTCGGACAACAATGTAAGCTCATGTCTGCCAACCGATCCTTCGCGGAGATGTCATGCCCTTGTTATAGAGGCCAACATCTAGCGACAGCTGCATGGTCGACTCGACTCGACCCAGGCCTGACTCGGGCCACCGAGACCTTCATCAGCAAGTGTCGCACCTGTTTGGAGAGCAAGTCACGAAGAAAGGAGCGAGTACCCGTCCAAAGCTTTCCAGTCTGCGAAGTATTCGGACGAATCCATTGTGATGTAGTCGGCCCGATCGCTCAGCCAAGCAAAGGCGGTCACCGTTACATCCTGACGCTCTGTGACGCTACTTCCAAGTATCCGTTCGCCTTCCCGATGAGAAACCAGAAAGCCAAAACAGTAATAAAGCTACTACAAGAGCGCCTCATCGCTGAGTACGGAGTTCCCTGCTGATCCACACGGACCAAGGGACCAACTTCACCGGATCCGCCTTCAAGAAGTTTTGCGACTTGTACGGGATCCGGCACACTACCACCACGCCATTACAACCCAGCTTCCAATGGACAAGTCGAGAACCTCAACAAACAGCTGAAGAGTGTGCTGACTTGCCTCCTAGAGCGAGACCACCGCGACTGGGACACCTTCCTCCCAGCCTGCTTGATGGCGCTGCGCTCCGCTGTCCATCCGGTGGCGGGCTATACGCCGCATTTCCTAGTCTACGGCAGAGTTTCGTCTACCGATTGACAACACCCTAAAGAAGCTGCCGGAGTACGACAACCTGCCTGAGTATGTCAAAGACTTCCAACATCGACTCGACGAAGCGATCGATCTAGCCAAAAACCGACTGGCCCTACATCAGCAGCTACGAGACGAGCACTACTCAAGCCTACCAGCAGCGAAGACGCTCAAGCCTGGCGATCTAGTTTTCATCAACAATCCGACGCTTCAACCAGACGAGGCGGCTAAATTTCACCGGCCTCGGAAATCCCTCTATGAAGTCGTTGAGCAAAAGGGTGAGGTAGTTTACAAAATCAAACGTAAATTACCCAACTCCCGAGCCCGACGCGATGAGCAGGTTGTTCACAGACGGAACCTGTAGTTGGTCCCAAACGCCGACTACGCTCTCTCAGATCCGGAACTCGACGTTAGACCGCGACAACGACGCCGTCCTCTGCAGACGGCCCAGGACCCGCGACCCTGCCGACTGTCTGTGAAGGCCCGGATGACTCCGACGACGAGGAAGAAGAGCGACCCCTCCGACGGTGGTACTTCCGACAACCATCGACTGTGGAGATCCCGCCTGGAGAAGGTCCCACGACAGCACCGACCAATCAGGCGAGTAATCCTCGGCGTGATCCACTGCCGTATGGTGATCGCCAGGTTTCTCTGTCTGAAATGAGTGTGTCTGTTCCTGCTCTCTCTCCCTCTGTTTCTCTTCCACCTCCTGAGCCTCTCTCTCTCTCTTGGTGCTCAGAAAGGGGATGTTTCTTTGCCAATTGCTCCCGACGAACCTGAACCTCAGGGTTTTCATAGGCCCATTAGGGATCGTAGGCAGCCTGATCGGCTCGTTTTAGATCCTAGGGCGTTAGCGGCGTAGCCCGCAGAGTTCGTCGCCTTTTACACCGTTCCAGCTCGACAATGTTCCCTGGAAAGAGGCTACACGAGGCGCACTCTGACTCCTCAGGGATGAGTCATCACCTCTTTGTCCCGCACTGGTTTCGTTGTTCCCTGTCCCTTTGTGTGTGTTTGTCTGCCCTCAGTCAGCACGTGATTCTCCTCATGTGACTGGCCTCTCTCTTTGTCTTTTAAAGTGCACGTAAACATGTTTACTGAACTTGGGGCTTTGATTATGGGACAGGAGCCTACGTAGGAGTGACGTTTCTAGCGCCACTGACGTCAGTTGCTATTTTTAGAAACCACGTGATACCAAAATCAATATATAAGTCGCTGCACTTCAGTCAATCACGATTACAGCATCCTGGAATGCCTTTGTTTAATATTTTTGGATTGAATTGTCAGTCTAAGCTTGTTTTCAATAATTTAGAATACTTAGTTATAAGAACAAATACGTTTAGAAAAAATTGAAAAAGTCTCCTGAGGGAAGAACATTAGGTAAATAAAATTCTTTTAACGTTAGAAATACATTTTTCTGTATGAAATCCCATTCTAAGTTTGTTTCTTACAATCGATTTTTTGCTCATTGGACGCGCACGCTAGTTTAACTGAAATTACTGTATGCCGTTTTTTAATTATATATCGTGTATCTGCATATCTGTATATTTTCCAAATCTTACTATTAAGAACCATTTCTTGCTCAACCAATTTAGCTTGCCTTTGAAATTTTTTACATTTTACCTAGTTTGTTCCGATTGTTTAAAGGGACTCCTTTCTATTTGTCTCAGTGTATTCGAAGTATTTTTAGTTTCATACTGTTAATTTTAACTATATGATATTGATAATATCTTTGCTGTATACCTCTACATTTGTAAAATTTGTAGGAGTTGGTAAAATTATTGTAGATAAATATATATACAAATTGTATATTTTGATATTGTTTGGTACCTTTCGAATCCTAAGAGAACAGTACAGGCATGCCTTACGATGTTTTTATTGAACTCGATGGTAGAATTTTGAGGCTTGTGATCGAATCGACTAGCTACGACAATGCAGTCAATTTTGTGTCGGGAGGTAAGTGATCTTAAACTCTAATATTTGAATCTTCGAATATTATGTTTATTAAGAACTTTTTCAATTAAAATCTAAATTTTCTGTAATTACACAGCAACTGCTTTTTTTGAGGACGGATCCGTTAAGCTGACCTTGAAGGATACGGAAACTGTGTCGAGCAGGGTCGTTAAAATTTTGGACGACATTGACGACTCACGAGTCCCCTTTATATCCAATGAGTTGTGCCGAAATTTCAACACAATATCCGAAGTGACACAGTCACAGCAAACCAATGAACACACAAGAAATTCCATTGTCCAACCGTGGCATCTTACGTAAAGAGAAATGTTCCTTAAGTTGGCCATTCAAGCAAATGTTAACAGGCTAGATGGTATTCGTCCTGCCGAAAAGTTCGACAAAATAGCGCGAGAGATTCGTAAAAATGGGTTTCTTCGAACCATCTCTCAATTAAAGGCCCAGTGGTACAATGAGAGAAAGCGCTTCTGGTACGATATTGTGTTTCAGTTCTGAACATTCTCAACACGCAGCATTTAATGAATTTTATAAAGATTAGTACTGTTTTTACACTCTGAACAAATCTAGGCTATTCAAGCATCCTCCCACTGGTAGTTCGACTAGCGAATGCAGCTACTAGCGATTCGACTAGCTACTAGCTACTAGCGATTCGACTAGCAGCTACTTCGACTAGCGAAGGCTATTCAAGCATCCTCCCACTGGTAGTTCGACTAGCGAATGCAGCTACCCATTTGCTGGGATAATGGAAGAGTACATGGGTAACAGCCCATTAGTTCAACCTCGGGTGCTACTTTCGTCAATTAAAGTAGCATCAACATCTTACAATGACTCCTCGGCAACGAAGGAGTCGACATCCATGCTTCGCAGTCGATCGACAGCGTCAACAGAGAGAAGCAGCTGTGGTAAGGCAATATTAGGTTTCTACATTATGCATCTTATCAAGCATGCATGCACGATTCCCTCTAAAACTAAAAACATGTGAATTAGATCCCCGCCTCAGTGCGTGCAGTAAACAGTGGCAAGCCTTGTTGTCTGAAGAAGACAGGAATCAAGAGACAACAAGCGAAGTCGCACAACAGCCATCAATGATTTCTGGTAGGAAGCTTATAGTAAATTAGTAATAAACTGGCACACTTTTAGTAGATATGTGATTAAAGCAGTCCAAATGTATTTCACTGATAGAGTAAACATGATTAAGAATTACATATGTCATCTTAATTATACTCTCTGCTCCAGGGACAAGTCATTCTAGAAAGAGAAGAAGTGGTGCTGCTGAGTTGGTCCACACTATTCGAGGGTTTCAGGACTCCACAACGACAGCCATTATACGCATGACAACAAAGGCAACAGAAGCTGAGGCTTCGAACAAGCAGCTCATGCTTAGCCTAATGGATAGAATCACGCGAATGGAAGGACAACTGGAGATCCAGCGGGAACGTCTCGAAGTGGAGAGGCTGAGACTGGTGAACGAAAGGCACGCATTAGAGATCAGGGAGAAGGAAATGAATTTAATGGAAAAGATGCTGGAATTTTGCAATCGCAACAAGTAACTCTAACAGTTGATATAACGCGCAAGATCATACACTATTACATTATTGTAATTACAGTCAAGCCGTTGTCGTTGTCGAAAGCAGAGGAAACTTGAATTATAACAGCTAGGTTCTGTCTTAAAACAATTGTTCTGACGTTTGAAAGTGACATAGTTAAGTTAAAGTAAAGTAAAAAATAAAATTCCTTCTGTTCCTTAAGCTGTATTACTGACCGGAATATAAAGCACTTTGTATCGTTCTTACTTAAAAATTGATTGACGGAAGTACTAGCTCCAAAATAAAACGATGGACTCGTAAATTAGCTCGTATAATAACATAACCGCTGAGTATAGTCACTGTCTGAGCCATATAGAAGGGGAATCGATAGAGTTTCGTATTTGTTTAGTCAAATTTTAGCGAGAAATTATGTAGACAGCATATTGCTTCAATCATTTTACAAGCAGAATCCACTTTCTGTGTTAATTTGGTTGATTCGCTGCCATCGTCTTGATAAAATCCCGAATGTCTTCTCGACACACTGTCGTAGTTTACTCAACTTTTTATTATATGCCATTCTTCCTGGAGACAAATTACGTCCCTTAAACGGTGTTAGCAGGATATCGGAACATGGGTAGGCGGAATCACCAATAAGCTTAAATCCCCATTGAAGTAAAGCATCGAAATGATGACGGAGCGGAGAATTTTGAAATGTTCGTGCATCGTTAGATCTGCCAGGCCAACCGATGAAATAGTCTACGATAAGGGTTGTACTCGTACTTACAACTTGAAGCTTTATTGAGTGAAATTGCTTTCCATTGTAGTACGCTTCACCATTATCAGATGGACAACGAATCCTGACTTCCTTCACATCGATTGGACCAATTATATTAGCCGTAAAAAAGTTCCTAGATTGTTGAATAAATAACCGTGCATGCTGATGGCACTCTTCTTCAGATAGGATCCGAACTAGATCACTACAGAAGCCACTTGCAGACATAGCAGACAAAACTCTGCGAATAGCGAGGCAGAGAGTGCTTTTAGATAAATTGAAAATTGTGCTAATAGATTCGTATGACTCCTGTGTTGCCATATAACGTAAAAAACGAGGATCATTGTGATTGCGCTCGTGCCAGTTGACGAGTTTAACGAGAGAAAGGTAGAAAATTTTAGAACTAAGGATTGAACAGCAGAGCGTGGCAACCTAAAATAATCGTGAAACTGCAAGTCATTAAAGTGGTATACAGTATCCTCAATAAACCGATCAACCTTTTTTCTCGGTTCTTGAACAGCATGAGATAAAACTACTTGTACATCACTAACTGCATCACATTGTTGCTGCACTAACTCGAGTACTTCCATACAAACAGAATCCATTTATACTACAGGAAAAATAAAAAAAAACAGAAGAAATTGAACACATTGAGCGATGGACTGAAGACACAATTATTTTTTACAATAATAATTGTATGATGAAAGCATAAACACTCAAGCAAGAAAATATCGAACAAGCAAAAAGTTAGGTTATACCCGGTGTAAAAAGCATCGTCGAAAAGACGTCTTTTCGACACCTACGGTCCGATCTAACCCTATGACAGCTCAGCTAAAAAAAATCGAGTTAGCTGCTGAAAACGTCTTAAGAGGTCTTGATTTCAGTTATAAATGCATTTAAAAGATGAAAAAATGTGTACTTCGTACAGTCCGATTTTAGTCCGAAAATGGCCGACGCGTCGACCGGCTCCAAAATGGTCCGATTTGAGTCCGAAAAAGGCCGACGAGAAGGACGATGTTCCAAAAAAAATTACTCGTGAGTTAGCTGCTAAAAACGTCTTAAAAGGCCTTGATTTCAGTTCTAAATGCATTTAAAAGATGAAAAAATGTGTAATTCGCACAGTCCGAAATTAGTCCGCAAAAGGCCGACGCGTCCGCGGTCCGTTTTGAGTCCTCAATAGGGCGACGAGGAGGACGATGTTCCATAAAAAAATTCTTGAGTTAGCTGCTGAAAACGTCATAAAAGGCTTTATTTTCCGTTACTTATGCATTTAAAAGATGAAAAATTGTGTAATTCCAACAGTCCGATTCCAGTCCGCAAAAGGACATTTTTTGATCTACTGTACAGAACCTAACATGCTTAAAATACTACTCGTATTTAAACGTTAGTAGTACAGCAAGTTAAATGTTTGGTTTGTATAATCGTAATATTTAGTTTTTAGATATAAATTATTTACTATACATATACTTACTGTTTTACTGATCAGTGAGAGCTAGGACATAAAGTTTGTGTGCATCAGTGAAACAATTTACGAGTATATAGTGGAATCATCAAAATATTCTGAGCGTGTATACAATTCGATCTGGTCGGCCATGCATATTCCGGCTGTCTGCAGTAAACCGCTCAATAGCCGTATAAAATGATTGATACTGCGGCAACTGCTTTAATTGCATTACATCTCGAATAGCTATGTATTTAGGAGTATATAGAATAGGTAGAAATCGCATAATTGAGATAGTCCGTTTTCCGTCCGATTTGAGTCCGTAAAAAGGCGACGTGAATGTAAAATTTAACAAACACATGCATTTTGACCGCAGGCAATAAAAAGTTTTGTCGCAGAAGAAGCCAGTTGCACTAAACTTAATAAGAAGTCAGAATCAATTTTTTAGTTTCAAATTGCAGCTTAGAAACGAAAGAATGGCCTGAGCAAAGTTTTTGAAAGCGCATGCACTGCAAACTTTCACTTTGACCTGACCGGATCCTCAATTAATTAGCTATTATGTACGTGAGAATTCTCGATTCGATCAACGAATTCTCAAAAACTATTCACAGTAAGACACTACAATTCATTAGACAAGACAAAGTGAATACAAACACCGATATCAAACGATCGCCATCACTTTGTGGTTTATATATAAGTTAATTATTAAGTGAAAGTCTATTTGATCAGCAATGTCAGTGTAGCTTAGTTAGGATATATTATGAAGCTACAGGAATATTTTTTACAAAAAAGAGTGTTATTTTAAAGCGCATAGTGTATATTTACTTTTATTTAGCAAAAAATCCATCTTTTTGCAACATATTATAATGAATTGTACCATGTGAGGCTAAAATGCCTATATACTATATAGCTAGGTTACAATTCCTATTTTCTGCCCTAGATACTTCAAGTCTAACTTCTGTTTATTCTTGGGCTTTCACAAGTGGCTATTTTATTGAAACAGTGAAAGAAAGAAACTGTTATATAGCTATGATATGAGAACTAATTGTCATGAAAAATGTTTTATTACTTATTAGCTGGTTTAGGTATGTGGCATGCAGTTTTGGTCATGCTTAGGCATTAAGAAGCAAAGATCTGTCAGTCAACAGTGAGCTATAGTCAATCATGCCTTTCATAATCTTGGATGGCAGCAGCATTCAGGCTAGCTCTTGTTGGCCAAGCACCAGATACAGTAGAAGTTCCAGTAAGCTCTCGTACATGCAGATTGAGAATCTTGCCATTCCTTAACCTGTTTGAAAAGGATAAGGTGGTTAAGAGAGTTGTTGGTTAGCTTGTTGGTTTTAAATGTATTAAACAGAGCAGAAAAAAAAACATAGCACATATTATGTATAGGCTAAGTAATTAATATAATTTATTATACCTATCCGGCCAATTGTGCAGTATGGTCAACAGCACAGCCACAGCTATTGTGCAGCATACGCTCGTATCTAAAGGCTGCACATGGCTGTTCAGTCCATGGACTGAGGGATGCCAGACCCACCTTCAGTTCCCCTAGTTAATATTGGTACCCATTTTACAGCTGGGTTGTAGCCAGCAGTTAGAGCGTCGGACTCGCATCTTGAAGCTTGATGGTTCGATTCCTGACTCCTATTTCAATTTGTGTGTCTAAGAAAGGCACTTAACTCTGAATTGCTTCAGTTCACCTAGCTAGCTATTAAATGGATGGGTACCAGTATTAGCTGTGGTAACTTATGGTGGGTGTAGCCTCCCCCCAGTCCATGGACTGTACTGGCTGTAGTCCATAGCCGTACGCAGTCTTCAGATGCGCTGCAAAATAGTTGCAGCTGTGGTTGTGCTGTCGGCTCCACATCTGGCGCAATAGTGACAGGTGTAATTAGTTATTGCATTATTATTACTTTTATAACTGGGTGAACTGAAGCAAATAAGTTAGGCGTCTTGCCAAAGGGCATAAATTGTACTAGTAGAGTTGGGAATCAAACCCCCCACCCTAATTCCCGCTGCCTCATCTCTCCCATGTGTAATCCCTCTCCTTTCTCAGATTCCTACAGATAAAACGGCCGTCGTCTTTTAGGTTCTGTACGTCGCCCACAGGCTAATAAGTTTGCTGACCCCTAGCTGCTAAATACCATTGAACCAGACCAAATAACTCATGTATACACTGGGATCACTGGCTATGGTAGGACCAAATACTAGATACCAGTACAAGTAACTTCACTTGCCTTAACTTGCTGCTGTTTCAAGATCTACTACACCTCCATCTCTAAAGTTATCAGAGCTACTAATAAATGAACAAGTGTTTTTAAACCAACCTTGTACATGGATGCAAATAACTAATAATTGATTAAACCAATTGGGCCAGATGTGCAGCCGACAGCACAGCCGGAGCTATTGCACGGCGCATCTGAAGACTGCGTACAGCTGTACAGTCCATGGTCTGGGGGGACGCCACACCCACCTTCAAATATCCCAGCGAATGCTGGTACCATTTAACAGCTGGGAGAACTGAAGCAATGCAGAGTTCAATTAGTGTCTTGCTAAAGGACACAAATTGTCTCACATGAATGCAGCAGACCAAATAACCCTAGCTAGTACCAACAGCTGTCAATAGCTAATGAATGGCTATAATTTTTATGACACTTTAGGGTCTGACATACAAATGTGGTCTATGTTTAGTAAGCCTTTTAGTTCAAAATGCATTCATAGCACCTTTTTAGACAAACTGAACCTGTACACATTTATAATCGAAACCAATGGCTCAAAAAGCTAGTAGCTATCAATTTTGGGTTAGGTGCCAAGTACGTATTTCACAAAAGGATCATGATTAGTCAAGCACTTACAATGTGACCAGTTCTCAGATGCACTGATGTAAGGAAAGCAGTTGCTAGGTAGTACTGCCTTAAGCCAGTCAAAAATGCCACCATTCCAGCTAGTGTGATAAGTACCTGCTCAATAATGTTGAATATGTTAATAGCTGAAAAACTTATTATTTTTAGCCATTTAAATTAGTCAGATAAAAAATATTCGAGCTACAATTGAAACAAGTAACTCACCAGTCAGCTGAATTTATTTATTTAATAGAACACTCTTGCCGAAACCTAGTCTTGTTTCGTCTGTCTTTCAATTTCTTTTATTTGTTTAATTTCTTCGAGATTCTTTTGATTGCTTCTCATTTGATTCCTGAGATTTCAGTGCTGAGTGCTCTTAAAAATCGATAATCATGCAAAGATCTGTTCATACGATCTGGATTAAAAAGATACGAATATGATAAAAACCAATTAATTTCAGATATCTAGTTTCAAGTTTCTGCTGCGATTCCTAGCTATTTTCAAGTTTCTTGCTGCGATTCCTAGCTATTTTCAAGTTTCTTGCTGCGATTCTTAGTCATTTTTTAAAAGCTGATGGATATTAAGCAGCAGCAGCACCAGCAGGCGCAGGCACAGGCGCAGCAGCAGGCGCAGGCGCAGCAGCAGGGCCCTGGCTCACCGTGGCTTATAGAGCCACACACGGTGGGCCAGGGCGGCACGTGGAAGGTGAAGGTAGGTGCCGGGGCATCTACCAACTTTACCCCGCCCCGGCACCTACCTTCCGGTGGAAAAAAATAAAAAGGTTTGTTAAACCACTTTTTGCTATTTTATACCAATAGTTCTTCGCAATTCTTGATAGTTTTTTTACAATTCTTAAAATATGCTTTTAAACATCCTAAAAAAGATATACCCGGTTTTGCAGGTTTTACTTTCCTTAAAAAACTTCATTTTGGTGCTAGGTGGTAAAACTAAATCTCTTTCTAGCGATTAGCTACACGTCGTTTAACATGCTGCAATTCACACAACAAATGCTAACACAAAATTACAATAAAGCAAAATGCACTCACCTTTAATATGACAGTAATTAAATGCTATAACGTTAGTCTTTTTGTCGTACGTGCCGCACTTCGTGTTTAACCATGCAGCTCATTGCATAAGCCAACTTCAAGCATTCGCTTAGAGTTGGATGCATGCCCTTGTTGCCATTGGATAAAGCATTTATTAAAGTTGCATATTTTTACTAAATAATGATATTTGCTTTGCATGCCAAATATTAATTACGCATTTAAGCTATAACATTTGAGCCTTAAAACTCATTTTCGCCTTTCAGAGCATATGATAGGCGGATATAGCGCCAATGCGCCAACGATATGATATATAGCGCCAACGCGGCCATGCAATATTAATAAGCTGCATTTTTGGATATCTATGCCTTCGTGTCTTTATTTATTTCACACTTATTTATTTATTACATGCACTGCATGCATTAAGTATTTATAAAGTGCTGTAGCTTTGAACGACAACAAACATATTTATTGAGCTATTGCACCTTGCTTTGTGTTTCTGCACTTAACATGCATGCATGCTTAGCTTCTCAGAATGACTTGATATAATAGCTGGCTATAATCGCATCTGTCCCTTAAAGGCTTGCTGAAATGTAGCTGAAATTCATAGTTGACAGGGATCAAATTTCAACCGAAAGCAAAAACTGTATACTGTCAAATTCCAATTTTAGTTTTCCCCGTTCCAGAAAATCCTGAGACGTGTGTTGCAAGGTGGTCGGCAGAAAATGTACCGACGATCGACATCGCTCTTAGCTCTTACCTCGGATGTACAGGTATGCAGTTACTTTCTTCTTAAGCAGTTTGAGTTTAAATTCACATTAGGAATTCAAAATGAGATAAATGAATTGATCTAACCCTCTGCAGCATGGGAATTTCAGTCAGCGTCGAGCACAAGTTTGCCCAGCGTCCCGGCTAGCTGCATCTGGCCGAGTTTAGCAGGTTAGAGAACGACAGCGACCTTCACGAACTCCTTGTCATGTCAATAGAGTTCCACGGCTGCACTCGCAACAACGTTAAATGTGCTTTTTTGTTTTTTAGTTTATGAAATAATGTGCAGCAACTATTAGTTTATTTATAGTATAGCACTTATAAGTACTCGTAGATCTCATACTTTTATAGGAAACAGTCGGTCTCAATTACATGTCTTCAAAATCAAGGCTTAATTACAGATGATAAGTCATGCATGGACAATATGAGAAAACACAAGAAAACAGAACAAAACATGGCCGTAAGAAACAATAGTTTACATGAGTGAAGTAGCGCAACTGACAATCAGACAATCCGTGATGTAATTCTGAGTCATTGTCTGGATCATGTGATTTCTAGGGCAATGTAGGGATTTCTGATGTATTAATTAAATTATGGGATTTCTGATTTGGGTGTCATTTTGTCTCAGTCATGTTTCTAAAAAAAGTTTTACTTTCTCGTGGTCGAAGTGAAATTTGTAAAAGTGCTTGTCTCTTGGGTGGGTCTTGGTGATAAGCTTGTCCTCGTAGTAATGCCTCAGCGCTCGCTTCATCGTTTCAAAGCTTTCTCGATTTATAGTTTTACCTCTCGGGATTCAGTTACATTTCCGCGATCAAAGTTCATTGCCCCAGAATCTGTATGGCACGGCTTCAAGAGGAGAAAGAGGGAAGAGAAAACAATTATGGTAGGTGTCTCCGCTTTAGACAGCTAGCCAAGTTACAATACAAGTGAGCTATGCCACCCTAAAGAAACGCTTTGTTTGTCCAGTCTAGACTCTAGTGTACTTATCTCTGCTGCGTTTATTTCATGTTATTTTACTTGTCTCTCAAAATTTAGTTGGGTTGGGCCATGGAATTCCCCAATCCTGGAAGTAACACAGTGTTTTCACAAATAACGGTGGTAGACAATAATCATTATTTTTTTCTCATTGACATTGTCAATGACACTGATCCCTTTACAAAGTCGGTAATATACGTTTATACCCGGTGTAAAAGTCATCGTCCGCCGGACGTCTTTCGGACCCCTACGGTCCCATTTTGGCCTTCGTCAGCTCAGCTAAAAAATAATCGAGTTAGCTGCTGAAAACGTCTTAAGATGTCTTTATTTCAGTTATAAATGCATTTAGAAGATGAAAAAATGTGTACTTCGTACAGTCCGATTATAGTCCGAAAATGGCCGACGCGTCGACCGGCTCCAAAATGGTCCGATTTGAGTCCGAAAAAGGCCGACGAGAAGGACGATGTTCCAAAAAAAATTACTCGTGAGTTAGCTGCTAAAAACGTCTTAAAAGGCCTTGATTTCAGTTCTAAATGCATTTAAAAGATGAAAAAATGTGTAATTCGTACAGTCCGAAATTAGTCCGCAAAAGGCCGACGCGTCCGCGGTCCGTTTTGAGTCCTCAATAGGGCGACGAGGAGGACGATGTTCCATAAAAAAATTCTTGAGTTAGCTGCTGAAAACGTCATAAAAGGCTTTATTTTCCGTTACTTATGCATTTAAAAGATGAAAAATTGTGTAATTCCAACAGTCCGATTCCAGTCCGCAAAAAGGTCGTTTTTTGATCTACTGTACAGAACCTAACATGCTTGAAATACTACTCGTATTTAAACGTTAGTAGTGCAGCAAGTTAAATGTTTGGTTTGTATAATCGCAATATTTAGTTTTTAGATATAAATTATTTACTATACATATACTTACTGTTTTACTGATCAGTGAGAGCTAGGAAATAAAATTTGTGTGCATCAGTGAAACAATTTACGAGTATATAGTGGAATCATCAAAATATTCTGAGCGTGTATACAATTCGATCTTCTGGTCGGCCATGCATATTCCGGCCGTCTGCAGTAAACCGCTCAATAGCCGTATAAAATGATTGATACTGCGGCAACTGCTTTAATTGCATTACATCTCGAATAGCTATGTATTTAGGAGTGTATAGAATAGGTAGAAATCGCATAATTGTGATGGTCCGTTTTCCGTCCGATTTGAGTCCGTAAAAAGGCGACGTGAATGTAAAATTTAACAAACACATGTATTTTGACCGCAGGCAATAAAAAGTTTTGTCTCAGAAGAAGCCAGTTGCACTAAACTTAATAAGAAGTCAGAATCAATTTTTTAGTTTCAAATTGCAGCTTAAAAACGAAATAATGGCCTGAGCAAAGTTTTTGAAAGCGCATGCACTGCAAACTTTCACTTTGACCTGACCGGATCCTCAATTAATTAGCTATTATGTACGTGAGAATTCTCGATTCGATCAACGAATTCTCAAAAACTGTTCACAGTAAGACACTGAAATTCATTAGACAAGACAAAGTGAATATAAACACCGATATCAAACTCGCCATCTACTTTGTGGATTATCTATATAAGTTAATTATTAAGTGAAAGTCTATTTGATCAGCAATGTCAGTGTAGCTTAGTTAGGATATATTATGAAGCTACAGGAATATTTTTACAAAAAAGAGTGTTATTTTAAAGCGCATAGTGTATATTTACTTTTATTTAGCAAAAAATCCATCTTTTTGCAACATTTTATAATGAATTGTACCATGTGAGGCTAAAATGCCTATATACTATATAGCTAGGTTACAATTCCTATTTTCTGCCCTAGATACTTCAAGTCTAACTTCTGTTTATTCTTGGGCTTTCACAAGTGGCTATTTTATTGAAACAGTGAAAGAAAGAAACTGTTATATAGCTATGATATGAGAACTAATTGTCATGAAAAATGTTTTATTACTTATTAGCTGGTTTAGGTATGTGGCATGCAGTTTTGGTCATGCTTAGGCATTAAGAAGCAAAGATCTGTCAGTCAACAGTGAGCTATAGTCAATCATGCCTTTCATAATCTTGGATGGCAGCAGCATTCAGGCTAGCTCTTGTTGGCCAAGCACCAGATACAGTAGAAGTTCCAGTAAGCTCTCGTACATGCAGATTGAGAATCTTGCCATTCCTTAACCTGTTTGAAAAGGATAAGGTGGTTAAGAGAGTTGTTGGTTAGCTTGTTGGTTTTAAATGTATTAAACAGAGCAGAAAAAAAAACATAGCACATATTATGTATAGGCTAAGTAATTAATATAATTTATTATACCTATCCGGCCAATTGTGCAGTATGGTCAACAGCACAGCCACAGCTATTGTGCAGCATACGCTCGTATCTAAAGGCTGCACATGGCTGTTCAGTCCATGGACTGAGGGATGCCAGACCCACCTTCAGTTCCCCTAGTTAATATTGGTACCCATTTTACAGCTGGGTTGTAGCCAGCAGTTAGAGCGTCGGACTCGCATCTTGAAGCTTGATGGTTCGATTCCTGACTCCTATTTCAATTTGTGTGTCTAAGAAAGGCACTTAACTCTGAATTGCTTCAGTTCACCTAGCTAGCTATTAAATGGATGGGTACCAGTATTAGCTGTGGTAACTTATGGTGGGTGTAGCCTCCCCCCAGTCCATGGACTGTACTGGCTGTAGTCCATAGCCGTACGCAGTCTTCAGATGCGCTGCAAAATAGTTGCAGCTGTGGTTGTGCTGTCGGCTCCACATCTGGCGCAATAGTGACAGGTGTAATTAGTTATTGCATTATTATTACTTTTATAACTGGGTGAACTGAAGCAAATAAGTTAGGCGTCTTGCCAAAGGGCATAAATTGTACTAGTAGAGTTGGGAATCAAACCCCCCACCCTAATTCCCGCTGCCTCATCTCTCCCATGTGTAATCCCTCTCCTTTCTCAGATTCCTACAGATAAAACGGCCGTCGTCTTTTAGGTTCTGTACGTCGCCCACAGGCTAATAAGTTTGCTGACCCCTAGCTGCTAAATACCATTGAACCAGACCAAATAACTCATGTATACACTGGGATCACTGGCTATGGTAGGACCAAATACTAGATACCAGTACAAGTAACTTCACTTGCCTTAACTTGCTGCTGTTTCAAGATCTACTACACCTCCATCTCTAAAGTTATCAGAGCTACTAATAAATGAACAAGTGTTTTTAAACCAACCTTGTACATGGATGCAAATAACTAATAATTGATTAAACCAATTGGGCCAGATGTGCAGCCGACAGCACAGCCGGAGCTATTGCACGGCGCATCTGAAGACTGCGTACAGCTGTACAGTCCATGGTCTGGGGGGACGCCACACCCACCTTCAAATATCCCAGCGAATGCTGGTACCATTTAACAGCTGGGAGAACTGAAGCAATGCAGAGTTCAATTAGTGTCTTGCTAAAGGACACAAATTGTCTCACATGAATGCAGCAGACCAAATAACCCTAGCTAGTACCAACAGCTGTCAATAGCTAATGAATGGCTATAATTTTTATGACACTTTAGGGTCTGACATACAAATGTGGTCTATGTTTAGTAAGCCTTTTAGTTCAAAATGCATTCATAGCACCTTTTTAGACAAACTGAACCTGTACACATTTATAATCGAAACCAATGGCTCAAAAAGCTAGTAGCTATCAATTTTGGGTTAGGTGCCAAGTACGTATTTCACAAAAGGATCATGATTAGTCAAGCACTTACAATGTGACCAGTTCTCAGATGCACTGATGTAAGGAAAGCAGTTGCTAGGTAGTACTGCCTTAAGCCAGTCAAAAATGCCACCATTCCAGCTAGTGTGATAAGTACCTGCTCAATAATGTTGAATATGTTAATAGCTGAAAAACTTATTATTTTTAGCCATTTAAATTAGTCAGATAAAAAATATTCGAGCTACAATTGAAACAAGTAACTCACCAGTCAGCTGAATTTATTTATTTAATAGAACACTCTTGCCGAAACCTAGTCTTGTTTCGTCTGTCTTTCAATTTCTTTTATTTGTTTAATTTCTTCGAGATTCTTTTGATTGCTTCTCATTTGATTCCTGAGATTTCAGTGCTGAGTGCTCTTAAAAATCGATAATCATGCAAAGATCTGTTCATACGATCTGGATTAAAAAGATACGAATATGATAAAAACCAATTAATTTCAGATATCTAGTTTCAAGTTTCTGCTGCGATTCCTAGCTATTTTCAAGTTTCTTGCTGCGATTCCTAGCTATTTTCAAGTTTCTTGCTGCGATTCTTAGTCATTTTTTAAAAGCTGATGGATATTAAGCAGCAGCAGCACCAGCAGGCGCAGGCACAGGCGCAGCAGCAGGCGCAGGCGCAGCAGCAGGGCCCTGGCTCACCGTGGCTTATAGAGCCACACACGGTGGGCCAGGGCGGCACGTGGAAGGTGAAGGTAGGTGCCGGGGCATCTACCAACTTTACCCCGCCCCGGCACCTACCTTCCGGTGGAAAAAAATAAAAAGGTTTGTTAAACCACTTTTTGCTATTTTATACCAATAGTTCTTCGCAATTCTTGATAGTTTTTTTACAATTCTTAAAATATGCTTTTAAACATCCTAAAAAAGATATACCCGGTTTTGCAGGTTTTACTTTCCTTAAAAAACTTCATTTTGGTGCTAGGTGGTAAAACTAAATCTCTTTCTAGCGATTAGCTACACGTCGTTTAACATGCTGCAATTCACACAACAAATGCTAACACAAAATTACAATAAAGCAAAATGCACTCACCTTTAATATGACAGTAATTAAATGCTATAACGTTAGTCTTTTTGTCGTACGTGCCGCACTTCGTGTTTAACCATGCAGCTCATTGCATAAGCCAACTTCAAGCATTCGCTTAGAGTTGGATGCATGCCCTTGTTGCCATTGGATAAAGCATTTATTAAAGTTGCATATTTTTACTAAATAATGATATTTGCTTTGCATGCCAAATATTAATTACGCATTTAAGCTATAACATTTGAGCCTTAAAACTCATTTTCGCCTTTCAGAGCATATGATAGGCGGATATAGCGCCAATGCGCCAACGATATGATATATAGCGCCAACGCGGCCATGCAATATTAATAAGCTGCATTTTTGGATATCTATGCCTTCGTGTCTTTATTTATTTCACACTTATTTATTTATTACATGCACTGCATGCATTAAGTATTTATAAAGTGCTGTAGCTTTGAACGACAACAAACATATTTATTGAGCTATTGCACCTTGCTTTGTGTTTCTGCACTTAACATGCATGCATGCTTAGCTTCTCAGAATGACTTGATATAATAGCTGGCTATAATCGCATCTGTCCCTTAAAGGCTTGCTGAAATGTAGCTGAAATTCATAGTTGACAGGGATCAAATTTCAACCGAAAGCAAAAACTGTATACTGTCAAATTCCAATTTTAGTTTTCCCCGTTCCAGAAAATCCTGAGACGTGTGTTGCAAGGTGGTCGGCAGAAAATGTACCGACGATCGACATCGCTCTTAGCTCTTACCTCGGATGTACAGGTATGCAGTTACTTTCTTCTTAAGCAGTTTGAGTTTAAATTCACATTAGGAATTCAAAATGAGATAAATGAATTGATCTAACCCTCTGCAGCATGGGAATTTCAGTCAGCGTCGAGCACAAGTTTGCCCAGCGTCCCGGCTAGCTGCATCTGGCCGAGTTTAGCAGGTTAGAGAACGACAGCGACCTTCACGAACTCCTTGTCATGTCAATAGAGTTCCACGGCTGCACTCGCAACAACGTTAAATGTGCTTTTTTGTTTTTTAGTTTATGAAATAATGTGCAGCAACTATTAGTTTATTTATAGTATAGCACTTATAAGTACTCGTAGATCTCATACTTTTATAGGAAACAGTCGGTCTCAATTACATGTCTTCAAAATCAAGGCTTAATTACAGATGATAAGTCATGCATGGACAATATGAGAAAACACAAGAAAACAGAACAAAACATGGCCGTAAGAAACAATAGTTTACATGAGTGAAGTAGCGCAACTGACAATCAGACAATCCGTGATGTAATTCTGAGTCATTGTCTGGATCATGTGATTTCTAGGGCAATGTAGGGATTTCTGATGTATTAATTAAATTATGGGATTTCTGATTTGGGTGTCATTTTGTCTCAGTCATGTTTCTAAAAAAAGTTTTACTTTCTCGTGGTCGAAGTGAAATTTGTAAAAGTGCTTGTCTCTTGGGTGGGTCTTGGTGATAAGCTTGTCCTCGTAGTAATGCCTCAGCGCTCGCTTCATCGTTTCAAAGCTTTCTCGATTTATAGTTTTACCTCTCGGGATTCAGTTACATTTCCGCGATCAAAGTTCATTGCCCCAGAATCTGTATGGCACGGCTTCAAGAGGAGAAAGAGGGAAGAGAAAACAATTATGGTAGGTGTCTCCGCTTTAGACAGCTAGCCAAGTTACAATACAAGTGAGCTATGCCACCCTAAAGAAACGCTTTGTTTGTCCAGTCTAGACTCTAGTGTACTTATCTCTGCTGCGTTTATTTCATGTTATTTTACTTGTCTCTCAAAATTTAGTTGGGTTGGGCCATGGAATTCCCCAATCCTGGAAGTAACACAGTGTTTTCACAAATAACGGTGGTAGACAATAATCATTATTTTTTTCTCATTGACATTGTCAATGACACTGATCCCTTTACAAAGTCGGTAATATACGTTTATACCCGGTGTAAAAGTCATCGTCCGCCGGACGTCTTTCGGACCCCTACGGTCCCATTTTGGCCTTCGTCAGCTCAGCTAAAAAATAATCGAGTTAGCTGCTGAAAACGTCTTAAGATGTCTTTATTTCAGTTATAAATGCATTTAGAAGATGAAAAAATGTGTACTTCGTACAGTCCGATTATAGTCCGAAAATGGCCGACGCGTCGACCGGCTCCAAAATGGTCCGATTTGAGTCCGAAAAAGGCCGACGAGAAGGACGATGTTCCAAAAAAAATTACTCGTGAGTTAGCTGCTAAAAACGTCTTAAAAGGCCTTGATTTCAGTTCTAAATGCATTTAAAAGATGAAAAAATGTGTAATTCGTACAGTCCGAAATTAGTCCGCAAAAGGCCGACGCGTCCGCGGTCCGTTTTGAGTCCTCAATAGGGCGACGAGGAGGACGATGTTCCATAAAAAAATTCTTGAGTTAGCTGCTGAAAACGTCATAAAAGGCTTTATTTTCCGTTACTTATGCATTTAAAAGATGAAAAATTGTGTAATTCCAACAGTCCGATTCCAGTCCGCAAAAAGGTCGTTTTTTGATCTACTGTACAGAACCTAACATGCTTGAAATACTACTCGTATTTAAACGTTAGTAGTGCAGCAAGTTAAATGTTTGGTTTGTATAATCGCAATATTTAGTTTTTAGATATAAATTATTTACTATACATATACTTACTGTTTTACTGATCAGTGAGAGCTAGGAAATAAAATTTGTGTGCATCAGTGAAACAATTTACGAGTATATAGTGGAATCATCAAAATATTCTGAGCGTGTATACAATTCGATCTTCTGGTCGGCCATGCATATTCCGGCCGTCTGCAGTAAACCGCTCAATAGCCGTATAAAATGATTGATACTGCGGCAACTGCTTTAATTGCATTACATCTCGAATAGCTATGTATTTAGGAGTGTATAGAATAGGTAGAAATCGCATAATTGTGATGGTCCGTTTTCCGTCCGATTTGAGTCCGTAAAAAGGCGACGTGAATGTAAAATTTAACAAACACATGTATTTTGACCGCAGGCAATAAAAAGTTTTGTCTCAGAAGAAGCCAGTTGCACTAAACTTAATAAGAAGTCAGAATCAATTTTTTAGTTTCAAATTGCAGCTTAAAAACGAAATAATGGCCTGAGCAAAGTTTTTGAAAGCGCATGCACTGCAAACTTTCACTTTGACCTGACCGGATCCTCAATTAATTAGCTATTATGTACGTGAGAATTCTCGATTCGATCAACGAATTCTCAAAAACTGTTCACAGTAAGACACTGAAATTCATTAGACAAGACAAAGTGAATATAAACACCGATATCAAACTCGCCATCTACTTTGTGGATTATCTATATAAGTTAATTATTAAGTGAAAGTCTATTTGATCAGCAATGTCAGTGTAGCTTAGTTAGGATATATTATGAAGCTACAGGAATATTTTTACAAAAAAGAGTGTTATTTTAAAGCGCATAGTGTATATTTACTTTTATTTAGCAAAAAATCCATCTTTTTGCAACATTTTATAATGAATTGTACCATGTGAGGCTTAAATGCCTATATACTATATAGCTAGGTTACAATTCCTATTTTCTGCTCTAGATACTTCAAGTCTAACTTCTGTTTATTCTTGGGCTTTCACAAGTGGCTATTTTATTGAAACAGTGAAAGAAAGAAACTGTTATATAGCTATATGATATGAGAACTAATTGTCATGAAAAATGTTTTATTACTTATTAGCTGGTTTAGGTATGTGGCATGCAGTTTTGGTCATGCTTAGGCATTAAGAAGCAAAGATCTGTCAGTCAACAGTGAGCTATAGTCAATCATGCCTTTCATAATCTTGGATGGCAGCAGCATTCAGGCTAGCTCTTGTTGGCCAAGCACCAGATACAGTAGAAGTTCCAGTAAGCTCTCGTACATGCAGATTGAGAATCTTGCCATTCCTTAACCTGTTTGAAAAGGATAAGGTGGTTAAGAGAGTTATTGGTTAGCTTGTTGGTTTTAAATGTATTAAACAGAGCAGAAAAATAAATAACATAGCACATATATTATATATAGGCTAAGTAATTAATATAATTTATTATACCTATCCGGCCAATTGTGCAGTATGGTCAACAGCACAGCCACAGCTATTGTGCAGCATACGCTCGAATCTAAAGGCTGCACATGGCTGTTCAGTCCATGGACTGAGGGATGCCAGACCCACCTTAAGTTCAAATAGCTAATATTGGTACCCATTTTACAGCTAGCTTGGATAAACAGAGGGGCGGATAGCTCGGTCTGTAAAGGTGTCGGACTCTGGATCAGATGGTCCTGGGTTCAACTCCCGACCTAGTCTAGAACTATTCGTGCAGCCTTTGGCAAGCTGCTTTGCCCTGATGTGCACACAGTCTACTCAGCTGCAAATGAGTACCGATATTTCGTCGGGGAATAATAATTCCGGCTGGCGTGAAATTAAGCAGTTCTGTGCGGCAATTCAGTGGGTTTTGATGCTGCCGATATGTTTGGAAAAAATAAATTCCATTGCTGACACGCGGCTGTCAACCGGTGTCCGAGAGGGCCGGGGAGTACATTAGGTGTGCAGTCCCCACCTGCTAGTGTGCTTGACACACAACACCTGCACTGGCCCTTGTGTCTAGTGTCATTATTATTATTATTTTACAGCTGGGTTGTAGCCCAGCAGTTAGAGCGTCAGACTCGCATCTTGAAGGTTGATGGTTCGATTCCTGACTCCTGTTTCTTTAAGAAACAATTTGAAATTTGTGTCTCTAAGATAGGCAATTAACTCTGAATTGCTTCAGTTCAGCTAGCTATTATATGGGTACCAGTATTAGCTGTGGTAACTTATAGTGGGTGTAGCCATCCCCAGTCGATGGACTGTACTGGCTGTAGTCCATAGCCGTACACAGTCTTCAGATGCGCCGCACAATAGTTGCAGCTGTGCTGTCGGCTACACATCTGGCCCATAGTGACAGTTGTAATTAGTTAATGGATTATTATTAATTTTATAACAGGGTGAACTGAAGCAAGCAAGTTAGGCCTCTTGCCAAAGGGCATAAGTTGTACCAGTAGAGTTAGGAATCAAACCCCCACCCTAATTCCCCCCTGCCTCATCTATCCTATGTCTAATCCCTGCCCTTTCTCAGATTCCTACATTTAATACAGCCGTCGTCTTTTAGGTTCTGTAAGTGGCCCACTGGCTCATTGCCGACCCCTAGCTGCTAAATACCAGACCAAATAACTCAAGTATACACTGGGGTCACTGGCTAGATTTGCAGCCGACAGCACAGCGGAGCTATTGCGCGGCTCATCTGAAGACTGCGTACAGCTGTACAGTCCATGGACTGGGGGGACACCACACCCACCTTCAATTATCCCAGCGAATGCTGGTACCATTTAACAGCTGGGTGAACTAAAGCAATGCAGAGTAAATTAAGTGTCTTGCTAAAGGACACAAATTGTCTCACATGAATACAGCAGACCAAATAACCCTAGCTAGTACCAACAGCTAGCAATAGCTAGTGAATGCTATAATTTTTATGACACTTTAGGGTCTGACATACAGAGGTAGTATATATGTTTAGTAAGCTTTTAAGTTAAAAAATACATGCATAGTACCTTTTTAGACAAACTGAACCTGTACACATGTATTATTTAAACCAATGGCTCAAAATTAATTTGAGTTACAATTGATAGTAGCTATCAATTGTGGGTTAGGTGTTAAGTATTTCACAAAAGGATCATGATTAGTCAAGCCCTTACTATGTGACCAGCAGTTCTCAGATGCACTGATGTAAGGAAAGCAGTTGCTATAGGTAGTACTGCCTTAAGCCAGTCAAAAATGCCACCATTCCAGCTAGTGTGATAAGTACCTGTTCAATAATGTTGAATATTTTAATAGCTGAAAAACTTATTACTATTAGCCATTTAAATTAGTCTGATAAAAAATGTTCGAGCTACAATTAAAACTAGTAACTCACCAGTCAGCTGAATTTATTTAATAGAACACTCTTGCCGAAACCTAGTCTTGTTTCGTCCGTCTTTGAATTTCTTTTATTTGTTTAATTCCTTCGAGATTCTTTTGATTGCTTCTCATTTGATTCCTGAGATTTCAGTGCTGAGTGCTCTTAAAAATCGATAATAATACAAAGATCTGTTCATACGATCTGGATTAAAAAGATACGAATTTGATAAAAACCACTTAATTTCAGGTATCTAATTTCTAGTTTCAAGTGGATATTAAGGATATCAAGTGGATATATAGTCCCAACATAATCTACAGAATTAGAGATCATCTACAGAATCAGAGATAATCTACACAATCAGACATAATCTACAGAATCAGAGATAATCTACAGAATCAGAGATAATCTACAGAATCAGAGATAATCTACAGAATTAGAGATCATCTACGGAATCAGATATATAAATGGATATTAAGCAGCAGCAGCACCAGCAGCAGCAGGCACAGGCGCAGCAGGCCCCGCAGCAGGCGCAGCAGCAGGGCCCTGGCTCACCGTGGCTTATAGAGCCACACACGGTGGGCCAGGGCGGCACGTGGAAGGTGAAGGTAGGTGCCGGGGCATCTACCAACTTTACCCCGCCCCGGCACCTACCTTCCGGTGGAAAAAAATAATAAGGTTTGTTAAACCACGTACTTTTTGCTATTTTATACTAATGGTTCTTCGCAATTCTTGACAGTTTTTATAACAATTCTTTAAATATGCTTTTAAACATCCTGAAAAAGATATACCCGGTTTTGCAGGTTTTACTTTCCTTTAAAAGCTTCATATTGGTGCTAGGTGGTAAAACTAAATCTCTTTCTAGCCATTAGCTACACGTCGTTTAACATGCTGCAATTCACACAACAAATGCTAACACAATATTACAATAAAGCAAAATGCACTCACCTTTAATATGACAGTAACTAAATGCTATAACGTTAGTCTTTTTGTCGCACTTCGTGTGCAACCATGCAGCTCATTCCATAAGCCAACCCCAAGCATTTGCTTAGAGTTGGATGCATGCCCTTGTTGCCATTGGATAAAGCATTTATTAAAGGTGCATGTTTTTACTAAATAATGATATTTGCGCCTTAAAACTCCTTTTCGCCTTTCAGAGCACAAATATTTATGCAGCGCCACGATGCTCTACGATATATACGATACGATACGTATACGTATACGATACGAATACGATACATACGATGCATGCAGCGCCATAACTATAGTTAAAGATTGCGCGGCTCATATAGGATATGCAGCGCCATAGGATTTTCGGATATCTATGCCTTCGTGTCTTTATTTATTTCACACTTGTTTATTTATTACATGCACTGCATGCATTAAGTATTTATAAATTGCTTTAGCTTTGCACGACAACAAACATATTTATTGAGCTATTGCACCTTGCTTTGTGTTTAAGATGCACTTAAGATGCATGCATGCAATTAGCTTCTTAGAATGACTTGATATAATAGCTGGCTATAATCGCATCTGTCCCTTAAAGGCTTGCTGAAATGTAGCTGAAATTCATAGTTGACTAGGGATCAAATTTCAACCGAAAGCAAAAACTGTATACTGTCAAATTCCAATTTTTGTTTTCCCCGTTCCAGAAAATCCTGAGACGTGTGTTGCAAGGTGGTCGGCAGAAAATGTACCGACGAGACATCGCTCTTAGCTTTTACCTCGGATGTAAAGGTATGCAGTTACTTTCTTCTTAAGCAGTTTGAGTTTAAATTCACATTAGGAATTCAAAATGAGATAAATGAATTAATCTAACCCTCTGCAGCATGGGGAATTTCAGTCAGCGTCGAGCACAAGTTTGCCCAGCGTCCCGGCTAGCTGCATCTGGCCGAGTTTAGCAGGTTAGAGAACGACAGCGACATTCACGAACTCCTTGTCATGTCAATAGAGTTCCACGGCTGCACTCGCAACAACGTTAAGTGTGCTTTTTTTTTAGTTTATGAAATAATGTGCAGCAACTATTAGTTTATTTATAGTATAGCATTTATAAGTACTCGTAGATATCATACTTTTATAGGAAACAGTCGGTCTCAATTACATGTCTTCAAAATCAAGGCTTAATTACAGATGATAAGTCATGCATGGACAATATGAGAAAACACAAGAAAACAGAACAAAACATGGCCGTAAGAAACAATAGTTTACATGAGTGAAGTAGCGCAACTGACAATCAGACAATCCGTGATGTAATTCTGAGTCATTGTCTGGATCATGTGATTTCTAGGGCAATGTAGGGATTTCTGAGGTATTAATTAAATTATGGGATTTCTGATTTGGGTGTCATTTTGTCTCAGTCATTTTTCTAAAAAAAGTTTTACTTTCTCGTGGTCGAAGTGAAATTTGTAAAAGTGCTTGTCTCTTGGGTGGGTCTTGGTGATAAGCTTGTCCTCATAGTAATGCCTCAGCGCTCGCTTCATCGTTTCAAAGCTCATGTCCCGCCGCTTGTAACTGCCCTACGCCTCTGCTAGGCCGGTTGGGTTTAGAATTTGGAAAATGCCCTCCAGCTTGTTCTCCCAGCGCAAGCAGGGTGGCGACAGGTCAGCGACAGGCGGAGTTTCGAGTAACTGGTACAGAAACTCCCACAGCCAAAAATTCCTGTCTGAGGTTGGGCAATGCTAAGTTTTGATAGCTAATTGTTGTTAAATACTAAAGATTCTCAAATCCCAAATTTTCGCAGCTCAAAAACACTAACCGATGCCAGCACGCTTCTTCCTTGTTCTTTTTATGACGCCTGGCGGCTGCACATGCGTTGGGAGATGCGAAGTGGGCGGATCAAGCGAATGAACCCAGCAAAGGGAGCAATCAATCGCCGAAGCATTCAGTCGCTGCTGCGGATGCTGTTGCTGTCCGATGGACCAGATGGACTCCGATGCGCTCATGGCCCCAGTATCATCTTCGTTGGCAACCGGCTTGTACAAATCGAAGAGGGCAGCGCTTTCGTAAGACTGGAGGTCACTGAATTCGCAGCGCATCACGGCGAAGTCCAAATTGTCTAGACTGCCCAGGTCATCGACGGGCTGGTAAGAATAAATGGGTTTGCGATTAGCTTGTCTCCCGTGAACAATCAATCTAGACACCGTGTCCCATAGCTAGACAATCTAGCCACTCTCCGCAATCAAGTGTTGCTATAGTAACTGTCTTTCTAGCTATAAGCTAGCTACCTAGAAAATCTACGAGATTTTGATATACTCCTAGTAGATACCCACTGTCTCCCATAGAACAACCAGTCACTGTCTCGAATCATATAGATTTACCTTTAGGGATTCAGTTGTATTTCGGCTATCAAAATTCATTGTCCCAGTGTCTGGCACAGCCTCTAAGAGGAACCAGTTAATATTACTCTTGGCCGCTTCCGCTTTGTTGCTTATAGTTGTTGGAAAAAATATTGTGGCCGTGTCTCCGCTTTAGACAGCTAGCCAAATCAAGTTACAATGTAAGGTATCTATGCTACCCTAAAGCAAGGACCTCTGAATACAAGCATCGATCTATTTATAGATGCTATTTATAGAAGTCCTTGCCCTAAAGAAACGCTTTGTTTGTCTAGTCTAGACTCTAGTGATTCTAGACTCTTATCTCTGCTGTGTATTTTACTTCCCCTCTGGATCTCTCAAAATTTAGTTGGGTTAGACCATGAAATTCCCCAGGCTATTGTATTGTCTACCATTACGGTTGTAGACAATAATCAGTAAATATATTTCTAATTGCCATTGTCAAAGACAGTTGTTGTTGCTGTTTTGTTGTTGTATTGTCAATGACACTGATCCCTTTACAAATTTGGTAATATACGTTTATAATTTTGATTAAGGGCAATCATTCTAGACAGATAAATACTCGTATGTAAATTGGATTTAAAACATTCCGAATTTCTTCCAGATATTCTCCATGAACACCTGACGCCCGGTACACGGTCAGGTGCGTCGAGAAATGGAAGCTGCGGATGACATTGATATTAGTGTCTATTCTAAGATTGCTCCTCATGATATAGCTGCGGGTTTGCAATCCGATGATCTGTCCTCGTGAAGGAAAGGAGTGTGGGGATGGCGATAGAGTCAGAAGTTGTACCGCAAAGTCTCGCGAGTTGCCGCGGAAAGAGGGATGAAGGGAGAGATGAAGGGAGAGACAGTGGATGCAGGGAGTGGTCCTCTCGGCCTCAGGCTGGCCAGTCACACTCAACCCATAGGCCACAGGCATGACTGCCGTGCCTACCCCAAGCAGTGCTCGAAACCGGCTAAAAGTCTAAATAGATGTCGGACTACCCGCAAGCGGATAGGACAGGGCTAGGTAGCCTACTGCCATCAGTAGCATGTTCGTAACTGACTCCTAAACTCGGTAGCAGTGGTCGACTCGGCCTAGGCTCTTGTCTTAGAAATGCGGAAAGGCTATCGGCAAAGCGGAAAATGATCTAGGGTAGCGCCACCACCCAATGCGCCTACGTTGCCACCGCAGACATTTGGGGACTTGGGTCCCCGGAGCTCGCAGCTCCTAGTTTGTCACACAGATCTTAGACAAGCCGAAAAATAGAGCCTTCTGTAACTTCCGTTTTAGACTAGGGTGAAAACCCCAGAATGGATCGAGACACGCCTCACCAGGGGATTCCTGAATTTGCGCTACAGTGGTCTAGAAAGGTGGTACTCAGAACCTGAAAGAGAAACCCATAGCCAGAATCCTACTCATGGGACATCAGACACATTCTGTACATTAGGCTGCAGCCTACACATTAGATAACTAGCAATCCGAGTCTGTGTGAGTTGAGGAAAACAGAGGCAGGAGAGGTTAAGCTGAACACTGGCTGAGTGATTATGCAAGCGTGAGATTAATTGAACATCACTCTCGTTCCCGTGGCCGCAGGTGCGAAAGGGGGACAGCGGGAAAACTCCATTGGAAAGGGAGCTCGACACGTACCTTGAACCCACCCAAGAGGGAGAAGGAAAACCGGCCAAGGATTCCCCCAACCCCCTGGAAAGGAAAATGCACATGCTACCCTCCGCATTTACTTACAAATCCCTAGCTCCATATAACTCTCATGCGCGCTCACAGTTGTCTTCCTGCCGCAGCTTTCAGCTCGGCATCACCAGAGCCCACCCCCTAATGAGTTAGCCACTCATGGTAGAGGGCTGTCTAATGAGAAAATAAAGAGGAAATAACAGCATGGCGGAAAAGATTTAAATTGTTATTAAGTTTGGCCTAATGTTTTAATAATTGGCGAATGAATAGTCCGTATATTAAGCCTCGAATCCTAAGCCCGTGCCCACTAATAGCCGCCTAATTAACAGAAAGCCCCTTAGGAGCAATAATTGCAAAAACCACTGCGCGGGTTACTTAGCTGAAGTCGCTTCGGCTGCGTGCTGCAATCCCGTTGTTCTCGGGGAAGAGGATGGGGTAAGACAGCAAAGGCCGGGAAGGGAAAGGTGCGGCGAGTCGGCAGGGGCCAACACGCTTGGAGCTCAAGGCTCAATTTCAACGGCTCACCTAAAGAGGTGGCTCGCGCTCAGGGGGAATGGGGACAGGCAATGGGCCTGCGCTAACTGTGGAGCTATGAACTCTAGGGTCTATGCCCTAAGTGGGTCCGGAAAGGTGCTCTGGGTCCGGTGGGAGTCCGGCCCGGCAAAAGTAAGTCCGGCAGGGGAGAAGGGGAAGAGCCGGTGGGAGAAAAAGGTTGTAGAGGGAGCAGCGCCGCGCGCTTGCTTAAATAGGCCTTGCAGCACGCCAACCCCGACATCCATCAAAGCAACCCACATTCGCGCCCGCCTGTCAACGGGGAATCGAAGCGACGACAGGCCGCCCCAATTGCCCAATGAACCGGCGGCGGGAAACGACAGGTGCTCATCGAGAGCAGCCATCGGCAGACGGCCAACAATTGTTACTCCGCCGGGACAAAGGAAGCGCAGGCGCCGACCTGCCTACAGTGACATTTACAAGTATCTACAAGGGAGGAGGTCATAAAGTCGAGCTGGGCTCGAATACTGTAAAGAAGAGGGGACATGAAGAATTTAATGATCACTCATAACGCGCGAGTGAGCCCCTATATCTGATCGCGGTTTGGAGGGGAATTATGACCTAAACTAGTTCATACAGTAACATTATGGCCGCGATCAGTCATTCCTACGGGGAGTCTAGGCAACTCCGGAGAGAGAGGATTCGACAGCTACTTGATTCACCGCCGCCTCAAACCCGGCCCTAAGATTAATGATCTTGTTTTGTGGCCAGCTGCTATGTGGGTCGCAATTATTAGTTACTTAAAAATTTGAAAAATTATGCTGGCTCACATTCCCGCTCGATTCCCGCAGCACACTCCACATCACTCCACCTTCGCTCACTTTCACGTAAGACACTTACGTGCCTACTGACAGTAGTAGCGGGGTGTCTCGAGAATCGAGGGGATAAATAAAAATTACCTACAACATACTGTAGAGAACCCTAGGAAGAATTCCGCTAGAGAAGAAATCCTAATGCGTACGTACGTACGGCTATAAATAGATTGGTGCGAGAGTATAAACGGTCGGCGCCCCTAGCGACTAAGGGATAGAGTCTTGAGGGGAGGTGGGTGCGCATTCCGGTCGCGGCGATGTTGTTCTCGTTGCCCAGGGGGTGCCTCGTCCCGGCTCGCCTTCTTCTCCAGGTGGCTGCAGCTCGTCCCAGTTCTCCCTGCCCGGCTTGGTCTCGGTTGCGCAATCCTGGGAGGCCCCGGCCGTCTTCTCCTTGAGTCCGAGGGGTCCGGCCGTGCTCTGCCCAGGTGGGTCCAGGTTGTTCAGCCCGTTTGCGCCCTTGCCGATCCTGCTGCCGGGCCTTGGTAGCCTCTGATTCGCCGCGCGCCCGGGTGTTTACAGCTGGCCGTGCCCGAAAATGTTCGCCGGGCTGGTTGCCGAGCCGTTGCGCGCGGTCCAATTGGCGCTGCAGCTGGTCGCAGCCGGAGAAACCCGCTGCTCAGGCCGCTCAGTTACTCTGTTGCCGGCCGCGGTATCTCCTCACCGAAAAGATCAAGGCCCCACTAACTAAACTACAACTATGGCCCCCTTACTCATGGAATTTCCCACAATCCTTCCCGAGCCTTCCTATTGGCTGGCGCCCCGGCCACCAAAACCCCTAAACAAACTATTATAAAGAACCACTTGATGCTCCATTAACTTCAGGCCTGTTATTTTTTGTAAAATCTCTGTTCATTTACTAATCGAAAATGCGCCCAACTAACGCTGGCATTGTGCCTCTTTACGAAGCTGCTGACATGGCCCTGCCGCCGCCACCTGGAGAAGAGAGGTGAGTTACATTGCTTCCACTCGGCCTCCCAAGGCCGGTTATTGAGGGGCGATAATGAAATGGTTGGATAATAATTAGACTAGCTAGGATAATTATAGCAGTTCCCGGCACCCCCAACCCGATTCTTATCTATGACTGATCTTAACCCGAACCCAGATCCCTCAGCCCGCTAAGTTGAGAAATCCCAGTGAAACCCTAAATTAGCATTAGATCGAGTTTAATTTGTATAAAAATTTCGTGAATTTGCTATCACCGTGATTGATTACCACCGTCCTGCCCTCCTACTTCCAGAGATGTCGTACCGCAGCCACCTACACGGCTTACCTTCGTCATTAGTAAGTCACCATGAATTGATATTTAACGCTTCATTCTATATTAGCCACCATTTGATCTGATTTCCGGGTCAAGCATCACCGAAATTCCACGCTAACCCTCAGCCGTAGTTGCTTAACTACTTCCTTCTTAATAAAAAAAATCCATCCCATCTCCCGCAGACTTTGACGTGGCGCCCAGCCGTCTCGCGGCTGGTGAGCTAAGCGAGGTCCTGGTGGGCCCCATGGGCTGGGCCGCGGCGGCCGGCCTGTTAATGGCCGCAGGAATGATCATAATGGCTCGCCTTCGCCGGCGCTAACGAAAGGCACAGAGAAAAGAAGGTGCCACCGGTGGTTGGTACAATTTTTATAAAGACGACTGCCAGAGCCCCCTCCCCTCTGTTAATAACCCAATTCTACCTGACACGCATTTCCCCACATTTATTCAGTGCCTAATCGTTAATTTTTTTCTTACCTTTCATTAAAATTTGCCTACTTATCATTGCTCACCACAACCACCTCCTTTGCTTATTATAGAAATTGTACATAAATATATGCATTTATTCAGTGTGGAAATTGGTGTGTGCCGTTTACATGATTTCTCTGGCTGGGTTTCCTTGATTGAAAAGAACGGTGTTATTCATACTTAGAAAGCCCCAAAGGACAACGCGTCATTCCCAGTTTACATCTAAAGCGAGCTCCCTCAATAATAATAAGGTGGACATGGAACTAATTTGAAAATTTACAACAGAGAGGCTTGCTTAGGTGCCCGCAGTCTAGCTGGCTCATCCGCGTAAACAACCCTGTCCTTTTCGCTGTGCCCTCACATTCACTTCTCACCTCCCTTAGAAAAGGAGCCACCATTGAAATAGCTCGTTTCCTCCCGAACCAATAAGAAAGCTTCTCTCAACCTGAGCTAAAAGCCTGTCAGTTCCTTGTTCAGCCACCCACCTCATTCCAAACTTAGAGTGCCCATCATACCACCCCGCTCACTTTGGCGGGTTGGTATCCCTCCTAATATAGAAATTCGTCCCCAGATGAACCAACTCCACGGCCCACCCGAAACAAAGCGATATAGAGGGTGCCATTTACAATGTGGTGCGAGTAATATTAAATGTCTAAGAAAAGAAGGGTGCACGCCCTAGTCTGCTGCAGTTAGAAATTATCTCAAGCGAAAAGTTTACTAGGGGAATTTCACCCCACTATGCATGTTTTTGGGTTTTTGACTAAAAATTATAAGAGTTTTTAGAATAAGATTTTTGTGCCAAGACGGCTTTAAAAGAGAGAAAGGAAAAGCATGCACAGTAGGAAGAAAAGCAAGAGGTGTGCGGTGCGAGCTGTTAATAAAGGGAAAAGGATGGAGAGAACAAGGGAAGGATTTGGTGGGTAGGGCTTTCCATAGATGCTTTTTCGCGCATTATCGTGCCCTTACTCGGATCCTGGGCCCCTATTCCTCGCCTCCATTCTTGATGGGAGTACTCCCTACCAGGCTCTCGCCATCATCTTCCCCTTCCATCTGCCTTACCATTTGGCCGAGCGTGCTGTCGCCTGGTGGCAGCTCCTCGATGGTCGATGCTTCTACTGCCCAGCTTCTCCATGGCGTAGAGGCTAGTCCGGAAGATTGCCTCCAGACGGCTTCGCCAATCCGCGATGTTACCAGCTGGTGCTCGAGATCCCACCTGCCAGGGATCCGGGTAGCCTGTAGCCAGGACATAAGGGCTTCGGGCACTGCCATGCCCCAGTCTTCTGGCGGGCTGTATTCGGGCCACCGGAGATTCCAAGGCAGGGCCTCCTCGTCCTCACCTCTTGGCGGGCTCGGGTCTCGCTCTTCGACCCATGCCTGCGCCAACCACCGGGCTTCGGCTAGCCTGCATGCCAGGGCGAGATCTACTCCGGCCTGTGCCGCACGGCCCAACGCAGGGAGTAGCCACAGGCGGACCATAATCCATGTCCTCCTGCCGGCCAGCTCTCGCCGATAGTCGGTGGCGACCGTCTCCAGCCACCAGGCCACAGTGATGCTCAGGCCAGCCATGTCGACAATTTTTGTTAAAATGAACTGACTGCGTCCCTTCTAAACTTCCCGGCTCCTCCACTAACCTCCAGTCTAAATATCCACAAGGGGGAGAGGGGGGGAAGAAAAGGGGAGGGGGGTTCCTCAGCCCTAAAAGGCAGGCTTCCGCCTGAGCGAGAAGGGAATAGACTGGTTGTAAATGATTAATTGGCGCGAGTCAAAATCAAGGATGGCATGGTGATGAGCCAACCAGGAGGCGCCTAGAAGGGGAGAGCAGTCGCCCTCGACCACTAAGAATAGCGTGTCCAACGCTTCGGCGCCAACCTGCAATTTGACTTTGACTTGCGCCTGTGCAATTATAGGGGTGCCATTATATGCGAATAAAGAGAATTGAGGGGGTTCGAAATGATAATGGGAGATGATGGATGACATCGAGCCCGGGAGCACATTCACCATTGACCCAGTGTCGATCAGGAGGTCAAGGGGTGCTCCGTCCAACTCCAAGGCGACCCACACCTCACTGAGCTTCTCAGAGCGGTTGGGGCGGGTACGCACTCGGGTGGGGACTCGGCCGAGTGAATTCACTCGGACTTCGATGAGGGAGGCATCAACGGGGGGGCCTCGATCGCCCGAGCTGCGTGAGGCGCCTCCGGATAATCGGGCTGCCTCCAGTCGGCGGCCCCACTCCCGTTTCCCGCGGCATAGTTCCCACGGTACTTCTTCCGCGGCCCCATTGCTACCCTGGGGTACCACTGGTGCCCGGACAGGTGCGGATGAGGCGGGCGGGCCGGGGTTGGTTGTGATTCGCGCAGCTGCCGCGTGACTTCCGCGAGCTGCTGGGAAACTTTGGCCAATTCCTGGGCCAAGTGCTGCTGCTCACGGCGGACGGCTTGAATCTCACCGGGGGGTTCTTGCTCCTCGGCTAGCCCGGCCCTGACCTGGCGCACTCGGCGACGGGGGTCGCGCTCAGCGGCCATCTCAAATGCCTGGGTGGCGGCGCGCAGCTCAGCGGCAGCCGCCTCTACCGTGGCGAATTCTATCCGCATCATGGGCGCCAACACCTCCGGAGGGGCCGTGATGCCTTCTAGGAAGGAGGCCAGGAGGGCTTGTTCAAAGGGTGGGCCGCGGCCATTGGGGTTGACCTGGGTGGCCACAGATCGCAGGCGGTCAGCGAACGAGGCGTATGACTCGCCTCTGTCCTGCTTAAGATTGCGCCCGCAAAGTAGCCGGGCATAGGGTGTGCAGGCGCCGCTGAGGGCCTCGGTCAGGTCTTGCACAAACCGCGGGTAGGTCACTCGGCGCGGTAGGCTCATGGCCTGGGTCAAGGGTTCGCCCCCTAAGTGAGCCAGGAGGGTGAGGATTTTCTCCTCCTCCGTCTCAAGACCCTCGGCCTCGACTTTCAAATTAAACCGGCGCAGCCAGCCGGGAAATGAGTCCTTCGCCGACTCGAACGGCTCTAAAGCAATTTTTACTCGGTGGGTCCTAGCCCGTCGCGGCTCTAAGCGCTCCATCAGGGAGGCTAGGCGCTCCACTGGGTCTGCCGGCTGGACTGCCGCAGTTGCTGGGGGTTCGGCTCGCGCTGCTGCTGCAGCGCGGCCTCTCGGTGGGCGGGCACTGCCAACGGCCTCCACCACCTCATCCTCCTGGTCAGACATGTTGACTACAGAGGAAATGAGGATTTTGCGAATTAAGAGGGGGGGTTTTGTCGCTAAAGCAACACTGGGGATGAGAAAAAGTGAGCTAAACGGGGTGCTGCACACGGCAGTGGCCGCGGAGAATGAGCAATTGAAAAACCGGCCCTCGCGAACAGAGACTGCGATGCAGCGGCCGAGAAAGCGATAAAGGAAAAACTGGTAGGAGAGAAAAAAAGGCCCGGGGCCCTGGCTAGCTCTACTTCCAGCCTTGGCTTCCGACAACTGCTTGCGCGCACTCGAACTTGGGACATAGGAGTCTAGGTTTTAACTTAGCACTCATTCAGCAACCCTATAGCGGACTGTTACACTATAGGTACGGCGGGGCCAGTACTACTGCTGGCAGCGCCTGCAGCAGCCTATCGCCCTACCTTGGAAAGTACACGACTTCAATAAGTTACTCAAAGAAGGCTAATCCCCGATTCGCTCAGAGGGCCCTTCCCGGGGGGGTGGCCGGGGGCTTCGCCTCTGCGATTTACAAGGCTGGGAAGTCCAGGTATTTTACACCTGGAGCCTCGCTTCGGCTTAGGAGTCCGTAGGGCAAAAGCCCGGTTACTGCGTTTAGACTACCCTTCAGAGAGCTTCTTAGAAAAGGACGTGCCGACCGATTTCTAGCCTATCCCCAAGGTCGGCAGTTTCAGGGCGCGGGCACGGGTGTCGTTAGACTCCCTCAGGGTCCCGACCCTTAACTATTCCGCCCCTAAGTTAGACTTAGTCAAAGTTACGTGGCACCTTCAGAATCAGGTACCTGAAAGCGGGCCTTGCGCGACGCCCAAGGAAAGGCTAATCCCCGATTCGCTCAGAGGGCCCTTCCCGGGGGGGGTGGCCGGGGGCTTCGCCTCTGCGATTTACAAGGCTGGGAAGTCCAGGTATTTTACACCTGGAGCCTCGCTTCAGCTTAGGAGTCCGTAGCTTAAGCCCGGTAACTGCGTTTAGACTACCCTCGCCTAGAACAATCACGCAGGAAAAACCCCGCAGACAGTCCCCGACTCCTGCAGTAGCCACATAACCCGAAGACACTCTAGCATGAAGTCTACTCACACAGCCTACTCATAGTAGAAAGTCACTAATCAGAATTTTTAGAAACTCTAACAAAACCTTACATTAAAGTCCGAATCAAATTGAAACTGTTCAAAGAAAATTAATTGACAGTTACTCGGAACTGAAGTCCAGTCTCCCGAGATAAGATTCCGGCATACGGATAATGAAATCTAGAAGGAGCCCTTACGGCTAGCTACTACAGAAATCTGCAGCGCTACTAACAATTGAAATTCAAGTTCGTTTCGCGCCCTTTCTAGATCCCACCTCGATGCCACCATTGATATAGCTGCGGGTTTGCAATCCGATGATCTGTCCTCGTGAAGGAAAGGAGTGTGGGGATGGCGATAGAGTCAGAAGTCGTACCGCAAAGTCTCGCGAGTTGCCGCGGAAAGAGGGATGAAGGGAGAGATGAAGGGAGAGACAGTGGATGCAGGGAGTGGTCCTCTCGGCCTCAGGCTGGCCAGTCCCACTCAAACCATAGGCCACAGGCATGACTGCCGTGCCTACCCCAAGCAGTGCTCGAAACCGGCTAAAAGTCTAAATAGATGTCGGACTACCCGCAAGCGGATAGGACAGGGCTAGGTAGCCTACTGCCATCAGTAGCATGTTCGTAACTGACTCCTAAACTCGGTAGCAGTGGTCGACTCGGCCTAGGCTCTTGTCTTAGAAATGCGGAAAGGCTATCGGCAAAGCGGAAAATGATCTAGGGTAGCGCCACCACCCAATGCGCCTACGTTGCCACCGCAGACATTTGGGGACTTGGGTCCCCGGAGCTCGCAGCTCCTAGTTTGTCACACAGATCTTAGACAAGCCGAAAAATAGAGCCTTCTGTAACTTCCGTTTTAGACTAGGGTGAAAACCCCAGAATGGATCGAGACACGCCTCACCAGGGGATTCCTGAATTTGCGCTACAGTGGTCTAGAAAGGTGGTACTCAGAACCTGAAAGAGAAACCCATAGCCAGAATCCTACTCATGGGACATCAGACACATTCTGTACATTAGGCTGCAGCCTACACATTAGATAACTAGCAATCCGAGTCTGTGTGAGTTGAGGAAAACAGAGGCAGGAGAGGTTAAGCTGAACACTGGCTGAGTGATTATGCAAGCGTGAGATTAATTGAACATCACTCTCGTTCCCGTGGCCGCAGGTGCGAAAGGGGGACAGCGGGAAAACTCCATTGGAAAGGGAGCTCGACACGTACCTTGAACCCACCCAAGAGGGAGAAGGAAAACCGGCCAAGGATTCCCCCAACCCCCTGGAAAGGAAAATGCACATGCTACCCTCCGCATTTACTTACAAATCCCTAGCTCCATATCCATACTCTCATGCGCGCTCACAGTTGTCTTCCTGCCGCAGCTTTCAGCTCGGCATCACCAGAGCCCACCCCCTAATGAGTTAGCCACTCATGGTAGAGGGCTGTCTAATGAGAAAATAAAGAGGAAATAACAGCATGGCGGAAAAGATTTAAATTGTTATTAAGTTTGGCCTAATGTTTTAATAATTGGCGAATGAATAGTCCGTATATTAAGCCTCGAATCCTAAGCCCGTGCCCACTAATAGCCGCCTAATTAACAGAAAGCCCCTTAGGAGCAATAATTGCAAAAACCACTGCGCGGGTTACTTAGCTGAAGTCGCTTCGGCTGCGTGCTGCAATCCCGTTGTTCTCGGGGAAGAGGATGGGGTAAGACAGCAAAGGCCGGGAAGGGAAAGGTGCGGCGAGTCGGCAGGGGCCAACACGCTTGGAGCTCAAGGCTCAATTTCAACGGCTCACCTAAAGAGGTGGATCGCGCTCAGGGGGAATGGGGACAGGCAATGGGCCTGCGCTAACTGTGGAGCTATGAACTCTAGGGTCTATGCCCTAAGTGGGTCCGGAAAGGTGCTCTGGGTCCGGTGGGAGTCCGGCCCGGCAAAAGTAAGTCCGGCAGGGGAGAAGGGGAAGAGCCGGTGGGAGAAAAAGGTTGTAGAGGGAGCAGCGCCGCGCGCTTGCTTAAATAGGCCTTGCAGCACGCCAACCCCGACATCCATCAAAGCAACCCACATTCGCGCCCGCCTGTCAACGGGGAATCGAAGCGACGACAGGCCGCCCCAATTGCCCAATGAACCGGCGGCGGGAAACGACAGGTGCTCATCGAGAGCAGCCATCGGCAGACGGCCAACAATTGTTACTCCGCCGGGACAAAGGAAGCGCAGGCGCCGACCTGCCTACAGTGACATTTACAAGTATCTACAAGGGAGGAGGTCATAAAGTCGAGCTGGGCTCGAATACTGTAAAGAAGAGGGGACATGAAGAATTTAATGATCACTCATAACGCGCGAGTGAGCCCCTATATCTGATCGCGGTTTGGAGGGGAATTATGACCTAAACTAGTTCATACAGTAACATTATGGCCGCGATCAGTCATTCCTACGGGGAGTCTAGGCAACTCCGGAGAGAGAGGATTCGACAGCTACTTGATTCACCGCCGCCTCAAAACCCGGCCCTAAGATTAATGATCTTGTTTTGTGGCCAGCTGCTATGTGGGTCGCAATTATTAGTTACTTAAAAATTTGAAAAATTATGCTGGCTCACATTCCCGCTCGATTCCCGCAGCACACTCCACATCACTCAGAAGTTCGAGCGTCATTAAACTGTTGCCGTACTGTTTAGTTTAGCGGCATAATCACTGCAATATAACTGTTCGGCGTGAGAAATAAATTCGAAAATAAGTTTTTACTAATTAATAGTCACAACAGGCATTTTGTACGAAAGAAAAACTCAAAGTGCCTTTATCAGGTAAAGGCGGGCTCTTTTATTATTGCTCTTTTTGCTTTCCCATTTTTATTTCTGTAATTTACTGTTGGTCTGTTCAATTTCACTCTTCTTCAGTTGCTTTGCATTTAGTACCCTGAAGATATTTAATTCTACAAAACATTCCGGTTTGAGTGCAATCCAAATCCTATCCCAGGCCTATCCCATATGTATACAGATACTTGGTGTTTACTTTTTTTCTCCCGCTATGCATCCTTTTACTATTTATACAGAAAATTAAACGTTCTTTGTGCGGCAATTAAGCAGCCACAGTCAGACAAATTCTTTATACTGAACTGCGTTAGAAATTTATATTTATTTTCGTTGACTCTTACTTCTTTAATTTCGAAATTTAAACGTTATGCAGCAAAACATAATGCTGACACAGCTAGTGCTTTCACCTACGATCGAATCTTTTGGGATCGTTTTCCTGAAGGCGGCTCATCTATGTCTACAATACTTAATAAGTTAATAATACTGAGCTGGCACAACTGAGCCAAAAAATCTTGTCAACTTGCGCATCAGAGGCCGCACTAAGTGCGCAGTTGCTGTTAGAATTTAAGAAATGAATCAGCGCCAAAATTCATAATGCCGGTCGCCCTCACAATTGAGCGACCTGCTTTACGAGCGTAAATCGACGACTCTCCAAATCACTCCGCCATTATGTAAACACATTACCATAGAATCACATACCACCATAATAATAATAATAATTGATTACACCTGCCCCAATTGGGCCAGATGTGCAGCCGACAGCACAGCTGCAGCTATGGCGCGGCGCATCTGAAGGTTGCGTACAGCTGTTCAGTCCATGGACTGGCGGGACGCCACACCCACCTTTCAAGTATCCCAGCTGATGCTGGTACCCATTTAACAGCTGGTTGAACTGAAGCAATTCAGGGATCATTGTTAACTGGGGGATCATGATCAACTGGGGGATCTTTGTTAACTGGGGGATCATTGTCAACAGGGGAGGTACATTGTCAACTGTGGGATCATTGTCAAATGGGGGATCATTGTCAACTGGGTGATCATAATCAACTGAGTGATCATTGTCAACTTGTGGATCATTGTCAACTGGGAATCATTGTCAACTTGGGGATCATGGTCAACTGGGGGATCATCATCAACTGGGGGATACTTGTCAACTGGCTGATCATAATCAACTCAGTGATCATTGTCAACTGTGGGATCATTGTCAACTGTGGGATCATTGTCAACTGGAAGATCATTGTCAACTGGGTGATAATTGTCAACTGGGGAATCATCATCAACTGGGGGATCATCATCAACTGAGTGATCATAATCAACTGAGTGATCATTGTCAACTGGGAATCATTGTCAACTGGGGGATCATTGTCAACTGGGTGATAATTGTCAACTGGGGAATCATCATCAACTGGGGGATCATAATCAAATGGGGGATCATTGTCAACTGGGGGATCATTGTCAACTGTGGGATCATTGTCAACTGGGGGATAATTGTCAACTGAGTGATCATAATCAACTGAGTGATCATTTTCAACTTGTGGATCATTGTCAACTGGGAATCTTTGTCAACTTGGGGATCATGGTCAACTGGGGGATCATCATCAACTGGGGGATCATCATCAACTGGGGGATCATCATCAACTGGGGGATCATCATCAAATGGGGGATCATTGTCAACTGGGTGATCATAATCAACTGAGTGATCATTGTCAACTTGTGGATCATTGTCAACTGTGGGATCATTGTCAACTGGGGGATCATCATCAACTGGGGGATACTTGTCAACTGGCTGATCATAATCAACTCAGTGATCATAATCAACTGAGTGATCATTGTTAACTTGTGGATCATTGTCAACTGGGAATATTTGTCAACTTGGGGATCATGGTCAACTGGGGGATCATTATCAAGTGGGTGATCATTGTCAACTGGCGGATCATGGTCAACTGGGGGATAATTGTCGACTGGGGGATAATTGTCAACTGGGGGATCATCATCAACTGGGGGATCATCATCAACTGGGGGATCATTGTCAACTGGGTGATCATAATCAGCTGAGTGATCATAATCAACTGAGTGATCATTATCAAGTGGGTGATCATTGTCAACTGGCGGATCATGGTCAAGTGGGGGATAATTGTCGACTGGGGGATAATTGTCAACTGGGGGATCATTGTCAACTGGGTGATCATTGTCAACTGAGTGATCATAATCAACTGACTGATCATTGTCAACTTGTGGATCATTGTCAACTGTGGGATCATTGTCAACTAGGGGATCATCATCAACTGGGGGATACTTGTCAACTGGCTGATCATAATCAACTCAGTGATCATAATCAACTGAGTGATCATTGTTAACTTGTGGATCATTGTCAACTGGGAATCTTTGTCAACTTGTGCATCATTGTCAACTGGGAATCATTGTCATTGTCAACTGTGGGATCATTGTCAACTGTGGGATCGTTGTCAACTGGAAGATCATTGTCAACTGGGTGATAATTGTCAACTGGGGAATCATCATCAACTGGGGGATCATCATCAACTGAGTGATCATAATCAACTGAGTGATCATTGTCAACTGGGAATCATTGTCAACTGGGGGATCATTGTCAACTGGGTGATAATTGTCAACTGGGGAATCATCATCAACTGGGGGATCATAATCAAATGGGGGATCATTGTCAACTGGGGGATCATTGTCAACTGTGGGATCATTGTCAACTGGGGGATAATTGTCAACTGAGTGATCATAATCAACTGAGTGATCATTTTCAACTTGTGGATCATTGTCAACTGGGAATCTTTGTCAACTTGGGGATCATGGTCAACTGGGGGATCATCATCAACTGGGGGATCATCATCAACTGGGGGATCATCATCAACTGGGGGATCATCCTCAAATGGGGGATCATTGTCAACTGGGTGATCATAATCAACTGAGTGATCATTGTCAACTTGTGGATCATTGTCAACTGTGGGATCATTGTCAACTGGGGGATCATCATCAACTGGGGGATACTTGTCAAGTGGCTGATCATAATCAACTCAGTGATCATAATCAACTGAGTGATCATTGTTAACTTGTGGATCATCATCAACTGGGGGATCATCATCAACTGGGGGATCATTGTCAACTGGGTGATCATAATCAGCTGAGTGATCATAATCAACTGAGTGATCATTATCAAGTGGGTGATCATTGTCAACTGGCGGATCATGGTCAACTGGGGGATAATTGTCGACTGGGGGATAATTGTCAACTGGGTGATCATTGTCAACTGAGTGATCATAATCAACTGACTGATCATTGTCAACTTGTGGATCATTGTCAACTGTGGGATCATTGTCAACTGGGGGATCATCATCAACTGGGGGATACTTGTCAACTGGCTGATCATAATCAACTCAGAGATCATAATCAACTGAGTGATCATTGTCAACTTGTGGATCATTGTCAACTGGGAATCATTGTCAACTTGGGGATCATGGTCAACTGGGGGATCATTTTCGACTGGGGGATAATTGTCAACTGGGGTTCATTGGTAACTGGGGGATCATTGTCAACTGTGGGATCATTGTCAACTGGGGGATCATCATCAACTGGGGGATCATCATCAACTGGGGGATCATCATCAACTGGGGGATCATCATCAACTGGGGGATCATCATCAACTGGGGGATCATCATCAACTGGGGGATCATCATCAACTGGGGGATCATCATCAAATTTATTTGACTCGAACTTATTAACCTGGAAAGTCACCTAGAAAAGTTTATCTTAACTCTGACTATGTCAGTACTATATGGCTGTCGTCGGTGTCCCAATAGATTTGAGCACAGTTTATCGAGTCGGGTTCAATTGAAAATCAACCTAGAAATGATTTCCTACACGACTGAGTTGGTTTCATGATTTCAAATGATTTCCTCATGATGAAGGAAAGTTCATCTTCAAGCTCATCATGAAGTTTTCAAGCTTTTTTAAAACAACTTTAAGTCTATCTAAGTAAAATAGTCCCTGTTCATAAATTCCCCATTGCCCTTCTCCGAAACTTCGAAAGCCATGCAGGAACGCCGTGGCACATCGGGTGGGACTGATCGGGTAAGAAGCACAGACCAAATTAATAAGATAAGGCTTTCCTTCCGTCTGTGGTGGGGAGACCCACATGCATTACGTTCTAAATATTCTTATCAGTTTTTATTTGAGCTGCTCCCTCCTCTTTTGGCTGTTCAAGTTCTGTGACTCACTTCAATTGGTTTTAGATCCCTAAAAGACTGGGGGCGCGAGTCAGTTCCGAACTTCCGCAGAACTCTGCCGCTAAAAATACTCTTTTATTTGTCTCGAAAAATTAAAATATGTACAGATTTGTACAGATATGTACAGTCTGTTAGGAAAAGATATTTGCTGAGTTATAAAACTATTAAATTATATTTACTTGCTTGATGATTCTGGAGCATCCTGTTTGCTTTATTACTTTATTATGCCAATGAGTACGAGTACATTAAGCGATTAAAAAAATTAAGACACAAATTCCAAGAATCTTTTCAGAAAAGTAACCATTTTCTCAATGCGCCATTGCTTTATTTGTAATAAAGAATATACATAATTAAACATGATTGTTACATGATTAAAGATTTAGCAAAATAAACTAAGCGACGAGTCATAATAACATGCGTGTCTTTCTAGTCTCGAAGCCATGGGTTCTTCACAAGATCATCATTATCGATACCTCTACCAGTCGTATAGTCGAACGTCAGTTCTGTGCCCGTTGCAACATATTTATTTGTCACGAAATAAATGACGGGTCGCAGCCCCTGGTCGATAATAATGAGCTTTGCTTTACAGTTAGGAGCAGTAGAAGAATGGTTCAGGTACCTTCCCAATCCGTCACTGTTGCTGGCGTCAATTACCCATAATTTGCCGTTAACTTTAAACTCAAATAGCATCCAGTCGGAGTTAGGTTCACATTCGCGTCTAATCGCTTCCTGTTCGTTCAGCAGGATTCCGGCGAATTGATCGACAAACGCCCCCGCAGCTAGGTTGATTCTCGCAAAGGCGCCCAGTCCCTTCTCGCCCGCAGGTGCAACAGCGATCGCGGTGTCTGTCTTCCCGTTGATGCCCAGTATGCGCTCGGTTGTATCTCTAGTGGATGTCGGGGGACGATAATCGACACTAGATCGGCTGAGCCTCTGAGCCGGCCTCTTCTTAACGGTCGGGTCAGGCAAAGGCTGTGCGGGGGTGTAGTTAAACACGATTTAATTTGTTTTTTTTTCATGCTTCTAAATCGCCCTTTTCTCCATCGCCTCTCTCACATTTCACTTGCTTGCTGACATCTCGTTTGCATCTCATCTCACTTAATCGGCCTCTACTTTTTACTCCCTCTTAATCCTCTCCTCTCTCATTAAGTTACTCAAAGAAAAACGATTACAGAAAAGGAAACTTTGCCCCAAAATCAGCTTTATACAGCCACACCATCTAACCGCACTCAATTGATTGACGAACCTCTAATGGACATACTGCTAGGGCGATTCGTAAAGATTGATCCACGCGTGAGTTGCCTTCGCCCTCTTCCTCGCTGTCGGAGAAGGATAATTCGACGTTGACCTCAGGGACAGCGCGTTTGTTAGTCTGAAAAATTAAACATTTTTAATATTTTCTCATGCAGAAACATGAGAATGTGCATAACAGAAATTAAGACGCGGGGCCTACATGCAAAGATTATAGTGGGAGATTATAGTTGCAGAGGGGAGTAGGAGAATACTTAGAAGGACAAGTTATTGAACAGGCAGGTAACATACATTATCATTCACCTGAAGTTCAGCCGTTGATGGAATTGCGCAAGAATGTCGCTTGAATCGGACTATAAGTCCCGGGCCAGTTTCGCAGGTCACCCTGACCTGATCAGCGCGTTGGGAAGTCTGGCAATGTATGCGTGCAATACGTGAGTGTACAATAGAAATATAACAAAAGAATAAAGGAAAAGTTGTAAACTTTTTACAATCTCAAATAATTTGCTGCCTCTGAATTCTCACCTCATTGAGGGCGGTCGATACGCGCTTTAAACGAATTTTTAAACCGGGCACTGCTGTGTCTGCACTTCCGCAGTCAGATATTAGCCACTGATCACTTATATCCATGAAATATTAAATACTTTTGTGATGAAAATAAATCGCAAAATAATTTCCTGTGTAGTGTGTAATGACTCTGAACGGGTTTGGGTGGGACCGATCAAGCGGGGTGGGGAGGGGAGCACACAGACTTTTTATTTCTAGAAGTTTCTAGAAGTTGTTATTTCTAGAAGTCTCTGGGAGCACAGACCAAATGGATAAGATAAGGCCGGCTTTCCTTCTGTCTGTGGTGGGGAGACCAGTCATCAGTTTATCAGTTTTTTTTAGCTGCTCCTTCCTCTTTTGGCCGTGCAAGTCCTGTGACCATGCAGAAGAGCTCTACTAGCTAGATGTTTACCGTTTCTAGCAGTCACTTCAATTAATGGGAATTAAGTGATTCTGGAAGCATGCTTGTTGCTAAAACACTAAGCTTCTAAGTCAATGAGTACGCGTACAATAAAAGCAATTACGAAGATAATGACACGCTTTCGAATGCCTTATAAAATTAAATTCGATTTAAGAATTTCGTAAAAATGTGCGAAAGAACAAAGTTTTGGCATTAAAGTGTCAACGCGTTCTTCAGGCAACGGACGGCAAGAAAAATGGACTCCTGTTATCGGAGACCACACACCGCCTCAAATAAACCTTATCGCTTATCATTCCCGATTCCCGGTATTTATTTTGCTATTCGGACTTTGCTGCTCAATATCAGTATACAGTTTACAGGGATACAGGGAGTATACAGTTTTTTACATTTGTACATTTTTATGTCTGTAGTCAAATTGATGCAAAACATTAACAGTCAAAATTACATTTGCTGACAAGGGTGGAACAGAATGCGATTCCACTAATCAACACCAGAGAGAGGAATCACCAGCCATGCCTTTCCGGTCTTGCGCGGGAACAGAAAGCACTTCCTGTGGGGAGTGCCAGTAACAAAAGATCGTGTTTTACAATAGACTCCGATACCCAGTTTTGAGGACGGATATGGATAGTCATACAAGTCCTTTTGCAGCGACAGAATATTGCCAGTTACTTGGTCACCAAGAACAGAAGTAATCCGAACAACTGAGCCATTCACGATGCAACAGTTGTCGGGCATCTTAACAGAGTACTTAATGGGCTTAATTGGGTTGCTGACTAGTAAGTCGCGAAGTGAAAGCATTTGATTTAGCAAGTAAGATGATACAAAGCGCGTTACTCGAAGGCGACCCTTTAAGTGAGAGAGGTAGTTCTCATATGGAAAGGCCGAAAAGTTGGACACATTTCCACGTTGCCTCGCGTATTGAAACAAGTGCAAAAGAACGTGAGCATTGTGAGTCATGAAACTGTTGCCGTACAGTTGAGCTGCGTCATACACAAAAAGTTTCAAGGCAGATTCAGCGGCATCAAGAAGTTCAGGCTGTGGGCTATCAGAGCAAAGAACATAACAGGCAAAGTGAAATAGAAGAAAATGCCTGTACAACTCTGTTGGCAGAAATTTGCGAAAAAAATACGGGCCCACATACAGAGTCCACGTGCGGAACTCGCTGGCTTTGAAATGTCCGAGTTCTCGGTCGATTCTCCGAGGGCGTCTTTGGAAATTTGTCGGTGTATATATAGCACGTGATTCGGCAAAATCAGAAAGTGCGGAAACTTGATCCGGCCTAATTTTGCGCCGCCGTCCGTCATCCACCGCAAAGAGGAAGGTGAAAAGACGCCTAGCGACGCCTAGAAAGAGCAGGTGCATTGGCTCCGGTGGGCAAGCATCAGGTAGTTGCAAGCCTGGCAGTGACAGGAGCGGACTTGGTTCATGCCGCTGGTTGGATTCCCTGCAGTAGTTGTTGGCGATAAAGACTAGTAATAATAATAATTTATTACACCTGCCCCAATCGACAGCACAGCCGCAGCTAATGCGCGGCGCATCTGAAGGCTGCGTACGGCTGTTCAGTCCATGGACTGGGAGGACGCCATACACCCACCTTCAATTACCCCAGCTAATGCTGGTACCTATTTAACAGCTGGGTGAACCGAAGCACTGCAGAGTTAAGTGTCTTGCTAAAGGACACAAATTTTTTCAGTGGAGTCGGGAATCGAGCTATTGTATATTATTGTATATTGAATATTGTATATTTTATATTGTATATAGCAAGTATGTGAATAATTTTTTAGATTTAAAAGGACAGCCATTATATAGACAGTCTGAATCGGAATCACATTTCTTTAGTTGCCATATCCCGATACAGCCATTTGCATATTTATATGATTAACTGATTCACGTATTAAGACAACGTCAGGTCAGGTTCGTAGACATGTATAAAACATGTCAGATATCCTGCCATGTAGGCATATACAGATGTATAAGCTGGTATACAAAATTCGCAAAAGCACACACACATACACACAACCCCATGCACACACACGCACCTATTAAACCGGTAATCCTCAGCTGTGCGACACTCTCCGACTTCGACAGGGTAGACTATTCGCCGGTCGACCGTCTGGGCTACCACTCTGCAGTAGGGGCAGCCGTGATGTGCGTTGTGGCCCAAAGTTGCGGTAATGAAGGTCCGCGCTGGCGTGTCGCAAATGAACGTGATGTTCCTGATGTGGATTAGCACCCCATCAACTTCGACAAAGTCGGTCATGAAGGACTGCAGCTCATTGATGAAGTCGGCCAGGTACTCGGTAAGAGGTGGTTTACCCAACCCAGCATACACAGCAACAGGAAGTGGGCGACAGAATCTCGAAAACTTAACGATAATAGGCCATGCCGCGTAGCTTGACGAATTGTAAATCGGCATTCCGTCAATGCCAACATCAATGTCCAGTTCCAACCTTGCTCTGTCATTCTGGGTGGCTTCCGGATTTCCAAGATCCAACATGCCGCCGCGAATCAGGAACGCCAGGTTCGAAGCAATACCGATGTAGGAAAAGTGTCCACTACCCATGGTGTACTTTTGTATTTGTACTGCTTCAGCCGAAGGTTCTTTGCGCAGACGGTGCACTGTTCTTGCGACCGGCAGGCCTCGGCAGACTAGAGCATTGAGCAGGAACTGCATCGCTCGATGTGAGATGTTGTAACGAACGAAGAATATTAGAAGCTCCTCATTCAGGCTCTCCAATGATGGCTTTGCTGTTTGGCCTGGGTCCCCATCTTCCGCATCTGTTGACAAGTGATCGGCGTAGTCGAACTCATCAGCCTCACTTTCGTCGAAAGCCTCGTTAATAGCTGATAAATGCATGGGGTCACAGGCATTGACACCGGCACTGGTAGAATCAGGCCGCGAATCCTCAGGTGGAATGAGGCTTGCGCCATCTGCATGGGAAGATGCAACCTCCTGATTGAAAATAAAGAGGAAAAAAAGAAGACGATGAAACTGTGCATAAAATTCGAGGCAATCAATCAAACCTATCACCCTGTCAATCCTGCCTCTGTCTGCCCCACACTCGTCAAATTTCTTTACAAAATTGCATGAAACTTAAATAGAATCTCAATAAGAATTGAAAACTCACTTGGTCCATTACTACATCACTGTCCGCAAAGTCAAGTAGGTTCTTTGTGAACCAATTTTGAAACTTTCATCGTGGGTTCGTGTCACCTTTAGTCCGTCTTTTAGACATTTTGTGAGTAAGTGATGGATATGAAAGGCTAATAGATGGGATATATTGAAAAAATTGCTGTAAATTAACCCGGGAAAATAATATTACTAGAGCCTAGAGGTCTGTAAATTACAATTCATTAGTTTACTAAAATTGCTAGTTTACTTGCCTTTGTCGAGACTCGAGTCGAGTTGGCTCTCAGCTCGGCTCGGCTCGGCTCGCTCTTGGCTCGGATTGGCTCTGTCGGATTCCGCGCGGCGCGGGCAAGTTTTCATTGGCTTGTGTCCAATAAAGCTTTGAGAAGGCGGGGACCCACCTGTGGCATATCTGCACGTATGGCTCATATATAAATAGATGATCAATCGTTGTTGAGCAATTTTATAGTTGCAACTTCTCCCACCAGATCACTAAAATTCCCTCAACTAACTTCCTTCAACCTTCCTTCAACAAAAAAATGAATAGCAACAGCAGCGACAGCAACAGCATCAACAGCAGCCAATGCCATGTCCATGGCCTGGATGTTCATGACGATGTCAATGAGTTCAAATTTCATTTGTTCCCGGCACAGTTCCGGGCGAACTTTCTGGCCAATGCCACCACCAAACTGGATGAGGCCATCCAGTCATGCCTCGTCGCTGCGGAAGAGATGGCGGCGACAGTGGCCTGGACGCCCGCACGGCGCCGGGCACAGGACGCGCTGAATGAAGCGACGCGTCTTATGAAGCTGGCCATGATTCGGATGGCCAGAGCTCGCCGCATAGCGGCGGGCCTGGACCCATATGTGAGTAGTCGCTTTTGAATATTATTATTATTAGAATATTTATTAACGCATCTGATCTGATAACCGAGCTAATAAGCTAAATGAAACTGAAACCCATCTTTTATATCGCAGCCGGGCGTCCTGTGAATCGCTGCAGGGCAGCAGATCGGCCGGCTGACCGGGACCGGCTGACCAATTTAAGTGGCGATAATTGCACTTATTGACAATAATAATGTCAAGACTCAAAGGAAGCTTCTTATAGCGAATATAACGAGTGTATTTGGGTTAAAGCCGCGCGTGCGAATAAGCCGTGTAGTCACTCTTACGTTTAGCTTGGGGGGGGTAAAAGGGGTGCAACAGTTGAGGCGAAGCTTAGCTTAACGGGACCATAGACAGAAGAAGAAGAGAGAAAGCCGTTAGGGCCGGGCTGCTTTGACACTGCACAACATGTCTCCCTCCAGTCAAATGAAACAAAACAACGAGCGCATGTGGCTATTTTTTGTGGCTATGTTAGTCTTATCGGGAGGGCAACATATCAACCGTCACAGTGTCAGGGTGTGTATCGGTCTGGCTGTCGCCGATTTCGGTCACCCCTGCGCGGAACTTGATCTGCCACCGGAGCCGGTGGTGTCGGGGTTTCATTGGGAGGCATGTCTGCCGGCGGCTCGACTTTCGTCCTCGTCGTCCTCAGAAGTGCGTGAGAGCATCGGGGCAATCTGATTGTTGCTTGCCAGACGCAGTTTGTCGTCCGTCAGCAACCAGGATGTGTTGCGCCCTTGGGTCATGAGGAACTCTGCGCCTCGGGACGGGGTGTGGTCGGTGGCCTTGTATACGACCTGGTCACCTTGTTGGAAAGCCGAGACAACAGGTACGCGAAGTCGTCGACCGAACACGAGCTCAGCCGGTGTCTTTGACCTTGCACCTGACGAGTTGCGGTGGTGAAGCAGAACCTTCTGCAAAAACGCAATGAAGTCAGAGTGGGTCAGTCTCTGTGTCCAGGCCTGCAGGGCCCTCTTGACAGTTTGGACTGCTCGCTCGGCCGCACCATTAGATTGTGGCGAGTAGGGAGGGGTTTCCATCTTTCGGGCGCCGTTGGCATGCAGCCAGGACAGCAGGGCATCAGACGTGAATTCCGGTCCGTTGTCGGAGACCACCACCTCTGGGACTCCAAATCTCGTGAATACAGTACGTAACGAGCAAATAACCCTGTCTGCCGTCCTGTCGCGGGATGGAAAGGCTTCAATCCATCCGGAATAGGAATCCACTACAATGAGAATGTTGCCCACCTCGGGCACGAAGGCCCAGTCCATGTGGATGCGCTGAAATGGAGCATCAGCAGGTGGCCAAGCATCTCGGGACTTCTGCAGTCGGGGCCGCATGCAGCACACTGCCGCACGAATCGTTCCACGTCGCGCTGCATGCCGGGCCACCAGCAGGACAGCTCCAGGAGGTGGTAGCTGGCAGAAGTACCGCTATGAGTGTCGTGAATCGCATCGAAGGCCTCTTTCCGGAGACGCGGAGGTATGAATGCGCGCCGGTGCATGTAGAGGAGGCCGTTCTCGATTGTTAGAGCTGCTGCGTTTCTCTTGAAAGCGGCCTCTGCTTGTGTGCAGTTATGCCAGTCGCCATTGCGTACGCGACGTATGATGCGCTGTAGCAGTGGATCAGAATCAAGTTCGCTAGCGATCCGTCGAGGATTGATAGTAGGGGATTCAAAGGCAACTGAGTTGATTGCCTCGAATGCGTCGGCCGGGTCTTGACTGTCATTATCAAACGGCAGACGAGAAAGCGCATCGGCATGCGGAATGCGCGATCCGGGAACGTAGACCACGCTAAAGTCAAATTGCATCAGGTAAAGGGCCCAGCGACTGATTCTTGCCGATGAACTCATTGGTATGCTGCCACCGAAAAGCCGTAGAAGAGGCTGATGATCCGTCTGTACCGTAAATCGTCGGCCTTGGAGGTAGTGTTTCAGGCGACAGACGGCCCAGAAGATGGCGAGTGCTTCCCGTTCAATGTTGGAATAGTTAGTCTCGGCCTTGGACAGTGTCCTAGAGATAAAGATTACAGGGCGTCCTTCCTGGGTAACAACGCCTGCCAACGCTCCTTTAGAGGCATCTGTTGTGAGGGTCACCTCCTTCTCCAGGCTGTACGGTTGTACTATTGGTCGTGATGAGATCTCCTTCTTGAGATTCTCGAAAGCGCGAGCACATGCTTCAGACCAGACAAACGGCGTGGATGCCTTGCGCAGTTCGTTCAATGGGGCGACCTTGGCGGAATAGTCAGGAATCAAGCGGCCGAAGAAATTCACCAGACCGAGAAATTGCTCGATCTCCTTCTTGGTCTTCGGTGTCGAGATGTGGCGAACTTTGTCCACGAGCTTATCATCGGGCCGAATTCCAGCGGCAGAAATTTCGAATCCAAGGAATGAAATCGAATCGCAAATGCCTGTACATTTGTCTTCATTGACCGTTACCTTTTTTTCGGCCAGGCGCGTTTTGACTGCTTTCAGACGCTTCTGGAGTGCTTCAACGTTCTCAGCATAGACCATGATGTCGTCTTGATAGATCAGTAGTCCCTTCAAGTCGGAGAGGATGCTCTCCATTGTGCGTTGAAAAATGAATGAAGCGTTTTTCATGCCCATCTGAAGGCGTTTGACGCGGTATAGGCCTCGCGAGGTATTGATGATAGAGATGCCTTGGGCGGATTCGTCCAGCTCGATCTGCCAGTAAGCCGACCTCAGATCAATCTTGGCAAACTTCTTGGCATTCTTTAACTTGCCAAAGAGGTGCTCGATGCTTGGAATAGGGTATGACTCTGGCTTTATTTTGTCGTTCACATGGACCTTGTAATCGGCGCACATGCGCAACGTCCCGTCCTTCTTCTTGATCCAGACGACCGGAGAAGCGTTGCTCACAGGACCCTCCACAGGCTCGATGATGCCAAGCTGCTGCAGCCGGTCCAACTCTGCGTTGACTTGCTTCTCTAGTGCGATTGGAACCGGACGAGCACGGCAGAACTGGGATCGAGCGCCTTCAACCAGCTCCATCTGTGCCTTGATGCCCTTGATGGTGGGCAGCGTTGTAGCTGCAACTGTGGGGCTCGGAGCTTGAGAGTTGGTGTGAAAGAGAGAGTCGGAATCTAAAAGATCACGGCCAAGGAGGCCGAACGGCTTCAAAGACGAAACCACGACGAATTCGGCGGGGTGTAACCTACCCCGCATCTCGACGGTAGAGCACAGCTTGCCGAGAGTCTTTAGGGTGTGGCCGTCGTAGGCCTCGAGGCGTCGGTGACTCTTTTGCAGTGGGGGCCTGCCCAGAGACTCCCAGATTGTGCTAGAAAGCACGGAGACGGATGCACCGGTATCCACTTGCATTGGTACCTTGGCGCCGTCTACAAGAAGTGTCTCAGATGCAACTTCGATTGCGTTGACCAGATCAACGTCCATAAGATGCAGGATCTTCGAGGGCTCGGGCGTCATCGATGCATCGGATGGAACATCCGCGTGATGTACGGATTTGCTAGTCAGAGCAGAGCGGCATACGGCAGCAAAGTGGTTGCGCTTGGAGCACTTGGAACAGGTCTTGCCATATGCCGGGCACTTGCCTGCGTGATGGGATCCGCCACAGTACTTGCAGCCCTCGATGCGCTGACCATTGGAAGTTGGCCGTCCACCTTTGGAGTAGTGCACCGATTCGTCAGTGGCCGCATTATGTTGGGCTGGCGGCGACAATGGGCCAGCCGGGCCTACCGGGGGCAACGAGTTACAGGTTTGAACAAACGTGTTGATCTGTTCACAACTTCGAATGAGGTCAACAATCTCCGAGATTGTCTGATCCTTGGTTTGCATTGCACCGAGAATGCGCCGTTGATGCTCAGGGTTGTACAGTCCAGAAATGAGAGTAAGCCGCACCAGCTCCTCTGCGGGACTGGCGCAGTCCTTCAGAGAGTCAAAGGCGCAGTGCGTTGCTGCTTTCCTCAGGCGAGCTAAATAGTCTGCTATCGGCTCAGCAGCTTTCTGACGAATTGAGAAAAAGTCGGTTCTTTCGGCGACAATGAGGCGCTTCTGAGGTTGTAAGTAGGACACCAGGGCTGTCTCGATCTCTTGGAAGGTCAGCTTGTCGATCTCCTTCGGAGCGACGAGATGAGTCAGCTTCTCCAAAGCAGGCAGTCCGCAGGATGCCAAAAAATTGTCTGCGACTTGTCGGGATTCGGTCGAGTCGGTCCACTTCTTGGCGCGGGCCAGAGCATTGAAGGCCTTGAGCCACATCAGTGCACGGTCGGCATCGCCGAGAAAAAGGTCACCAAGCCGCGACGCCATTGTCAAGACTCAAAGGAAGCTTCTTATAGCGAATATAACGAGTGTATTTGAGTTAAAGCCGCGCGTGCGAATAAGCCGTGTAGTCACTCTTACGTTTAGCTTGGGGGGGTAAAAGGGGTGCAACAGTTGAGGCGAAGCTTAGCTTAACGGGACCATAGACAGAAGAAGAAGAGAGAAAGCCGTTAGGGCCGGGCTGCTTTGACACTGCACAACAATTAATTTATAAATAACTGTATTAATGTTGTGTTCAATATTTATGCACAAATACGCACGCGCACATTTTTAAATAAATAAATGTTTAAAAAATACACATTTACACAAAAAATACACAAGCCATAATTTTTCATCGCCGTCTTCAATTTTTTGTGTGCCACTGGCACTGGTTGGTTGGATTTCCGTATAGTTGTTGACTTGACAATAAGGAATAATATTGTATATATACAATACATAGTATTAGTATGTATGTGAAACCTTATTGAGAAATCAAAGGACATCAGGACAATTAAATAGTCTGAATCAGGACAGTCTGAATCGGAATCATAGTTCTTAATCATAGTCGTACAAATCGTGTATATGAGAGACGGTTACAAGACAGCATACATTGTTGATAACGCATTCCTAATTATTTAGCTATTTAGTTAAAAAAAACACATGAAAGAAATTAATTCTGTTGTCAGCCGCTGTAGGCTCAGCATATACATAGTAGGCGTGTCTAGCAATTCTAGTAATCATGAGTTCTGAGTTCTGACCGGCAGATTGTAATGATATCATTGCAACGATTGCTAGATAAGCTAGACTATCATGCATATTGTAATATTTGCATCGCAACGGAAAAAAAGAATCACCATCAACGCTAGTAGATGGTGATCAACGATATTAAACGCAAACTACAGTAAATACCCGGTAAATTACAGATACTTAAGGTAAGTAAATTACAATAAATTCAATTACTACAAAAGCTAGTTTGCCTTTGTCGAGTCAGCCGTTCGAGCCGTTCGCTATTGGCTCAGCTCGCTCTAACCGGATTGGCTCTGTCGGATTCCGCGCTTTTGCATTGGCTCTTGTCCAGTAAAGCTTTGAGAAGGCGGGGTCCCAACGGAGCATATCTGCACGTACGTAGCTCGTATATGAATAGTTGATCAATCTTTGTTGAGCAACTTTATAGTCTCTAGAAAATTTCTAGCTACTTAGTCACTCAAATTCTTATATTGAAGCTATTATAAAAGCTTAAAATGCAGTCCAATCGCTATATTGTATTTTTCTCTAATGATGGTGAAATTTTAGAAGTAGATGAGACAGAGATTATGCTTGGTGAATACCAGGATTTTGACTGGGCCAGCATGGAGCCTTCGGAACTGTACTCAGCTACGAGAATTGAGGTGAGGGCAGAGTACAGTGGCGAATGGTATGACGCCGTTCTCCTCCAGGTGGTCACTGACCCAGAAGTGGACAGCACGCCAACCGTCCTTCACCTGCGGAGAATGCGCACCATCAAGAAGAAAAGTGTGGACTCGCTTCTGAAGGCCGTTTGTCGGGTGAATGCCGGGCGCCACCGAAGCCGATTGGGAGCCATTCAGGTAGGACACTACAACTTTTACTATAACAGATAGTCTGTTAATAAACAGCAGACATTTTTATTAATTATCCAAGTAGACTCACTGCTTAAACCATTCACAGATCAAAGCCGCACTCATTCATTTGCTCACAGACTCACTGATTTCTGTGATTCATTTACAGACGCTCTCATTTATTCATTTACTGACTCTGGTTCATTCTCGAACAGACTTTATCCACACAAATTGAGTTTTTCAATAAGCAGAATAGCTGCCTGTGATGGCCTGGGCTGCAGACCCTCAGTCTGCACGCCTGGCCGGGAACTTTGACTGCACAAAACTAACTGTGTCCTGTCTGCTTGCACTCAGCGTGGGGGCCACTGACTCATGGGCGCTGTACGCTTCACAACTCACTGCGCACCGAGTTTCCCGTTGTACTTTCACATGCCTTCCCCTGCGCTTGTTGTAGCCTGCTTTGTCATGGGCCCAGAGCCCTCAAATATAATGTTGAGCCTGACTGGTTGGGCTCCACACACTCTTCTGTTCCTCCTTTTCTGGATCTGCTCCCAGTGAGAGCCGAGACACTTGAAATTGGAGCTCGTTTTGACTTCTAACACAAGTCATTACACTGCCTATCATCACATTTCCTTCTAAAATTAAAACAGAACATTACTACCTCGGAGAGCGAGAGGGAAGCTTCCGAGGCCATAAATCAGAGGAATGTGGGCTCCAAAGCAGCTCCTCTGCCTGATCGACCGCAGCTACAGAGATTAAGCAGCACCGCGACACTGATCCCATCCCCATCCACACCTCAAAGACTGATGGAGGACCAGGAGAACCACCTGCATTCAACCAGCGCCATGGAATCTCCGATTGTTGATGGTAAGAGTTTATTAGACTATACACTAAATTGTTTCACTCATCCAATCCATCCATGCATACACGTATTCAAAAACTCACGGATTCATATAAATTCGCAGACTCACTGATCCATTCGCGAAAACTCATTGATTTATTGATTCACAGACTCACTGGTTCATTCATTCACAATTCAATGTTCAATTCACTCACAGACTCACTGTTCAATTCATTCACAGACTTACTCAATCAATTACTAGCAGATTTACAAACAGTGATTCAAAGTCTAATTTATTTTCCCCACTACTCTGCTTACAGGTCATGACAATGCCACTACTGTGCCAAAATTGTCGGGGCCATCGGCATCAGACATTCAGCGTTCACCGAGCAGGCTGAGCAGCTCGGTCCATCAGGAAGTAGCTGATGGTAAGGTTTCGAAATAATATTTCTGCATTCGCTCATTTGTAGACTCGCTATTGGATCATTGAGACTCACTGATCCATTCACAATATTACGTAGGGTGTCCCAGAAATAGCGGGAAAAATCGATGTACAGGCAAACTGGTGAAACATAGTTTATTGAAACTCACGTCACTGATAAATAAACATTCAGCAGTTCTAACGCTTTTTAAATTAAGTAAATATGTCAATTCATTAAAAAGTTATGGCTAAAATTAAAACAAGGGGTAAGGGGTAGAGTTACACCAAGTCAAGGCCAGCGGAATCGGTCACGCAGCATCGCCATCGCCGTCGACTGACGACTTTTCGACGAAGTCCCCCTTAGCTCGCAGCACTTAGTCCATCGCGTGAGAAGCGCATTGATGGCATCTGCATAAGCTCGACGCGGAATTTCGTGCAGCAGAACCAGCCTGACTTCACCTTCCAAGTTGTCGCGATGGTCAAAGATGCGCCCCCGCAGGTGCTTCTTTAACTGAGGGAAAATTGCGTAGTCGCAAGGAGCCAAGTCTGGTGAGTAGGGCGGGTGCGCAAGCAGATCAAAATTGAGTTCGTTGATACGATCAAGCGTTTTCTTGGCCGTGTGAGGTCGAGCGTTGTCGTGCAACAGGAGGTGAGGCTTCATCGCAGTCCTGCGCTTGTTGCGGATGTCCGATTTCAGCTTAGTCAGCGTCTCCGTGTACCGGTCCGAGTTAACCGTGCTGTTAGGCTCAAGGAAGTCGATGGTCAGGGGACCTTCTTGATCGAAGAAAAGGGTCAGCATGATCTTCTTGCAGTGCTGGTCTCGCTTCGCCTTCACAGGTGGATATGAACCCTTCAACGCCCACACCTTGCTTTCCTGCTTGGTCTCAGGGTCAAAGTGCGGTATCCAGGTTTCATCGCCGGTCACCAGATAGGGTGGAAACTCTCCCATCCACCAGCATCACGCACCAGCTCAAGATTCTCCCTGCAGGACTTCATTCTTACAGTTTTCATTTCTTCTGTCAACAAACGGGGCACCCATCTCGCCGTCAGTTTCACCATACCAAGATCCACAGACAAGATCCGATGAATTGAAGTTTTTGGACTTCCCAGTCGATCCGCCAACTCTCTTGCAGTCAAACGGGGATTTGCCTGTACGATTTCCTTCACCATTTGAATCAGTGCCTTTGTTGATGGAGAGATCGGACGGCCACGGTTGGCTGTGTCATCGGCAACGTCTGTTCGCCCATGACTGAACTCTTCAAGCCAGCGATAGACAGCACTCTTCGAGATGGCACTCACTCCGTAGATTTCAGTCAGCTGGCTTACAATTTCACTGCCTCGCTTGCCCAATTTCCATTGGGAGTACACGAACTGGCGCTGACCTTCTTTGGACGAAACGTTAAACATTGAACGATTGAACAAGGGAAAATGAAAAAAATCCAAACTCAACAGCGGCGTCTTGTCGAGCACAAAATGTCGATATTCGCGATGTCGATCGTGCTTGCTGTCGTTAGTGCCACGGGTATTTCTTGCGTCAGCTTCTGCATATTTTGATTCTGGTGCTCACGCTTCTCTGCTCGTCTGTTGCCTTTTTCTGCTTCTGTTCACTGATGCTTCTGCTCATTTTCTTCTGTCGCAAAAATTTTGTCTAAGGACAAAATTTTGTAGTTTTTGTGAGGTATAAAAATTATTCGTCTTCCTTTCTATTATTTTCCTACATGCTTTAGAAACGCGCTTCGTTATTTACGTAGAGTATAGTAAGTATAGTACACAATGATATTTCTTGCTATGTATTCAAATTAGTATTTTTTACCCCATGTCTATGCTGCCTGTTGTGCGTTGTGTTACTGCAAAGGCATTTTATACTTTTGATGTGCTGTAGACTGCTGAGCAGCCTCCAGGCAATCTGAGAGTCAGGCTGTTCTAGGTCTGTGGGAGGGCTAGGGTTGGTAGTTAGTGTTCCCCGTGCACTGTCACTTCCGCTCGCCACCCCCCCTTCCGCTGTCTCTCTCTTTCCAGCTCTGTCTGCGCACTGAGTCATATTGCACACCATGGTGCAATCGCTTAAGTTCGGAAGAAGACTGGCATAACATCGCTCAAATGCTCCTACTATGAGTAGAGCACAGTCCGACGAATCCTTGAGAGGGTGTTAGTGCCATGGTAAACACAACTTCTGTACGAATATGCACGTTTCTTGTCTCCAGTCTTCATGCCGTTTAGCGACACTTCAGCTTTGCTTCGGTTCGCTTTCTTCTTGCATCTTATTGGCAAACAAACCGTATACTGCGTTTAGAAGCAGAGTATACCGGGTGTTTCAGAGCAAGGTCAGATAAGTTAATTATAGGCTAACTTAGAGCAATCCGAGGAAACTAGGTAATCTAGCCTGACTACCGGATTGTTCCTCTGCCAGGAAGCATCTGCGTTGAGGCCGGTATAAAAATCTCTCTCGGAATCTAGTTCCTGTCTTGGTTATTTTACCAATTGTGTGTGCCACGCTACCACAGGTACAACATTGGTGGCAAAGCGGTGTGATTCGAGTTAGCCTTTTTACTCATTCACTGCGGAAACGAACGCCATGTCCCAAGAGGAATTAGATTCAGAGAGAGAAGAGAGGCAGCAGGTAGCCCGGAGCAAGGAGTCTCGCGGTGGCTGTGCGCTGCAGGAAGCTGCTGGCAGGAGTCGGTGGAACGGCCGCGGCAACGGCTGTGTCGGCGACGGCGAGGACGGCGAGAGCGACTTCGGCGACGACGACCAGTCTGGCGGCGAGGACGACGACCGGGGCGCAGCGGCAGCGGCAGCAAGGCGACGACGACCGAGGCTGGACGACAGGGCGACGGCTGACCTGGTGTACCGGATGCTCAACCTGATGGAGAAGCAGGTGGAACAACAACAAGGTAGGACGGCGAAGATTGCCAAGTTTTCTCGGGGTCAGGACGTGCATCTGTGGGTGGACGCGTTTGAAGCGTATTGCGCCCGGGCTGCGATTCGCAGTTCGGAGACACGCAAGGCCCTTCTACTCGACCACCTCGATGTACAGTGCCTGAATGCCGTCCTCAGGATGAAGCTGCCCGAAGAGCTCACGTATGCCCAGTTCAAGGAGCGTATTGTGGAGCGATTCGCGCCGCTGAGTAGCCCTGAGGAGTACCGAGACGAGTTCCGCAATCGCTATCAGAAGAAAGCGGAAACGCTTGATGACTATGCTGATGCGTTGCAGGGACTCGGTGAGCAGGCCTACACCAACCTTCGCCAGAGAGACCTGGACTATGAGTTGGTCGACCAGTTTATTAAGGGAGTTCGGACTTCGGTTGAGAACCGCAAGCACCTGCTGCGGACTCGCCCTAGAACACTCCTGGAAGCTAGGCGAGAGTTGAAGCGCCTAGAGGTGGTCGACGAGGCAGTCCAGAGGGCGAAGGATGGGCCGGCTCGGATGGTGCACGGCGAGGATGGGGACCTGAATGCGCGGCCGCCACCGCAAGGTGTTACCGCTGCGCTGAAGGGACTCGAATCGCTGATGACCAAGATGGTCGAGGTCCAGGGTCAGCAGCTGCAGCATCAGCAGAAGATGCAGGAGATGCTGGTCCAGGCGCTCAGCCGACCACAAGGAGCCGTGCAGCAGGAAGGACCGGCGCCGCCAAGAGGGGCATGCTTTGGTTGCGGGAAGTTCGGACACCTGAGGCGTGATTGCCCGACGAGGCCACCCAAGCCGCGTTACGAGCACCACACTCGGGGGTACCCGAGAGAGCAACGGCAAGAGCCCAGGCAGCAGTCCGAGCTGCAGGCCCAAGGCACTCAGACGTCGGGAAACGAGACGGCGAGGAGCACGGACGGCAGTGCCCCTCGCAGTCCAGTTCCTGGACGGGCCTGAGGGAGACTGAGGAGTCAGCTGGAGGAGAGGGTAGGGGCTCTCCTAGCACCAGCTTCCTCGAGCGTTGGTATGCCTCCAGCGCTGACCCCTATGTGACGGCGATGGTTTCCAAGAAGACGGTGCCTTTTCTCCTAGACTCAGGGAGCAGGCGCTGTCTGATTGGAAGTGAGACGTGGGCATCTCTGCGGCATGTAGTGCCGCACGCTGTGCTGACAGGAGAGAGTGCCCTGTGCAACTTTGATGGTTCTCGATTGCCGGTTTTAGGGCGAGTCGCCTTTGAGGTCAGGCTCGGCGACTACGCTGTAGACGTCGAGTTCTGCGTGACGAAGGGCGAGCACGAGAACATCCTAGGAATTGATTTCATGCGCCAGCACACCCAGAAGATTGACTTTCCGAAGGGAATGCTGACCATGAAGTCAGGAACCAGAGTGCCGCTGAGGTTCACGAGGCGAGAGGCGAGGGCCAGTCGGGTTTACTCACTCGAGCAGACCACTGTGCCAGCGCGCTCTTCGATGCTCGTAGCGGTGAAGCTAGCGGGTGGCCGGACTGACTGTCATGGCACGCCGCTGCTTGTCGAGTCCTTGAGGTCAGGACTGAAGCCAGGGGCGTCTCAGGTCGAGATGGCCCCGACATTGCTGACGATGGCTGACGGGACAGGGTGTGTTGAAGTCATCAATACCTCTTGCTTCCCGGCGGTCATTCGAAGCAATGGTCTTGTAGGGCTAGCGAGGCCACTGAAGGCCGACGAACTCGAATATCTACCAGAGCTAGAGGAGACGCCGGTCAGGCAGGTTCAGGCAGAAGGGCTGGAGAGCGATGAGGCATGGCTAGAGGAGGTGGAGATTTGTGAGAGGTTGACCGAGGAGCAGAGGCATCGGGTTAAGATGTTGAGAGAGTGCCGCGAGGCATTCGCAATGCATCCCCTGGACCATGGTGTCACTGACTTAGTCACTCATGAGATCATTGTGACAGATCCCACTCCAGTTCGCATTCCACCGAGGAGGATCCCGCCTCACTTGATGGAACAGTTGGACAAGATGCTGGATGAGATGTTGGCGAAAGGCATCATCAAGCCGACATTCTCCAGTTACAACACGCCTCTCCTGATTGTCCCTAAGAAAGACAAGACTATCAGGATTGTCTTAGACTATCGCGAGTTGAATAGCCGCTGCCTGAAGCACGTCTATCCGCTGCCAGACATACAGCAGACCTTTGAGCATTTGAGAGGGGCGCAGTACTATTCCGCCCTCGATCTTGCACAAGGTTTCTGGCAGATCCCGCTGAGAGAGCAGGATAGACACCTGACCGCGTTCTCGGTTCACCACAGAGGTCAGTTTGAGTTTACTGTGTTGCCGATGGGCATGACGGATTCGGCAGGGTCCTTTCAGCGCTGTATCAACAAGCTGCTGGAGGGGCTGACGCCAAAGGTAGCGTTGGGGTATATCGATGATATACTCGTCCACTCGCCTACCTTTGACGACCATTTGGAGCATCTGAGGATGATGCTGACTCGAATCCGTGAAGCCCAGTTCAAGCTGAAGCCGAAGAAGTGCCAGCTGTTCAAGAGGGAGCTGCACTACTTAGGCCATGTGGTGACACCAGAAGGCATCCTGACGAACGAGGATAAGATCGCCGAGCTCAGAGGCTGGCCGACACCTCGAAGCGCCAAAGAATTGCGCAGCTTCTTGGGGTTGGCACAGTACTACAAGAAGTTCGTCCGCAATTACTCAGGGATTGCAGCACCATTGCACGAGCTCACTAAGCGGGACGTTACCAGCTTGAAGGGTCTGTGGAAGACAGAGCATGAGAGAGCCTTTCAGGGATTGAAGGATGCGTTGTGCTCAACGGAGGTACTGGCGTACCCGGAGTACACCTCTGACCCGAAGGTGACTTTCGTCCTGGACACAGATGCCTCTGATGACCGCATAGGGGCTTGTTTGAATCAGCTGCAGTCTGATGGAGTAGAAAGGCCTGTTGGCTACTACAGCCGGAAGCTGCGAGGGCCGGAGACCCGCTACACTACGACCCGCAAAGAATTGCTGGCAGTCGTAGATGCGATGCGGTATTTCCGGTACTTCCTGGTTGGCAAGAAGTTTGTTGTCCGGTCCGATCACAAGGCCCTGTTGTGGCTCATGCATCAGACCGAGGCGACAGGCATCCTAGGCCGTTGGGTTGAGAGAATGAGTGAGTTTGACTTCACCATTGTTCATCGTCCTGGAAAGTCTCACCAAAATGCTGACTCGATGTCGAGAAAGCCGGATAACCCGGTGAATTGTTCCTTTGGGGTGGTGACACCCCACAACCAGTTCGGTGCGAGTGCTTGCACCCGCCAAGTTTCGAGTCAGCTGGAGGAGGGACAGGAAAGGGACAATAAACAGGTTGAAGTCAACGAAGCCGCAGAGCCACTGCGAGCTGTGAAACCCAAAGCTCAAGATGTCGTTGACGGCCGACCAGGATGGGAAGCAGCTGTGTCTGAAGGACTGGTGGAAGAGCCGGTCCTGGAGCCTGTCGAGGTGCGCCAAGAAAAGGCGGTGCTGCAAGGGTGTCAGGAAGACACGACCGCAGGCCAGCCTGTGAGGCGGGAAGCACCTGTCAACGGGGCCCCGCAGTCAGCTCGTTGCAGCCAGTTCTGCCTGCAGACTGTGGATGCCGCCGTGCAGACGGTAGCTACTGAAGGTAGCTGGAGCCAGGGAGCCACAAGGGAGGAGCACTGGGTGCGGGGCTGTGATGCCAAGGCACAGGTGCAAACTCAGGTGGTGGCGGAAGGCTCAGAGGTGAAGGAGAAGGTGCCCGCTCGTTGCAGCCAGTCCTGCCTGCAGGCGCCAGATCCGGAACCTCTGGTGTGTCCGGAGACAGAGGAGGAAGTGTCCGCTCGTTGCAGCCAGTCCTGCCTGCAGACACCGAATCCTGCTGTTGAGGAGTTCTCGGAAACAGGGGAGAAGTCGCTGGCTCGTTGCAGCCAGTCCTGCCTGCGAGCGACTGATCCCGCTGTGTCAAGGTCCTCGGGTCAGGAGGATCAGCAGTTAGCTCGTTGCAGCCAGTCCTGCCTGCCGACTGTTGGTCTCTCCGTGGGACAGGGAGCAGAGGTGGAGGGGAGTTGTCAGACTCGTTGCGACCAGTCTCGCCTGTCAAGGACACCCCCTGCTGCCAGGGCTCCTGGGTCCAAGGACAAGGAGGACAAGGACAATGGAGAGCTGCCTCAGGTAAGAGCAGTGGTGACAGAGTTCCTGAGGGTGCCGGTTAGCCAGGTCGAGTTGCTAGAAGCTCAGCACCAAGACCCGGCAATCCGATACCTGACGGAACTGAAACTGTCAGGAAGGCAAAAGCCCAGGTTCGATCAGCGACTCCAGATGCCGAAAGAGGTCAGAGACCTCCTGGGTGCATTTGAGGAGCTGGAGGTGCGCGACGGGTTGCTCGTCATAGACTTTGATGACAACCGGCCGCCGCGACCAGTGCTACCGAAAGCGTTAGACTCGCGTGTCTTTGAGGCCTTGCATGACTCACCCCTGGCGGGTCATCTCGGCCAGTCCAAGACGGTGCAGAGAGTGAGAGACAGGTTCTGGAGACCCGGTCTCTGGTCGGAGGCGACGGGGTACGTGGCACGTTGCAGGACATGCCTGGAGAGCAAGTCAAGGCGGAAGGAGATAGTCCCACCGCAGAGCTTTCCAGTGTGTGAGGTTTTGGGAAGGGTGCACGCCGACGTAATCGGGCCTTTGTCTCAACCAAGTGCCCGAGGACATCGGTACATCCTCACCCTGTGTGATGCAACATCGAAGTACCCGTTTGCCTATCCGATGCGAAACCAGAAAACGAAGACCGTGATCAAACTGCTGCTGGATAGGTTCATTCCCGAGTACGGTGCACCAGCCTGGTTGCACACGGACCAGGGGACGAACTTTATGAGTGCAGAGTTTGAGGACTTTTGTAAGCTGTATGGCATCCGTCATACGCACACGTGTCCCTATAACCCGGCCAGCAATGGACAGGTCGAAAATCTGAATCGCCAGATCAAGTCAGTGCTCACGTGTTTGTTGGAGAAAGAGCATAGGGATTGGGACCTGATGCTGCCCGCGTGCTTAATCGCGTTGCGCACCAGTGTCCACCCTGTGACCGGGTACACGCCGTACTTCCTGGTCTTCGGACGGGAGTACCGGCTGCCCGTCGACAACACGTTGACAGCACTGGCTGAGTACGCAGACCTGCCGGATTATCTCCGACATTTCCAGGAGCGCATAGACCAGGCGGTCAATTGTGCCCGGGACAAGCTCGAGAGGTATCAGGTGCTGCGAGAGGAGCACTACCAAGAGAGACCGCAGGCGAGACCACTCCGCCCGGGCCAGCTGGTCTTACTTAACAACCCGGTGATCGAATCCGGAGAAATCAGCAAGTTCCATCGGCCTAGACAATCGGTCTACGTGGTGCTCGAGTGCAAGGGCGAGACGGTATACAAGATCAGGCGACACGGCAACACCAGGAAGGCCAGGAAGCAGGTGCTGGTAGTCCACCGGCGCAACCTGCTCCCGGTACCGGCCTCAATGTGCGACAGGACAGAGGAGGCGAGCCCGGCACGGTGGAAGCTCGGAAGGCCACCCAAGGGTGGCACTCCAGCAGCTGACGCGGCCGGTGAGCCTACCGACAGCGATGACGACGACGACGACGACGACGAGATCGGCCTGTGGAGCGCTCGAAGGTGGCACCTGCGACCACGAGCTGTCTCCAGGTCGAATCTCCACGACCCGGCCGGCACGGAGATCTGCAACGGAGAAGAGGCGGGGGAAGCGTGCGGTGATGTGGTTGTCCTGCCGTCGGACAGTCCGTTGCCCTCTCCAACCCTGCCCCCCATCCCATCCTCTATGCACGGGGAGATTGCAGAAGGTGCTAGGGCCAGAGAAGAAGGTGAGGCTGCTCAGATAGGTGACGCTAGGGATCAGGAGCCGCAGCAAAGGCCGCAAAGAGTTAGGCGAGAGCCGGAAAGGCTGCAGGTCGATCCTAGGAGAAAATCCTATTTCATCAGAATGATGCGCCGCATACCTAAAATGTTTCAGTGATTCCTATCCTCCGAATCAGGCCGAGGAAGATCCCTTGGAGAACAAGAAAAATAAAATAAAATAAAGGAAAAGGAATGGAGAATAATGAAAATCTCGGACCGGAAGGAAGAGTGGTCACGAGGCCAAAGTTGCCGGCTCCCACACGTCGGGTGCAGGAAGCATCCAAGAGCCCCCTGAAGGAGCGTCAGGAGCCAGTGAGTAAACGACTAGCACTTTTAAGGTGTCAGTTTGGGAACAGCGCGCCCTTTCCCTTGGGTCAGCGCTCACCGAACTGGCATCAGCATCTTATGCCCGCCCTCCCTCGATGTTCACAGAGGAAGCGAATTGCGTCAGAGGCCCCCCAATCGGTCCCTAGGGCCAAGAGGGATCAGGCCAGCATGGCGATCGCCGAGGCTCAGGACGCAGCCTGTCAGGCGGCGCGTCCACGGCTGAGTTCTAGCAGCAGCGGGTCGTTGGACGTGCAGGTGGATATTAATGAGGATCTGTGGGCCCAACTGCAATTTGGGATGCCCTCATCGGAGGATGAAGGCATGCTAGATGATGAGGAGAGCGAGCATGAAGACGTGCCGGAAGGACCAGCAGCACCACCTGTGTTCCATCCTCCTGCACCGTCGAGGTCATCCTCGGATGACAGCGTCGAGGAGTTGGAAGGGGCTGCTGCGAGGCCCAGAAGACGCAGAGGCGGTGCCCAGCGACGCCGGCAGCGCCGAGCCCAATGGGGCCACAGAGCGCCAGCACGTGAAATGGCCATTGCGCAGGTGGCCGAGTCGCTAGCACGCGCTGCCCGGATGGAGAGGGAAGAAGGCTGGCCTATAGAAGTACACCAGGCGTTCGCCGCAGAAGATCGGGCCACCCGACGTGAAATGGCCCAGGAAGCTGCGGCGCGGGCCGAGATAATGGTGGGCGGCCTAGCTCCAGCGCCATACCAGATCAGAGCCAGGTACGGCCAGGTGGTCGTGGAGCTTGTTGAAGAGTGGTGGCTGCCGGAGGCATTGGCACGTATGGCTCCCAGGTGAAGAAAGAGACAGTTGGTGCGCCACACTCCGCTATCGTGTTTTTATTCAGAGAGGTCGTGTGACCCGGAAGGGAGTTTTCCCTGTTTATCGACCCCTGTAATTCTCTTTTTGTACTGTCTGCTCGTATGTGTTCGTACTGTTTTTATTCAGTTTGTTAATCCTAGCGAGTACGGATGATTTTTGTATTCTTTGTAGTCGATTGTAACGTGAAATTTTATTGATGATGGATTCAAGGAAATAAAAGGTGCTTACCTGAGTTTTGTTTTAAGTGCGGCTGACGGCCAGCCGGTGTTGACCGTCATCCTTTAGCTGGAGGAGAATGATGTGCTGTAGACTGCTGAGCAGCCTCCAGGCAATCTGAGAGTCAGGCTGTTCTAGGTCTGTGGGAGGGCTAGGGTTGGTAGTTAGTGTTCCCCGTGCACTGTCACTTCCGCTCGCCACCCCCCTTCCGCTGTCTCTCTCTTTCCAGCTCTGTCTGCGCACTGAGTCATATTGCACACCATGGTGCAATCGCTTAAGTTCGGAAGAAGACTGGCATAACATCGCTCAAATGCTCCTACTATGAGTAGAGCACAGTCCGACGAATCCTTGAGAGGGTGTTAGTGCCATGGTAAACACAACTTCTGTACGAATATGCACGTTTCTTGTCTCCAGTCTTCATGCCGTTTAGCGACACTTCAGCTTTGCTTCGGTTCGCTTTCTTCTTGCATCTTATTGGCAAACAAACCGTATACTGCGTTTAGAAGCAGAGTATACCGGGTGTTTCAGAGCAAGGTCAGATAAGTTAATTATAGGCTAACTTAGAGCAATCCGAGGAAACTAGGTAATCTAGCCTGACTACCGGATTGTTCCTCTGCCAGGAAGCATCTGCGTTGAGGCCGGTATAAAAATCTCTCTCGGAATCTAGTTCCTGTCTTGGTTATTTTACCAATTGTGTGTGCCACGCTACCACAGGTACAACACTTTGCTTTCTGTATTTTGTATGTAATTTTTTAATAATCCTAATTTTTAGCAAGTTCTGTCTTGCTTACTTCTATTCCAAGTTGTTCTTCTTTTATAACTTGCAAATGCTTGTTTAATTGTCTCTTTCTGTTATATTGTATCTGTGAAATAAAGAAATGAGTAACGTATTTGCAAATTAAAATTAATAAGAATATACGATAACATTCATTTTTTCAATAAGAAAATTAAAATATTTTTGTTCATGTTTAATAAGTTATTTAAAGGAATACGAGAGAATAATTAATACGATTTTTCATTCAGAGCTACACTACTAATAGTAGTATTCACAACATTTTACAATGGTCCGAAATTGGTCCTCCGTCGGCCGACGGCGGACGTCCGCCGGACTAAATTTCTGCGTACAATAGACCAAAAGTCAAAGTCCGGCGGACCCAAAAAATCATTGTCCGCCGGACGATGTTTTTTACACCGGGTAACTTTGATTATAGGCAATCGTTATAGACAAAGATAAATATGTAAATTGGGTCTGAAAATTCCATTTTTTCAGATGTTCTCCATGAACACCTGACGCCCGGTACACGGTCAGGTGCGTCAAGAAATGGAAGCTGCGGATGACATTACTATTAGTGTCCATTCTAAGATTGCTCCCCAGAAGTTCGAGCGTCATGAAACTGTTGCTGTACAGTTCAGCGGCATAATCACTGCAATATAACTGTTCGTCGAGAGAAATAAATTCGAATATAATTTTTTATTAATTAATAGACGAAGCAGTCAAACAGGCATTTTGTACGAGAGAAGAGCTTAAAGTGCATTTATCAGGAAACCTGTGTGCTCTTTTATATTGGCTCCTTGAGCTTTCCCATTTTTAGTTCCGTAATATACTGTTGGTCTGTTCAATCTCACTCTTCTTCACTTGCTTTGCATTTAGTACCCTGCAACTATTCAATTGTACAAAAACATTTTCGGTTTGGATGCAATATGGCAGCATGGCTTACTTCTGACATGTATATATACAGATACTTAGTCTTTATTTTTTTCTCCCGCTATGCATCCTTTTAATATTTTTACAGAAAATTCAACGTTCTTTTTTGCGGGCAATTAAGCAGCCACACACAGTCAGACTTATTCATTATACTAACCTGCGCTACAAAAAATCAATATTCATTTTCGTTGACTCTTACTTCTTTGTTGTCGAAATTGGAAAGGCAACGCAGCGAAACAAAATGCTGACATAGCTAGTACTTTCACTTTTGATCGAATATTTTTCGAGTCGCAGAGTCACTGCGAACAATAGAACAACGAACCCATAGAACAACCAGCCACTTTCTTGATTTATAGTTTCACATATCCGGATTCAGTTGCATTTCCGCGATCAAAATTCATGGCCCGATTATCTGGCACGGCTTTTAAGAGCAGGAGGAAAGAGGAAACAGAGAAAAAGAGGAAACAATTATGGTGGGTGTCGCAGTTTTAGACAACTAGCCAAGTTACAATAAGCTAGCTATGCTACCCTAAGAAACGCTTTGTTTGTCTAGTCTGGACTCAAGTTTTTCTTATCTCTGCTGTGTTTATTTCATGTTATTTTACTTCCCCTCTGGATCTCTCACTTTAGTTGGGTTAGGCCATGGAATTCCCCAATTAAAATTGTCAATGACACCTATCGCTTTACAAATTTGATAATATACGTTTATAAATTTTGGTCTGAAACATTCCATACTTTTCCAGACGTTCTTTATGAACACCTGACGCCTGGTATACGGTCAGGTCCTGGTGTAAAAGTCATCGTCCGCCGGACGTCTTTCGGACCCCTACGGTCCCATTTTGGCCTTCGTCAGCTCAGCTAAAAAATAATCGAGTTAGCTGCTGAAAACGTCTTAAGAGGTCTTGATTTCAGTTATAAATGCATTTAAAAGATGAAAAAAGGTGTACTTCGTACAGTCCGATTTGAGTCCGAAAAAGGCCGACGAGAAGGACGATGTTCCAAAAAAAATTACTCGTGAGTTAGCTGCTAAAAACGTCTTAAAAGGCCTTGATTTCAGTTCTAAATGCATTTAAAAGATGAAAAAATGTGTAATTCGCACAGTCCGAAATTAGTCCGCAAAAGGCCGACGCGTCCGCGGTCCGTTTTGAGTCCTCAATAGGGCGACGAGGAGGACGATATTCCATAAAAAAATTCTTGAGTTAGCTGCTGAAAACGTCATAAAAGGCTTTATTTTCCGTTACTTATGCATTTAAAAGATGAAAAATTGTGTAATTCCAACAGTCCGATTCCAGTCCGCAAAAGGACATTTTTTGATCTACTGTACAGAACCTAACATGCTTGAAATACTACTCGTATTTAAACGTTAGTAGTGCAGCAAGTTAAATGTTTGGTTTGTATAATCGTAATATTTAGTTTTTAGACATAAATTATTTACTATACATATACTTACTGTTTTACTGATCAGTGAGAGCTAGGAAATAAAATTTGTGTGCATCAGTGAAACAATTTACGAGTATATAGTGGAATCATCAAAATATTCTGAGCGTGTATACAATTCGATCTTCTGGTCGGCCATGCATATTCCGGCTGTCTGCAGTAAACCGCTCAATAGCCGTATAAAATGATTGATAATGCGGCAACTGCTTTAATTGCATTACATCTCGAATAGCTATGTATTTAGGAGTATATAGAATAGGTAGAAATCGCATAATTGAGATAGTCCGTTTTCCGTCCGATTTGAGTCCGTAAAAAGGCGACGTGAATGTAAAATTTAACAAACACATGCATTTTGACCGCAGGCAATAAAAAGTTTTGTCGCAGAAGAAGCCAGTTGCACTAAACTTAATAAGAAGTCAGAATCAATTTTTTAGTTTCAAATTGCAGCTTAAAAACGAAAGAATGGCCTGAGCAAAGTTTTTGAAAGCGCATGCACTGCAAACTTTCACTTTGACCTGACCGGATCCTCAATTAATTAGCTATTATGTACGTGAGAATTCTCGATTCGATCAACGAATTCTCAAAAACTATTCACAGTAAGACACTACAATTCATTAGACAAGACAAAGTGAATACAAACACCGATATCAAACGATCGCCATCACTTTGTGGTTTATATATAAGTTAATTATTAAGTGAAAGTCTATTTGATCAGCAATGTCAGTGTAGCTTAGTTAGGATATATTATGAAGCTACAGGAATATTTTTTACAAAAAAGAGTGTTATTTTAAAGCGCATAGTGTATATTTACTTTTATTTAGCAAAAAATACATATTTTTGCAACATATTATAATGAATTGTACCATGTCAGGCTTAAATGCCTATATACTATATAGCTAGGTTACAATTCCTATTTTCTGCCCTAGATACTTCAAGTCTAACTTCTGTTTATTCTTGGGCTTTCACAAGTGGCTATTTTATTGAAACAGTGAAAGAAACTGTTATATAGCTATGATATGAGAACTAATTGTCATGAAAAATGTATTATTACTTATTAGCTGGTTTAGGTATGTGGCATGCAGTTTTGGTCATGCTTAGGCATTAAGAAGCAAAGATCTGTCAGTCAACAGTGAGCTATAGCCAATCATGCCTTTCATAATCTTGGATGGCAGCAGCATTCAGGCTAGCTCTTGTTGGCCAAGCACCAGATACAGTAGAAGTTCCAGTAAGCTCTCGTACATGCAGATTGAGAATCTTGCCATTCCTTAACCTGTTTGAAAAGGATAAGGTGGTTAAGAGAGTTGTTGGTTAGCTTGTTGGTTTTAAATGTATTAAACAGAGCAGAAAAATAAAAAACATAGCACATATTTTGTATAGGCTAAGTAATTAATATAATTTATTATACCTATCCGGCCAATTGTGCAGTATGGTCAACAGCACAGCCACAGCTATTGTGCAGCATACGCTCGTATCTAAAGGCTGCACATGGCTGTTCAGTCCATGGACTGAGGGATGCCAGACCCACCTTCAGTTCCCCTAGTTAATATTGGTACCCATTTTACAGCTGGGTTGTAGCCAGCAGTTAGAGCGTTGGACTCGCATCTTAAAGCTTGATGGTTCGATTCCTGACTCGTATTTCAATTTGTGTCTCTAAGAAAGGCACTTAACTCTGAATTGCTTCAGTTCACCTAGCTAGCTATTAAATGGATGGGTACCGGTATTAGCTGTGGTAACTTATGGTGGGTGTAGCCTCACCCCAGTCAGTGGACTGTACTGGCTGTAGTCCACAGCCATACACAGTCTTCAGATGCGCTGCAAAATAGTTGCAGCTGTGGTTGTGCTGTCGGCTACACATCTGGCCCAATAGTGACAGGTGTAATTAGTTATTGCATTATTATTAAATTTTTAACTGGGTGAACTGAAGCAAATAAGTTAGGCGTCTTGCCAAAGGGCATAAATTGTACTAGTAGAGTTGGGAACCAAACCCCCACCCTAATTCCCGCTGCCTCATCTCTCCCATGTCTAATCCCTCCCCTTTCTCAGATTCCTACAGATAAAACGGCCGTCGTCTTTTAGGTTCTGTACGTGGCCCACAGGCTAATAAGTTTGACGACACTTAGCTGCTAAATACCATTGAACCAGACCAAATAACTCATGTATACACTGGGATACACTGAGATACCAGTACAAGTAATTTATCTTGCCTTAACTTGCTGCTGTTTCAAGATCTACTACACACCCATCTCTAAAGTTATCAGAGCTACTAATAAATGAACAAAAGTGTTTTTAAACCAACCTTGTACATGGATGCAAATAACTAATAATTGATTACACCAATTGGGCCAGATGTGCAGCCGACAGCACAGCCGGAGCTATTGCACGGCGCATCTGAAGACTGCGTACAGCTGTACAGTCCATGGTCTGGGGGGACGCCACACCCACCTTCAAATATCCCAGCGAATGCTGGTACCATTTAACAGCTGGGTGAACTGAAGCAATGCAGTAGTTACATAAGTGTCTTGCTAAAGGACACAAATTGTCTCACATGAATGCAGCAGACCAAATAACCCTAGCTAGTACCAACAGCTGTCAATAGCTAACGAATGGCTATAAGTTTTATGACACTTTAGGGTCTGACATACAAATGTGGTCTATGTTTAGTAAGCCTTTTAGTTCAAAAATGCATGCATAGCACCTTTTTAGACAAACTGAACCTGTACACATTTATAATCGAAACCAATGGCTCAAAAAGCTAGTAGCTATCAATTGTGGGTTAGATGCCAAGTATTTCACAAAAGGATCATGATTAGTCAAGCACTTACAATGTGACTAGTTCTCAGATGCACTGATGTAAGGAAAGCAGTTGCTAGGTAGTACTGCCTTAAGCCAGTCAACAACGCCACCATTCCAGCTAGTGTGATAAGTACCTGTTCAATATTGTTGAATATTTTAATAGCTGAAAAATTTATTACTATTAGCCATTTAAATTAGTCTGATAAAAAATGTTCGAGCTACAATTAAAACTAGTAACTCACCAGTCAGCTGAATTTATTTAATAGAACACTCTTGCCGAAACCTAGTCTTGTTTCGTCTGTCTTTGAATTTCTTTTATTTGTTTAATTCCTTCGAGATTCTTTTGATTGCTTCTCATTTGATTCCTCTGAGATTTCAGTGCTGAGTGCTCTTAAAAATCGATAATCATACAAAGATCTGTTCATACGATTTTGATTAAAAAGATACGAATTTGATTGAAACCACTTAATTTCAGATAGATTGCCAGTTATCTACTGTCGGATATCGAAAATCTATTGTCGGATCTACTGTCTACTGTCTACGATCTACTGTCGGAGATCTAATATGGAAAATCAGCAGAAGCAGCAGCAGCAGAAGCAGCAGCCCCAGAAGCAGCAGCAGGGCCCTGGCTCACCGTGGCTTCTTGAGCCACACACGGTGGGCCAGGGCCGAATTAAAGTGTGGAAAGTGAAGGTAGGTGCCGGGGCATCTGCCAACTTCACCCCGCCCCGGCACCTAGCTTCGGGCTCGGGCGGTGATAAATAAAAGGTTTGTTAAACCACGTACTTTTTGCTATTTTATACCATGGTTCTTCGCAATTCTTGGGTTTTTTAAATAATTCCTAAAATATGCTTTTAAACGTCCTAAAAAACTATACCCGGTTTTGCAGGTTTTACTTTCCTTAAAAAGTTCATATTGGTGCTAGGTGGTAAAACTAAATATCTTTCTAGCCATTAGCTACACGTCGTTTAACATGCTGCAATTCACACCACAAATGCTAACACAATATTACAATAAAGCAAAATGCATGCACTCACATTTAATGACATTAGAGTTGGATGCATGCCCTTGTTGCCATTGGATAAAGCATTTATTAAAGGTGCATGTTTTTAACTAAATAATGATATTTGCGTTGCATGCAAATACCAATTACGTATTTAAATTATCGCATTTGCGCCATAAAACTCCTTTTCGCCTTTCAGAGCACATATTCAGATGAGCAGAAGCTATAGTTGTGCGCCATGATAGAAGCTAGAAGCTAGAGCTGCAGATGGATTTTTGGATATCTATGCCTTCGTGTCTTTATATTTATTTCACGCTTATTTATTTATTACATGCACTGCATGCATTAAGTATTTATAAATTGCTTTAGCTTTGCACGACAACAAACATATTTATTGAGCTATTGCACCTTGCTTTGTGTTTAAGATGCACTTAAGATGCATGCATGCAATTAGCTTCTTAGAATGACTTGATATAATAGCTGGCATCTGTCCCTTAAAGGCTTGCTAAAATGTAGCTGAAATTCATAGTTGACCAGGGATCAAATTTCAACCGATAGCAAAAACTGTATACTGTCGAATTCCAATTTTAGTTTTCCCCGTTCCAGAAAATCCTGAGACGTGTGTTGCAAGGTGGTCGGCAGAAAATGTACCGACGATCGACATCGCTCTTAGCTTTTACCTCGGATGTACAGGTATGCAGTTACTTTCTTCTTAAGCAGTTTGAGTTTAAATTCACATTAGGAATTCAAAATGAGATAAATGAATTGATCTAACCCTCTGCAGCATGGGGAATTTCAGTCAGCGTCGAGCACAAGTTGGCCCAGCGTCCCGGCTAGCTGCATCTGGCCGAGTTTAGCAGGTTAGAGAACGACAGCGACCTTCACGAACTCCTTGTCATGTCAATAGAGTTCCACGGCTGCACTCGAACAACGTTAAGTGTGCTTTTTGTTTTTTAGTTTATGAAATAATGTGCAGCAACTATTAGTTTATTTATAGTATAGCATTTATAAGTACTCGTAGATATCATACTTTTATAGGAAACAGTCGGTCTCAATTACATGTCTTCAAAATCAAGGCTTAATTACAGATGATAAGTCATGCATGGACAATATGAGAAAACACAAGAAAACAGAACAAAACATGGCCGTAAGAAACAATAGTTTACATGAGTGAAGTAGCGCAACTGACAATCAGACAATCCGTGATGTAATTCTGAGTCATTGTCTGGATCATGTGATTTCTAGGGCAATGTAGGGATTTCTGAGGTATTAATTAAATTATGGGATTTCTGATTTGGGTGTCATTTTGTCTCAGTCATTTTTCTAAAAAAGTTTTAATTTCTCGTGGTCGAAGTGAAATTTGTAAAAGTGCTTGTCTCTTGGGTGGGTCTTGGTGATAAGCTTGTCCTCATAGTAATGCCTCAGCGCTCGCTTCATCGTTTCAAAGCTCATGTCCCGCCGCTTGTAACTGCCCTACGCCTCTGCTAGGCCGGTTGGGTTTAGAATTTGGAAAATGCCCTCCAGCTTGTTCTCCCAGCGCAAGCAGGGTGGCGACAGGTCAGCGACAGGCGGAGTTTCGAGTAACTGGTACAGAAACTCCCACAGCCAAAAATTCCTGTCTGAGGTTGGGCAATGCTAAGTTTTGATAGCTAATTGTTGTTAAATACTAAAGATTCTCAAATCCCAAATTTTCGCAGCTCAAAAACACTAACCGATGCCAGCACGCTTCTTCCTTGTTCTTTTTATGACGCCTGGCGGCTGCACATGCGTTGGGAGATGCGAAGTGGGCGGATCAAGCGAATGAACCCAGCAAAGGGAGCAATCAATCGCCGAAGCATTCAGTCGCTGCTGCGGATGCTGTTGCTGTCCGATGGACCAGATGGACTCCGATGCGCTCATGGCCCCAGTGTCATCTTCGTTGGCAACCGGCTTGTACAAATCGAAGAGGGCAGCGCTTTCGTAAGACTGGAGGTCACTGAATTCGCAGCGCATCACGGCGAAGTCCAAATTGTCTAGACTGCCCAGGTCATCGACGGGCTGGTAAGAATAAATGGGTTTGCGATTAGCTTGTCTCCCGTGAACAATCAATCTAGACACAGTGTCCCATAGCTAGACAATCTAGCCACTCTCCGCAATCAAGTGTTGCTATAGTAACTGTCTTTCTAGCTATAAGCTAGCTACCTAGAAAATCTACGAGATTTTGATATACTCCTAATAGATACCCACTGTCTCCCATAGAACAACCAGTCACTGTCTCGAATCATATAGATTTACCTTTAGGGATTCAGTTGTATTTCGGCTATCAAAATTCATTGTCCCAGTGTCTGGCACAGCCTCTAAGAGGAACCAGTTAATATTACTCTTGGCCGCTTCCGCTTTGTTGCTTATAGTTGTTGGAAAAAATATTGTGGCCGTGTCTCCGCTTTAGACAGCTAGCCAAATCAAGTTACAATGTAAGGTATCTATGCTACCCTAAAGCAAGGACCTCTGAATACAAGCATCGATCTATTTATAGATGCTATTTATAGAAGTCCTTGCCCTAAAGAAACGCTTTGTTTGTCTAGTCTAGACTCTAGTGACTCTAGACTCTTATCTCTGCTGTGTATTTTACTTCCCCTCTGGATCTCTCAAAATTTAGTTGGGTTAGACCATGAAATTCCCCAGGCTATTGTATTGTCTACCATTACGGTTGTAGACAATAATCAGTAAATATATTTCTAATTGGCATTGTCAAAGACAGTTGTTGTTGCTGTTTTGTTGTTGTATTGTCAATGACACTGATCCCTTTACAAATTTGGTAATATACGTTTATAATTTTAATTAAGGGCAATCATTCTAGACAGATAAATACTCGTATGTAAATTGGGTTTAAAACATTGAAGTGGGTGGGCGTTGCAAGCGCTGACCTGCACTCATGAAAATAGATTCAGGGCGGGCGACATAGTCGACTTAATGACCGCTTAGCTACACGCGAGATTTCGCGGAAGGAGATGAGATGAAGGGGGGTTCAGCGGATGCAGGGAATGGTCCTATCGGCCTCAGGCTGGCCAGTCCCACTCGTCCCATAGGCCACAGGCATGACTGCCGTGCCTACCCCAAGCAGTGCTCGAAACCGGCTAAAAGTCTAAGAAGAGGGTCGGACTGCCCGGAATCGGACAGGGCAGGGCTAACTAGTCTACTGCCGTCAGTAGCGTGTAAGTAACTGACTCCTAACCGTGGTAGCGGTGGTCGAAACGGCCCAGGCTCTTGTCACAGAAATGCGGAAAGGCTATTGGCAAAGCGGAAAATGATCTCAGGTAGCGCCACCACCCAATGCGCCTACGTTGCCACCGCAGACATTTGGGAACTTGGGTCCCCCGAGTACACAGCTCCTAGTTTATCACGCAGATCTAGACAAGCCGAAAAATAGGGCATTCTGCAACTTCCGTTTTAGACTGGGGTGAGAACCCCAGAATGGATCGAGACACGCCTCAAAAGGGGATTCCTGAATTTGCGCTACAGGGGTCTAGAAAGGTGGTACTAAGAACTCGAATGAGAATCCATAGCCGGAATCCTACCCATGAAACATCAGGCACATTCTTTACATTAGACTGCAGCCTACACATTAAGTAACTAGCAAATCCGAATCTGTGTGAGATGAGGAAATCAGAGGCTGGAGAGATTAAGCAGAACCTGGCTGAGTGATTATGCAAGCGAAGGATTAATTGGTCATCGCCCTCGCTTCCGTGGCGGCAGTCGCGAAAGGCGGGGAGCAGAGAGGAAACTAGATTGACAGGGGAGTTTGACACGTACTCCTTGATCCGCCAGGGAGAGAGGAAAAACCCGCCAAGGAATTCCCCACCCCTAGCAGAGAAACACATGCTACGCTCCGCATTTTGCCTGCAAATCCCTAGCTCCTTATTACTCTTATGCGCGCTTACAATTGCCTTCCTGCCGCGGCCTTCAGCTCGGCATCACCAGAACCCGCCCCCCCTAAGCGATTAGCCACTCATGATAGAGGGCTGTCTAACGATAAAATAAGGGCGAAAGGGAGACATAGTAAAAGGTTTAAGTTGGTTATAAAAATAGCCCAATAAGTTAAATGATGGCTGTAAATTAGATAGTTTATTAGGCTAAACAATTCCTAGCTCCCCTCCCACTAAGTGCCGCCTAACTTAAGGTAAATTGTCCCTTAGGATTAACAATAATAAGCCGCTGCGCGGATTACTTAGCTGAACCTCGCTTGGCCGCGTGCTGCAGTCCCGTTGTTCTCGGGGAGAAAGGATGGGCAAAATTAGCAAGGCCGAGAAAGGAACTTCTGCGAGTTGGCAGGGGCCAACGCACTGGGAGCTCAGAGGCTCAATTTAGAGCTCACCTAAAGAGGTGGCTTGCGCTCAAGGAATGGAAACAGGCAATTGGCCTGTGCTATCTGCTCGGAGCTCAAGGCTCGAGGGTCTAAGCCCTACGTGGGTCCGGAATAGTGCTCTGGGTCCGGTGGGAGTCCGGCCCGGCAAGGAAGTAGGTCCGGGGAAGGAGAGGTAGGTCTCCCGGAAGGATAGGTAGGTTGTCCTAGGGGCAGCGCAGCGCGCTTTCTTAAATAGTCCTGCAGCACGCCAACCCCGACATCCATCAAAGCAACCCACATTCGCGCCAGCCTGTCAACGGGGAATCGAAGCGGCGATGGCCGCTCCGATTACCCAATGAACCGACGGCGGGAAACGACAGATGTTCTGCTCGAACAGCCGTCGGCAGTCGGCCAATGATTGTTACTCCGCCAGGACAATGGGAAGCGCAGGCGCCGACCTGCCAACAGTGACATTTACATGTATCTAAAGGAGGGAGGTCATAAAGTCGAGCTGGGCTCGAATACTGTAAAGAAGTGGGGACATGAAGAATTAATGATCACTCATAATGCCCGAGTGATTCCCAATATCTGATCGCGGTTTGGAGGAGAATTATGACCTAAACTACTCATACAATAAAAGCTGTGGCCGCGATCAGTCATTCCTACAGGGGTCTAGACAGATCCAGGGAGAGGGGATTCGACGGCTACTTAATTCACCGCCGCCCCAAACCCGGCCCTAAGATTAATGATCGTGTTTGCGGCCAGCTGCTATGAGGGTCGCAATTATTAGGTACTTAAAAATTTGAAAAATTATGCTGGCTCACACTCCCACTCGATTCCCGCAGCACACTCCACATCACTCCACCTTCGCTAGAGAAGAAATCCTAATGCGTACGTACGTACGGTTACTATAAATAGATTGGTGCGAGAGTAGAGAATGATCGGCGCCCCTAGTGATTACGGTATAGCGTCCTATGGGGGGTGGGTGCGCATTCCAGTCGCGGCGAAATTGTTCTCGATGCCCAGGGGTATGCTCAGTCCCGGCTCGCCTTTTTCTCCAGGTGGTCGCAGCTGTGTCCATCTTTCCCTGCCCGACTTGGTTTCGGTTGCGCAATCCTGGGGGCCCGGCCGTTTTTCCTTGAGTCCGAGGGGTCCGGCCGTGCTCTCACCAGGTGGTTCCAGGTTGGTTGGCCCGTTCGCGTCCTCACCGATCCTGTTGCCGGGCATCGGTAGCCTCTGATTTGCCGCGCGCCCCAGGTGTTTCCGGCTGGCCGTGCCCGAAAATGCTCGCCGGGCCGGTTGCCTAGCCGTTGCGCGCGGTCCAATCGGCGCTGCAGCTGGTCGCAGCTGGGGAGACCGCTGCTCAGGCCGCTTGTGATTCTGTTGCCGGTCGAGGCGTCTCCTCCCCGAAAAGGTCAGGGCCATAACAACTAAACTGTCACTAGGGTCCCCCTATGCTGGAATTCCCCACATTCCCAACTGTCTTCCTATTGGCTGGCGCTCCCGCCACTTTACCCCTAAACTTAGGTGCTATAAAAGCAAACACTTGACGCCCCATTAACTCAAGCCTGCTATCTTCCACCTACCGCTGTTTGTCATCTACTCGACTGCTCGTTGCAAATCTTTTTCGACTAATCTGACCATGAAGCCTACCACCCAGCCTGTTGTCCCGCTAGTCGACGCCGCGGGCCCGACCCAGCTGCTGCCTGATGAAGAAAGGTGAGTTATTTTGCTTCTACTCGGCCTCCCAAGGCCGGTTATTAAGGGGGTTTTGCGAGAGTTATTGCATAATTATTAGAATTAACATTAATCATGACCCTTGGCACGCCCAGCTTGTTTTACTCGAAATTGATCCCTGCCCAGGCCCAGATGCCCACCCCGCTGTCAACTAAAGAAACACTGCTGGCAGTTTTCTTTTAATTAGAGTTGGGTTGGACTTTAATTTCACCTAATACCTGCGCTGGCGATCGTCGCTATCAATAACTCATGAGTTTATCGCCCACCTAATTTTTCAGAAAACAGATGCCGCCACCGCCCACGCGGATCACCTTCAGCATTCGTAAGTTGCCTGAACTTGAATTCTAAAACCTCTAAAACCCTATCCGAATCTTGCCACCATTTGAAATACTTCCAACTACCCGAGCCTATCATCAACATGGAAAACTCGCCTTCCTTCCCACAGAGATCGAAGTGCCCTTCGGGCAGACGAATATTCCGGCAATGGTTCATAGCAATGCCCTGCTGGGGCCGCTTGGCCTGGCCACGGCGGCCGGCATAATGATGGCTGTGGCGGCACTATGGTACAGCCACCACCGCCAGTGAAGTGGTCTGGAAAAAGTTCTCCTATGAAAAAGTGACCCATAGTTTCTTTTTTCGAATTACTGGTGTGTATAGAATTTTCCTAGTGTGCCGTGCTGCCTCCGTCGTTTTTTTTGAAAAATACAATTTTGCGAGTGTACCGTGCTGCTTCCGTAGTTTTAAAAATGTGATTATTCAGCCTGCCCAGTGATTTCTAAGCGATCTCTTTCGTTAAGTTCTTCACTGTTTTTTCTTCCTCTTAGAAACCTTATGCTCCTTCATACTAGAAGAACTCCAATCGAAAAGGCAACACGTCACCTGAGCTTGCCCACTAAAGTTTACCTCCTTACTAATAGTAAGTTTTAATCTGGCCCGAAAGCATATAGCATTGTTCTTACTTAGGTGCCCGCAGTTCCATTGACTCATCCTAGTTGTAAACAACCATGTTCCCAGACTAAGTGCCCTTTCATTCTCCTTGCATTTTACGTGAGAAAGAAAACCATTTGACAACTCGCTAACCCTCCGAGCCAATGAGAACACTCCCCTTAAGTCCTATCGTATGCCCGATCGGTTCCTTGTTTTGTGACTGCCCTCAACAAACATAGAGGTGCCCAACATACCACCCCGCTCACTTTAGCGGGTTGGTATCCCTCCTAAAATAGAAATCGTCCCGAGATGCACCCCACAGACCCACCCGAAGCAAAAAGGATAAAGAAGGGTGCCATGCATAATGCGGTGCGAAAAATGTTAAATGTTTGAGAAAAGAAGGTGCACTTCCTAGTTTGCTACAATCATTGAAAACATCTCATGCGAAAATCGTACAAGGGGAATTTCACCCCATTACGTATGTTTTTGTGGTTTTGGCTAGATTATAATAATTTTTAGGCAGAATTTTGGCGCCAAGATGGCTTTAATGAAAAAGGAAAACACAACACTACGAGAAAGAGTGCGCGGTGCGAAAAGTTATTAAAGGGGAGAAGAAAAGGGGAAAGGACAAGGGGGGAACAGGGAACAGGGGCCTAAAGGATAGGGGTCCTATTCCTACAGTTCGGCGGTCACCGCCCCAATTGATCCTACCTCGCGCCTCCTATTCTTCGGCCTCTTCCTTGATGGGCGTGCTTTCTGCTGGTCCCTCGCTAGCTCCTTCGCCTTCCATCTCTCTCACCATGCGGCCGAGCGTGCTGTCCCCGGGCGGTGGCTCTTCGGCGATGCGATGTCCGTGGAGCCATTCACGCCAGTCCGGGTCTGCCGCTGACCTCAGGGTGACCTCTGGCATCCCGATCCGGCGCATGACCAGCTGGTGCTCCAACTCTTCCTGTCCTGGGATCCTTTTGGCCTGCAACCAGGACGCGAGCTCATCGGGGATGGTGATGCTCCAATCCTCTGGCGGGCTGTACTCCATCCACCGCAGGTTCCAAGGGAGGTTTGCTTCGTCTTCTCCCCTAGGCGGCAGAGGATCCCGCTCCTCGCACCACGCCTGGGCCAGCCACCTAGATTCTGCCAGCTGGCAGGCAAGGGCGAGGTCGACGCCTGCTTGGGCCGCTCGGCCTAACATGGGTAGCAGCCACAGGCGGACCATCAGCCAGGTCCTCTTCCCTGCCAGTTCGCGGCGATAGTCCGTGGCGGCCACCTCTAGCCACCACGCCAGGACGGTGCCAAAACTTGCCATGTCTCCGCTAGAAATGGAATATCTATCCCAAGAACGAAATGAATGTCTCCCCTACACGCGGCTCTCCCTCTAAATAGTATCAAGGCCAGAAGGGGGGGGAAGAGAAGGGGGAGGGGGGAAAAATGGGGAGGGAGGAAGTTCCTCAGCCCTAAAAGGCAGGCTTCCGCCTGAGCGAGAAGGGAATAGACTGGCTGTAGATAATTAGATTTCGCGAGTCAAAATCGAGAATGGCGTGATGGTGAGCCAACCAGGAAGCGCCTAGCAGGGGAGAGCAGTCGCCCTCGACCACAAGGAATAGCGTATCCAGTGCTTCGGCGCCAACCTGTAATTTGATTCTGACTTGCGCGAGTGCAACAATTGGTGTGCCATTGTAAGCAATCAGTGAAAATTGGGGGGGGGTTCGAATGGGAACTGTCGGATGATGGATGATAGCGAGTCCGGGAGCACATTGACCATAGATCCAGTGTCGATCAACAGGTCAAGGGGTGTCCCGTCCACCTCCAAGGCGACCCATACCTCGCTAAGCTTCTCAGAGCGGTTGGGGCGGGTGCGCACTCGGGTGGGGACTCGGCCGAGTGAATTCACTCGGACTTCGATGAGGGAGGCATCAACGGGGGGGCCTCGATCGCCCGAGCTGCCTGAGGCGCCTCCGGATAATCGAGCTGCCTCCAGTCGGCGGCCCCACTCCCGTTTCCCGAAGCTGCGCCTCCACGGTGCCTTCGCCGCGCCCACGGCCTCTCCTGCCTGTGGTGCCAGTGGTGTCCTGTGGTGTGCGGACAAGGAGGCAGGACCGGGGCCAGCTTCGGCTCTCACCTGCCGCACTCGGCGGCGCGGATCCCGTTCAGCTGCCATCTCAAATGCCTGGGTGGCGGCGCGCAGCTCAGCGGCAGCCGCCTCTACCGTGGCGAATTCTAGCCGCATAATGGGCGCCAACACCTCCGGGGGAGCCGTAATACCTTCTAGGAAGGAGGCCAGGAGGGCTTGCTCAAAGGGTGGGCCGCGGCCATTTGGATTGACCTGGGTGGCCACAGACCGCAGGCGGTCAGCGAACGAGGCGTATGACTCGCCTCTGTCCTGCTTAAGATTGCGCCCGCTAAGGAGCCGGGCATAGGGCGTGCAGGCGCCGCTGAGGGCCTCGGTCAGGTCTTGCACAAACCGCGGGTAGGTCACCCGGCGCGGTAGGCTCATGGCCTGGGTCAGAGGTTCGCCCCCTAGGTGAGCCAGGAGGGTGAGGATCTTTTCCTCCTCCGTCTCCAGCCCCTCGGCCTCGACTTTTAAATTGAACCGGCGCAGCCAGCGGGGAAACGAGTCTTTCGCCGACTCGAACGGCTCTAAGGCAATTTTAACCCGGTGGGCCCTAGCCCGTCGCGGCTTTAAGCGCTCCATCAGGGAGGCCAGGCGCTCCACTGGGTCTGCCGGCTGGGCTGCCGCGGTTGCTGGGGGCTCGGCTCGCGCTGCTGCTGCAGCGCGGCCTCTGGGTGGGCGGGCATTGCCAATGGCCTCCACCACCTCATCCTCCTGGTCGGACATGTCGACCAAAAGAGGAAATGAGGATTTTGCGAATTAAGAGGGGGTTGTCGCTAAAGCAACACTGGGGATGAGAAAGGGTGGGCTAAGCGGGATGCTGCACACGACAGTGGCCGTGGCAAACTGAGCAAATGAGAAGGCCGACGAGCTGGCCAGACAAGCCTTGAGCCTCGACCAGCAGATTGACCAAGTCGGACCGACTGCGCACCGCCTCGCCGTGAGACACATGCTCCGCAGATGGAGAGCCACTCGAGACAATTGTCACCCGCACCCAAGACCTACCCCTGGCCACCAAGACCTGGACCGGTGGGGACAGGCTACGTTGTGCCAGCTCCGAGTGCTCCGCTCCTCACTCACGAGAGACACGATGCTGCGCTTCGGCCTGGCCGACAACGACAGGTGCCCTGCCTGCAACGAACCGGACTCGGTGGCCCACCTTCTCCTCGACTGCCCAGCCTACCAACCTGCTCGCAGCGAGGCCTGGGGGAACGGCCCCATTGACCTGGAGAGGGTCCTGGAGAGCGACGCGGCCCGCATCTGCGCCCGCATCGGCATCTGGCCGTACGGCCCCGCCCATCGACGACGCCGGCGGGCGTACGACCCCCACCCGGCCATCTGCGGATGACCGGAGTAGGGAGTGAAGAGAGAGAGAGAGAGAGGAGGATTTGGACCAGGCCCTGCTGGTGGAGGTGGTCTAGGTGCCAGGCTGGCCAACATGCGAGGCATGATAGTCTACTGGGTTGCAGAGACTCTAGCTAGGAACGGTCTAGAAATGGATCTCCAAGACAGGCTTGAGAGGCTGGGTGTCGAGCTGATGGACGAAGATCTTGACCTAGATGGAGAGGCCGTGGTGATTGACATGAACGAGGCAGAGTTGAAGATAGACAGAGACTATCTGGCCGTCATGTTTGTGAAGAACTGGGACCAGCGTTTTCCCACCACTATCTCCATTGCCGCAGGGCTGGCTTCAAGTTCTCCTCCGGCCACAACCACAGTGCAGAAGGCATACGGGTCATTCCATATAACTTGGACAAAAAATTGAAATTTTTTTCTTCCTATTCTAGTGTTTTTAATGACTTTTATTGTAACTATATATATTTAGCCAATAAGTTCTGATTTTGATAATTAGTTTTAAAAGAGGTATCTGCTCTTTTTTGCTTTCAAACTATGATTAAATTCTTACACATGTAATTTAGAAATTGTACCACATCTTTACTATTTAATGGAACAATAACTATTGGTGGAGTGATCAGTGGAATAATCAGATCATGTAGTACATATGCTCTTTTTACCCATTTCAATATTAGAATATTTTTCAGTTTGTATAGAAACATCATGTATTTTGTATAAAAGTTAGTCAGCTGTATGAATGTTACGACCAGAATGTTTAAAATGCATTCAGTTCTACTCATTGAAGTGGAAGTTATTATAGGGTGCAGGGTACACTTAAAAAACTCATTCCTTATGGTGTCAGTATTGTCAGAAATTTTTAGACTGCCACATTTTTCCATTGAGGCTAAAAACTGCTTGTTACGACCTGAATGTTGTGGTCGTAACATCCTCCTTCTGGTCGTAACATAGACGTTTGTATGCTATTATTCTGTGATATAATGTCAATATAATTATTCTCACAGCTCAATCCCCTTCTCGATTCAACATATGATGCAAACTATTCGTTCTATAGTCATATAAGTTACATTCTTCAGCTAGTAAGCTCTTTAAGCTCTTGCAAGCTCTTAAATTAAACAATTATGGTGAAAACGAGCGCGGAAAACTCTCGGAATTTTCGTCGTCGAGCTGGCGATGTCCTTCAAGCCTCCGAGCGAGAGCGCAGTCGAGTGCGGCGTCAGTTCGCAGACAGCGCAGATATTGCGAAGCAGCGTGCACAAGCAAGGGAGCGAATGAAAAAGATGCGCCAGCGTCACCTGCGGTACGAATCTGATTGTATTTAAGTTGTTACAGCTATGCAGTCAAACAGTTTATGTTTTATTTATAGCTAGCTTACAACAAATAACTGTAGATCGCCAATATCAAGAAGAATCACTTCTGGTCTGCAAGCTTATCAGTCCGAGCTACTTACCGTTCGCCTCTCTCTACAATGCAAGCACTTACTGAAGCTGCTCAATCCGAGGCTCCTGCCGAGCCACCGGTGAATCATGCACTTGAAGGAAATCCTTCAGCAACGTCGGCAAGCCAAACTGCAATTTAAATTGTAGTTGGAACATGGGTGCTCGTGAACTACAATGAGTTGAAATACCCTGGCGAAGTCACCAAAATTAGGAAGTCGGATGATAGTGCCACTGAGTACCGGGTCAACGTCATGGCCAAGTCTGGTGACCGCCATTTCATGTGGCCTAAGAAGAAGGACGAAATTTATTATTATCAAGTAGATATAATTTAGGAAATTAGCCCACCAACTCCTGTCGACAGGCGGGGCCACTTCCATTTTGATGGTCTTCCATGAACTTATTCTTCCAACTTATGCTTCTTATGCTTGCCACAACTTCTGACTATTCAGTGATGAAAATATTGGTCTGAAATGGTTGATAACACAAAAAATAGCTATTCTATTATTCATTTATTATTCAAAGGTAGAAATTTGCCAAGGGATAGTACTTTGTTGATCTGAAATGAAAAAAAAATTAGAAGTCGGTAGTTTGAAATTTGTTACAACCGCAATGTTACAACTGCAAGGTTTAAAACAAGTTTAATAGTTCAAAGAGTTGTTATGCAATTATTATGTGCACTATTTTTTCTTGTTGTAATAACATTTCAACACATTATTATTCATTACAGTGCCTCTAAGATTTGTAGATTGAGTAAATTCACGAACACAAAAGACATCCTTCAACTGTTTCGATTTCTCTTGTTACGACCATCATGTAACTTAGCCTTCAATTTATTTTGTTATCATTAGTCAAATGAGTAAAACAATTTTTTTTGTGTAACAGACATATTTTGCTTTTAGAATGACTCAAATATAAACGATTTTAGCTTATTATAGGGACTAATTCATGAGCTTGTATGTAAAAATGTTACGACCATCATTATATGGAATGACCCATACCGCTTGTACGAAGCCAGCGGTGTGGAGAGATCTCCAAGAAGTGGTTAAAGAGATCAGCAGCAAAGGCATCCTAAAGAAAGACCTTGCGGAGTACCTCTGCGATAAGTTTGGCAGATCAGCCATCAGGGAAGACATGCAGGCGACAATCGACCACCTGGCAGACTTCCCTGACGAGATCAAGCCGAGAAGTGAGCCTAAGAATTTCCCCAAGCTCATCTGCATGCTGACAGATGTGCCCTGCCCTGCTGCTAAGGGCAAGATTCTGAAATGGGATAAAGAACCAGTCCTTGAAGTGATCAGGAAGGCCACAATCAAGAAGTGAGGGCCGACTCCCTCACTCAACTGGCAGCACCTGGTTTAATAGAGGTGCTGTCTCTGCAGTGGTCTGTTTTTCTTTCTTTTCTCTTGATTCCTCATTCCCTTTTCTGCTCACAGTTCTACTCACATATGGAAACCCAGCACTCTCCAAATACAAATTTGCTTCATTCCAATCAATTTTATTTCATTTTATTTCACTTTATTCTATTCAATTTAACTTAATTTCAATTTATTTCACTTGTTTTGTTTGTACTGCACCACCCTGATGGTGTTCCGAACTGTTAATGCCCTCTGACACACAAACCCATACAAAAAGCCTCTCATTATCCATAGTCAGGAAGGTGGCCTCTGAGGCGGAAAATTCCGGCGCACACAAAGGGTCTCGGAGCACATCGGCGCACAAGCGCGGCGCACACAAAGGGTCTCGGCGCACATCGGCGCACAAGCGCGGCGCACACAAAGGGTCTCGGCGCACATTGGCGCACAAGTGCGGCGCACACAAAGGGTCTCGGCGCACATTGGCCCATAAGCTGCAGTACACACTATAAATTCCTAGAAGTCGTAATTTGTCGTAAATTGCATATTTGTTATTCTAACGGCATTTTTCAAATATTGAAATTGTTCATAATTTTTGAAATCGTATGATTGAACATCTTGTATCATTGTCGTAACTCGTAAATATTTTTCGTATTTCCTGTTTCCTATCAACTGTCCGAACTGTGTTACAACTTACAATTACTGCTTTCGTTTCAATTCAGTTTTTTTCAATATTACATATATTTGCTTGGCTTAGTAATTTGCTTGTATAGTATATATATATATATATATTTAATAACATCATTTCTGCGACTCTTATAGTTATATGCTCTAATGCAATGCGACTCTAATATTATTCTTATGACTCTTACTTGTCTTGCTTGCTTGTCAGTTTAGTTTTTGTATTATAGTAAGTAGTTTAAGTAACTAAGTTCTTCATTATTTTGATTTGAAAGTGTCCATTCATATTCTATATCTCAAGCTTATTCCTAAAACTAAGTACTTTTAAAGAAAGCTATGTCTCAGTCTCAGCAGACTGATTCCTCTGATTCATCTGATTCTGAGGCTGAGAGTCGTGAAGATGGCACTCATTGTGAACAAAGTCCAAGACCAGGACCAGGACCAGGTGAGCTGAGCTAAGCACTGAGTTTGTATTAGCTATTAATTAGTGTAAAATACCACGTTAGTCAACAAAACCTAATTTTGGTATGGTTTCATTCAAAGCTTCACAACTTTTACAAACTATAAAACTATAACAAGAACTTGGTCTCAAAAGAAAGTAGACAAAATTTCACATCTTTTGACATATTGCATTTAAAAGTCTAATTGGTATTTGCTGAACAGTATCCATTTTAGTAGACTTTTTTTGACAAAAATTGCAGAAATTAAAAAGGCAAGAAAAAGTGACTTTCAAAAAATGGACACTGCTTTCTTGCCAGGCAACAGATTACAACAAGTGACCACTTCTCTGACTAAAAACAAGCTAGGCTTTCATGAACTCATGATTCTTTTTTGTGCTCTCAGGACCAAAAACATTCATGCAATGGATTGCAAAGTTTAAAAACATGTTTTTCACCTAAAATTTGTTGACTAACATGGTATTTTACACTATATAATTTTTATTGTGTTGTATAATTATAATAATGTATAATTTTTTTTAATTGTGGCCTGTGGGCAAGAATGTGAATACTATATAATCTACTAGTTTCATTTAAACATTTCTATATTGTATACAAATTAGCAAATATTAATTTTTCATTTTATAAAATTTTAAGCAGTTACAGAATGATGAATGAATCATACTGATATTGAGTTAAGAGTCTGTTAGACACTATGTGGGTAGTAGTGGTTGTGGAATTTCAATGTTACCAAAGCAGACTCTTCACAATTTTTGAAGTTGTTTTAAAAAATATGTTTTAAGTTCAAGAGTTATTAAAGCATTTCTTTACTTCTTCATAACATCATGTTACTTTTATATTATTAATTAACAGAATCTATTTCTCCTGCTCCTGTGCAGGCCCATGGACTAGCTGGTCCATGGGCAAGACTATTTGGAAAACGAGCTATGGACATAGACTCTTCCAACTCTCGTGCCACTGGACCCATAACATCCAAAGATGAACCACCATCCAAGAAAAGACGAGTTACTTGCAATGTCCATTACTGCTTGAATTGCCTCAGGGCTGGAAAGATCATTGTGCAATGCCGATTGTACCGAGGGAATGAGTCGTCGAAGAAACGGCACATTGCACACCATCATACAGATGCCAAGGGCACTGTTCTGCAGCGCCCAGAGTTTGGCTCGCAAGACAGTCTGCTGGTGCAGCAGCTGCTGCGGTCCAGGACAGATGACATAGTACAGGAAGAAGCTTCCGAAGCGACTGAAAGTAATGCGCCTGACAACACTGGAGAGTCAGAGCTGGAGATAACTGCTGCCGACATTCCTGCTCCCATCAACCTAGCTGGTGACGTTAGAAATCATGTGTCTGCAGCTGATGTACAAGAATCGACATATAACTTTGGAGTAGGACGCATGCGCTTCCCATCGGGAGTTTCCTGCATCTCAGGATCTGGAATCGAGGGTGTTAATGAGTTGGAGTCTTCAACTGCCAGCCTATCAGCGATGATGAAGTTGCTAGCAGAGCAGAATGAGCAACTGGCGAAGCAGTCGCAGCAGATTGCCAATCTGAGCGATGTTATTGCGAAGCAGTCGCAGGAAATTGCTAATCTTAGCACTAGATTGGCAAAGCTGTCAGCTCAGGGGCTTTCGGCCACAGAATCCGTTCCTACGCCAGCAGTTGGTCGAGCCTCAGTGCTGTCTACCGAGAAGTACGCTTGCTTGGCTGATCTTCTCAAGCACCATTATGTTGGTGTATGTCCAGTGGAAGAAGACTATATCGTTTACTGTGTGCCATGCTTCCAGTTGGCCCGCCAGTCGCGCGATGTCTCTGAAACAATGTCAGTTGAGGGTGTGCATCGTCTTATGTAAGTTTAGGACAATAAGTTTTTGGCCTCCAAGATCTATTTATTATAATTCATTTACAGAAAAACAATTTATACTTTATTCACAGAAACCCCTCATCTAAAGGATCAATTGGCACGGGCCTATTTGTCAACGCAGCGAAGATGGAGAAGCTGCATAATGACCACTCAGCCTTCTGCAAATTCCGCTACGGGATTCTGAGCCACATGTCTGGAGCGAATAGCAGAGATCACCATTTTGCTGTTGATCTGCAGAATAATGAGGAGAAGCGAAACACTCTAAATCAGACGGTCGTTCGGAATATTATTCGAACTGCAGATCTACTCATCGAGACGGCGACTGCGGCCATGCATTACGAGCTGTTTATCAGTCATTTGGAGGCGTGTGAAGCCGAAGTTGGAAACATCGGACACGGATTGTGAGGGTTTTGCTGTTTCCGTTCACTTAGCCTATAAACATTGCCTACTAACTGGCTTTGCATTATTCACCCGTTCCAACTATATAGCCAATTCTGCAAGGAAATGTGGCGCCTGCTCGAGGTCTGCGTCGACAGGAGCACCAGCCAGTTTCTGCGCGCACCCCTGCCATCAACGGGTCTCCCGCCGCTCATCTGCCTCACCTGCGACAAAAGCACGCCGTCGCGCATCACTAACCAAGCGGTGATGGTGTTGGCCAGGTAGAATTACCTCGCATCGCATTACTGAAGACATGATTTCTCCTAATCCCTACTGCCTCTCAGAATAATTATTTAAGAGCGAAATTCCTGCAATTCACAGGGATCAATCTGGTGAAGCTTTGGCTATCCCGGCTGGCGCACCTCCGATTTACGATAGCGGTATGGACGCAGGAGGCGAAGCCCTAACCAAATTGCTGTTGGAGACGGTACGAGTATTCGATCCTCCCTTGCGCAGTATCGTCGGCGTCGTTGCCGATGGTCAGTACATCTACAATCGGCCGTTCGCAGATGCGTTGCGCAGGCAGTTGAATATCGACGTCGATGACAAGGAGTTTGTGCCCATCAGCTGGGATGCGGCGCACTATTTGAACCTGGCGGTCACCGATGTCCGCGATGGCCGAAACCCCAACGGAGAGTTCTTCAGCCGGTTTGTAAAGCGGGCCAACGAATTTTCCCACCAGTTTGGTCGAGGCCGGGGCTTTGCCGCTTTAGAAGAAGCGACGGAGGAGGGTGCCAGGTGCATCTCCTCATTTGCGACACATCGCTTCGCCAGCTCAGCTATGAAGCAGTGGGAGGCCATCGCGTCTTCTTATGGTGTAAGTAATGGCTGCCATAAAAATCGATACTCGATACTCGATACTCGCATTAGTATTACAGGGTATTTCCCAACGGTGTTACACACTAGTTCGGAAAAGTGTCATATATAATTTTTTAATCAAATAACTCACAACTAAGCTTAGGAAATTGTGATATTATGTTCTGTTATGTTATTATTGTTTAATTTAGTATAATTTGTTTTACTTTAGACCTATTTATTCCAGTTTTTATTACTTTTTAAATTCGAAAAATACTGTAAACAATGTAAAACTCCATGTCCAAAAATATGGTAGCCTAGTTCCCTGTCTATAAAAACGTGACTATATGTTCATTTCTTATTGCTTCTATGTTGTATTCAGCCACTCATATGTTATACCTGATTGCACAACCGTTATTTCTAGTTTCTAAACAGTTTTGACGGAATTTTAAAGGTTCCTAGCATGTCCTACAAAATGTGTCATCTGAGCGACGCTAGACATGCGTAAATTGAAGTCAGATATTTAAGCTATGGAAAGTGTATTAAACAAAGGCATTGGCTTAAATAATTGTCATGCTGTATAGTCTAATGTCTGGTCTCACCCTGTGACTCGTTGAGGAATATAGTTTTTTCACAAACTCAAACATTTTTACGTTTTTTCGTGTACAGTTTTTGTCATCTGAGCGACGCAAGAAAAATTAAATTTTTTATTACACAGTCAAACTAAAGAAAGAAGTAGAATTTTATTCTTAATTGAGAATAAATTTTGATTATAATGACGTATGATTTGACTATGAATATATTTGGATTCAACTAAAAAGTTGACAATACACCAGTTTGTGTCATCTAAGCGACGTCATCTGAGCGACGTCGCTCAGATGACGTCGCTCATATGACATACCAAAGTGTGCAAATTAGGTTGGATTTATAGCCTTTATGTTAGTCATTCCAGCTACATCAGAATGCCAGAGAATCCCGAGCTCAAGAAGATGCGGCAGTTAGCCTACCGACAACGAAAAAAGGAGGATGACAATTGGAGAAAGAAGCGAAATGAGACAAGCAAAAAGAGCTATCATGAAAAGAAGATGGGGCCCATGACAGAGCGCGACTGGCGTATGAAACGTCGTGTCTGGAAGAAAAATCAGAAAAAGTGCCGACTGCAAAAGAAGTCTAAACTCGAGCAGGAGACACTGCAGCCTCTGAATTTTGCTAATGGTGAACATACGTCCGACTCTGACACCAGTGTTAATACGGTGCCACTCGTGTCTGTCGATGTCCAAGTAAGCACACCAAAAACTACAAAAAGAGGGCGTGAACGTCATTCTGGTGCTGGCCGCACCTTGGAGGGGACACCCCGAGGGACCGTGCGAAACGTCACGCCAGCTTCATTGGCAGCACAGCGTCGTGAAAAGCGCAAAACTGAGCAGCGGATTCACAGACTGCGCTCAGAGCTAGCTAAGTACAAACGGTACTACTGGCGCTTGTACACGAGAGCTAATCGGCAAAAAAAGGTATGCATTGCCAGTACACACGTGTAGGACTGTGGCAGCTTCGACTGTCATGGCAGAGCGAGTCATGCAGACCAGGCAGCGTGGCGTTCGGTGTCCAGTGGCCATCATGCCATCATGCGCGAAAAGCTACAGGCACATGAGGTGTTTCTGCAGCACCTGCGAGAAGTGAAGACAAAGCGCCCAGTGATGCGCCTGACAGTGGCTCTGCTCAACCGATCGCGAAAAATACTACGAATGGGCGGAGCAGCTGGGGTAAAGAGGAAATTTTTATCTTACATTTATTTTGGACAGTTGCGCAACTAGGATTTTTTAATTTTTTGTCGGTCTCCAAGCAAGCAAGTGAAGTTGCATTTAAAGCATAATTTGAATCATTTTCAGGTAACATTTTATAAATCTGTTGCACTTCTCACAGGCCCGCAGCGCTCGCTACCTGGTTCGCTTGTTGGCCGTCGACCCCAGGACGGCCAAGAAGCATGAGCAACCACGACCAGTGGAAGAGCTGCCAGCCAGTGCCCAAAGACGACAGTATGTCGAGTCATTCTTCTGTCGTGACGAGAATTCCCGCCTCGCTGCTGGGAAGCGTGATACGGTCACACGAAACAAGGTCAAACAGCAGAAGCGGTACTTAAACTTCAGCATTGCCATTCTGTACAGCAAGTACGTTGCCGAAGTTGGTGAAGAGGTGGCTGTCAGCGCTACGACTTTCTACCGTTGGCGGCCATTTTATGTTGTGTGGCCTCAGCTGAATGACCGGAGCCAATGCATGTGCATGCCATGTGCCAACATGAGGGTAAATTTAAGACCAAACATCATAGGATTGTAAGTGCATGAAATGAAATTATAATAAATTTGAATGCTAATTTTCTCTGCATTTTTTACAGCTTCTGGTCGATGGCCTCTATGCACGCCAGTTACTGCGATGCCGTGGTCTTGACGATCTTGTGGAAAAGATTGTTTGCCGAAGCGACAGCACTGACTGCATGTATGGCAGATGCAACCTCTGTTGCGACCGGACTGTGCGGGCAGCTGAAGGCCCGCTCAGTGATGCCCAGTTGAATAGCTCAGTGCGCTACCATGAGTGGGGTGAATCGGGCGGGTACAATGGTGTTGTCTGCATGCAGGTAAAAATGAAAATTATCAGTATTATTACCTTGAGGAGCCTACTGGTCCAATGAAATCTGAAGTATTTACTAAATATTACCCTGCCTTTCAGAAGTCTGCTCTGGCTCTGGAACTCTGTGAGCAGTTCGAGCAGCAACTACGTCGCTATGCCCAACACACTTTGCGCGTGCGGCACCAGCTGCAGGCATTCCGAGTGGCACGCACCACCTTAGCGCCGGGAGAAATCATCCTGCATGTTGATTACTCTGAAAACTTTTCTGCCAAATACGCCGAAGAAGTTCAGTCCTGCCACTTTGGCGGCAGAGCCCAAGTCGTTATTCATCAGGGCATCCTGTACACGGCTGACGTAAGTGACATATACTATGTGCATTATCAATATACTTACTGCATGGGAGTGAAATCAGAGTGCATGCACGGTAATACTATGCAGCAGTGATACATTTACAGACGTCTACAGTATGTATTCTCATTTCAGGAGACTCCTCAGGCATTTGCCTCGCTGTCAGCTGACACGAGGAAGAAAGCAGCTGGGGTCATGGCACATTTGCGCAGCATCCTTGACTATGCCAGTGACCGTTGGTCAACCCTTCGCAAGGTCACCATCCTGTCCGACTCTCCGTCCTCGCAATACCGCAATCGGTACTGCTTGTACCTAATGCGACAAGAGATGCAGGCACGTGGCATCAACGCATGGGAGTGGCTCTTTTCTGAAGCAGGCCACGGCAAGGGTGCTGCTGATGGAGTTGGCGCCGCCATCAAGCGCAGATGTGACGCTGCCGTCTCAAAGGGCTTCACTGTAGAGACCCCTAGCCATGTCATCAGTGCTGTCAAGGAGTCTGATGATTCGACGAAGATCCTGCTATTTGAGGTAAAGTCAGTATAATTACATTTATCATATTTTCCTACTTTTTATTGTGCCATTTGTACTTATCACACCCGTAGGTCACTAGCCGCGACATCGACCATGCACAGGCAGTGCTGGATGAGGCCACCGTCCCACCAATGAAGGGTCTATCACGCTGTCATCAGGTGTGCGGAAATGCACTCCAGCAGTCCACTGTGTACCGTGAGCTCGCCTGCCGCTGTGCAAGTGACCCCATGCAGTGCACGTGCCACGGCACCAAGGTTTGGGGTGGCACGGACACCGATCAACGCCAACCAGCGCGGGATATGACTCCTGAAGCTCCTGAAGCTCATGTGGGCAGCTACGTGGCTGTTTCGTATGAGACCAGGGGTCGCATCGACTGGTACATTGGCCAGGTCACAGCTGTTGATGGTGGGAACCTGAGAGTTTCTTACATGACCAAGCTGCCAGGTGACAGGTATGTTGTAACAGTGAATGCTACAACTTTAAATTATATTGAATACTTTCAAGCTCAGTTACATTCTGGGAGGTCATATTTACTTTGCAGACTGTACTGGTCCCCCAAACCTGATGTCCTTGATGTTGAGCGCGCGTCGGTGCTGTGGGTCCTGCAGACAGTGCCAGAGATCTGCCCAGGGACGTCTGGCTCCAGGCGTGTTGTGTGTCAGCTATCGAAAGACGATGTGGAGCATGTCCAGTCCGCATTTGCTGCCGAAGGCTGACACTCAATTCAGCTTGAGTCTCGAACTGTCCACTGAGCACTTCATCAGACTTAATGCTACTTACACTTGCTTACACCAACTGTACTTTAAGTCCCGCGTGTTGCTTGATATGCTTGCTAAGTTCTGTTGTTATATTACTGGCATTCATCAAGCTTGAACTGCACACGCGGTGAAGCAAGAAAAAAAGGAAAACGCATTATGGACACGAATTTTGTGAAGTAAATTAGTTTTAGTTTTTATTCTATAAAAAGCGAGCGGTATATCCGAATGAGTTATCTAGAGATAATAGCTGCAAACCTAAAAACGTTATGCACGGCTTTATAGTGTATTTAAATTACGACATACTAATATAACAAATCAAACTAAATAGCATGTTTAACTTAGAACTACACGCTTAAAAACTTGCACATGTGTCTTTAGTTTTCATTCTGATCGAGTAATCTAGCACATAAAGCATATAGGAAGTATACAAATAGTTGTCATCTGAGCGACGCGTCATTGTCATCTGAGCGACGGTAGTGTCATCTGAGCGACGGGTAAATGTCATCTAAGCGACGGTCTGTAAAAAAAATAAAATATTTAAGACAGTTAGGCACAGGAAAACTGCTTTCGACTTAATATTTATACAGTATATGATGTGAGTGATGATTTAAAATGCTTTCGCCAATACATAAGTAAAAAAATTAAATTTACAACATGTGTGTATTTTTTTTGGGAAACACCCTACACATTTTTGCACAGGCTCTGCACAAGGCATTCCGTGCGGAAAACCCAAACTGCAATGACGACGAGACTTTGCAGTACGCGATGTTTGGCTGTGATTTTGTCTTTGACATGCTGGCCCTGCTCGATTTGTTAGCACCCCTCCGTGAACTGATGGAAATCGCCCAGGTAAGTCTAAAATACTTTTTAGCAGCTTGTTTCTTCCTTGCTTCTGCGTCATGTTGCTGTTGGCCTTCAATTACACAGGACCTTCAGCAGCCCCACTGGAAAGTGTCACTGCTGTGGCAGAAGGTCGCCAGCTACTTGAAGCGAAGGTCGGAATGCTTCCGCCTTTCCGACTATCCACGGCTAGCCTCGTGCTACGACTCAATTCGACCTGGCGGTGTATTCGACGGCGTGCCACTACTCGACGGTTGGCTGGTGACGAATGAGGGCGCACAGACGGCGTCTTCAGGGCGTATTGGGCGGACGACGAATGAGGCGCAGGTTAATTGGGTCGCACGCGACCGCGATGACATGCAAAGCGACATTGTTAAGCTTGCTGGTGCGCTGCACGATAGCCTCACTGAGCGCATCTCGAAGTCCTCCAATGCAGCAGTTTCTGATTGTGCAGTTATGGATGCTGCTACCGTCATTGGACTGCTGGCTTCGAACGATTTCGACGTCGACGTAGAGGCTTACACGGAGTCCCCCTCGGCCAAACGTCTCGTCGAACAAGCGCAGCGCCACGAACATCTGCAAATGAACGCGAAGTTATCGCGCAAGTATGTTGCTGCATACGTGGCCAGTGTGCACCAGGCGTTTAAGACTGGCAGGGGCCGTGAAAAATGGCTGTCGCCAGCCGTCTCGGAGCCAATTGTCGCCATCCGTGTCGCCGCCGACGCCGACTCATGCCGCCTCGATCTCCACCTGGAAGTCGTGACGGAGTCTGGCAATACGGTGTTCACACGCCTTGTGGAGAAGGCTGTCTACCAGTCGATGTACCACGACCCACGGCTGTTCGAGCCTGCCGGACAAAAGGCCTGTCATCTGCTGGATTTCGCGCTGCAACGCAGTGGTACTGGTGAGATCAAGGCACACAGTTCTAAAAGTTTTAAATTGTTTAATTTTAACTCTAGGAAACTACAATGATGATCGTGTCTTTTGTCCTGTTCATTCACATCAAACTTACATTACAATTAAATTCCGTGCTCTAATCTTGTCTTTACTTTCAGAGGCCATAGTAGAAACCTTCTACTCAGCCATGCGTTCGCAGCAGCAGCAAGGCGGCCAGTCGAATGATACTTTGGCGCAGCGGACGAAGCTTCATCTGACAATGCCGTCCATCAACACGCCGCAGATGGCTTCCCTCCTGGACGATGCTGCACGCCTATATTTCAAAGGCGACGAACAGCGCAGTCTACGTCCACATCGCGACCCACTCTTTTTTGACCCTAGAGGCCGGGCAAAAAAGAAGTATTTGGTCAGCAAGGTGGTCGACCGCCACACAACTTCGAAGCCGCGCTGCCCGTACATTGGCCGATCTGTGATCTGCGATCTGCGATGTGCGATCTGTGATCTGTGAATGCGATAACCTAACTGTATGATGAACGTATTTTATTTCGTAACATTAATACATCATATAACCCTTAGGTTAACATAGGGTGCTTTTCTGTGTAGGGTCAGGGCTAGGGGACAGAAACAGCGCATAGACGGCACACAGATGGCGCACAGACGGCGCACAGACGGCGCACAGATGGCGCACAGACGGCGCACAGACGGCGCACAGATTGTCCCTCCAAAATTTATTCCGGCGCACACTCTGCCACCTTCCTGACTATGGCTCATTATCATCGTACTGTTTGCTAGCTGGTCATATTATCTTTAGTTAATAGCAGATTGTAACAGCAGGAGGTATATCCCAGATGTTTTATTGTGTTTTGGGTTTTGATTTTTAGTATAGGGGTCTCTTCCTTGAAAAACATCTAAAAGACTTAAAGGTTCAAATAAATATATTCCAGACTAAGTGTTCATAAAATAATTATTCATTGGATATAAAGAGAGATATAAAGGAAGAGCTGTAATCCTTAGATCATTGGTAATGCCTTAAAAGCAGACTGAACATTGCAAACCAGACTAGCCAAAAACCCGCTTAACAAGTGAATATATAATCCTAGGCCTATAAAATTTTATGAAATAAGTAAACTAGAACTCGGTTACTATATAAAGACACTACCAACTCAGACTTAATACGCTACCATTAAGAGTTAAAAACTTCATATTACATTAAATTATAAGAAAGGTTAATAACCACTTTGATAACAGCAATTGGATACTAAATATTGTATAATAATCCTATAACAAATTTAATAATAACAGTGGGACATTAAATATATTAAGAAGCCCTAGGACAACTTTGGTGACAGCGGAAAGGATCTAAGAAAACAGCAAAAACTTTCAGATATGAATAGCCATCTTCTCTTTGTTTTCTTCGAATTTTATATCTAGTTATATGAAAAAATAATATAAAACAATAGCAGAATTCACTTGTTTCTTGTTGGGATGCTAAACAGATTTGATGTAAGAATAATTGAAGTTGCTAATTAAAGGGAAAAGTCCCTTTTCATAAAACATAAAGTCATGATTCATTCAAAATGGTAGCAACTTGCAAGAAGTTGCTTTGAATTCCAGTTTATATATTATTATTATATTATATTATATCGTAATCAAGATGTTGAAATTTTATTCAAATAAACTTACCACATTAAATAAAAACCAATGTAATCAGCTGTAAGATACGAAATGACGCTCGAAAGCTTTTTATTCCTGTCGAAGTAAACATAGAGATAGAGTCGTGGTATTGACTTGTCGAACGTAAGCGATGACACTCGTAGACACTGACCGCGAGCGAGCGAGCATCTAACTCCGATTAAATATAACCTAACACACTAGGTTAAACGAACGAATTAACAACGCAACCCCAAATTCACAAAAACTGGAGAACATTTTAAGCTGCATTGCAGTAACTAAGAAAATATATTAATTGACTAACAAATCATGCACCCAGTGATAACACAAAAGTTCTGGTATTTACATCGTTACACCACTATGGCCGGGTTATCAGTTCCCAGATTTTCAGTTACGAACGATAATTTTAATATGCAAACTAAAAAACGATATTTTTTCGAATCAAAAATACGTAAACGTATTAAAAACGTAAAATGCTTTTTGCAATATAACATCCAAATAGGTTATACACAAAAAATAGTTTTCTCTACCATGAATAGCAGCTTTAGTGCACGATCAAAATGCTGCTTACATTATACTATATCCTATTTACTAAAACTCACATTTATTGCTTGCATATACGAGTATGTTCTTGTGTGTATAGCTTATGCTATTGCACATTGCACAACATATCTAAAGCTACACTAAATGCTAAAAAAACTTACCTGTGTATAGATGTTATATTGAAAAAATAAAAATAACATGTTACATTACGGAACCGCTACGGAACCGATTGACAGAGTAACACTGTGCGGTGCAACCTCTCCATCTCCAACAAACCATCACACTGTCGATGGCGCTGCGATCTAGTTATATCTATGCTATTCCATCATCAGATGGCAATTAAAAATGCAGCATGCCGTGGCAATCGTCCTTTTAATACAATTACAAAAAATGAGCTGCAGGTTACTCTACGACCCTTTTGAACCAAGAACCATAGCTTTTTAGTTCATTACTAAACTACAAAAAATGACTCAAATTTATTAACAAAACAAAAAAACGTATTTAAAACGTTGCTTGATTTTTCATCTAAATTTTTAGCCTTTCCGTTTTTCTAAATTTTTTTTGCCTTGCTATAACGTAACAACTAAATGCATATGTTAGTAGATTGAGTAGATAAAGAAGTATGTTAAAACTAAAAAATAAAAAATTACGAAAATTAGTTTTGATTACTCGTTTTTGTTGCCTAAAAATATGCGAAGCAATGAAAGTTTATTTTAGCTCGTATTTGTTGAGGGGAACGGGAAAGTGGTAGTTATACAAATATGAGTAACGCGCATTTGCCAAGCACCCGGACGATAAAATAATTTTAGGACAAAATTTTTAAACCGATTTAATCAACAAAGATAATATAACCGCGTGTAAAAAATATCCCAATTACAGAGAGGCAGACAACAGGCAATTAAGTGTCTAACGCAGAAAATAATTCCTAAAATTCAGATAAGAATGGATGACTTAAAAAGCGAAATTTCTACGCTTGAAATCTAATTGACGCAACTACCAAAGGCCAACAGTGCAGGCAAAAATACCCTACGAGAATTTTACTTGTAGTTTTTCATCAGCTAAGTAGGGATTCTAGCCAGCCTTGACCAGCATGTAGGTTGCCCAGTACACCAGATTGAAAGCCAGGAATCCCACAGGATAGGCGAACACGAAGATGCCGTCCAGCTTATCCGGCCTGAACTGCTCGTCATCGTCGTCGGTGTCATCTTCAAAATTCATTGAGCGCTTCTTCAGTCGACACACGCCTACAACTGGGTGCCGCAGCTGCTCCTGCTGCTGGTTGTCACCGGGAACTGGTGGCAGTGACGTCGCAACCACCAGACCAGTCGAGTTGTTTTCAATGTTATCGTCTTGTAAGCAGGGCTGAAACTCCTCTGGCTGCTGCTGCTGCTGGTGCTGCTGCTGATGCTGGCAAGTGTTCATGGAACACCTGTGTCGAAAGCGTTTATTTAGGGATTAGATGAAACTAGTTTCTAACGCAGTAGCATTGAAAAGCGTACATACTAATAATATATAATTAACTTCACCATTTCTGCATGCATCCGAAGGCTGTGTTCAGAAGTTTACTCAAAAGACTTGTGAGCACCACTGGATCAACTGTAGCAATGCACCCAACTAAAGTACATAAGTTATTTAAAGGAGTCAGGAATCGAACCCCCTGTCCGACACCCTGACAACTTTCAACAAAGCTTTAATTACGAGTAGCTTTACATAAGTCTTCGCGAGCTGTTACTAAAACAAAACTGCCCTACATTCTGGTCCGGAGATGTTTTTTGACAGTCTGATAATAGCCGGTACAAATCAGCAGTTAGCATGAGAACCTTGAGTTTCCCGGCTGCTGCTGTTGGGACCTGTCCGGCCGCAGGAAGTTGCCCTTGAGCATGCTCATCTCCTTGCCCATCATTTTGCGCAGGTCGTCGCGCAGTTTTCTCTGCTCCTGCCTCCTGGCGAGCATGTTTACCAGGGCAAACTCCAGCAGAGAGCCAACAACGAAGGCCAGGCAGGCGAACAGCCAGGCGTCGATGGCTTTGATGTAGGACACTCGGGGCAGCTTCTGTGGTGTTTGAGATTCAGACAAATTGGAATCGCTCAAGATATTCAAGGTTACTAAGTGTAAGGTATGTAAAAAAAGAAAAACTTTACTGTACATTAGTTAATATTTCGCGCAAGTTTTAAGTAAGATTTAATTTCACACCTTTTTGCTTAAATGTGTATTCATTAGTTTTATTTTAATAATTTTTTTCGGAGTGAAATTTATTTATTTTTTTGTATTTAAAATAAAGCTCTTGTTTTTTTTCAAATAATTTTAGATATTTTATTTTGTACTTTAACCAAGTTAATTTTTTTTAATAGTTATGTCTATAGTTGCCTCTTTGGCTATCAAAAATACACTTCGAATGTTTATGTACTGAACGCAACGTCTTATATAATTAGAGACCCGTGAAAAAATCAAGAAACCTTCCAATAATAGTTATAACAAATTTACCGATTATAAACCTCCAGTGATATATCATGGAAAGAAGGCCGCTTAACTCAAGGGAATCCATCACATTGACGAGAATTATGACTTGATTTAGCTTAATCGTAAGATACAGCACAGAAGGCTACGCTCGTAAAATTTCAGTAAGTAGTTAAAATAATATATATTTTAGTTGCGTTGGGATAAGAAGGTTAAGTATTAAATAAGTTGGGACCAACAACAGGTAAAAATTAGTACAACGTTTTCCCACTGAGAGAGGGAGCGGAGATAACACCGGCAAACATCGCTAAGTCACTAACGGTCGGACCGCAGATTTGAGATGAAAAACAAAGCCAAACTCCGCTTATAAATTGACTTAAACAAGCCGAAAATGTTTGCCGTGCACCTGCAGCAGCCCCCAGCATGAATCCAGTTTGTAAAATAATATTTGCGTAGCAACAGGCTCTTCTAACTACATATTAGCTACTGGGAAAGCACCCGATTGAGCATAGCACAAGAAATTTGACCGGACCTCCTCCCACCTGACTGCGTGGGCCCCTGTCGGACTGTTGATAATCGGATTTAGGAAGGATTTCTAATCTTGTGCAGCTGCTAAATCTTCAGTTGTAAATAATGCAGTTCAGAAATTAGCATTAGGGAAGCACACGGAGATGCTAAGCCTAAGCAGTGCAGAGAATAATTGATGAATCCGTGACTCAAGCCATCACTTCTATCTGGTGCGATAAGATACTCAATGACTCTAAATTATATAGATTTTAGGTCTGCAAATCTGTGGATCAGTTGAGCATTTCTGCTCCGGATGGGTAATCAGACATTTTACGCACCACTGGGTCGATATCGCATTCGAGACATCTTTTTTTAATTTGAAATTCTGCTATTCAAATCCATTTGATTCACAGAATGTGCTTCTGCGACTCGCTGGGTCTTGAAGTTTCTGAAGGTGTCCCTTTGCTATTGAAGGTGTCCATCAGTTTCTGATGGTGTCCTTCAGTTTCTAAAGGTGTCTCTCAGTTTCTGAAGGTGTCTCTCAGTTTCTAAAGGTGTCTCTCAGTTTCTGAAGGTGTCCATCAGTTTCTGAAGGTGTCCTTCAGTTTCTGAAGGTGTCCTCAGTTTCTGAAGGTGTCCTTCAGTTTCTAAAGGTGTCTCTCAGTTTCTAAAGGTGTCTCTCAGTTTCTGAAGCTGTCCATCAGTTTCTGAAGGTGTCTTCAGTTTCTGAAGGTGTCCTCAGTTTCTGAAGGTGTCCTTCAGTTTCTGAAGGTGTCTGTCAGTTTCTGAAGCTGTCCATCAGTTTCTGAAGGTGTCCTCAGTTTCTGAAGGTGTCCTCAGTTTCTGAAGGTGTCCTTCAGTTTCTGAAGCTGTCCATCAGTTTCGGAAGGTGTCCTCAGTTTCTGAAGGTGTCCTCAGTTTCTGAAGGTGTCCTCAGTTTCTGAAGGTGTCCTTCAGATTCTGAAGCTGTCCATCAGTTTCTGAAGCTGTCCATCAGTTTCTGAAGCTGTCCATCAGTTTCTGAAGCTGTCCATCAGTTTCTGAATGTGTCTCAGTTTCTGAAGGTGTCCTCAGTTTCTGAAGGTGTCCTCAGTTTCTGAAGGTGTCCTTCAGTTTCTGAAGCTGTCCATCAGTTTCGGAAGGTGTCCTCAGTTTCTGAAGGTGTCCTCAGTTTCTGAAGGTGTCCTCAGTTTCTGAAGGTGTCCTTCAGTTTCTGAAGCTGTCCATCAGTTTCTGAAGCTGTCCATCAGTTTCTGAAGCTGTCCATCAGTTTCTGAAGCTGTCCATCAGTTTCTGAAGTTGTCCATCAGTTTCTGAATGTGTCTCAGTTTCTGAAGGTGTCCTTCAGTTTCTGTTCTGAACAAACAGTACTTTAGCCGCATTTCCAGATGAAGCAAGTTGATTGTCAAGTTAAATTACCTCAGAAGGAATATTTAAGCTTCAGCTAACCTGTTTGTATCTGCAGATGCGATTCCATAAAATGACACAACTAATTCATTGCAGCTGCAGGCTTCAAAGATAATAGAGAAATGACTAGAGACTAGATCACATGGCTTGGGAACACGCAGCTAATACAATAGTGAGTGCCCAACTAAAATATCAGCAGACAAGACTGCCCACTTGACTAAGTCAATTTTCTAAATGCTTAGTGATAAAGATATCTCTAAATCTATAGATCTACTAGGACTAATAGGAATTTTGAATTACTGATTTGAACTTTCTCGTGCAGACACGGAAAATAAAATCCTCATGATACCCTTCACAGCAAGTCAAACAGGCAGGCTATATCTTGTCTAATAGGTAGACTATGTCATATCTAACAGGCACCTACTGCCATGTCTAACAGGCACCTATTGCCATGTCTAACAGGCACCCACTGCCATGTCTAACAGGCACCCACTGCCATGTCTAACAGGCACCCACTGCCATGTCTAACAGGCACCCACTGTCATATCTAACAGGCACCTACTGCCATGTCTAACAGGCACCCACTGCCATGTCTAACAGGCACCTACTGTCATGTCTAACAGGCACCCACTGCCATGTCTAACAGGGCATGTATAACAGGTTCTGTCTAACAGGTCATGTCTAACAGGTCATGTCTAACAGGTCCTGTCTAACAGATCTAACAGGTCTTGTCTAACAGGTCATGTCTAACACCTGCAGCAGTTTCACCTGCATGGTGGCGGCCGACTGCGTCATTAGCGCCAGGATGGACAGCAAGCCGAGGGTGATTCTCGCTGGCACGGCCTTGTAGTCGATCCAGAATGAGATCCACGAGATGGTGACGATGAGAATCGACGGCAGGTAGGTATAGATAAGGTAGAATCCGAATTTTCGCACCAATTTGAATTCCACAAACAGGCAGGCGAACTGGCCGGTTGAGTTGTAGGCCTTCTGGCAGCTGCTGGTGTTCACGGCGGGAATTTCAAACTCGTTAAGCAGCATCTGCGGGTTCAGAGACACCGCCGGCTGGCTTGTCATCCACGCGAAGTCCAGCTCGCGCACTGAGAAGCCGTAGCTGCCGATTTCCAGCGGACAGAACTGCGTGTCCATGGGGAAGTTCCACAGCTGCGAATTGATTGGTTGGGCCCAATTTGAGTACACCTGGCCGAGTATGCCGAACATCTAAGCCTCATAAACCCCAGACCTAAACCTCTGAAATCCCAATCCTAAACCTTCTAAATCCCTGACCTAAACTTCCTATATCCCAAAACCAAAATTTCCTAAATCCCTGACCTTAATCTCCTAACTCCCATACCTAAACCTTCTAAATCCCTGACTAAACGTCCTAAATCCCTCACCTAAACGTCCTAAATCCGAGACCTAAACCTCATAAATCCCGGACCTAAACCTCCTAAATCCCGGACCTAAACCTCCGAAATCCCGAACCTAAACCTCCTAAATCCCTGACCTAAATCTCCTAACTCCCATACCTAAACCTTCTAAATCCCTGACTAAACCTCCTAAAACCCGGACCTAAACCTCCTAAATCCCGGACCTAAACCTCCTAAATCCCTGACCTAAACCTCCTAAATCCCGGACCTAAACCTCCTAAATCCCGGACCTAAACCTCCTAAATCCCTGACTAAACCTCCTAAATCCCGGACCTAAACCTCCTAAATCCCGGACCTAAACCTCCTAAATCCCTGACCTAAATCTCCTAAATCCCGGACCTAAACCTCCTAAATCCCGGACCTAAACCTCCGAAATCCCGAACCTAAACCTTCTAAATCCCAGACTAAACGTCCTAAATCCCTGACCTAAACGTCCTAAATCCGAGACCTAAACCTCATAAATCCCAGACCTAAACCTCATAAATGCCAGACCTAAACCTCAAGAACAAGCATCCTTTATTTCGTATCCCATAATCTATAATTGTGCTCCCAATTCGGCCCAAATCGTCATCACCAATTCATACTGATCATTTTGTGATAACTCGACATTCGCACTTTAGAAACAAAAAGCGATGAATCAATTCGAACCAATGACCCTATCTGTGATTCGCTCCACAGAACCAAACCAGCGATATATTAAATCCCAACTGAGATAGCTAATCCCACAAATCTCGGTTAGTCGAAACTGATTGATGAGTTTCTTCCTGCAGCCGAATGAGCACTGCTTGGGAACACAATGTACCAACAGGGAGGGTGGACAGAAAGTGCGAATTCGCGAGATTTTCTGATGCAGCCTCCGTGACAAAAATTGTCGAAAACTCAATTTATCAGTTATATACGCATTCTAAAGACTAGTAGTGCTTCGCTGCCCATTTTTCCTTCCAGCGTTTGAAATTTTCAAAACATTTAGTCTCATGAAAATTTCACATTTCATTGGCTCCATATTACTTTGTGAATAAGACTCTCTGCTTATCACTCTCTCCTCATCACTCTCTCCTCACCACTCTCTCCTCATCACTCTCTCCTCATCACTCTCTCCTCATCACTCTCTCCTCATCACTCTCTCCTCATCACTCTCTCCTCGTCACTCTCTCCTCATCACTCTCTCCTCATCACTCTCTCCTCATCACTCTCTGCTTATCACTCTCTCCTCATCACTCTCTCCTCATCACTCTCTCCTCATCACTCTCTACTCATCACTCTCTCCTCATCACTCTCTCCTCGTCACTCTATCCTCATCACTCTCTCCTCATCACTCTCTCCTCATCACTCTATCCTCATCACTCTCTACTCATCACTCTCTCCACATCACTCTCTCCTCATCACTCTCTCCTCATCACTCTCTCCTCATCACTCTCTCCTCATCACTCTCTCCTGGTCACTCTCTCCTCGTCACTCTCTCCTTGTCACTCTCTCTGCCTAATCCTCCATACCCCCTCCCTAATCCTCCATTCTCCCCTCTCTAATCCTCTATTCTCCCCTCCCTAATCCTCCATTCTCCCCTCCCTAATCCACCATTCTCCCCTCCCTAATCCTCCATTCTCCACTCGCTAATCCTCCATAACCCCTCCCTAATCCTCCATTCTCCACTCGCTAATCCTCCATTCTCCACTCCCTAATCCTCCATTCTCCCCTCACTAATCCACCATTTTCCTTTCCCATTATCCTCGGATAGAAGGCTTGGGGGCTTGTCGTGCAATTTACGCCCTTGAGGGCCAACCTGAGTAAGTGTGTGATCAGGGGTCAGCGGAATGGGCAGAATTGCCTCCTCGCTGGCTGCGGGTCTAGTGTCACCAAATGATGCGCCTGCAGCCCCCTTCAAAAATCACCATCATAATCGAATTTTGTCAGCCTGACCTGCATGGGGCAAGACAGTTTAACCGTGAGCTTCTGCGAGAATGTGATGGAACCGTCGTGCTGCAGCCAGATCAGGTAGTTGGGCGTTGTGATCTCGTGCAGGAAGCCGTACTTTGAGTTGCGAAAGAACAAGTCTGGAATCCAGATCTGCTCCTTCAGGTAGCTCAGGCTGATTGTGTGCTGATAGCCAGTGAACTGCAGGCGCGGGTCCACCCACCGCTGCCGCAGCATCATGTCGATGGTGTAGTCCATGTCGATGACGCTGATGCTGCCGAAGCTCTGCACGTACATGTTGACCTCCACCACCGTGGGACCGCCTGTTCTGGTGGGCCTGCGGAGGGGGCAGTTGCGGGTCTGACCCAGTGATCACTGCCCAACCCTCTGTGCCCCTCTAGCCGCCTCTACAACTGCTGTGACTGTGTGCAACCCTTTTGAGTGAGAGCTACAAATGCCTGAGCTGTGGCACCCATTTATAATTAATGGCTAGGCTTGAATCCTACCGATAAATCTCTTGCAACCATTATTCGTCTGTTAAAATAATTTCACACCTGACTAGCTCTCTACCTAACTCTACCCCTCCCTACCCAATTCTACCTCTCACTACTCAATTCTACCTCTTTCTACCCAATTCTACCCCTCTCTACCCAATTCTACCTCTCACTACTCAATTCTACCCCTCTCTACCCAATTCTACCCCTCTCTACCCAATTCTACCCCTCTCTACCCAATTCTACCCCTCTCTACCCAATTCTACCTCTCACTACCCAATTCTACCCCTCTCTACCCAATTCTACCCCTCTCTACCCAATTCTACCCCTCTCTACCCAATTCTACCCCTCTCTACCCAATTCTACCCCTCTCTACCCAATTCTACCTCTCACTACCCAATTCTACCCCTCTCTACCCAATTCTACCCCTCTCTACCCAATTCTACCCCTCTCTACCCAATTCTACCTCTCACTACCCAGCTCTACCCCAATCAACCCAATTCTACCTCTCACTACTCAATTCTACCCCTCTTTACCCAATTCTATCAATCTCTACCTAACTCTACAACTCTCAACCCTACTCTACCCCTCTCTACCCCATATCCCCACTGTACCACTCTACCCCACTCTACCCCACTGTAACTAACTTTCTACACATTCCCTTCCCTTTTTATACGTAATATTTTACTAAGCTCAAACAGCTGTATAAACTGAAATATTTTCTGGACCAGGTGAATTCTCTGTAATTGACGGACGCGGAAGACACTGGGCAAATCAAGTGCAAATCTTTCTATTCAGTCAGCAATCAGTGAGACCAGGCAGATAATTACACTTCCATACTTTTGAGCTCACAGACAAGACCCACAGCTAACCACGAAAAGTACTCCAGGTCGTAAATAAAAAATAATTTACATGAGTATGTGTGAAAATTATAACATGTCTCTTCGAAGAACATTTCTGCTGATTCTGGCTTTTGTGAGGCTAAGTGGACTCGAGGCGCTAGTCTACTCACAATTAATTCATAACTACCTGACTTGCCGATTGTAGCTGAAATGACAAAATCAGAGTTGAGCGACAATGCAGTTCTGCTGTTTAATCAGCCATGAGTAAGGTGCCATTGTTCTTAAGCACTGGGGTTTGACAATAAACTGCTTCTATCTACTAGAATGCAAATTTGTGAAACTAACAAGACAATAGACAGTCAGACAATAGTAAGTACTGCTAGTATTTCATGATGGTCGGAATAGGATTTCAGGGAAGTGGGAAAGACACGCGATTTCATAGAATTAGGAATGGAATTTCTAAGAATATTAGGAATAGGATTTCATAGAATATTAGGAATGGGATTTCATAGAATTAGGAATGGGATTTCAAAGAATATTAGGAATTGGATTTCATAGAATTAGGAATGGGATTTCATAGAATATTAGGAATGGGATTTCATATAATTAGGGAATGGGATTTCATATAATTAAGGAATGGGATTTCAAAGAATATTAGGAATGGGATTTCAAAGAATATTAGGAATGGGATTTCATATAATTAGGAATGGGATTTCATAGTGGTGTGATTGGGATTTTTAGAGGTGGGATGGGGTTCCATGGAATTACGCTAGCACGAATAAGATGTGATGGAAGTGGCAGTGGGACACGCAGTTTGTCGACAAAATCCCAAATCCCAAATCGCGACATTATTCCGTCCTAGGCGAAGGCGGCACACAATAGCTTGAGGTCAATTGTGAGTCCTTAGTCCAGCTCTCATTGGAATATATCCCAAATACACTCAAGCGACGCAGCCATATTGACTCAACCAACTCTGCTCAAACAGGTCGTGTATGACAACTCGCACTCCCTGCTCAGAGTTGCCCCGTAGACTTTCCCCACTGTCTGTCTCACACTTTAGCAGCCGCGGACACAAGGACACGAGTGCTCAGACTATTGTACTGAGCCTAGCCTTCAGAGCGGGGCTGGTTATTGTCAGAGAACCCGAACGAAGACACAGCTTGCAGAGGCTCGCTTAAACTTTTGCTATCGATCAAAATCCAGCGACAGAAAAAGAGAACTGCGAATGAAAATATAGAAACTCCGCGCCAGTGGAGCTGCTGCTTGCACTATTCAAATGAAATCTGAGAAGCTCACTCTTCTTCTGCGCTCAAGGTTTGCTCAAGGGATCAACAAACTCAAATCTGACTGTTCCGCCTGCTCATACGAGCCGTAAACTGCTCATGTTAACTGAGCATTAAAAAGCCACATTGTTATAGAGATGTGACCTGACACATATAGGTTAGCACTTCTGTATCCTCTGTCTACTCATCTTCTGCGCTGGCAGTACCGTCTCACCCTTCTCCCTCTTTGCCGTCTCCCACTCTCCCATCTCCCACTCTCCCATCTCCCAATCTCCCATCTCCCACTCTCCCATCTCCCACTCTCCCATATCCCACTCTCCCATCTCCCATCTCCAACTCTCCCATATCCCACTCTCCCATATCCCAATCTCCCATCTCCCATCTCCCATCTCCCATCTCCCACTCTCCCATATCCCACTCTCCCATCTACCTCCCTCCATCTCCCTCTCTCCCATCTCCCACTCTCCCGTCTCTCTCTCTCCGATCTCCCACTCTCCCATCTCCCTCTCTCCCATCTCCCTCTCTCCCATCTCCCTCGCTCCCATCTCTCTCTCCTATCTCCCTCTCTCCCATCTCCCACTCTCATACTCTCTTCTATCTCTCACTCTCCCATCTCCTCTCTTCCATCTCCCACTCTCCCATCTCCTCTCTCCCATCTCCCACTCTCCCACCTCCCTCTCTCCCATCTCCCACTCTCCCACCTCCCTCTCTCCCATCTCCCACTCTCCCACTCTCCTATCTCCCTCTCTCCCATCTCCCTCTCTCCCATCTCCCACTCTCCCACTCTCCCACTCTCCCACTCTCCTATCTCCCTCTCTCCCATCTCCCACTCTCCCACTCTTCCATCTCCCTCTCTCCCATCTCCCACTCTCCCATCTCCCTCTCTCCCATCTCCCACTCTCCCATCTCCCTCTCTCCCATCTCCCACTCTCCCATCTCCCTCTCTCCCATCTCCCATCTCCCTCTCTCCTATCTCCCTCTCTCCCATCTCCCTCTCTCCCATCTCCCACTCTCCCACTCTCCCACTCTCCTATCTCCTATCTCCCACTCTCCCACTCTCCCATCTCCCTCTCTCCCATCTCCCTCTCTCCCATCTCCCACTCTCCCATCTCCCACTCTCCCATCTCCTCTCTCCCATCTCCCACTCTCCTATCTCCTCTCTTCCATCTCCCACTCTCCCATCTCCTCTCTCCCATCTCCCACTCTCCTATCTCCCTCTCTCCCATCTCCCACTCTCCTATCTCCCTCTCTCCCATCTCCCACTCTCCCTCTCTCCTATCTCCCTCTCTCCCATCTCCCTCTCTCCTATCTCCCTCTCTCCCATCTCCCACTCTCCTATCTCCCTCTCTCCCATCTCCCACTCTCCTATGTCCCTCTCTCTCATCTCCCACTCTCCTATCTCCCTCTCTCCCATCTCCCACTCTCCTATCTCCCTCTCTCCCATCTCCCTCTCTCCCATCTCCCACTCTCCTACTCTCCTATCTCCCTCTCTCCCATCTCCCTCTCTCCCATCTCACACTCTCCCACTCTCCTATCTCCCTCTCTCCCATCTTCCACTCTCCTATCTCCCTCTCTCCCATCTCCCACTCTCCCACTCTCCCATCTCCCTCTCTCCCATCTTCCACTCTCCTATCTCCCACTCTCCCATCTCCCTCTCTCCCATCTCCCACTCTCCCATCTCCCTCTCTCCCATCTCCCACTCTCCCATCTCCCTCTCTCCCATCTCCCTCTTCTATCTCCCTCTCTTCCATCTCCCTCTTCTATTTCCCTCTCTTCCATCTCTCCCACTCTCATACTCTCTTCTATCTCCCTCTCTCCCATCTCCCTCTCTCCCATCTCACACTCTCCCACTCTCCCATCTCCCTCTCTCCCATCTTCCACTCTCCTATCTCCCTCTCTCCCATCTCCCACTCTCCCACTCTCCCATCTCCCTCTCTCCCATCTTCCACTCTCCTATCTCCCACTCTCCCATCTCCCTCTCTCCCATCTCCCACTCTCCCATCTCCCTCTCTCCCATCTCCCACTCTCCCATCTCCCTCTCTCCCATCTCCCTCTTCTATCTCCCTCTCTTCCATCTCCCTCTTCTATTTCCCTCTCTTCCATCTCTCCCACTCTCATACTCTCTTCTATCTCCCACTCTCCCATCTCCCACTCTGCTATCTCCGTCTCTCCCTATCTCTGAGCGTGAGAGTGACATACTGTGTAATAGTGAGAGACAGACTCAGGGAGTGAGAGGCGCAGTGAGAAAGTCAGAAATTAATAAAACAGACGATATTTTCCGGCAAGAGCAAATAAAATGTTAAATTACAGAATTCAAATCCTGTAGCCTGCAATTTCTTCGAGAAATGTAAACCCCTCAGAAGAAGGGTTGAAAATCGATCAGCCAAATTGGCTCTCGTGTTACTGCAGTCGGGCATGACACAGGAACCCATAAGAATTCTAAGAACCCACAGCCTACAGACTGCAGTCTCATTTCACTCTTGTCCAATCCAAATTAGGAGAATTTTGAATTTTGAGCACACAAGTGAAGGACATTTTCAAGCAAAGTTTTTTAACACTGACAAGTGAAGGCGTTACTGTGAAGGCCCGATTCAAATTGGCGCCATTGTCAACTGAATGATAACAAAAGACTAGATATTTCAAACTGGCGCCATTGTCAACTGAATGATAACAAAAGACTAGATATTTCAAATTGGCGCCATTGTCAACTGAATGATAACAAAAGACTAGATATTTCAAACTGGCGCCATTGTCAACTGAATGATAACAAAAGACTAGATATTTCAAATTGGCGCCATTGTCAACTGAATGATAACAAAAGACTAGATATTTCAAACTGGCGCCATTGTCAACTGAATGATAACAAAAGACTAGATATTTCAAACTGGCGCCATGCATTGTCAACTGAATGATAACAAAAGACTAGATATTTCAAATTGGCGCCATGCATTGTCAACTGAATGATAACAAAAGACTAGATATTTCAAACTGGCGCCATTGTCAACTGAATGATAACAAAAGACTAGATATTTCAAACTGGCGCCATTGTCAACTGAATGATAACAAAAGACTAGATATTTCAAATTGGCGCCATTGTCAACTGAATGATAACAAAAGACTAGATATTTCAAACTGGCGCCATTGTCAACTGAATGATAACAAAAGACTAGATATTTCAAATTGGCGCCATTGTCAACTGAATGATAACAAAAGACTAGATATTTCAAACTGGCGCCATTGTCAACTGAATGATAACAAAAGACTAGATATTTCAAACTGGCGCCATGCATTGTCAACTGAATGATAACAAAAGACTAGATATTTCAAACTGGCGCCATTGTCAACTGAATGATAACAAAAGACTAGATATTTCAAACTGGCGCCATTGTCAACTGAATGATAACAAAAGACTAGATATTTCAAATTGGCGCCATTGTCAACTGAATGATAACAAAAGACTAGATATTTCAAACTGGCGCCATTGTCAACTGAATGATAACAAAAGACTAGATATTTCAAATTGGCGCCATTGTCAACTGAATGATAACAAAAGACTAGATATTTCAAACTGGCGCCATTGTCAACTGAATGATAACAAAAGACTAGATATTTCAAACTGGCGCCATTGTCAACTGAATGATAACAAAAGACTAGATATTTCAAATTGGCGCCATTGTCAACTGAATGATAACAAAAGACTAGATATTTCAAACTGGCGCCATTGTCAACTGAATGATAACAAAAGACTAGATATTTCAAACTGGCGCCATTGTCAACTGAATGATAACAAAAGACTAGATATTTCAAATTGGCGCCATTGTCAACTGAATGATAACAAAAGACTAGATATTTCAAACTGGCGCCATTGTCAACTGAATGATAACAAAAGACTAGATATTTCAAATTGGCGCCATTGTCAACTGAATGATAACAAAAGACTAGATATTTCAAACTGGCGCCATTGTCAACTGAATGATAACAAAAGACTAGATATTTTCACGCTATATTATTTAAGAAATTTACGAGCTAGAATCTAGGAAATGTGTTCGTCAGAATCTTAAAAACACTTAAATGAAAACAATTCTGTAGAGATTTTCTATCCAGACTTTAAATATAAATTATTTTGCTATCTGAAAAATTTAATCGAAAAAAAATCAAAATGAATGGCTTTGAAAAGTCGAGTCGTCTCAAAGCATTGAGTAAAAGCCCAAGAATGGTGCGGGTAGTGAAAAGAGAAGAACTCGTGTTGCGTAGGTGAGGGCCATTTTAAAAAGAGTGACACTGCGAAGAGAGTGGCATTATATAGAGAGTGACGCAGTGAAGAGACAGTGATATTGTAAACTGAGTGAAATTGTGAGGACAGTGACATTGTGAAGATCTTCCACTCTCCTATCTCCCGTCTCCCACTCTCACTCTCCCATCTTCCATTCTCCCATCTCCCTCTCTCCCATCTCCCACTCTCCAGTGACATTTGTAAAGAGAGAGAGAGTGACATTGTTAAAAGAGAGAGAGTGACATTGTTAAAAGAGAGAGTGACATTGTTAAAAGAGAGAGAGTGACATTGTTAAAAGAGAGCTCGTGGCATTGTGAAAGTGAATTGGTGAGCTTTAAAGAGAGAGTGACATCAATGGCAGCAGCAGGCAATGCTCCAGCCAGGCCTTACCTGTGATGGTTATCATAGTTCTCGAGTAGCACGTGAGCAATCTGCTCGATGGTCAGATTTTCGGAGATTCTCAGCGGCACAGTGGGATCTCGGGGCCGGGACGGCGCCGGGGCAGAGTCGGCAGATTTGAATCGATCAACAACGACTGTGGACTTTCTGCCGGAACTCCTGCCTAGTCGTAGGGCTTGCGGCGGCTGGGCTGAGCAGTATGCTGCTGCTAGAAGCAGCCACAGCACCGGCAGCAACTGGCTGAGCTGGCACAGTTTCACCTTAGTGCTCATTTGAGTACTTAGCCAACTCTCAACTTCAGCTCAAAGAAGAACTGCCGGCTTGTATTTGACTTGAGAATTTGTACGGGACAGTTCCTAATCGCACATTATAACCCCGAATAGCCAACCAATAGTCAACCAATGAGAGGCGAGCGCTTATCCTATTGGATGCAGGAGCCTTGGCTGATCCCTATTGATTCAGGATTCGATTTGGAGAAACCAATGAATGTGAGATTTAGGATCAGAGAATAAGGAACTGGGATTTGGGATTTGGGAATTGGGTAAAAAAATTGGGATGTGGATTTAGAATCCGTCATAGGATTTAAGATTAGGGATAGGCGTTTATGATATTGGAAGGGATTTAGGATAGGGATTGAGATCTGGTTACGGATTTAGATAGGCGATTTAGATGGATTTAAGATCAAGGATGGGAATTTTACATACTACTATTTTTCAAGTCGCTGACTAGAATAAAAAATAACTAAAAAGTTGACGACTTTTCTACTGAAACAAAAGTTTTGTATGAGAAAAGATAATGAAAGTATTTCTTTTGCATATATTTACAATTTTCTTTAATTCTTTTTAAAAATGATTTGTTGATTTTTTCTGTAAAAAATAATTTCGCATGCTCTCACATAGTACTGACAAGCACTAAGTAGTATGAATCACGAGAGTCAATTATTATTTGCAGGAAAAATGTTATTATTTGCTTGGAAAACGATGTGAATGGGGTTAAAAGTTTTGAGTAGATTTTGAGTTTTGAGTTTGAGTTCACTACAGAAATTTTACGCAATTGTTTAGTAGAGTTATAATAGCCAGACTTTAGCATTTTGTTATATTTTTAAGAGCCATTGTTACCAAAATGATTCTATTAGAGATTAATCAATTTTGCAAATCTGATTCTGATTAAGAAACAACAGTTTGTTATTAGTTTCCATGGCAGCAAAATCACTTAGCCAAACAGGCCAGCAATTTGTGCCGCTGTGGCTGCGGGCTGTCCCTGCCTCGCGATACCAGCGGCAAACCTGCGACACGAGTTTGCAACAAACAAGCATCAAATATAATTGTGCAATTAACAGTAGTGAAAAACGACATAAAAAAACACGACAGGATTCATTAAAAAAACAAAGGGCGGAAATATTTTTCTTGTTCTGGAATAAGACAATGAGCTTTCTTCCAATGTTCTAAATAAATTATCCACGAATTAAAACAGAAACTGTTTCTTGTCTGGTCGAACAAAATCATCTTGATTGACAGTTAAAACACTGATTTGTTACTTTCTTCTGTTTCAGTCTAGGCTGCATTGTTAAACTCGCGATAGCCGGACTCTGGCCTCGAACCATGGCTGGCCAAGCCTAAAATTGAAATCGATTTCACTCTGTTAAAATAGTGCGTCACAAATGCTATTCACACTACTAATTAATGGTCATTCTGTAAGTAGTATGCAAGCGAAATGTGTTTTTAAGGTGGAAATTTGTTTGAATAATCGCTTGAACAAAAAATATAAACTATGCTAAAGAACTTAAGAAGCAAGGATTGATTTTAAAGAGGGACAAAAGAGAAGAGGAGACACAAAACACAATTAATGAACGACAACTAGCAGCTTAGTTTGCATTCGACAAAACAAGACAGGGACAAGCCAGACAAGTCGACACTTGAATATAAAAAGTATTTTGTGTATAAATTAATTCATTGTAGAGCACATAAGACTTCCACGGAACAAATATATATGTATTCTTATGCGTATGATCTGTAGCAATCGATAGTTAAATATGTGTATAAATATACTCTAAGGGTTCTAAGCTTGGGCATCGCCCTGCAGCAAAGGACTCGAATCCTCGCTGGCGGCCCTCTGGCCTCGAGATCCCAGCAGCCCTGCATTATTTGTTGATAATTTGCTTTTCCACTTAGGAATGGGTTGTTGGGGTCTGAGGCGAGTCTACATGGTGGGGAATGGGTGGTTGGGGTCTGACGCGAGTGTACATGGTGGGGAATGGGTGGTTGGGGTCTGAGGCGAGTGTACATGGTGGGGAATGGGTGGTTGGGGTCTGAGGCGAGTGTACATGGTGGGGAATGGGTGGTTGGGGTCTGACGCGAGTGTACAAGGTGGGGAATGGGTGGTTGGGGTCTGACGCGAGTGTACATGGTGGGGAATGGGTGGTTGGGGTCTGAGGCGAGTGTACATGGTGGGGAATGGGTGGTTGGGGTCTGAGGCGAGTGTACATGGTGGGGAATGGGTGGTTGGGGTCTGACGCGAGTGTACAAGGTGGGGAATGGGTGGTTGGGGTCTGACGCGAGTGTACATGGTGGGGAATGGGTGGTTGGGGTCTGAGGCGAGTGTACATGGTGGGGAATGGGTGGTTGGGGTCTGACGCGAGTGTACAAGGTGGGGAATGGGTGGTTGGGGTCTGACGCGAGTGTACATGGTGGGGAATGGGTGGTTGGGGTCTGACGCGAGTATAAGTGTTAAATATAATTTCCAGACCGCTAGAAGCTGTTTAAATTATCATGTCTAGCTCATATAATTGAGTCAGCAGAAAAAATGGATACATTATATTTGGATTACGCACCATATTTGGACCGGATCTCGTCATATTTTTTCTCGCGTTCATTGCGTCTAAAATAAAAAATGGGTAAAGACGAATTCAAAATAATGCACTTGCTATGTTTTTTCAATTATATTATAAACTTTTGAGCACATCAGACACTCACCGCTCGGCGTGTCTGGCCTCACGCTCGACCCTGTCCTGCTCAAACTTGGCATTCTCAGCCAGGGTACTAAAATAACAAATCATAGATTATAAAATAATAATGATTTTTAAACACCTATTTTAAATTGAACAAACAGTTAAAAATATTTCCTCACCGGCGGCTGGGCCCAGACTTGCCCCTGCAGCAGCAGCAATAGATGCAGCACGGCACGACCACAATGATGACAAAAGCTAGCACACTCATGCAGATAATCAGTGCCAGGAAGTTGACAAGGCAGGTGCCCCAGCGGGCATCATTCAGCGGACAGTCTCCTGGGCCTGGAATGAGGTGGCCCACTGGGTAGGGCTTGCACTTGTGGTCAGAGAAGCAGTACATGCACTGCAATGGGGTGGGTGCTTACATTGAAATTTACAGTAGCGAGAAAAAATATAATTACCTGTTGATAATTAACACGATGGAATCATTATTTTAGTAATTACTCACGGGTGCATTTCGGACACAATTCTGGCAGTTATCATTGCTAGCTGTGCCACTGAACTGAGTGCAGTCTGTAAAATAATATAAGTGCATTGATGGGTAAGGTTGAGATCAATATTGGAGCTCTATTTAATAGTAGGCTTTCATATTACAAAAAAATGCATAAACTAGAAACCTATACATTTGGATTTTGAAGGAAGTAAATTATTTCATTGAACCAAAATGTTTTAAATAAATTGTACATCATATATCATAGCCTTGTCTCATATCACATTATTTGCTCAAGTGTTGTGCCTAGTAAAGAACAATATTTTTACAGACTTTTGTTTTACATTCCTTAAGCAGACATTATATACTTTTATTTGCATATATAATATTTTAGCCTTAGATTTTGGTTTTCAATAACTGTAGATCAATAACCTTTTGCAGTATACTTCAGTAACTTCTGATATCACAGTAACTTCTGAGTTAAATATATATATAATTATTATAGAATTATATGTCCTCAGTTACAATTTGACAATGTGTTTTGTATTTTTGTCAAATGGTCAAATAGCTTGATTTTAATATATTTTAGTGAATTAAGAATTGTGCCTAAGTGCAACACTGTCAGAAGTAAAAATTGAATTAAGTTGTAAGCTAAAAAACTTCAAAAATATCAATACAAACAGTATCTATGTTTAACCATTAATTTTGCACAAAGCTAAGAACTTGGAGCAATTTGTTTAGCAGATTTGATCTAGTGTATTTAACATAAAGAAACTCTTTGTAAATTTTTCAGCTTCTGGTTATTAATTCTTTTGACAATTTTCTAGATCTTTCCAGCCTTTGCCAGTATAGCTATACTTGTCATACAGCACCAAACTGTATTTTTGCTGCAACCAATCTTCATAAAAAAGCTTTTTTCTGTGCGACCTGGACATCAACCGCCATGGGTTTGATGGTTTGATGCCTGATGTTGACAAAACAATTCAGCAGTGGATAGCCAAATCTGGAGGCCTTCTTAATTTATGAACCTGCTGGAATTCATTTAGTACTATGCTTTTCAACAAACTATTTCAACAAACTAGGCCTATATTTTGAATTTTTTGGCTTTATTGTAATAAAAACATACTGATTTAGATATATCTTTCTTGACAAGTGAACTTAGAAATTAGAAATTAATATTCTATTAATTTGTGTCTACAAGTAACAACACAGCAACATCATAGTTCATAATCATACAAATATTTACATTAGATTAAACTTTCTGCATAGCATGACTTACCAATATTAGTGGAATTCTCTCCGACAGCAGCTGCTACAAAGCAGCAAAGCAGCAGACTCACGAATATTTTTGAAATCATTGTCTTTAAGAAGTAAACTTCTGAAGTAAGAAGATAAATTAAACAGTTCCAAGACAAGTCTCTTCCGAGTGGTCGTAAATTGAAAATTTACTTTAAATTAAACACGTGCGACTTGTAAACAATACGTAATATTAAAACTAAATTTTATCAAATAAAAGAAAGTTAAAAACGTTAATAATAAAGTTAACATTCTTTGGACGCTTATTATTATTATTATTGATTACTGTCGATGGCTTTATTAGGGTTAGCTTACCGCTTTTGAATCATTCCTACTTTTAAGATATTCACCCAATATTCACCGCATATAATATTCAGATGCATATACGAGCTATTTCTCATTATTTAAAGTTCCTCATTATTTAAAATAATATTACAGTTTTTAGTTTTTAGTTAGATGAAATGTTGTTGTCTTTAAAAAGCTCAATAAAATAGAAAAGCTACACGAATTCTAGGCTGAAATGTTGCATTTTTTCGCATATACATATTTATTCTGCATCTTATTGTCACTCAAATGTGACAAAGCGTGTCTTGCATTTATTTCGGGAATGAAGCATATCCAAATTGACAAGCGAAAATTGCTGTAATACAAATTTAAAAATGCATGCTTCGTTGAGCAGGCTGTGGAAAAAAATATTGGAAGGCTTTAGAACTCATTTAATGCTGTGTTTTATAACACTGAGCTGAAGAATTCCTGAAAAAACACTGGTGTGATATAGCTCTAGCTAAATTCCCAACTCCAGCTGGGGTTGGTTGAAATCTAAAAGCATGCGGATATTATATTTTCTATCGGTAATTAACTTCCTCCATTCTGTGATTTTCGTGACGCCAATTACCGCCGGCAACTCCATAGTCACATGGAGAGCCATCCATGAAGACCTGACAGAGTACCGGCTGATCAAGAGCTCCTTGGCTGAGGATTCCTTCCAGTGCGTTCGCCAGGCTTCAGAAGGGACTCAGGCGGTCTGGTATTCTAGTCTCAACCAGAGCTGCCAGCAGTTTGTTTGTAACCGGGGCACGAACGGATGCAGAAAGTGCCGACATGCGGCTGCTGACCTTGTTGACAACGTAATCAAGCAGGTTTGGGTGAGCAGCTTCTCAATCAAATCAATTCAAATATAAGCCAAAATTACAAAGCTAGATATCTTTTCGCGCGTAGGTGAGAGCGCAGCCGTCAGGCCAGGTGAGGTGCTGGAAGACATTCCAGCACCGAGTGAGTTCCAATCTGAGCTTCTACCGCAACTGGTCCCAGTACGCGCGCGGGTTTGGCGACGATGAGGCCGACAACTTCTGGCTGGGTCTCGACACCCTGCACCAGCTGACAGCAGACGGTGGCCGAAGAGTTCGCTGGGAGCTGAGCGACTGGGACGGCAAGTGGTACTGGACCGAGAGCCTCAACTTTAGCGTTGCCGGAGCCCCTGACAAGTTTCGAGCTTCAATCGGCAACATGGACTCCGGCAGCTCCAGTATCGGCCAGGCATTCAAAGTTAGCAATGTCGGCATCCAGGGAAACAGATTCTCCACACCAGAGAGCGACAACGACAATAGCCCCGCGAACTGCGCTTCAGAGCGACATGGGGGCTGGTGGTTCGGCTACTGTGGCTACTTCAACCCCAACGGACTGTACCGTTATCCGCCCGAAGCGCTTCATGTGTCCAGCCCTCCGGTTCCGATGAGTTACACCTGCTCTGGCTGCCCGAGTCCTATCACTGGGTCTTATTCTCTGCAAACCATCGAGTGCCTGATTGAGTACGACATGGCCTGAGCTCTGTTAATCTAAAAGTTAATGCTCTTGTTTGACGATGAATTTATCTATTGCGTCAACATTCTATTGCGTGAAATTCAGAGGTAGATTTAGCTAAAAGCTTTGTTAAAAACTTAACCCTAGCGTCACACCGCAGCGAAGCCGTCGCAATGCCCCGCCTAGTAAAGCAAATGAAAATAAAGCAAATGAAATAATGAATGCCAGGCACGATTCAGTTGCCATGCGTAACAGTTGAGAATATATATTTCTTTTTTTTAATTTTACATTTAGTATAGACATAGAGATGACTTCGCGAAATGGATGTATGCTTATCTTAACTATGTGTCACAATCTCAAATTAAAATAATTTTTACGAGGTGTATTTTGACCACAACAGTTTCCAGAGAAACCTGCGATCTAACACAGACACACACATACACACAGAGATACACACACACACCCGAATCTAACACACACACCCGAATCTAACACACACACCCGAATCTAACACACACCCGAATCTAACACACACCCGAATCTAACACACACCCGAATCTAACACACACACACACACACCCGAATCTAACACACACACACACACACGAATCTAACACACACACACACACATGAATGGCTTGAAAAAATACTAAATAAATACTTAAAGTAGCTGATTAGTACGCGAACTTGCACTGGCAGATCAGAGCTGATTTTAAAAGATCGAAGAAGAGTCGAGAATCGAATTATGAAGTTTGAGATTAAGAACGTACCACTTTTTAAAGTACCTCTTTTACAGCTTCCATTCTATAAATTTGATGAATTTGATGAAACAAAAACTGCTTAGTATCTAAGCCAGAGCCATGCTAGAAGTCAAGGCTGCACTGAAGTCGGCGACCTCTCGGGGGCTTCCACGCCCAGTCTGCATGCAACAGGAGGCCCATCTACATCAGACTGACTTGTCTCTTAGAGAATGTCACTGCTGACACTATGCGAAGCTATGCGACACTATGATTGAGCTGCTGCACAATTTGCTGGTGCGAGCTGCTAGTAGATGGACTTCTGAGTCTGAACTAAAGGGTAAATCTCACCAAGCAGCATCGGAATTTGTCCTCTTAAAAAATTCTCGAAAAAAACACATGTAATAGCTCTAAAATATTTATTTCCATCAACAGAATGTAGTTTGCATACTAAAAGCACAAAATATTAAAGTCTTATGCTTGAAAATTACTTTTTGTTTTTCTGGAGAAACGTACATCACGACTGTTACAAATAAATTATAAATCGTCCTTTTAGCAGATATTATCGAATGGTATAACTAATTTGCACTTAAAAAAGACTAACTAAACCTTTTTGTTGCTGAAGTATTTTTTGATTACTAGTTTTTTTGTTTTTCTCCTTGATCTATGGACTCAATATTATTTAACGTTGGTAGTTCGCACAAGCTAATTATGGCTTACATCTTAATTATAGCTATTGTAATGAAATAATTCGTCTATTTTAAATTGTTAGTAAAATCAAAATATTTATTGTATACTGTTATTACAACTAAATTTATGCTAATCATCTTCTCATATAACCGGTATTTTCGTACGGATGTTTGTATTAATTATGTATTTAGTATTTGTTAAATCTACGCTTGACAAGTTAAATATAAAGTGACACCAGTTGCAACCGGTTTTCTGACCCGCGCGCGCGCATCGGGATTAGCCACTAAGTTTAGTTAATTAGAATATTCGAACATTAGATTATAATTAATATAACCACCTTTAACTAATCTTGCTCTATATTGTAAGCGCGTGCGTCAGCAAAGCGGCGTAATTTATATAACAGAAGTAGGCCCTATCACTAATTATATTACTAATTATACTACATTAAGCTGCAGCCCTTCAAAACGATTTACAATTCATTTTAAATGGCGACCACCGATTAATAAATTCATTACAAATGGCGACCACGCCAGGACCATACTCTAAATGTTAGACTCTGCTGGAATCTATTAGCTATTTTAATATAATCTGGATTCATATTAATTTACTTTGTGTAGTTTTGAGTAATCTCTTCTCTGATATCGAAATTTGTTAATATCTACATACACTTTATCTGTATTTTCTGGTTATATATTGTCTCACTAAATCTCAGTTAGTCTAGAGCTAGTCTCTTGATTGTTGGCCCTATTGCATGTTGCAACTACAGTTTAACTAGGCCTAGATCTCATTAATGACTTATTTCTCCTTTGGTATTTACCTAATAATTTATTTTGTTTCAAACTACATTTCAAACTCAAACTAGTAATATTGGTCTTAATAGGTTAAGTTAAATAAGATCTTAGCTTAACATTTCATTTGTGATGTCTCAACACTTAATGGACACAATTGAATTAAGAAATTGATCAGTTCAGAGAGCACCTGTGCCAATTCAATCCAACCCTTGGCCAGGCCAATCTGGTGACTTCCAGTCAAACCCAAATGCAGACTATTCATTCTTTAACCCACCAGAACAAATCAATAGAACTGAACCAACAATACAAACAAATCCTTTCCATATAGATTATGGTCATAGAGAACCATACGTTCCATCATCATCTGCACAAGAAAATATGAGAGTTCAAGAGTGGATAAACCACAATCCATCAAGAAGCACTAATCCATTTTTAGATGAAGCATCATGTATTGCCGATTCAGAGCCAACCAATGCTACCAATCCTAGCCTTTTCTTAGGCCCAGTGCCTCAAGTTTTTCAAGCACAAAAGCACACTAGCATTGAGCCTATGCCAACATCTTACCAGATTCCTCCTGTGCCTAAGCCAGCACCATTTAATGGCAAGGAAGACTTTTCTGATTTCATTGCTAGAATCGATAATTATCTTTGCAGATTCCCTAGCTTGACTGATGCTATCAAAATTCAAACACTTGTTGCTTTCTTAGGTCCAGTCTTTAGTTCTTATAGAGCCTGGTTGACACATGCATGTGCATCAGCAGGTATGCCTCTAGGTACACCTCTTGAACAACTGCCAAATGCTACCTATGACTTATGTGTGCAATTTTTAAAGAGTAGACAAGGTGAGAAAACTAGTATTGTTCTTAGAAGAGAAGTTCGGACCCTAACTAGGAAGCCTAATGAAACATTTGAGCAATTCTTGACAAACTTACAAAATCTAGCCATTCAAGCTTATCCAGAAAATGCCAATAGTGAAGTAGTCCAAACTATGGTGCTTGACCAATTTATTGCAGGTATTGGTGACTTAAAGGTAACAGAGTATTTGTCTAACCAATTGCACCTTGAGACACCAGAACAAGCTCTACAGCTGGCACAACAAGTTCGAGAGACACAGTTGCTACTTCAAAGTCAATCTACACATAGTGCACAAAGAAGCAATATAATAAGAAACACTAAGCCAATTTACCCACATATGGGAAGTCAGCAATGCAATTCAATAGACTCTCAATCCAACCACATGCAAGCAACTACTAAAACATCTGTAAATGCAAGGCCTTATCAACCAGCACTACTGAACCAGCCACAGCGCCAACTGCACCAGAGCAGGAACCAAGGTAAATGCTATGGATGTGGTCAACATGGGCACATAAATAGGAATTGCCCAAACGCCAATCAGGCTGGATCACGGGGCAGATTCCAGCCAAGAGTGCCAACTGCCCCACCACTGTAGCTGATCACCAAAAGCAAGGAGCTGGGGAAATCCTTAATGTAAATCTTGATTTTAATAATGCTATATATGTAAATGCAATTGTAGCGTCTAAAAAAATACCTTGCCTAATAGACACAGGCTCTAGTGTCACAATCATTTCAGCTGATGTCCTTAATCAACCTAGACTAAATCTTATCAAGGCAGAAGTTCAGTTAACAGTTGCCAATGGCGAAGAATTAAAGGTTTTAGGAAAGAAAAAAGTTACCTTTTCATTTGGCCAACTCAATTTAGCACATGAAGTATATGTGTGTAGCAATATCCAGCACAATGTAATTATAGGTTTAGATTTCTTAAAGCAATTTGATGTTTCTATCCACCCAGCACAAGGTATTATTACTTTCAATGCTCATAACAAATCAATTCCAACTCGGAAAACCATGGAAGTCCCAAGGTTTCAAGTCCTTGTTGTGGCCGAAACTACAACTGTGCCACCAGGCCAGACTCTTGATATTTCTATTAGGTCAAAACTTCCTGATCAATCACTTGCTCCAGGCATTGTTGAATCAAATCACCATGTCCCAGGTCTCTTGCTTGCCAGAGGTATTCATCTAATAAAAAATTATGTCGCTATGGCCGAAATTAATGCAGATTTTATTTCAGATGCCCGACTGTGTTGCTATAAGCTACAAGTAAACTTTTGTTTGATTGCACTTTTTAATTTTCCATGCGTATGCGTTAATATTTAAACAATATGTCGTCAATCGAATGCTTTTCGCTGCAATAAAGTTCTTTCGTTTGCGTGTATCTCGAAGTTATTTATCTTCTGTTTGCATTTCCAATATCCTTAAGTGTATCGGTTGCTTTGCAATAAAATTTACCTCCATTCGTGATCAATGCATTTTAAAGTCCCAATATGATTAGTTGTTACTCGTTACTCGCTAAAATCGTGTTTTTCAAATGTTAAGTTTTTGTGTATGTTTTCTTGCGTTTTCACAATTTTGCGCATTTCAATGAGTTATTGTTTGTGAATGGACCTACCACTGACTATTCCCTCGTTATTGTTGATGTCGAATGAATCCAAATAACTAGTCGAAGTTTGATCGTGTTTAAGTTTTGTCGTGATGTTCGTTATCCATTAAATGTCTATTTGTACCGTAAGAAACCTGTAGACTGTATTGACTGTATTTTTAGACTTTGCAATTTTGTATTTTATACTGTATCCGCGTTGTCATAGTTACTGTTATGTTTAGTAGTTTGTCGTGGTTTTCTTCTAGCCGCTGCCACAGCCAGGCATGCAGGAGGCATTGAAATGTCCTCCTTGTCATCGCCCGGCAGGTTGGTTCGGTAGAGTTTTGTGAGGCTCGCTGAGGCTTAGGGATTCGAAGCTACCCCGTCTTTTCGGTGCGTGGTGCAGCTTTCGATCGCCCAATTTCTTGTCGGTTCTTGTTGGTCAGTTTCGCAGTCCCCGCTCCCAAGCGTACATTTTGTGCTGTTCGTCTTGTGTTGCTCGGTATCTGTTGAACGGTGTCGCATGATATCTATTGCTTCGTGTAGAGTATACATTATCGAACCTTGTATTTGTACTGCTAGTAGTATAATCGCGATATGAAGCTATGTATTGAAGTCATTGTAATGCCATATGTACGTTATTTATTGTTATTTTCAATGAGGACATTGACTTTTGTTGAGGAGGATGATGTAATGAAATAATTCGTCTATTTTAAATTGTTAGTAAAATCAAAATATTTATTGTATACTGTTATTACAACTAAATTTATGCTAATCATCTTCTCATATAACCGGTATTTTCGTACGGATGTTTGTATTAATTATGTATTTAGTATTTGTTAAATCTACGCTTGACAAGTTAAATATAAAGTGACACCAGTTGCAACCGGTTTTCTGACCCGCGCGCGCGCATCGGGATTAGCCACTAAGTTTAGTTAATTAGAATATTCGAACATTAGATTATAATTAATATAACCACCTTTAACTAATCTTGCTCTATATTGTAAGCGCGTGCGTCAGCAAAGCGGCGTAATTTATATAACAGAAGTAGGCCCTATCACTAATTATATTACTAATTATACTACATTAAGCTGCAGCCCTTCAAAACGATTTACAATTCATTTTAAATGGCGACCACCGATTAATAATTTCATTACACTATTAAGATGAAAGCAGATATGCCAACTCAAAGCCGAACAGAAGTCTTTTAGCTTAATGAAATACATTTTACCTCTGTTAGATTACATAGATAAAATCTTTTGAGAGAATATTATTGTTTGTTCTATCTGCAGAAAAAGATAAAAATCGATTTTTAAAAGAAAGTAACCATCCTAGATCCTATAGGCTATAGATGGAAGACTTTAGATTTTTCTGTTCTAAAGTGTAAAGCTGAAGCATAAGCTTTGCAAATGAATTAGTGAAATTATTTTATAGAAATTATAATGGTATTGAACAGAAGCGGGACAGAGTGATTAGAAAAATTATTAATTACATACAAAAATCGCAAAAGCAGCATATATATCCATAGAACAAATCAATGGAACAAAGTTTTCAGTTCTCTAGAAATTGAGAGTATATTCAGAATATTGGGAATATTTAAAAGCAAACAACTAATGTCATTGTCTACTGATGATTACAAATAGAGAGAAGGGAAATGGACCTATAGTTCATGTTTGTGCTGAAGAAATCCACTATAAATGTGCTTTATGACATAAATCAAAATTGGACTTGTCTATCAATTAGACTGTATGACGAAGTTTCGGTCCCAATGTATAGGCGTAGCGGTTCGGTCTATTTGAATAGCAGTAAATTATTATTCGGCAGTAAATTGGGTCTTTAAATAACGAGATCGCTTAACGGTGAATGCTGGCTATATGACTTAGAGATATGTTACTTAGAGACATATAGAGATATATCAAGATTCACTTGAAAGTAGTTACGGCTACAGTTGAAATTAGCCACACTTAAATAATAGCCAGCACTCAGTCGTAGAACCAGAACCAGGCACGGGGGGGGGTTGGGAGCCTTCCTGGAAAGGCCTAATTAGCACATTTGAATACGAACTACGACTATGTAGTACACTAAAACAAAACCATTATAAATATATATGGAAAACCGAAGAAATATCCCTAACAAATATAGCTAACGAAAATATTGCACTTAATTAGAAATAGCATATTAAAATTACATTAAATTAGAGAGACAACGTCACACTCGCCTCCCTCTCAGAAGCTTAATGGCCTACTAACAGTAGTGGCTACGAACATCGAAATGGCAGCGAAAAAAACGATTTCAAAATTGTTGCTACGTTATTAGAGTTATTAGAATAGCTGTCTAGAAATATTTTGCAAATGAGGTTAACAATGGCAGTTTCAAGTGACACAAAAACAGGCATTAAATTTCAAAGACGAACGGCAAAAACGGAATATCGAGTGGCAAAACTGAACGACGAATGGCAAAAATTCGAACAAAAACCAAAGGCAAAATTCAGCAAGATATTGGCAAATTGAACAACGTCATCAAACCGCAGAGGCAATAAAGGAATTGAAAAGATTTTTGTTTTAGAAAATGCAATGTTTTTTATTTTTTAAACAAAACTGACAAATAGACAAACACGAGGATTGTCTAGGACTGGCGAAAATTTCGGCGAATCGGCGGCGGAGCGAAAACCTGGACGGCCTCGACTACAGCCCCAGCGGCTGCAGCCAAGCTAAGCTCCTAACTACAGGCTACAAACAATGACTACGACAAAGACTTACACTATGGCCAAAACCTAATCCGAAGATTCAAGGCTCGACCGCAGAGATACTAAACTAATGACAAAATGAAAAGATTGGCGAAAGCTATTAAAGAAAAGCTAACAGGCACACAGAACACAGGCAGCATACGACACCTTAGCTCTCGCTACCTCTCCTGAACAGATTGACCAGCGTGGAAAGGAATCTGACCGGCGGCCTTACTTGCCGGCCGGACCTCGTAACAGTGCAAGCTGGTCTCTGTGCCTGGTCTGTCTGATCGTGTTCGTGTTCTATTTGTGGTTGTGGTTCTGGTGGCAGATTTGGTATTGCTGTTGCCTGAGGATTTGGATTTGGCTCTGCTGTGACTTCAACTTCAGCACCGATGTCTGGCACCTGTTCATTATTGACAATGTTTACTGCTTGTGGTGCTTGTTCAGGTTGCACCTCGGGTGGTGACTCTGGTTTAGTGACTGGTTGAGCATTTGGCTGTTCCACTGGCAGTGTTTTGATTGGCTGTTGAACTGGCTGTGTGATTGGCTGTTGAACTGTATGTGTGATTGGCTGTTGAACTGTCTGTGTGATTGGCTGTTGAACTGGCTGTGTGATTGGCTGTTGAACTGGCTGTGTGATTGGCTGTTCGACTGGCTGTGTGATTGATGACGATTGGCTTCTCGGAAAAGAGCGGCTCTTCTGACCCACAGGTGGGACAGTGACCAAGTCTGGTTCGGAAGTCCAGTCAGAACTAAGGCTCAGCTGTCTGGAGCTGGAATCCAGATCTCCTTGTCCTAGCTTAGATGAGCGTGGCATCCTTGCTACGGTGTCTAATCTAAATCTATCAACCACATCCTGATAGTTTGGCTGGCGGATGCACCTCTTCATCCGGTCTACGTTATAGATGTTGTGACTAGGATTCGGTACTCTGAACGGATTCTCTCGCGAAAACTCTGGAATCAACCTATAGTTTCTCTCAGAGACCTTCTGAATAACCTTGTACGGACCAAACCAAACAGCTGGGTCGAGGCCTTTGTGGTCGGGGTTTAGAACCCACACTAGCTCTCCAACCTCGTAGCTTGACTTATAAACCGATCTGTCATAGTAACGCTTCTGCCTAGCCTGTGCCTTCTTCCTAACAGCCCGTGCGGTGGCAGAGGTTTCGACAAGAGTTCGGTGGAGTCGGTGCGCGTAACTGTCCGGGTCATAGCAATCTTGCCTTGGTGGGTTGTACATCAGGTCTAGGGGCATTTGAAATTCACGGCCCAGAAAAAGCTTAGCAGGTGTCATGCCTGTCGATTCGGATTCTAGAGAGCGGATGCTCATTCCTACACACCTAGCGGCAAAGGGCCAAGTCACATGCCTCTCAGCACAGACTGCTCGAATTTGACTCTTAATAGTCTGGATGTTGCGTTCCACCTTCCCGTTGGCCTGGGGGCGGCGAGCAGTGATTCTAACGGTATCGATCTCTAGCAAGCGGGTCAGCTCTGCAACAATGTTATTTATGAATGCTGTGCCATTGTCCGAGACCATTTGCTCCATAGCACCGTAGCGAACAATCCACTCTGTCAGGATTGCTGCCGCGGTTGTCTCGGCAGTTAAAAGTATCACAATATAAGAAAAAAATATTTTTTTGCAGCACACACAAAAAATGTAAGGTTTACTGCGTTACTGTGTACAAAAGTTTCATTATCTATATATCAGCTTTCAATTTGGTAATCAAATTCTCAATTATAAAGAGTCCTTGGTGCCATTATATGATTTATTAAACAAAAAAACAACTATTTTGCTACAACCGGTGTCACTAAAAAAATACAGTTACGTTATTCAAAGAAAGAATGGCAAAGGATCACGGGCCTATGACATATTGGCATTTATAAATAGCAGAAAGGTCTTTATTTTCTTTGGATGCCTTGACGTGTGTGTTATTAAAGTCTGTTTTGTGCTCATAAAGCAGCACTCAATATATACATTAATTAGAAATTCTTGGCTTACATTATATGTGGTGTGACAATTTTTTTGTCAAAGACTCTCCAAGAGGTTGTGAAGCTGTAAATAAAAACTATTGCGCATTTTAAAAAATTTCTCTTGTTTAATGCACTTTCAGATTGGTAATTTAGAAGAGCAATTTTCATTTAGCAATTTCGTATAAATGACACCGATGACTAATAACAGTAGAATCAAGTAATTTAATTAATGTTTTGTGGTAATCTAGTTTCTTCTCACATATTCCCGTATACATACTTTATCATTAGACTCGTTATCATTACTAATTTCCTGCCTAAAGTCCAAAATCGTGGCTCGGACACGCGTCGCTTATTAATTTTTCTGTTGAATTTTCGCAAAATGTGTCACTAATATCGAGCAGATTAGGAAAAATTAAATGCTTTGACATTAAAAACATCAATTTAGATTTTTAACAGTAAAAATATACCCATTTGACATTTACTTGCCGTTACATCAAAAGTACTGTTACATCTGCAACTTTGTTATAATCTTCGGAAATGCAATTTGAGATTTACCCTTAAAAGATAAGCTGAAACAGCCGTTTAAATTTGTGCCATAGAAGGACTTGGTGCGTTAAAAATAAGCCGGTCCATATCATGCCACCGTAATATATAGCATGATGTATAGGCGAAGCCGAGGCCCAGAAGCGCAGTCCGAAGCCGTTCCTAGGCCATAGACAACGAAATCAGGGGGGTATTATGGTATTTAATCCTAAAGCCTGGCCCGGCTCACGAGATTGCAAACCTAAAACTGTTTACAGCAACTGTGACCATAGACTATATGTTTAATCGGCCTAGGCCGTTAAATCATTTAACGGCATAGGCCGATTAAATAATAAATGCGCAGAATAATTAGCCAATAGGCCGGGCCAAGCTGGGGATTAAATGGATCGCTTATAGCCACAGAAGACCACTGGAATTGTAGCAGTACTTTCATTTTTCCGTGTCCTTCTTTGTCCTTTCTTATATTTTATAAGCCTTCTAGATTTGTCATTTTAAAACTCTAGTTGACCTCGCCCCTTTCCTCTAGTTTGTTTTTCTATTCATTTACTTTTCTGTTTTTCGCGAAAAAATCGAGACTTAATCTAGTCCATTTTCTCTATTTACTAAAATTCAAATTCTGATCGACACGGGAGCTGAAGTGTCATGCATCAGCAATGACGTCTGCCGGAATCATCATCGTCGTCAGAGGCATGGACGGCAACCTGCAACCAGTGCTCGGCAAAACAACGCTGTGGATCTGTTGATCCGTGAATCTTGTGAATCTTGTGGATCTGTGCATCTGTGGATCTGTGTATCTGTGGATCTGTGTATCTTGTAGATCTGTGGATCTTTGGATCTGTGGATCTGTGGATCTGTGGATCTGTGTATCTTGTGGATCTTTGGATCTGTGGATCTGTGGATCTTGTGGATCTGTGGATCTGTGTATCTTGTGGATCTGTGGATCTGTGTATCTTGTGGATCTTTGGATCTGTGGATCTGTGGATCCTGTGGATCTGTGGATCTGTGGATCTTGTGGATCTGTGGATCTGTGTATCTTGTGGATCTGTGTATCTTGTGGATCTGTGGATCTGTGCATCTGTGCATCTGTGCATCTGTGCATCTGTGGATCTTGTGGGTCTGTGGATCTTGTGGGTCTGTGGATCTTGTGGGTCTGTGGATCTTGTGGGTCTGTGGATCTTGTGGGTCTGTGGATCTTGTGGGTCTGTGGATCTCGTGGGTCGGTGGATCTGTGGTTCTTCTGAATCTTCTGAATCTGTGTATCTGTGGATCTTGTGGATCTCTTACTCTAGCTTGTCTAGGATAAGTTGAGCCACTAGATTGACTGGATAGTGTTATTAATTCTAACGACCTAGGTCAATTCTTAAACCAAGAAGCATCTGGCAGGGTGTTTGTTTTGATCCAGTTAAATATAATTCACTCGTGTATTGCTGAAACAAAGCAAACGGTGTTATAGTGAGGAAAATCAGTAGCCAGGAAAATTTTATTCCATGAAAGCCTGCCATGTCCAGATGATCTCCTTTGGATCTCCTCTAAGACAACCACTTCTTAGACGTGCTGAAATTTTTAAATTTATTTATGACAAATTTTACAGCCAACAGTTTTTTCATTCTGTTCTTGTATTTCTGGGATCTAGACTTCAACTTGCTTAAGCAGGTGGTCCTCTACTGAATGATCTCTAGTAGAAATTCCTGTGCTGCGCGGGCGACAGCCTCGGAGAGGGCGGGTCCACAACAATGTCCACCTCGGGCGGTCTCGACAGAAGAGCCTCGGATTCGTCTGTCGGCTGAGTTCTGTGCAAATTGTGACAAATTCCTCATCTAAATACCATTAACAGCTGATGAGCATGGCCTCAATAAAATAAAAAACGATACGTCGAATGACGACTGAGTTAATTGAAGGAGCGATAACAACGTTTCTAGTGGCGCTAGTTAATGTTGTAGTTTCGCGTGTTATAATACTCGAAATATTAATTGCAGGAGGGCTGCGGGCAATGGCACATCATTTGGTGACCCAAGACCTGCAGCCAGCGAGGAGGCAATTCCGCCCATTTCGCTGACTCCTGAGCACACACGAATGCAGATACCGTACGCATGTACAGGCTCGCACAGGTGTGTACATCTGCCCAGACTTTCTCAACGTCAGGCAGTGTACACTCTCACCATGCTTTGGGGGTTGGCCCCCAAAATCCTCACTCCAGCGGCGCGGCGGAATCGAGCTCAGGGACCTTGACATTCAGTGCTTAGGGAGAGGCAAACGTGTTAACCGCTCTGCCACTGACCCCCTAGTCTCGCTTGCGTGCAAGTGTCTGTCTGGGGTGTTAGCTCATTATCGCGTGCATGCTTGAAGTGGCAGCACCAGTCTAGCCTAAATACATTGGCTGTCTCCAATGAGGCGACTCCTCACATTTAATTGTCGACTCATTCTAAAACCGCGCTCTCACTGAACTGAACTCACATAACAATGTCGGCTGGCGGCTTTTTCGTTTCCGAAACCCCAGTTTTCGTCTGCTTCTCCGTCATCCCGATCTCCGATGAATTCCTCGGCGGCTGGTGAGACCGCGGCTTCAGGGTGAGCGCCGGCATGATGTCGTCCAGCCACTTGAGCTCATTCTGAGTGAACAGGTAGTCTAGCGCTTTTCGAATGAAGCACATTGCCAGCACCATGATTGGGAACAGGATGGAGATCTGCTTGATCACCTTCACAGCCCACAGCAGCGCCAGGCATGCCACCTGGATGATGGTGAACTTGTGCACCTGGATTATCTTCACGTGCCTGCGTTAATAATGTTTGAATTGAATTCTCATGTGAAGCTAGCAATGACTGTGGCACTGATTGACAAACAGCTGTCTCACCTCAGGAAGATGTAGTCTGGCTGGTACTTCTGCGGCATGAACATCAGGCCCACCCGCTGCACCAGCTGCACACCCCTCAGGCTGGAGATGCCCATGAACAGAAACACTCCGTACAGCACAGGCATGGGAATGTGCTTCAGCACCGGCGTCAGGAACACCGACAGGCCGATGAGCAGGAAGATCAGGAAGCCTGTGACACGGTTCTCACTGAAAATGAGATGCACCAGGAATACTATTTTCATTCTGGCAGTCACCTCAGCTATTCAGGCAGTCACCTCAGCTATTCAGGCAGTCACCTCAGCTATTCAGGCAGTCACCTCAGCTATTCAGGCAGTCACCTCAGCTATTCAGGCAGTCACCTCAGCTATTCAGGTATTCAGGCAGTCACCTCAGCTATTCAGGCAGTCACCTCAGCTATTCAGGCAGTCACCTCAGCTATTCAGGCAGTCACCTCAGCTATTCAGGCAGTCACCTCAGCTATTCAGGCACAGTTCACTCACCGGCAGCCCAGAAACTTGGGTCTCTCGCCCGGCGCCGTGGACTTGCTCTCAATCTTCAGTGACATCACATGATTGATTGACAGCACAGTGGCAGCCACAAACCAGGGAATGCCTAGGATTGAGTTAACGCAAATGAGCACTGCCACAATGAGCAGGTCCAGGTGATAGCCGAGGCCCTTCTTCAGCTTGTTCTCCTTGCGGTTGACAATGACAGCCGTGATCTGCTGGTCCATGAAGATCAGGATGGTGGCTAGCAGGGCAGGGAGGAGAGCGAAGATCGCCGAGTACAAGGGGTTCTGACCGCGACTGCCGAACAGCGGCACAATCCAGCCCCTAGTCTCGTAGCCCAGCGTCGGTGAGAAGGTCTCAGGCACGTGCAACTTTGGCGTGTGCAACCCCATCACGAGGTCAACGGTTGTCATGGCAACGATGGCCAGCATGACAGCAAAGTCGCTAATCAGTGAGCGAACGCTGTTAGGAAAGAAGCGTGAATTGCGCATCATTTTCAGGCCGTAGCTGATGCCGAAGGTGCCAAGGAAAAGCAGGCAGGAGAAGAAGAACACGTCAGGCACGGCGTACTGGCCGCAGCCGCTGCCCTGCCACTTGCCCTGGTTGTTGACGCAGTACTTGTAGTACTTATTCGAGTCCCAGTCCCAGTACTTCATCTCGGAGTAGTTGGCGAAGTAGCGAATCTCGCTGCTGTTCTCGTCGCCGTAGAGGCGGGGAAAACTGGGGACAAAGTACCGCTGGCCCGGCATCAGCGGCTTCCTTTGGGTGTCGTTGATGGCTGGGTCCAGTTGGCAAGAACAATTGAAGTCAGACACAAACTTCGGGTGCCAATCCCGATTGATGGGATAATAGGAGGCTATGCTAATCAGCTTCTTGATGGCTTCGACTATGAAGATGAGGGCGATTAGAGCAGCGAAAGACTCCTCTGTGAAGCGGGTGATGTACCTGTCAGGAAAGTGACGCTTTGATTTGTGTAAATCGTACAGGTTTCTTTGCTACTTTCGGGGGAGTCAGTGGCCGAGCGGTCTAACGCGTCTGCCTCTCGCACCAAGGTCCCTGAGCTGCGGAGAGAAGGCTTGGGGGCTTGTCGTGCAATTTACGCCCTTGAGGGCCAACCTACAAGGCACAGTGAGAGTGTACACTGCCTGACGATGAGAAAGTCAGGACAGATGTACACACCTGTGAGAGCGAGTGCCTGCGTACAGTATCTGTGTGCGTGTGTGCTCAGGAGTCAGCGAAACGGGCAGAATTGCCTCCTCGCTGGCTGCGGGTCTAGTGTCACCAAATGATGTCCCCTTGCCCGCAACCCTCCTGCAACTATTGTTTTTATTATAGCTAGTGTCTGGTGATCCATAACTTGCAAAGCAGCACTCACTTGACCAACGCGCTCAGGTCGAAAGCCACGAAGAGCATAAGGATGACAAAGATCCAGATACCGATCCAGAGTCTCAGGCTTAGGTAGTCCCAGTGCCACTCTTTGCACATCTTGAAGACGATTGTCTCAAACACCAGCACGGGTCCTGTAGAGCCTGTTGAAATGATTGACAAGGATCAGCGCGCTTTTATTATTCAATAGTCGATCATCGGTACATAATTTGAATAAACAAAGCTCATGAACATAGAGAGGCCAACCCACCGAGAATCGTGAGCGGCTGTCCCGAGAACAGAGCGTACAGAATTCCGCAGATGGCGCCGGAGAGAATGGACTCCATGGCACCCAGGTACCCCTCGGTGGCGTCCACGAGCAAGCCGCCAAATGTGATAATCGGCGTCAGACAGGCGAAGTACAGGAAGAAGAAGGCGCCGATGGTTTGCACATGCAGAGCGTCCTTCAGGTCCGAGACGTAGAATGGCGCTTTTCGTTTGACATCTTCGATGAGGCCGCCGAAGAGGCGACCGGTTCGCTCCAGCGAGGCGTCGAAGTGACTCTCGGCGTCGCCCAGGGAGGCTGTTTGAGACTGCTGCGGCTGTGGCTGTGGTGGCGGCTGCTGCTGCTGTTGCTTCTGCTGCGATTCCTGCCCTGATGCGTCCTGGGGCTTTGGCAGCAGCTGCTCATTAGCTGCCTGACCGTCCTCCACTGTCAAAGATTGCCAGTCTTTTTCTTATTTTTGGGAAATCAGCTTAACCTACTTCGATAGCCTACTAGAAGTAGTGAGTAGAGTTTTTGATGCGCTTTCAACGACAATGGCCAACTTAATGGAAGTAATAAGCCCCCCCAAAGTCAATCACCTGCCATGGCTGCCAGGTTGGCTGATGACTGGCCCTGTTTGCGCGGCTCCTGCGACGGCACCTCCTTTGGCGGCTCGATGCGGATGTTGGGATCCCACTCGTTCGGCGGCAGGACGATGCAGAATTTCAGGAACTCGTCAACACCGGCCAGGAGGTCCTCCTTATTGAGGCGAGTTGCCATTTTTGAATGTGAATAGTCAGCGAATGCAATGAAGGCCAATCGTCTTTTATTAAAGAAATCGTCATTAAAATCCAGAACACTTGGGATTAAATTTCCGACTCTATCACATGAGACAACTTCTAGAGTCACAAAACATCGTCGAGATATATTCAAAGATTCTCGTCATGGGTGTCTGGTGGCAAGAACCACAAGTACGGAGATAGTTTTTCTGCTCACAAAATTTCATCATGTAATCATGTCGGCAAAATCATGTCTATTCAGGATTCATAAGTTGCGACTTTTTTCGATCCTAATGGTGGACTTTCACGAAAATCGGTCCTTCGTGAAGTAGGCAGCAGGTATTTCCCCAAGGGGAAAATTAAGTGGTTGTTCCTCTGTCAAGAGGCATAGTAATAATCATGAGAGAACGCGATCACCTTTCCCTTGGCCAGGTAGGCGACCTCTCTAAACACCTCGTCGGACATTAGGGTGCCCAGGCAGCGGCCCATCTCCTTCAGCGGGTCGGCCTGTCCCGGCGGTCCCAGCAGTACAAACAGGAAGCGGCTGGGCACTGGCACCTCGGTGATTTCGGTGGCCAAGCAGGCGCTCCTGAGCCGAATGAAGCAGACAACTGGGCCGCCAGTCAGGAAGCTGGTGCTGCCCACAAGAATGTTGGCGGTCTCCGCTCCTGGAGGCACTTTTCTCATGAAGCTCTGATCATAGGTCTTTGAAGTTGCCGACTGAAGCTGCTGCGACGGCGCCGGTTGTAGCTGCCCCTCACCTGCGGCTTCGTCGTTGGCAACGGCGTCGCTCAGACCAACACCGCTGGGACTCGTGCGAAAGCTGGCCTGCGAGTCTGAAGGGTTCGCGCTAGATTCTTGATTCGGAGCTACTTGAAAAACAATGATTTTAAGCGTAATGTCGGTTGTCTTTTAGTCAATAGAGCCAAGAAAGACAGGGTTTGTAGCCTGGTGGTTGGAGGTGAGTAGTGGCAGCGGTCTGACTCGTTTGCCTTTCGCACCAAGGTCCCTGAGTTCGATTCCACGGCGAAGCCACATTCATTTTGAGGCGCAGCCGCGGAGAGAAGGCTTGGGGGCTTGTCGTGCAATTTACGCCTTTGAAGGCCAAACTCCAAGGCACAGTGAGAGTGTACACTGCCTGACGATAAGAAAATGAGAAGATATGTCAGGGCATATGTACACACCTGTGTGAGTGTGTGCCAACGTACAGTATCTGTATGCGTGTGTGCTGCTGGTCTAGTGTCACCAAATGATGTGCCATTGTCCGCAACCCTCCTGCAATTACTATTACAATTGATAAAGCCTGGTGGTTAAAGCCTAAAGTGTCGGACACTCACGACATGTCGGGGTTCGTGGGTTCGACTCCTGACTCCACTGAAATAGAATAAGTATAAGCTGTAATTGAGGGTGGGTGTGGCGTCCCCCAGTCCATGGACTGAACAGCCGCGCAACGGTCTACAGATGCGCCGCGCAGTAACTGCGGCTGTGCTGTCGACAGCCAAATTCATCAAATATTTCTGTTAAATTTTGTCGGGGTGAATCGTTCTAACACGCAGAATTTTTCTAATGATACTAACAGCCCTTAAATGCAGTCTCCGTCAACTCACCCTTCTCCAGATCCTTCGACGAATACCGCTTGCCGATCTCGGCAATGCTTCGAATTTTCGAGCCCAAAAACGACCCGGTCCTGACCATCCGCTTCTCATGCAGATTCCAGTGCTTCTTCAGCAGCAACTCCTTGGTCCTGTCTCGCTGCTCAGCTGGCAGGCGAGACTTCACAACTAGACGGTCCAGCATCAACTCGACGACGGATTCGAAGGACTGGGCTTCACACTCCAACATCACTTCGCCTGACGGTGTTGCGGGGAGTAGCTGTGAGATATCCTGTGCCTAACAGGCGACTCTACAGTCTAACAGGTGACTCTACAGTCTAACAGGTGACTCTACAGTCTAACAGGTAACTCTACTGTCTAACAGGTAACTCTACAGTCTAACAGGTGACTCTACAGTCTAACAGGTAACTCTACTGTCTAACAGGTAACTCTACAGTCTAACAGGTGACTCTACTGTCTAACAGGTGACTCTACTGTCTAACAGAACACTCTACTGTCTTACAGGTGACTCTACTGTCTTACAGGTGACTCTACTGTCTTACAGGTGACTCTACAGTCTAACAGGTGACTCTACTGTCTAACAGGTGATTTTTATGATTATTTATCACCAAGATTGTAGTTGTCAGCTTTAATTTTCGCTCACCTGAAGCGATGGCGGTTCGTACCTCGAACAGAGATAGCAGGCTCAGGGTGGCCACGTGCGGCTTGGACCAACGCTCGCCGCCCTCTTCGACGTCCTCTTCGAATTTGATCCATCTGGCAGTCTCCTTCCACACCGGCTCGCCTGGTTAGGATTCAGTTTAATCGTTGCCATTGGTTTACACAATGAATTTTCCAAAAATTAAAAGGTCAGTATATCATCGAATCTCAAACAAATTTAAACCATTTTCGCTGCATTTCACGCATCAGTAAAATTCGCACCAGAACTAGTTAGAAATCTAGCTTCCCTGCCTCACCTGTGCAGTCCCAGCCTCACCTGTGCACTCCCAGCCTCACCTGTGCAGTCCCAGCCTCACCTGTGCAGTCCCAGCCTCACCTGTGCAGTCCCAGCCTCACCTGTGCAGTCCCAGCCTCACCTGTGCAGTCCCATCCTCACCTGTGCAGTCCCATCCTCACCTGTGCAGTCCCAGCCTCACCTGTGCAGTCCCAGCCTCACCTGTGCAGTCCCAGCCTCACCTGTGCAGTCCAGTTCGTTCATCTGGCAGAAGAGAGGCCGAATGTCGTCACTGGCGCCGGCACCTCCGTCGTCATCATTGTCCTGATTGCCCAGCAGAAATTGCACCCTCAGTGAAGGATCTACGTGGGAGGTCTCTGTAATGAAGAAAATTTATAAAACTTGTTTTTTTTTATTGCCTAATTTTTTCGCGTCAATTTAAACTGACGTCAAATTTATCATGAAAGCATTTTTTAGTTACCTCCAGAAACAGCAGGTGATCCAGTGCCCTTGCCAGCCACACTGGCTGCCATATTGCCGAAGCCTTCAAATTTGTTAGAAATGAAATTTAGCGCCAATTCAAACGGAGATAAGTTATCATTTGTTTAATTCTATTACATTGTCAACGCTTGGGTTATTATTGCTTACTCGGTGGCGCATCACCTCCCATCTCGTCGCTTTCTTGAAGAACAGACACTGGAAAGCACAGGCATGCGATTTGGGAACGTTTTTAAATTCCTAGATTTGTAATCGGTTATTCATTGCAAATCTGTCAATTTTGCCTACGAGGACTAAACCGGAAAACCGACAAGACAATTAGAAAGTCTGAGAATTAGAAAGGCCTACAGCTGGGGGTGAGTGGCAAAGCGGTTAACGCGTTTGCCTCTCGCACCAAGGTCCCTGAGTTCGATTCCGCGGCGAGGCCACATTCATTTGAGGTGCAGCCTCGGAGAGAAGGCTTGGGGGCTTGTCGTGCAATTTACGCCCTTGAGGGCAAACCTCCAAGGCACAGTGAGAGTGTACACTGCCTGACGATGAGAAAGTCAGGGCAGGTGTACACACCTGTGCGCGTGTGTGCTCAGGAGTCAGCGCAATGGGCAGAATTGCCTCCTCGCTGGCTGCGGGTCTAGTGTCACCAAATGATGTGCCCTCAGCTCTTCTGCCTGGGCACACACGCACACAGGTGTGAATTTCTCATCGTCAGATTGGGTGCTTTATCCGCTCAACCACACTTATCTATTGTGGAACAATCGGAGACAAACGTAGGCTAGTATTCTCACTAGTAGATGGCTGCTGCTGCTGCTGCGGCCGAGTCTTCTTGGTCCTGCGTCGAGCTCTCCGCTGTTGCTCCTGCTGCAGCGTCTTCTGCCTATCTCCGCCGGGCACCCGCACGCCGATGAGCAATGTCCGGTGCCCCACATCGCCGCCGCCAACGGGCAGTGACCGGTGCTCCTCGAAGTCCTGCAGCTGCTGCGGCCGGTGAGACGAGCCCACCATCGGGTCCAGGACGGGATCCGTGCCGGACATCTGGAGGGCTGCGAGTTCCACCGGTTCTGCTTTCACGGATCTCACAGACACACTACGATCGATTTCCCTTTTCCTTTCCACTCAGTCCGAGCTGCTGCTCACCCTCTACTCGTAGCAGCCCGGAGTACACTTTCCACTGTGAAAGCTAATTCACAAGAATGTGATTTCACCAATCGAACAAGTATAAATTGTACTCACTTTGCAAATGCCCCGGACGAATCGATAAAATACGCTATCGCAATGTGCTAAGGAACTTTAACGCGATCTATAAAAGAAATATTTTATAGTGGAGAAATCGAGAACGCGAGCTGCTTAAATGAGTTTCTCTCCTCCACTGGAGTGACTGCAGCAACAGCCAATAGCAGCGTGCCAAAATCTGCAGCAAGACATTTCATTCTGTTGTGTTACTGAAAGTTCACGCGGCAGAACATGAATGAACACCATTTAGTGGGTGTATTTTTGTTCTCTCTCTCTAGCTCAGGTCAGCTACAGGACTCTTGTATCACGTTGATTGTCAAGCCAGCAGACACGAAGCCTGCAGATACGAGCGTATCTGCTATCTGGGGACCTTTCAAGATCCTCCGAGTTCGCCAGTGCTGTGGGAACACTTGCTAACCCTGCTTCTTATCTAATCTAGCCGGTTGGCTTTTAAAAAGGCCGGTTCCATATGGTTTTAGAATGACTGTAGGACCCGGTGCTTGCAGGTGAAGCATTTTCTGGTGAAGACTGACTCATTGCAGTGTTTAAAGTCAGAAATTATGTCTATTTAGTTCTTTCAACAGTAGAAAAACCACGGGGTATTTCAAATACCCGCACTTTTATTGTTCTGTTTCTGCCAAGAAAATCCAGATCCGCTCTGTACGATGAAACAACTTCCAGAATCACAAAACGTCGGCATCGTCTAGATATTCAACGATTGAACCAATCATTGAATCATTGTCAACTGCGAGTATTTTGGATTGATTACGAGCGTATTTGAATTTTTTGTTGAACCAATACGGATTCACCAACGAAGTTTATACAAAGCAATGTCACTTGTCCTTGTCACCAGTTCTTCGTCAAGAATCGCTGAATATCTCGACGATGCTGACTCGGACGGTTTTGAAAGTTGGTTCATCGCAAGGGGGTGAGTGGGTTAGCGGCTAATGTCGCTGCCTAACTTTCCAATGGTTGCTGGTTCGTTCCTCCCTCCAAGTCACGATTATTTCGGGGCTTAGTTGGAGGCTTGCGAAGTAGTGACTTGCGGAGATGCACCTTATTCTGTGCAACCAAAGCTAATTTAAAATAGCTTAACCCCTGCCTTCTGCATGTCTGCTTTGTGCTTTGGGCTTGTGCTTTGGGCCGGGTGTGAGGCGTTGTATGGGGTGGGGCGGGTGTGCACCAATGTGTACTCTCGTCCCTGCCCTTCAGGCATCTAAGTCCTCCCCTGGTTTGGTCTGCTCTGTGCGTGTGCGGGCCTGGGGTGAGAGGCACTCCGGCTGCCGCCCCCTTCTCCGATTGGCTTGCGGCTGTGTGTGAGGTGCCTGTGTCCAGGGGTCCAGATGGCGCGATGGGCGACTCCCGCCTAGTTCGTCGGCCTGGGGGCATGCCGTTCCTGCGCTTGTGCGTCAATTGCCCCAGGCCCCCTGTAAATAAGTAAGTAAAGTAGTTCATCGTAAAGGGCGGAAACTTTTAATTAACAGTAGGACTACCAAGCCATTTTGCCGCCCGTTTTTATATCAAGGGGGGGGGGAATTTATCCTGAAATCCCCCCCCTGACAATTTTTTTGCTGCACCCGAACGGAACAATGCAAGCACACGAAACTCAAGAACACGGGCCAAATTTTTGTTGCGCATCTTCTGAAACAAGAAACAAGTCGCCAGCTCTTCAGATTGTCGAGATATTCAATGTTTCTGGCCGAAGGCCCGATTTTTCCCATAAGAGCTAGTGTATATCATACATCCCTATACACGAATTTGTTATGTGGTCTCACCATAGTTAAACACCTGTATCTATTGAATATGATGTTTGTTTGTGTGTTTTTTTGTTGCACTGGGTGTGTTGGCAGACTGTGTTTCTGTTCCAACATGTATATTTAAATTGCATGTATGTACACGTGCTTTAACTTGAGCTAGGTGCAATACTGTCTCTCAGGGCAGAACTCAAATGAACTCAATTTCGCAAGCAGTTTACCTGACAAACCACAGCTAAACTATGCGCTATTACCGATATCATTATTTGGCAATAAAAGCCAGTTATAAATGTGTTTTCAGTGTGAGAATTTAACAGTGATAAAACAGCAGAAGCAGGTGCAGCAGCAGCAGCGACAGACAAGACACGAACCAGAACTCACCCCAGTGAGCGCGAATAAGTTCCTCCATATCAGTTTGCAAATTGTGCCAGCATAAAATACAATGCTGGACCTGGAATCATTTTATCAGTTTGTGAGTAAACTTTAAAGCTGCTTAGAGCGATTAGAGTCTAATGCAGAATATAACATGGTTTATGCAGAATATAACATGGTTTATGCAGAATATAACATGGTTTATGCAGAATATAACATGGTTTATGCAGAATATAACATGGTTTATGCAGAATATAACATGGTTTATGCAGAATATAACATGGTTTATGCAGAATATAACATGGTTTATGCAGAATATAACATGGTTTATGCAGAATATAACATGGTTTATGCAGAATAAAAAGCATTATTTTTATAGTGAATTTGCTAGAGGCATTGCACTACCTTAAGTAGTATGTTGAACCTTATTTAACATATTTTCTTTCCGTGCAGTAACGACTGAATATTAAATGCCAAAGCTATTCTATAACATTTAATACACTAATGCAGCCTGTACAGATGAGCACACCTGTGTGTGTGCGTGTGTGCTCAGGAGTCAGCCGAGTCAGGGGAAGAATTGCCTTCACCCACTGGCACTGTGCTACTAATACTGTCACTAATGTGCAATTATAAAGCTTGACAGAGTACGAAAATCAGGTTTTGTAAAATAAGGTTTCTTAGAAACTTAAAGTACATTCGGTGTCTGAAGTACGCTTAGAACTTATTATTATTATTTCCCAAGATAATTAGTCTAATTAAAGTACTCAGGAATATTTAGCTTTATCTGAGACCCTCAAACAAATAGGGCTAGAGGGAATCAGAGATAGAGAGAATTAGAGATAGAGAGAATTAGAGATAGAGGGAATTAGAGATAGAGAGAGTGCACGAGGCGAGTGTTTGAAAGCAGCCTAACAGTCTCAGGTGTGCTCAATTTGTACATCAAGAAGCAGACTAAATTTTCTGTCCAAAAATTGTGCGAGAATATAAACTAGCAGGCCAGCAGCGAGAACACAGTTATTTTGTTTGACAATATTACAATCTAAAAATATTTAATAAACAACTTCTGACTATGAACGGATTGGTGGATTGGACAGCGCCAACACCAGCGACTTTGGCAGCCATCATTGCCAGCTTCACCGCGTGGCTACTGTTCAGGAGGTTGAGTACACTGCTCAGACTGCCACCAGGACCAACGGGCATGCCTCTGCTTGGCTACCTGCCCTGGATTGATAGGAATAATTCCCATCGAACCTACCTGTCCTTGTCCAAGCGATACGGGGATATTTTCTCCTTCCAATTGGGCAGCCGAACTGTCATAGGCCTGGCTTCGTATGAGCTCATCAAGGAAGCCTTTGCTCAGCCGCTGTTCTCAGGCCGACTGCCCAGCAGGTAACCCCGCTCAATAATCGCTCATTGTAGTTTGACAATTACATTAATCTAGTCTAACAGGTAGATCAATCTAGTCTAACAGGTAGATCAATCTAGTCTAACAGGTAGATCAATCTAGTCTAACAGGTAGATCAATCTAGTCTAACAGGTAGATCAATCTAGTCTAACAGCTAGATCAATCTAGTCTAACAGGTAGATCAATCTAGTCTAACAGCTAGATCAATCTAGTCTAACAGGTAGATCAATCTAGTCTAACAGGTAGATCAATCTAGTCTAACAGCTAGATCAATCTAGTCTAACAGGTAGATCAATAAAGCGTCAAAAGCAGAACAGTCTGTAATTTTAAGCACTTACTCAATTTATCAAGAAATCGTGGCAGCAGTAACTGATGGATGCGAAAATTCCCAAATTAGATGGACAGCTTAATATATGGCATTTTGAATCTTTTTCTCAACTACTTAAGTTCAGACTGTTCGAATAGTAAAATGATGTTCAATTGAAATGCAATTCATGTTTTAACTGTCATGTTTTATTGATTGAATTTTATATTGACGACTAACATTTTGTGCCCTATTAGATTGCTCTGCCACAAACTTTTAGGTTTAAAAAAAATTATCCAGACATAGTAGGAGGCTGCATTTTCTTCTAGTAATCCTGTCTAACATCCAGTCTAACATCCAGTCTAACATCCTGTCTAACATCCTGTCTAACATCCAGTCTAACATCCAGTCTAACATCCTGTCTAACATCCTGTCTAACATCCTGTCTAACATCCTGTCTAACATCCAGTCTAACATCCTGTCTAACATCCAGTCTAACATCCTGTCTAACATCCAGTCTAACATCCAGTCTAACATCCTGTCTAACATCCAGTCTAACATCCAGTCTAACATCCAGTCTAACATCCAGTCTAACATCCTGTCTAACATCCTGTCTAACATCCTGTCTAACATCCAGTCTAACATCCTGTCTAACATCCAGTCTAACATCCTGTCTAACATCCAGTCTAACATCCAGTCTAACATCCTGTCTAACATCCAGTCTAACATCCTGTCTAACATCCTGTCTAACATCCAGTCTAACATCCAGTCTAACATCCAGTCTAACATCCAGTCTAACATCCTGTCTAACATCCTGTCTAACATACAGTCTAACATCCAGTCTAACATCCTGTCTAACATACAGTCTAACATCCAGTCTAACATCCTGTCTAACATACAGTCTAACATCCAGTCTAACATCCTGTCTAACATACAGTCTAACATCCAGTCTAACATCCAGTCTAACATCCAGTCTAACATCCTCTCTAACATCCAGTCTAACATCCAGTCTAACATCCAGTCTAACATCCTCTCTAACATCCAGTCTAACATCCTCTCTAACATCCAGTCTAACATCCTGTCTAACATCCTGTCTAACATCCAGTCTAACATCCAGTCTAACATCCAGTCTAACATCCTGTCTAACATCCTGTCTAACATCCTGTCTAACATACAGTCTAACATCCAGTCTAACATCCAGTCTAACATCCAGTCTAACATCCTCTCTAACATCCAGTCTAACATCCAGTCTAACATCCAGTCTAACATCCTCTCTAACATCCAGTCTAACATCCTGTCTAACATCCAGTCTAACATCCAGTCTAACATCCAGTCTAACATCCAGTCTAACATCCTGTCTAACATCCTGTCTAACATCCAGTCTAACATCCTGTCTAACATCCTGTCTAACATACAGTCTAACATCCAGTCTACCATCCTGTCTAACATCCAGTCTAACATCCAGTCTAACATCCTGTCTAACATCCAGTCTAACATCCTGTCTAACATCCAGTCTAACATCCTGTCTAACATCCAGTCTAACATCCAGTCTAACATCCAGTCTAACATCCTGTCTAACATCCAGTCTAACATCCAGTCTAACATCCTGTCTAACATCCAGTCTAACATCCTGTCTAACATCCAGTCTAACAGCCTGTCTAACATCCTGTCTAACATCCTGTCTAACATCCAGTCTAACATCCAGTCTAACATCCAGTCTAACATCCAGTCTAACATCCAGTCTAACATCCAGTCTAACATCCTGTCTAACATCCAGTCTAACATCCAGTCTAACATCCAGTCTACCATCCTGTCTAACATCCAGTCTAACATCCAGTCTAACATCCAGTCTAACATCCTGTCTAACATCCTGTCTAACATCCAGTCTAACATCCAGTCTAACATCCAGTCTAACATCCAGTCTAACATCCAGTCTAACATCCAGTCTAACATCCTCTCTAACATCCAGTCTAACATCCAGTCTAACATCCAGTCTACCATCCTGTCTAACATCCAGTCTAACATCCAGTCTAACATCCAGTCTAACATCCAGTCTAACATCCAGTCTAACATCCAGTCTAACATCCAGTCTAACATCCTCTCTAACATCCAGTCTAACATCCAGTCTAACATCCAGTCTACCATCCTGTCTAACATCCTGTCTAACATCCAGTCTAACATCCAGTCTACCATCCTGTCTAACATCCAGTCTAACATCCTCTCTAACATCCAGTCTAACATCCTCTCTAACATCCAGTCTAACATCCTGTCTAACATCCAGTCTAACATCCAGTCTAACATCCAGTCTAACATCCTGTCTAACATCCAGTCTAACGCATCGCAGGTTTGTTCGCCGTATGACCAGGGGCTGTGGAATTCTATTCGCGGAGGGCGAATCTTGGTCTCGCCAGCGAACATTCAGCCTGAAGTTCCTGAAGAGTGTTGGGTTCGCCAAGGCGGAGTCGGCTAAGCAGATCTCGCAGGAGCTGGCGGGCTTGACACAGCGGCTGGACAAGCTGGCTTCCGTTGAGCAGGCCGTCACCACCATCGACTTGCTCACTCCGGCGGTCAACAGTGTCATCGCCCGCCTGACCCTTGGACAGGCCTACGCTGATGAGGACCCTAATTACAGAGCTTACATTCAGGCTTTTGATGAGTACACCAGGTTTGTAGTGTGTTCTAATTCGCAACTCACTACTGTCCAACAGGATTCCCTACTGTCCAACAGGATTCCCTACTGTCCAACAGGATTCCCTACTGTCCAACAGGATTCCCTACTGTCCAACAGGATTCCCTACTGTCCAACAGGATTCCCTACTGTCCAACAGGATTCCCTACTGTCCAACAGGATTCCCTACTGTCCAACAGGATTCCCTACTGTCCAACAGGATTCCCTACTGTCCAACAGGATTCCCTACTGTGCAACAGGATTCCCTACTGTCCAACAGGATTCTCAACTGTCGAACAGGATTCCCTACTGTCCAACAGGATTCCCTACTGTCCAACAGGATTCCCAACTGTCCAACAGGATTCCCTACTGTCCAACAGGATTCCCTACTGTCCAACAGGATTCCCTACTGTGCAACAGGATTCCCTACTGTCCAACAGGATTCTCAACTGTCGAACAGGATTCCCTACTGTCGAACAGGATTCCCTACTGTCCAACAGGATTCCCAACTGTCCAACAGGATTCCCTACTGTCCAACAGGATTCCCTACTGTCCAACAGGATTCCCTACTGTCCAACAGGATTCCCTACTGTCCAACAGGATTCCTTACTGTCCAACAGGATTCTCAACTGTCCAACAGGATTCCTTACTGTCCAACAGGATTCTCAACTGTCCAACAGGATTCCCTACTGTCTAACAGGATTTCCAAGTGTCTAACAGGATTCCCTACTGTCCAACAGGATTCCCTACTGTCCAACAGGATTCCCTACTGTCCAACAGGATTCCCTACTGTCCAACAGGATTCCCTACTGTCCAACAGGATTCCCTACTGTCTAACAGGATTCCCTACTGTCTAACAGGATTCCCTACTGTCCAACAGGATTCCCTACTGTCCAACAGGATTCCCTACTGTCCAACAGGATTCCCTACTGTCCAACAGGATTCCCTACTGTCCAACAGGATTCCCTACTGTCCAACAGGATTCCCTACTGTCCAACAGGATTCCATACTGTCCAACAGGATTCCCTACTGTCCAACAGGATTCCCTACTGTCCAACAGGATTCCCTACTGTCCAACAGGATTCCCTACTGTCTAACAGGATTCCCTACTGTCCAACAGGATTCCCTACTGTCCAACAGGATTCCCTACTGTCCAACAGGATTCCCTACTGTCCAACAGGATTCCCTACTGTGCAACAGGATTCCCTACTGTCCAACAGGATTCTCAACTGTCGAACAGGATTCCCTACTGTCCAACAGGATTCCCTACTGTCCAACAGGATTCCCAACTGTCCAACAGGATTCCCTACTGTCCAACAGGATTCCCTACTGTCCAACAGGATTCCCTACTGTCCAACAGGATTCCCTACTGTCCAACAGGATTCCTTACTGTCCAACAGGATTCTCAACTGTCCAACAGGATTCCTTACTGTCCAACAGGATTCTCAACTGTCCAACAGGATTCCCTACTGTCTAACAGGATTTCCAAGTGTCTAACAGGATTCCCTACTGTCTAACAGGATTGCTAACTGTCTTACAGGATTTCCAAGTGTCTAACAGGATTCCTAGCTGTCTAACAGGATTCCCTACTGTATTAACAGGATTCCTAATTGTCTAACAGGACTCCCAACTGTCTAACAGTAATGACAGCATCAGAGCGAATTTTATTGCAGGCTGATGAACCCGTTGCCGATGCTGTTCCCATTTATCGACAAAATCTTCCACCGCACCAAAACTGCCAAAGAGATCCAACGCCGTTTCGACGTCATGTACAACTTTGTCGACGGTGAAGTCAAGAAGCGTCGTCTAATCGACATCCAGGAGCCGAAGTGCCTCGCCGACGCTTACAACGCGGCCAAGGCAGAGGCCGAGGCGGCGGGCGACTTCGACACGTACAAGGACTTCCAGATTGTCCGAGTCTGCATGGAGCTGTTCTTCGGCGGCACGGCCACGACAGCCAGATCGCTGGAGTGGATGCTGCTGTACATGGCAGCTTATCCGCAAGTGCAGGTTTGTACTTTGTATCGTTTCTGCCCATTTCGGCTGTCCTGCTGAACACTGCGGGGCGAAGGCTAGGTCAGTTTCGGGACTTGATGTAATCACGTGGTTTCTAAAAATAGCAACTGACGTCAGTGGCGCGCAAGACGTCACTTCTGACACTCCTAAATACGAGTATAGCACCAAGTGCAATAAACATGTGTGCTACACTTTTGAAGTCAGAGAGAGAGGCCAGCTACGTTTGACGAAACACGTGATAGCTGGCGCCAGAAAAGTACAAACAAGAAGGGGGGGAGGGAGAACAAAGAGGCGCCAACGCGGGACCGTGAGGTGATGACTCAAACCTGGAAGGGGGAGAGAAGGCACACTCAAACTGAATTTCTAATGTTTGTTTGTTCTGTTCTGTGTTGAATACTATCTATAGTTTGACGATTGCAAACTGAAACTAAATCACATGTCACCACATCCAACCAGACAAAAGTGCAGCAGGAGCTGGACCAGCTGGTGGCCAACCAGACAAAAGTGCAGCAGGAGCTGGACCAGCTGGTGGCCAACCAGACAAAAGTGCAGCAGGAGCTGGACCAGCTGGTGGCCATGGACTCAACCGAGGGTCGTCAATCAGCGGACAGAGAGATCCGGCTAGAAGATCGGGACAGGCTGCACTACACCCTGGCCGTCATTGACGAATGCTATCGCTGCGTCTCGCTATCAAGCAATGGCTCCTTTCACCGGGCCCTGGAGGATACGCGGTTTCACGGCTACCTCATCCCGAAGGACGCGGCCATCATGCCGCTGGCCTATGCTGTCCATCACAGCCCGAAGTACTGGAGCCAGCCAGGCAGCTTTCACCCGGAGCACTTCCTGGACTCTAACGGTCACTACCGGGCCAGCCGGCACCTCATCCCGTTCATGATTGGCCGGCGAGCCTGCCTAGGCGAAGGTCTGGCTAGGCAGGAGATTTTCCTAATCTTCGCTAATCTCATTAGACGCTACCGGGTGCGGCTGGGACCCGACTGCAGCCACACTGATCTGAGCGCATTGCTGGAAGGCAAACTGTCACTGCTGCGCATTCCAGACAAGCACACGCTGCTGTTTGCCATGCGCTAGTTCAATGCCACGTTTCATTCCGAAATTTGGTGACGAGAATTTACAAAAAACTTTGCTTCACAGTCGTGTTTTTTAATCATAACTAGACCCCAGAAGAGACTAAAACTGATTGAGAACTGCTCGCGATTTCATTGCGGATTTGAATTTTTGTATTAATAACGACGGTCGTTATATTTGTAATAATAAAAATATTTGCAGTACGGCTGTTGGCATTGGCACATTATTTGGTGACAATTCTGCCTATTCCGCTGACTTCTGAGCACACACTCACACAGGTGTGTACATCTGTACTGACTTTCTCATCGTCAGGCAGTGTACACTATCACAATTGCAGGACAAGCCTTCTCTCCGCGGCCGCGCCCCGGGCAAGTGAATGTGGCCTCGCCGCGGAATCGAGCTCAGGGACCTTGGTGCGAGAGGCAAACGGTCGTCACAAAGCGATAATTTTTTTAATTTCTGTATTTTACAATGCTTTCAACTTTTCAACAACTGGAAAAAACGAAGACATGATAACAACAGCCATACTAACTATGATCAGCTCTACTACAAGTAGTGCTAACAGCGAATTTTAATAATATATCTAGTCTCGCGCTTTTTAATTGATTAAATTTCAAATAAAATGCTACATTTCACAACAAAAAAGACTAATGAAGGCAGCACTAAAACTCTGACAGACAAAAGCGCGCAAAGGATTTTAGCATCGATCCGATTGAAAGCGCTTGCTTAATCGGTGAATAAGATTGAATTGAAAGTTGCATACTCAATGCTGCTGCTGATTCAGTTACGGCAAAATAATTGATCTACCAAAAGTTGAACAACAAACTACAAAACTACAAAATATGCCAATCAATTGACTAATTATTAATGAGCATTTGCGCAACATACAGCTGACAATACACAGCAGGGTGACTTAAGAGCTATGATTAAAATGCTCTTTCTGAATAGCATTATTGTGAGCATAGTCATCGGGTTCTAATTTGAGTAGGCGGACTTGAACTTGACTCGATTTCACATTGAATTGGAAGACTGCGAAAATTGGACACCAGAACCTAAGGATGTGGGAGCCAATCAGTCCTATCACCTGAGGATCAGGGAACCAATCAGTCCTATCACCTGAGGATCAGGGAACCAATCAGTCCTATCACCAGAGGAACAGGGAACCAATCAGTCCTATCACCTGAGGAACAGGGAACCAATCAGTCCTATCACCTGAGGATCAGGGAACCAATCAGTCCTATCACCTGAGGAACAGGGAACCAATCAGTCCTATCACCTGAGGATCAGGGAACCAATCAGTCCTATCACCTGAGGATCAGGGAACCAATCAGTCCTATCACCTGAGGATCAGGGAACCAATCAGTCTAAACCCACAAGTCACACAGCATGCCGTCTCTGAGGCAGTCTCACAGCATCGGTGTCACTGAGCAGCACGGAATGTGGCGCGCCATTGAAGGTGTATCGAATGAGCAGGTGCCGGCTGGAGTTGGCGGGAATCGCCGCGGGCGGATTCGGATCATAGAATCCGGGCAAGTCGGCTTTAGTCAGCGAGGCTGGCAATTCAAGACGAGAATTATCAACTAGAATCTGCAGGCAGTCGGTCACGTCAACAACTGACGCCTCGGACTGCGCCGCCGAAGCTTCTTCTTCAATGCCGGCGGTGTCACCGGAGGCCAGGTAACCGTAGACAGCCCTGTCAATCACCAGGCCGCCTTTGCTGCGCTCCGAATCACGAGAGTTCAACGCAGACTCGCGCATCAGAGCCTGGGCTGACAGCGCCTCCGCCCTGCGTGCTGCCCTGCCTGCCAGCTCCGAGTCCGACTGCTGACTGCGGGACTCGCGCTGCGGGATCAGTGTGTCAGGTGACTGGGTCAGGGGGATGGTGTGTCAGGTGACTGGGTCAGGGGGATGGTGTGTCAGGTGACTGGGTCAGGGGGATGGTGTGTCAGGTGACTGGGTCAGGGGGATAGTGTGTCAGGTGACAGGGTCAGGGGGATAGTGTGTCAGGTGACAGGGTCAGGGGGATGGTGTGTCAGGTGACTGGGTCAGGGGGATGGTGTGTCAGGTGACTGGGTCAGGGGGATGGTGTGTCAGGTGACAGGGTCAGGGGGATAGTGTGTCAGGTGACAGGGTCAGGGGGATGGTGTGTCAGGTGACAGGGTCAGGGGGATGGTGTGTCAGGTGACCAGGCTGCTGACTGAAGCGTCACTGAAGCAGCTCACCTGGAACTTGACTAGCCAAGGAGCATAGATGCACTTGTACACAACAACATAGGCCAGCAGGGGCACAGCTGTGCCATAGACAATAGCAGCCGGGTCCAGCCATTCGGAGAGGGTGATGGGCATTGCGTAGACCTGATTGCCACGGCTGAGGCTGAGCTTGACCTTGACGCCGATGTTAGGCCCGAATCTCACGGACATGCCGGCCTCGCTGTAGTCCGAGACCCGCTGTGCCAGGTGATAGCGGAGAGTCCAGAGGGTATTCAGTGTCAGATGACAGGATACGCCAAAGCGGAGGTCACCGATTTCTCGAGAGCAAGAAATCTGAGGATTGGTTCAGTGCCAAACCAACTTTGTTTGCTTTAAAAAAGTACAAGCTAAAAAGACCATAAAAATTAAAACTACAAAGAGCTGCTTAGTGACACGTGAAGGTCAAGCTACAAAGAGCTGCTAGTGACACGTGAAGGTCAAACTACAAAGAGCTGCTTAGTGACACGTGAAGGTCAAGCTACAAAGAGCTGCTAGTGACACGTGAAGGTCAAACTACAAAGAGCTGCTTAGTGACACGTGAAGGTCAAGCTACAAAGAGCTGCTTAGTGTCACGTGAAGGTCAAGCTACAAAGCAAAGAGCTGCTAGTGACACGTGAAGGTCAAGCTACAAAGCAAAGAGCTGCTAGTGACACGTGAAGGTCAAGCTACAAAGCAAAGAGCTGCTAGTGACACGTGAAGGTCAAGCTACAAAGAGCTGCTAGTGACAAAGAGTCGGTAATTCACCTGAGCCCCAGCGTCGCTTGGTCCGAGAAAGGTGGCAGCTTTGGCGTGCCAGCCGTCGTCCAACTGGCAGAGCAGTTCAGCTCTGGCTCCCTTATTTGGCGAATTCCAGGCGTAGGACAGGGTGCCAACACACCTGGGGCTGATTTGGCAAGATAGCGCAGGTGTCAGGGTGGGCAGCAGTTGGCCACCCTTCATTGAGGTCACATCGGCGCGAACAGAGGCTAGCAGATTGGGAGTCAGTCTGTAGGACAGTTTGCCAGCAGCAGTGGGCAGGAAGTTCAGACCGACAGTAACATCCGAGGTCAGGCGATCTGTCAGCTGGGAGCGCATTGTTAGCGACACGGTGGGCACGTAGCGACGGCCCAGGTTGCCAAGAGAACCGGCTAGTACCAGGCGGTGCTTGGGTGTCAACTGGATTAGAGTGTACGGAGTGGCTTGAGTTAGCAGACTTGGCCTAGAGCAGAACGATGAGTCAAGGATGGTCGGTGGGTCAGGAATGGTGAATGGGTCAGGATTGGTGAATGGGTCAGGAATGGGTCAGGATTGGTGAATGGGTCAGGATTGGTGAATGGGTCAGGATTGGTGAATGGGTCAGGATTGGTGAATGGGTCAGGAATGGTGAATGGGTCAGGAATGGTGAATGGGTCAGGAATGGTGAATGGGTCAGGAATGGTGAATGGGTCAGGAATGGTGAATGGGTCAGGATTGGTGAATGGGACGGGATTGGTGAATGGGACTGGATTGGTGAATGGGACTGGATTGGTGAATGGGTCTGGATTGTTGAATGGTTCAGGATTGGTGACTAGGTTTAGATTGGTGAATGGGTCATGAATCAATGCATTTGAAAGACCTGTAAACACCCAGACAAACACTCACAATAAAGCTAGTATTCTGCGAAAACGACAAGCTATCCAAATAGAGGCTCTTAGACTCATTGTCATCCTGCGGGCTAAATATGGACGCGCAGTTCAACCCCACAGTCAGTCTGGTGGCAGGCTGGGTGAGCTTCATCACGGCGGCCTCCTCCCTGAGGCGGCGCAGTTGCGCCAGTTCCTCGCGAATCTCAGCAACGCCTCGGCCGCGCAAAGCGACCGCTCCGTCGTTGAGAGCGCGCAGGCCTTCCAAACCGAAGTCGTCGTAGACGCGCCTGGACTCCGGATCGCGCAGGATGTCGTAGGCTCGACGAATTCGCTGGTAGGCCACGTCGCTGCCAGCCGCTGACTGATTGCCGCCGTTGGTGGTCGACGATGATGAAGCAATGCGCTTGTCCGGGTGAACCACGCGAGATAGGCGCCTGCGGGGAGGCGGCGAATTCGGAATCAGTGTGGGATTAGAGATGGGATCAGAATGTGATTAGGGATGGGATCATTGTGGGATTAGGGATGGGATCATTGTGGGATTAGGGATGGGATCAGCGTGGGATTAGGGATGGGATCAGCGTGGGATAGGGGATGGGATCAGTGTGGGATTAGGGATGGGATCAGTGTGGCATAGTAGACGGGATCAGTGTGGGATTAGGGATAGGATCAGTGTTGGATAATTTGGGATGTGTGGCAGTCGCACCTGTAGGCTGTGGCAATCTCAGCTTGCGAGGCGTCCCTAGAGATGCCCAGGCAGGCGTAGAGATCCGCGTCATCCAGGTCAGCGTCGGCCACTGAATGCGGCACCTCGGCCATGCTTTGCTAGGAGTTCGGCTAGGATGATTGAGCAATCAAGCAATCGCTACTCAATATCACGACTTCCGGTTTGGCTTTTAGCGACGCAAATTTACAGCGGGCTTTAGGCTGTCTGGAAGGCGATCAGTGATTTAAATACTGACGGCTTCTTTTCACCTTTAAATATTTCCTTTTTTGTTCCCTACACTCTTATCTACACCTTTTATCCCTTCAACACACTCTCTTTCCCTACATCTCTCATCCCTTCCCTACATCTCTCATCCCTTCCCTACATCTCTGATCCGTTCCCTACATCTCTTATCCTTTCCCTACAACTCCCATCCCTTCCCTACATCTTTGATCCGTTCCCCACAACTCTAATCCCTTCCCTACATCTCTAATCCCTTCCCTACATCTCTAATCCCTTCCCTACAACTCTCATCCCTTACCTACATCTCTTATCCTTTCCCTACATCTCTCATCCGTTCCCTACATCTTTATTATCGTCCCTACATCTCTCATCCATTTCCCTACATCTTTATTATCGTCCCTACATCTCTCATCCATTTCCCTACATCTTTATTATTGTACCTACAACTCTCACCCGTTCCCTGCATTTCCCATTCCTTCTCTATATCTCTTATCTCGTCCCTGCGTCCGTCTCACACCTCCATAATTCTCTATCACAATCCCTAATTTCATCACAATTTCTCTGCTGACTCACTGATCTTACCGATCTGCAAGAGGGAACAATAGAAAAAACAGGAGAGCAGATTTTCAAGTTTAAATGGAAAAATACAGCAAAAACTACGCGAGCAGCATTGTGCAATTTAGTAAATTGGAAATGTATATTTTATATAAGTAAGCAAATTCTAATTATAGCCTGAAAATTCGCGAAATTCATTTGTAAATTTTTCTATTCGCGAAGGAAGTTTTTACTGCTGTTTGGCTAATTCACAAACATTAAAATGTCACGAAATTGTAAGTTAAATTAAAAAATTTGGTCAATGACAAACAGACAGTGAAAAAACTGTGATTAAAAGTTTAACAGTTTGTGAAGCACAAGTGGAGTGACAAATAGACCAATTGCAGATGATTGTGTGGAACAATACAAAAATAGAGTTGGATTTTATGCCTTATTAGTTCAACATCAGACAAGTGACAGAGTAAAACTAAATCAGTAGGAAATTAAAACAAAAATTTAGATTACTTGAATTCGCAAGCTAAATTGATAAAATGTGTCCGAAAGTTTGCTTTTTGACATCACACGGGCTTTGAACTTACGAATCCAAAATACCTACAGATCCAACTGTGGGAAACCTACAGTTATAGAGCACCATTGAACATTTATGATTAAACACTGCCTTCTAATTATTGGCATAAAGTATTTCTAATCGTTAATCAGCAGCATTCCCTCCCGGCAATTCTATACTGTACTATTTTATACTCTCCCTACATCTGCCACTCTCCCTACATCTGCCACTCTCCCTACATCTGCCACTCTCCCTACATCTGCCACTCTCCCTACATCTGCCACTCTCCCTACATCATCCACTCTCCCTACATCTGCCACTCTCCCTACATCTGCCACTCTCCCTACATCTGCCAGTCTCCCTACATCATCCACTCTCCCTACATCTGCCACTCTCCCTTCATCTGCCACTCTCCCTACATCTGCCAGTCTCCCTACATCATCCACTCTCCCTACATCTGCCACTCTCCCTACATCATCCACTCTCCCTACATCTGCCACTCTCCCTACATCTGCCAGTCTCCCTACATCTGCCACTCTCCCTACATCATCCACTCTCCCTACATCTGCCACTCTCCCTTCATCTGCCACTCTCCCTACATCTGCCAGTCTCCCTACATCTGCCACTCTCCCTTCATCTGCTACTCTCCCTACATCTGCCAGTCTCCCTACATCTGCCACTCTCCCTTCATCTGCCACTCTCCCTACATCTGCCAGTCTCCCTACATCTGCCACTCTCCCTTCATCTGCCACTCTCCCTACATCTGCCAATCTCCCTACATCTGCCAGTCTCCCTACATCTGCCAGTCTCCCTACATCTGCCAGTCTCCCTACATCTGCCACTATCCCTACATCATCCACTCTCCCTACATCTGCCACTCTCCCTACATCTGCCACTCTGCCTACATCTGCCAGTCTCCCTACATCTGCCACTATCCCTACATCATCCACTCTCCCTACATCATCCACTCTCCCTACATCTGCCACTCTCCCTACATCTGCCACTCTCCCTACATCTGCCACTCTCCCTACATCTGCCACTCTCCCTACATCTGCCAATCTCCCTACATCTGCCAGTCTCCCTACATCTGCCAGTCTCCCTACATCTGCCAGTCTCCCTACATCTGCCACTATCCCTACATCATCCACTCTCCCTACATCTGCCACTCTCCCTACATCTGCCACTCTGCCTACATCTGCCAGTCTCCCTACATCTGCCACTATCCCTACATCATCCACTCTCCCTACATCATCCACTCTCCCTACATCTGCCACTCTCCCTACATCATCCACTCTCCCTACATCATCCACTCTCCCTACATCTGCTACTCTCCCTGCAAATACCCTCGCGCAGCAATGGCTAATTAAGTTTTGAAACTGTCAGCCCAAATGTTAGATATGGATAAACAAATTTATAGAAAAACTCCATCCAGAATTAGAGTTGCGGTGCCGTCAGCGGGCATTCAGCAGCAACCAGCAGTTATCCTCAGGCAAGCCCGCAGTCGCGCAGGTTGTTCTTAATGATGACGTCAGTTACAGCGTCGAATACGAATTGCACATTGCTGGTGTCAGTGGCACAGGTGAAGTGAGTATAGATGTCCCGCTTGTCTCGCCTCTTGTTCAGCATCTCGAAGCGGTGCTGGACGTACTCACCGGCCGCCCTGTACTCGTTGGGACCTAACCAGTCGCGGCGAAAGAGGCGGGGAAAACAAGACTGATTACGGCTAGTGTACATGGGGTCATTGCAGTTCTATGGGATTATCGCAAGGCTACGGGATTATCGCAAGGGTTTGGGATTATCGAAAGGGTTTGGGATTATCGCAATTATATGGGATTATCCCAAGGATTTGGGTTTATTCCAAGGATATGGGATTTTCGCAAGAATATGGGATTATTCCAATGACATGGGATTACCGCAAGTATATGGGATTAATCCAAGGATATGGGATCATCGCAAGTATATGGGATTATTCCAAGGATATGCGATTTTCGCAAGGATATGGGATTAATCCAAGGATATGGGATTATCGCAAGTATATGGGATTATCGCAAGTATATGGGATTATTCCAAGGATATGCGATTTTCGCAAGGATATGGGATTAATCCAAGGATATGGGATTATCGCAAGTATATGGGATTATCGCAAGTATATGGGATTATTCCAAGGATATGGGATTTTCGCAAGTATATGGGATTGTCGCAAGTATATGGGATTATCGCAAGGATATGGGATTATTCCAAGGATATGGGATTTTCGCAAGGATATGGGATTATCGCAAAGATATGGGATTATCGCAAGGATATGGGATTATCGCAAGGATATGGGATTGATTGGGATTATTGAAACGATTATGGTTGTCGAAAAGAAACTGGATTATGTGACAGTTGCTGGAGTATGAATAATCTTATAAGAAAGATTCAATTTGGATTTGGGTAAAATCAATTTCAATGAACTAACTCACCCGTGTACTCAGGAAAGCAGACCCTCAGCGGTGAGTAGCGAATCTTCTGTTGAAACAGGTCAGTCTTGTTCAGGAACAGAATGATGGCCGTATTGACAAACCATTGGTTATTGCAGATGCTATCGAATAGTTTCAAAGACTCCGTCATGCGATTCAGCTCCTGATCTTCAAACAGGGTCAGGTCGTACTCAGACAGGGCCACGGTGAAGATCACAGCCGTGACGCCTTCGAAGCAGTGGATCCATTTCTTGCGCTCAGAGCGTTGGCCGCCAACGTCGAACATGCGAAAGTGCAGGCCCTTGTAGTGAAACTGGGTCTCGATGATGCCAGTGGTCTTAACCCGGGTCCGGAGTACGTCCTGCACGTTTGGCACATAGCTGGACTGGCTGAGTCGGTCCAGACTGTTCAGGTAGTACTCGGCGCTGTCATTCAGCTGGTATTCGCGACTGCGCCTAAAGCATTCCTGCATTGAGGTGAGCACAAGTCATCGATGCTTAAAATGGTCATACAGTCATTTAGGCATGTTGGCTTAAATTGGTCATACAGTGATTTAGGCATGTTGACTTTAATGGTCATACAGTCATTTAGGCATGTTGGCTTAAATGGTCATACAGTCATTTGGGCATGTTGACTTTAAATGGTCATACAGTCATTTAGGCATGTTGACTTTAAATGGTCATACAGTCATTTAGGCATGTTGACTTTAAATGGTCATACAGTCATTTAGGCATGTTGACTTTAAATGGTCATACAGTGATTTAGGCATGTTGACTTTAAATGGTCATACAGTGATTTAGGCATATTGACTTTAAATGGTCATACAGAGATTTAGGCATGTTGACTTTAAATGGTCATACAGTCATTTAGGCATGTCGGCTTTAAATGGTCATACAAGAAATAGGTGACAATCGATCTAAACGGTCATACAGGGAATTGGTCATACAATTAATCTAAACGATCATACAGGGAACGGATCATATAATTATAGATTTGAAGGGTCATACAGGGAACTGGTCATATAATAGATCTGAAGGGTCATACAGGGAACTGATCATATAATAGATCTAAACGGTCATACAGGGAACTGATCATATAATAGATCTAAACGGTCCTACAGGGAACTGATCATATGATAGATCTAAACGGTCATACAGGGAACTGATCATATGATAGATCTAAACGGTCATACAGGGAACTGATCATATGATAGATCTAAACGGTCATACAGGAAACTGATCATATGATAGATCTAAACGGTCATACAGGGAACTGATCATATGATAGATCTAAACGGTCATACAGGGAACTGATCATATGATAGATCTAAACGGTCATACAGGGAACTGATCATATGATAGATCTAAACGGTCATACAGGAAACTGATCATATGATAGATCTAAACGGTCATACAGGGAACTGATCATATGATAGATCTAAACGGTCATACAGGGAACTGATCATATGATAGATCTAAACGGTCATACAGGGAACTGATCATATTATAGATTTGAAGGGTCATACAGGGAACTGATCATATTATAGATTTGAAGGGTCATACAGGGAACTGATCATATTATAGATTTGAAGGATCATACAGGGAACTGGTCATATAATAGATCTGAAGGGTCATACAGGGAACTGGTCATATAATAGATCTGAAGGGTCATACAAGGAACTGATCATATAATAGATCTGAACGGTCATACAGGGAACTGATCATTTAATAGATCTGAAGGGTCATACAGGGAACTGATCATATGATAGATCTAAACGGTCATACAGGGAACTGATCATATGATAGATCTAAACGGTCATACAGGGAACTGATCATATGATAGATCTAAACGGTCATACAGGGAACTGATCATATGATAGATCTAAACGGTCATACAGGGAACTGATCATATTTGAAGGGTCATACAGGGAACTGGTCATATAATAGATCTGAAGGGTCATACAGGGAACTGATCATATAATAGATCTGAAGGGTCATACAGGGAACTGGTCATATGATAGATCTGAAGGGTCATACAGGGAACTGATCATATGATAGATCTAAACGGTCATACAGGGAACTGATCATATTTGAAGGGTCATACAGGGAACTGGTCATATAATAGATCTGAAGGGTCATACAGGGAACTGATCATATAATAGATCTGAAGGGTCATACAGGGAACTGGTCATATGATAGATCTGAAGGGTCATACAGGGAACTGATCATATAATAGATCTGAAGGGTCATACAGGGAACTGGTCATATAATAGATCTGAAGGGTCATACAGGGAACTGATCATATAATAGATCTGAAGGGTCATACAGCGAACTGGTCATATTTGAAGGGTCATACAGGGAACTGGTCATATTTGAAGGGTCATACAGGGAACTGGTCACAGTTGTACAGGCTAAAATGCACACAAATGGCCAACCTGCACTCCAGGATCGGACCAAAGGCGTCGCATAGCAAAGGACAGTGCAGGCGGCATGTGATCTTCGTCTGCTGCCCCGCTGAGAGCGAACAGTTCTCGGGCATCGTCTAGCGACGCGGCGGAGCCAAAATCGATGCCCAGATGGCCCATGGCTCTAACGATAGCCAATAGGGACTGAACTGTGTTGCTAAACACCACTGGCCGATATTGCAGCCGTTCTTCATCTGAATAGCCGTTCTCGTGAATGATTCTGGACAGACAAGAATTTATTTTAAATCCATGAATTCATTTAAAAATATTTTTACACAGAAATAAATGAAAACTTACTTCATCTGCTTCACTAGTGTGCTCTTGCCAGACTCACCAGCACCTAAAAACCAATATGATTAATTCATTTAGAGCTTCATTAGACAAAGCCAATTGTTTATAAGAAATTTAACTTACACAAATATATTAAATGATAAACAAAGGTAAATGATGATTGTATTTATGAAAACAATACTAAAAACAGAACCTTCGGAGCAATAATCTGGTTGTTGCTATAATTTGTGATCATTATCATGGTATCTGATTCCCATATATTGGGGGTACACAAGTAACCCATAGGCCTAGTCTAAAAATTAGGATTTATCTTTAATAGGTCCTTATCATGTGTATATTGATGTTCAAATGGATTATTCACACAAAACCCCTCACTTCCCACATTCCACTTAGTGTGCTATTTTATGCATTGGGATGCACAAATGCCATTGGGCTCATCCTTGATTCTATTGATGCTTAATAATATTTATTGTTAATATTTAACATCTATTAAATATCTAACATCTAACATCTAAATTTTTAAATGTGAATAGTCGTCCCGTGATGAAAAAACTATTAAACACTAATAGAAAGTAGTTTTACACAGAACAAAATGTTTTTTTATCCTAGCAACCTTAAAAACCCAAAGACATTTATTAAGAAACTAACAAAACTATAAACATTTTATAGGATTCAAGTTTAAGAAGCCCCATTTTGCTTTATTTATATTTGTTTTGCTTATGTCTGTAAGCATGTCAATTCTGTTATAAACATATTTACTATGCCAAACATGTATAAAAATTTTTATATGATCTAATAAATGTAGTTTGCTAGAACGGGTTATTTTTTTTGTTAACTAGATATTTAACAAATGCTGGAAGGCCTTGATCTAAGAAAATACAATAGAGAAACAATTGACATAATTGGTTTATAAAAATGATTAGGTCTATGTAAGCCTATGGCTATAATATTAATAGTAAGATCTGCTAAATAACATTCTAGAAAGGCTTAGGGGCCTAACCTAGATCTAGGCCTACAGAGGTGTTTAACCATGTAACCATCTAACCATATCCATGGTTAGACTTGACTGCTAGCTTATTGAGTTTCTAACAAACCCTACACAAGGTTTTATATACCATAATCTTTTGACTACAAGCTAGGCATAAACAGGGCAATTTGCTTTTCTATTTCTAGAAAAGCTTTCAAACTTGGTGTTTTCTGACTCTGACACAACCAGAGTTAAGTCTATTTTCCAAGCTGTATAAGTGATGTTTTGTTTAAGTTGTACAAGCTTTAGATATTGAGTTAAAAATTATTTCATTGTATAGCTACAATAAAAATATATATGTTCAATGTTAACATACAATATGAATATTGCATAACTGTAAAAAGTAAACATAAACAGTTAGTTCAGTAAATATATTATATGTTAAATGCTATACATACCTAAAACTCCAAACTAGGTCATTTCTTTTCATTTCAAACAATTTATAATACTTTTTTGATCATCCGTTATCACTCATAACCATCAAAATTGTTAATCCATTATCAAATCATACATAATAATCATCATCATTAATCATAATAATTAAACATTGTATTAGCAATTATACATGATATTTGTTTCAAATAAGTTTTATTCGTAGAAGAGATACAATCCAGATATTAAACTAAATAGCATATGAAAATGCAATGCCAACAAACTAGCAGAAAGTTATTTCAATATGATAATTAATTTTTTGTATGAATATAAAAACAAGTAAAACCTACAATGGCTAGGCCTACTAGGATAGCATTCAGAAAATAATTAGACAATTTTTTACAACAAAAGGATTAACATACCCAAAAGAAGAAGTTTAACTTCTTTAGATGAATTTTCCTCATCAGCCTTGATTTCTCTATCAATTGCTTTGCTTCTCTCTACTGCAGCTTTATCAACAGTACTAAAATTACAGCCCATTATGGCGACTAGGCAAGAAAGCTTCAGGAAATCACAAAATTTTGATGTTTTTATTGACTTGTTTTACTTGCGACAACAGATTATTTGGTAGGTCGTGTCTAATTTGATTTTTATGAGTATATATTAGCACAAAAACAGCGGGCTTAAAAGCGCACAAATTCTAAAATATATTCAGATAATCGATACAATTCAGAATATAAAAGCACACAACACACGAAAAATCTTGCATAGATTGGATCAAGTCATAAATTCAAACCAATTACGACATGGATCATAGATGAAATCCGACGGTCGGACTGGAGATGTAACATTACTTAATTTAAATAGTGCCAAATGCGTGAGAAAATTTCCGATTTTAACTGTTTGTACGAAGCATTAAAGTTACAATTTACTTCAAATATTCACTCGACTATGATTTGTAGGCTACTTTAAACTGAAGCCATCCTTAGAAATCCCAAATATATTCATTTAATGCATTTTTATCAAATTCAAAGGTGAATACTGTGTATAATTTCCACTAATATTTCTCACGCCTTTGGACAATGACTTCAGACTGTTTTCATCGAATGTTAGCAAAAATAGTAATCGTACTAACTAAAATTATTTTGTCTCATTTCACTTACATAGTCAAATTTAGACACTAACTATCAATTTGAATCAGCTAGATGCTAAGTATGAAAATTACTATTTTAAACTCTCGGTGTGCAAGCGGTCAAACAAAGTCTAGAGCATATAAACGAATTTATAGTTCTATAAAGGGAAAAATTACGCTGTAGTACAAATTTATACATCTATAGTTGAGGCAGGAACAAAATTTATACTTTTAAATTAACTAACATAATATTAACAGTTTTCCTACGATTTTAACCTGGCTTTTCACACTCCTTTTTATTTTCGTTAGCTAACTAGATACTATTGACCTGTTGACACCTATAGTTCGAAATTCTAAATTATTATTCTTCGCGATAAATACTCTATATTTCAATGCAGTCAATTTTCAAGGAATAATTTTTCAGGTCGCCTATATTTGACCAGTTAAGACTTGACGGAACATTATATATATAATATATTCGTTATCATTCTTATTGACTGAATATCTTTTCTTTTCATCAGCAATGCTTAGTATTTCGAGGTTAAGTTGTGCCTCATTTTGTAAATAATAATAAGCAACATGTTTAGCGTACCTGCAGTGCGCTAATTGTATTTTGGAAATATTTTGAGCTTATTGTAGTTGTAAGAGTACTTACTTAAACTAGCAGCCTTCTATATACGAGTTGATTTTAGTTGATAGTCATTATCTAAATTTTTATGACTTCATATAAACTATAGATTACTCGCACACATGACATAACAATTAAAAAATGCTTTCTGCAAGGCTCTTTCTGAAAAATCAATAACATTGGAGCTAAGCTTTAAGGGAACAAAATGTGTAACTTTACTAATTATATACTAAAATGGATTTACTTTAAAACTAAAACGCCCAGTAATAGAAAACAAGGACCACAATATTGTACAGATGCACGATCATTTAACTGCCTGTTCGTCTTCATTAAATAAAATGAAAAATTTAATTTCAGTTCATTATCACACCAAAAGTGCCTTGCGACGCAAATATGACTCTTGACTCCGAACAGACGTGTTTGCAGACTACTGTAGAAGGGACCGACAGCGACTGCTATAATAATAGTCATCAGCAGCAGCAGCAGGAGCAGCACATCAAGCGGCCGATGAATCCGTTCATGGTTTGGGCGCAGACCCGGCGCAAAGCCATCGCGGCTGAGAATCCAAAGCTGCACAACTCGGACATCAGTCGGCAACTTGGCGAGGAGTGGCGCGCGCTGAACGACAAGGAGAAGCAGCCGTTTAGGTAATGGGGAGTGTGCCTGGCAATCATTGTTCATTTGAAAATAATAATTTAATAATTACCGATATTACCAAGCAGAGTTCATCGTTAGCCATTGAAACGCATGAATATTTATTCACAGTATAGAACTATTAATCGATTAGCACTGCGCCTCAGTGCGGCCTTGTCAGGCCTTCAAAATTTATCAGCACGTCACCCGAATGTCTGCATCATCTCCGTCTTCGGGGGTCACCTATCTTTGTCTAGACGGACCTTCAATGGCTTCAACAGGTGGAAATAGGCCACTATGGATACCCTGACGCGAATTTCTCAAGTTTCACTGATGAAGCATAAATATTAGGCACAGCTAAAACACATTTCACCATCGACTAAGTCCGTCAACCAATCAGTCACCACCCAACGCTGTTTGCATTCGGGCGCTGCCAAAAATGTTTCAGGGGGCCCCTTGGTATAAAACAGATATAAAATTAGTAACAAAACAACAGTTTAACGATCCTTCGCCCGCCACACCCGCTGTAGGGACGAAGCCAGCAGGCTGAAAAACGCTCACCGCCAGGCTCACCCGAACTACAAGTACAAGCCCAAGTGCAAGAAGCGACCAGCCAGCAGAGGCGACAGCGGCGACGACAGCGATCAGCACCAGCCCGCCAAGAGGCCGCCAGTGACGGAACTGGACGAGGTGGATCATTCCGGCGAGTTGCAGCTTCAACACGACCTACCGCAGCTGCAGCCGCCGCCACCACCGCCGCTGCTTCACACTTTCAACCAGGCAGCTCAGGACCTGCATGCTGAGATCCCGCTGCCGCCTCAGCAGCCGCAGCCGCAGCAGCAGCTCATCTATCAGGTGCCGCCTAGCTACAATCAGATAATATACGTAGATCAGAACCAATTAAACTACCTGCTACAGCAACAACAACAGCAGCAGCAGCAGCAGCAGCAGCAGCAGTATTTCCTACCCCCAATGGAGGCGCATTCTCAAATTCAATACGACAGTGAGCTAGCGACACTGCAGCAGCAGCAGCACCCTACTGATTACTTAGCTGCCTCAATTTACGGCCAACCCGACGGCTTCACAACACAATCAGCTGTAGATTATCAGCAGCAGCAGCAGCAGCAGCAGCAGCTGGAGGAGGCCCAGTACCTCTACCACCAGCATTCATTGGCTACAGCAGCAGCTGCTAGCGATGGTGCTTTAATGCTCTCACAACTGTGATGTTAAATATTTAATTGTCACCGCTTGTTGATCATAAATTTGTCTACGTAGCTGCTGTGCCTGCTGTGCAGTTGAATTCAGTTTTTATAATAATTCATACAAAATTGTCATTTCATTTGACTGTTTTTACTGGTCTTCATTAAAACAGCTGATGTGTGAAAATACAGCTAAATCTCAGAACAATGGTTAACAGCTTTTGTACTCAATTGTACCCACTACAATACCAAGTATAATGCTTGTACTTTTGCGTATTGGCTATTGTCTTTGCTGCGAGTTGTTGGTCCATTGTTGACCGATTCAATGCCTTGCTGTGCTCGCCGATACAGCTGAGCAATGAGCAGTCATTCATTTCCTCACTGCCAAACAACTGTTTGTATTAATGTGTGCCTCATATTCCTGACAATAATGAGCCGTCCATTTCACTATTTATAAGAAAGAAGTTTTGCACTTTCTCTTTGTTCTATAAGAGCAGTTGGATGTACTCAACGAAGCAACACACATTGGACCAGTGCTACGAGTTCGCTATGTACTATCCTGTAATTATGCCAATAATTTACCTGCAACATGCAGATAACCGATTGCTTGCTTGCAAAGTGGTGTTTTTTGTTATTGAATAATCTCAGTTTCTCTTTTTTTGCAGAACATGAATGACATGTGTTTTCTCATTTTCTCAATTCTTACTTTCTGTAAATTTCCCTAAACTGATTTGATGCTCATTTCATGACTGCTCACACTAGACTAAAAGCAGTTTTTTCTCTTTGATATTCGTCCTATTGTGCGCTCAAACCTTTTTGGTCCCTCATCAAATTCATTAGATAACAAAATAGAAAATGTTGCAAGCAATATGAAACACTGCAGATTTGCTTCAGACTTTCCATGGCTTGAAAGCAATGCATTTTTGTTTCCTTTTTATTGTGTTATTTCTGCCCAGACGGGGGGTGGCTTCTGCGAGAGTTTCTGCGACTTGTGAAGTGTAAAATTGTGTTAAGCAGCTTCTCATTGCTAGCCTGCTCAAGCTGCTAGAGTAGGTTCTGGGGCTTTAGCTATGCGGGCCGGGCCAGAAGAGTTTGAGTCGCTGGGCAGTGGGCAGGGCGGAGGGGGGCGGGTGCTGGAGGTCTCAACCTATGCAAGTTGCGGCCTGCCCGGGCACGATTTGCTGGCAGGCAGTGACGTGGGCGGCATCGCCTGCCTCACCCCTGAGCAGAACTTGCAGGGGCCTTAATTCTTTCGAATTCTGCCGGGGCCAATCTTGCGTGGAATGCCTTCTCAATTCTCGGATGCTTGAGTCAGCAATAGCCCTAGCTAACGAGTTAGTTGGGACAGACAAGGGCCTGCATGGCGCCATCACCCCCCGAGGCTCAACATTTGAGCACAGCTCAATTTGAATGCTGCACAGAAATATTCAGTATATACTCAAATCAGACACTTTTTCAAGCAAAAAAATCATTGCCTCGCTAGACAATTGATGCAAGCCTCCATCAATAATGAGTCCATAATGCCTTGTCGAATGTTGTACTTTCTATTGTTCTTAATTATGTCGCTACTCTTATTTTGCTTGTAGTTCCATTCAGTGCTTGCGCAGAAACCCTATTGTTGTTTTACCTATATTAGATATAGAATTAGTGCCTTTGTCGGTACTGCAATGCGTGTCAATTTGGTTAAGTCTCAAAATCACTCGTCATTAGAATACATGTACAGTAAAGAGGTAACTCATTAATATACAACAGCTGTCATATCATAACATTGATTGTGTTATCCCTTTGGAGCTTAAAACTATTTGCTTAAAAATCTAAGGATTTTGTGCTCATTTTTTGTTATGGCTGATCTGACAGTACCAGAGCCATGGGGATATGACAGTATCTGAGCAATGGGGATCTGACAGAACCTGAGCAATGGGGATCTGACAGAACTTGAGCAATGGGGATCTGACAGTATCTGAGCAATGGGGATCTGACAGTATCTGAGCAATGGGGATCTGACAGTATCTGAGCAATGGGGATCTGACAGTATCTGAGCAATGGGGATCTGACAGTATCTGAGCAATGAGGATCTGACAGTATCTGAGCAATGGGGATCTGACAGAACCTGAGCAATGGGGATCTGACAGTATCTGAGCAATGGGGATCTGACAGTACCTGAGCAATGGGGATCTGACAGTATCTGAGCAATGGGGATCTGACAGTATCTGAGCAATCGGGATCTGACAGTATCTGAGCAATGGGGATCTGACAGTATCTGAGCAATGGGGATCTGACAGTACCTGAGCAATGGGGATCTGACAGTATCTGAGCAATGGGGATCTGACAATATCTGAGCAATGGGGATCTGACAGTATCTGAGCAATGAGGATCTGACAGTATCTGAGCAATGGGGATCTGACAGAACCTGAGCAATGGGGATCTGACAGTATCTGAGCAATGGGGATCTGACAGTACCTGAGCAATGGGGATCTGACAGTATCTGAGCAATGGGGATCTGACAGTATCTGAGCAATCGGGATCTGACAGTATCTGAGCAATGAGGATCTGACAGTATCTGAGCAATGGGGATCTGACAGTACCTGAGCAATGGGGATCTGACAGTACCTGAGCAATGGGGATCTGACAGTATCTGAGCAATGGGGATCTGACAGTACCTGAGCAATGGGGATCTGACAGTATCTGAGCAATGGGGATCTGACAGTATCTGAGCAATCGGGATCTGACAGTATCTGAGCAATGGGGATCTGACAGTATCTGAGCAATGGGGATCTGACAGTATCTGAGCAATCGGGATCTGACAGTATCTGAGCAATGGGGATCTGACAGAACCTGAGCAATGGGGATCTGACAGTATCTGAGCAATCGGGATCTGACAGTATCTGAGCAATGGGGATCTGACAGTATCTGAGCAATGGGGATCTGACAGTATCTGAGCAATGGGGATCTGACAGTACCTGAGAAATGGGGATCTGACAGTATCTGAGCAATGAGGATCTGACAGAACCTGAGCAATGGGGATCTGACAGTATCTGAGCAATCGGGATCTGACAGTATCTGAGCAATGGGGATCTGACAGTATCTGAGCAATGGGGATCTGACAGTATCTGAGCAATGGGGATCTGACAGTATCTGAGCAATGAGGATCTGACAGTATCTGAGCAATGGGGATCTGACAGTATCTGAGCAATGAGGATCTGACAGTATCTGAGCAATGGGGATCTGACAGTACCTGAGCAATGGGGATCTGACAGTAACTGAGCAATGGGGATCTGACAGTATCTGAGCAATGAGGATCTGACAGTATCTGAGCAATGGGGATCTGACAGTATCTGAGCAATGGGGATCTGACAGTATCTGAGCAATGGGGATCTGACAGTATCTGAGCAATGGGGATCTGACAATATCTGAGCAATGGGGATCTGACAGTACCTGAGCAATGGGGATCTGACAGTATCTGAGCAATGGGGATCTGACAGTACCTGAGCAATGGGGATCTGACAGTATCTGAGCAATGGGGATCTGACAATATCTGAGCAATGGGGATCTGACAGTATCTGAGCAATGGGGATCTGACAATATCTGAGCAATGGGGATCTGACAGTATCTGAGCAATGGGGATCTGACAGTATCTGAGCAATGAGGATCTGACAGAACCTGAGCAATGGGGATCTGACAATATCTGAGCAATGGGGATCTGACAGTATCTGAGCAATGGGGATCTGACAGTATCTGAGCAATGGGGATCTGACAGTATCTGAGCAATGGGGATCTGACAGTATCTGAGCAATGGGGATCTGACAATATCTGAGCAATGGGGATCTGACAATATCTGAGCAATGGGGATCTGACAGTATCTGAGCAATGGGGATCTGACAGTACCTGAGCAATGGGGATCTGACAGTATCTGAGCAATGGGGATCTGACAATATCTGAGCAATGGGGATCTGACAGTACCTGAGCATTCGGGATCTGATGAAACAAAGTACAACAAATCCAAGACAGGATCTCAGTGTTAAACTTACTGGTGTCAGGCTACTATAACAATAAACAAGAATTAGAAATCAGCTAGCACATGTGATATTTGTATTTTTACTGCAATGTTTTTGCAGCGTAGAAATGAAATATAGAAAATGAATCAACCTGAAATAAAAATAAAATGAACCCGACGCACAACAAAGAACAGCTGCAGTCAGCCTCCAGAATTAACATGCTTTTTGGCCGCTGAAAATGAAACCCTGCCACGTACATTGTCGACAGTTGAACAATAGCTTTGTCAAACTGATTGCTTCGATTAATAAAATAATAAAAGCTGCCTGAGAGACTTAACAATGAAGCCAAAATGTCAATTGGTTATCAGTCATCGCAGCACAATTCTTTATATTAACGCTTTACATTCTATCAGGCATAAAAATCAGCTGCAAATTTAGTGCATGCAGTGCAGTATGTCCTACTGACACTGGCAAGTAGTGCAGCGCGAATCTTAGGGCTGGAGAGAAAAATGTGGATAGAGAAGAACGGTGGGTAACTACTGACTAAACTTGAGTATCTAGTTGAATTTGAGGATCTGGGAGAGTGATTGATCGAGTCTGAGCATCTGGGAGAGTGACAGATTGAGTCTGACCATCTGGGAGAGTGACAGATTGATTCTGAGGATCTGGGAGAGTGAGAGATTGAGTCTGACCATCTGGGAGAGTGACAGATTGAGTCTGAGGATCTGGGAGAGTGACAGATTGAGTCTGACCATCTGGGAAAGTGACAGATTGAGTCTGAGGATCTGGGAGAGTGACAGATTGAGTCTGACCATCTGGGAGAGTGACAGATTGAGTCTGAGGATCTGGGAGAGTGACAGATTGAGTCTGAGGATCTGGGAGAGTGACAGATTGAGTCTGACCATCTGGGAGAGTGACTGAGTCTGAGGATCTGGGAGAGTGACAGATTGAGTCTGACCATCTGGGAGAGTGACAGATTGAGTCTGAGGATCTGGGAGAGTGACAGATTGAGTCTGACCATCTGGGAGAGTGACAGATTGAGTCTGAACATCTGGGAGAGTGACAGATTGAGTCTGAGGATCTGGGAGAGTGACAGATTGAGTCTGAGGATCTGGGAGAGTGACAGATTGAGTCTGAGCATCTGGGAGAGTGACAAATTGAGTCTGAGGATCTGGGAGAGTGACAGATTGAGTCTGAGGATCTGGGAGAGTGACAGATTGAGTCTGAGGATCTGGGAGAGTGACAGATTGAGTCTGAGGATCTGGGAGAGTGACAGATTGAGTCTGAGCATCTGGGAGAGTGACAGATTGAGTCTGAGGATCTGGGAGAGTGACAGATTGAGTCTGAGGATCTGGGAGAGTGACAGATTGAGTCTGACCATCTGGGAGAGTGACTGAGTCTGAGGATCTGGGAGAGTGACAGATTGAGTCTGACCATCTGGGAGAGTGACTGAGTCTGAGGATCTGGGAGAGTGACAGATTGAGTCTGACCATCTGGGAGAGTGACAGATTGAGTCTGAACATCTGGGAGAGTGACAGATTGAGTCTGAGGATCTGGGAGAGTGACAGATTGAGTCTGAGGATCTGGGAGAGTGACAGATTGAGTCTGAGCATCTGGGAGAGTGACAAATTGAGTCTGAGGATCTGGGAGAGTGACAGATTGAGTCTGAGGATCTGGGAGAGTGACAGATTGAGTCTGAGGATCTGGGAGAGTGACAGATTGAGTCTGAGGATCTGGGAGAGTGACAGATTGAGTCTGAGCATCTGGGAGAGTGACAGATTGAGTCTGAGGATCTGGGAGAGTGACAGATTGAGTCTGAGGATCTGGGAGAGTGACAGATTGAGTCTGACCATCTGGGAGAGTGACAGATTGAGTCTGAGCATCTGGGAGAGTGACAGATTGAGTCTGACCATCTGGGAGAGTGACAGATTGAGTCTGAGGATCTGGGAGAGTGACAGATTGAGTCTGAGGATCTGGGAGAGTGACAGATTGAGTCTAAGCATCTGGGAGAGTGACAGACTGAGTCTGAGGATCTGGGAGAGTGACAGATTGAGTCTGAGGATCTGGGAGAGTGACAGATTGAGTCTGAGCATCTGGGAGAGTGACAGATTGAGTCTGACCATCTGGGAGAGTGACAGATTGAGTCTGAGGATCTGGGAGAGTGACAGATTGAGTCTGAGGATCTGGGAGAGTGACAGATTGAGTCTAAGCATCTGGGAGAGTGACAGACTGAGTCTGAGGATCTGGGAGAGTGACAGATTGAGTCTGAGGATCTGGGAGAGTGACAGATTGAGTCTGAGGATCTGGGAGAGTGACAGATTGAGTCTGACCATCTGGGAGAGTGACAGATTGAGTCTGAGGATCTGGGAGAGTGACAGATTGAGTCTGAGGATCAGGGAGTGATAATAACACTAGAGGAAACAAAAGCAGTGTCAGAAAATTCTAATAAGAACATGAGATTAATGTATCTTTTTACAACAACATAGTAACAAATGAATCGCAGGTAAATCACAACGACCAGGCAATAAACAAGTAATGCAACTATTAGCAGGGAAGGTTAATTGCTTCAAACAATGCGCTGATATTCTGTACACATGCGCATGTCTGAACAAGCAGGTATTGTACACAAGAATAATAATAATAAGGAAAAGAGAAGGAAATATTGCTGAGAATTAACTGATCAGTACTGTTGCAGTATTGAATACAGGCTATTTACAGTGCTGATAACAGAAAAAACTATGAAACATAAATTTTAGCACAACACTGAGCTCATTATTTTATCGCGAAGATTTAAACAAGCCGAGTTTTTTGCCTAGGCGTTGCTTAGCTGTGCTGGCATGATGCTGCTGCTGCTGCTGCTGCTGCACGCCTTTGATTCGCCCACTGACTGGCTTCGCTTTTGGTGCGGCCGACAGCGATTGCTTCGGCTGACGCATCTGACGGAGCTTGGCCTTCTCAGCTGGGGGCGAGGAATGAGGCGAGCCGACAATGTACCTCAGGAAAATAAGGCTAGCTCAGGATGGCAGATTGGGCAGTTCAGGATGGCAGGTTGGGCAGTTCAGGATGGCAGGTTGGGCAGTTCAGGATGATAGATTGGGCAGTTCAGGATGGCAGATTGCGCAGTTCAGGATGGCAGATTGGGCAGTTCAGGATGGCAGGTTGGGCAGTTCAGGATGGCAGGTTGGGCAGTTCAGGATGGTAGATTGGGCAGTTCAGGATGGCAGGTTGGGCAGTTCAGGATGGTAGATTGGGCAGTTCAGGATGGCAGATTGGGCAGTTCAGGATGGCAGATTGGGCAGTTCAGGATGGCAGATGGGGTAGTTCAGGATAGTAGATTAGGCGGGTGATAAATAGGCGAATCAGTCTTAGCTAATAAGGTAAGGCTGAAGAGACACTCACAGTGGGTCTTAGGCTTCCAATTCTTGTCGCTGTGCTTAGCATCGTCACCGCTATCAACAGCCGGATAGTCTGCGTATAGAGTTCAGTAGGAGGCAATCACAGTTTAACTGTTATTGCTGACGAAACGTTGACAATGACCCAATATTAATGTAACTGACACACCATTGCTGTACCTGACACACCATTGCTGCACCTGACACACTATTGCTGTACCTGACACACCATTGCTGCACCTGACACACCATTGCTGTACCTGACACACTATTTCTGTACCTGCCACACCATTGCTGTACCTGACACACCATTGCTGCACCTGACACACTATTGCTGTACCTGACACACTATTGCTGCACCTGACACACCATTGCTGCACCTGACACACCATTGCTGTACCTGACACACAATTGCTGCACCTGACACACCATTGCTGTACCTGACACACCATTGCTGTACCTGACACACTATTGCTGTACCTGACACACTATTGCTGCACCTGACACACTATTCCTGTACCTGACACACCATTGCTGTACCTGACACACTATTGCTGCACCTGACACACTATTGCTGTACCTGACACACTATTGCTGCACCTGACACACCATTGCTGTACCTGACACACTATTGCTGTACTGACACACCATTGCTGTACCTGACACACTATTGCTGCACCTGACACACCATTGCTGCACCTGACACACCATTGCTGTACCTGACACACTATTGCTGCACCTGACACACCATTGCTGCACCTGACACACTATTGCTGCACCTGACACACTATTGCTGCACCTGACACACCATTGCTGTACCTGACACACCATTGCTGCACCTGACACACCATTGCTGTACCTGACACACCATTGCTGCACCTGACACACTTTTGCTGCACCTGACACACCATTGCTGTACCTGACACACTATTGCTGTACTGACACACTATTGCTGTACCTGACACACTATTGCTGCACCTGACACACTATTCCTGTACCTGACACACCATTGCTGTACCTGACACACTATTGCTGCACCTGACACACTATTGCTGCACCTGACACACCATTGCTGTACCTGACACACTATTGCTGCACCTGACACGTCAACTCAAGTAAGTAACTCACAGAACTGCTCATCCTCCGTGCACTTAGCAACATCGATGCCTTCGTCGCTGACGCTGCTAGATGATTCCTCTCCGAGCTCCTCGCCTTTTTTCCTGCGCTTGCCACCACCTTCAATAGACGCCGTCTTGTTCTTCTGCTTCTTGTGCTTCTTCTCGCCCAGATCCGTTGCGCTGATTGGCTGACGATTGTCCGAGGCGCGCCTTGGACTCGAAGACGAGCCCGGGTCCACTTGCTCACTGTTGATAAAAATTCATCAAATCTCAACACGCTACTGATACTTAAGGAGTGAGTAGAAATACAATAATTTTTTGCACTAATTTAAAAGTAACACTGGCTCAATTCAATTCAACTCAGCACTCACATGATATGTTTGACTATTTTTCTTCTACCTCTGGACTCTGGTTGGCGTTTAATCTTCAGCTTGATGCCTCCGCGACCTTGGCCATTTCCGGAGGCCTGCGTAAAAATAGTTTTATTATAGTGACACATGTTTTTAACAAGCCAGTCATTTTTGGTATGTAAACAAACCTTTCCACCAGAACTGTCGCCCCTCCTACGGCAATGTGCCCTGTAGAACTGTCCAATTAGCCTATCAAACTCTCTAAGCAGTACGCGAGGCGGTAGGCCCAGATTGTCTGGCACATAGTCCGCCTGGTAGGGACTGCCTCGCCTCTTGTCGTACCACCGAGTCAGGGCCTGTACCAAGTAGCGCATGCTCTCAACGTGGCTGAACTCAGGCAGGGCCTGGTCGTCCATGTCGCCCTGGTACTGCTCCAGGAATAGCTGGGCCGCGTACCAATGCAGCTTTTCAAACATTGGAAATTGAAACCTGCGCTCAGTTGCCAGGCGTTGCTCCATCTCGTGGATGCTGCGGAACATTGGGCGGAGGAATACGTGTACGGGACGGAAGGCACAGAGGAACTGGAACTCAGTATAGAGGAGATGGAATTCAGTACAGAGGAACTGGAATTCAGTGCAGAGGAACTGGAATTCAGTACAGAGGAACTGGAATTCAGTACAGAGGAACTGGAATTCAGTACAGAGGAACTGGAATTCAGTACAGAGGAACTGGAATTCAGTACAGAGGAACTGGAATTCAGTACAGAGGAACTGGAATTCAGTACAGAGGAACTGGAATTCAGTGCAGAGGAACTGGAATTCAGTGCAGAGGAACTGGAATTCAGTACAGAGGAACTGGAATTCAGTACAGAGGAACTGGAATTCAGTACAGAGGAACTGGAATTCAGTGCAGAGGAACTGGAATTCAGTGCAGAGGAACTGGAATTCAGTACAGAGGAACTGGAATTCAGTACAGAGGAACTGGAATTCAGTACAGAGGAACTGGAATTCAGTACAGAGGAACTGGAATTCAGTGCAGAGGAACTGGAATTCAGTGCAGAGGAACTGGAATTCAGTGCAGAGGAACTGGAATTCAGTACAGAGGAACTGGAATTCAGCACAGGAACTCACCGAATCTGCATCTCAACACTGTGCAAATGCAGGAAGTTGCCACCGAACACTAAACTGTCAATGGGAGTGTAGACTGCGTGGACCCAGCCGGAGGGCAGCACAATGGTGTTGCCGGTGGTCACTCGTAGCTGGTAGACCTGGCCAGGGCAGCGATCGCCGAGAAAGTCTGTCAGATTGTCTTTCGACTCCATCCAGGCTTCGTATTGATCCAAATTAGTCTCCGTAGGCGGTATGAGATAGAAAATCTTCTCGCCCCACAGAATGTGGTACCAGACAGACGAGCCGCCGAAGTCTATGTGGAAGTCTGTGTAGGACTGCCCGGCGCTCATCAGGCAGAACTTCAGCACCTCGGGTTTACGACGCCCGTCGTCTTCCTCGTCGTCATCGTTGTCCCGATTGCCGACTAAACGGCCGAGAGAGCTGTCGCTATCGTCTGGCCAGCAGCGATTCACCAGGCTGAGGTCGCGCACCACCTTTGGCGGCACCACGGTGTCCGACAGAGCCGTGTCTGAGATCTCCAAGCTGAGCACGTTGTAGATCTTGTCTCCTCGATCCTCCTGTATTTGGTTGAACCAAGATTTGCTTATCTACCTAGTCTTGATTCTAGACCAAGACTACCGTGGCGAGGCCACATCTATTTTGGGTGGGAGCCGAGGAGAGAAGGCTTGGGGGCTTGTCGTGCACAGTGAGAATCAGCAGAATTGTCTCTTGCGCCAGTGCTTGCAGCCCTCTTAAAAATTATTACATTTATGTCGAAAGGGCAAATCAGGTGCAGAAAGTACCGACCTGATAGAACCAGTTGAAGAATTCGACCATGCTCATTTTAAAATCGTGCTGTTCCTGCACATCAATGACATCAACTAGCCGATCTTTGCCAACGGCGTCAACCACATCCCGAATTGTGAAGCCACCTGGAGGCACGGTTAGGTCAAGGCCGTCTGGTGAAGCAACGTGAAATGGCTGTCGAAAGTTGGTCTTTTCGATTAGATCAGCCAGTTCATGGCCTTTAGCTGACACCACAACATCGTGGCACCTGCGTTTTAGATGAAAATTTAAAGATTTTCTGAGAGTCAGCGAAGTTTAAGGATATGAACATGGCGGCCTAGCAGACAGAAATTGGGGATCTGGGAGACAGGGAGACCCATCCTGGGGATCTGGGAGACAGTGAGACCCATATTGGGGATCTGGCAGGTTGGCAGACTCATCTTGGGGATCTGAAAGGCTGGCAGACCCAACTTGGGGATTTGGGAGACAGGGAGACCCATCTTGGGGATCTGGAAGGCTAGCAGACCCAACTTGGGGATCTGGAAGACAGGGAGACCAAAATTGGGGATTTTGGAGGTTGAAAGAATACAATTAAAAAGCTAACTCTTCAGTTAATTAAAGTAAGTTAGGGCTAAGAAAATAAAGGTTTCAAGGCCAAATTATAAAGCTTACTTCGCAAACTTTCGCTTCTTTAGACATTCAATAAACTCCTTTGTGCCAGCTCTGGGTCCCATGCTATTGCTCTGAAAAAATGAAGTTTAGAAAATCTAATATACAAAAATAATTACCAATACCAATATGATTTCAGCCTTCTGATTTTAAAACTACTGATGAAAAATTGTTTTAAGTTCAAAAGTGCACACAGCAAACAAACGATATACTTAAGATGCAATATTTAACAAAGCTTGTTTGACTAAGGTCTTAATATCCAAATTTCTAACTAGTGCAAAAGTAAATTATGACAAACTCCAATCAACATTTTTGTACTGTTTGGGCATCATTAAAAAAACAAAACAACTTCCTAAAATAAAACTTCTTTAGTTATAACTTTAATTATAAATATTTATTACAGAAATTCTAGATACCATCCTAAACTTTAAATATATTACGCCTGTGGACAAAAAACTTACTTAATGAAGAAAGACAATAAAGGAATGCCAGAAACAGTTGACAGTTTATATGATGACAGATGACAGACAGCAATTGTCATGATATCAATGTTACAGTATGGGTTTATAGTTTATAGGCAATATAGGAATAGATTACCTACATTGTTTTTATTGCCTATATATTGCCCCAGCTTTCTCATTCTCCTTATATGTTTACCAGTCTTCTTTGATTTTTTTAAATTTATCCTCATTACATAAGTAATAGCCCTTTAATACTGGAGCTAATATTTTTTGCACATTTTCGAAAATAAAAAGTCAGCACTATATTGGTATATGAGATATGAGGGTTTCATTCATTTTCAAAAAAAAATATTTGTAATTTTGTTTAAATACACTCCAAATAATGCTTGTTTAAATAATGCTTGCAGCTATGCACAAAAATCTTTACTTAGTTTTAGTATCAAATAAAACTTGCTGCTTCACTCAAAAACTCCTATTTTTTCTGAAAGTGAGTACAGTAATAATAAACCTAGCAAATATCTGCTTTGACAATACATAATCAAAAGCTTACTATTTATACTCAAAACCAAAAATGCCCAATAAAATGCTAATAAACAGGAACTTACATTTTTAACTGCTGATGATAGATTAGAAGAAAAAGAAGCAGTAACAAAACTGGTACTGTAATTCGACCTGCATTCTACAAAAGCATAAAAGTATTTTACTTTGCAGCTAAATAAAAAGAAAGTGGCACAATGATCAAAGTCTAGAAAAGGTTTGAAATTATAAAGGCTGCAGTTTTATGGATAGAAAGGAGGACGAGGAGTGGTCTCGCTAGCATTGAGCAGAATAAAACCCAATCATTGAAATCTGCTATGTACATTTAACTTATTCCAATTAAATCACTCAATCAGCCAAGAGACAAATTTATAAATGCACTTATGGGTAGAAAAAAGCAGTGATGCAATCCTACTAAATTGAGAGTATCAGGCCCTATTCTGTGCTATACAAATGGGATCCTAGACATTTCATCAAGTGCCACTTCATCAACTAGGGTTTTATAGAATGACTTCGATAGTTTGTCACTTTGTCAACTAGCCAAATGGGAGACCCATAGAGTTGGTCACTTTGTCAACTATGCCCTCAGCACACACATTCAAGCGTCTTAGGTGGCGGATCCAATGAGAGCAGAGTAGGATCAAGGACATCTGTGTGCCACATGTTTGGTGTTGTCACCAGTTGCACTGATCACATTGCAAAGCCTACTGTCGTGGTCGTACATACTGCGCATTGAATGCAGAAGTCAGTGTCCATTGTAGAAGAAACAAAAAAGCAATATCAAAATTTTGAATTCTGTTACAGACTAAATTTGTTTAAAAATTTCCTCCTTATATATATAGTTAAATAGGGAGGATGCGAATATGAGAAGGGTTTAGAATTGTGATAATCGAATTTGTTTATAGGCTAGAATTGCTTTGTGGTAGGTTATGGTGGGAATCATCAGATTATGTTCTTGTTCTCATAAATCATGTTAGTGGAAGGGCAGGTAAATCTTGGGCATTGGGGCACTGCAGGTGTCTGCATGCTTGTGTGTTGTGCACTGAGAGTGGAATTATAGTGAATCAACATTGGGGGTGTCTGCTCATGTGATGGTCCCATCATGCAGGCTGGCTGGCTGGTGGGGCCATTTGTTGAGACATGATAGTTGGGGATATAAGACATGGTGCTAATTCGCACCTCACAAGAGCTGCCTACCAATTAAAGGTGTCATTTACCCTCCACCCACATTTTGATTTAAACTAAGACCAAGATAGGGTGCACATTGTCAGCTTGGGGAATGGGTGCAAAGATGGAATTAAAGGTGTCAAAAGATAAGTGTCCAGCCCTATTTTAATTTAACCTTGTTTGGCCTCCTATTGAAAGCAATAGGAAAACTCATTTTTCGAATATTTAATTTAATACCCTTGCCCTTGGCATTGAGACAGAATGATGAAATTGGATCATTCTAATCCTTGGATTAATTGACACTTTTTGGTGAAAACAAGATAAAAATTGGCCTGGCCATTCAATCGCTAGAGCATTTCAGATGGACAGACAGATCTTAGACACCTAGCATAGTAGGATATAGTAATGTAAAGTATTAGGGCCTATAAAGTAAGGAAGTGCTTATTTCCATAGTCCCGTGCGGATAATTTCAATTTTATCCACACGGATCCGTGCCAATAATTATGTGCTTATACACATGGCAGCTTGTATGAATAGGTCTACTTTCAAGTCCCTACTTATTCTTCTCTGAGCAAAAGGCTTTTGCTTCAGAGTATAGTGTATAGTGTACACTATCAATGCATAGTATAAAATAATAACAATGATGTGTGATAATATGTGTGACGAGTTTGGTGCTGACTAGAATTCTGCTGGTTGACTCGTATGATTTTCTTTGATAGACTTCTGTAACAGGGCCTATCACTCTACTTTTCTCTCTCTTGGCACAAGCGGTTTATCCTTCCAAGGCACTAGGTCTCTTATTCTCCAGTCTTAGCTGGGCGTTTCTCCAGGATCAGAGGGTCACAGCCTCAAATAAACAACTCAACACTTGAACACCTTACTCAGTTATAGCTTATTTTCTTTTCGTCACACTGGCACATTGCCTTGACTCACAAAAATTGTACTCGTTTATATACACAAAAAAGGTTTGTTGAAATGAATGAATTTGACAGAATTTGAATTTGAATTTGAATTTTACATAAAAAAATATTTAGTGCATTTAAACAAAGAGCATAGGAATGAATTTGACTTTAAAAATGACAAAAGCATCCCTACTACACTTCTTACTTTTTAAGTCAATACAATTCAAATGAAAACACGTAATGATGACAATAGTTGTAGGCCCTAGTAAGTTGTTATTATAATAATTAAAAAGGATAACATTAATGTCAGTTAATGAATGTCTAGGTCGAAATGTAGAACACTGTCGTAACACACTGGCAACTTTGTCGATATATTGGCTTGAGGGTTCAACAAAACATTCAAACCTGAAAGGGCCTTGTTTCAAAAAACAGAACCATGTGGATAAAATTGAAATTAATGGCACGGCATATTTATATAAAGAGTTTTAGACCTATTCATACAAGCTGCCATGTGGATAAGCAGAAAATTATCGGCACGGATCCGTGTGGATAAAATTCAAATTATCGGCACGGATCCGTGTGGATAAAATTCAAATTATCGGCATGGGACCATAGGAATAAGCTCTGCCATAAAGTAATGTAAATGTAGTCATACCCACGCCATGAGTCACATACTGTGCTGTGGTTATTCACCTAATGATAAATAATCAATGATTAACTTATATAACGAAGCTTAGGGCTTGTAAATAAGTATTTAAGTCACATGCAGACTATTCACATGCAATTTATTAGGCCCTATAACATAATAAAAGTATATAATGCGATCATGTGTTATAGAACTAAGACACTGTTGTGACGAAGACGGCAATGAAGACTAATGAAGACAGTAATTATTATATTATTTATTGTTTGACGGCAGCCAGAGGGCGAAGACGGACAAGTACTACGAGGTCGGTGGGTGTCCAATAGAAAATTCGCATTCGAACGCTATTTAAAAACGAAAGATATATGGTAAAATAAATTTTAGATTTAATACTATTATACGTTAAGCGTTATGTGCAATAACTATGCAAATAGAATAATAGAAAAAAGGTTTTGATATAAAATACGAAATACATAATATTATAGTTGGCAAACTGCAGCCGTGTTGACGACTCTAGGGTGCGTTCGAGTAGCTTAAAATGACTTAAACTAAGGGTGCGTTCGGGTAGCTTAAAATGACTTAAAATGAACTTAAACTGCAGTTTAAGTTCATTTTAACCTCTTTAATAAAACAAAAGCTAAACAGACTAAATGTCGAAATAAAGTAAAAAGATTGAAGCTGAATGGTTAAATAGAATAACCGAATAATTAGTCTTTACATTTCCGTCTTGAAATTGTGTAGTTTTGGTATCAGATGTACAGTAGCCGTACGCGCACAAATTTGACTTTCGAACTTTCGCGTATTTTAATTTGAATATTAATATCATTTAATTTAATTAGTGTGAACTGATTGTCTTGCTTCGCTTGTATTCTTCCAATTGATCATGTAGTGGTTATATTAAGGTCTTAATTTTCAGTAGTTACAGAAACCAATAAGTAAAGTTCAAGCGAAGTAGGACAATGACCATTGTTTCAATGAAGATGTAAATTTGTAGTTGTACTGAAATTCAGAGGATCAAAAAAGTTTTTAGATTATTTCTCCTGAAGTACTGAAAAAACACGATTTTTAGTTTGTTGAAACAGTGAAAATTCTGTGCACTGCGCATAAGTGTAAAAAGAGAAGTTTTGTGATTTTTGTGCAGAAATAAGTAAAAAGTAAAATTATAAAAAAGAATGTTTCTGTCGAAATTAAATGTTTCTATTCAATTACTAAGAAATATATCACTGGATTCGTCTTTTAATTTTGCATCGAATGACTTCAGTTACAGCTCTCAGAGTTTCTTCGGAGAAAAGATACTTGCATTTAAATGAGTATTTTTAACCACGTACATTTTTTCTTTTGATTTCTAGCTTCCTTCAGGCACGAGGCCACTAATGGATAAGAGACTTTCTGCTCAATCGAGCGGACTGGGTTCAAATCCCAGAAGCCAATAATTTTAAAAAATCAGGAGGCTTTTATCTATCACTGAAGTGTACTGCTTTTAATAATTTAATTTTCGCACATTTGCTAATATATTTGAAAAGACTGGGGTGTCCTACACATTCTAAATAAAATACGCGTACAAGTTTGCATGTCAAATTTGCGCCCATATGGCTACTGTACATCTGATACTAAAACTACACAATTTCAAGACGAGAATGTAAAGACTAATTATTCGTTTATTCTATTTAATCATTCAGCTTCACTCTTTTTACTTTATTTTGACATTTAGTCTGTTTAGCTTTTGTTTTATTAAAGAGGTTAAAATGAACTTAAACTGCAGTTTAAGTTCATTTTAAGTCATTTTAAGCTACCCGAACGCACCCTAAACTTAAACTGCAGTTTAAGTTCATTTTAACCTCTTTAATAAAACAAAAGCTAAACAGACTAAATGTCGAAATAAAGTAAAAAGATTGAAACTGAATGATTAAGTAGAATAAACGAATAATTAGTCTTTACATTCTCGTCTTGAAATTGTGTAGTTTTGGTATCAGATTTACAGTATAAATAACATGAAGAAAAAACTATGCCTTCCTTGGCACTTGGCATGAGGTCAACAAACAAGACAGAGTTAAACCCATACTATGTCTAGTATGGTTTAACACACACATGGTTTACCTCTGTTGACCTCATGCCAAGGAAGGCATAGTTTTTTCTTCATGTTATTAATTTATTAATATACATTAAGTAGCCTTATTAATTTAAAAGAACATGTTCTCGGAATAGAATAGAATAGAATAGAACTACACCTGGCAGGCTGCAAGCAGCCAGTTTTTGCCAGATGTACAGTCAAGGCACAGCCGCAGCGAGTGCGCGGCGCATCCGAGACTGTGTACGGCTGTCACAGAGTTACTGTGGGGGGTCGCCACTCCACCCTTTCTATTCCCCAGCTTGCGCTGGTACCCAATCACAGCTGGGTGAACTGGAGCAATACGTGGTTAAGTGCCTTGCTCAAGGACACAGGTCGCTGCCCGGTCCGGGAGTCGAACCATGGACCTTTAAGTCCTGAGTCTGACGCCCTAACCACTAGGCCACGGCTCCACAAGTTCTCGGATGTGTAATGTGATTCTTGGATATGTTCTCGGAACAAAGAACATGTTCGGAGTTGCCTATTAGGCGACCGTGGCGCATGTTCGATTACCATTTCTTAGACCCTATCTCTGTCAACACGGGTGCAAACTGATACACTAATACACTGATACGCTTATGTTTTCGGGGTACATTGAACATCTGCATTGAAATTCAAGGTCAGATTTCTGCTAAACGGGTACATCTAGACTCAGCAGACTGTACGATATTAAATTTTCAGCATCAAGCTGATTCGATAAAGCAGCAATAACTTTTTATTATTATTTATTATTATTATTAATATTATTAAAACGCGCATGCCATCATCTATGGATAATGGGTGCTGATTTAATGTTTTCTATTTTGACAACTAATATTTTAATGTACAACGAAAAACATAGAAAGCGAAGTTTTGTAGGATTCAATCATTACAGTTTATACATTACAGTTACAGTTTATACTGTTATTATTACAGTTTTATATTTCACAAGTAAGATTTTATTTCAGTGCTCTAATTAATTTTCCTATCTCATTATTGAGATATTGCTTGTTTTGTTTGACCTTGTTCAATTGCAGTCAGTCTAGCTAGGCCTATTTTACAGATTTTTTACTGTTTCAAAGATATTGTGCAATACACAGAAGCTAGTAGAAAGCCTATATTATTTATAATCATAGTATTTGAGCCACGAAGAGCTTGCGTGCATGGCTGCCATTCGCCCAAAGCCATACTTGCGTGCACGGCTGCCGTTCGCTCAAAGCCATACTTGAGTGCATGGCAGCCGTTCACTCAAAGCCATACTTGTGTGCACGGTCAACATGCACACATGTGACCATCTGCACTGCATGCTTGACTTACTTATTAGCTCGTATCACTGAAATGAGTGCGTGTATATAAATGTGATTCGAAGCACTATATACATACATGCACATATCTCAAATGATATATTTGTTCAATTCACAATTGCATGCAAAGTGAAGTGTACAATGTAGTTCTTTGAGATCAGAGTCGCAGTAGGGCATCACTAGCCTAGCCTGGAATCGGTTCAGAATAACAAATCATTATTTCTTTTATAAATGAAAAGTAATTTATAGCAATTAAGATTTTTTAAGTATTTTATTAAATGTTTATTACTTGTTATTCGATCTTAAACATATGACACAACTTCTGAGCTCTTGAAAAAATACTATGTAATGCTCGTTCCGCAATAATACATGGATTTTGTTATTCTGAGCCGATGCTCAGTGATGGCCAAGTTTTATGTGTACCCAGTCGCAGTCACATACATTACATATATATTACATGTACATGAACTGCATACATTCCAATGCAACGTCCAGGTCTTGGCATTGTAAAGCAGGACATTCTGAACCGCTCCTCCTCAGTGCAATAAGCAATTAAGCACCACAAACATTTCTTATAAGTGGCATGGTCGTTATGGAATCGTCTTTAATGACAGTTGCATATGACAATTGTGATGACTTGTACATTGCAATACAAGATTAGTAATTCCAAAAAATTCCTTTGTAATGGCGATTGGACAACTGATTTCAGACAAGGCAGTGCTTATCCCCACGGTACCAGTTAAGCCTATGGTACCATAAGCCTAAGGTCATGTGGGGTCCAGTTAAGCCTATGGTCTAGCTGGAGACCAAGGCAGCGGACCTGCTTTTCCATGGCAATATTCTTGCCGTAGAGAGTCAGAGGCTTAATGGTCCAGAGCAGTCTGCTGGTAAACATAACCGCTACGGTCTTGGACTCAGAGAGTCGGAGCCCGCATCGGTCCGCCCAGCTCACCGCCCTGTTGATAAAGCCCTGAATTAGGTCTCTGGTGGTTTCAGCCGAGGGGCCCGCGCAGATGGCGGTCACATCATCGGCGTAACCCACTTTCAGGACTGGGTCAGGACAAGTGCTTTTCAGCAACTCATCCATGACAAGGTTCCACAGCAGTGGAGTGAGGACGCCGCCTTGGGGCCCTCCTTTTAGGACAGGTGCCAAGAGCGACCTGCCATCAAGGTGGGTCACCATGTGGCGGTGCCGGATCATGTACATGACCCAGCAAACAAGGTGGGGATGAGTGGCCCTGGAAATGTGGGCCCTCTCAAAGGTTTCGAAAATAACATTATCGAATGCCCCTTCGATGTCAAGGAAGACAGCCAGGGCAAAACCACTGCCTAGCACTGCCTTCTCAAGAGTCTCCACGATGCAGTGGAGGGCGCTCTCCATGGACCGGCCTGCCCAGAAGGCATGCTGGTTTGAGGAAAGTGGAGCCCGCCCTAGCTCTACAGTAAGAAGGTGCAAGAGCACCAGTCTTTCCATGAGCTTGAGGCAGGTAGAAGTCAGGCTTATTGGGCAATAAGACTTGACCAAGCGATAGTCGCCTTTGGCGGGCTTCGGGATAAAGACTACCCAGGCTTCATGCCACAGTGCTGGCACATAGCCCAGCACGATGCAGGCCCATAGAAGCCTGCAGAGGAGATGGAAGAAGCGGCCATTTTTTACCGCTTCATGCAGAAAGGCCAGATAGATACCGTCTGGCCCAGGTGTTTTATAAGGGTTGAATGACTTTGCCGTGCAAGCGATGCGGTCATTTGTAACAAGTGACTGAGCCAGGCCCTGACCACCACGTGAGTGGTCGTCTGGGCCAAAGTGCGCCGGTACACTCGGGAAGAAGTGCCCTAGCATGAGCTCAAGTGTTTCCTCCGGGCACTCCGTGACTGAGCCATCAGGCTTTTTGATCAACAAGAGCTTGGAGAAGCTGTCGTTGGTAAGCGCCTTTACCATGCGGGCCATAGGCCACGAGCCCTCAAGCCCTTCACAGTATTGACGCCACTTGTCCACTTTTGCCCTTCTGACCCAGCCCTTAAACTCGTGGATAGCGCGAGTATAGGCCTCTTTGTCGTCGGGGTCATGAGAATTTTTCAGCTTCCTCTGGAGAGCCTTAGCTCGGCGTCTGAGGACTCCAAGCTCAGGGTTCCACCAGGGGGCCGATTTTTTGCCTTTGTAGGCTTTGAGCAGGCAAGCCATTTCGTAGGCCTCTGTGATGGCACCGCCCAGCAGGGCAGCCACTCTATCCAGGTCCTGCGTGGTTGCCATGGCCATGGAGGGGTTGGAGTCCCGAAGGCCCTCATGCAGACTTTGGCTGAATGTGGGCCAGTCGGTGTTTCTGACATTACGCCTCCAGATAGGCTTTTGCTTCTTATTGGGAGTACCGATGTTAAAGCGGATAAAACAGTGGTCTAAGAGTGAGCTTTCGGTCTCCAACACCTCCCACCCCAGCACCCTTGGGAGGATGCTGGGTGAGGCCAGGATGACATCCAGCACCTCAGCCCACCGCCCATTGTCGAACTTCAGGAAACTGATTAAACATTGACTTCATAGAGCCATTCTGAAAAGAAATAGCTTCAACAATTTGTTGTTCGCCAGAAGTGGATATAAAAATGCGGACATGAGCACTAGGTACACTGGAAAGGAGGTTTATAACCTCTACTTCGCTACTTTCACACTGAGCTGATTGATTCGACTGTGACAGTAGATTGTGCAGATCCTAGAGAATGACGCGTTTCCCTTGCTTTATCAAATGAGCTTGAATACGAATATTTGTTGCAGCCAAACTTCATCATTTGCGTCACTGCCTCTTTTTCTTGTTCTTCCAGTCGTCGTTGTGGAGGCAAGTTGGCAAATACTTCCTATGAACAATTCAAAAGAAGTTGAAATTTTATCAATTCAATATTTTTTGACTGCCCTAATTACAGCCAGTTAGGAGAATTGGGGTAGGAAAAGTAATGGATAGTTAGCTACTAGCAAGTTTTGCCCTCCCTCGAGGAGCAGAAATATTTATAATTTGTCTCGAATTAGTCTTGAAGAATCTCAAGGAAACTTTATTTTCTATAATGAATTGGGGGACAATGATCCAATGATCCCCCAGTTAACAATGATGTCCCAGTTGACTATGATCCCCCCAGTTGACAATGATCCCCCAGTTGATGATGTTTCCCCAGTTGACAATAATCCCCCAGTTGATGATGATCCCCAACTTGACTCAACTGTGGTTTTGCCATGAGTTAAACTCAGATTTAGTTATTCAAAAGGCAAAATCGAATTAAAAGTTTCAAAATTAAATACATTAATCAAAATAATCATCAATCACTACTGATTGAAAAATAGTCTAAATGATTTGACGCAGTGCAGAGTTGAACCAGGGACACTTTGCCTAGCCTATTCCTAGTGCCTACACATCGGCTACTCCAACTGTTGGTTTGTGGATGCAAAAATGAGCCCTAAAAATGAATTCTCAAAGTTTTGGCTTAGTACAATGAAGTAAGAAAATCGAGTACACTTAGTCTGGGGCTAGGTTGTGTACATTTATTTCAAATTTATGTCCAGATTGTGCAGGCTTCTAACTCAGTCAGATTGTGCACAAGTTGACTATGCAATTCAAATTCAGTGGCAGTCAGTGAAATTCTGAATACGCCAAGATGGTTTGACCTTTGAAAAAATGGGCAAAAAATAATTTTTTTTCGAACTTTTATCCTATTTAGAATAAAACAATTTCTTAGCAAATAGATGTGTACCATTGCTGGAAAATTTGGCATCTTTTGACGAAAGAATGGTGAAAATTAGTTCAGCCATTTTTTCTCTAATCAAAAGTGCAAGCAAGATTTTCATTTTAAGACGAAGAAAAATTAAGAAGACAATAATAAAAAAGGTCAATTGAGACCATTGAGACCATTACAAGAAAAACTAGTTCTTGCTATTATAGCAATACATTAAATTTAAAAATACAAGAATTCAATAAATTAAAAAATTAATGTACCTCTGATTCGGCCTAACCTTTTGATTCAGAAACATGTGTGCCACTATTATAGCACACATAAACGACTTTGTAGTACTTCAACGCAACCTTTAGTGTAATTTTTGGGACTCGGCATTGAGCACTAGAAATAGTGCATGACTCTCTAATTTTCAATTGTACAAAACATGACTTCCCAAAATAACTAATAGCAGTATTTGGCTATTTCCACGAGTGTGACGGTCAAAGGTTGGTACATTAATTTCACAAAAAATATCTGAAAAAGGGGTTTTGCAGCCTTTTTTTCATCAAAAAAATAACCAACTAGATCTCTTGAACTTGTTTAACTTGTGACACAGAAGTTTTTGATTCTCAATTAATTTAGCTTATTGTGCATGTGACGGTCGAAGTTGAAGAACTCAAAAGTAAAGGGGAGTGAATTGTTTTTTAGTGTTTTCTTCGGTCTTTGTGATCTTAGAGCCATAAAAATCAACACACAAACTGGAAATTAGCCATTCTTAGTAATATATAATATTAAAGGCATACAAACAAGCAGAAAATTTTTTTGACACTTTTCTCTTGTGATGGTCGAAGTGTGACGGTCGAAGGTACCAACTGTGAAAATTTTATTTTTAACTTTGGTATGGAAATATAAGTGTCGGACTAATAAATTTTTACAGTAACCTTTTTCATAATTCTTTCATCATTTTTCATAATTTTTCATTAACTTGTACATAATAATATAGCAACTACAACTAATAACAATTAACAGACATTGGCATTGGTGCATTCAAGAAAGTCCCTCGAATCGGAAGTGGCCACGCGAATCTTTTGGGACTGGTGGCTGTCGACTGGCGACAACGCTTCAATCTCATCGATGTCCAGTGCCGTTGGCCACGTGAATTTGTCCTTCGTTCGGCGCATGTACGATACCGTAATCCTCTCGCGATCATCACTGACAGCGGATACCTGGCTGAGGTACCAGGTGTTGTCGCAGACAACAGCGACGAAGCTGTTGACTTCCGGTGTCACTAGCGGCAATTGAATGACATTAACCTGGACCACCTGGACCTCCTCAGTCTCACCAGCTTCGAACTCCACTGGCAATGGCACGTTCCACTGCTTCGCACCGAAGCAAGCACATTCGGCAGCGCAACTGCAGGCCAGCTCACGGTACATAATTCGCGATTCGCCATTCTCCTTTCGCGCATGATGCGCTTGTCCAAGGCCTGGCATAGGCGGAATGTACGGACGCTGAGCCTCCAACAGGATGGCGCACTGTTGAATGTCGTCCGTGGTTACCTGTTAAGGATAGCAGATACGAAGGAGCAAACTAAGAGTTAAGAAATGACAATCAGGGGTGTGGCCCGATGGTGGACATACTACTACCAATAAAATGGATAATACTGAAGAATGGGCATGAATGTGCAAAATAAGGGTAAGCAAAAATTAAGTAAAAACCTCAAGCAGAACAATGTGCGATTCGCAACGTTGGTTGCCGTTTACCGCCGCCTTGAGCTCGACAATGTTGGTGACGGACAGACCGGTTGCGACTGCACGGTCGCAGCTTCGCTTTATCGCTGCTCCGACGCCATCCGGAGCACCCTTTCCGTGGCCAGCTTCCGTAAACAAAATGCGACGAGAGATAATGACTTTGTGACCACGCATAAAGGGATTTTTGTCAGCAGGAAGTTCACTTACGGACGTTGAGAACAACACATTGGTTTTGTCGCATGGGCCAGCACAGGGTCACACAGGGCCAGCATCTCAAACACAAAATCGCAGCCAAACATCTGGTACTGCAAACTATCGTCGTCCTTGCAGTTTGGGTTTTCCGCACGGAAGGCCTTGTGCAGAGCCTGTGCAAAAAAGTGTAATACTAATGCGAGCATCGAGTACGAGTATTTTTATGGCAGCCATTACTTACACCATAAGAAGACGCGATGGCCTCCCACTGCTTCATAGCTGAGCTGGCGAAGCGATGTGTCGCAAATGAGGAGATGCACCTGGCGCCCGCCTCCGTCGCTTCTTCTAAAGCGGCAAAGCCCCGGCCTCAACCAAACTGGTGGGAAAATTCGTTGGTCCGCTTTACAAACCGGCTGAAGAACTCTCCGTTGGGGTTTCGGCCATCGCGGACATCGGTGACCGCCAGGTTCAAAAAGTGCGCCGCATCCCAGCTGATGGGCACAAACTGCTTGTCATCGACGTCGATATTCAACTGCCTGCGCAACGCATCTGCATACGGCCGATTGTGGATGTACTGACCATCGGCGCTGACGATACTACGAAGGGGAGGATCGAATACTCGTACCGTCTCCAACAGCAATTTGGCTAGGGCTTCGCCTCCTGCGTCCATACCGCTGTCGTAAATCGGAGGTGCGCCAGCCGGGATAGCCAAAGCTTCACCAGATTGGTCCCTGTGAATTGCAGGAAATTCGCTTTTAAATAATTATTATGAAAGGCAGTAGGGATTAGGAGAAATCATGTCTTCAGTAATGCGATGCGAGGTAATTCTACCTGGCCAACACCATCACCGCTTGGTAAGTGATGCGCGACGGCGTGCTTTTGTCGCACGTGAGGCAGATGAGCGGCGGGAGACCCGTTGATGGCAGGGATGCGCGCAGAAACTGGCTGGTGCTCCTGTCGACGAAGACAGCACTGAGGCTCGAGCAACTGCTGGCGTAGGAACGGATTCTGTGGCCGAAAGCCCCTGAGCTGACAGCTTTGCCAATGTAGTGCTAAGATTAGCAATTTGCTGCGACTGCTTCGCAATAAAATCGCTCAGATTGGCAATCTGCTGCCACTGCTTCGCCAGTTGCTCATTCTGCGCTGCTAGCAACCTTATCATCGCTGATAGGCTGGCAGTTGAAGACTCCCACTCATTAACACCCTCGATTCCAGATCCTGAGATGCAGGAAACTTCCGATGGGAAGCGCATGCGTCCTACTCTAAAGTCATGTGTCGATTCTCGTACATCAGCTGCAGACACATGATTTCTAACGTCACCAGCTAGGTTGATGGGAGCAGGAATGTTGGCAGCAGTTATCTCCAGCTCTGACTATCCAGTGTTGTCAGGTGCATTACTTTCAGTCGCTTTGGAAGCTGCTTCTTCCTGTACTATGTCATCTGTCCTGGACCGCAGCAGCTGCTGCACCAGCAGACTGTCTTGCGAGGCAAACTCTGGGCGCTGCAGAACAGTGCCCTTGGCATCTGCATGATGGTTCGCAATGTGCCGTTTCCTCGACGACTCGTTCCCTCGGTACAATCGGCATTGCACAATGACCTTTCCAGCCCTGAGGCAATTCAAGCAGTAATGGACATTGCAAGTAACTCGCCTTTCTTGGATGGTGGTTCATCTTTGGATGTTATGGGTCCAGTGGCACTAGAGGTGGAAGAGTCTGTCCATAGTTCGTTTTCCAAATTGTCTTGCCCATGGACCAGCTAGTCCATCTCCATGGGCCTGCGCAGGAGCAGGAGAAACAGAGTATGTTGATTAATGATATAAAAGTAACATGATATTATGAAGAAGCAAAGAAATGCTTTAATAACTCTTGAACTTATTCTTGAAAAATTTTTTTAAATGAAAAATTTATATTTGAGAATTATATTTGAGAATTTGACAATATGAAAATGCTTAAATGAAACTAGTAGATTATTACAGTGAGGGGAGAGGAGAGAGAGGGTAGGGGAGGGTGAGGGGTCTAGGCCAACGGAGGGACCTTACAGGGAGGGGGTTCGAACCAGGGACCTTATGGGGAGGGGGGTTCGAACCAGGGGCCTTTAGTAGTTTATATTATTTTTTGAATGTTTGAAGGTAGAAGGTTTGAAGATATACTACAGTTTAGAGCCTGTGGCTGTTCGGTTGCTAATAGTTCTAAGAGTACGGCTTCTTAAAAGCCTAATGGGAATACGTCTCCAATATTGTTACGGGCTTAGGTAGTATATATGCATGGTAGATTTGCAAGGCAGTTCAAATAAAGGATAACGTAACATGGCGTAAAAAACAAAACAATGACCGCACCACGAAATAAATTCCTGTTCTATTTATACATGGCAGCTAATACAACAGATAAAACATGCAAATTAAAAAATTAATTATAAAAAGCAGTCACGGGTAGTAAAAAAGTGCAATGGTTAAACCGCTGGTGAGACTATAGAGAGTAGCAACGCAAAAAGACGATTGATTGTTTTTGTCTAACGGGTATTTGGGACAGTACTGAGTCAGAAAAGAACGACTAGCCCTAGTTAAACAAATAAAACACAATGGGCTTCAAAAACCTCAGCTTTCCAATTACCGAAAGCTTCTAATAAACACAAGAAATGTTTTGCACTTTTACTATAGTTTGATGACGTTAGCACCTTTATTTCTTTATTTCTTACCTACAGGTTGTAGGTATTACGTTACACTTGACCTATCAGTATCAATTAAATATGGAATATGTATAGGCTCAGGACCTAGATCATTTCTGGCTGACAATGAATGTATACTCAGTGTGGCTACCGTTGGCAGTGCGCTAAAATGACTTTTCTGTGCTATTGCGCTACTATTTCCATGTATTGGACAAGTAAAGTAAAGCACAAAAAGTGCTTTACTTTTGTAAGTAAGAAAAAGTAATTCTTACAAAAAATTTTCTTACTTACAAAAGTAAAGCCTGCAATCAGAGTGCAGGCTTGTCAGTCTACGTCAGTTGGGTGCTAGGTGGGGAGTTAGGTTTGGGTGGCTAGGTGGGCAGTTGGGTGGCTAGGTGGGGAGTTCGGTGGCTAGGTGCGGAGTTGGGTGTCTAGATAAGGAGTTTAGTGGCAAGGTGGGGAGTTCATGAAGTCAAACGGATTTTCCGAGTTATAGGCCGAGTCACAGCCCAGCTTGATAAGCAGCCGATCCGCCACAAACTCTATGTAGCGGCAAATGGCTTTGCTGTCTATGCCGATGAGTGACACAGGCACCGCCGTTGTCAGAACGCTCTGCTCGATGCGCACCGCGTCGCACACGATCTCCAAGATGCGATGCGCGGGCGGCCGCTTGAGGTGGCGGAACATCAGGCAGGTAAAGTCCATATTGAGGCCCTGGCTGATCAACTTTTGGCTGATCTTCAGGCCGGGCATTAGGACGCACCTCTTCAGCCAGTATCCACATTCTTGCGCACAATTAAAAAATTATACAATATTATACAACACTATAATATAATTAATACAAACTCAGTGCTTAGCTATGCTCACCTGGTCCTGGTCTTGGACTTTGTTCACAATGAGTGCCATCTTCACGACTCAGCCTCAGAATCAGATGAATCAGAGGAATCAGTCTGAGACTGAGACATAGCTTTCTTTAAAAGATTTAAAGAAAGTTTTAGTCCTAAGCTTTGAAGTTTTAAACTTAGTTTTAAGCTTGAGATATAGAATATGAATGGGCACTTTCAAATAAAAATAATGAAGAACTTAGTTACTTAAACTATTTACTATAATACAAAAACTAAACTGACAAGCAAGCAAGAGTCAAGACAAGTAAGACTACACTAGGCCTAACTAAGACTTGAGTCACTTGACTCTAGCTCTAGTCAGTTAGTCACTTGATTTGATTATCGTACGAGCGTATTTCAAATTCAAAGTGAAGCAAAAAAATATTAAATATATACGAGTATATATATATACTATACAAGCAAATTACTAAGCAAATATATGTAATCCCTAGTAACACACTTCGTCGCGGCAACGTCGCGTAAACGTCGCAAAGTTACGTCGCGGGAAAGGGTGATATGTCGCGCCACGCGACGTCGCGTTAACGTCGTTGCGCGACGTCGCGCTGAGGTCATAGCGCGACGATTACGCGACCACTATTAATACTGTATTCACAGATAATTTCTTCGCAGTTTTTGTATTTTGCCATGCATACGTACGCACGACATACGTATACATACGTAACGCGCTTGAAATTCCGATCCAATCAGTGTAAAGCAGTTTTTAAGCCGGTTTTAAGCCGTAAGCAGTTTTTAAATGCTGAAATTCACATCAGGAAACGCCAAGACATGACTGAGGCAAAACTTAACGATCAGGCTGCATCTGTGTGCAGCTTTTTCTTTTATTCTCTGCGCGCGATCTGGGATAAAGAACTGGAATCGAATTGTGCGGCGCGTTTCGATAGAGACTGAACGAGTAAAACCCGTATAACAATTTAACGTAGTTTAAGTAAAATGACAGATAGCGAGTAAAATTATGGAGACAAAGCGAAAATGACAGTAAAATACGGAGAGATTAGGAGATTAAAATTGAGATTATATTGCTGAACATAATAGATCCATAAGATTATATGTATGGATGATAAAGGGAACGACGCTGAGCTAAATTAAATAGCGTGTAACGTGTCTAACGCGTGCGATTTGGGTCATTCGCGTCCCAGCGGAAAATGCACCGCTGGAACAACGTTGTCTACAAACGGCGGACCAACGGCTACAAGTGTCCGGCGCAAAAACGTTGGTACAACGGCGGCATGCGATGGTTATGCAACGCTAAACCGGCGCAAACCAACGCCTGTGAAGTCGATTGCGGGTGCACTTTTATGCATACTTTTCGGGCATACATTTGAATTTCTTCAAGAAAAAGATAATGAGACGAAAGTGAAACAATGAATTTGTGTTTTCTTGTTAAATTGGCCATAGCTCGTACAATGATACAAATACGTTGCACGCGCGTTGCGCACAATATTTTATTTATATAAAAATGGCGTTTTTATGATCGAAATGACAGATTATTAACAGATTCAGTTGACAAAGTTTAGTTATATAGAAATAATCACAACGTAAAGTGACAGTAATGTAAGTTTCGCACAAGGTTCGCGCATTTTACATGTCATTAAACTTGAACAGTTGCCATTTTGCTCCCCTTACTAACTCCGTCACTGCTCAATTGTCTTACTAAATCGACTGTCTTTCTGTCGCTGAAAATAATAAGCATGCAAAAAAGAATTACTCAGTGCTCTGGCCTATTATAATTTTATTAATTAACTTGACTTTGGAACTGTAACTTACTCAACACTGGTCACTAGTCATTAATCATAGTACGCTTAATTGCTGTCGCTGTCATTGCTCACGCTGCTGCTGCTGCTGCCGCTGCTGACGAAGGCGACGGCACCGCGACTTCGCTTGGGGCCCCGTAGCTGGCTTTTCGCAGCAGGAAGTTTCGACCGCTTCTCGCCAGATCTCCTGTTGTCCTTACCAGCCTTCAGAGTTGCGATCACGGCCTTCTCCACCTCGCTCTCGGCCGGCTCGCACTCAGCTGGCTGGGGCTTGCTGGCGCCGTAGATTGATCTGACGGATTCTATAAAGATTTTTATTTAAGCTTTATCTTAAAAGACGAGAACTGTACTTGCTAGCTAGGCAGCGGCATATATTACAGCGAAAAGCTTACGTTTAATAATAGGAAGAAACGTGGCGCGAAAAGCCAACTGCCCATCGGATAGAGAAGAGCCCGACAGCTTCTGCAGTCCCTTGCCATTGTAGTTCACTCGGGCAAGCATTTTGTCAGACAGGATTTTTCGCACCATTCTGCGTACTGTGTCGCGTGTTGTAGCGGACTTGCACAGACGAAGATGTGGTTTCTGTAGAAATAAAACGATTCATGCTGCAGAGACAAAGTACGTCAACAATCGAGCAGAGAATTCCCAGATGGTCCTGTTGAGCCATGCTGAATTCTTATTAGGGCAATTAATCAAACCTCGGAATTATATGCATTTTTTCTACTTTAACATCCTGCCTACCGAAAAAACTATTTCGAACGTAACTCACTCATGATTAATGAAGCAGATGAGGTCCGATTTTACCGAATACAAATATTTTAGCCAAGAGCGTCTATTCTACCCAGTGTACAAATAGTCATTAATGAGTACTTCATGCAATTAACTAAAATTACTTACCCGTAAGTAAAAGTACAACCTTAATTTCAAGCTGCATTCCGGTGACTGGAGCAGCAGCAACGGAAAAGTATACGAGCTTGTAAGATATACAGCAAGCATTCATACTGCAAGACAGATAAGCAAGCATGTATACATCATCTATACAAAAAAACTACGCCCGCAATTATGAAGTAAGAAGTCACAGAATTCACGAAAAACTTACCAGATCGTTGGCCAATTCCGGATTATTAGCGTAGCAAATGTAATCCTCCCAGGAATCAACAGGCAAATTAGATTCTGCGGAAGCCACAGATCCGCCGCCGGAGTCACCGCCGATGTAACCAGCTTGGAGCAGCCCCTTGACTTTGTTTACGGCAGCAATGCACATGCTTGTCCGACGAAGGTTGAACAGTCCAAGCAGGCACAGTCCTTCAGACGAATTAAGATCAACACCCAGCTTATCCTCCATCTTAGACCGTAGGGTGGTGAGGCTGCTGGCACCGAAATTCAAAGATGCTAAATCAGCAAAATCAGGACATGATTGCAGCGCGCTCAGTTGCTCTCGATTCGTTGTCCTGCATTGGATAACCGAACCCTGTCGTGATGCACGACTCCAGAATCCAGAATCGACTCCAGAGGCACCAGAATGGTGTCGTGGTGTGGCTGATGACCCAGGTGACTCAGTCGTCAGTTCATTGCTTCGAAGGAACGATCCCTGCCGTGATGCACCCGAATGATGTCGTGATGTGGCTGATGAAGCACCAGGTGGCTCAGCCGTCAGTCGATCGCCTTGAGGGCACGAGCTCTGCCCTGCAGGCCGGGGAGACTTTGACACAGTTGAAGCCGATTCAGAAACCAGCATAGATGGTGGGAGTGGCGGTAACAGGAGCTCTGATGTGGGCCCAGCTGTATACAGTGAAGCCATAGTTTGCGATTCGCCACCGAGGGGCTGGGCGGAAGCACTGATTGGCTGATCGATGTTAGTATCTTCCACTTGATCGTCAGATTCAGTCTGCAGATTCTAGAAAAGAAAGAAAAATGATAAAACAAGATAAGCATATATAGGCACACTCATTTTGCTTAAGGCCTAGATCGTTTACGGTGCAACGTTGGTTCGGGTAGGCACAGCTCGTTTTCCAATATAGCTTATAAACCATTTTACTGCTACTGCTACTTAACTACATGAGAAGATAAGTATGGCAAAATAATTGGTTAAATGAGCATGCGCGGAGCCGATGCTGAGTTCATTTCAAAATTTCCATTTTAAATTTCACAAATATAATGCTACGGACGCTGACTAAAAGATAAGAAAGTAAATATTTACCTCGACTGGCATAAACCTTTGCCTTTTGTTACAATCGGCCACTCGGGAGACGAGTTGCAAAAGAGTATCAATTTTGCAGTTTTTCCTGCGTCTGAAGGCTCGCAACCAGTCAACAACACTCGAAGCTTCAACTCCGTTAGGAACAACCTGAAATTAAAAATTAGTAATGGCTTAGCTAATTTGGCCTCCTAAAAAGTATAAAAGAAACTTCTTATTTGGAAAATAATTTGAAAAGAAATAGCATAGTTTATTTACCTTGGCTTAATTTATAAATTTATAAATATTTCTTATAGTATATTGCATTATGATTATTATATATTATATACAATGTGCTTATCTTATTATCACTAGCAGTTCAGATAGCAAGAAAATGTTTCAATTGTAAAAAACTGACCTGCAAGATTGTACATGGCCACACTTGATTGTCGTAGAAAGCAGTCACTACAGCCTTAGTCTTCAGCTGTCGCCATTCGTCGATGCTAAACGATTCAAACTGGTTCAGGCAGATGTCTTCGCCAGAAACCTCAACGATCTTGTCTTTATGAAAAATGACGATAAACTTCATTGCTGAAAAATAGAGAATTGCTTAGCAGAAGGGAGCAACGAAAAATTCATTTCCGCATTCCGGGATCAGAATACACTTAGAGCTTGCAATGCCAGAGACTTTTTCTTGCGACAAATAGTAGAAGCCAATGTTAAGCGCCTCAGATAAATAGGGATAAGCATAGAGAGGTCGACGAAACTTCAAAACACGTCCTGAAACAACTCCAGCCTCGACTGATCGAACTAGCACAGGGACGCCGCAAATGATTGCGCAATTGTTTGGTGAAGCTGTAGAAAAAAACAGATCAGCCTCTGGATGGGACGTCAGCGTAGATCTTACATTAAGAAACTGATTATAGACATGTTGAAAAGTAAAGCGCGTTACAACAATTCTTCGCTTGACGTGGCCCAGATAGTTCTCGAAGTCAAAGGTTGAAAAGTTATTCAAAGTTCCATAGCGGAGTACAAATTCGTAAAAGTGCAGCAACACATGGACATTGTACGAAAGTGATGATTTCCCATATAGCTGCTCCATGTCACGGACAAAGATCTCAATGCAACATTTGGCATGGGAATAAAGTACTTCAATGCCAGATGAAAAAAACATACATTGCGAAGTGCAAGAGCAAAAAATGGTGATAGTTCCGTTGAGGAACAAACTTTTTGAAAAAGTAGGGACCCAGATACAGAAGAAATAATCGATATTCGGTTGCTTTGAAGTGCGCTAGCTCGCTGTCAAGGCGACGTGGACGGCGCTGAAATTCGGCAGGAATGAACTTTGCGCAGTGCTCAATAAAATCAGACAACTCAGCCAGCTTTGTGCGAGATATTTTGCAACGAGAGCCAAACGCAGAAGAAAAAAGATACTTAAAAAGCTTGCGTGTGACACCCAAGCAGACAGCATGCTGATAGTCAGGTGGGAAGCAAGAGTACAAGCCAATCATCGGCACGGCTGTGACAAGTGGAGTGGAACAATCACGTTTTTGATTGCTCTCTCCTACACGAGAGTAACATTCATCTGTTCTAGCTTCACTCACTTGTGCTGGAAAAATGACACGATGTTCAGCATAGCTACACAAAGCGCGGCAATAGTTGCAACCAACTCGAGAATTATGACCCAAAACATTACAAATGAATGAGCGTGCAGGTGCATCACAAACAAAAATGACTTTACGAAACTGAATCAAATGATCCTGCACAGTTACACCATTTTCCATGAAATTCCTCAGTTCAGCACAGAAATCAGTTAGAAAGACATCTAACTGTGGTTTTTTTTGCCAACAAAAACAGCAACAGGGAGTGGGCGAGCGAAGGCAGAAATTTTCAAAAGAATTGGCCAAGCGGATAGTAAAGAACTATTGTACAGCGGCATCCCATCTATGTTAACAACAACATCCACTAGAAGCGCGAGTGTGACAGGGTCACGAGCACACTTGTCAAACTCAAAAAGCGTGTTCTTGATGCAGAATTCCAGGTTTTTAGCAATCGACACATATGAAAACTGTCCAGTTTTCATAGTCCCAACTATCTCAGTGGCATGAATCGAGTCCTTGCTTTGTTTCTTGAGCAGATAGACAGAAGGCGGAACAGGCACTCCATGGCGGCAGAGAAGCGAGAGCAGGTGCTGCATGGCCATCCGAGGGATGTTGAACAGAACAAAGAAGAGTAGCAGTTGTGCCCAGACTGTCTTTCACAAGTTCTCCAGAGGGATCCTGACTAAAAGAAGCAGAATCCTGCTCCAACTCATCGACAAGGTCATCAGAATCACTCTCATCAGAACCATTGAGAAAACGAGTGAGAGCATCAACCTCTGACTCAATGTCCAACTCATCAAAATCTTGCTCCCCCATGAAAGCCTCGTCCTCATCAACATTACTTTGGATCTCTTCTTCACCAGCAGGGGTGGAGATTTCCCGAATTAGGTCCTTGATCACATTGCGATTAAATGTTCTTTTAGACATCTGAAGTAAAAAATAGTGTGAAGTCAAGTGTAGCTTAAGTGTAAAATCATATTGGAGCTTAAACAACTTCCTAAATTTTATAAAGAATGTAAGACTACATTGTGTGTACAAAAAATATAAATTAAATTATATATAATTTCTATCTATATTTATATTGTATAGAAAGAAACAATATAAATACAATATATATAAATTGTCAATAGACAAGTCTACTAATGTTATATGCAAACTTATAAGACATTACAATAATCATATATGAAGGGATGCAGCACAATTATCACATATATAGGCCTGAATATATAAATAAATATGTACCTTAACAGTATAGTAGAGATAGGGATCTGACCATGGCTAAAATAGGGACACAAGAGACTATACTAATTAGTCTAGCAAAGCATAATAAATATAGATATATAGATAACATAATTAAATAATAATAACTAATCAAGGAGCAATAGTACTGAAGGTATCATATGGCTATGGCGATAGGAAAATACAACAAAATAATAGTCAAAAGAAAAACCCTTGAAAGAGAATATTTAAGTCTAGGTGGCATCTTAGAAATTAGACTTTTGAATGGGCTTAGAATTGGCATAATGCTGGGATTTGCTAAGGTAGCAAGAATAGTATTCTATAATTGTTATAGAATATATAATTGTTAGGCCTATGTGCCACAAAGTCAGAGTTGCGCAGTGCACCGAAAATATATTGCGATGAATTGCAGCGAGTATGGCCCGAAACTTATTATGGTCTTGAAAATATAAACAATATTCCAGAGCACAAAACTCTAAGAATGCAAATAATGAAATTAGTTCCGCTGTAGAAAACACAAGAGAAAGACGCAATAACAGACGACAGTCTAGGGATAAAGAAATCACGGCACGAGCAATTTTGAAAAATCAGTTCAAAACATTATAAAATTAAAACATAAAACAAATTCTAGGGGATTCAAGTGAAATTGATAAATATATTTGTAAATATTTCTTACATCGTGAGATTTAGACATTAAATAGATATTTTAATACTTGCTAAAAAATTGACACACGTCTAATGAAGCAGCGACGTTTTACTGTTGTGAAAACAACTCCAATTCAACGTTGTGCAATAACAACGCTTTCTCAACGGTGACAAACATATGCAGTGTATTGCATAAATGAATAAAGGAATCGCATAATTTTCATTTCTATGCATGTTTCAATGCACTCTGCATTGATCTCTCCTCCCAACGGTTTTCTGACCAGCTTCCGTTGGAACTCCGTTGGATCAACGACGCCTTTCCCACTGGGCGTGTTTCATCACTTCCTTCGCAGCCGATTCAACTAAATTCTCCTTTGTGTTGATGCTGCGCAACGCTGCTCCCCGCACGATAGTCCACAAGACGGTGCCTCGGAAAGCTGCTTTCTTCCGCCGCCCATTGAAACTAAAAGTTGCCATGGCAGACGGAGCCAGCAGTCTGCGCAAAACCCGGCGCACGACACCCTGAACACTGCTGCCACCGACACAGGTCAGCTGTCGCTCCTGAAATACAGTTGAAGCAGTTTTGCAGTTTGGCAACAAAAAGCGAGAAATGACAAAGCGCGTAAAATCGCTGAGTTTTACAGGCTGATTTGATTTAGCATGAAATGCAAAGCTTAAAAGTAAAAATCAAATTAACTTACAAGCGCTTCTGCATCAGCAGGATTGGAGTTCAGATGCTCGACGAGCTGCCCCAGATCATCCAGAGCGCATGGTAGATCAACAGGCAGACTAGCAGCAGGCGCGTTCTTTTGCGCTGCCATTGCAGACACTGTGCGCTCAATGCGTTCCGCGTACTGCCGGAGGGAGGCCAGCTCCCTTAAAAGAATCCTTTCGAACGCTGCAAAGACGAAATTTATTGACTGCCAGATCACAATGCTCCGTAAATTTTACGCAAAAATGGCTGCACAGTTCGAGACCTTTAAACCAGGACACCCTGGATTAGGATACCGCAGCTTTAAAATTTCACAGTTTTTTGGTCATTTTGACTACTCACTTGAGCCAGTTGCAGAATCTCGCACAACCGAACCTGCCCCACTTGTGGCTGCCTGAACTGGAGAAGCGTGACTTGGCTCGTCAGCAGCAGCTGCAGTTGGCGTCTGCTGATGTGAATCATCCTGTCGCAGCTGGGATGACGTAAACAACGTGTTGTACCTGTGGTAGCGTGGCACACACAATTGGTAAAAATAACCAAGACAGGAACTAGATTCCGAGAGAGAGAGTATCCGGCCTCACACTCAGATGCTTCCTAGCAGAGGAACAATCCGGGAGTCAGGCTTAGACAGCTAAGTTCTCCCGTGACCTCTTCTACTTTAGTCCACGTCCTAGCTAAACTCTCAGATCTTATGCTTGATCGGGTGACACACCAAGCTTCTAAATGCAGTGTGTGACCTAGACCAACAAGAATTGTCTAAGACCTTAGAGCCAAAAGAATGGACACAGAATGTAAGCACAAACGGTTCCGAGCGGCATGAAGACTGGAGACAAGAAACGTGCCATATTCATACAGAAGTTGTGCTACCACGGCACTAACACGATCTCAAGGATTCGTCGGACTGTGCTCTACTTATAGTAGGAGCATTTGAGCGTTGTAATGCCAGTCTTCTTCCGAACTTAAGCGATTGCACCATGGTGTGCAATGTGACTCAGTGCGCAGACAGAGCTGGAACAAGAGAACGAGAGAGGAGGGGGGTGGCGAGCGGAAGTGACAGTGCACGGGAAACACTAACTACCAACCAACCCTAGCCCTCCCACAGACCTAGAACAGCCTGACTCACAGATTGCCTGGAGGCTGCTCAGCAGTCTACAGCACATCAAACGGAACTGTACGGCAGACCGGCATTGTTCCTGATGGCCGAGGTGTGTCGCCTAATTCGGCTGTAGAAAGAGAAGTTTTGCAGATGAGTGCGTGCTGTATGTACTGTGATAAATGCGAGTCAAACCTGACATTGCTCATACTTACGCAATCGCGGAAATGGTGGCGGCAGATCGTCGTCGCTGCTGCTTGAATCCGAGTCCAGTATATTGGCTGTCCTCTTTGCCTTCGTACTCAGCTGATTTCTGGCGGTCTCCTGTGGTTCGTCAATAAATCTGGCAGGTGCAGCGCGCTTTCTGCTTGTCGCTGCCTCCGCATCAGTCGATAATTCATTGGCGCCGCCTGAAGCACGAGCGAGTCGGCATCGAGCTGTGCACTCGTCCGTTGTCGTCGACAAAATCTCGCAGTTGTGCAGCTCCCAGTCATCATTTGGGGTTAAATGCTTCGATCTGAATTTTGTTACCTTTGTCATGCTTGTCGGCGGCCAACGGCAGCGCGTCCGGCCCACAAGCCAAACCTCGCTGATGTACTCGACGGAACCGTCCGCAAATTTGACAACGCAAAAGCTGGCCTGCAACAAAATTAAAGCAGGAATCTGAAGAAACATGGGAGTGAGGACAATCTTGTCGGCGACAGGCAAACCGTAAAACTTTCTCTTCACCTCTGTAATTCTTAATGTGTAGAGGTCAGCAACAAAGCTGAACATTAGGACATAATGGTAACATACAGTATAATCAAATTTAGCCAATGAGGTGTTGAAAGCACTAAGAACACTGAGCTTTAAAAAAGATATTTGAATATAAAAGACAACTTGAAACACTTGAGACAACTTAAGATTATTCGAAATCTAAATAGTATTAACATCTTGTTTTTTGCTTTGTAATATAACTTAATGAATACATATGTACCCAGACAGCCATTCTGTTTCTTTATATTGACTTAATTGCAACTTAAACAGTGACTTAGGCCTAATACAATACTAGCATTATGCATCATAAATTATTGTTCTATAGAAAATCTAATATAAGCAGTGATTGCAAAATGCTAGGGAGTTTTTCCTTGTTATATTTCATGAAGCTTTAGAATATTCTGAAACAGTTTAAACAAGTGACTGTTTTGTGACAAAACATTATGAATAATGCAATAGTTGTTTTTAATATCCAATATACTGATAGCTCCATGTTGTCCATATTGAACTTTTCCTCCAGTTTATAAAATTAGGTATCTACAATAAAAAAACAAGACAGTTTATGTGCATAACCTTTTAAATGTGCATTTTAAAGCAATGTGTTTGTCCCAATATGTCACACATTTTACGATTGCTAATATATATCACAACAAACATTTATATATTATGCTTTAAAAAAATAATGATATAAGATGATGACACTGAATCCTAAATGCAGGGCAGGCTTGCACTTTTGTGAATTGCTTTCATTCAAATTTATTTGGTTTTGTGTACAATAGGCTATATTATTTGATGCAACTAACAATGTTATGCCATAAGTGCTGATACGAATATTGACTTCAAGCTACAAAGATGTGGCCAAAAGAGCAAAAATTCTATCATAAACATGATATGCGAAGACAAAAAAGTAAGCTAGGTCACTTGATAAATTATACCCTTATTATAAATTATAGGCCTACTGAATCAGAATGCTAATGCTAATTAAACTTTAATTCACCTCCAAGCAGAAAAGATTGCACTTGCACTTTAAGTTATTGCGCTGGTCAAACATGTGAAAATAGTTTCATATAGTACTAAAGGAAATATTCCCAGTGTGTCGTTGCATGTTCCCATTGCTTATAAAATTTTGATTGCAGTTCCAGAAAAATATGCTGAATTAATAGCGCACAAATGCAGATTCAAAGCAATCAGCAATCGTTTAAAGCATCAAAAACTCAAACGAAACTATACTGTTTTCAGTTGTTTGCTTTGAAATCTGCTGCAGAGCTGCAGAGTGGTAACGCTTTTGGATTCGAATTGAGTTGACAGAGACTCTGTCACCCGTGTTGACAGAGATAGGGTCTAAGAAACGGTAATCGAACATGCGCGACGGTTGCCTAACGGGCAAATCAGAACATGTTCTTTGTTCCGAGAACATGTTCTTTTTTATTTATAAGGCTTCGTAATGTAAAAAATATAAAATAAAAAAAAAATAAAAAATCTCAAAAAAAGTTGAGAGAAAACTATATTGCTGGCTAATATGTACATTAAGTGCTGGTGAACTAGGATATTACTAGACATAGTATGGCCGTTTAACTCTGTCTTGTTTGTTGACCTCATGCCAAGGAAGGCATAGTTTTTTCTTCATTATTTTTTCTTCACCTAGCGGTATTTAATATACATTAAGTAGCCTTATTAATTTTAAAGAACATGTTCTCGGAACAAAGAACATGTTCGGAGTTGCCTATTAGGCGACCGTCGCGTATGTTCGATGTAGCCTAAGAATCGTCAACACGGCTGAATTGAGAGACGTGGAGCAGTTCGTTTTAACTAACGCATGCCACGAAAGAAATAACTCCTATTAATAATTCACTCAAGTAAATGAATCGTGAAACCACTTATCATTTGCTAAATCTAACACGTATTGTAACATAGTGAATTATATTACGTTCCTCTGGAAAAGTCATTTGTAAAATACTTTTAGGACTTAGCACCCGCAAACAATTAAAGGTGTCATAAATTAACTAGCACAGCCTAGGTTTGGGGCTATATTCGGATCATCTAAGTTTGTTGCTACACATTTAATAATACCAACCGTTTTAATTACACTAAAAATTTATGTTCATGCACAAAATTAGTAAAACTGCGATGCATTTTTACCGTTTTACGTGGCAATGCCAATTTCAATCGCCATCTAAGAAATCTAGAGGCAATACGTATTGTAGATGGCATACACTGTCTAATTAAAGGTATAACAGGTTGATGTAGTCAAATTCCAATGTTTTTTGATGCTTTGATTTCCGACGTTTTCGCGACGTTTTCGCGACGTCAAAGTCTTACGAAAAAAGGACGCGACTTTCGCGACCTACTGCGACGCTTACGCGACGTTGCCGCGACGAAGTGTGCTACTAGGGAATATTGAAAAAAAAACTGAATTGAAAGCAGTAATTGTAACACAGTTGATGGGATAAGTGCAATGATCAATGATTCAATGCTATGCAACACGAAAAATTATGGGCAATTTCAATATTTGAAAAATGCAAGTTAGAATAACAAATATGCTATTTACGACAAAAACCGGCATCGACCTGATGTCCAAGGTGAACTATCGAGCTTATTAGCTCATACCGATGGTTGTACGCTCGTAGTACTCGATATCGTAATGCAAGTCAAAACTTGTTCTGTTCTTGATTAATTCATTTTGGCCTTGGTCTAGCCTATGCACGGGACAGGTGGCGCATTTTGAGGCCATCTGTTATGGATGCATCGGCCGGCACGACAACTTGAGTACGGGACGTCGGCAACCTCTGATGGATGCAGCGCCGATCTTACAAGCTGATTAAGCTGTTGACCGTCAGCTGGCTGCACTACGAGAAAATACTCAGTTAAGCCTTTTGGCGTAGCAAGTGCACCATAGTGCGAAGTCGCAAAATTTTTTACTTTTAGAGACTACTTAAAAAGGAAAAGCGGGAAATCAGTTGTAATCAGTGCGAAAAACCTCTAGTCAGGACTGGAACTGAACACATGGCTTCAGTGTTAGAGGCACAAAGAACTCGACGCAGTCGTGGAATTCGTTCACGTCCAGTTGACCTTCGACGCAGCATTCATTTAGAGCTAGATTAAACGATGATTCGCTGAAACCTAGTGCGTTCTGATAAAGCTGCAGAAACGGTGTTAATACTGGAATTTTACCAGCGTAGTCCGATCCCGACGTATTCCGATTTTTGTCTGAACTGATGAAATATGTGAGCGCGATAGCTGCGACACGCTAGAGCAAGTAGCGACACTCGACGAAGGAAACAACGTTGTGTCGACCAGCTATATTTGTGACGATAAAGTTTCCAAGAGTCTCATTAAAAGTCACTTTTGTTTGCCTCTTCTAGCATCCGAATGCGGCTCGTGTTATCAATACTATCATCTACTATCATCATCTCGTAGACAAGTCCGAATCGGAAATCCAGTTCTGGCTGAAGAGGAGTCTGGAACAGGTGCATCTTCCATAGTTAAAGGCGTGCTATTAGGGAGCGGCTGAGCTCTGCCTGTCGAACTTATCTGTTCGATAGAGTCCTGCATGGCATCCGTGTATGAAGTTAGATGAGCAACATTCACGTCGATTGAGGATACCACTGAAACTTGACGAGCGGAATGCAGGCTTACTGTCGAACCTCTCTGTAAGTGGGCAATAATCTACTCAATCGAAATTGTTAGTGATAGTGTAACACTGTCTGGCGTTAGCCTTAAATAGTAATATTCTTTATTAAGAACGAAATTCCCAGTCAACAGAGACCGCGCAAAATCTCATTCTTGTAGTACACAAAAATTCTACATAGATGGATGAGGCAGTCGTCAAGTGCCACTTGCTTGAAATTTTGCATCCGTTGTAGGACTTCATTTAAGGACTCTGGCTGATTTTGCGTGACTCCGGTAATTGGACAATAGAATGATCCAAGCAGCCACTTGCCAAAAAACTTCTGGATCAAAGGGTGCACATACTTCTCAAAGTACTTAGCAAAACCAGCATGCCAGTTTTTCTTGACTTCTTCGTACTGCTCTATGTACTCCTCGTTGTCTGACTTTAGCAGAGAAAGTAGGTTTGACGACAGGATATGCTGCTCATACAGTTCCACCGTGCTTCCGTACCCAAAATCTGACGTCTCTCCTCAGATGGTTCCAGCAGCCAAAAAACTTAATGTTAGGTAAGACTGACTTCATTGCCGTCCTCAGTGCAACTTCGCCATCCATGACGCAGGCAAGATCAACTGTTAATAATTCAAGGAGGCTTTAGCTTCCTCCCAAAGTTGCCTGTCGAGCTTCATGTTTACGGTCATGAACGAGAAACAACACGGGGCAAATTGGGTTCCCATGAAACAGGGAGACGCATGACAAGTGGAGAAGCAAGAGCATCACGGTGTAAATGTCATCGTCCGCCGGACGTCTTTCGGACCCCTACGGTCCCATTTTGGCCTTCGTCAGCTCAGCTAAAAAAATCGAGTTAGCTGCTGAAAGCGTCTTAAGAGGTTTTGATTTCAGTTATAAATGCATTTAAAATATGAAAAAATGTGTTCTTCGTACAGTCCGATTTTAGTCCGAAAAAGGCCGACGCGTCGGCCGGCTCCGAAATGGTCCGATTTGAGTCCGAAAAAGGCCGACGAGAAGGACGATGTTCCAAAAAAATTACTCGTGAGTTAGCTGCTGAAAACGTCTTAAGAGGCCTTGATTTCAGTTATAAATGCATTTAAAAGATGAAAAAATGTGTACTTCCAACAGTCCGATTTCAGTCCGCAAAAGGCCGACGCGTCCGCGGTCCGTTTTGAGTCCTCAATAGGGCGACGAGGAGGACGATGTTCCATAAAAAAATTACTTGAGTTAGTTGCTGAAAACGCCTTAAGACGCTTTATTTTCAGCTACTTATGCATTTAAAAGATGAAAAATGGTGTAATTATAACAGTCCGATTCCAGTCCGCAAAGGTCCTTTTTTGATCTACTGTACAGAACCTAACATGCTTGAAATACTACTCGTATTTAAACGTTAGTAGTGCAGCAAGTCAAATGTTCGGTTTGTATAATCGAATATTTAGTTTTGAGATATAACTTATTTACAATACATATCCTTACTGTTTTAATGATCAGTGAGAGCTGAAAAAAAATTTGTGTGCACATTCAGTGAGACAATTTACGAGTATATAGTGGAATCATCAAAATATTCTGAGCGTGTGTACAATTCGATCTTCTGGTCGGCCATGCATATTCCGGCCGTCTGCAGTAAACCGCTCAATTGCCGTATAAAATGATTGATACTGCCGCAACTGCTTTAACTGCATTACATCTCGAATAGCTATGTATTTAGGATTATATAGAATAGGTAGAAATCGCATCGTTGTGATGGTCCGTTTTCCGTCCGATTTGAGTCCGTAAAAAGGCGACGTGAATATAAAATTTAACAACACATGCATTTTGACCGCAGGCAATAAAAAGTTTTGTCTCAGAAGAAGCCAGTTACACTAAACTTAATAAGAAGTCAGAATCAAAAGTAATAATTTAATAATTTAATATTTAATAATTTTAAATAATTTAATAATTTAATTTAATTCAATAATTTAAGAAGATATTCTGAATTTTAGGTTCATGAAGGAACGGACCTTAGCAACCACGGGACAGAAAGTTAAATTATTTTAAACTACTCGCTCGTATCAAATATTTTGTCGCCATTGTAAGTAGCAAGCCATTACTGGTATTGTTCTATTGTTTCTACTGTTAGTGAAGTCTTAAACGTCTTTGAAACTCTTGTATCCATGCCAATAATCTGGCATCCGCGTGTGGCCTAACAAAATACAAGGACTCCATCACTCTCACTCTGATGACGTCTGATGACGACCAAATCAGGTTTACCTCCATTCCGATTGGACAACCGGGTCCAGACTGTCTAATTGGAGGTAACTGGCTAAAACTAAACAATAAAACGGCCATAGAGGTCGAACTGCCAACTCAGCACAACTATCTGAGATCTTCTACAAGCACGAAAAAATGGAACAACCGGTCCGTCGCATTGTAAAGGATAAAATCATCCACCTCGTTCTTTACCGAGGACCAGGAAGCCGGAAGCCCGTCTACCCGAGCCCGAATACTTACTGGAAGTACATTGTCAAGGGCCTAAAGTTTGGTCCTATTTCAAGGAGGCAGGCCATTCAAATGTCGCCTGTTATGCTCGCCTTTTGGAAGTGTTCCTTTCAAGAGAGGCGACAAAACGCCTTCCAGTGAATTGACCGATTGTCAAAGACTTAACAGTAGAAGTAATCGCTTGTTACTTACAATGATTTTTTATTGTATTCTTTTCTATTCGTATCGCTTCCATGCTTCTAATGTTTTTGTATTTTTACTTTTATTTGAACACTGTATGTGCTGAGCACATTGTGCTAAAAGAACGGAAATAATAATGCTAATCGTTAATTGCTTTTCATAATAAAATGTCTATATGTAATTAGTCATTGTATTTTACAGGCTAATAAAATACAGTCGCAAACGAAAATAAACCATCATGTGTGTACTAATGTACTTGTGCAATTGTCTAGTAGTCACTTTTCAGTTTTACTTTTTTAATTAATTGCAAATAGGATTGGATTTTCTACAAAGGCAAATAAATTGTCGAAATTCTTCTAGCTGTCAGTATCAATTGTCGATAGATAAGTTGATAACTAAATTGTTCAGTACACTGAGACGAAAATCACGAAATCACGAAAACACATATTTAATAAAAAGCAAATCATCAATCAAACATTATCAGAAAAACTTACCTATCGTCATGTATGGAAGATTTCAAGTTAAAAAACTGCAAAGCAAACGGTACAACGATACTCAACTCAATGTACAGTATGTTCACATGATTTTAAAAGTCCAGGTAAAGAGAATATGCAGTTTATGTCCTACTATGCTATCTTAACTCCCAGCTGAGAAAAACCTATTGCTAATAGCATAGCTATGGGGATGCCTATTTGAGCTCCAGGGGAAGCTAAATGTGATATCTGACACGAGTTCGTATTTGGGAAGGAAGAACCGGTTATAAGTCTATTTTGTTATTTTAGCATTTCAAATAATCAGATCATCTCAAGGGTGAATAAGCAGGGCAATACGTGTAGCTTTTAAAGAAGGGGCAAGCATCACTGGCAGAACGAAGTGAAGATAGGGCGGGTTTGTACCATAGACTAAACTTCAATGCGTGTCACTAAATGTTGCTCAAACGCATGCAAAACACCGATGCATAAAAATTCAAATGAGAATTTGTAAGATTTGAAATCTTAAGACAAAGACAGCAGTTTGTGTGCCGTATTATGCCATTTGTGCAACATACTATGAAAAACTTACTACCTATTGCAAAGCTATGTATAGAAGCTCTAGGTGAGGATGAGGGTTGCTGACAGTGACAGTGAGGATCAGTGACAATAAAATCAGTAGTGAGGTGGGGGTTGAGCAGATGCTTCTGCAGAGTTTGCCACCAGCAAGACCAGAAACCCTGCACAGTTTGATCAAATGGATCTATTATCAGGTTTCAGTCTTTCTGCTTGCTGGCTTCAACTCCGCATCGTGGGAGACATACATGGGGCTAAGCAATGCACTCAGCACACTCAGCAGCTGGGAACAGCTGGGGTTTTTGCTGGGGTCAGCAAGGGTTTTTGGTGCCACTGTAACAGGATTTGAACTGATATGCCTTCCTTGGGCCCTTGGTGTTAAACACCATTCACATATCAGGTGGCTCTACTTGTGCTGGCTTCACTTCAGGAACCTTAGAAGTATGCAAAAAGAATTCATACCGCTAAATGTGCTCCTCAACCATCTGTGGACATCTGTGACGGGTCAGTGATTTGTGTCGACATTGGTAGGCCCGACTGAGTGAAGACTGCTGCGCGCCAGTCTCGAATGAAAATTATCTGCGGAAAAGGTAATTTGATGAATTTTAATCATTTAACTTCAGACTGTATAGTTTAGAGGTATACTTATTCATACTTATTCAGGCAAACTTATTCGCTAGCGGGCCAAAGAGAGAATCTAAAAAAACAATTTCTACACATTGACTGTAGAAATAGAAATAGGGGTGATGTGAAACAGACAGAGAAGTTGAGACAGGAACAGATGAGACCGGGGAGAGCTGAAAGGATATACTGTAGGTGTCGGAAGGGGCAACATGCTCCTTTTCAATCTTCAACATAAATTAAGTTGACGGAGAATTGAGAGCCGCATCTGGTCCGCGGGCGGAGTTTGACTCAAAGCTCATAGCTCATAGGAAAGAAAAAGGCATACCTCTTTGCCTCGACAACGCACTCGTATTTTATTTATGCTCTCGTAGCCCGCAAACATGCGGTCGGAGCACTGCAACACAATTTCATCATGTGCAGCTTGGCTCGCATGCTCAGTTGCTTGGGCATGGACACGGACCGACTCGAAGCATTGCTGGCTGGACAGCGCCTCCTCGAACCATTCCGTCAGATCTGAGTCGTTGGCATGGAGGTGGCTAACATCTGCTTTAGAGCAGTTCAGCGCAACCGCTTGGCCATACGCTTGGACCTGGGCCCCTTGAATTTCCAAGGTGTCGCCTACGGCCCAGTTGTTCACCTGAGCCGAGCTGTTTGCCCAGAATGTGCAGGATACGGAGGACGCGGAGTCGTCGACCAGCGTTACTTTGGCCAAGTTGACGGGAGGCCCTCTTCTTCTCTGGACCTCCTTTGGCGGTTCAGTGCTCTCTATCACACCTCGGATGTCAACTTTCCTGTTTGGGCAGGGCGAAAGTGCACTATTAAGCAGACTGCGTCAGTAATAAAAGACTTGATATATTCTAAAACACTTACTTCTGCATGGCAACAGCAGACAGGTCACCAATTTTTTTGTAGACCGCAGGTGGCCGATCCACGCTCTCTTGGGTCGCCATGAGGGTCGCATTCTTGTCTACTGACAGAGTCATCTCGAACTCGTTGTCAGCAGAATTGTAGGCCGGATTCGCGGACTTCACCCAACCACCAGACACTCGTACAGCGGTTGCGTCTTGGCACAGGTCGTGGTGATTTTTCAAGTCGCGACCGAAAACACTCACGCGAATTTCCTTCTGGTCATCCGCCAAAACGAAGGAAAACACCTGGCCGTTTCCTTTGGCGTTGGTGTAGTCCTTGAGCTCCGTCACTCGGGACACCAGGCCGATTACAGCACCGTCCATCAGGCCGGGCACGAGAGCCGCGATGCTCAGCTTGCTCTTCTTCGGAGTTGTGCTGCTGGTTGCCATTGCTAAAAAGAGAAAAGAAATTGTATGAAAATTTGTTGAAAAAATGAAATGAAAAGTTTGAACGGTTGAAAAACGACTTAGCTTGAATGCTGATTTAGACAGAGAGAAAGATGGGTTTGAGTTGCAGTTTGACAAGATCAGAACTATAAAAACAGTTTTCAACGGCCATAAAAGCTTATCAGTTTTAATTGCTGTACTTGACAATTTGCACCTGTAATTACACTGCGGCGGGGCAGCGGTTTAATTCTTTGTATTATGAAAGCTACTTTAATTTGATAGCTAATCAATTATTGAGATCAGTCAAATAAAAAACTTTTCTCCTGCAATAACTTATCAGTTTTGATTGGCTGAGCCTGGACTACGTGTACCTGTAACTGTTCGGACTAAGGTAGGGCAGAGGCTAAAATGGTATGTCAAAACATTGCCTTTTAATCAGATAACAGATAAATTAAGTTGGGAAAGCGAAAATTTTCTACCTGGCCATGATTCACGATCTAATTTTATGACAAATTAATTACGTTGGAAAAGCTAAACGTTTTTACTTGACCATAATCAGCTCTTAGACCTACCAGCTTTAGCGGTTGCGGTAAGTCGCCTCATTCTACAGCCAATCAGTAAAGCTCAGTAATAAATCACCACAAAGCTCACCTTTATAACTTAACACCTGATACATGCTGTACCTGTTAGATCAAAGTCATTAAAGACTAATTTATGTAATGATAACAGCAAACAAAAATTTCAACCCACCCCGCCAAAACTGCGCTCGTGTGCCCCATATAAGAGCTCGTAACAAGGCAGCCGCAGCTAGGCGCACATAAAGCATCATTCAATTTCTTTTTCATTAAGTTCTTTTGTTATTTGAAAATGAAAATTATTAATAACGTTTACGGAGGCCTAGTTGACGGACGCCGCCGTCGCCGTGGAGGCCGAAAGGCAAAGAAAAATAGTAAATCTTTTATTTTGCCGATTTTTGTTTTGTGATCCGCAAGCTTATTTGCATTGAGGTACAACTGTTCATGTTGTTTCTCTCTTACTCAACAGTTAGCTGCTATCTTTGTGCCGGGCCGCATCCGGTCCGGCGTTGCCCGGCCCTGGCTGAGCAGCGGCAGCAGCAGCAACAGGCACCTCAGCAGCAGCAGCAGCATCATTAGAGAAAGCAGAAAAAGCAACAGCCACCTCAGCAGCAGCAGCAGCCAGCTCAGAAGCAGAAGCAGCTAGCTCAGCAGCAGCAGCCGCCAGCTCAGCAGCAGCAGCCGCCAGCTCAGCAGCAGCCTTCTCAGCAGCAGCTGCCGGATTATGAGGACGAAGAAATGTTGCTTCACTTTGCTAGTTGCTTTCCATGCTAGTGATTTATTTGTGTCAGCAGATTAAACTGATTTAAACAGATAAATGCAAAATAACAAAAGCAAGTTACTCACATCTGCTCAGCATGTGCTCCAGTGTCAGCACATGAGCTGGGGCTGTCAGCTGGCATCGATCTCGGGCCCTTGGCTTTCTTGGCCCTCTTGGCAGGAGTTTCCTGCCAGGCTTGGGAACTCGGCATCTGTAAAGGCTTGCAAATGCTCTTGAAGTCTCGTAACTCGTAATGTTCATGGCGCAAGAGCACGCGCACAATGGCATTAGGAGGGTGCATATTAGCCCTGAAATACTGCATCACATTACCATTGGCCTGGTAAATGACCAGGTCAACATTAAAGCAGCGGCTCAACAAAGAGGCAACTTCGTCTGAAACATAAGTTCCTGTTTGAAAAGAGGAATTCACAATGTCATCAGCATTCTCAGGTGCGATGAGGCCATCTGCAACCAACTGTGGCATGAGTTCTGCAACACGGCAAGACAAATCCTGCCGCAAGGAGGCTGCGTCAGTTTCCAGCGAGGTTCCACGCAGCTGATCACACACAGCATAAAAGAAGCAATTGCAATCACCAATAATAGGGATTACCTGCAACTGCTCAAAGGGTACAATAGCTACCGTACCTTGCTGCTGGGTGTCAGACCTAAGTTGGCAATGCAGTGAAAATAAAGCACAGCTGCATTTACAGACTTTTTAAACCAATTGTTGGACTGCAGGTTAAATTACTCAAATCTACAGTAAAAATCAACACTTATGAGGCGATTTAGAAAATAAACTAAATAAAACCATAATTATTTTATGTAACGTTATTTTATAGAGCCTCATAAAACTCACGTGGAAACCAAAGCTCTACGGCGACGAATCTGCTCGGCTTCCAGTCGGGCAGCCCGCTCAGCCTCGGTCTCGGCCTCTGCGCTGAGCATCTCGCTGCCGCTGTTCCTCCAGTCGGGCAGCCCGCTCAGCCTCGGTCTCGGCCTCTCTGCGCTGAGCATCTCGCTGCCGCTGTTCCTCCAGTCGGGCAGCCCGCTCAGCCTCGGTCTCGGCCTCTCTGCGCTGAGCATCTCGCTGCCGCTGTTCCTCCAGTCGGGCAGCCCGCTCAGCCTCGGATTCAGCTTGTCGCCGTCGCTTGGCATCCCGGCTTTTCTTTAAACTGCTTGCGCCGCGTCGAACCATGATTGAGAATTGAAAAGTGAAATGAAATGATAAGTTGAGAAATAGTGTAAGGCTTGAAAGAGAGATAGGTTGTGAATTTGGATTTGAATTTGGATGTCTGAAGAATCAGATAAGGTGTCTTTATAACCACACTAATTTGCAAGCTATATATCATCCCAGTGGGCTGAATTGGATCTTATCTTAAGACCTACGGTAAAAATCGATAAAACGGACCTCTGACCGCTTGAAATCTTGAAAACCGATGGAATGGGGTGTGGGCTCTCCGGCCCGTGCGTACACATTTCGGAACAAGGGGGCGGATAATGTACATTGCCTGCGCCAGCCTAAAATAGGACTTGGCTTGGGTGGGCCAGTGCGCCCAAATTTCAATATGATAGAGTCTAAGTTCAACTCTCAATAGATGCGAAATAAATGCGTCCACGGTCCACTGACCGATTACCACATCGTGATAGCCTTGAGTCTTGATGAGACTTGTATGTCACTGTTGTGCCTTGAAATATGACAGTGCTGTGCCATCGAATCAGTCATTATTGTACCTTACATAAATTTCAGTGCTTTTTTACAAATTCGGAGCCTATGTATCTTATCAATTCTAATTTCTGAGCTTAGATATCTATCCATTCCGAGCCTAGATTTCTATAAAAATGTTGAGCCTCGAAATCTATCAATGCTGTGCGTACATATCTAAAAAAATGTTGAGCCCAAATATGTATCGATTTTGAGCCTAGGAATCTATTAATTAATGCTGAGCCTAGATAACTATCAATGCTGATCCTAGATAACTATCAATGCTGAGCCTAGATAACTATCAATGCTGTGCCTAGATATCTATCAATGCTGAGCCTAGATAACTATCAATGCTGAGCCTAGATAACTATCAATGCTGTGCCTAGATATCTATAAAAATGTTAAGCCTAGATAACTATCAATGCTGTGCCTAGATATCTATCAATGCTGAGCCTAGATAACTATCAATGCTGAGCCTAGATAACTATCAATGCTGTGCCTAGATATCTATAAAAATGTTAAGCCTAGGAATCTATCAATTCTGAGCCTATATATCAATCAAATCTGAGCTTGGATATCTATCCCTTTTGAGTCTAGATTTCTATCGATTCTGAGCCTGGATTTGTATTTATGCTATCTGGCTGTGTCATTGTTGTGCCTGGAAAATGGTTCAAACGGTTTGGTTCGGTTCGCTACGCTCTGCTTGGAAAAAATAGTTACTTGCTGCCAAAAAAGGCCAATCACTTGGATCATTTCAGTTCTCAGCTGTAGCCTTTTCGAGTATGCTGTGAAGCCATTTTGGCTGAAAAAACTCAATAAATAAAATAAAAAATATCTCAGTGCCGAACAGATAACAGAAGCCAGCTCAGCCTGCGCACATTGGACAGTAATTATCTCGCCAGTGGGGTTGACACAGCTATGCACATTTGGGTGAGAAATTCCTTATCAGTACGCTCGGCTAACAAAACTGGCTCTGATGCAATCATTAAATTTGGCACTGGAGGCCTCACTATGCACAAGCTGAATAAAAAAAGCATTAGAAAAGCCTATTCAAAACAGTTTTTCGAATATTTAATCGAAATTATCCCCTTCGGGGAGCAGAAATAATTTTAATTCGTCTAGTATACACTAGAGGTACATTGATCCCCCAGATGACAATGATCCCCCAGTTGACAATGATCCCCTAGATGACAACGATCGCCCAGTTGACAATGATCCCCCAGTTGACAATGATCCCCCAGTTGATGATGATCCCCTAGTTGACAATGATCCCCCAGTTGATGATGATTCACGAGTTGACAATGATCCCCCAGTTGACAATGATCACCCAGTTGACAATGATCCCCCAGTTGACAATGATCCCCCAGTTGACAATGATCCCCCAGTTGATGACGATCCCCCAGTTGACAATGATCCCCCAGTTGATGATGATTCACCAGTTGACAATGATCCCCCAGTTGATGATGATTCACCAGTTGACAATGATCCCCCAGTTGACAATGATCACCCAGTTGACAATGATAACCTAGATGACAATGATCGCCCAGTTGACAATGATCCGCCAGTTGACAATGATCTCCCAGTTGACAATGATCTATTTACATACGAAATTTTCGGTCTCGCAGTTTGCAATGTTTCGCAAGCTAGCTTATGGTTTTTTAGTCTAAACGAGGCTATGGTACGTCTCAACGATTCAGACTCTGGTTTGGCCATGATTAAAACTCTGGTTTAGCCATGATTCAGACTCTGGTTCTGAATCTGTACATATATATCTGTTGCTTTTGTCGTTGTTAACCGGAAATTAATTTAGTTCTGTTGCATGGCAACTACTACATGTAGAGTGAGTCGACATGTAGTAGGTGGTCTTGACTTACTTGACTTAGCGGCAGGGGGCCTCCATGACGGACGCAGCGAGGAGGCGGCTGTTGCCGCCCATATCGCTAACCCCTGGCAGCCAGACGGCCTCCAGCGAGGCGGTGCCGCTCAGGGTGGTCCGTCGGTCGGTTCCGCCGCGCGATCTTCCTCGCCATAGGCTGGGAAGAAATCAGCTCGGCCGGTATCCCGGAGGAAGTGGGCGAGCTGAGGGATGTTCTCGGGCGAGCAGGCTTCGGCAAGAGTCGGTGCCGGCCCGAGGTGTTTTAGCCTAGCCCGGGTGAAGGCCGGGCAGTGGCAAATGAAATGCTCGGCGTTTTCACGGCCGGAGCAGCAGAAAGGACACGTTTCCTCAGGCACGTGGCCTTGGAGGTAGCGGTGTCTGGTGAAGCAGCCATGTCCCGAAAGGGCCATGGTGACTGCTCTCAGGTCTCTGCGGTTTAGCCTGAGTAAGGCCTTACGCAGGTTACTAGAGGGGGTTGGCACCGCAGCCCTGGACTGGCGACAGTTCAGGGTGCTGGACCACCTCCTCCGGTGCTGGGTCTCCATCCAGTGGTTGATGCTGGAGTTGACAACGGAGGCGGGGATCGGGGATTCCGGGCCCGGGCCCATCAGGGAGCTGGCTGCTCCAGCCTTTGCAAGCTCGTCCGCCATCTCATTCCCTGTGAGCCCGGCGTGCCCAGGGATCCACATCAGCTCCACCTTGTTAGACTGCGCCAAACCGTTTAACTGGGTGTTGCAGTCCAAGGTGGTTCTGGAGCGAGAGGTGCAGCGACTGAGGGCCTTGAGGGCTGCTTGACTGTCGGAGTGAAAAAAGATCCTCCGACCAGCCAGCTGCCTCTGGCGCAGCTCAGCCGCACAGAAACTGATGGCGAGCATTTCGTTTTGGAAAACGCTTGAGCTCTTGCCACAGTGTTGGGAGTGGGTCCAGAGGACCTCGCCACCCGAGGCGACGCACACCCCGAATCCCGATTTACCGTTCATCAGGGAGCCGTCAGTGTAACAGTGGACTGCGGGGTCATCCCAGCAGTCCTTTACCTCATTACGAGGGAAGATGCTGACTTTGTACCTGTGGCTCCGGAGTAAAGTGGCCGGGGCCCCGTCCGAAAGGATGGTGAGCCCTCCGCACTCGCCCAGAGTTTTCAGGCAGAGGTCAGAGTGGGGCAGAAGGGAGCGCTTCGAGAAGGCTCGCGAATTCTGGAAGGATACACCCGCATCAAGGAGACGACGGGTGGACTTTGCCGCTTCCCCCTTAACAAAAATGTCAATGGGTGTAGCGTTGAGGAAAGCGTTCATGCCTTCAAAGGGAGTGGAGGGTGGGGCGCCCAGCGTCATGCGACAGGCTCTGCCCTGCACCCTATAAAGCGCCTCCAGGTTTTTCTGGATGCTCATGGCACTGGCCCAGATGAGGCCAGCGTAAGCGACTGACGGTCTAATGATCGCCGTGTAAATCCACCAAAGGTTTTTGGGGGTAAGCCCCCAAGTGGTGCCCACGGCTCGCCTGACTTGCGCCAGAATGGCCAGGGCCCTCTTGGCCTTTGTGGTAATGTGCGGGGTCCAGTTAAGCCTATGGTCTAGCAGGATACCAAGGCACCGGACCTGCTTTTCCATGGCAATATTCTTGCCATAGAGAGTCAGAGGCTCAATGGTCCAGCGCAGCCTGCTGGTAAACATAACCGCAACGGTCTTGGACTCAGAGAGTCGGAGCCCGCATTGGTCCGCCCAGCGCACCGCCCTGTTGATAAAGCCCTGAATGAGGTCCCTGGTGGTTTCCGCCGAGGGGCCCGCGCAGATGGCGGTCACATCGTCGGCATATCCCACCTTCAGGACTGGGTCAGGCCGAGTGCTTTTTAGCAGCTCATCCATGACGAGATTCCACAGCAGTGGGGTGAGGACGCCACCTTGGGGCCCTCCTTTTAGGACAGGTGCCGAGAGCACTCTGCCTTCGAGGTGGGCCACCACGTGGCGATTCCGGATCATGTACATGACCCAACGGACGAGGTGGGGGTGAGTGGCCCTGGAAACCAGGGCCTTCTCAAAGGCTTCGAAAATAACGTTATCGAAGGCCCCCTCAATATCAAGGAAAACAGCCAGGGCAAAACCGCTGCCCAGCACTGCCTTCTCGAGAGTCTCCACAATGCAGTGGAGGGCGCTCTCCGTGGACCGGCCCGCCCGAAAGGCGTGCTGGTTTGGTGAGAGCGGGGCCCGCCCTAGCTCTACAGTAAGAAGGCGCCAGAGCACCAGTCTTTCCATGAGCTTGAGGCAGGTGGAAGTCAAGCTTATCGGGCGATAAGACTTGACCGAGCGATAGTCGCCTTTGGCGGGCTTCGGGATGAAGACGACCCGGGCTTCATGCCACCGCGCTGGTACGTAGCCCAGCACGATGCAGGCCCGTAGAAGTCTGCAGAGGAGATGGAGGAAGCGGCCATTTTTAACCGCTTCATGCAGAAAGGCCGGATATATACCATCTGGCCCAGGTGCTTTAAAAGGATTGAATGACTTAGCCGCGCGAACGATGCGGTCATTCGTAACGAGTGACTGAGCCAGGCCCTGACCTCCACGCGAGTGGTCGTCTGGGCCGAAGTGCGCCGGTACACTCGGGAAGAAATGCCCTAGCATAAGCTCGAGCGTTTCCTCCGGGCGCTCAGTGATCGAGCCGTCCGGCTTTTTAATCGATGAGAGCTTGGAGAAGCGGTCGTTGGTGAGCGCCTTTACCACGCGGGCCGTGGGCCGCGAGCCCTCAAGCCCTTCGCAGTATTGTCGCCACTTGTCCGCTTTTGCCCTTCTGACCCGGCCCTTAAACTCATGGATGGCGCGAGTATAGGCCTCTTTGTCATCAGGGTCGTGCGAGGTTTTCAGCTTCCTCTGGAGAGCCTTAGCTCGGCGTCTTAGGACTCCGAGCTCGGGGTTCCACCAGGGGGCCGATTTTTTGCCTTTGTAGGCTTTGAGCGGGCAAGCCATTTCGTAGGCCTCTGTGATGGCGCCGCCCAGCAGGGCAGCCACTCCATCCAGGTCCTGCGTGGTTTCCATGGCCATGGAGGGGTCAGAATCCCGAAGGCCCTCATGCAGCTTTTGGCTGAACGCGGGCCAGTCGGTATTTCTGACATTACGCCTCCAAATAGGCTTTTGCTTCTTATCGGGGGTGCCGATGTTGAAACGGATGAAACGGTGGTCCGAGAGCGAGCTTTCGGTCTCCCACACCTCCCACCCCAGCATCCTTGGGAGGATGCCGGGTGAGGCCAGGGTGACGTCAAGCACCTCAGCCCACCGCCCATTGTCGAAAGTGGGCGTGTTGCCCACATTGCAGAAGTTTAGAGGCGTGCCGCTGACGAAGGCCAGGAGCTCTTCGCCGCGGTCATTGATTTTTGAGCTACCCCAGTGGGTGTGATGCGAGTTTACATCTCCCGCGAGGAGCAGCTCGAAGTTTCGTGCCCTGGCGAATTCACAGAGGGCGACGAGGGTATCGCTAACCACGGGGGCGTCGCCTGCCAGGTAGGCGGATGCCACGAGGGTCAACTTGTTAGGCACAATGTGTGCAGATTGGATGACGCAGATGTCCCCGTTAGAGAGATCGGGTCTCATCCACGCATTTAAGGCTTTTGCGGCATAGATCAGTGATCTAGGGCGGACAGAGTCTGCCATGCAGAAGCAGTCATAGCCAGCAGGAATGTTGCTTGGCTTGTTCTTTGATAACCAGGGCTCCTGCACAAGTACAAGGCCCGGCATCATGCGCTCTGTCGTGCGCATCAGATTGACTGATGCTGCCACGCAGTACTGGGTGTTAACTTGCAGACATGATATTCCGGGGATCATCATGCAGGCAGAGGTCTACTTGGAGGGTGACCCAGCCAGAAGGCGGTCCTCCTCCTCCGGGTCGATGTCGGTAGCCATGGGCTCCTCCGTGCCCAGGCCCCGAGCCGGAGACGGGAACTCGACGGCGTCAGCCGCCCAGTCCCCGCCCCCGGCCCCGAGCCCAGGCCCAGAGTCGCCCTCAACTGGAGCCGATACCGCTCCCTGGGCCGTGGGAGGGGCGCTCGAAGGGCCCTGCTCGATGGAGCTGGGCACCTCTGAGGCCTCCCCCGTAGCCCTTGGTTGCGGCGCCTGCCCCGGTGGGCCACCGCGCATCTCAGCGCGCAGCTGGGCCATCTTGGCGGTTCGCACCACCTCGGAGGCCCGCTGGAGAAGGCCCCGGCGCTTTGTGACACGCGCGGGGCGACGCTCAGAGCTGCCAGCGATGGCACGCTCTGGCCTTTTTTGGCGGGACGACTGGGCCCTGCCCCCAGTCCCAGCCTTGGGGTCCGAGGACCCTTCATTGGCCGGTACGGTGGTGGGCCCGGTCTGACCTCGGGTTTTATCCGCCTCGAAGGCGAAGATTTTGGTCTTCCACAGACCAATGCAAATGTTGGCGCCATCTGGGTAGCGGCGTGTCCATTGCTCGGACAGGCCCAGAATGGCGGTGAAACCAGTGCCGTCGGGGCGCAGGATCGTGCGGTGCACGATCAGGCCCGCTGTCGGCAGCTCCCGGTTCATCGCGATGAGGCCCCTGCGGAGGTCCTCAGCGCTGGTGACGACACTTTTCGCCGGGACGAAGATACGGTGTCGCTTGGTCTTTGGTGGCTCGTTCTCCCGTAGGAACTCGAGGCCAGCCGCCCAGCTCTGCGTGGGCAGCAACTCGAGGAGCCGCCGCCCCGATTCCGCATCGCCGGGCCAGACGACGAAGCACGATTCCCTGGTAGCGCTTGCGCCGACCGCCAGGGGCTCGCCCTTCAGTTGAAGTTGCCACAACATAGCATCTATGTTGCGGCAAATGTCGCTGAGCTGTTCGCTGCTCAGCCTTTTCCCGTCTCTGCCGGTGATGATGACGGCAGGTTGCCTACGTGCGATGGCGGCGTAGGTAGCTTGTGGTCCCGGGCCCTGTCCGGTGGCGTCCCCACCCTCGGGATCTGCGTCGGCGGTGGGCACAGGGCCCTCCGCCTCCGCTTCTCCTTCGGGCCGGGCAGCCGTCCGGATGGGCGCCGGGCCCTCCTTGGCCCGCGACCCTGGCCTCGGGGCGTCGTGGGCTCCGCCCCGTGCAGGAGCCTGGGCAGGAGGCACAAGGCCCCCCGCCCCAGCCCCCGCCCTAGGCAGAGCCCCTTCGGCCCCTCTGGCCTGGGCCTGGTCCTTGGTCAATGGAGCCGACGTGCCGTGGGCCAGCATGCGCCTACGGCGTTTTGCCGCTCCAGAGGTGGTGGAGCGCTTAGCGCCCCGGTCATCGCGCGAGTTGGGCAGCGCGGCATTTGTGGCGGTCGCGGGGCCAGCTAGCCCGGGCGCCGCAGCGTGTATGGCCTCAGGCACCATGGTGTCCTCGGCCGGAGCAGTTGAAGGGCTAGAAGCCATTGAAAGCTGCAATGAAGAGAGGGGCTTCCTGTAGACACAGGCAGGAATAACCCGCTCAGCCGCGATCCCAAAACTGAGCGGGGGCAGCCAAAAAAGACAAGTTACAACCCGGGGTGGGATGCCAGGACCACCGGGAGGAACCGTAAGAGACCAGACTACTCCCTGGCCAAGCGTCCATCAGCACGGTCAACACTGGGACATTGGAGGGTGCCATTGAGCCGGCGCCGAGGCCTGCGGGCTGGCCGCAAACCCTGTTAAGGTCAAAGGGTGACACCTGTCCCTCAGGGCCGTAGCCAGAGGTACCTGATCACGCACAGGTGCACGAAAATTGCGGACAAGCCACATACCCTGTTAAGGTCAAAGGGTGACACCTTTCCCTCCAGCCGGGGCTAGAGGTACCCAGTTTGGCCGGAGGCCCTGGATGGGTCATCCAGCGCTGTTGCCCATTCTGTCCGGCTGCCCTAGGGTCAGCCTTGAACACTCGCGGGACGTGTACCCATGGGTCAGCTGACGGGACAGCGTTGGAGGGATTCCTGCACCCGAAGGTACAGGTCTCCTTCCTGCCAGGCCTGCTCAAAAAACGGCTGCAGGTGTGAGGCATCGCAGACCAAAGCCCGTGGGCCTGGACTGACTCATACCTCACAGGCACTGTGTCCCGCCGGTGCGAGCAGTAGTAGGTGGTCATTCAGAGGTGGCCCCGCTGAATGACCAGGTGCTGGTAGGTCGAAGGCTCGGAAAGGGGCTCGATGTGCTTCGCTGCTTTACCTATACTGTATACTTCTCGATCTATTATAGGCCATCTGCTCTACAGCTCTAACAACTCCAAACTACTCTAATCTAGGCCACTGCATGATATAGGAGAAAATCAGCGCATAATGTAGTTTATATCTTAAATGCATATGTCTTGTCTACGATTGGGATATGCGTAGGGCATGAGTAGGATTTGTCTAGCTGTGTTTGGTCTATCTACTAAGCAGTACTCGATCTACAATGTCGCAATTCCTCCGATTATTTTCCTATCTTTTCATTCGCGTCATTCGGAAACAAATAAATTACGAAAAGCCACAAACCTTGTGGAGCTCAGCTGTCCTGGTGCCTCAGAGCAATTGCTCTTTGTCTTTAAGTCTCTTATATTTTCTTAGTTCGCGCCTTGCCCTTACTTTCCCAAATGGCGCCCCCTTCGGACCAGCCAATGAAAAATCCAGCCCATGCCACTTGGTGGCCACATGCTACAGGTACAGTAGTTATGTCGTGTAGTTATTGTTCATGTAATAAAGCCTCTCAACCTCGCGAGCCTCTCGCACGATGTGCGGGCCACCAGAGTTGCAGGCGTCTGTTTCGATGACGATCCTTCTTGCATAGCGAGACCAAGGAAAGTAGAGCGCAACTGAAGACTGTAGGCTCCAAGCTTCAGTAGCTGCTAGCTGTAGAATAACTGGACTCGTTGCTCCGTCTGCAAAATTAATTTGTTGTTCAACATATGGTGTTGAAGGGGGCTAATATTTGTGATTGCTGAATTCTATACATGTACGTCTTCATTTAGTCGTTTCGATTACTTACTGTGAGCTGCCTTCGTTCTCAATGCAAATTGTTGTCTGAAATTTAAGGTGGCGTTGCTTAACTACATGTATATAAAGATTCGGTTTTAAAAAATTAACATACCTCCCAACTTCCTCTGCGGAGGCGAATACGCCGAACCGACAATGGCAGGTCCAGGACAACTTCGTCTGTAGCCAACTCTTGGCTTCTTGCAGAGCTTCGACGGGATAGCGGCGGACTAACCAGTGACGCTACTGGAGTGATTTGAAGCATCTCCTTCGATTGCCAATACCAGCTTTGCAGCTCTTCAGTTTCTGGTACAAAGGCCGGCTCTAGCACGCACAAAGCGTAGGATCCGATAAGCGAAAATGCGTTAAAATCGCTTGTTCTAACTCCCTTAAGAGCTAAAACTTGGCCAACAGCCCACTTCTCGACTTGAGCTGCGCTGGAGCCCCAAAAAGTGCAGTTGATGAAAGCACTGCTTTGGTCAATCAAGCCAATAGTCGACTTCATTTGCGGACCGTTTCTGGTTGGTATCGTTCTCGGCCCATCAATTGTCGTTACGACAGCGACGACGTCGACTATGGCACTGATTAAAAAGTAGAGAAGGAATGAAATTCGAAATCGAAATCAATATAAGTAGGTTGACATGTAGCTAAATGCGAGAGTGCTTTTCTGCAGTGCATTAGAGTGTAAACTTTTTGAACCACAGAGAGCAGGCTGTTTGAACAATAGAGTGCAATCTGTTTGTACCATGGATGGAGGAGTATCATGGATTGCTCATCTGCGAAATATCTGTGGCCACGACCCAGTCCCATTCTTGGGGTAGCCCCCGCTTCAATTTCATTGGCTGATTGAATGTATAAATATTCCCACTGAAATATTATCTAATTCGAAATAAATTCGAAGTAAAGCTACTTCACAAACGGCATCCTTGTAATTACCCATTTGTTCCAAGTGTAGGAAGTTCTGATATCGGCCGATATCGAGTAAAGCGAGGATTTCCGATGACATTCGCCTCAGAGCTTTGCACAGCGACGCCATCCGAACGCAGATCCACCTTGATTTCCATTTTACTGCTAGCAATAGACCAAATTACATCAGCCGTCTTAGTTTTGCCACCCAGAATTATTATGCTCCTTCCTTCCTCGCACAAAGCCCATGCATTGTTAATCGACTCCAAGGACCCGTAGAAAGTCGTACGCACATCGTCAGTTTCGTCAGCTAGGAGAATAGTAAATAGTTGACCAACCACGCCATCTCGGTTTTTGCATGGACGTCTCTGTAGTAAAATAGTGTAGTTACTTTTATTTAAAAAATAACTGTATTAAGGATAAAAATACATGTATGCACAAAGCGTGTAACTTCGGCGTTATTCAAATAGTTTGCATTTCGACTGACCTCAGCTCGATGAAGCACTTTGCCGTCAATAGCTGGTAGGTTGAAATCCAAACAGAAGGAAATTTCGTCAAGTTTCATTCTTTGGTGTTTTACGATCGTGGTTTTTCCAAGGCCAATTAAGGCTTAAACCAAGAAGCCAATCCCGATTTTTGCTCAATACAGAATTTGTGCTCTATTATACTCAAGATCCGTGCTAAAAGGGCAGCTGGAGGCTACACGCAAGTTCATAAACTTCCACCCCAATAGGACAGAACGTACATTATTTACCTTTTGGCATTCAAAAGAGCGCGCAGTGAAATGGAGCCAACAGTATAAGAGGCTAGAGAAAGGACTCAAGCAACAACTCAATATGTTAGGAGCTAGGTTAGCTTCGTTCCCCCAAGGAGCGACTGGGGTTGGTCATTCCGAGCCAATCAACGACGAGAATTGGGTTAGGCAGGGTGCTTTGCAGGGGTTGTAATAAGTGCGTAGTTTGGAGTTATCGATTTTTCAGAACTGCGCATCACTCAGCTGGGCCTGATTTAGAACTACGAGTACAAGTACAAGTTCAGTACATTCATCCAAAATCAGACCCTGTGCAAGAAAAGTCACACTGTACACCAACAATCATTTTCAGCCAATCAGAAGTCAATAGCTCGTAGAGCTGAGGAATATTATTCCAATTGGAGAGAGAAAACAGAAAATTGCACTATGTATTAAATAATAAAAACTAAAATTCAAACCAATGCCACCAGTATACCATAATTGAAAAAAATCTTGCCTTGATTGAGTGTCTAAGTACATATTTTTCCTGGCAGGCTCTGCCCACTGAAAATACCAGGGGCGGAGCTAAGCTATCATGTAGTCTTGTGAATTTACAACTCCAACTCTAACTCGCACGCTGGCGTGACATACATACCTTTACATACATTTACATTTTTACATACCTTCTGTCTCAGCCTTGGGACTGAAGGAACAGCCAACCAATAGCGTGGCGCTGTAGGTCTATCTTTCTACCTCTCTCGTGGTTACTGGCCAATCCTCGCAAATGCTTTAAACTACAGTAAAGCGTTTACCAACCAACTACAGTCTGGCAGGCCAAGGTATTTAGCGAAGTGAAAAGCTAATTGAATCATTCGCATTATTTGAGTTTGTGCTGGGCTTACACTACATTTCTGTACCTATTTTTGGTAAATTAGCACCATGAACCCCTTTTTTTCTATCCGGCATCTTTTTTTCCTCCCCCAACCCCGCCCTACTACTGTCTCCCATATGCTGCTAATCAGTCTGCATGTCAGCTTCCGTTGCCTGCTGCGTATCAGCCTCCATATCATCCAACAACTCAGCCTCCGCTGCCGACTGCTGCGTATCAGCCTCCATATCATCCAGCAACTCAGCCTCCGCTGCCGACTGCTGCGTATCAGCCTCCATTTCATCCAGCAACTCAGCCTCCGCTGCCGCCTGCTGCGTATCAGCCTCAGCCGCCCGCTACGAATCCGTCGCTAAAGGAAAGGATAGAGCGGATTAGAACTGTCCGCTCAGAAATACGCGCTCGTAAGTCTACTAAGCTTTTACTAAGTTTATATATGCACTGTGACGCTGCATTTAAGACCCTGACAGCGTATTTTGTTGTTGTTGTTGTATATATGCAGTATTACATGCACTTTATTTAATCTTCTGATATAGAAGGACCAAGTAATTTTAGTTTCCTGTAGCGTAAGCGTATTTATCCTTGTAACTATTAGAGAAATTTCACTTCATCTGTAGACTTAGAAAATGCTTCAAATGCAAAACCGAACCACCGCTCGATCTTGCATTTGCCAAAGGCTTCGTACATCCCAACATGGCCCCAATTTTGTCTTTCAGTTGGTCTCTGTCGATTTTGTCTGCGGCGAGGTCATGTCGCCTCCGAGTGCAATGCCGCACAATTCGAAGTGAGGAGGCAAAGCCGAGGCCAACGCCGCAATCGAAGCCGAAGCAGAAGCCAAAGTCCATTCAACTTGATTGATAATTGAAGAATAAAGTAGGACAATAAATAATTCAAGAAGAGGAAGAGCGTAATTCAAGATCGGAATGCTTTAAGCATAAATGGCTGAATTGCAAATACAAATGCGTTTTCATTTCCATTCATGATAAGATTGTATCATTTTCGTGTTATTTATTCATGCATAGAATAGCTTCTGGAAAATTGATATCTATATAACAAATAGCATAGTGTCGAAGGAAGATGGCTGTCTTGAATACGTAGAGAGGAAAGGATGATTATGATTGGATGGTTAAGTTGCCCCTCAATATATAAATTAACTGGGTTTTTCTAATTATCCCCAAAGGTTGCAGATAAACATAAATTTATCCCCCCAGAAACAAATAATTAATGCAGTGTGCGGCAATCCATAACGTATTTATAATTCCCAATTTATAGCCCAGCAAAAATTCCGTACTAAATCACCAGGTATGAAAATCAGCACAGTTAACAATTATCCTCGGCTTCAACAAGTTTCCACATTTCCTAGTTTCCGCAGTAAACAATTATCCCCTGTTAACAATAATTTGCAGTTAGCAACACCTTCCTTTAAAGTTTAAACTAAAACAGCTTTCTTAGCAAAGCTGTGGACTCAGAAAATGCTTCAGAAAAATATGCTTCAGATAATATATATATTTTAGTTCGTAGTTTCCGAAAATCAAAAAGTACGAGCTAGATCCACAGATTTCCATAGATTAAGTGGCTCGTAATATGGATAAATCCCTTGATATGTCAATTTGCCCATGAGAAGAAAAAGGTCTTGCGATACGCTCGTATTTTACAGATGTACAGTAAATTCAAACAATGAAAAACATTCACCATACAGCCAGCCCTGATCTTTGACAGCCAGTCAAAATAGCAAAGCATACCTGCAACTTTCGCCCCAGACAGCAAAGCAAAGTAAGTCTGCAGTTTCCCCTTAGACAGCGAAGCAGGTCTGCAGTTTGCCCTAGACAATGCATATTTGCAGTCCCCCCATACGAAGCAGGTCTGCAGTTTCATCAGTTTCCCCAGTTTGAAAATATTCTTTCCAGCCTGCAAATAATCTCCACAGATTGCAGACAGGCTGTGGGATTTTTTAAGTGTGTAGAAAATCTCATCTATGAATTTAAAGCTAATCACCCCATCCCCGTTCGCAGATAATCTCCCAATCTGCAGATAATCTCAGTTTGTATGTAATCTCCCCAGTTTGCATATAACATCCCAGTCTGCAGATAATCTTCCAGTTTGCTGATAAATGTCCCCAGTTATCAGATCTAACTCATATTTAGCAATTGGCAGATTTGCACTTCCGCTAGACAATAAAGCGAGTCTGAAGTTCCCCTGCTCTTGACAGCAAAGCAGATCTGCAGTTTCCCTATGGACAATAAAGCAGGTATTCTGTTTCCTCCCCCAGAAACTAATGCGGATTTGCAGTTGCCCATACACATGGAACTGCGAATCCCTCCGGGTCGCAAGCACAAATAACCACTTTATTTAATATTAATTATCATTATGGTTACAATCTATCAATCTATCAATATACATATACATGACCATAACAATTAGAAACAATAAAAGTTAGGCCCTGCAAAAATACAATTGCGAAAGCTAGGCCTTTTGACATTGATAGCTTTCACCAACTTTTATTCAATTCCCTCTCGTCGTGACTCAGAAGCAGACAATCGCAGTGTTGCTTTAGATGATTTTCTAATTAAATGTAGTTTAACTAATGGGGCTATGATGCAAAACGATTCGTTTTACCAAATTCGCTACAAATTTTTTAATCAGAAGAGTCAAGTCCTTTTAGGTTCGTAGATTTTTATTGTCTGCTTCCTTTTTGCCCTGGCTTCTGTCATCAGGGGTTTTTGTTAACCGAGAGGGAGGCCCTTCCCTGATGCAGCAGCAAGCAAATCATAAATCAGGAGCTTGTTGGATAGTTCACTAACGTCTCGAATTCTTGAAATTATTTTCAAACATTTTAAACTGTCTTCTAATAGTTATTAGGGAAGTAAAGATGATGCTTGCTGCTGAAAGCTCAAGGCTAAGTCACCAACTTCACAGAAATGTGCAAAATAGCACATTAAAATAGTAGATAAAAATTAACATGAAGAATTCTTTCCGAACGTATTAATTAAAGTATTAATATTTTAGAATGGGCCATAAAGTACATAAACATACTTCCAACTTGCAAGATAAAATGTGTGTAAAACCAAAAGCAAATACATGTGAAAATTACACTCATTCATAATCTGAGTTCGTGGATGACAGATGAGTGTAAAAACGTGTCATATCTTGTCATATCATGTCAAAGAAGAAATCAATCGATTTTTTAAGGCAGACGAAATCATGACTCGACGCGTCATTTTCTAATTCTTTTAGAAACTTGCACAACTTGCGCCGGCAGACTTGGGCTTAGTGATAAATAAAGGCGGGAGCAATGGGCGAGTGCTTAGATGTGCGAGTATTAAAGCTGCAACTCGGTTTTCATGTCTGCCCCCGGTATCGGGTGAGAGTTTGAGTCACTTGCAAGGGAGATCCGAGAGAAGATGCTTACTCGCGCAAAAGGTGGCGACTTTTCAATATTGCTGAGTATAAGTGCAAAAGCGAAAACACATCATTACTGTCATTCATGATCAGAGTTCGTTCGAAAATGACAGAAGTGTAAAAAGAATGAGATAATCGTTAAATATGATCAAATGGATCTATTCTCAGGTGTCAGTCTTTCTGCTTGCTGGCTTCAACTCCGCATAGGAGACATGCAATGGGGCTAATCAGAATACTCAGCTGGGGATCAGCTGTTCAGTCAAGAGTTAAGCATCACAAGGAGCCTACAGGTCTGCTAAGGCTACTTTAGACCATGGCTGCATAGTCTCTCCAGTTTAAGCAGAAGAAAGTATGGATCATGAAAGTAGCGAACATGTACTTTTCAACTGCTTCTCAGGGCCAACACTATGCAGTGCTCAATTGAAGTTCGATAATCTCACGAATGTCCAGTGAACAATCTTCTAGTCTTCAGTGAGCACCTCTGGGTACACCACGTTCCTGGTCTTGGTTCCGGAAACCCGGACGCGGACATTGGCCGCGTTCTTCGCTCGTGACAGCGCCGTGTACAGCTGGCCATGCGTGAAGCAGCCGACAGCCAGGTCAACTCCAACGGTCTCCAGGGATTGTCCTTGTGCTTTGTGTATTGTAAGGCAGAAGCTCGGCTTCACCGGAAACTGCAGCCGCTTGAAATTCACTGGTAGATCCGCATTGTTTGGAATCAGCGGAATTCGCGGCGGCAGGATCTCGTCTCCAGTGAACTGGCCGGCGGCAATCTTGCAGCGCAGCACATTATCGCCCATCGTGAGTACGATGAGCCGTGTACCGTTGCACAGCCGCGGCGGGTTGATATTCCGAAGAAGCACCAGCGGCATGCCCACCTTGATCCTGAGCAGATAAGTTGGAAAATTCGGGGCATCCAGCTGGTTTAGCAACTCCGTCGGGAAATGCTTAGCGGCCTCCTCATCAGCCAGGCTGTCTACAGAGCGATACTCTCGCAGGCAACCCGGTAAAATGCCCAGACACGTCTCGTTGATGGCATCGTTGTTGCAAAGTCGTTGTACGGCGCCAGTATCGCTCGACTTGCAAAATAGTCGTCCCGCTCCGCTGATTCTTCAAACGATGGGTACACGAACTTGATCAGGTCATTCAGCGGAGCCTCTGCAGAAATCACCATCTCAGCGGGAAGGGACACCTTCTCCTCAGCATCCTGCTCGATTGTCCCGGTTCCGATCTGTGAAAAGAAACGCAATTAAAACATGGAACATGATATTCGCAATGATTCGCAAGAAAAAATGATAAAGTGTTAACCCATTCTCACCTGCATGAGTAGCTCCGTGAACTTCTGGTACACAGCGCAGACATCCTTGTTGGATCGGAGCAGCCGGACTGGGATCTTGAACCTAGAGTGAAGTTGTCATAGGTAGAATCGATTAGAAACGCGACTCCATAAAATTCAGAATCATTCCCCTAATCTAAAAAACTTACGTGGAATGCGCCGTCTGTCCACCTGGCAGCAGAGTCGCTGCGATTCCAGATGCCGCAACGGCCAGGGCAACTTCACCGCGGCTGCGCACGAAGGCCAGCAAAACCTCCAGAAGGAAAGTCTTGCCAGTGCCAGCGGGCGCGTCCAAGAAGTGCAAGCCGCCAGAGCCGGCCACAAGATCCGCAGTCACCGACTCGTACACCGCAATCTGCTCCTCTGTCAGCATTGACAGTCTCGCTTCCCTGATCTCGGCCTGTTCAACCTGGTCGAACTGCATCGGTCCGACTTGAGGCGGCACGGAGGCCGCAGGCAGGCCGTACTCGGGCAGGCTGTGACCGCCCATGGAGGTCAGCATGCTCTGCAGCTCGCGCAGCGCTAGGTCGGTGATTTCCTCAGCGCTCAGATCTCGGTGGTGAAACCGCAGGTCCTCGCACAGATCCTCGGCGAAAGTGCACCACAGCTCGCTGCCATCCTGAGGGTTGCCCCAAATGAGAATGACAGCCAACAGGTGCCTGAGAGCTCTCGGCATTCGCGACTGGTCTACCTCGGCTAGGCAGCGCCGCCAGTGGTCGTCTCGTTGCAGCAGACCCAGAGCCGTGCAAGCAGCCTTGGCGCTGGGATACAGCACTCCGTCCAGTGTGCAGCGCCTCGAAGCTGGTTGGCCCTCTAACCTGCAGGAGGAGCATTCGCATGTAAAACAGATCCCCTGCTCTCGGACTCACCGTGTACATTCGGGCAATGTTCGTGTTGTGCACAACACCAGGGTGGCCTTCAACTCTCGAACCCTGCTTGGCGCGGCGCCACTCCCTCTCGCTGTGGTGCCACACGAAGTAGGACGGCACCTCGGTGTACACCAGGCTTCTAGCGAATTCATCAGTGCGGCACAGCTTGGAGAAGGCCGTCAGCGTCGAATCTCTGGGTGACCTGGCCTTTGTGCTCGCATTTTGCTCGTTGAAATACACGAGCTGCTCGTTAGACTTGTGCACGCACAATCGGATCACAGCCGGAAATCTGTTGTGCACCTGATATGTTTTAGTTGAAAAACCAAATCATTATTTTCCCATTTTTTGCTCCTAGCAATGCCTTTAAAACATCGATTACTTACTTCAAAGCCCAAGATGGTATTCACGGCTTCCATTGGGCCTATGTAGCGCGCCAGCAGATACTCCTTGATCTCATTTCGCCCCTCCTTCTTGGCTTGAGTCGGAGCCTTGCTAGCTGAACCTTCCTGTCGTTCGCCGTCCGCAGCCTGCTCTCCTGGCCCGCTCGGCTTGTTTGCCTCGAACTTGAACGACGCCATTTCGCCGCCTTTTAGCAAGTACTTGATCACGTACTTGACCGACTTGACGGTGGCACAAACTTCAAAGTTCATGTGGCATTCGAAAAGGAGCAACAGGCCCGGGTTGTATGGTACAACCCACCTGTATTTGTGCCAGGAAAAGCATTGCTAATTAATGATTTATGTATTCTAGCAATGGTAAATTAACCTACAGTAAATAAACAATTTAGCAATATAAATAAACTGAACACAAGGCTAAACTAAGTACTTTGCTTTCGTATTAAAGAATCAACCTTTCAATCAAGTCTGAAAAAACACCAACACCTCCTCACTCACCTGTTGTCCATGCGAATGCTGCGGCCTTTAAATAGTTTGTCCACCGTAAAGCCGCCCATCTCAAGGGACAGCCTGCGATACAATGGGTAACCAGTATCGCTGGTTAGAGTCGCCTGTTGGAACTCCTTCGGGAAGCCCTTGCTGCACTGGCCGTCCACCATGCACGGGCAGGCTGGATTTACCACACCGCAGGGGCCATGGATCATGTGAGTCTTCACCAGCTCGTGCAGCCTCGGCTGCTGCTGTGGGTCCGGGATCTCAGCGGACACGATTTTGTCGTAGCGGTCCGGAGTCACTCTCTGTCCACTGACCAGCCAGAGCAGAAAGTGCACATGGGGGAGACCTGTGGAAGAGATTAAAAAGTGATTCAAAGCAACGTATGAGTGATCCCAATTTAGTCTTGTATTAATAAAATTCTAAACCAGAGTTTGAATCATGGCTAAACCAGCGTTTGAATCATGGCTAAACCAGCGTTTGAATCATGGCTAAACCAGATCTTGAATCATGGCTAAACAAGAGTTTGAATCATGGCAAAACCAGAGTTTGAATCATGGCTAACCCAGCGTTTGAATCATTGCTAAACCAGCGTTTGAATCATGGCTAAACCAGAGTTTAAATCATGGCAAAAACAGCGTCTGAATCATGGCTAAACCAGAGTTTAAATAATGACAAAACCAGAATTTGAATCATAGCTAAACCAGAGTCTGAATCATGGCAAAAACAGCGTCTGAATCATGGCTAAACCAGAGTTTGAATCATGGCATAACCAGAGTTTGAATCATAGCTAACCAGAGTTTGAATCATGGCTAAACCAGAGTTTGAATCATGGTTAAACAAGCGTTTGAATCATGGCTAAACCAGAGCTCAATTCCGGTCTGCAATGACCCGTTGCATAAAAATATGGATAGCTAAACCTGGAATGTATAGCAATGCAATCCTTGAACTCAAAAGTCTGTAATTACAGAATGAAAATTGAAAGCGCAAATTGCTCACTTACCGCGCTTCTGATATTCCAGACAGCAAACATGCGCGGCCTCCTTTCCAAAGCGCTTCCTCAGCTCGGCAAGCAGAGCCTTCTTCTTCAGCTCGAAAACGCGCGTGACAATATCCGGCCGGTCCTCAGGTCGCTGTCCAGGCAGCAGCTGTGCGCTGATTTCCGGCCACTTAGGGTTGCACGTCGCCGTGACAAACAGGTCCGGCTTGCCTAACTTTTGTACGTAGGTCATGGCGTCTTGCAGCCTCTCCATAAGGTACCTTGGCCCGCCAACGAAGCTGGAGGACAGGAACACGGGCGCAGGCTTGCCAATATCTGCCGGATTTGTGTCGGTCGACCTGCCATCAGCAGCGAATAGAGCGTCTCGTAGACCGCTGTACGTCTCACTGCGCAGGTCGCTCTGATGGGTCCGCAGATAGAGCAGCCTCTCTGACTAAATCTTGGCGCACATGTCCACCAGGTACTGTTGGAACAGCCTCCGTCCGTAGTGTAGCAAGCTGCTCTGGCCAGCTCGCACCATGATTTCGCTGGCATAGTACTTCATCGGCGTCAGCTTGCGGCAATTGCTCATGCGCAGCTCCGGGTGCCAGCCGTCCTCGCCATGGGGGAACAGCAACACGTACTCCAGTGCATCATACGATCGGTGCGTTTTGCTAATCCTCTTGTAGCCGCCACCCCGCAGTTGAATGACAACATCTCGGCTAGTTGCTGGCTCGGCTGAGACTGAGGCAGAGTGGGCTGCCCGACTGGAAGAACAGCGGCAGCGGGACGCTCAGCGCAGAGAGGCTGAGACTGAGGCAGAGTGAGCTGAGCTGAACCAACAATGAGGATGCCGACCTCGTTTGCCGTGGGCAAATTGTAGCCCCTGATTTTTAACGGTAGTAACAAATACTTTTAACAAAACTCTTTAGAACGGAAAAAAGTCTGTGTACGTGTACATGTACAATTTTTTAAAGACAGGTTTTAAAATGCATTTAAATCCCTTTTCATTTATTGTTAGCTCACCTAATGTGTTCCCCAGAAGGCCTCCGGTCCGGGTGAATCACGATTCGCGCATCCACAAGCTCCGGATCCTCCATGATCCGCTGTGCTGCAGCCTTCAGGCTCCGAACGTAAAGGTTGCACTCATGAAGCAACGTCTGTAGCAGCTCCTGTAGCTCTGGCTTCACCCTATCGCTCAGACTGCTGGCTTTCGAGTTCGCGGTCAGTAAAGTACACCTGCCAGCCGCGAGGAACAGCAGACGCTTCAGCAAACAGCGGCATAGCAGTGTGGTGCAGCTGACCGCTGATGATGTAGCTGGGATTCCAGCCTGGCACCAACCGCGGCTTGGCACTCAGCGAGGTCAGGTGCAGCACGGAGTTGTAGCTCCGGATGTTGGTCAGGAACTCTGAGCTCATGCCGTGCCGGCCCATGTACAGGTCAGCCAGCAGCTGTGGCACAGTCCGGGTGGGCAGCTTCACCTTGCCGCCAGCACAGCAGAAATTGCCCGTCTCCATGCGGAACAGCTTGGCACCGCAATGGTTGCATGCCCAGTCCATTGGCCCGCAGTCATGGGCTGGGGCTTCTGGCCTCGCCATCGTCTCAGGCCTGATAAAAATGGAATGTATCTCTTAGTAACTGTTAATCTTGTGTCATTTTACCTTGCAGTAGCGGGTCCGTCTTCAGCGCGGCCCGCAGTCTCATGTTCTGCCGGCATCGCTCTGGGGCCCTTGGCTTTCTTGGCCCTCTTGGCAGGAGTTCTGCTTGCTGTCAGTCTTGGGAACTCGGCATCTGTAAAGGCTTGCAAAGGCTCTCGAAGTCTCAGTGACTCGTAATGTTCATGGCGCAAGAGCACACGCACAATGGCATTAGGAGGGCGCAAATTAGCCCTAAAATACTGCATCACATTACCATTGGCCTGGTAAATGACCAGATCCACATTAAAGCAGCGGCTCAACAAAGAGGCAACTTCATCTGAAACATAAGTTCCGGTTTGAAAAGAGCAATTCACAATGTCATCAGCACTCTCAGGTGCAATGAGGCCATCTGCAACCAACTGTGGCATGAGTTCTGCAACACGGCAAGACAAATCCTGCCGCAAGGAGGCTGCGTCAGTTTCCAGCGGGGTTCCACGCAGCTGATCACACACGGCATAAAAGAAGCAATTGCCATCTCCCACAATGGGCATTACCTGCAACTGATCAAAGGGTACAATAGCTTCCGTACCTTGCTGCTGGGTGTCCGACCTAAGGGGCAATGAGTGAACGTAAGCACAGCTCCCTTAATTGGCTTTTCAAGACAATTTTAAAAAATTATCCCATTCAAGGCAATTCAGATAAAAAAACAAAAATAAAGACTTGTTTTAAAACTTTGCTATAAAACTCACCTAGAAACCACGGCTCCAGGGCGACGAATCCGATCGGCTTCCGGTCGGGCAGCTCGCTCTGCCTCAGTCTCAGCCTCTCTGCGCTGAGCGTTCCGCTGCCGCTGTTCTTCCAGTCGGGCAGCCCACTCTGCCTCAGTCTCAGCCTCTGCGCTGAGCGTCCCGCTGCCGCTGTTCTTCCAGACGGGCAGCTCACTCTGCCTCAGTCTCAGCCTCTCTGCGCTGAGCGTCCCGCTGCCGCTGTTCTTCCAGTCGGGCAGCCCACTCTGCCTCAGTCTCAGCCTCTCTGCGCTGAGCATTCCGCTGCCGCTGTTCTTCCAGTCGGGCAGCCCACTCTGCCTCAGTCTCAGCCTCTCTGCGCTGAGCATTCCGCTGCCGCTGTTCTTCCAGTCGGGCATCCCGCTCTGCCTCGGATTCTGCCTGTCGCCGTCGCTTAGCATCGCGGCTCTTCTTTAAACTGCTAGCGCCGCGTCGAACCATGATTGAGAAATGAGAAGTGAAATGAAATAGTTGAGAAAGAATGATAAGGTTTGAAAGGTAAAAGTTTGTGATTTGGATGTCTGAAGAATCAGATAAGGTGCCCTTATAGCCAAACTAAGTGCAGGCTATTTATCATCCAGTGGGCTGAATCGGCCCCTTATCTTAAGACGCAGTGTAAAAACTGAAAAATCGATAAAGAAGAAAGGGGTCTCAATCTTAAAAACCTATGATTTCGGGTGTGGGCTCTCCAGGCGGGTGTGCACATTCCAGGGCAGAGGGCTAACAAAGTACACTGGTCTGCGCCAGCCTGAAAATGAAGCGGGTTAGGGTACTAATGTACATGCTAATACTATACCCAGCAGAGAACCAATGTCGCTGTTGTATTAAACTGTTGGACACATTTAGAAAACAGACAGTTATTCAAACTCTGGTTTTGCAATGTTTCAGACTCTGGTTTAGCCATGATTCAAGCTCTGGTTTAGCCATGATTCAGACGCTGGTTTTGCCAGCCATGATTCAAACTCTGGTTTAGCCGGTGTTCTATGATTTATGATATTTTTTTTATTTACGAAATGAAAAAAATAAATTGAAATAATCTTCAATCACTACTGGCTGAAAATTAGTCTAAATGATTTGACGCAGTGCAGAATCGAACCCTAGCCTAGCCTAACCTATTCCTAGTGCCTACACATCGGCTATTCCGACTGTTGGTTAGTGGGTGCAAAAATCAGCCTTATAAAATGAATTCTCAAAGTTCTGGCTTTGTACAATGAAGTAAGAAAATAGAGTACACTCAGTCTCGCGGTTGGTTGTGTACATTTATTTCCAATTTGTCTCCAGAGTGCAGGCTTCAAATTCAATCAGCTAGGGGTTGTTGCGCAATTTGACGATGCAATTCTAATTCAGTGGCAGTGAGTAAAATTCTCAATAGGCCAAGATGGTTTGACCTTTGAAAGAAATCATGTTTTTCGAATATTTAATCCCCTTAGCAATTTAGTTAAGCTTAATAAAAATACGTGTACCGATTCGGGACCATTTGTGATCTTTTGGTGAAGAAATGGTGAAAATCGGTTGAGCCGTTCGGGAGAAAATCAATTACAACCAAGCAAGCAAGCAAGCAAGCAAACATTTCATTTTTAGTATAGTGGACTAGCAAGTTTTGCCCCCCTTCGGGGAGCAGAAATAATTAAATTTCGTCTAATATATACCATTTAGCAGGAGTACTTTAAGTGTCTTTCTTAAGCTTAAGCTTAAAATAGGAATTTTTGGAGATCGTTAATAACGCATTTTAGGTAAAACAAAACTATCAACTTTTTACAGTTTTTTAGTTTAGAGCCCTGTATATGTCAATGTGTTTGATAAAAATTATCTTATTTATTTTTTTCATAAAACTGTTGCGAGCACTTTTTTAGATGTTACTGAAAATAAATTAAATGTTATTCCAAGAAATTGCACCTTTCCGAGAAATGACTTGCTTTATTCCGATTTTCTTGTTGCTTGTATTGTTCATGTGTACTAAAGTTTCATACACATCCAGACAAATTTTTTACTTTCTTCATTTGTAAGTAAATTTCTAAGCCCTGCTCATCGTACTAACTGCGACTGCAATGTTCCGAACAATAAGTAGCTCAGCATTGCAACTATTGCCCTTAAATGAGGCCCCTATTATTATAATAAATGACTTAAAGAGTCAGTTCAATGCAGCTATCTCATTGTGAATGGACTTTGTAAAAGCAACTGGAGCTACATCCTTCGACATTTGACGCTTTTAATAAAGCTAACACTGGCTATACATAGCTATGATATATGATAAATTATATTATCATACTAAATTCCCCCCTCACATTTCTAGTCACACTCCTCAGCAGACTTCTCTTTTCTTATATGCCTCATTCACATTGTCAAAAATTATTTTGAATCACATCTCAATTTTTAGAAAGGTCTGTTTCGAAATAGATCCCAATTTGATGGGACCTCTTTTTTTAGTAATCCATTATGTATCATTCTTCATTACAAATGCATGCCTGACAATTTGTCTTTTAAAATAGAATAAGGCAGGTTCCAGGAGTGTAGATTCATGAATCATGGGACTGGTCTTTGTCCACTGAAACATTCATTTGTATTTCTTCAATTACAAAACACACTGCAAACAACAAAACAACAACAATTGAATGACTATTAGGCAAAATTATCGTACAAATTTTTATTCAAATATATTTTCATCACGATGTTATAAGACAACAAAATCAAAGTGTAGAGAATTCAATTCAATGAGAATAGAAAACATTGCTTTGCGCCTAAAAAATTATTTACAATAACATTACAGACGACGAATTTGCAGAAGGCTCCGCCAACAAGACAGTATCATTGCACAGATCATTGCATTTGACTGCAAGAATAATGGTGTCAATCCTACTGCTTGTTGGCTTGCTTTACTCTGCACTGCTGGTCAGAGGCATTCACTGGGGCAAGTTAAGTTCACGCACTCAACGTCACACAAAAAGCTTAGCTATCACAAGTCTCTAGGTTTGCTGGAGCTGCTTCAAACCTCTCAATGGCTGCATACCCTCAGTTTTAGAGTGGAAGAACCTCTGAATCGTGGAAAAGCAGCGAACACGTTATTTCAACCACTCTCTCAAGGCCCATTGATATGCAGCCAACCTGCTTTATTTACCTAAATTAATCTCATTTGATAAGTTTAGCAAATAGTACAAATTTGTGCACACAAATTTGCACAGATAGTTTCCGATAATAAGTACTCGTAGTTGAAGAGTTTCACTCATGGCAGAAACTTTTCATTACCTTACAGACACCCCTCTTGCTATTCTTAATTCTGGTATGGAATTACCCCAATTTATTTAGGCCTATGCTATAATTCCTCTTCTTGTTTGCTATGATCCTAATTTAATTATTCAACGATTCCAATTTAGTTATTCAATGATTCCCATTTACTTATTCAATGATCCAATTTAGTTATGCAATGATCCAATTTAGTTATGCAAAATGATCCCTATCTCGTTATACGACGATTCCTATTCTGGTTTGCTGTGATCCCCATTTAGTTATGCAATGATTTAAGTATAGATCCCGTTTTGATCCCATCTAATTTGAAATTATTAGGCAAATACGGCAGGATTTGCCTGATATGTCTCAGTGGGCAATTTACATATCAGGATACACTACTTGTGATCACTATTAAACACAGATACCAGTGCAAAAATGCACACAAGAAATACTCACGTTTATTGCAACTTTATTTGTCTTTCAAGTCTTACTCGTCCATGAAATCATGTGTTGGTCCAGGCTTCTCGGACTCATTGGGAGCCTTAGGGGTTGACATAGCCGGGATCTGCTGACTTCTGTAGACTTGATCTCGAGAAAATGTGACCTGTAAAATGAAATTAACATAAACTTATATTTTTTCTTTTATTCTAAAATAAACCTCAACTTTAAGGATAAGAGGCCTCATTAAACCGGTTAATAGCAAAGAAGTTAATTTTAATGATGAATCTAAGAAGTCAATAACTTAATGCTACTTCAGTAGCCTCTGACACCATGTTACTATTTAACGCATACATAATAAAACCAAATTACCTCTTTGTCTCCAAAGCGCACTCTAATTCTTCGCACCTCATTGAATTGTTTGAACATTCGCTCTGGGTACTGCAATACCATTTCGTCGTCATGGATAGCATTTTTCTCCCGCTGGGAGCTTTGCGTCACGCGTATCTCCTCGAAGCACTGTTGGCTAGAAACGGCATCCTTGTACCACTGGGTAATGACGGAGACATCAACAGAGTCTTCTGGCCAATGCTGAATTTCCGCTTTTGAATATCCGAGACTGATTGTCTGGGAATATTCCTGGACTTGAGCACCATGAATCGCTAGAACGTCGCCCACAGACCAGTCATTCACTTGGGCAGAAGAGCTGGACCAAAATGTGCACGACAAGGAAGACCCGGACTGATCAAAAAGCGTCACTTTTGCCAGGTTGACAAGTTTTCCGAAACCGGTTTTAACTTCCGTTGGTTTCTGGACAGCAGAAATCGTGCCATATACGTTAACATTCCTGAGATATGTCATGCAAAGGGTGAATTAAAAAGTATGCATTAACTCATTCACTAAGCACTTCTGTTTCTTCACTGACTGATTTAAATAAGTTTCCCTAGAAATAGTTCGCTAACCTAACAATCAAAATATATGATACATGAATATATATTCCACATCCTTTCCATGTTATTTTTAATTGCAACAAGCAAACTTACATTTTCATTTCACACTCCGAAATCTCTTTTATCTTCTTATAGCTCGGTGCACGTCGAGTGACGGTCTCGAGGGTCCTCACAATGGCTCCACTTTGGTCAATTGAAACTGTTAGCTCGTGCTCATTGTCCGTAGTGCTGTACCTGGGATCCGCCTTCTTCACCCAGCCGCCGGATATGCGGACGGCCACGCCCTCACGGCACACGTCTAGGAAAGGCTTAAGATCCTTTCCGAACACGCTTACACGAATATCGCCGGTGTCGTCACAGAGGATAAAGGAGAACACTTGGCCTGGTCCTCTTTTGCCTTCAAAGTCCGTGATTTTGGACAGCCTCATTACCAGGCCAACGATCGCAGCGTGCATCAGGCCCGGAAGCAGAGCAGAGATACACACTTTGCTTTTCTTGGCTCCTTCGCATGACTCCATATTGCTCGATTGTTGATTGTCAAAAATATAGATGATAAATTTCACAAATAAGTCCTTTATGGCTTGTAGTTTGATAGTTTCAGCATCAAGGCCAATTGTGCAAGTTTTTATTGACCCATTTCGGACAACCCCAAATCTGATGACTCATATCAATGGCATGATTCGGTGCTAATTGAGGGTGCCATGTAAAAATCAATAATAAGATCTGGCTAACCAATCAGAAAGAGTTTTGTTCTGCAATTTTCTTATCCACCCACTGGGCTACTTGTTGTGGATTGGATGGTGATTGCCTTAGCTGTTACATTGCTATTTTATGTACAGTGTCGGGTGTCAGAGTCGATTATGGTGCGACTTGTTATGCAATCTGTTTTCGACACACTTTAATAATAGAACACCAAAACAATCTCATATGCACAGTGTAATTGGGGCGCCAGTGCGGCGTGTGGCTAAAAATAGAGGTTTTCAAGTCAGCCAACAGCAGTTAGCTGCATTCATTTAAAGTGCTTTCATTTAAGTGCCCGTGCCAGACCCACCCTAGTGAGACGGTTCAGTCATCACCAACAGCTAAAGCCTCATGAAGCTTACCAATGAAGCCTCACCCGATTTTAACTGGGGTTGGGGTGGCCCTAAGCTGGTAGTCATTTTTGACCAATAAGAAACGGGCTTTAATAAAAATGAAATGAGTTTCGTTTGGTTTGCAAGGCTTTCAAACCAATCTCGCTAATTCTTGCTTGGCGTGAGTGCGCGTATATAACCCAGAGCCTAAAATATATTCTTCCATTCATCCATTCATTCCTCGCAATCCAATCCAATCCAATTTGAAAAAAATTCTAAACAATTAAAGAAATGAAATTCACCAAAAATTTCTATGGCGGCGGCGGGCGGTGTGGAGGCCGTGGAGGCCGTGGCGGTGGCCAGCGTAAACCAAGTAAGTCTCATTTCTAAGTCTCATTCTCGTAATTACGTCTTTCGAAACCACCTGTGGAGTAAAATTGCACTTTGCCAAACTTAACAGTGGCCTGTTATCTCTGCGCCGGGCCCCACCCCGTGGCCCGCTGCCCGGAGCTGGCTGAGCTGCGGCTGCAGCAGCAGCAGCAGCAGCAGCAGCAGCAGCAGCAGAAGCAGGAGCAGCATCTGCATCATGAGCGGCAGCAGGAGCAGCAGCTGCATCATGAACGGCAGCACGAGCAGCAGCAGCAGCTGCATCATGAGCGGCTCCAGAAAAAGCAGCAGGCACCTCCGCAGCAGCAGCATCATGAGCGGCAGCCACCTAAGAAACAACCGCCACCTAAGCAGCCAGCCAAGCAGCAGCCAGCCAAGCAGCGGTCGAATGAGGCGGAGGACGAAGAAATGTCCTTCTAATTTGTTCGGTCCATAATTTGACTTCCAATTCAGTCAAAAAAGTAAAAAAGTAATTGTTTAGAAAAATAAAAAGTAATAACTTGCAACTATATTTTGATTAATTGATTCTCTTTTGTCTTCAATTTGATTTCAGTGACAATAATATCATTAGTGAGGTGGGGGTTGGGCAGATGCTCCTGCAGAAATCGCCACCAGCAAGACCAGAAACCCTGTACAGTTTGATCAAATAGATCTATTCCCAGGTGTCAGTCTTTCTGCTTGCTGGCTTCAAGTCCGCATGGGAGATTGAATTTGAGAAGTCAATATTAGTAAAATAAGAAATGCAGCAATCAATCCACTTTAGGCCAGTTGATTCGTCAAACTCATTCTCACATACTTCAGTGACAATGAAATCAGTAGTGAGGTTGGTTGGGTAGATGCTTCTGCAGAAATTGCCAAGATTATCGTACAAATTTTTATTCAAATATATTTTCATCATGATGTTATAAGATAACAAAATCAAAGTGTAGAGAATTCAATTCAATTTACAATAACATTACAGACGACAAATTTGCAGAAGGCTCCGCCAACAAGACAGTATCATTGCACAGATCATTGCATTTGACTGCAAGAATAATGGTGTCAATCCTACTGCTTGTTGGCTTGCTATACTCTGCACTGCTGGTCAGAGGCATTCACTGGGGCAAGTTAAGTTCACGCACTCAACATCACACAAAAAGCTTAGCTATCAAAAGTCTCTAGGTTTGCTGGAGCTGCTTCAAACCTCTCAATGGCTGCATACCCTCAGTTTTAGAGTGGAAGAACCTCTGAATCGTGAAGAAGCAGCGAACACATTATTTCAACCACTCTCTCAAGGCCCATTGATATGCAGCCAACCTGCTTTATTTACCTATTATTTACCTAAATTAATTTCACAATTGCATAACTAAATTATGATCATCGCATAGCTACATAAATTCATAAGGCTCATTGCATAGTATAAGGATTAGTACCAGGGGTGTCCGTAAAGTCTTGAAACTTTTCTGCTTCGGGTAAAACTTTTTATCTACTGCAACAAAACATGCAACATATGTTTGCGGCGCAACTGTGTAAACTTTAAGTGCAAAAATGGAAGCACTATTGTTAAAACCATAAAAATGCATGCCCATATTAGTGCAAAGGTATCTAGTGTTACCATGCAGAAGTTAGGAATACGTAGCGAATTCGGAGCCTTCAGGCTCCGAACGTAAAGGTTGCACTCATGAAGCAACGTCTGTAGCAGCTCCTGTAGCTCTGGCTTCACCCTATCGCTCAGACTGCTGGCTTTCGAGTTCGCGGTCAGTAAAGTACACCTGCCAGCCGCGAGGAACAGCAGACGCTTCAGCAAACAGCGGCATAGCAGTGTGGTGCAGCTGACCGCTGATGATGTAGCTAGGATTCCAGCCTGGCACCAACCGCGGCTTGGCAATCAGCGAGGTCAGGTGCAGCACAGAGTTATAGCTCCGGATGTTGGTCAGGAACTCTGAGCTCATGCCGTGCCGGCCAATGTACAGGTCAGCCAGCAGCTGTGGCACAGTCCGGGTGGGCAGCTTCACCTTGCCTCCAGCACAGCATAAATTGCCTGTCTCCATGCGGAACAGCTTGGCACCGCAATGGTTGCATGCCCAGTCCATTGGCCCGCAGTCATGGGCTGGAGCTTCTGGCCTCGCCATCGTCTCAGGCCTGATAATAAAAATGGAATGTATCTCTTAGTAACTGTTAAATGTAAATGTAACTGTTAATCTTGTGTCAGTTTAACTTGCAGTAGCGGGTCCGTCTTCAGCGCGGCCCGCAGTCTCATGTTCCGCCGGCATCGCGCTGGGGCCCTTGGCTTTCTTGGCCCTCTTGGCAGGAGTTCTGCTTGCTGCCAGGCTTGGGAACTCAGCATCTGTAAAGGCTTGCAAAGGCTCTCGAAGTCTCAGTGACTCGTAATGTTCATGGCGCAAGAGCACACGCACAATGGCATTAGGAGGGCGCAAATTAGCCCTAAAATACTGCATCACATTACCATTGGCCTGGTAAATGACCAGATCCACATCAAAGCAGCGGCTCAACAAAGAGGCAACTTCATCTGAAACATAAATTCCTGCTTGAAACGAGGAATTCACGATCTCATCAGCACTCTCAGGTGCAATGAGGCCATCTGCAATCAGCTGTGGCATGAGTTCTGCAACACGGCAAGACAAGTCCTGCCGCAGGGAGGCTGCGTCAGTTTCCAGGGTTCCACGCAGCTGATCACACACAGGATAAAAAAAGCAATTGCCATCACCAACAATGGGGATTACCTGCAACTGCTCAAAGGGTACAATAGCTTCTGTACCTTGCTGCTGGGTGTCCGACCTAAGGGGCAATGAGTGAACGTAAGCACAGCAGCCTTAATTGGCTTTTTAAGACAATTCATTCCTCAAAAATCGTTGTCCGCTTAATTTATACAGAATAAAATAGATACTACAAATTATCCCCTTCAAGGCAATTCAGAAAAAAAAATAAAGACTTGTTATAAAACGGCCATAAAACTCACCTAGAAACCACAGCTCCACGGCGACGAATGCGATCGGCTTCCAATCGGGCAGCCTGCTCTGCCTCAGTCTCAGCATGTCTGCGCTGAGCATCCCGCTGCCGCTGTTCTTCCAGTCGGGCAGCCCGCTCTGCCTCGGATTCTGCCTGTCGCCGTCGCTTGGCATCGCGGCTCTTCTTTAAACTGCTGGCGCCGCGTCGAACCATGATTGAGAAATGAGAAGCGAAATGAAATAGTTGAGAAAGAATGATATGGTTTGAAAGATAAAAGTTTGTGAATTTGGATGTCTGAAGAATCAGATAAGGCGCCCTTTAGCCAAACTAATTTGCAGGCTTTTTATCATCCAGTGGGCTGAATTGGAGCTTATCTTAAGACGCAGGGTAAAAACTGAAAAATTGATAAAGAAATAGGGGTCTAAATCTAAAAAACCTATGATTTGGGGTGTGGGCTCTCCAGGCCCGTTTGTCCACATTCCGGGGCAGAGGGCTCGCAATGTACACTGGTCTGCGCCAGCCAGTGAGAAAAGCTGTGATGTAATCTATTTATAAATTCGCAGACTGTCTCGCCAGTGGGGTTGACACAGTTATGTACATTTGACACACTGAAATTCTTATCAGTGTTATAACCAGTATCACTGATATAAGTGATATCATTAATATCAGTTATAATCAGTATCACTTTTAAAAAAACTGGCTTTGGAACTCTGGTTTAGCCTTGATTCAAACTCTGGTTTAGCCTTGATTCAAACTCGGGTTTAGCCTTCATTTAAACTCGGGTTTAGCCATGATTCAAACTCTGGTTTAGCCATAATTCAAACGCTGGATTAGCCATGATTGAAACTCGGGTTTAGCCTTCATTCAAACTCTGGTTTAGCCATGATTCAAACTCTGGTTCAGCCATGATTCAAGCTCTGGTTTAGCCATGATTCAGACGCTGTTTTTGCCATGATTCAAGCTCTGGTTTATCCATGATTCAGACGCTGTTTTTGCCATGATTCAAACTCTGGTTTAGCCATGATTCAGACTCAGGTTTAGCCATGATTCAAAGTCTGGTTTAGCCATTATAAAAATTCTTGTTTAGCCGTGATTCAAACTCTGGTTTAGCCATGATTGAAACTCTGGTTTAGCAATGATTCAAGCAATGTATATCAATTCTCAGCTTAGAGTTCTGTCGATTTTGAGCCTAAATATCCTAGGTCTGTTATTGCTGAGCCTAAATTTCTATTAAAAGTTAAGCCTAGATATGTATCGATTCTAGTAATTTTTTAGAAACAGTTTTTAATGAGTCAAAAGTATTTTTAGCAGCTAACGATCTTAAGTATTTAAAAAATTAAAAATTTTTTAGTTTTTTCTGACGCCCATATAAAATATTTCAATTTATTGTTAGAGATAAGGATTTGTTATCAGTTGTTTCATTGTTTTCACTGTTTCTGGTTTAGCCATGATTCAAACGCTGGTTTAGCCATGATTCAAACTCTGGTTTAGCCATGATTCAAACTCTGGTTTTGCCATGATTCAAACGCTGGTTTAGCCATGATTCAAACGCTGGTTTAGCCATGATTCAAACGCTGGTTTAGCCATGATTCAAACGCTGGTCTAGCTATGATTCAAACTCTGGTTTTGCCATGATTCAGACGCTTGTTTAGCTATGATTCAAACTCTGGTTTAGCCATGATTCAGACTCTGGTTTAGCCATGATTCAGACTCTGGTTTAGCCATGATTCAGACTCTGGTTTAGCCATGATTCAGACTCTGGTTTAGCCGGTGTTCTATGATTTATGATATTTTATTTACGAAATGAAAAAAATAAATTAAAATAGTCTTCAATCACTACTGGCTGAAAATTAGTCTAAATGATTTGACGCAGTGCAGAATCGAACCCTAGCCTAGCCTAACTTATTCCTAGTGCCTACACATCGGCTATTCCGACTGTTGGTTAGTGGGTGCAAAAATCAGCCTTATAAAATGAATTCTCAAAGCTCTGGCTTTGTACAATGAAGTAAGAAAATAGAGTACACTCAGTCTCGCGGTTGGTTGTGTACATTTATTTCCATTTTGTCTCCAGAGTGCAGGCTTCAAATTCAATCAGCTAGGGGTTGTTGCGCAATTTGACGATGCAATTCTAATTCAGTGGCTGTCAGTGAAATTCTCAATAGGCCAAGATGGTTTGACCTTTGAAAAATCATGTTTTTCGAATATTTAATCCCCTTAGCAATGAAGTTAAGCTTAATAAAAATACGTGTATAATTGTCCCCATATTTGGCGTCTTTTAGTGAAGAAATAGTAAAAATCGGTTGAGCCGTTTAAAAATCGATCGCGCATACATATATATATATATATAGTTTTCATTTTCAGTATATATTTTTATTTATTTTTAGTATATAGACTAGCTGCCTTCGCTACCCTCTGGGTAGCCTCCCTGTGAGTTCTTATCAGTACGCGCGTGCGTTATCAAAACTGGCTCTGATGCAATCATTAAATTTGGCACTGGAGGCCTCACTGTGCACAAGCTGAAAACAAGAATGCATTAGAAAAGCCTATTTAAAACAGTTTTTCGAATATTTAATCCCCTTGGCAATGGAATTAAGCTTAATAAAAATACGTGTACCGATTCCGGCCCATTTGTGATCTTTTGGCGAAGGAATTGTGAAAATCGGTTGAGCCGTTCGGGAGCTAGTCGATTGCAAACAAGCAAGCAAGATTTTCATTTTTAGTATATTAGAAGACTAGCTGCCCTTCGCTACCCTCTGGGTAGCCTCCCTTGAGTTCTTATCAGTACGCGCGTGCGTTATCAAAACTGGCTCTGATGCAATCATTAAAATTGGCACTGGAGGCCTCACTGTGCACAAGCTGAAAACAAGAATGCATTAGAAAAGCCTATTTAAAACAGTTTTTCGAATATTTAATCCCCTTGGCAATGGAATTAAGCTTAATAAAAATACGTGTATAGTTGTCCCCATATTTGGCATCTTTTGGTGAAGAAATGGTGAAAATTGGTTGAGCCGTTCGGGAGAAAATCAATTACGAACAAGCAAGCAAGATTTTCATTTTTAGTATATTAGATTTTCATTTTTAGTATATAGATTGAGCCGTTTAAAAATCGATCGCGCATACATATATATATATAGATAGTTTTCATTTTTAGTATATAAGTTTTTATTTTTAGTATATAGAAAGAATATTTGTCTAAATTTTTTCAAGCTTTTGCTTGCAATTTTCGCACATGAAACGCTCAATTATTTTTAGCCATAATATATCTGCACTGAATTGTCTTTAACGAAAATTGTTATATTTTAGGTGCTAGTTTTTATATGCTTCAGCTTTTGACTGGTAATAATCTGACTAAATGGCTTTATGGCACTTGTTTTAAAGGTTTTTAGTGCCACTGTAACAGGATTTGAACTGATATGCCTTCCATGGGCCCATGGTGTTAAACACCATTTACATATCAGGTGGCTCAACTTGTGCTGGCTTCACTTCAGGCACCTCAGAAGTATGCAAAAAGAATTCATACCGCTAAATGTGCTCCTCAACCATCTGTGGACATCTGTGACGGGTCAGTGATTTGTGTCGACATTGGTAGGCCCGACTGAGTGAAGACTGCAGCGCGCCAGTCTCGAATGAAGGTTATCTGCGGAAACGGGTAATTTGATGAATTTTATTCATTTAACTTTAGACTGTATAGTTTAGAGGTATACTTATTCATACTTATTCAGGCAAACTTATTCGCTAGCGGGCCAAAGAGAGAATCTAAAAAACAATTTCTACACATTGACTGTAGAAATATGAAATAGGGGTGATGTGAAACAGATAGGGAAGATAAGACAGGAAAAGCTGAGACCGGGGAGAGCTGAAATGATATACTGTAGGTGTCAGAAGGGGCAACATGCTCCTTTTCAATCTTCAAGATAAATTAAGTTGACGGAGAATTGAGAGCCGCATCTGGTCCGCGGGCGGAGTTTGACTCATAAAGCTCATAAACTCATAGCTCATAAGAAAGAAAAAGGAATACTTCTTTGCCTCCACAACGCACTCGTATTTTATTTATGCTCTCGTAGCCCGCAAACATGCGGTCGGAGCACTGCAACACAATTTCATCATGTGCAGCTTGGCTCGCATGCTCAGTTGCTTGGGCATGGACACGGACCGACTCGAAACATCGCTGGCTGGACAGCGCCTCCTCGAACCATTCCGTCAGATCTGAGTCATTGGCATGGAGGTGGCTAACATCTGCTTTAGAGCAGTTCAGCGCAACCGCTTGGCCATACGCTTGGACCTGGGCCCCTTGAATTTCCAAGGTGTCGCCTACGGCCCAGTTGTTCACCTGAGCCGAGCTGTTTGCCCAGAATGTGCAGGATACGGAGGACGCGGAGTCGTCGACCAGCGTTACTTTGGCCAAGTTGACGGGAGGCCCTCTCTTTCTTTGGACCTCCTTTGGCGGTTCGGTGCTCTTTATCACACCTCAGATGTCAACTTTCCTGTTTGGGCAGGGCGAAAGTGCACTATTAAGCAGACTGCGTCAGTAATAAAAGACTTGATATATTCTAAAACACTTACTTCTGCATGGCAACAGCAGACAGGTCATCAATTTTTTTGTAGACCGCAGGTGGCCGATCCACGCTCTCTTGGGTCGCCATGAGGGTCGCATTCTTGTCTACTGACAGAGTCATCTCGAACTCGTTGTCAGCAGAATTGTAGGCCGGATTCGCGGACTTCACCCAACCACCAGACACACGTACAGCGGTTGCGTCTTGGCACACGTCGTGGTGATTTTTTAAGTCGCGACCGAAAACACTCACGCGAATTTCCTTCTGGTCATCCGCCAAAACGAAGGAAAATACCTGGCCGTTTCCTTTGGCGTTGGTGTAGTCCTTGAGCTCCGTCAGTCGGGACACCAGGCCGATTACAGCACCGTCCATCAGGCCGGGCACGAGAGCCGCGATGCTCAGCTTGCTCTTCTTCGGAGTTGTGCTGCCGGTTGCCATTGCTAAAGAGAGATCAAAGAAATTGTATGAAAATTTGTTGAAAAAATGAAAGGAAAAGTTTGAACGGTTGAAAAACGACTTAGCTTGAATGCTGATTTAGACAGAGAGAAAGATGGGTTTTAGTTGCAGTTTGACAAGATCAGAGCTATAAAAACAGTTTTCAACGGCCATAAAAGCTTATCAGTTTTAATTGCTGTACTTGACAATTTGCACCTGTAATTACACTGCGGTGGAGCAGCGGCTTAAATCTTTGTATTATGAAAGCTACTTTAATTTGATAGCTAATCAATTATTGAGATCGGTCCAATAAAAAACTTTTCTCCTGCAAAAACTTATCAGTTTTGATTGGCTGAGCCCGGACAACGTGTACCTGTAACTGTTCGGACTAAGGTGGGGCAGACGTTAAAATGGTCTGTCAAAACATGGCTTTTTAATCAGATAACAGATAAATTAGTTGAGAAAGCGAAAATGTTCTACCTGGACATTATTTACGATCTAATTTGATGACAAATTAATTACGTTGGAAAAGCTAAACGTTTTTTACTGGACCATAATCATCTCTTAGACCTACAGCTATAGCGGTTGCGGTAATTTCGCCTCATTCTACAGCCAATCAGTAAAGCTCAGTAATAAATTACCGCAAAGCTCACCTTTATAACTTAACACCTGATACATGCTGTACCTGTTAGATCAAAGCCATTAAAGACTAATTTATGTAATTATAACAGCAAACAAAAATGTCAACCCACCCCGCCAAAACTGCGCTCGTGTGCCCCATATAAGAGCTCGTAACAAGGCAGCCGCAGCTAGGCTCACATAAAGCATAATAAAATTTCTAAGTCCTGCAGTTCATTTTTCTTGTTATAAAATGAAAATTATAAATAACTTTTATGGAAGCCCGGTTGGACGCCGCCGTCGCCGTGGAGGGCAAAAGGGAAAGAAAAATAGTAAGTTTTTTATTTTGCCGATTTTTGTTTTATGTGATCCGCAAGCTTATTTGCATTGAGGTATAACTGTTCATGTTATTTTTCTCTTACTCAACAGTTACCTGCTACCTTTGTGCCGGGCCGCATCCGGTCCGCCGTTGCCCGGAGCTGGCTGAGCAACGGCAGCAGCAGCGGCAGAAGCAGCAGCAGCAGCAGCAGCAGCAGCAGCAGCAAGAAAAGCAGTAGCAGCAGCAGCAACAGCTGTTCTGACTTGGGCGCGGTCTGAATAAAGAAGAAGAAGAAGAAGAAGCAGCAGCAGTACCTAATTTTTTCAAAGGCACTGCCATTTATTAACTTTATTAATAATATTAATATTTTTAATATTACTTTAATATTAATAAATAAATATTAATAAATAATAAATCTATTAATAATAAATAATAAATAATAATATATAAATATTATTTATTAGCTTGCGACAATATTTTGAATTATTCTCTTTTGTCATTTACCATACAAAGCTAGACAGTTCATTGTCCAAATATAGACTTATTTGGTGCTGATTCAGATGCTTCTGCAGAGTTTGCCACCAGCAAGACCAGAAACCCTGCACAGTTTGATCAAATGGATATATTCTCAGGTGTCAGTCTTTCTGCTTGCTGGCTTCAAGTCCGCATGGAAGATTGAATTTGAGAAGTCAACTAGCAAGTTTTGCCCCCCTTCGGGGAGCAGAAATACTTTTAATTCATCTAGTATATACTTTTAGCAGCTGAATTTACAGCTTTTTAAAGCTACAATGAACCCCCAGTTGACAATGATCCCCCAGTTGACAATGATCCCCCAGTTGACAATGAACCCCCAGTTGACAACGATCCCCCAGTTGACAATGATCCCCCAGTTGACAATGATCCCCCAGTTGACAATGATCCCCCAGTTGATGAAGTCTCCCCATTGATGATGATCCCCAGTTAACAATGTTCCTCCAGTTGACAATGTTCCCCCAGTTGACAATGATCCCCCAGTTGATGATGATCACCCAGTTGACAATGATCCCCCAGTTGACAATGATCCCCCAGTTGACAATGATCCCCCAGTTGACAATGATCCCCCAGTTGATGATGATCCCCCAGTTGAAAATGATCCCCCAGTTGACAATGATACCCCCCTTGACAATGATACCCCAGTTGACAATGATACCCCAGTTGACAATGATCCCCCAGTTGGCCATGATCCCCCAGTTGACAATGATACCCCAGTTGACAATGATACCCCAGTTGACAATTGTCGCTTGGGACAAAACTTCTTTGCTTGTAATTGACTTGTATATCGAATGTATTTGGTTCGAAGCTCTTGTGGGCTTAGTGCGCACTAGAAGCAACTAAAGGGGAACTGTACCGAGAAAGGCATTAGAAACATAGACAACGATTGAGTAACAAGGGGCGGGCAGGATGCGTAGTCTATGGGCTAAAAGGACGATAGAAAGCGAAACAATTAAAGTGCAGTGAAACGTACTGATTAACTAGTTGGTGAGCAAGAGAGAAAAGAGGAGAGTCGAAGGAAACGATGAGAAGGAGTTCTGGAGGAAGCATTTCCGACAGGGTGGGGGGGGGCGAAGTTACGCAATGTTAAAAGGAGAGTCACGTAGAAGTTGTCGTCGCATGGCCCGTCGAGCGCGGTTGGTTTGTACCGGATCGTCCTTGCTGCCAGAAACGGGTGGAACTAGAGTCCTGCCGGCGTTGGCCGCGGTTTGGAAATCGATAATGTCGGCCTCGAGAGGGACGAGATGCGTGATGGCACGGCGGGACTCGTGACCGGTGCTCGTTCGGACAGTGACATAACGGGTGATATCCTGACTGTCGGGATGGACTTCGATGACGCGGCACGTCTTCCAGTTTGACCGCGGAGTCTGGTCGGCGAGGAGGTAGAGCTGTCCAACGAGGGGCTGGTGTGAGTGCTCGCCGTGTCGTCTACGGTGTTGTAAGTGGATCGAGTGGAGTTGTTGAATGTAGTCGCGGTTCCATCGCGCCCAGAAAGCGTCAATGATTTGCTCGCGGCGTCGATAGAGAGCTCGTAGTTGGTTGCTGGTCGTGGTCCCAGCAGATGGAAGAAGGTGCTCAGGCGCTGCAGGCAAGTCAAGTCGAGCGCTAGGAGCGATGAGATCGGCTGGCGTTAGGGGGCGCGTATCGCTTGGGTCATTCGAGAAAGATGTCAGCGGGCGAGAGTTCAAGACAGCCTCGATCTTTGTCAGCAGGGTGAGGAACTCTTCGTCCGAGATCCGCCGGCGCCAAAGTGCGGGTCGAAGGCTGGCTTTGACCATCCCAACCAGTCGCTCGACGGCTCCTTGGTGCCACGGAGCGCGTGCCGGTGCGAATTTGAAGTGGAGTTGTCTAGCAGTGGCGAATGGTTGGAGGTCAGCTAGGAGTTTGTGCTGGAACGTTGGTGTTAGCAGAGAGTCGATGATTTTGCCGGCCGCTTGGAAGGCGGTTGCCTGGTCTAGGAAGATGCTGGCTTCGGTGAGTCCCCGGCGGGCCCAGAATCGCTCGAAAGCATGGAGAACTGAGTCCGCAGAATAGTCATGGAGGTACTCGAGATGGACCGCGCGGCTTGAGGCGCAACAGAGGAGCATTGCCCATCGTTTGTTGATAGTGCGGGTCTTCGTATCGGTCGTCAAGACGGGGCCCAGCTGGTCGACGAGCAGAGAGCTGAACGCCGGGCCTGATGAGTTGAGGCGCTCTGGTGGTAGCTGGCCATGCTGTGGGGGAGGGAGTGTGCGTCCCTTCGTGAATCGGCATTGAAGACACTGGCGGAGGCTTGAGCGGACAGTGGAGAGACCACGGACAATCCAGAAACGGTCGCGAAGGCTCCGTAGAACAGATATGGCGCTGCTGTGGCAATCTCGTTTGTGGAAGTAGAGTATGAGCAGGTGAGTGAGATGATGATCGGGTGGAAGGAGCATTGGGTAGATTGCGTCTGCGTCTAAGGTTGCGTTTGCCATACGGGAATTGAGGCGGATCAGACCTTCGTCATCCAAGAAGAGGTCAAGCTGCGCGACTATCTTGCAGCTTTTGGGTCTGCCTTCCTGTGTGGCATTGATTGCGTCAGCGTAGCGCTCTCTCTGTACCCATTTGATCCACAAGTGAAGAGCAGCCTGGCGTTCCGAGGCATCTGGCGCGGTGACTCGGTTTCTTCGCTTGACGAAACGGATAACATATGCGAGAGTTCCGAGAAGGGCACTGAGTTTGCCGAAGCGGTTGATGTCCATGTCTGCAGGGGGGACGCATCTGTTCGATGCAGACAGGAAAGCGCTTGTCTTCTTGGTCTTTTTCTGGGCTGGTGGGATGCCTTGGAGAATCGTGGAGTTCGTGGGTGTGGGTGTTGTCTGAGATGGCCACTCCCCATGTGGCTGTCGGAGGAATCGAGGTCCGGTGAAGAAATTTGAATTGAGAAGTTGGCTGAGTGTAAGTGGCCTTGTGCAACAATCGGCAGGGTTCTCAGCGGTGTTGACGTAGCGGTAGTCGTCAGTCAGGTTGGACTCCAAGATCTCCTGAACGCGACGGGCCTCATAGGGACGGAGCTTGGCCCCATTGTGGATCCAATGTAGGACTATCTGACTGTCCATGAAGTGGGTTATGCCACTGAGCCTCTTGCCTAGGTTAAAGGAGTCGCGTAGGAAAATCGCGGCTCGGTTGGCGATTAATGCGGCCCAGAGCTCAAGGCGAGGAACCGTGATGAGTACATTCTTGCGGCCAGATGGAGCGAGGCGGGCCTTGGCGTTGATGAGGCAGCAGTTGGTGAGGTCCTTCCCATTCTGATGCAGGTAAATTGTGTACCCGTAAGCTCGAGGTGAGGCGTCGCTGAAGATCACGAGCCTACTGGGTAGTGCCTGGTCTGCGAGGCAGCGACGAGGAACGGTAATACGGCAGATCTCGTTGAAATCATTGAGGAGTCTGCGCCAGCTCTCAACAGTATCGGTTGAGGCAGGCTTGTTCCATGCATCCATAGGACCGAAGCTTTCGTGATATAGAAGACGTCCAGCTAGAAGCAGGGGCGCTGCGTAACCGCACGGGTCGTATGGCGTAGAGATTCCCTTAAGAAGACTGGCCCGGTTGAGATTAGGGTCCAATTTCAGCTGTGGACTGGCCAGGCTCAGTCGGTCACTCTGTGTGTCCCAGAGGATTCCGAGGCTCTTGACGACTGGTTCGTGGATCTGATCTGCCCAGGGCACGTCGCAGAGCGCTCCTGGGTCACTGGCGGCAAACTGGCGGAGGTGAAACCCAGCGGATCGGAAGAGAGCTCGGGTTGCGGCAACGATACGTGGGCCCTCTTCTTGAACGTCATAGCCCTGGACCAAGTTGTCGACATAGAGGCTGTAGGGTAGCTGCTCAAGCTGTCGAGAGCTAAGACCTGATTTTCCGGAATCCATGGCATCCAGGCAGAGTTTCCGAATGACGGCGGCAAGGATCCACGGTGATGATCTGGCTCCCATGACGATACGGGTGAAGCGCCAGACTTGGAAATTGTCACGTGTAAGCGGCAGGTCGATGTTTTTGGGTAGGATAACACGTTGGGCGTCCCGACAATGCTCGTGCACGAGTACTTGGTAAAAGGCGGCCTGGATGTCGCTGAGGCAGATAAACTTTGAGGTTCGGAGACGTAGCTGAACCTTAAAGAGGTTGGTGAGCAAGTTTGGCCCAGACTCCATGAGGTCGTTGAGAGAGACGCCCCCTAGAGATGTTGGCGCTGAGGCGTCTACAACTGGTCGTACTTTTGTGGTGTTTGAAGACATCTTGATGACGGGAAAGTGCGGCAGGACATGGATGATCTTTCCTTTTGGACTAGTGTCATCGACGATTTCCAGGATCCCTTCTGCTTTGTGCTTTTCAAACTCTCCATAGTACTCTTGACGCTCCGCCTGTGAAAGACGACGGTGTGTAGCCTGAGCGCGACCCCAAGCTTGTCCGAAGTTTGATGGGAGTTGCTCCGCTCCAGGCTTGAAGGGTAATGCGACCGAGTAACGACCGTCCGATCCACGTGTGGCCGAGTCCAGGAGGTCTTTCGTCAAAACGTCGCCTCGTGGATTGGGTTGTTCGGCCCCTCTTTCGATGCCGAGCAGCTCGAGGCTGGTCATTCGGTCGACCAGACATTCAAGGTTGTCGGGACGGGATTGTGACAGAAGTGAGTTGGCGATGAGTTGACTAGAGTTGAGAAGCCCACTGGATTTACAATCGTCGGTATTTTCGAGGCAGCCTGTGAGGACGGCACCAAACGGGGTGAGGTGCGCGGTAAGACTTGGCCGCAGTGGGATTGCAGGAACGCTCGGGCCTATTAACCGCTGGGCATAGTCGTTACCGATGAGCAAATCTAACTCAAGTTCCCCGTCTTGGGAAGGTGGGAGATTGGCTATTCCATGGGGCAAGTGTTGCAGAGTGGCCAGAATATCACTTGGTAGCTGGACAGCTGGTATGTGGATTGGTGGAGCGATGTGCTCGGTTGCCAGAACTCGGAGTGGTAAACGGCGGCCATCGGGTGTTGAGAGTTCGAGTTCGACGATGTCTGCGGTCACTCGGCGTCGAGAGTTGGTGTGACATGAAGAGCTGTCAAGCGAGATTCGGCGATGTAAACGAAGACCGAGTTTTCGAGCCACATCGAGTTTTATGTACGTGAAACTGCAGCCGCCATCGATGAGGACCGACACTCGCGTAGTTCCGCCGCTAGTCGGGTTTACAGCATTGGCAGAGAATGTGGCCATGATGGACGGTCTTATCAACTCGTCGCAGGTGGAGGAGATGCAGGAGACGGTATTGATGGTGTTATCGTTCATGGCTTTTAAGTTGGCGAATGCCGTCGGCAATGCGGTCGTCGAGTCGAGGTTGCTGTTGGCTTTCGCTGTTGAGTCGACGTGAAGAACATGCGGTGGTGGATTGAAACGCGCTCCGTGAAGTGATGTGTGGTGCAATGCTCGACACTCGCGGCATCTGTTCCGGGAGCTACAGTTTGAGGTGGCATGGCTACGCAGGCAGTTGAGGCACAGGGCCTTGCTTCGAATAACGCGGAGCCGATCATCGGGCTTCGAAATTACGTCGCATGTCTGACTGGAGTGTCCTGGCCGTTCGCAGTAGACGCAGATCGGTGCATGTGCACGTGTGTGCACGTGACCAGCACTCGGAGTGGATGAAGTTACGGAGCGGTTTGTGGCAGCGTTGATTAGACTAGCTCCGGCATAGGGGGCGAAAGCAGCTGTTGCGTAGTTGGTTTGCGAGGCACGGATGGCACGAAGCTTGTTGTCGAGGTGTCCCTTGAGCTCTTGCATTGTTGGAATTAGCGGTTGCAACGCCTTACAACGCACATCCTGGATATCTGATTGGAGCGCCGGTGGGAGCTTTGGCCACAGTGCATGCACGTAGGGATCCAGGGCAGCACTGGTTTCACCGAGGCGGGTTAGCTGGCCGACTGTGAGGCGAAGTGTGTCCGAAAATTCCTCCAGGCTCTGGTGGTCGATGTTGCAAAGCTGCGGCAACGCGAGAAGTCGCCTGAAGCAGGTGCTCTTCTGCTCCCACAGGTCGCCATAATTAGCTTGGAGAATTTGGCAGGCTTGGTTGTAGGCCCCCGGTTGACAGGCGTCCAGACCACCTAGTTTCCGGAGGGCAGCGCCAGCGAGAAGCCCGCGAAGAGCTTCAAATTTATCAACGTCTGTGTAGTTGCTGCTGTCGATGCGGTAAGTGAAAGAACTCCAAAATGCAGGGAAACTAGCTGGGTCTTCACCGTCGAAACCTTGAAGTTGAACATTGCGGAGGACGGTGTCGCCGAAGAGGGACGTCGGTCGAGGCGTCGGAGGGGCGGGCTGGGATGTGGTCTGGTTTATGTGAAGCTGTTGTACGAGCAGCTGGTTCTGCTGCATCATCTGAGCCATTGCGCCAATAAGTTGTTGTACAGCGTCCTGTTGGTTAGATACACCGAATGCGATAGAGCCGACTGGACTGGCAGGTGCGGCGAGGCCGCTGGTGGGTGCGGCGAGGCCGCTGGCAGGTGCGGCGAGGCCGCTGGTGGGTGCGGCGAGGCCGCTGGCAGGTGCGGCGAGGCCGCTGGTGGGTGCGGCGAGGCCGCTGGTGGGTGCGGCGAGGCCGCTGGCAGGTGCGGCGAGGCCGCTGGTGGGTGCGGCGAGGCCGCTGGTAGGTGCGGCGAGGCCGCTGGCAGATGCGGCGAGGCCGCTGGTGGGTGAGGCGAGGGCGCTGGCAGGTGCGGCGAGGCCGCTAGCAGGTGCGGCGAGGCCGCTGGTGGGTGCGGCGAGGCCGCTGGTGGGTGCGGCGAGGCCGCTAGCAGGTGCGGCGAGGCCGCTAGCAGGTGCGGCGAGGCCGCTAGCAGGTGCGGCGAGGCCGCTAGCAGGTGCGGCGAGGCCGCTAGCAGGTGCGGCGAGGCCGCTAGCAGGTGCGGCGAGGCCGCTGGTAGGTGCGGCGAGGCCGCTTGTAGGTGCGGCGAGGCCGCTGGCAGGAGCTGCGAGGCCGCTGGCAGATGCGGCGAGGCCGCTGGTAGTCAGGTTAGTGTATGTAGGTCTTACTCGGCTTTGAGATTTGTGACCGAGCTTTCCACGAGTGGTGCTGCGCGTCTTCATTTTTGACTTGGCTGTGTGGATACGTTAGTGCGCTCTGCTACCAATTTGTCGCTTGGGACAAAACTTCTTTGCTTGTAATTGACTTGTATATCGAATGTATTTGGTTCGAAGCTCTTGTGGGCTTAGTGCGCACTAGAAGCAACTAAAGGGGAACTGTACCGAGAAAGGCATTAGAAACATAGACAACGATTGAGTAACAAGGGGCGGGCAGGATGCGTAGTCTATGGGCTAAAAGGACGATAGAAAGCGAAACAATTAAAGTGCAGTGAAACGTACTGATTAACTAGTTGGTGAGCAAGAGAGAAAAGAGGAGAGTCGAAGGAAACGATGAGAAGGAGTTCTGGAGGAAGCATTTCCGACAACAATGATACCCCAGTTGACAATGATACCCCAGTTGACAATGATCCCCCAGTTGGCCATGATCCCCCAGTTGACAATGATACCCCACTTGACAATGATCACCCAGTTGACAAAGATCCCCCAGTTGATGATGATCCCCAGTTGATGATGATTCCCCAATTGACAATTATCCCCTAGTTGACCATTACCCCCCAGTTGACAATGATCCCCCAGTTCACAATGATCCCCCAGTTGACAATGATCCCCCAGTTGACAATGATCCCACAGTTGACAAAGATCCCCCAGTTGACAAAGATCCCCCAGTTGATGATGATCCCCAGTTGATGATGATTCCCCAATTGACAATTATCCCCTAGTTGACCATTACCCCCCAGTTGACAATGATCCCCCAGTTCACAATGATCCCTCAGTTGACAATGATCCCCCAGTTGACAATGATCCCCCAGTTGACAAAGATCCCCCAGTTCACAATGATCCCCCAGTTGATGATGATCCCCCAGTTGATGATGATCCCCAGTTGATGATGATCACCCAGTTGACAATGATCCCCAAGTTGACCATGATCCCCCATTTGATGATGAATCCCCAGTTGACAATTATCCCCCAGTTGACCATTACCCCCTAGTTGACAATGATCCCCCAATTCACAACGATCCCCCAGTTGACAATGATCCCCCAGTTGACAATTATCCCCCAGTTTACCAAGATCCTCCAGTTGACGATTATCCCCCAGTTTACCTTGATCCCCATTTTGATGATGACTCCCCGTTTGACGTTGATTTTTCAAACGCTGGGTTAGCCAAGATTCAAAATCTGGTTTAGTCATGATTAAAACTCTGATTTTGCCAGGATTCAAACGCTGGTTTAGCCATGATTCAAACGCTGGTTTAGCCATGATTCAAACGCTGGTTTTGCCATGATTCAAACTCTGGTCTAGCTATGATTCAAACTCTGGTTTTGCCATGATTCAGACGCTTGTTTAGCTATGATTCAAACTCTGGTTTAGCCATGATTCAGACTCTGGTTTAGCCATGATTCAGACTCTGGTTTAGCCATGATTCAGACTCTGGTTTAGCCATGATTCAGACTCTGGTTTAGCCGGTGTTCTATGATTTATGATATTTTATTTACGAAATGAAAAAAATAAATTAAAATAGTCTTCAATCACTACTGGCTGAAAATTAGTCTAAATGATTTGACGCAGTGCAGAATCGAACCCTAGCCTAGCCTAACTTATTCCTAGTGCCTACACATCGGCTATTCCGACTGTTGGTTAGTGGGTGCAAAAATCAGCCTTATAAAATGAATTCTCAAAGCTCTGGCTTTGTACAATGAAGTAAGAAAATAGAGTACACTCAGTCTCGCGGTTGGTTGTGTACATTTATTTCCATTTTGTCTCCAGAGTGCAGGCTTCAAATTCAATCAGCTAGGGGTTGTTGCGCAATTTGACGATGCAATTCTAATTCAGTGGCTGTCAGTGAAATTCTCAATAGGCCAAGATGGTTTGACCTTTGAAAAATCATGTTTTTCGAATATTTAATCCCCTTAGCAATGAAGTTAAGCTTAATAAAAATACGTGTATAATTGTCCCCATATTTGGCGTCTTTTAGTGAAGAAATAGTAAAAATCGGTTGAGCCGTTTAAAAATCGATCGCGCATACATATATATATATATATATAGTTTTCATTTTCAGTATATATTTTTATTTATTTTTAGTATATAGATTTTCATTTTTAGTATATAGATTGAGCCGTTTAAAAATCGATCGCGCATACATATATATATATAGATAGTTTTCATTTTTAGTATATAAGTTTTTATTTTTAGTATATAGAAAGAATATTTGTCTAAATTTTTTCAAGCTTTTGCTTGCAATTTTCGCACATGAAACGCTCAATTATTTTTAGCCATAATATATCTGCACTGAATTGTCTTTAACGAAAATTGTTATATTTTAGGTGCTAGTTTTTATATGCTTCAGCTTTTGACTGGTAATAATCTGACTAAATGGCTTTATGGCACTTGTTTTAAAGGTTTTTAGTGCCACTGTAACAGGATTTGAACTGATATGCCTTCCATGGGCCCATGGTGTTAAACACCATTTACATATCAGGTGGCTCAACTTGTGCTGGCTTCACTTCAGGCACCTCAGAAGTATGCAAAAAGAATTCATACCGCTAAATGTGCTCCTCAACCATCTGTGGACATCTGTGACGGGTCAGTGATTTGTGTCGACATTGGTAGGCCCGACTGAGTGAAGACTGCAGCGCGCCAGTCTCGAATGAAGGTTATCTGCGGAAACTGGTAATTTGATGAATTTTATTCATTTAACTTTAGACTGTATAGTTTAGAGGTATACTTATTCATACTTATTCAGGCAAACTTATTCGCTAGCGGGCCAAAGAGAGAATCTAAAAAACAATTTCTACACATTGACTGTAGAAATATGAAATAGGGGTGATGTGAAACAGATAGGGAAGATAAGACAGGAAAAGCTGAGACCGGGGAGAGCTGAAATGATATACTGTAGGTGTCAGAAGGGGCAACATGCTCCTTTTCAATCTTCAAGATAAATTAAGTTGACGGAGAATTGAGAGCCGCATCTGGTCCGCGGGCGGAGTTTGACTCATAAAGCTCATAAGCTCATAGCTCATAAGAAAGAAAAAGGAATACTTCTTTGCCTCCACAACGCACTCGTATTTTATTTATGCTCTCGTAGCCCGCAAACATGCGGTCGGAGCACTGCAACACAATTTCATCATGTGCAGCTTGGCTCGCATGCTCAGTTGCTTGGGCATGGACACGGACCGACTCGAAACATCGCTGGCTGGACAGCGCCTCCTCGAACCATTCCGTCAGATCTGAGTCATTGGCATGGAGGTGGCTAACATCTGCTTTAGAGCAGTTCAGCGCAACCGCTTGGCCATACGCTTGGACCTGGGCCCCTTGAATTTCCAAGGTGTCGCCTACGGCCCAGTTGTTCACCTGAGCCGAGCTGTTTGCCCAGAATGTGCAGGATACGGAGGACGCGGAGTCGTCGACCAGCGTTACTTTGGCCAAGTTGACGGGAGGCCCTCTCTTTCTTTGGACCTCCTTTGGCGGTTCGGTGCTCTTTATCACACCTCAGATGTCAACTTTCCTGTTTGGGCAGGGCGAAAGTGCACTATTAAGCAGACTGCGTCAGTAATAAAAGACTTGATATATTCTAAAACACTTACTTCTGCATGGCAACAGCAGACAGGTCATCAATTTTTTTGTAGACCGCAGGTGGCCGATCCACGCTCTCTTGGGTCGCCATGAGGGTCGCATTCTTGTCTACTGACAGAGTCATCTCGAACTCGTTGTCAGCAGAATTGTAGGCCGGATTCGCGGACTTCACCCAACCACCAGACACACGTACAGCGGTTGCGTCTTGGCACACGTCGTGGTGATTTTTTAAGTCGCGACCGAAAACACTCACGCGAATTTCCTTCTGGTCATCCGCCAAAACGAAGGAAAATACCTGGCCGTTTCCTTTGGCGTTGGTGTAGTCCTTGAGCTCCGTCAGTCGGGACACCAGGCCGATTACAGCACCGTCCATCAGGCCGGGCACGAGAGCCGCGATGCTCAGCTTGCTCTTCTTCGGAGTTGTGCTGCCGGTTGCCATTGCTAAAGAGAGATCAAAGAAATTGTATGAAAATTTGTTGAAAAAATGAAAGGAAAAGTTTGAACGGTTGAAAAACGACTTAGCTTGAATGCTGATTTAGACAGAGAGAAAGATGGGTTTTAGTTGCAGTTTGACAAGATCAGAGCTATAAAAACAGTTTTCAACGGCCATAAAAGCTTATCAGTTTTAATTGCTGTACTTGACAATTTGCACCTGTAATTACACTGCGGTGGAGCAGCGGCTTAAATCTTTGTATTATGAAAGCTACTTTAATTTGATAGCTAATCAATTATTGAGATCGGTCCAATAAAAAACTTTTCTCCTGCAAAAACTTATCAGTTTTGATTGGCTGAGCCCGGACAACGTGTACCTGTAACTGTTCGGACTAAGGTGGGGCAGACGTTAAAATGGTCTGTCAAAACATGGCTTTTTAATCAGATAACAGATAAATTAGTTGAGAAAGCGAAAATGTTCTACCTGGACATTATTTACGATCTAATTTGATGACAAATTAATTACGTTGGAAAAGCTAAACGTTTTTTACTGGACCATAATCATCTCTTAGACCTACAGCTATAGCGGTTGCGGTAATTTCGCCTCATTCTACAGCCAATCAGTAAAGCTCAGTAATAAATTACCGCAAAGCTCACCTTTATAACTTAACACCTGATACATGCTGTACCTGTTAGATCAAAGCCATTAAAGACTAATTTATGTAATTATAACAGCAAACAAAAATGTCAACCCACCCCGCCAAAACTGCGCTCGTGTGCCCCATATAAGAGCTCGTAACAAGGCAGCCGCAGCTAGGCTCACATAAAGCATAATAAAATTTCTAAGTCCTGCAGTTCATTTTTCTTGTTATAAAATGAAAATTATAAATAACTTTTATGGAAGCCCGGTTGGACGCCGCCGTCGCCGTGGAGGGCAAAAGGGAAAGAAAAATAGTAAGTTTTTTATTTTGCCGATTTTTGTTTTATGTGATCCGCAAGCTTATTTGCATTGAGGTATAACTGTTCATGTTATTTTTCTCTTACTCAACAGTTACCTGCTACCTTTGTGCCGGGCCGCATCCGGTCCGCCGTTGCCCGGAGCTGGCTGAGCAACGGCAGCAGCAGCGGCAGAAGCAGCAGCAGCAGCAGCAGCAGCAGCAGCAGCAAGAAAAGCAGTAGCAGCAGCAGCAACAGCTGTTCTGACTTGGGCGCGGTCTGAATAAAGAAGAAGAAGAAGAAGAAGCAGCAGCAGTACCTAATTTTTTCAAAGGCACTGCCATTTATTAACTTTATTAATAATATTAATATTTTTAATATTACTTTAATATTAATAAATAAATATTAATAAATAATAAATCTATTAATAATAAATAATAAATAATAATATATAAATATTATTTATTAGCTTGCGACAATATTTTGAGTTATTCTCTTTTGTCATTTACCATACAAAGCTAGACAGTTCATTGTCCAAATATAGACTTATTTGGTGCTGATTCAGATGCTTCTGCAGAGTTTGCCACCAGCAAGACCAGAAACCCTGCACAGTTTGATCAAATGGATATATTCTCAGGTGTCAGTCTTTCTGCTTGCTGGCTTCAAGTCCGCATGGAAGATTGAATTTGAGAAGTCAACTAGCAAGTTTTGCCCCCCTTCGGGGAGCAGAAATACTTTTAATTCATCTAGTATATACTTTTAGCAGCTGAATTTACAGCTTTTTAAAGCTACAATGAACCCCCAGTTGACAATGATCCCCCAGTTGACAATGATCCCCCAGTTGACAATGAACCCCCAGTTGACAACGATCCCCCAGTTGACAATGATCCCCCAGTTGACAATGATCCCCCAGTTGATGATGATCCCCCAGTTGAAAATGATCCCCCAGTTGACAATGATCCCCCAGTTGAGAATGATCCCCCAGTTGACAATGATCCCAAAGTTAACAAAGATCCCCCAGTTCACAATGATCCCCCAGTTGATGAAGTCTCCCCATTGATGATGATCCCCAGTTAACAATGTTCCTCCAGTTGACAATGTTCCCCCAGTTGACAATGATCCCCCAGTTGATGATGATCACCCAGTTGACAATGATCCCCCAGTTGACAATGATCCCCCAGTTGACAATGATCCCCCAGTTGACAATGATCCCCCAGTTGATGATGATCCCCCAGTTGAAAATGATCCCCCAGTTGACAATGATCCCCCAGTTAACAAAGATCCCCCAGTTCACAATGATCCCCCAGTTGATGAAGTCTCCCCATTGATGATGATCCCCAGTTAACAATGTTCCTCTAGTTGACAATGTTCCCCCAGTTGACAATGATCCCCCGGTTGATGATGATCACCCAGTTGACAATGATCCCCCAGTTGACAATGATCCCCCAGTTGACAATGATCCCCCAGTTGACAATGATCCCCCAGATGACAATGATACCCCAGTTGACAATGATACCCCAGTTGACAATGATACCCCCCTTGACAATGATACCCCAGTTGACAATGATACCCCAGTTGACAATGATCCCCCAGTTGGCCATGATCCCCCAGTTGACAATGATACCCCAGTTGACAATGATACCCCAGTTGACAATGATACCCCAGTTGACAATGATACCCCAGTTGACAATGATCCCCCAGTTGGCCATGATCCCCCAGTTGACAATGATCCCCCACTTGACAATGATCACCCAGTTGACAAAGATCCCCCAGTTGATGATGATCCCCAGTTGATGATGATTCCCCAATTGACAATTATCCCCTAGTTGACCATTACCCCCCAGTTGACAATGATCCCCCAGTTCACAATGATCCCCCAGTTGACAATGATCCCCCAGTTGACAATGATCCCACAGTTGACAATGATCCCCCAGTTGACAAAGATCCCCCAGTTGATGATGATCCCCAGTTGATGATGATTCCCCAATTGACAATTATCCCCTAGTTGACCATTACCCCCTAGTTGACAATGATCCCCCAATTCACAACGATCCCCCAGTTGACAATGATCCCCCAGTTGACAATTATCCCCCAGTTTACCTAGATCCTCCAGTTGACGATTATCCCCCAGTTTACCTTGATCCCCATTTTGATGATGACTCCCCGTTTGACGTTGATTTTTCAAACGCTGTGTTAGCCAAGATTCAAACTCAGGTTTCGCCATGTTTTAAACCCTGGTGGGCTATGATTCAAACTCTCGTTTTACCATGATTCAAACTCTAATTTAGCCATGATTCAAACTCTGTTTTAGCCATGATTTAAACTCTGGTGTAGCCATGATTCAAACTCTGGTTTCGCCTTGATTCAAATTTAGCCATGATTCAGACTCTAGGTTTGCCATGATTCAAACGTTGGTTTAGCCATGATTCAGACTCTGGTTTAGCCATGATTCAAACTCTGGTTTCGCCTTGATTCAAATTTAGCCATGATTCAGACTCTGGTTTAGCCATGATTCAGACTCTGGTTTAGCCATGATTCAGACTCTGGTTTAGCCATGATTCAAACTCTGGTTTAGCCATGATTCAAACTCTGGTTTAGCCATGATTCGGACTCTGGTTTAGCCATGATTTAAACTCTGGTTTAGCCATGATTCAGACTCTGGTTTTGCCATGATTCAGACTCTGGTTTAGCCATGATTCAGACTCTGGTTTAGCCATGATTCAGACTCTGGTTTAGCCATGATTCAGACTCTGGTTTAGCCATGATTCAGACTCTGGTTTAGCCATGATTTAAACTCTGGTTTAGCCATGATTCAGACTCTGGTTTAGCCATGATTCAAACTCTGGTTTAGCCATAATTCAAACTCTGGTTTAGCCATGATTCGGACTCTGGTTTAGCCATGATTCAAACTCTGGTTTAGCCGATGTGCTATGATTTATGATATTTTATTTACGAAATGAAAAAAAATAATATAAAATAGTCTTCAATCACTACTGGCTGAAAATTAGTCTAAATGATTTGACGCAGTGCAGAATCGAACCCTAGCCTAGCCTAACCTATTCCTAGTGCCTACACATCGGCTATTCCGACTGTTGGTTAGTGGGTGCAAAAATCAGCCTTATAAAATGAATTCTCAAAGTTCTGGCTTTGTACAATGAAGTAAGAAAATAGAGTACACTTAGTCTCGCGGTTGGTTGTGTACATTTATTTCCAATTTGTCTCCAGAGTGCAGGCTTCAAATTCAATCAGCTAGGGGTTGTTGCGCAATTTTACGATGCAATTCTAATTCAGCGGCAGTGAGTAAAGTTCTCAATAAGCCAAGATGGTTTGACCTTTGAAAAATCATGTTTTTCGAATGTTTAATCCCTTTAGCAATAAATTTAAGCTTAATAAAAATTTGTGTATAATTGTCCCCATATTTGGCATCTTTTGGTGAAGAAATGGTGAAAATCAGTTGAGCCGTTCGGGAGAAAATCAATTACAACCAACCAACCAACCAACCAACCAACCAACCAAGCGTTTCATTTTTAGTATAGTGGACTAGCAAGTTTTGCCCCCCTTCGGGGAGCAGAAATAATTAATATTCGTCTAATATATACCTTTTAGCAGGAGTACATTAAGTGTCTTTCTTAAGCTTAAGGTTAAAATATGAATTTTTGGAGATCGTTAATAACGCATTTTAGGTAAAACAAAACTATAAACTTTTTACAGTTTTATAGTTTAGAGCTCTGTATATGTCAACGTGTTTGATAAAAATATCTTATTTATTTTATTCATAAATCTGTTAAGAGCACTTTTTTACTTAAAATACTTAAAATAAATTAAATGTTATTCCAAGAATTTGCGACTTTCCGAGAAATGACTTGCTTTATTCCGATTTTCTTGTTGCTTGTATTGCTCATGTGTACTACAGTTTTATACACATCCCGAGAAATTTTTTACTTTCTTCATTTGTAAGTGAATTTCTTAGCCCTGCTCATCGTACTAACTGCGACTGCAATGTTCCGAACAATAAGTAGCTCAGCATTGCAACTATTGCCCTTGATTGAGGCAATAAATGACTTAAAGAGTCAGTTCAATGCAGCTATCTCATTGTGAATGGACTTTGCAAAAGCAACTGGAGCTACATCCTTCGACCTTTGGTTTGACACTTTAAATAAAGCTAACATAGGCTATATATAGGCATGATATATGATATATATTATCATGCTAAATTCCCCCTTTCTTTTCTAGTCGCACTCCTCAGCAGACTTCTCTTTTCTTATATGCCTCATACACATTGTCAAATCTTATTTTTAATCAAATCCTATATGACATAAAAGTCTATTTCAAATTAGATCCCGTTTTGATAGTTCAAAATGGTTAGCTAATATCAATGGCTAATTAAGTATCAATGGAATGGATCAATTTCTAATCTCCTTTCTTTTTCTTAATGATTCCAGTTCTGATCAGATCCTATTTCTTATCTGACCTCTTTTCTTAGTAATCCATTTTGTATCATTCTTCATTATAAATGCATGCCTGACAATTTATCTTTTAAAATAGAATAAGGCAGGTACCAGGTGTGCAGATTCATGAATCATGGGACTGGTCTTTGTCCACTGAAACATTTTTTGTATTTCTTCAATTGCAAAACACATTGAAAACAACAAAACAACAACAATTGAGTGAGCATCTGACAAATTTATTATTATACAAATACATATCATTATGACGTTATAAGAAAACAAACTCCAAATGTAGAGAATTCAGTTCAATGAAAAAAGAAAAAATTGCATTGCACCTAAAAATATTACCCACAAACAGTAAACATGATGAACTTGCAGAAGGCTCCGCCAACAAGACAGTATCATTGCACAGTTCATTGCATTTGACTGCAAGAATAATGGTGTCAATCCTACTGCTTGTTGGCTTGCTTTACTCTGCACTGCTGGTCAGAGGCATTCACTGGGGCAAGTTAAGTTCACGCACTCAACGTCACACAAAAAGCTTAGCTATCACAAGAGTCTCTAGGTTTGCTGAAGCTGCTTCAAACCTCTCATGGCTGCATACCCTCAGTTTTAGAGTGGAAGAACCTCTGAATCGTGAAAAAGCAGCGAACACGTTATTTCAACCACAATCTCAAGGCCCATTGATATGCAGCCAACCTGCTATATATTCACCTAATATTTACCTACATTAATTTCACTATTACTTATTAACTTTCATGGCACAACTAAATTGGGATCCGATTGTATCCGATCCTATTCTGGCTTGCCTTGATCCCAATCTAGTTATTTAGGATTTAGGATTGGGATCTAAGAGATTCTATGAATTTAGGATTGGGATATAAGAGATTCTATGAATTTAGGATTGGGATATAAGAGATTCTATGAATTTAGGATTGGGATCTAAGAGATTCTGTGAATTTAGGATTGGGATTCAAGAGATTCTATGAACTTAGGATTGGAATCTAAGAGATTCTGTGAATTTAGCATTGGGATCTAAGAGATTCTGTGAATTTAGGATTGGGATCTAAGAGATTCTGTGAATTTAGGATTGGGATCTAAGAGATTCTGTGAATTTAGGATTGGGATCTAAGAGATTCTGTGAATTTAGGATTGGGATCTAAGAGATTCTATGAATTTAGGATTGGGATCTAAGAGATTCTATGAATTTAGGATTGGGATCTAAGAGATTCTGTGAATTTAGGATTGGGATCTAAGAGATTCTGTGAATTTAGGATTGGGATCTAAGAGATTCTGTGAGTTTAGGATTGGGATCTGTTATGCTCAGTTCTGTTATGCCACAAACACAATTTAGCTAAGCAACGATCTCAGTTCTGTTATGCAATGAACCCAATTTAGCTAATCATTTTGCCTAGGTAATCCCTGATCTCAATTCCATTATGATCCCATCTAATTTGAATTTATTAGGTGAATAAATCAGGATTTGCCTGATATGTCTCAGCGGGCCATTTACATATCAGGATAAACTACTTGTGATCACTATTAAACACAGATACCAATGCGACACTGGCAGACAAACATGTACACAAGCAATACTCACGTTAATTGCATCTTCATTAGTCTTTCAAGTCTTACTCGTCCATGTAATCATGTGATGGTCCAGGCTTCTCGGACACATTGGGCGCCTTAGGGGTTGACATAGCCGGTATCTGCTGACTCCTGTAGATTTGATCTCGAGAAAAAGTCACCTGTGAAAGGAAATTTATATATACCTAATTAATTTTTTTTATTATTGTTTTTTAAATGCATAAACGTAATCTTTAGAGACAAAAGGCCTCATCGAACCAGTTAATAATGAATCTAAGCAGTCAATCACTTAATGCTTCTTTAGTAGGTTCTCTGACATCATGTTACTATTTAACCCACACGAAATAAAATTAACTTACCTCTTTGTCCCCAAATCGCACTCTAATTCTTCGCACCTCATCGAATTGGTTGAACATTCGCTCTGGGTACTGCAATACCATTTCGTCGTCACGGATAGCATTTTTCTCCCGCTGGGAGCTTTGCGTCACGCGTAGCTCCTCGAAGCACTGTTGGCTAGAAACCGCATCCTTGTACCACTGGGTAATGTCGGAGACATCAGCAGAGTCTTCTGGCCAATGCTGAATTTCCGCTTTCGAACATCCGAGACTGATTGTCTGAGAATATTCCTGGACTTGAGCACCATGAATCGCTAGAACGTCGCCCACAGACCAGTCATTCACTTGGGCAGAAGAGCTGGACCAAAATGTGCACGACACGGAGGACCCAGACTGATCAACAAGCGTCACTTTCGCCAGGTTGACAAGTTTTCCGGAACCGGTTTTAACTTCCGTTGGTTTCTGGACAGCAGAAATCGTGCCATAGACGTTAACATTCCTGAGATATGTGAGGCAAAGGGTGAATTTACAAGAATGCATTAACTCATTCACTAAGCAACTTCACTGACTGATTTAAATAAGTTTTCCTAGAAATAATTGGCTAACCTAACAATTAGTGCGAATATATATTCCAAATCCTTACCATTTATTTTTAACAATTGCAACAAGTTAACTTACATTTTCATTTCACAGTCCGAAATCTCTTTTATCTTCTTATAGCCCGGTGCACGTCGAGTGACGGTCTCGAGGGTCCTCACAATGGTTCCACTTTGGTCAATTGAAACTGTTAGCTCGTGCTCATTGTCCGTAGTGCTGTACCTGGGATCCGCCTTCTTCACCCAGCCGCCGGATATGCGGACGGCGACGCCCTCACGACACACCTCCAGGAAAGGCTTAAGATCCTTTCCGAACACGCTTACACGTATATCGCCGGTGTCGTCACAGAGGATAAAGGAAAACACTTGGCCTGGTCCTCTTTTGCCTTCAAAGTCCTTGATTTTGGACAGCCTCATTACGAGGCCAACGATTGCAGCGTGCATCAGGCCCGGAAGCAGAGCAGAGATACACGCTTTGCTTTTCTTGGCTCCTTCGGTTGACTCCATATTGCTCGATTGATAGTTGTCAAAAATATGGATTATAAAAATTTCACTGATAAGGTCTTTACGGCTTGTGGTTTGATAGTTTTAGCATCAAGGCCAATTGTGCCTGTCTATATTGCAGCATTTCGGACAACCCCAACTGTGATGACTCATGCCAATAGAGGGTGCCATGTAAAGATCAATAATTAGATCTGGCTAACCAATCAGAAAGTGTTTTGTTCTAACATTTCTAATCCACCCACTGGGCTACTTGTTGTGGATTGCCTTAGCCTTTACGTTCTTTCTTTATGTACAGTGTGGGGTGTCAAAGTCGAGTGTGGTGCGACTTGTTATGTAATCTGTTTTCGACACACTTCATTCAATAATAGGACACCAAAAACATCTTATATCTACAGTGTTATTGGGGTGCAAGTGCGGCGTGTGGCTAGATTGTGGCTAAAAATAGAGGGTTTCAAGTCAGCCAATAGCAGTTGACTGCATTCAATAAAAGTTATTTCATTAAAGTGCCACCGCAAGCCCCAACCTAGCGAGACTTTTCAGTAATCATCACAAACAGCTAAAGCCTCATGAAGCTCACCAATGAAGCCTTACCCGATTTTAACTGGAGTTGGGGTGGCCCTAAGCTGGAATTCATTTTTGACCAATAAGAAACGGGCTTTAATAAAAATGAAATGAGTTTCGTTTGGTTTGCAAGGCTTTCAAACCAATCTCGCTAATCCTTGCTTCGCATGAGTGAGCGTATATAAATAAACCAGAGCCTAAAATCTGAAATCTAACCTAAAATCAAGCACTATACAACGCTTACAACGTTTACAAAGTTTATTACAACGCTATACGCTAAGTTCGCTTTCGCTAACATGAAGTTTACGCAAAACGTCTTCTCCGGCGGCGACAGGCGGCGAGGCCGAAGTGGAGGCCAGCGCAGACCTATGGCCTGCTATCTCTGCGCGGGACCACACCCTGTGGCCCGCTGTCCTGTCGTCGCCGGAGTGCGGCAGCAGCAGCAGCCGCAGCAGCAGCAGCAGCAATTAGAGCAGCAACAGCTTGAGAGACTACAACATGCAACTATGCTGCGACTGCAGCAGCAGCAGCAGCTCCAGAACCAGCAGCAGCTCCAGAACCAGCAGCAGCTGCAGAACCAGCAGCAGCTCCAGAACCAGCAGCAGCTCCAGAACCAGCAGCAGCAGCAAAAATAATATTTACTTAATAAATACTTGATAAATTACTCGATAAATAAATTATATCACTTACTGGACAAATAAAAGTTTCGTGTTGCCTTCTCTTATTTCTTACTGTAAATGAGAAACTTAATTGACACAGCTCATTGAAATGATCAATTTTGAACCTAAAAATGTATAGCCATGATTCAAACTCTTTTTTTGGCATGATTCAAACTCAGATTTGCTATGATTTATGATATTGTATTTACGAAATGAAAAAATAAATTAAAATAATCTTCAATCACTACTGACTTAAATGACTTAAAAGAGTCAGTTCAATGCAGCTATCTCATTGTGAATGGACTTTGCAAAAGCAACTGGAGCTACATCATTCGACCTTTGGTTTGACACTTTTAATAAAGCTAACATAGGCTATATATAGGCATGATATATGATATATATTATCATGCTAAATTCCCCCTTTCTTCTCTAGTCGCACTCCTCAGCAGACTTCTCTTTTCTTATATGCCTCAAACACATTGTCAAATCTTATTTTGAATCAAATCCTATATGACATAAAAGTCTTTTTCAAATTAGATCCCATTTTGATAGTTCAAAATGGTTAGCTAATATCAATGGCTAATTAAGTATCAATGGAATGGATCAATTTCTAATCTCCTTTCTTTTTCTTAATGATTCCAGTTCTGATCAGATCCTATTTCTCATCTGACCTCTTTTCTTAGTAATCCATTTTGTATCATTCTTCAATATTAAATGCATGCCTGACAATTTATCTTTTAAAATAGAATAAGGCAGGTACCAGGTGTGCAGATTCATGAATCATGGGACTGGTCTTTGTCCACTGAAACATTTTTTGTATTTCTTCAATTGCAAAACACATTGAAAACAACAAAACAACAACAATTGAGTGAGCATCTGACAAATTTATTATTATACAAATACATATCATTATGACGTTATAAGAAAACAAACTCCAAATGTAGAGAATTCAGTTCAATGAAAAAAGAAAAAATTGCATTGCACCTAAAAATATTACCCACAAACAGTAAACATGATGAACTTGCAGAAGGCTCCGCCAACAAGACAGTATCATTGCACAGTTCATTGCATTTGACTGCAAGAATAATGGTGTCAATCCTACTGCTTGTTGGCTTGCTTTACTCTGCACTGCTGGTCAGAGGCATTCACTGGGGCAAGTTAAATTCACGCACTCAACGTCACACAAAAAGCTTAGCTATCACAAGTCTCTAGGTTTGCTGAAGCTGCTTCAAACCTCTCAATGGCTGCATACCCTCAGTTTTAGAGTGGAAGAACCTCTGAATCGTGAAAAAGCAGCGAACACGTTATTTCAACCACAATCTCAAGGCCCATTGATATGCAGCCAACCTGCTATATATTCACCTAATATTTACCTACATTAATTTCACTATTACTTATTAACTTTCATGGCACAACTAAATTGGGATCCGATTGTATCCGATCCTATTCTGGTTTGCCTTGATCCCAATCTAGTTATGCAATGATCTCAATCTAGTTATGTGAGGATCTCAATTTAGTTATGCAATAATCCCATTTTAGTTACGCCAAAAGATCCCAATTTAGCTAAGCAATGATCTCAGTTCTATTATGCAATGAACCCAATTTAGCTAAGCAATGATCTCAGTTCTGTTACGCCACAAACAAAATTTAGCTAAGCAATGATCTCAGTTCTGTTATGCTATGAACCCAATTTAGCTATTGGGTTGGGAACCCAATTGGCTATTGGGAACCCAATCCGATCCTATTCTGGTTTGCCTTGATCCCAACTCGTAGCAGAAAATTTTCATTACCTTACGGACGCCCCTCTTACTAATCATAATTCTGGTAAACAATGAATCCAATTTTCCATTCTTCAATGATCCCATTCGTATCATGCCATGAGCCCAATTTCATTATGCGATAATTCCAATTCTGGTTTGCTATGATCCCAATTTAGTATGCAAGGATCCCAACTTAGTTATGCCAAATGATCCCAATTACGCTAAGCAATGATCTCACTTCTGTTATGCCACAAACACAATTTAGCTAAGCAATGATCTCACTTCTGTTATGCCACAAACACAATTTAGCTAAGCAATGATTTAGGATTGATATATAAGATTCTGTGCATTTAGGATTGGGATCTAAGAGATTCTATGAATTCAGGATTGGGATCTAAGAGATTCTATGAATTTAGGATTGGGATCTAAGAGATTCTATGAATTTAGGATTGGGATCTAAGAGATTCTCTGAATTTAGCATTGGGATCTAAGAGATTCTGTGAATTTAGGATTGGGATCTAAGAGATTCTGTGAATTTAGGATTGGGATCTAAGAGATCCCATGAATTTAGGATTGGGATCTAAGAGATTCTATGAATTTAGGATTGGGATCTAAGAGATTCTATGAATTTAGGATTGGGATATAAGAGATTCTATGAATTTAGGATTGGGATCTAAGAGATTCTGTGAATTTAGGATTGGGATTCAAGAGATTCTATGAATTTATGATTGGGATCTAAGAGATTCTATGAATTTAGGATTGGGATCTAAGAGATTCTGTGAATTTAGGATTGGGATACAAGAGATTCTATGAATTTATGATTGGGATCTCAGAGATTCTATGAATTTAGGATTGGGATCTAAGAGATTCTGTGAATTTAGGATTGGGATCTAAGAGATTCTGTGAATTTAGGATTGGGATCTAAGAGATCTCATGAATTTAGGATTGGGATCTAAGAGATTCTATGAATTTAGGATTGGGATATAAGAGATTCTATGAATTTAGGATTGGGATATAAGAGATTCTATGAATTTAGGATTGGGATCTAAAAGATTCTGTGAATTTAGGATTGGGATTCAAGAGATTCTATGAACTTAGGATTGGAATCTAAGAGATTCTGTGAATTTAGCATTGGGATCTAAGAGATTCTGTGAATTTAGGATTGGGATCTAAGAGATTCTGTGAATTTAGGATTGGGATCTAAGAGATTCTGTGAATTTAGGATTGGGATCTAAGAGATTCTATGAATTTAGGATTGGGATCTAAGAGATTCTATGAATTTAGGATTGGGATCTAAGAGATTCTGTGAATTTAGGATTGGGATCTAAGAGATTCTATGAATTTAGGATTGTGATATAAGAGATTCTGTGAATTTAGGATTGGGATCTAAGAGATTCTATGAATTTAGGATTGGGATATAAGAGATTCTCTGAATTTAGCATTGGGATCTAAGAGATTCTGTGAATTTAGGATTGGGATTCAAGAGATTCTATGAATTTATGATTGGGATCTAAGAGATTCTATGAATTTAGGATTGGGATCTAAGAGATTCTGTGAATTTAGGATTGGGATACAAGAGATTCTATGAATTTATGATTGGGATCTCAGAGATTCTATGAATTTAGGATTGGGATCTAAGAGATTCTGTGAATTTAGGATTGGGATCTAAGAGATTCTGTGAATTTAGGATTGGGATCTAAGAGATCTCATGAATTTAGGATTGGGATCTAAGAGATTCTATGAATTTAGGATTGGGATATAAGAGATTCTATGAATTTAGGATTGGGATATAAGAGATTCTATGAATTTAGGATTGGGATCTAAAAGATTCTGTGAATTTAGGATTGGGATTCAAGAGATTCTATGAACTTAGGATTGGAATCTAAGAGATTCTGTGAATTTAGCATTGGGATCTAAGAGATTCTGTGAATTTAGGATTGGGATCTAAGAGATTCTGTGAATTTAGGATTGGGATCTAAGAGATTCTGTGAATTTAGGATTGGGATCTAAGAGATTCTATGAATTTAGGATTGGGATCTAAGAGATTCTATGAATTTAGGATTGGGATCTAAGAGATTCTGTGAATTTAGGATTGGGATCTAAGAGATTCTATGAATTTAGGATTGTGATATAAGAGATTCTGTGAATTTAGGATTGGGATCTAAGAGATTCTATGAATTTAGGATTGGGATATAAGAGATTCTCTGAATTTAGCATTGGGATCTAAGAGATTCTGTGAATTTAGGATTGGGATCTAAGAGATTCTGTGAATTTAGGATTGGGATCTAAGAGATTCTATGAATTTAGGATTGGGATCTAAGAGATTCAATGAATTTAGGATTGGGATCTAAGAGATTCTGTGAATTTAGGATTGGGATCTAAGAGATTCAATGAATTTAGGATTGGGATCTAAGAGATTCTATGAGATTAGGATTGGGATCTCAGAGATTCAATGAATTTAGGATTGGGATATAAGAGATTCTATGAATTTAGCATTGGGATCTAAGAGATTCAATGAACTTAGGATTGGGATATAAGAGATTCTATGAATTTAGGATTGGGATCTAAGAGATTCTGTGAATTTAGGATTGGGATCTAAGAGATTCTGTGAATTTAGGATTGGGATCTAAGAGATTCTATGAATTTAGGATTGGGATCTATGAGATTCTATGAATTTAGGATTGGGATATAAGAGATTCTATGAATTTAGGATTGGGATCTAAGAGATTCTGTGAATTTAGGATTGGGATCTAAGAGATTCTGTGAATTTAGGATTGGGATCTAAGAGATTCTATGAATTTAGCATTGGGATCTAAGAGATTCTATGAATTTAGGATTGGGATATAAGAGATTCTATGAATTTTGAATTGGGATCTAAGAGATCCCATGAATTTAGGATTGGGATTCAAGAGATTCTATGAATTTAGGATTGGGATCTAAGAGATTCAATGAATTTAGGATTGGGATCTAAGAGATTCTATGAGATTAGGATTGGGATCTCAGAGATTCAATGAACTTAGGATTGGGATCTAAGAGATTCTGTGAATTTAGGATTGGGATTCAAGAGATTCTATGAATTTATGATTGGGATCTAAGAGATTCTATGAATTTAGGATTGGGATCTAAGAGATTCTGTGAATTTAGGATTGGGATACAAGAGATTCTATGAATTTATGATTGGGATCTCAGAGATTCTATGAATTTAGGATTGGGATCTAAGAGATTCTGTGAATTTAGGATTGGGATCTAAGAGATTCTGTGAATTTAGGATTGGGATCTAAGAGATCTCATGAATTTAGGATTGGGATCTAAGAGATTCTATGAATTTAGGATTGGGATATAAGAGATTCTATGAATTTAGGATTGGGATATAAGAGATTCTATGAATTTTGGATTGGGATCTAAAAGATTCTGTGAATTTAGGATTGGGATTCAAGAGATTCTATGAACTTAGGATTGGAATCTAAGAGATTCTGTGAATTTAGCATTGGGATCTAAGAGATTCTGTGAATTTAGGATTGGGATCTAAGAGATTCTGTGAATTTAGGATTGGGATCTAAGAGATTCTGTGAATTTAGGATTGGGATCTAAGAGATTCTATGAATTTAGGATTGGGATCTAAGAGATTCTATGAATTTAGGATTGGGATCTAAGAGATTCTGTGAATTTAGGATTGGGATCTAAGAGATTCTATGAATTTAGGATTGTGATATAAGAGATTCTGTGAATTTAGGATTGGGATCTAAGAGATTCTATGAATTTAGGATTGGGATATAAGAGATTCTCTGAATTTAGCATTGGGATCTAAGAGATTCTGTGAATTTAGGATTGGGATCTAAGAGATTCTGTGAATTTAGGATTGGGATCTAAGAGATTCTATGAATTTAGGATTGGGATCTAAGAGATTCAATGAATTTAGGATTGGGATCTAAGAGATTCTGTGAATTTAGGATTGGGATCTAAGAGATTCAATGAATTTAGGATTGGGATCTAAGAGATTCTATGAGATTAGGATTGGGATCTCAGAGATTCAATGAATTTAGGATTGGGATATAAGAGATTCTATGAATTTAGCATTGGGATCTAAGAGATTCAATGAACTTAGGATTGGGATATAAGAGATTCTATGAATTTAGGATTGGGATCTAAGAGATTCTGTGAATTTAGGATTGGGATCTAAGAGATTCTGTGAATTTAGGATTGGGATCTAAGAGATTCTATGAATTTAGGATTGGGATCTATGAGATTCTATGAATTTAGGATTGGGATATAAGAGATTCTATGAATTTAGGATTGGGATCTAAGAGATTCTGTGAATTTAGGATTGGGATCTAAGAGATTCTGTGAATTTAGGATTGGGATCTAAGAGATTCTATGAATTTAGCATTGGGATCTAAGAGATTCTATGAATTTAGGATTGGGATATAAGAGATTCTATGAATTTTGGATTGGGATCTAAGAGATCCCATGAATTTAGGATTGGGATTCAAGAGATTCTATGAATTTAGGATTGGGATCTAAGAGATTCAATGAATTTAGGATTGGGATCTAAGAGATTCTATGAGATTAGGATTGGGATCTCAGAGATTCAATGAACTTAGGATTGGGATCTAAGAGATTCTGTGAATTTAGCATTGGGATATAAGAGATTCTGTGAATTTAGGATTGGGATCTAGGAGATTCTATGAATTTAGCATTGGGATCTAAGAGATTCCATGAACTTAGGATTGGGATCTAAGAGATTCAATGAACTTAGGATTGGAATCTAAGAGATTCTGTGAATTTAGCATTGGGATCTAAGAGATTCTGTGAATTTAGGATTGGGATCTAGGAGATTCTATGAATTTAGGATTGGGATCTAAGAGATTCTATGAATTTAGGATTGGGATCTAAGAGATTCTGTGAATTTAGGATTGGGATCTAGGAGATTCTATGAATTTAGGATTGGGATCTAAGAGATTCTATGAATTTAGGATTGGGATCTAAGAGATTCTGTGAATTTAGGATTGGGATCTAAGAGATTCTGTGAATTTAGGATTGGGATCTAAGAGATTCTATGAGATTAGGATTGGGATCTCAGAGATTCAATGAACTTAGGATTGGGATCTAAGAGATTCTGTGAATTTAGCATTGGGATCTAAGAGATTCTGTGAATTTAGGATTGGGATCTAGGAGATTCTATGAATTTAGCATTGGGATCTAAGAGATTCCATGAACTTAGGATTGGGATCTAAGAGATTCAATGAACTTAGGATTGGAATCTAAGAGATTCTGTGAATTTAGCATTGGGATCTAAGAGATTCTGTGAATTTAGGATTGGGATCTAGGAGATTCTATGAATTTAGGTTTGGGATCTAAGAGATTCTATGAATTTAGGATTGGGATCTAAGAGATTCTGTGAATTTAGGATTGGGATCTAGGAGATTCTATGAATTTAGGATTGGGATCTAAGAGATTCTATGAATTTAGGATTGGGATCTAAGAGATTCTGTGAATTTAGGATTGGGATCTAAGAGATTCTGTGAATTTAGGATTGGGATCTAAGAGATTCTGTGAGTTTAGGATTGGGATCTGTTATGCTCAGTTCTGTTATGCCACAAACACAATTTAGCTAAGCAACGATCTCAGTTCTGTTATGCAATGAACCCAATTTAGCTAATCATTTTGCCTAGGTAATCCCTGATCTCAATTCCATTATGATCCCATCTAATTTGAATTTATTAGGTGAATAAAGCAGGATTTGCCTGATATGTCTCAGCGGGCCATTTACATATCAGGATAAACTACTTGTGATCACTATTAAACACAGATACCAATGCGACACTCACAGACAAAATGACACAAGTAATACTCACTTCAATGACGCCTGGAAATCGCCTAATCTCCAGTGAGCACTTCTGGATACACCACGTTTCTGGTCTTGGTGCCACAGATCCGGACGCGAACATTCGCGGCGTTCTTCGCCCGTGACAGCGCCGTGTACAGCTGACCATGAGTGAAGCAACCGACAGCCAGGTCAACTCCAACGGTCTCCAGGGATTGTCCTTGTGCTTTGTGTATTGTAAGGCAGAAGCTCGGCTTCACCGGAAACTGCAGCCGCTTGAAACTCACTGGTAGATCCGCATTGTTTGGAATCAGCGGAATTCGCGGCAGCAGGATCTCGTCTCCAGTGAACTGACCGGCGGCAATCTTGCAGCGCAGCACATTATCGCCCATCGTGAGAACGATGAGCCGTGTACCGTTGCACAGCCGCGGCGGGTTGATATTCCGAAGAAGCACCAGCGGCATGCCCACCTTGATCCTGAGCAGATAAGTTGGAAAATTCGGGGCATCCAGCTGGTTTAGCAACTCCGTCGGGAAATGCGTAGCGGCCTCCTCATCAGCCAGGCTGTCTACAGAGCGATACTCTCGCAGGCAACCCGGGAAAATGCCCAGACACGTCTCGTTGATGGCATCAACAGAGTCGTTGTACGGCGCCAGTATCGCTCGACTTGCAAAATAGTCGTCCCGCTCCGCTGATTCTTCAAACGACGGGTACACGAACTTGATCAGGTCATTCAGCGGAGCCTCTGCAGAAATCACCATCTCAGCGGGAAGGGACACCTTCTCCTCAGCATCCTGCTCGATTGTCCCGGTTCCGATCTGTGAAAAGAAAAGCAATAAAAACATGAAACATAATATTCGCAATGATTCGCGAGAAAAAATGATTTTTACACCCCATTCTCACCTGCATGAGTAGCTCCGTGAACTTCTGGTACATCGCTGGCTCGGAGCTGCACAGCAGACGAATGTTTCTCGTCAAGCGATGTCGCTTGAAAAGTTTCCACAGCGAAGATCTGCAGACACGCCATGACGCTGTTGGCGCGGGTTCCATTCACTACGACAGGCAGGAGCTGGCGGAAGTCACCGGAACACACCAGAGTGACTCCTCCAAATGGCTTGTCCTGCTTCCGAACGTCTCGCAGACACCTGTCCACGGATTCCAGATCCTTTCGATTGGTCATGGAGATCTCGTCCCAGACAATCAGCCGAACTCTACGAAACACTTCCGCTTGCTTGGACTGCGCGCCAACAGCGCAGACATCCTTGTTGGATCGGAGCAGCCGGACTGGGATCTTGAACCTAGAGTGAAGTTGTCATAGGTAGAATCGATTAGAAACGCGACTCTATAAAATTCAGAAGCATTCCCCTAATCTAAAAAACTTACGTGGAATGCGCAGTCTGTCCGCCTGGCAGCAGAGTCGCTGCGATTCCAGACGCCGCAACGGCCAGGGCGAGTTCACCGCGGCTGCGCACGAAGGCCAGCAAAACCTCCAGCAGGAAGGTCTTGCCAGTGCCAGCGGGCGCGTCCAGGAAGTGCAAACCGCCCGAGCCGGCCACAAGATCCGCAGTCACCGACTCGTACACCGCAATCTGCTCCTCCGTCAGCATTGACAGTCTCGCTTCCCGGATCTCGGCCTGTTCAACCGGGTCGAACTGCATCGGTCCGACTTGAGGCGGCACGGAGGCCGCAGGCAAGCCGTACTCGGGCAGGCTGTGACCGCCCATGGAGGTCAGCATGCTCTGCAGCTCGCGCAGCGCCAGGTCGGTGATTTCCTCAGCGCTCAGATCTCGGTGGTGAAACCGCAGGTCCTCGCACAGATCCTCGGCGAATGTGCACCACAGATCGCTGCCATCCTCAGGGTTGCCCCAAATCAGAATGACAGCCAGCAGGTGCCTGAGAGCTCTCGGCATTCGCGACTGGACTGCCTCGGCTAGGCAGCGCCGCCAGTGGTCGTCTCGTTGCAGCAGACCCAGGGCCGTGCAAGCAGCCTTGGCGCTGGGACACAGCACTCCGTCCACAGTGTGCAGCGCCTCGAAGCTGGTTGGCCCTCTAACCTGCAGGAGGAGCATTCGCATATAAAACAGATCCCCTGCTCTCGGACTCACCGTGTACATTCGGGCAATGTTCGTGTTGTGCACAACACCAGGGTGGCCCTCAACTCTCGAACCCTTCTTGGCGCGGCGCCACTCCCTCTCGCTGTGGTGCCACACGAAGTAGGACGGCACCTCGGTGTACACCAGGCCTCTAGCGAATTCATCAGTGCGGCACAGCTTGAAGAAAGCCGTCAGCGTCGAATCTCTGGGCGCCCTGGCCTTTGTGCTCGCATTTTGCTCGTTGAAATACACGAGCTGCTCGTTAGACTTGTGCACGCACAATCGGATCACAGCCGGAAATCTGTTGTGCACCTGTTGTGTTTTAGTTTAAAAACCAAATTATTATTTTCCCATTCTTTGCTCCTAGCACTGCCTTGCAAACATCTATGACTTACTTCAAAGCCCAAGATGGTATTCACGGCTTCCATTGGGCCTATGTAGCGCGCCAGCAGATACTCCTTGATCTCATTTCGCCCCTCCTTCTTGGCTTGAGTCGGAGCCTTGCTAGCTGAACCTTCCTGTCGTTCGCCATCCGCAGCCTGCTCTCCTGGCCCGCTCGGCTTCTTGTTTGCCTCGAACTTGAACGACGCCATGTCGCCGCCTTTTAGCAAGTACTTGATCACGTACTTGACCGACTTGACGGTGGCACAAACTTCAAAGTTCATGTGGCATTCGAAAAGGAGCAGCAGGCCCGGGTTGTATGGTACAACCCACCTGTATTTGTGCCAGGAAAAGAATTGCTAATTAATGATTTATGTATTCTAGCAATGGTAAATTAAACTTACAGTAAATAAACAATTTAGCAATATAAATAAACTAAACACAAGGCTAAACTAAGTACTTTGCTTTCGTATTAAAGAATCAACCTTTCAATCAAGTCTGAAAAAACACCAACACCTCCTCACTCACCTGTTGTCCATGCGAATGCTGCGGCCTTTGAATAGTTTGTCCACCGTGAATCCGCCCATCTCAGGGGACAGCCTGCGATACAATGGGTAGCCAGTATCGCTGGTTAGGGTCGCCTGCTGGAACTCCTTCGGGAAGCCCTTGCTGCACTGGCCGTCCACCATGCACGGGCAGGCTGGATTTACCACGCCGCAGGGGCCATGGATCATGTGAGTCTTCACCAGCTCGTGCAGCCTCGGCTGCTGCTGTGGGTCCGGGATCTCAGCGGACACGATTTTGTCGTAGCGGTCCGGAGTCACTCTCTGTCCACTGACCAGCCAGAGCAGAAAGTGCACATGGGGGAGACCTGCGGAAGACATAAATAAATAAGTGATTCAAAGCAACGTATGATTGCGAAATCCCTTGCATAAAAATATGGATAGCTAAACCTGGACTGTATAGCAATGCAATCCTTGAACTCAAAAGTCTGTAATTACAGAAAGAAAATTGAAACCGCAAATCGCTCACTTACCGCGCTTCTGATACTCCAGAGAGCAAACATGTGCGGCCTCCTTTCCAAAGCGCTTCCTCAGCTCGGCAAGCAGAGCCTTCTTCTTCAGCTCGAAAACGCGCGTGACAATATCCGGCCGGTCCTCAGGTCGCTGTCCAGGTAGCAGCTGTGCGCTGATTTCCGTCCACTTAGGGTTGCACGTCGCCGTGACAAACAGGTCCGGCTTGCCAAACTTTTGTACGTAGGTCATGGCGTCTTGCAGCCTCTCCATCAGGTACCTTGGCCCGCCAACGAAGCTGGAGGACAGGAATACGTGCGCAGGCTTGCCAATATCAGTCGGATTTGTGTCGGTCGACCTGCCATCAGCAGCGAATAGAGCGTCTCGCAGACCGCTGTACGTCTCACTGCGCAGGTCGCTCTGATGGGTCCGCAGATAGAGCAGCCTCTCTGACTCAATCTTGGCGCACATATCCACCAGGTACTGCTGGAACAGCCTCCGTCCGTAGTGCAGCAAGCTGCTCTGGCCAGCTCGCACCATGATTTCGCTGGCATAGTACTTCATCGGCGTCAGCTTGCGGCCATTGCTCATGCGCAGCTCAGGGTGCCAGCCGTCCTCGCCATGGGGGAACAGCAACACGTACTCCAGTGCATCATACGATCGGTGCGTTTTGCTAATCCTCTTGTAGCCGCCACCCCGCAGTTGAATGACAACATCTCGGCTAGTTGCTGGCTCATCACCGTCTTCAGGGGCCTCAGTATCCTCAGTGTCCTTAACAATGAGGATGCCGACCTCGTTTGCCGTGGGCAAATTGTAGCGCCTGATTTTGAACGGTAGTAACAAATGCTTTTAACAAAACTCTTTACAACGGTAAACATTTCTGTGTACACAGGCACAAAGCTTTAAAAGACAGGTTTTAAAATGTGTTCGAATCCCTTTTCAGTTATTGTTAGCTCACCGAATGTGTTCCCCAGAAGGCCTCCGGTCCGGGTGAATCACGATTCGCGCATCCACAAGCTCCGGATCCTCCATGATCCGCTGTGCTGCAGCCTTCAGGCTCCGAACGTAAAGGTTGCACTCGTGAAGCAACGTCTGTAGCAGCTCATGTAGCTCTGGCTTCACCCTATCGCTCAGACTCTGCTGGCTTTCGAGTTCGCGGTCAGTGAAGTACACCTGCCAGCCGCGAGGAACAGCAGACGCTTCAGCAAACAGCGGCATAGCAGTGTGGTGCAGCTGACCGCTGATGATGTAGCTGGGATTCCAGCCTGGCACCAACCGCGGCTTGGCACTCAGCGAGGTCAGGTGCAGCACAGAGTTGTAGCTCCGGATGTTGGTCAGGAACTCTGAGCTCATGCCATGCCGGCCCATGTACAGGTCAGCCAGCAGCTGTGGCACAGTCCGGGTGGGCAGCTTCACCTTGCCGCCAGCACAGCAGAAATTGCCCGTCTCCATGCGGAACAGCTTGGCACCGCAATGGTTGCATGCCCAGTCCATTGGCCCGCAGTCATGGGCTGGGGCTTCTGGCCTCGCCATCGTCTCAGGCCTGATAAAAAATGGAATGTATCTCTTAGTAACTGTTAAATGTAAATGTAACTGTTAATTGTGTGTCAGTTTACCTTGCAGTAGCGGGTCCGTCTTCAGCGCGGCCCGCAGTCTCATGTTCCGCCGGCATCGCGCTGGGGCCCTTGGCCTTTTTGGTCTTCTTGGCAGGAGTTCTGCTTGCTGCCAGGCTTGGGAACTCAGCATCTGTAAAGGCTTGCAAAGGCTCTCGAAGTCTCAGTGACTCGTAATGTTCATGGCGCAAAAGCACACGCACAATGGCATTAGGAGGGCGCAAATTAGCCCTGAAATATTGCATCACACTACCATTGGCCTGGTAAATGACCAGGTCCACATTAAAGCAGCGGCTCAACAAAGAGGCAACTTCATCTGAAACATAAATTCCTGCTTGAAAAGAGGAATTCACGATCTCATCAGCACTTTCAGGTGCAATAAGGCCATCTGCAACCAGCTGTGGCATGAGTTCTGCAACACGGCAAGACAAGTCCTGCCGCAGGGAGGCTGCGTCAGTTTCCAGCGGGGTTCCACGCAGCTGATCACACACAGCATAAAAAAAGCAATTGCCATCACCAACAATGGGGATTACCTGCAACTGCTCAAAGGGTACAATAGATTCTGTACCTTGCTGCTGAGTGTCCGACCTAAGGGGCAATGGGTGAACGTAAGCACAGCTGCCTTAATTGGCTTTTTAAGACAATTCATTCCTCAAAAATCGCTGTCCGCTTAATTTATACAGAATAAAATGGATACTACAAATTATCCCCTTCAAGGCAATTCAGAAAAAAAAGAAAAATAAAGACTTGTTATAAAACGGCCATAAAACTCACCTAGAAACCACAGCTCCACGGCGACGAATGCGATCGGCTTCCAATCGGGCAGCCTGCTCTGCCTCAGTCTCAGCATGTCTGCGCTGAGCAATCCGCTGCCGCTGTTCTTCCAATCGGGCAGCCCGCTCTGCCTCAGTCTCATCATGTCTGCGCTGAGCATCCCGCTGCCGCTGTTCTTCCAGTCGGGCAGCCCGCTCTGCCTCAGTCTCAGCATGTCTGCGCTGAGCATCCCGCTGCCGCTGTTCTTCCAGTCGGGCAGCCCGCTCTGCCTCAGTCTCAGCATGTCTGCACTGAGCATTCCGCTGCCGCTGTTCTTCCAGTCGGGCAGCCCGCTCTGCCTCGGATTCTGCCTGTCGCCGTCGCTTGGCATCGCGGCTCTTCTTTAAACTGCTGGCGCCGCGTCGAACCATGATTGAGAAATGAGAGCAAAAAGAAATAATTGAGAAATAATGATATGGTTTGAAAGATGAAAATTTGTGAGTTCGGATGTCTGAAGAATCAGATAAGGCGCCCTTTAGCCAATCTAATTTGCAGGCTTTTTATTATCCAGTGGGCTGAATCGGAGCTTATCTTAAGACGCAGGGTAAAAACTGAAAAATCGATAAAGAAAACGGGGGTCTAAATCTAAAAAACCTATGATTTGGGGTGTGGGCTCTCCAGGCCCGTGCGTCCACATTCCGGGGCAGTCGGCTCACAATGTACACTGGACAGTGAGAAAAGCTGTGGGGTTGACACGGTTATGTACATTTGACACACTGAAATTCTTATCAGTGTTATAACCAGTATCACTGATATCATTGATATCATCAATATCATCAAACTGGCTTTGCAAAACTGGTTTTGCCATTATTCAAACTCTGGTTCGCTATGATTCAAACGATGCTTTAGCCATGATTCAAACAATGGTTTAGCCATGATTTAAACAATGGTTTAGCCATGATTCAAACAATGGTTTAGCCACGATTCAAACAATGGTTTAGCCATGATTTAAACGATGGTTTAGCCATGATTCAAACTCTGGTTTAGCCATGATTCAAACAATGGTTTAGCCATGATTTAAACGATGGTTTAGCCATGATTCAAACTCTGGTTCGCTATGATTCAAACGATGCTTTAGCCATGATTCAAACAATGGTTTAGCCATGATTTAAACAATGGTTTAGCCATGATTCAAACAATGGTTTAGCCATGATTCAAACTCTGGTTTAGCCATGATTCAAACGATGGTTTAGCCATGATTCACACTCTGGTTTAGCCATGATTCAAACTCTGGTTTAGCAATGATTCAAACTCTGGTTTAGCCATGATTGAGACTCTGGTTTAGCCATGATTCAGACTCTGGTTTAGCCATGATTCAGACTCTGGTTTAGCTATGATTCAAACTCTGCTTTAGCCATGATTGAGACTCTGGTTTAGCCATGATTGAGACTCTGGTTTAGCCATGATTGAGACTCTGGTTTAGCCATGATTCAGACTCTGGTTTAGCTATGATTCAGACTCTGGTTTAGCCATGATTCAGACTCTGGTTTAGCTATGATTCAAACTCTGGTTTAGCCATGATTGAGACTCTGGTTTAGCCATGATTGAGACTCTGGTTTAGCTATGATTCAGACTCTTGTTTAACCATGATTAAAACTCAGTTTTAGCAATGATTCGAACTCTGGTTTAGCAATGATTCAGAATCTGGTTTAGCCATGATTCAGACTCTGGTTTAGCCATGATTCAAACTCTATTTTTGCATTATTCAAACTCAGATTTGCAATGATGTATGATATTTTATTTACGAAATGAAAAAAATAAATTAAAATAATCTTCAATCACTACTGGCTAAAAATTAGTTTAAATGATTTGACGCAGTGCAGAATCGAACCCTAGCCTAGACTTACTTATTCCTAGTGCCTACACATCGGCTATTCCGACTGTTGGTTAGTGGGTGCGGAATTCAGCCTTATAAAATGAATTCTCAAAGTTCTGGCTTTGTACAATGAAGTAAGAAAATAGAGTACACTCAGTTGTGTACATTTATTTCCAATTTGTCTCCAGAGTGCAGGCTTCAAATTCAATCAGCTAGGGGTTGTTGCGCAATTTGACGATGCAATTCTAATTCAGTGGCAGTGAGTTAAAATTCTCAATAGGCCAAGATGGTTTGACCTTTGACAAAATCATGTTTTTCGAATATTTAATCCCCTTAGCAATGGAGTTAAGCTTAATAAAAATACGTGTAAAATTCTGCCCATATTTCGCATATTTTGGTGAAGAAATGGTGAAAATCGGTTGAGCCGTTCGGGAGAAAATCAATTACAACCAAGTAAGTAAACAGTTCATTTTTAGTATATTAGATAATAGTAAAATTTAAGAAATGTGGTAATCAATCCACTTTAGGCCAGTTAATAACTGCAGACTCATTCTCATATTTCAGTGACATTCAAATCAGTAGTGAGGTGGGGGGTTGGGCAGATGCTTCTGCAGGGTTTGCACAAGCAAGACCAGAAACCCTGCACAGTTTGATTAAATGGATCTATTCTCAGGTGTCAGTCTTTCTGCTTGCTGGCTTCAATGTAGTGTCGGCATGTTTTTATAATGCGTATATTGCTACTTGTAGTAACTTATTCGCGCACGTCAATATTATGAATTATTTTAATGTATCTTATAGGTTAGTTGTTTGTACATGCGCACCCCAGCCAGGCCTAACACGCGACCGGCCGGTCACCCCTGCTCTACAGCCAAGGCATCAGACTAGCCCTGGTCTGGTGGGCCCAACCAATGGGAGGACGGCTAACCGATTGAGGTGAACCGACTTAAGTGCGACACCCCGAGCCGTGCCAATCAGCAGCCGGTTCGTTAACCGGCAGGGTCGATCTGGCAGAAGAACAAGCGGCGCGGCCGGCACCCAGGCTTTGATGAGGGCTGGGGCGGGCGCTTGACTATAAAACTGACTATTGCGCTGAAATATTGTTCTCATGTGATTCTGGCCTCGCGTTTGACCTTGCTCTTGCTCTTGATCTTGATATTGTTCTCATTCGTGTTACGCATCCTAGTAAATAGATACCGGGACAGGTAAACCGGTCCAACTAGTTAGTCAAAGAAAACCTCCACACTCAACCCCACGTCAGTAAGTAGCTTGCGCTGAGCTCGGTACGTCTGGCCAACTGCTGACGGAGTGTTAGATAGGGATTGGCAAGCACGGAAGCACTCTCCATATCGCCGACAATCATCGGTGGGACGCCGTCGAACAGACATTAGGTGTGGCACGATAGAACTATCGTTGTGCCATAGTGCAGAAGTGCTTGCTGGTCGCCTCGGTTTTATGTTAGGGATTTTGGTTAGGTTTCGCGTTATTTGTCTTGTTTGTTATAGGGACTATCTGTTTGTCTAGGATTATTTCTGTTATTTATCGTGTCGTATTATCGAGTAGAGTTCGTGTTTTGTGTTGCGGTTATCGAGATTTTGTTAGTGCGAATTGTGAATTGGATTGAATTAAGTACAGTACCTGGCAGGGGACGAAAAGAGCGCTGCCAGGGGAATTGATCAGTGATCATAGCTTTCTCTTATTTACTAATTAACACTTAAATATCAGCTGTTTAGCTTGGGATTTGAATCGTCTTGTCTTCGTTATTTTCGAGTTGCGAAAAGAGAATCTCTCACAAAGAGTAGGACACCCGACCTCATTTAGGAATCTCAACGTAAAGAGAGACCTAAGTCAAAATATCACATCAAGTCCGCATGGGAGATTGAATTTGAGAAGTCAATAATAGTAAAATAAGAAATGTAGCAATCAATCCACTTTAAGCCAGTTAATAACAGCAAACTCATTCTCATATTTCAGTGACATTCAAATCAGTAGTGAGGTGGGGGTTGGGCAGATGCTTCTGCAGAGTTTGCCACCAGCAAGACCAGAAACCCTACACAGTTTGATCAACTGGATCTATTCTCAGGTGTCAGTCTTTCTGCTTGCTGGCTTCAACTCCGCATCGTGGGAGACATGCATGGGCGCTAAGCAATGCACTCAGCACACTCAGCAGCTGGGAACAGCTGTTTACTCTCGAATTAAGCATCACAAGGAGCCTACAGGTCTGCTAAGGCTACTTCAGACCATGGCTGCATAGTCTCCAGTTTAAGCAGAAAGTATGGATCATGAAAGTAGCAAACATGTACTTTTCAACTGCTTCTCAGGGCCAACACTATGCAGCCAACCTGCTCTCACTACAGTGGCACGAAACCTTACAATGCTAATCTATATTTGTCTACATTTTATTTTCAAGCTTTTGCTTGCAATTTTCGGACATGAAGTGCTCAATTATTTCTAGCTAATCTATATTTGTCCAAATTTTTTCAAGCTTTTGCTTGCAATTTTCGCACATGAAGTGCTCAATTATTTCTAGCTAATCTATATTTGTTTAATTTTTTTTCAAGCTTTTGCTTGCAATTTTCGCACATGAAACGCTCAATTATTTTTAGCCATAATATATCTGCACTGAACTGTCTTTAACGAAATTTGTTATATTTTAGGTGCTAGTTTTTATATGCTTCAGCTTTTGGCTGGTAATAATCTGACTAAATGGCTTTAACTATGGTGGTGCACTTGTTTTAAAGGTTTTTAGTGCCACTGTAACAGGATTTGAACTGATATGCCTTCCATGGGCCCATGGTGTTAAACACCATTTACATATCAGGTGGCTCAACTTGTGATGTGATTCAGTCACTCAGCACCTCAGGGTACACGACATTTCTCGTCCGCTCACCGGAGATCCGGACGCGCACGCTGTCGACATTCTTGGCCCGGGACAGCGCCGTGTACAGCTGGCCGTGGGCGAAGCAGCCGACAGCCAGGTCGATGCCCACGGTGTCAAGCGACTGGCCCTGCGACTTGTGGATCGTCAGGCAGAAGCTCGGCTTGACTGGGAACTACAGCCGCTTGAAGCAGACTGGCAGGTCAGCATTGTTGGGCACCAGTGGAATCCGCGGCAGCAGGATCTCATCTCCAGTGAACTGGCCGGCAGCGACTTTGCAGCGCAGAACATTCTCGCCCAGCTCTAGGATGATCAGCCGGGTGCCGTTGCACAGCCGTGGCGGATTCAGATTCCGCAGCAGAACCAGCGGCATGCCCACCTTGAGCTTCAGCAGGTGAGCACGGAAGTTCGGAGCATCCAGCTGATTCAGCAGCTCCGAAGGAAAGTGCGTGGCCGCTTCCTCGTCAGCCACGCTGTCCACTGAGCGATATTCGCGCAGTTGGCCTGGGAACATGGCCAGGCACTCGTTGTTGATCGCGTCAACCGCATCGTTGTAGGGCGCCAGAATGGCTCGGCTGGCAAAGTAGCCGTCGCGCTCCGCTGACGCCTCGAACGAAGGGTACACGAACTGGATCAGCTCGGACAGCGGTGCCTCCGTCGGAATGATGATCTTGGCAGGAAGGCAGACCGTGTCGTCTGACTGATCGGCTACCCCAGAGCCGATCTGTGTCGGGTTGGCAGGTAAATGCACGAGAACTGCAGCCTGTGAGGTTATCTAAAAACAGCAAGAACAAAGCTTACCTGCATGAGCAGCTGCATATAGCGATGGTACAGCTCAGCATCAGCACAGCTCTGCAGCCGGATGTTCTTGGATAGGCGGTGCCTCCGGAACAAAGACCACAGCGGGGACTTGCTCACACACGCCAGGATGTTGTTAGCGCGCGTGCCATTTTTCACCACCGGCAGCAGCTGGCGAAAGTCTCCAGCGCAGAACACGACGATTCCGCCGAACGGGCAGTCCTGCTTCCGCAGGTCTCGCAGACTGCGGTCGACAGCCTCCAGGTCCTTCCGGGTTGTCATGGAAATCTCGTCCCAGACGAAAAATGTAGATTGCGACTGAATGAGCAGGAGAACCTTAAGTGTGAATTTGATTTCCATCACAAAACTCACGTTGAATGCGCCGTCTGCCCGCCTGGCAGCAGGGTGGCTGCGATTCCAGACGACGCAACAGCCAGGGCCACTTCCCCTCGACTCCGCACAAACGCCAGCAAAACCTCCAGCAGGAAGGTCTTGCCAGTGCCTGCCGGAGCGTCAATGAAATGCAGGCTGCCCGAGCCAGCGACAAGATCCACAGTCACAGCCTCGTAGATGGTCATCTGCTCGGCCGTGAGCATTGGCAGCCGCATCTCGGTGATCTCCGCCTGTTCGACCGTGTCAAACTGCAGCGGCCCGACTTGCAGCATTGCAGAGGCAGCAGGCAGTCCGTACTCTTGCAGACTGCGGCCGCCCATTGACGTCAGCATGCTCTGCAGCTCCCGCAGAGCCAGGTCGCTGACTTCCTCGGCGCTTAAGTCCGGTTGGTGGAAGCGCAGGTCTTCGCAGAGATCCTCTGCAAACCTGCTCCACAGATCAGCGCCGTCGTCTGGCTCGCCCCAGATGAGAACGACAGCCAGCAGGTGCCTCAGAGCTCGCGGCATTCGGCTCTGGACAGCCTCAGTCATGCAGCGATGCCAGTGATCATCGCGCTGCAGCAGGCCGAGAGCCATGCAGGCGGCCTTGGCGCTGGCACAATGCACGCCTGTCACGGTCTGCAGCGACTCGAAGCTGGTCGGTCCTCGCACGTGCAGCAGCAACAGCCGCAGGTAGAACAGCTCACCAGCTCTAGGACTAGGACTAGGACTCTAGGACTGCTCAGCGATCCGCTGCCGCTGTTCCTCCAGTCGGGCAGCTTGCTCTGCCTCAGTCTCGACATCTCTGCGCTCAGCGATCCGCTGCCGCTGTTCCTCCAGTCGGGCAGCTCGCTCTGCCTCAGTTTGAGAGGCTCGCTTCTTAGCCATTCGCTGACGTCGTTCTTCCAAACGGGCCTCGCGATCGGCCTCGGATTCAGCTTGTCGCCGTCGCTTGGCATCGCGACTTTTCTTCAAACTGCTTGCGCCGCGTCGAACCATGATTGAGAACTGAAAAGTGAAATGAAATGATAAGTTGAGAAATAATGAAAGGCTTGAAAGAGAGATAGGTTGTGAAATTTGGATTTGAATTTCGATGTCTGAAGAATCAGATAAGGAGCCTTTATAACCACACTAATTTGCAAGCTATATATCATCCCAGTGGGATGAATCGGATCTTATCTTAAGACCTAGGGTAAAAATCGATAAAACGGACCTCTGACCGCTTGAAATCTTGAAAACCGATGGAATGGGGTGAGGGCTCTCCAGCCCGTGCGTGCACATTTGGGGGCAAGAGGGGGAATAATGTACATTGCCTGCGCCAGCCTCGAATAGCCGGTAAGGACTTGGCTTGGGTAGGCCAGTGCGCCCAAATTTCAATATGATAGCGTCTGGTCTAAGTAAGTTAATTTCCTCATATGCCTTTCACGTCTTAACTCTAAATTGATGTGAAAAAATGCGTCCACTGACCGATTACCACAAGTCTTAAGTCTTGATCAAACTTGTATGTCACTGTTGTGCCTTGAAATCTGACAGTGCTGTGCCTTCGAATCAGTCATTATTGTGTCTTAAATAATATCATTGTATATTTACAAATTCGGAGCCTATGTATCTATCAATTCAAATTTCTGAGCCTAGATTTCAATAGATTCTGAGCCTAGATATCTATCAATTCTGAGCTTAGAAATCTATCCATTCCGACTACGAGCCTAGATTTCTAACGACTCTGAGCCTAGATACCCATCGATTCTCAGCCTAGATTTCAATCGATTCTGGGCTTAGATATCTTTCAATTCTGAGCTTAGATATCTCTCAACTTTGAGCCAAGATAACTATCAATGCTGAGCCTAGATAACTATCAATGCTTAGCCTAGATAACTATCAATGCTTAGCCTAGATAACTATCGATGCTGAGCCTAGATAACTATAGATGCTGGGCCTAGATAACTATCAATGCTGAGCCTGGATAAATATCAATGCTGAGCTTAGATAACTATCGATGCTGAGCCTAGATATCTATCAATGCTGAGCCTAGATAACTATCAATGCTGAGCCTAGATAACTATAAATGCTGAGCCTAGATAACTATCAATGCTGAGCCTGGATAAATATCAATGCTGAGCCTAGATAACGATCAATGCAGAGCCTAGATAAATATCCAAAGCCAAAATATCTATAAATTTGTTGAGCCAAGATATCCATCAATTCTGAGATTGGATAACTAATAATGCTGAGCTTAAATATATAAAAAATCTTGAGCCTAGATTTGTATCGATCCTGAGCCTAAGAAGCTATCAACTCTGAGCTTAGATATCTATCGATTCTGAGCCTGGATTTGTATTTATGCTATTTGGCTGTGTCATTGTTGTGCCTGGAATTCGGTTCGCTTCGCTGCGCTCTGCTAGAAAAAAATAGCTGCCAAAAAGGGCCGATCACTTGGATCAATTTCAGTTCTCAGCTGTAGCCTTTTGGAGTATGCTGTGAATATGCTATTTGATTGCAAAAACTAAATAAATGAAATTATAAAACATCTCAGTGCCGAGCAGATAACAGAAGCCAGCTCAGCCTGTGCACATTGGGCAGTAATTATCTGGCCAGTGGGGTTGACACAGCTATGCACATTTGGGTGAGAAATTTCTAATCAGTACGCTCGCCTAAAAAACTGGCTCTGATGCAATCATTAAAGTAGGCACTGGAGCCTCACTGCCAAGCTGAAAACAAGAATGCATTAGAAAAGCCTATTTAAAACTGTTTTTCGAATATTTAATCCCCTTGGCAATGGAATTAAGCTCAATAAAAATACGTGTACCGATTCCGGCCAATTTGTGATCTTTTAGCGAAGGAATTGTGAAAATCGGTTAAGCCGTTCGGGAGCTAGTCGATTGCAAACATACAAACATACAAGATTTTCTTGTTGCCAGAAGATCTTGTTGCCAGCCAGCTTGTCCTTGACAAAGTCCATCTGCGGAATGCCCTGCGCCGACCGCACCGTCTTCTTGTTCAGCTCGCGGTAGTCGATCGTCAGCCGCAGGTCTCCGTTCTTCTTCCGAACGTACACCGGGGGCGCCACGTACGGGCTGTCCGACTCCTCGATGATGTCGTTGTCCAGCAGCTCCTGAATGAGCTTGTTCACCTCGGGTTCCCAGTGCACCGGCAGCTTCCTTGGAGGAATCCGCACCGGAACATCGTCGATCAGGGGGATGCTGTGCTCGTGGCGATCTGTCAGTCCCGGCCGCCTGGAGAAGATGTCGCTGAACTCGTGCACCAGGGCTCGGATGTCCGGGTCCTTTACGACAGGCAGGTCGACCTCTTTCGTGCTGAAATCCGGCACGAGCTTCTCTTCGAGGTCCTCCAGCAGGCGGCGGCGGCAGCGGCGGGGCTGCAGGCGGCGTGGGAGTTGCTGGAGGGGCAGACCCATCGTACCATCTGGCTGCTCTTCGACTCCCGCGCGCTCTTCGAGAAGCTGCAGCGCCCGGAGCGGTGTCAGGACGACCATGGGGCGGCACAGGCAGTGGCCCTGCTGCACCAGCTGGCTGAAAAACACCGGCTCACAGTCATCTGGATCCCGGGACATGCGGGTCTGCACCTGAACGAGGAAGCCGACTCGCTGGCCCAGGAAGGCTGCGCGCTGCCTCAGGAAGGCGCTTGGGCTTCAGCAGGTGCCATTCAGGCTGCGGTCCGGCGGCAGAGCGTCGTCCGGGCCAAAGCCCAGTACGAGGCTGAGGTTCCGGCGGAGCACCCTCACCGGCGCTGCGGGGGCAGGCCACTGCCGCCAAGCAACAGGAGGCGGCGGGACCAGGAAGTGGCCCTTTATCAGCTGCGGGCCAACCGGGCCCCTTTCCTTCGGGACACCCTACACCGCTGGGGCCGCGTGGAGAGCCCGGTCTGCCCACATTGCCAAGCCCCTGTCGAGAACACGGAACACTTCCTGCTGGACTGCCCGAGATGGGAGGAGGAGCGCCGCTGCTTTGAAGGCATCGGCTCGATGTCCCTGCTGCAGGAGCACCCGGAGAGGGTGCTGGATTTCCTGGAGGCAACGGGCGCGCTGGCGCGCCCCCTGTATAGCCTTTGGCCGAGGGGCCAGTAGAGAGAGAGAGAGAGAGGTCCTCCAGCTGACTGTCTGCATCGAGATGGCTCACGCCGTCCATCACGCACGAGCTCTTTGGTGGTGCCTCTGCGCTGTCGCTGAAGTCCAGGCACATGTTGCTGGCCTTGATGAAGTCCAGCCCGATAATGACGGCAGCCACCAGGCCTTCCGACACGTAGAACGGGTGCTGCCGCTCGATGCTGCCGAGCGACACCGCCAGGCTGGCCACCTGCCGCACCGGCACCGCCTGCTGGTTGACTGCCCGCAGTTCCAGGTGGACGCTTTCCAACTGAACTCGCTGCATGCTCTGAAGGACCTGCTTGTCCACGATTGATACCTGGCTGCCCGAGTCGATAAGCGCCATGACGTCCGCACCTCCGATCTTGCACTGCAACTTGGATGTTGCCGGGTTCGGTCTGATGACGACTGCTGTGTGCTGCTGCCTGCTGTGCCTGCGCCGCCCCCCTCTGCGCCCCGGAACAATCCACTCACGCTGGGTCCCGCGCTCAGAACTGGCCAGGGTTGCGGGCTCCGCCCCGGCCGTTGCCGTTTCCCGACGGCTTCTTGCAGTTTCTGGCGAGGTGGCCGCGTTGGTTGCAGTTCCAGCAGGTTACCTCGCGCTGTCTCCTCGCACTGCGAACCGCGCAGGAGTCGGAAGCCTCCAAGCCCAGCTTCGCTGCCAGGTCTTGGACCGTCGCCTGCAGTGAGCTGACCGCGGCCCTCAGATCTGCGGTCTCGGTGCTGCCGCAAGTAGTTCCGGCTGCCGCCGTGAGGGGCGGCCGGCTTCCATCCATGGTGACAGAAGGCAGCTCCAGTAGCAGCTGTGCCCGCGCAAGAGCGTCGCTTACCGTCTTGACTGACGCATCGGCTCTGATTTGCCTGCTGACATCCGCTGGCAGTCCGCGGATGAAGTGATGGGTCAGCATGGTGTCTGTGGCGTCCTTGTTGCTCACGCCAGCGTCCTTGAGCAGCTGCTTCAGGTGATAGAGAAACAGCCGAGGAGGTTCCCCAGGCAGCAGCTTCCGGCTCTCAAATGCCTCCAGCGCTGAGAAGTGCTGGCTTTCTGGGTGAAATGCCTCGGTCAATGCTTGGGTCACCTGACTGTAGTCGCTCTTATCCTTGTCGCCGAGCTCAAGGAAGACCGCCAGAGCCTCGCCATCCAGAAACGTTGGCAGATGCAAGTGCTTATCATTTGTCCACTTGTTGGCTGCCGCACACAGCTCAAACCGCTGCAGCCACTCCTTAAAGTTTCCAGAGCTAAAAGTTCTCGGAATCGCGCGATGACTGCCCTCTGCCATTCTGAGCTCTGCTACCACTTGTAACACGCGGTGTTTGGCGGTGTGAAACCAGATTCTACGAAGGCCCCGTGAGGCCGTGCTTGCTGTATTTATGTCAGTTGCGATTACGTAATCAGCGATGTACAGTAAATGAAAGATGTTAAACGAACGAACAGTAAATACGATAGAATGATTCAGCAAGTTATTAGAAATATTCCTACAATGTTACCATTCAAAAACTGTCTCAAAGGCCAGGAATAAAAACCATTACATATATTCCAAATCCTTTCCATTTATTTTTAACAATTGCAACAAGCAAACTTACATTTTCATTTCACAGTCCGAAATCTATTTTATCTTCTTATAGCCCGGTGCACGTCGAGTGACGGTCTCGAGGGTCCTCACAATGGTTCCACTTTGGTCAATTGAAACTGTTAGCTCGTGCTCATTGTCCGTAGTGCTGTACCTGGGATCCGCCTTCTTCACCCAGCCGCCGGATATGCGGACGGCGACGCCCTCACGGCACACGTCTAGGAAAGGCTTAAGATCCTTTCCGAACACGCTTACACGTATATCGCCGGTGTCGTCACAGAGGATAAAGGAAAACACTTGGCCTGGTCCTCTTTTGCCTTCAAAGTCCGTGATTTTGGACAGCCTCAATACGAGGCCAACGATTGCAGCGTGCATCAGGCCCGGAAGCAGAGCAGAGATACACGCTTTGCTTTTCTTGGCTCCTTCGGTTGACTCCATATTGCTCGATTGATAGTTGTCAAAAATATGGATTATAAAAATTTCACTGATAAGGTCTTTACGGCTTGTGGTTTGATAGTTTTAGCATCAAGGCCAATTGTGCCTGTCTATATTGCAGCATTTCGGACAACCCCAACTGTGATGACTCATGCCAATAGAGGGTGCCATGTAAAGATCAATAATTAGATCTGGCTAACCAATCAGAGAGAGTTTTGTTCTAACATTTCTAATCCACCCACTGGGCTACTTGTTGTGGATTGCCTTAGCTTTTACGTTCTTTCTTTATGTACAGCGTGGGGTGTCAAAGTCGAGTGTGGTGCAACTTGTTATGTAATCTGTTTTCGACACACTTCAATAATAGGACACCAAAAACATCTAAAATCTACAGTGTAATTGGGGCGCAAGTGCGGCGTGTGGCTATAATGTGGCTAAAAATAGAGGGTTTCAAGTCAGCCAATAGCAGTTGACTGCATTCAATAAAAGTTATTTCATTAAAGTGCCACCGCAAGCCCCAACCTAGCGAGACTTTTCAGTAATCATCACAAAAAGCTAAAGCCTCATGAAGCTCACCAATGAAGCCTTACCCAATTTTAACTGGGGTTGGGGTGGCCCTAAGCTGGAATTCATTTTTGCCCAAGCTGAAATGGGCTTTAAAAAAATGAATTGAGTTTCGATTGGTTTACAAACCAATCTCGCTAATCCTTGGCTTGGCTTGAGTGAGCGCATATAAACCAGAGTGAGCGTACGTCAGGTCGCAAACCATTAAGATCAACCAATTCTATTCTACAACGTCTACAATTCTACAATGAAGATCAACCAGTTTTACAGTAGCGGTGGCAACAGCCGGCGACGCCGAGGTGGGGGCCAGCGGCCTGTGTCCTGTTTTCTATGCGCGGGGCCACAAACCGTGGCCCGCTGCCCTGCCGTCGCACAAGTGCGGCAGCAGCAGCAGCAGCAGCAGCTACTACTTGGAACGAGGCTGCAGCAGCAGCCGCAGCAGCAGCAGCCTAACAAATAAATTGTGCAAATTCAAATAAATTGAATCGAATTCATATTCACTGGACAAATAATTGTTTCGTGTTGCTTTTTCTTATTTCCTACTGAAAATGAGAAACTTAATTGACACAGCTTATTGCAACGATCTCTTTAGAACTTCAAATGATGAAGTTTTAGAGCTTAATTGAATGTTTTCAATGATTGTTTTCAATTGTACAAACATCGACATCACAGTATGCAAAATAAAACATTATCAATAAAGGGAACTCAATGACAGCTGATAAGTTTAATAATTGCTATGTAAATACTCATTTTCAAAAACAGTAACGATGATGATGGATTTGCAGAAGGCTCTGCCAACAAGACAGTATCATTGCACATAGATTTGACATACAAGTCAATTTAAAATTAGATCCCATTTTGATAGTTCAAAATGGTTAGCTAATATCAATGGCTAATTAAATATCAATGGATAAATTTCTAATCTCCTTTCTTTTTCTTATTGATTCCAGTTCTGATCAGATCCTATTTCTCATCTGACCTCTTTTCTTAGTAATCCATTTTGTATCATTCTTCATTATAAATGCATGCCTGACAATTTATCTTTTAAAATAGAATAAGGCAGGTACCAGGTGTGCAGATTCATGAATCATGGGACTGGTCTTTGTCCACTGAAACATTTTTGAATGTTTTTTTTTAATGTTTTTTTTGAATGTTTGAATCATGAGCCATGGTTCAAACTCTGGTTTAGCCATAATTCAAACGCTGGATTAGCCATGATTGAAACTCGGGTTTAGCCTTCATTCAAACTTTGGTTTAGCCATGATTCAAACTCTGGTTTAGCCATGATTCAAACTCTGGTGTTGCCATGGTTCAAACTCTGGTTTAGCAATGATTCAAACTCGGGTTTAGCAATAATTCAAACTCGGGTTTAGCCATGATTCAAACTCTGGTTTAGCCTTGATTCAGACTATGGTTTAGCCATGATTCAGACTCCAGTTTAGCCATGATTCAAACTCTGGTTTAGCCATGATTCAGACGCTGGTTTAGCCATGATTCAGACTATGGTTTAGCCATGATTCATACTATGGTTTAGCCATATTTTAGACTCTGGTTTAGCCATGATTCATATTATGGTTTAGCCATAATTCAGACTCTGGTTTAGCCAAGATTCAGACTCTGGTTTAGCCATGATTCAAGCTCTATTTTTGCAATGATTCAATCTCAGATTTTCTTTTGTTTATAATATTTTATTTACGAAATGAAAAAAAATAAATTAAAATAATATTCAATCACTACTGGCTGAAAATTTGTCTAAATGATTTGACGCAGTGCAGAATCGAACCCTAGCCTAGCCTAACTTATTCCTAGTGCCTACACATCGGCTATTCCGACTGTTGGTTAGTGGGTGCAGAAATCAGCCTTATAAAATGAATTCTCAAAGTTCTGGATTTGTACAATGAAGTAAGAAAATAGAGTACACTCAGTCTCGCGGTTGGTTGTGTTCATTTATTTCCAATTTGTCTCCAGAGTGCAGGCTTCAAATTCAATCAGCTAGGGGTTGTTGCGCAATTTGACGATGCAATTCTAATTCAGTGGCTGTCAGTGAAATTCTCAATAGGCCAAAATGGTTTGACCTTTTAAAAAAATCATGTTTTTCGAATATTTAATCCCTTTAGCAATAAAGTTAAGGTTAATAAAAATACGTGTATAATTGTCCCCATATTTGGCATCTTTTGGTGAAGAAATGGTGAAAATCGGTTGAGCCGTTCGGGAGAAAATCAATTACAACCAACCAACCAAACAAGCAACCATTTCATTTTTAGTATAGTGGACTAGCAAGTTTTGCCCCCCTTTGGGAGCCTTATTCAGTACTTTAAAGTGAAAATAATACGAAAATAATAATGTTCTCTACTTAAAATAGGAATTTTTGGAGATCGTTAATAACGCATTTTAGGTAAAACAAAACTATTAACTGTTTTACAGTTTCTTTTTTAGAGCCAATTTATGTCAACGTTTTTGATAAAATGATCTTACTAATTTTATACATAAAATTGTTTAGAGCACTTTTTATAGTTGTTACTGAAAATGAAATTAATGAAATTTATTCCAAGAAATTCCTACTATCCGAGAAATGACTTGCTTTATTCCGATTTTCTTGTTGCTTGGATTGCTCATGTGTACTACAGTTTTATACACATCCAGACAAATTTTGACTTTCTTCATTTGTAAGTAAATTTCTAAGCCCTGCTCATCGTACTAACTGCGACTGCAATGTTCCGAACAATAAGTAGCTCAGCATTGCAACTATTGCCATTGAATGAGGCCCCTCTTATTATAATAAATGACTTAAAGAGTCAGTTCAATGCAGCTATCTCATTGTGAATGGACTTTGCAAAAGCAACTGGAGCTACATCCTTCGACCTTTGGTTTGTCGCTTTTAATAAAGCTAACACTGGCTATATATAGCTATGATATATGATATATATTATCATACTAAATTCCCCGACCCCCTCTCTTTTCTAGTCACACTCCTCAGCAGACTTCTCTTTTCTTTTTTGCCTCATTCACATTGTCAAATCTTATTTTGAATCTTACACATTACATTTACATGATTATAAATAAAAATAATAATTCTGAAAATGAAAAATATATATATAAACTGCTTAAAAGTTTTGAGCTTCTTCTAGATTCTTTTAATAAATATTTTAGCCTGGTGATTAGATTCATTAGGTATAAATTGGATATACAAAGAATGAGTATTTAGATAACTATAATTTCATTATTCTTTTTCAGATTATGGCTGAATTCCTGAACTGTCCGATATGTTTCGTAGAAAAAAATCTGCATGTAGCAAGGTCTGACAACATGAGGAAACATATAATTAACGTTCATAAATTGAACACCGATTCTACGGAGTTAGCAATAAAAGTTGCAAAGCTTAAAAAGTATAAAACATCGGAACTTCACATGTGCCCCATGTGTACACGTAGGCACAAGAGACTCATTGCGCATGCATATGAAGGCAAAGCACAATGAAGTGATGCCGAAGACGCTGGACGAGGCACAAAACAACGCAAAGAGTTACTTCTCGATGTGCACCGAATTTTTTCGCTGTGGATGCATGGGCCAGGTGCTTAGGCATCCCAGGAATAGGGCAAGTATTGCTAAATAGTACTTTGCTAAATATTACCGCGTTTACGAGAAGTGCATATATTTTAACAGTGATGTATATATAGTAACAATTTTGTTTTACGAACTACGTACAAAAAGCGTGGAGGCAAGTAAGATTAAGGACTAGTCTATGTAACAAAAATTCAAAACAACTTCCCCGTATCCAGGCTGCGAAACGTCCACAAAGCTCGTCAAGTGACCAAGCCAGCAAACGGACAAAGGTAAGTATTTCGGTTCTGCAAACCATTATTCTAATGATTTTTTTACTTTATATAATTTTCTGAAAGCCTGTAGTAACACTTTTTAGAATCAAAATAAATGAATATTGTAATTGGTTTTCTGTAAGCATTAAGTAACTTTTTCTAGACTATAAAAGTGTCATCCAAAATCTAAATTTTTCCTCAATCTGGCTGAAATGCTTTCCCAGTGGCAAACGAATGATGATGTGCCTTGCGAGCCTCACCTTTCGGCCTCACCTTGCGAGCCTCTGGTGCCTCTGGTGCCTCAGTGTGACTCGGCCTCACCTGAGGGGCCACCACATTCGGCCTCGGCCAGTGCCAGCAGTGCCACAACGGTGCCGAAGAATAGTCCAACCGGCCGTGGACATTCTCATGAAGCGGTGAGTATGTCACAATATTCACGTCATTCCTAAAGAATTTATCAGACAGTAAATTCAATGTATTTTTGTGTCAGAAAGTCCAACATTATTTCGCGTAGTAAGTTTTTCAGGAAGGGCACAATTCTTTTAGTAATCACGTTCAGATCAAAATTATAAAAAACAACCCTAACCCTAAACCCTAACTCTTATATGGAAGAGTATGGAAGCTGTATAAATAGCATATACATACTCTTCCATACTTTCTACGCGTCTGAGTTGGTTCAGAAAGGTTTTATTTTTTCGTTTGAAATTTGTAAGCTGACGAGGAATTTTGGACAATAGTTACTCCCTGCTTACCGTATGCTACTTTACATGACGAGGTATTTTTTAACTTATTTCATAGTTACTCCCTTCTTTATTACGAGCTAGAGAACTGGTCGAACTCGCATCGCTGGAAAGCGTCAAAACCTCATTGTCGAGACCAATAGGGGTGACTTAAAATTGCTGCCGCTTTGTCTATAAATAAGCTGGACCTGTGCCACTTGCGCCAGTCGACAGAGCAATAATTGAAGTACCATCTGACGATTGCGGCACTCTAATAATAGATGCTCTCGTTTTGTTTTGGCAGTGGGTTAAACATGCATAATATCTCTATAGAATTTCCTATGTAATCTGCATACAAAGTCCCAGCTACTTCCTGACATCATAGGCTGGCTTTTTAGGCCGCAGATTTCGACGGCGATGGCTTCTACATTTATCATAGAGTACAGGGACTCAAAATTCGTCGAGATCTACAGGATTAAGGGGGGTCCTGAAATCGATTGTGCCACCTACTGACCTAAAAGTAGTCGTTTGTAAGGCCTAGGTATAGCCCACTTTGACGGGCTGCCATGTTTAAATGACTTGGTCTGAGCACGTGCGACTGGCGTCACTAGATGGCTGGTATAATTTTGAATCTGACGCCGTTTGTCAAGTAGATTTCGGTCCATCTAGAGCCAACCGGCAGCCGCTAGACTAAAGCGTCAAAATCTCCTCATACGCAATCTGCCAGTAGGGGGGTCCGGACCTATAGACGCACTTTAACGGCCTTCTGGTCGTTTTTTTTCGACGTTCTTGGTGTCATTGGAAAGCTCTAGAGATGTCCTATCGATTTGCCATCTAATAAAATGCTTGTCGATAAATGAAACCAACTTTGCTTGTTGAAGCCTGACTTAGTGAAACTGGCTTTTAAATTAGCTTTAAAAGCTAATCTAATGCTTTTGAATAGGCATGCTTACCGTAAGGAAAGCAAAAGGGTATCTTGTCTCGATTGGTTAGTTGGGTTTTGCACTACATACAGTACAGCCAGATATAGCTGTTGTACTGTCATAGTAGTGTTGTACTTATGGCTTATGACTATAAAACTCGAACTGTTCTGCAGCTTGGAAAATTATAGTAGCTAGCTATCTAGCTAATGGAATTGTCCTGGACAACAAATTGTTGTCAACGATAGTTTAAATAGCTAAGCAACCATTCAATATTAATGGCTATAATGTAAAATACTATTTCATACATGCTACATAGACAATAATCTGTCTGTTTCTGGCTAGCTAGCTTAATTGATTTTAAAGTAATGTAGAGAAAAATGCCAACAATATTGATTGAAATGGATAGTGAGAGCTACTTAAATGTAGCTACTGTATTGTATGCAGGGTAGCTATATTATATACTAGCTAATAGTCTAGCTATTACTAAGCAGTGTAGTAGCCATGCAGATTGCTGGCTTGACTAGCTGGCTAGACATTAATTTAATAATTTAATTTTAATGGTATTGGCCTAGATCTCTATTAATAGCTAGCTAGTAGCTATGGCCAAGCAAATTATATATAATTTGTTGTTCCTAGTAGGCCTAGGCTTAGCTCGCAAGATTCTTGGTCATAGCACCCTTGGTACCATTGTTCCTAATATATCTGTTGCCACTTTTCTGAACATATTGTTGTCCTTATTCATGCTTACTTGTCAATACTTGACCCTATCCTTTCTATCCCTCTTCTAGCTAGTCACTACATCCCTATCCCCTATCCCTTCTCCATAGCCCTCAACCTCAATACTTCCCCTAATAGCTGCTTTCTACCCATATCCTCCCTCCTCTTCCACTTCCTATCCTCCTCCCTGCACCCCCTCCTGCTGCCCTCTCACCTGCTTCCCACTTGCTGCCTCTCACCTGCCTCACCTTGCTACCCCCCACCCTCTCCCCCTCTTGCTGCCCTCCACACTCTTACTACCCTCCACCCGCTTCCCCCTCTTACTATCCTCCACCCTCTTGCTACCCTCCACCCTCTTGCTACCCTCCTCCCCCTCTTGCTACCCTCCACCCTCTACCCCTATTGTTACCCTCCACCCTCTTGCTACCCTCCACCCTCTACCCGTCTTGTTACCCTCCACCCTCTTCCCCCTTTTGCTGCCCTCTCACCCTTTCCCCCTCTTGCTACCCTCCACCCTCTTGCTACCCTCCTCCCCCTCTTGCTACCCTCCACCCTCTACCCCTATTGTTACCCTCCACCCTCTTGCTACCCTCCACCCTCTACCCGTCTTGTTACCCTCCACCCTCTTCCCCCTTTTGCTGCCCTCTCACCCTTTCCCCCTCTTGCTACCCTCTCACCCTTTCCTCCTCTTGCTACCCTGCACCCGCTTCCTTCTTGCTGCCCTCCACCCGCTTCCCCCTATGCACCCCTCACCCACCCACCTACCTACCCACTTACCTACTCACCCACCCCACCCACCACCCTTATCCACTGCCCCCCAGATCTCTCCTGTTCGTTGCATCTCCCCTAGTTCATAACACCTCTATTTGCAATTTCAGTAAGTTGTCTGCATGGAATGTGTTCTTCATGGAGCAGCAGAAGGGAAGAAAAGACTTCAAAGGTACGTTTCGTAATTTTCGGTGGGCATCCGCGTATTTTAGAAGTACACGAAATTATTGTTTCTTTTATGTATATTCTTCGAGGCTAATGCTTTTGTGATGAAATTTTTTTTCAATTTTTTTAATTAAGGCCAAGCTGCAAGTCTAAGCGCTACGTTCACGAATTTGCCTCCGGAAGAATTGACTCGTCTCCAAAATGTAGCCAATGATCTTAATGCTAGGCTAAGCTGCAGTATGAAAATTTCATCTGAAAAGCTAAATCGGAAATCTGAAGCTCTTGTAAGTGATCCACGGTTTGTGTTCAGTTACTGTTTCGTCTCTGCAACAGTTGATACTATTTTATTATTGTTATCATATTTAAACCATATCTTATGTATGTGTTGAGGCCTTTTCGTACCAAATTTCTCGATTACCCCATTACATTCCGAGCCGAACACCCGTCACGGACTATGCTTAAAAATAAATTGTTTTATTTAAATTTTTAATTGCATTTAATGCAAAATTGCAGAATATGGTGGATGCTCCGCCGCCGCCGCCGCCAGACGCGGAGCGAAGACTGAGACTGAAGACTGTTAGACTGAGACGCCTAAGATCAGGCAATCTTCGACTGAAAGTGCGGACTTAAAATATTAGAATATAATATATATTTGAATATTTATAGTTAATTATTTATAGTTGATTATATAGTTCAATATTATATTGAAAATTATATATTAAATTAAATATTTATAATTGAATTACTTTTTTCAAAGTCCGCAGATTCAGCCGAAGATTAGTTGATGTGTTGTTTTTACACTCGCACAGGGATCGATTTTGTCTAGCCATAGTTATAGTTGAAGATAATTGTTAATTGTTATTTGTTAAATGCAGCTGTCGAATTGCGAAGCGTAACAGGCAAACAATCAGATTATATGGGCATCAGCAAAGTTGGTGCGTCATTGACACATGGCCGGAGGCCTATTTTGGATAATTGTGTTGCCTTCAATCTTCTTTCCTTCTTTGCTAACAGCGAAGCTACGGAGTCATTTTATCGCAGTACTTCATTCACTTTGATTTGATATTAACAATACGTTGTGCTAAAGCCTGCACTATTCCAGGATTAACTTGTGTCTGATGGCAGCTGCTGACTCTTGTTGTGCAATTCTGCCTAGTGCACTAGCCACGTGGCTACCTCTCTTCGACCTGTGGTCTAGATCAGTGATGCGCCTGCATTTCCAGTGAGTTACTTGACAAATTTTTAACGTGAATATGAATGAAGATCAAGTCCTGTTTCAATCTGTCCATCACTTGTCATTCTGGAATTCATTTGTCATTCTAAATCTGTCATTCTGGAATTCATTTCTGTTAGAAATACCTGTTAGACCAAGAGCGTCATTTGATAGGCCCACAGCGTCAACTGTTAGACAGCGAGCGTCACCTGTTAGACAGAGCGTCACCTGCTAGACAGAGAGCGTCACCTGTTAGAGAGAGAGCGTCACCTGCTAGACAGAGAGCGTCACCTGCTAGACAGAGACCGTCACCTATTATACAGAGAGCCTGAGGTCAAGCGAATGGGCCTGGACGTCTGCTGTCTGGGTTGGCGGCTTTGGTGGCGTCACAGCGGAAGCGGCGGTGGCGCCACCGGCAGACGGAAGCAGGGCCAGGTGACACCCGTGCTGTCGATATTGGATCCGCAGACCTGCCTCACCGACGCCTGACTTGCGTGTTGAGAAAGTGCAAACCCTGGACTGACCTCAGCGAGACAGGTGGCAAGCTGTCTCGCCGATTACTTGCCAATTGAGAGGGGAAATTCGTGACTGACTTCCACATGTAGGATGCATCACTGATCCAAGCCAAGCATAGGATGCATATATAACAGAGGGCTGTGCAGGAGCAGTCCAAAATTAATACATTTACAGAAATAAGGTATTTTGCAGACTTTGCACAGACCCATGCACAGTAATCAAATGTAATCAGGCGCAATCAACAGTAACGGTTTGTCCGCAGAAAGTTGATGAAATTTTAAAGACTGACTCTTTCTCCTGTTGCGCCCACCTTTGTATGTGCTCCTGATTAATCTGTGCTCATTATTGCTTATATGTGCTCATTCTTGTACTGCTGTGCTGCGATTCTGGCTACGATTCCTACGGCTTCTGCAACGAATCTATGAGCCTATGAGCCTTTGATTCAACATGCCGCTCATCTTATAAACGAGATATTTTTCCGTCACCCTGTCGAACGCCTTTTTTTCTTATCTGCTCACTCTTGCTAATCTGTGCTTTTTATTGTGTTTTTGTGTTTTTTTATTACAAAAATAACAAAAAGCGACTCATGCCTGATTACGAGTATAAAGTTAAGCAACTGCTCATGCAACGTGTACATGAGAAAATTTTGAGATGCATTGTTTAATTCAGATTGCTTCTAGTCTCGAATCGCAATCCCCAACGACCCCAACGATTATTCACGACCCCCAACATTTATTTTATTTGGAGAGGTAACTGAATTTGAAATTGAATACAGAAGTGAATCCACCAGGTGGATTCCACCAGGTGGAAAAATGCATCCATCAGAGTGGGACCACTGACAGTCTGACTGTCTCCTCTGACCATCGCTGCCACACCAGTGCTAAATTTCGTCGAAGCTGCACTATATGGCCTAATATTAATAATATCTCGGATTCATCTACTGACAGACATATAAAGTACGGTACAGTAGTTGTACTGACTTTAGGTTAAGCCAGATAAACACACATATTTATTATTTTGATATGGTCAGTGTTCGTTAAACTCTGACTTACCTCATTATTGGCTTCGTTGCACACCTCATTTTGCTCATAGATGAGTATAAGTTCATGACGAATGCTTCCCTTTAATTTCCGTTTCTCTGAGGGATGTCATATCCGTGTGACATTCAAAAAATCGTGCTGTGCATCCACAAGCTACATGTATATATCTCACTGATAATTTGTAAACGGCTTCTTAAATAAGTGTAATAACTCAAAGGCAGAAGTAGGGCCAGAATTGAAACACAGTAGAGAACCAGTCTGATATCGCGGCTCCTTATATGTGCGTTCATGCAGTCTAATTTCCAGACCCTGGGGCTGGGGATTTGGGGGATCTGGGGATCCCAGACAGACGGCCCACCCCAGTGGCACGCAAACCAAGCATGAGACACAAACATCAACGGGGGTGCACGCAGACAGTGGTGACAAGTGCATGCAAACGAGCTAAGCTAACATTGAATGTCACATTGAATAACTAACAGTAATGTCACATAAGTAATTTGCAATTCCACAAATTAAAGCCCGTCTATTGACAACACATACAGTACATGCACAATTTACACTTTACAGTGTGAGTGATTCCAAGAAAGAAGCTGAAATATGGGCTGGGCTGGGCTGGGTTGAGAGGCCGCGGGACATGGAGCTGGATGAAAAGAAACTCGGCGATGGGCTGGGAGGCTGGGATGATTAAAAGAGACGAGCGTGGCACCAATTGTTGGTTTCTTGAGTTTTCCTAAACGACAATAGGTGCTCACAAGCTCCAGTTTAAGTTTATAACTCTGGCTACATAGTAATAATTAAGTAGTCTGTGTGGTGGGAAACGCATGCAGTTAAGGCCAAGCGTGGCACCAATTGATGGTTTCCCAGTGGGACGACCAGGAATTAACTTACTAAGTTCAGACTGCTCATGGTATTCTTATTAAATTAAGTCTTACGTGGTATTCTTACCAAGACCTTAGTATACTGTCGTACAAAGAGTAGCAATAACAGTTCCCAGTTGTATTCATAATAAGGTCCTTAGAAAGTAATTCCTATAAGAATAGTCATACAATAATGTACAAAAGTTCTTGAAAAAAATTGCCAAGCAAAATCAGTATATTTAACCTTGGCAAAAATTTAAACATGATACATGTATTATGTTTCTACACATACATGTATAACAAGCTGTACCATTAGACATATATATTCATATCTTTAACGGTATCCATTCGTACTAATGTCAGTAGTATATGGCTGTCGTCGGTGTCCCAAGAGATTTGAGCACAATTTATCGAGTCGGATTCAATTGAAAATCCATTTCCTACACTAAATGATTTCCTACACCACTAAATTGGTTTCATGATTTCAAATGATTTCTACTCGAACTTATTAACCTGGAAAGTTACCTAGAAAATTTGACGAAATACATGCGAAAACATTTTAAGTACCTAGCCGATTGCTATAGCTACTGCTTCCATACTACTAGGTACTGCGTTTTCTAAACTATTTTCGGACGAGAAATTCATTCGAGGCGGTCCGAGCTCAATATCTATTGATGAAAAAAAGCTATGACCATCTTCTTACTTTTTAGTAATTTTATCGACTCTGACTACAGTCAGTAGTATATGGCTGTCTGTCACCTCACCCTCTCCTGTCACCTCTCTCCTCCGTCACCTCACTCTCTCCTCTCTGTGCCCTCACTCTCCTCTGTCACCTCACTCTGTGATTCCAAGAATACTAGTAATAATAGTAATAACAATAATAATTTAGTCAGTATACCTTGCAGCAGGTCACCTATGCTGTGCCTGTGCAGCACAACTTTTGCCAATGAGATGCGCTGATATGTTTTGATAAATTAGCTTATGTATTTTCCCCGAAGTTTGACACGGAAAATAATTGGTGAAAAGTCCTAGTTAGACAGAAACATTAATTGAACAAAGTACAGACCCTCACGTAAAAACACATACAGTGCACGCACAGTGAGCATAAAGAAAGCAGGAATTAGAGTTTGAGATTTTATGATTGTCAAACGCGTTTAGAACTTCAGAACTCTCTCCTCTCACTCCGCTGCTCGTTTGCAAGGGAGCACGACCATTGAAGAAATTGCATGACTACCAGGGAAAACTGAATAACATCTCAACAGCTCAACATCTCGGCATCCTGTGTCCGAAACTACTCCTGTTCCAGTGGAAGCTAGCACCGAGAATGATGTCGGTATGCCTGAGTCATTTGCTCCTCCAGTAGAAGATGTTGAATGGGTAGATTTTGACAGCTTTGCTGAGAAATACAGAGGCAGTTACGAGAAACATTTTCTCTTAAATCTGTGTTCCTCTTGCTATGAACACGAAGGTGTATATCGATGTGTTACTTGTCGACTTAGCTGATGTACAAGCTGTAAGAATGAGACACAAAAAGTTTTCAGCCCACAAGTTTCTCATATGGAATAAGGAGAGACTAATGTTTCAGGAACTGGATGCTACTCACGATGCTTTTGAAATGTTTTGCTGCGCTTCTAGTAAATTGAATCTAAATGTCTGTGCGGCTACAAAAGTTGACCTTATAGATCTGTCTGGAAGCGTAAAGGTCATTTTTATTACCTGCGACTCCTGTGATCTTATTGGTGCACTCCTTTCCCATGGGTTCTTCCCTTGTTGCGAAGGGTCAAAGCCTGATTCAGATGGGTATGCATTCTTTTCTTTTACCTTTATGTCCCTGCTAGACAGTTTGTGTATAACTGGGAAGTTGCCTGTTCACAGAGCGGTCAGTACACTGCTCATTGGGCCAACTCTGGGACAAGGTACATATAATTTGGCTCTTGTAAAAAGCACATTTCTTCCGCCGGACTCTGATTTTTGACACCGGGAGATTTTTTTCTAAACATTTTAGCCTGGTGATTAGAGACATTAGCTATAAATTGGGTAAACAAAGAATGAGTATTTAGATAACTATAATTTCATTATTTTTTTCTGATTATGGCTGAATTCTTAAGCTGCCCCATCTGTGTGGAAGAAAATAAACAACACGTTCCAAGGTCGGACAACTTGCGCAAGCATTTATTAGGAGTTCATAAGTTAAACATGGAGTCAACAGAGTTAGGATTAGAAATATAAGCTCAGTCAGCTTATATTTCTTTAGTTTAGCGATTTTAATCCTAACTCTGTTGACTCCGACTGAGCTTTTTATGTGCCCTACATGTGACTATGTGGGCACAAGGGACTCCCTACGAATGCATTTAAAAGCAAAACATAACGATAAGATGCCGCAGCTCGACGACGCGCAAAAAATGCTGAAAAATACATTTCTATGTGCAGAGATTTTTTGCGCAATTGCTGCATGGGCCAGGTGCCTGGGCATCCCAGGCATATATTTTAAATATATGCCAATACGAGAAGTGCATACATTTTAAAAGTGGTGTATATAAAGTAACAATTTTGTTGTACGAACTGCGTACAAGAAGCGTGGAGGCAAGTAAGATTAGGCACTAGTGTTTGTAAAACAATTTCAAAACAACTTCCCCCGTATCCAGGCTGCGGAACGTCCAAAAAGCTCCACAAATGAGCATGCCAGCAAACGGCCAATGGCAAGTATTTCGGTTCTGCAAACCATTATTCCAATGATTTTTATACTTTATATAATTTTCTGAAAGCCTGTAGTAACACTTTTTAGAATCAAAATAAATAAATATTGTAATTGGTCGCGTTCGGCCTCGGCCTCACTTCAGCGGCCACCGCGTTAGGCCTCGGCCTCAAAAAGTACAACCACTGCCACAACGGTGCCGAAGGTGCCAGAGGAGTACTCAAATAGTACGAGCAACGTACAACCGGCCGTGGACCTGATCATGAAGCGGTGTGTCACAATATTTACGTCATTCCTAAAGAATTTATCAGACAGTAAATTTTATGTATTATTATGTCAGAAAGTCTAATATTATTTCGCGTAGTAAGTTTTTCAGGAAGGGCACAAGTCTTAGTAATCACGTTCAGATCAATACTTGTAACAGGAAGTTTTTAATAAAAAGTATTCAGAACGCGATCATTAAGATTTTCAAGGCCAAGAACTTGTAACTAGATCTTGATCTTAAATTTGGTTTCTTATATAACGCTTTTCCGTATTGGTGCATTTAATGTTTAATTTTCTTTCATTTAGGATGTCAAGACCCTTGCGTGCAGAACGCACTATATTTTGCTGAATTCTGCGCAAAGTGATCTGGCGCGTAAGGTTCAGTACGCTACAAGGGAATCCATAAATTGGACAGAAGAGGACAAATATAGATTTCTACGAGCTCTTAAAAGATTCGGCAAAGAATTTGCTCGAATCGCCGCCGCCATCCCTAGCAAGACGGTGGCGGAATGCGTCTCCTTTTATTATAGCTCGAAGTATGAGCTATACTTCAAGGAGTTGTACGCCGCCAAGAAGCGAGCAGCCAGGCGGAAGCGGCGAAGCTAGCTAACCCGGATCTGCTGCTGCAGCATCCCGATCAGCTGGGCGAATTGATGCAGAATTAGTTGCAGATTCAGCAGCAGCAGATTCAGCAGCAGCAACCGTACCAGCAGTACCAAAACTGAAACTGAAACCTAAATTCATTTACTTCATAATATCGAATATACTAAAAATGAAATGGTTGCTTGCTTGCTTGTAATTGATTTTCTCCCGAACGGCTCAACCGATTTTCACCATTTCTTCACCAAAATATGCGAAATATGGGGACAATTTTACACGTATTTTTATTAAGCTTAACTTCATTGTTAAGGGGATTAAATATTCGAAAAACTGTTTTAGATAGGATTTTTAATGCATTACATCAGAGCCAGTTTTGTCAATGTGCGTTCCGCTGCCAATTTTAATGATTGCATCAGGGCCAGTTTTGTTAATAGTGAGTACACTGATAAGAATTTCACTGTGTCAAATGTACATAGCTATGTCAACCCCACTGGCGAGACAGTCAGTGCGAATTTATAAATAGATTACATCACAGCTTTTCTCACCCGTGTGTGTGTGTGTGTGTTTGATTTGAATAGGTAAAATGTGCATAGCAGACTTCAATTCAACGATATATTGAGACATCTACTCCTTTCTCAAATCTTTAATCTTAATCTTTAAATCATCAAATCTTTACCAAATCTTCATCAAATCTTAAATGTCCAACAGTCGAAATTCGACTAGCTTGTGTAAAACGACACTTACTATCCACCTGACCGGTCTGTGAGTCGACCTCGACGGCCGAAACCGTTAGGGCGGCGAGCCCGACAGCTCCCAGAAGCAGTAGCAATAGCCACGATGACAGTCGCATTCTATTTTTTAATGTCCTACAGTTTTCTACATGTGTTTACCAGTATTCTAAATGTGTTTACCAGTATTCTAAATGTGTTTAACAGTATTCTAAATGTGTTTACCAGTATTCTAAATGTGTTTATCAGTATTCTAAATGTGTTTACCAGTATTCTAAATGTGTTTACCAGTATTCTAAATGTGTTTAACAGTTTTCGAAATATGTTTACCAGTATTCTAAATGTGTTTAACAGTTTTCTAAATGTGTTTACCAGTTTTATAAATGTGTTTGCTAGTATTCTAAATGTGTTTACCAGTATTCTAAATGTGTTTAACAGTTTTCTAAAAGTGTTTACCAGTATTCTAAATGTGTTTACCAGTATTCTAAATGTGTTTACCAGTATTCTAAATGTGTTTACCAGTATTCTAAAAGTGTTTATCAGTATTCTAAATGTTTTTACCAGTATTCTAAATGTTTTTAACAGTATTCTAAACGTGTTTACCAGTATTCTAAAAGTGTTTACCAGTATTCTAAATGTCTTTACCAGTATTCTAAATGTTTACCAGTATTCTAAATGTGTTTACCAGTATTCTAAATATGTTTGCCAGTATTCTAAATGTGTTTACCAGTATCACATCACAACATGGGGCCGCTGCTTGCCGACACCTCAGCCGTGCCGCATGGCTGGCAGGTGTACTTCATGGACCGCGAGCTGGAAAGCCGCCTGAGCCTCAGCCAGAAGGTGAAGCCGCAGCTGCTGGAGCTGCTGCAAACTGTACTGCACGAGTGCAACGGCTATGTGCAGAGCCTGCGAGCTGCTGCTCAGCGGATCAGTGGCGACCCTGAGCTGGGAGATGCGCGAATTGTGATTCACCCGGACCGAAGACCAGCTGGGGAACACATTCGGTGAGTGAGCTGTGTTATGGAGCTGCTCTTTGGGATAAACCTGGGATAAATCTGTTGCATTATGTGAAATACCTGCGGCACCAATTCAATTTCCTGTTCAATCCCAGGCGTTACAATCTCCCTACTGCCAATGAGGTTGGCATCCTGGTTGTCGGTGGTTCCGAGGACGCACCGACAAGTCGTGACGTTGTGATCCGACTGCGCGGAGGCGAAGTTTAGCGCATTTCCGAGACGCACCGGTCCTATGACCCTCTGGAGTACGTGCTGCTGTTCCCGAATGGCGAGGACGGTTGGCACCCGGAGCTGCAGATGGCGAATGGGCGGAAGCTGACGCCCATGAAGTACTACGCCAGCGAAATCATGGTGAGAGGTGGCCAGTTTAACGTGCTGCATTACAGCAGGCGCCTCTTCCAGCAGTACCTGGTAGACATGGCTGCCAAGATCGAGTCCGAGAGGCTGCTGTACCTGCGCACTCATCAGAACGATTTGCGCAGCGAGACATACAGCGGCCTACGAGACACTCTGTTCGCTGCTGATGGCAGGAGCACCGAGAGAGACCCCAATGAGATTGGTAAGCCTGCCCATGTGTACCTGTCTTCCAGCTTTGTTGGTGGACCCAGGTACCTGATGGAGCGACTGCAGGATGCAATGGCCTACGTGCACAAGTTCGGCAAGCCGGACCTGTTTGTCACAGCCACGTGCAACCCGAAGTGGCCGGAAATCAGCGTGCAGCTGCTGCCCGGTCAGCGGGCTGAGGACCGCCCGGACATTGTGACTCGAGTCTTTGAGCTGAAGAAAAAGGCTCTGCTTGAAGTGCTCAGGAAGCGCTTTGGCAAGGAGGCTGCGCATGTGTGCTCCTTGGAGTACCAGAAGCGCGGTGAGTGAAAGCAGATTTTCATACAGTATTGACAACCTGGATTAACAAATTCATGGACTTTTTGCCAACTCGCCTCAGGCCTTCCCCATGTGCACTTCCTGCTCTGGCTGGCGAACGGGAGTCGAGTCACCCCGGATCGCTACGATGCCAACGTGTCTGCGGAGATCCCAGACCCACAGCGGCAGCCAGTGCTGCACGAGCTGGTCAAGACCAACATGATCCACGGGCCGTGTGGCGAGCTGAACCCGGCCTGCCCTTGCATGGAGAACGGCAAGTGCAGCAAGAGCTTCCCGAAGGACTTCCAGCCGGTGACGCTGACGAGCGACAGTGGCTATCCGTTCTACAGGAGGCGCTCCCCTGAGATGGGAGGCTTCACGGTGGACAAACTGTTCAAGGGTCGCAGCATCCGAATGGACAACAGGTGAGTCAGTAGCTGCGTGGCCATAGTGTTTCTGTGCTCTGCAAGCCGCTTCTTCCGTCCAATCACCAGGTGGGTGGTGCCATACAACCCTGACCTGCTGCTCCAGTTCGCGTGCCATTTGAACGTTGAAGTTTGCGCCACTGTCAAGTCTGTGAAGTACGTGATCAAGAACTTAATGAAGAATGGCGACATGGCTGTTTTCAAAGTCGCTGCCACCGCAGGAGCTGCTGAATCTCAGCCGAGTGCTCCTCCTGAGAGGCAGGCGAAGTCACGGGATGAAATATCCGAGTACCTGTCTGCACGCTACATTGGTCCGATGGAAGCTGTAAACACCATCCTGGCCTTTGAGGTAATTGCTCTGCTGTGATGTAGCTGTGATTTTAGCACTGAATTTAGTCTTGGCGGTCACTCTGATGCTCAAAAAATATACTCACCTTTGCCCAGGTGCACAACAGGTTTCCGGCGGTCATCCGACTTTGCGTGCACAAGACGGAAGAGCAGCTTGTGTACTTCAACGAGCAGACCGCGGGCGACAGAGCAAAGGTGCCACGAGACTCGACACTGACGGCCTTCTTCAAGCTGTGCCGCACTGACGAGTTTGCCCGCCTGCTGCTCTACACAGAGGTGCCCGGCTACTTCGTGTGGCACCCGAGTGCGAGAGAGTGGCGTCGAGCCAAGCAGGGCGCCAATGTCGAAGGACATCCCGGCGTGAAGCGCAACACCAACATTGCGCGGATGTACACGGTCAGTCCCAGGGCTGGTGACCTGTACTACCTGCGGCTGTTGCTGCTGCACGTGCGAGGACCGACCAGCTTCGAGTCGCTGCAGACCGTGGCCGGCGTGCTTTGTGCCAGCGACAAGGCCGCCTGCATGGCTCTCGGCTTGCTGCAGCGCGATGATCACTGGCATCGCTGCATGATTGAGGCTGTCCAGAGCCGAATGCCGCGAGCTCTGAGGCACCTGCTGGCTGTCGTCCTCATCTGGGGCGAGCCAGACGACGGCGCTGATCTGTGGAGCAGCTTTGCAGAGGATCTCTGCGAAGACCTGCGCTTCCACCACCCGGACCTGAGCGCCGAGGAAGTCAGTGACCTGGCTCTGCGGGAGCTGCAGAGCATGCTGACGTCAATGGGCGGCCGCAGTCTGCAAGAGTACGGACTGCCTGCTGCCTCTGCAATGCCGCAAGTCGGGCCGCTGCAGTTTGACACGGTCGAACAGGCGGAGATCACCGAGATGCGGCTGCCAATGCTCACGGCCGAGCAGATGGCCACCTACGAGGCTGTGACTGCGGATCTTGTCGCTGGCTCGGGCGGCCTGCATTTCCTTGACGCTCCTGCAGGCACTGGCAAGACCTTCCTGCTGGAGGTTTTGCTGGCGTTTGTGCGGAGTCGAGGGGAAGTCGCCCTGGCTGTTGCGTCGTCTGGAATCGCAGCCACCCTGCTGCCGGGTGGACAGACGGCACATTCAACGTGAGTTTTCTGGTGGAACTGGAATGCCTTTTTCGTGTTCTACCCAGACCATTCAGTCCCCATCAATATTTTTGTTAGGTTCAAGATCCCAGTGCAGCTGGTTCGCTCTGACAAGGACGTGTGTTCTATCCGAGCGCAGTCTAAACAGGCCGCAGTCTTTCGCACTGTGCGGCTGATCGTATGGGACGAGATCTCCATGACAAACCGCAAGGACCTGGAGGCTGTCGACCGCAGTCTGCGAGACCTGCGGAAGCAGGACTGCCCATTCGACGGAATCGTCGTGGTGTGCTCTGGAGACTTTCGCCAGCTGCTGCCGGTGGTGAAAAATGGCACACGCGCTAACAACATCCTGGCGTGTGTGAGCAAGTCCCCGCTGTGGTCTTTGTTTCAGAGGCACCGCCTTTCCAAGAACATCCGGCTGCAGAGTTGTGCTGATGCTGAGCTGTACCATCGCTATATGCAGCTGCTCATGCAGGTAAGTTTTGCTATTGCTGCTTGTAGGAGTAGATCACATGTGTAGCCTGCGATTCTCTTGCATTTTCCTGCCCATTCCACACAGATTGGCTCTGGGTTGGCTGATCAGTCGGATGACACCGTCCGCCTTCCTGCCGAGATTGTCATTTCGGCGGAGGCGCCGCTATCCGAGCTGATCCGGTTCGTGTACCCTTCGTTCGAGGCGTCAGAGGAGCGCGATAGCTACTTTGCCAGCCGAGCCATCCTGGCGCCCTACAACGATGCGGTTGACGCGATCAACAACGAGTGCCTGGCCATGTTCCCAGGCCAACTGCGCGAGTATCGCTCGGTGGCTGAGCTGGATTGGAATGGTAGAATATGCAATACGGAATATATCTGGAAAATTCCAGAAACGAGTAAGCCCCTTAAAACCCGTGAGTCTAGCGCAGACATGCTGAACTGGTATTTAAAGTTGAAAGTTTCATACCCAAGACTAGAGAGACAGACGATCAACAGCAACAACAGAACAGCAGCATTCAACAGAACAACAGAGAAATGCATATCAACAATTACTTCAACAGCGGCGGGCCAGGGCGAGGCGGCCGACGTCGCACCGGACCCCGGGGCGGTCCAGCCGCTGGATGTTATTTCTGCGGTGGGCCGCACCGGGTCATCCGGTGCGACCGTATGAGGGCTCTCGGCCTGGCCCTCCAGCAGCAGGAGCAGCAGCCGCCACCGCAGCAGCAGCAGCCGGCACCGCAGCAGCAGCAGCCGCCACCGCAGCGGCAGCAGCAGCAGCCGGCAACGCAGCAGCAGCATCAAGAGCGGAATATAACAGCCGCGGTTGCCCGGATGGGCCTGACGGCCGAAACAGTTCCGCCGCCTCCACCGCCGCCGCCGGCTGCCGGAAGGAAGAAATGAGTGAGATGAAATGAAATGAGAAGATAAAAGTTCCGCCGCCTCCACCGCCGTCGCCATCTGCCGGAAAGAAGAAATGAGTGAGATGAAATGAAATGAGAAGATAAATACAAATATACAATTATGATGTATAATGATCTATAACTAAGATTGGAAATCATATTCCTTGATTGGAAACAAGGAATTATTGTCGTTTCTTTTTTTGCCGCTTCGTTCATATCGACATTACGTATAATTTACCGCTTTGTTTAAAGATTCTTTCATGTCGACATTACGTATAAGTAGTACTTGCTCTCCTCCGTGTCTAGATTTAATTCGGTTTAAGAGACCTCTTGAGACAGCTCAATGAGAATTATTGTGCCTTGTTTTCAAGGTGAAATTTGAACAGAGAAAGTCAATAGGAGAAAGCATTAAAACTCTACTGTTGACCACTTGTGAAAAGTACTGGAAGCAAAAAAAACACACTTTGCTAGCAATTCAAGAAACAAAGAACAAAGAAGTCATTTATGTACTTCAAGTTAATTATAGTCAGCTATTTGACAAAAGTATATAACCCAGACAGACAGAGTGATAGACAGACAGACTATAGCGCATTAAGTTTAGTGTGTGTTGCTTCTCGGTTTGATGTCTCACTCTTCTTCTTTCGATCGGCTGGCCGGTTCGGGCCGGTTCCGATTTTGCTGTCAGGCCGGGTCGTGTTTGCGCTGAAATGAATGGGTGGGTTTCGGGGCGTGTCCACATCTAACCTATCTGCTTTCAGTTGCTTGGCCTCTAGGCTATTGCTATTTTTAGCCTACCTCCTAGAGCTCTCTCGAGTTCCTTTCAGATTTATAAGTCTTATACAGACAGACAGATTGACAGACAGAAAGACAGACAGACAGACAGAGAGACAGATGGACAGACAGACATACAGATCGACAGACAGACAGACAGAGAGAGAGACATATAGTTGGAAAGACAGATAGAGAGACAGACTGACAGACAGAGTGACAGACTGACAGACAGAGAGACAGATGGACAGACAGACATACAGATCGATAGACAGACAGACAGTTAGAAAGACAGACAGACAGACAGACAGACAGACAGACAGACAGACAGACGGACAGACAGACAGACAGACAGACAGACAGACAGACAGACAGACAGACAGACAGACACACAGACAGACAGACAGACAGACGGATGGACGAATGGACATATACATATATACGAGTATATTGGTATATTAGATAATACGTGGAGCAGTGAGTCACGCCCATAAAGCATATAGCACATTTACACTCCGTAAATGATAGCCGTACCCAACGGTGGGTACGGCTCAGTGACTCATTGGAATTTCAGAGGCGGGTTAGACTTTTGAAAATGGATAGTTTCGTCAAACGTAAGCCGACTGGAATACCCTAGGGATTACAGCCATTGCAAAATTGGTTTTGAATTGAATAGCAGTTCAGTAAGCGTGATTCAGCAGTCGACCATTTTTTCAACCAATCAGAATTTGGGGACACACAAACCGACCCTGTGAATATAAGTCACAACGCAGGCTTTCATATGGGAACTCCTAACTACTCAGCTAGACTCAAAGTAAGTTTAAGTTACATTATTTACATTTGTACTTTGATATTGTCGCTTATTTTTCCTTCTATCTCACTTACCATGGCTTCCTACAACGGCAACAACGAGCACAAGCGGCCGAAGCTGATGATCGAAGGTTTGCGCCTCGGCTGGATGTCAGCCGCGATTACTGGCGAAGTGTCTGGCCAGACGACTGCCATTAGGAACTTCAATAGCACTAGAGGGCCAGGCCAGGTGTTTTCATTCATCCTTGTCGACAGCACTGCCGAGATTCGCGTCTGTGTTTTCGGCAAAGACCTGCAGGAGCTGCATGTCGTCTGCAGGGCGGGCCAGGCTGTCCGCATTGCCGGAGGCGAGGTGAAGATGGCGGCCGCTCAATTCAACACCGCGGACAACAAGTTCGAAATTGTTGTGTCTGTCGACTCGAGAGGCAGCATTTATCGCAGCAACGAAGTTGTTGAACCGCGTGCACCCGTGTTTACGCCGATTTCAGAACTCGAGTCCGTGGAGTCGAACAAGTAGGCGTCATGATTTTCATACATTTTTGGGTTTTATACTAAAAAATGGAACTCGTGCAATGCGGGAATAAAAGACTGATATTTGAGTAATCAATACCACCAATTCCACAGGCACGTCAGTGTACGCGGTGCAATCGCGTCGATTCAGCCGGAAAGAGAAGTCACGAAGCGAGACGGATCTACGGTTACCCTCACAAAGGTGAAGCTGGTAGACGCTTCAAAGTCAACGGTGGAATGCGCCTTCTGGGGAGCCTCGACCTCCCAGGTGGCCGACTGGTCGGTTGGCGACGTTCTAGAAGTGCAGAGAGCAACGGCCCAGCGGTTTTCTGGACTTGTCAACCTGAGTTGCAAGGAAGCCAAGAAATGTGATGCCACATCATGGCCAGAACTGCGGAGCCTGGTTGATTCGTCGGACTCAACCCAGGAGGATTTCTGTCCCGTGATGGCATCACAGCAGGCAAATTCTGAGCGGCACCGGCCGACACCGCAGCAGTCGAGGTCGGAAATCGTCATGGACTATCCCCGGAATTTCTACGAAGCGTACAGCAGTGTGCAGCAGCTCCGGCTTCGCTTTGAGGGCTTGGAGATAGTTTACACGCAGAGCAACCAGGAGCAGGCACATGTACAACCGCAGACCAGCACGCCAGAACCAAGCTTCCAGACTCATGATGCTGATAAGAATTCAAATGAGTGAGTAAATCGGGACAGACTTAAAATTCAATTGTGTTCTTGATTGTATTATTAAAGTCACATGGAGTCTCAGTGAAGTATTTTCGCCCGGATGATTCACTGAGTAAATCCTACTATTTAAGGGTAGGTCGCTGCAAATCAGATTATGGGCTGACAGAGAGTCTGTGAACTGTACATATCAGCTGCTTTATGTACTGCTGGAGGTTCCAAACTCTGATAAATGGGATTTGCAGCTGGCGAGCTCTGAAGCAGCTATTATGCAGAGCTGGTGAAAGTGACTTTGTGTGTAATGGTGGCTGCATGAATGTTCCATTGCCTATACCCAATGCATGCAACTATCGCAGTGAAGCGAGTCAGGCAGTAGTCAGAATGACTTGAGTTATCAGTGCCTCTGTTGCACCAGTCTCTGACTACTGCTTGATGGTTTTACCTGCTTAATCGACAGTTCCTACTGCCCCATAACTGCTTTTTTAGTGCAATAATTACATGTTATTTTTTTAATAAAAAATATAATTGATTATAGTGCAAGGTAGCAATATTAACATTTTACAGTCCCTTTTACAGCAAGGGCAGATAAATGCATTATTTTTTTTATTTTAAAGATTCCTGAGTTCCTAACTTTTTGGTGCATATAAATAAATAAAATTGTATAAAATTAATTCCGGGTGCAGTTTGAAACTTATTGCATGCTCCGTTATATAAATTAAAACTATATTCATAATTAGGAAAAGAAAAGCTTAGACTAGCAAACAGTATGTAAAAAAACTAAAAAAGCACTGTCAGTTGGGCAGACGCTTGAGCAAAATGCATTATATATCTTTGGGTATACATGGCATTGTAGGCCAGATTGAAGGCTACTTTGTTTTCCAATTGACCCCAACAATTGTCAAGCATTTTGCATATGGAAGAGGAATAAAATGGTTCTATTCAGTAAAAGTGATTACTTTCTTGCACAAAATTACATGTTTTATATAAAATGGTATTTGATTCAAAATAATTTTTGACAATGTGAATGATGCATATGAGAAAAGAGAAGTCTGCTGATGAGTGTGACTAGAAAAGAGAGGGGGAATTTAGTATGATAATATATATCCAGCTATATAAAGCCAGTGTTAGCTTTATTAAAAGCGTCAAAGGTCGAAGGATGTAGCTCCAGTTGCTTTTGCAAAGTCCATTCACAAGAAGATAGCTGCATTGAACTGACTCTTTAAGTCATTTATTATAATAATAGGGGCCTCATACAAGGGCAATAGTTGCAATGCTGAGCTACTTATTGTTTGGAACATTGCAGTCGCAGTTAGTACGATGAGCAGGGCTTAGAAATTCACTTACAAATGAAGAAAGTCAAAAATTTGTCTGGACGTGTATAAAACTGTAGTACACATGAGCAATACAAGCAACAAGAAAATCGGAATAGAGCAAGTCATTTCTCGGAAAGTCGCAATTTCGTGGAAAAAAATTTAATTTTATTTTTAGTTAATACTAAAAAAGTGCTCTCAACAGTTTCATGTATGAAATAAATAACATAATTTTTATCAAACACGTTGACATATGCAGGGCTCTAAATAAAGACACCGTAAAAAGTTGATAGTTTTGTTTTACCTAAAATGCGTTATTAACGATCTCTAAAAATTCCTATTTTAAGCTTAAGCTTAAGAAAGAAACTTAAAGTACTCCTGCTAAAAGGTATATAATAGACGAATTAAAAATATTTCTGCTCCCCGAAGGGGGGCAAAACTTGCTAGTAATTATCTATTGTTAATAATTTCATTTCATATAGTTAATAAAGTTAATAAAAATAAAGATAATAATAATAAATAATAAATTCGATTGAAAATCAATCCAAAAACACTTCCTACGCGACTGAGTTGGTTTCATGATTTTAAACGATTTCTAATCCATTTTATTAGGCTGGAATGTCACCTTGAAAAGTTGACGAAATACATGCGAAAACAATTCAAGTTAAGTTCTAGCCGATTGCTAGCTACTGTTTCCATACTCTGAGGTAGTATGTTTTCTAAACTATTTTTGGACGGGAAGTTTATTCCAGGTGGTCCGAGCTCGATGTCTTTTGTAAAAAAAGTTATGACCATTTTCTTACTTTTTAGTAATTTTATCGACTATGAAGACTGTCAGTAGTATATGGCTGTCGTAGGTGTCCCAATAGATTTGAGCACAGTTTATCGAGTCGGATCCAATTGAAAATCAATCTAGAAATGATTTCCTACACGACTGAGTTGGTTTCATGATTTCAAATGATTTCTACTCGAACTTATTAACCTGGAAAGTCACCTAGAAAATTTGACAAAATACATGCGAAAACAATTCAAGTACCTAGCCGATTGCTAGCTACTGCTTCCATACTCTGAGGTAGTATGTTTTCTAAACTATTTTGGACGGGAAGTTCATTCCAGGTGGTCCGAGCTCGATGTCTTGTAAAAAATTTTATGACCATTTTCTTACTTTTTAGTCATTTTTCGACTCTGGCTGTCAGTAGTATACTTGGGGCCTGAGGGACTGGCTCCAAAACCCATATACCCGAGCTGGCTCCCAATATAAGCGACTGCACTGCTTGAAACTTCTTTTTCGTGGAATTTTTAACTACCTTTCATTCTACATTTAAATTTACTTTTAACATACGAACCGTACGTTTCTAATCATATTTTCTTTTCAATGGCTGAAATTTCGAGCATCGAGAAATTACTTGATTCTGCTGTCTTGGCTCATGTACAGATCCCTGGGCGCTTCCCTGCCTCCACACCTTTTGCTTTTCATGCATTGGAGGCCTAGAGCACCACCAGCAATTCCTCAACTGCCCTATGTGTAGGCAAGTGCACTACGTGCCTGACAGCAAATTTGCCGAAGAACTTTTTTTGATTTTTTGAGCAAATCCGCTTGGCCATAGATAGCGATGACTCTTTTTTAGCGGATATGTTCGAGTTGTGGGAGTAATATCCCCAACAACGTTTTTTCTGTATTTTGCAATGCGCAGCACCTCCTCAGCGGCTGCCAAGGCAGCTACTGAAGGTGAGTGTATCTGATCTTGGCCACATTGACTTTTCAAGGTTGTATGTAGGCCAATATTCTGAAGCAGAATCGCAGAATTCTATCGGATGTGAGCCTGGACATTCAAAGCAGTTCAGCAACGGTACTTTTAGTCGACCATGGCATGATCGCTCGAAAGCTGTTGTCTGAATTGTTTGAGGTTCAGGCCTATGATTCAAATCTGGCTTCCATTATGGAAGCACCAGATCGTGCGATTCGATGCAGGCTGAAAGTGGCTGGCTGAATTTCCATCCTATTTCGGCTCGCTCGCTTCAGAAATGATGCGTAAATTGGCATTAGGCTCACAGTCACGCATCGTTATGCGGACTGGCTGGCAGACCTATGCCGATGTCTACGCTCCGCAGCCGCCAGCTAGAACTTTGCACCACCCCGTGGACTTGTACAGCTACAACGAAGCCGGCATTACGGTACAAATGGTTGCCGCTGGGATTTTGAAGCGCGGTTAATGCTCACAGACGCAAGTCTGTCGAGGCGTCCTTCGTCAATGTGCTCAGAACTGGGTTGCCCACAGACGCAAGTCTGTCGAGGCGTCCAGCTCCAGGCTGATAACAACTGTGATGCCCGCGGAAGAAAATCCGCTGAGGCGTCCAGCTTCAGGCTGAGAATTACTGTGATGCCCGCAGACGCAGGTCCGCAGAGGCTCCCAACCTCAGGGTTGAACTCCGCCATAGCCGGTCCCAAGCCCGGTTGCGAAAGGAGGGTTAGAATGGGGCTGCCAAACCCATCCAGTAAAATCCTGTCGCGTTTTCCGTTAATAAAATAGAGTAGAAATCATAAATAGTATGGGCGTTGTAGCTTTTCTATCAATTTTAGTCAATTTTCCGACCCTGCTACTGTCAGTAAAGTGGATTTAAGCACAGTTTACCCGAGTCGAATTCGATCGGAAATCAATTAAAAAATAATTTCCTACGCTACTGAGTTGGTTTTACGATTTTAAATGAATTCTACTCGATTTTATTAACCTGGAAAGTTACCTAGAAAAGTTGACGAAATACATAGAAAGATACACTACAATTGGAGGAAACAAACATACTGTTATTTGTTACTGTATCACTCAACTTTCGGCTCTCCAGAATAAAATATCAAGCTATCGTATTTCCATAAGTTCTGATTTCAGAACTTCAGAGTCTGACTCCCCCGAGCAGCTCCTTTGCTCGCCTACCTGAGCTCCATACATGGCTACAAAATGGCTACAAGATTAATAGATTAGACACTGAAACAGCACAGCTAGCGCTAGGCTGGGAGACTGAGTCCTATAACAACTTTGAATCACAATATAAAGTTCCATGGCCTCATTTGAGTGCTTTCTTTTTGCCCAATCAAGACCAACTCTAAAGGCTAAAGTTAAAATGGAATTTTTTTATTTTTTAAAGTAATTATTTTAATTATTAACTAGTTAACTAGTTTTTTGAATAACTTGCCCAACATTGTCAATATGAATATCAATTAGCTTATAAATTTAATTTTGTATTGTCGACAACTACAATTGGTATCTTAGTATCTATTCACTTCACTGCCAAATAGCAGTCATGACATCCAATTAGCCCCATTCTTTCAACTTGCATTTTATTTTTACTTTGCATTTATACATTTCTTTTTTAGAGTCAAAGCAGACTGGTGCTGTTCGTGCATGGGGGGCTCACATGCCAAGCATTGCAGCAAAAGGCAAGTTGGCTGCCTTATCTGCCTCTACCTCTGCTGCAGCCACATCTAATTGGCAACCTCAGCCTCAGCAAAAAAGCGACCTTCAAAGAAGGACCAGCATTATTGTGTAGTGCCTACAGTCTGGGCTGCCCATAAAGAAGTGCTCTAATAGACGGGCCTTCAATCACGACATTGAACGACATGTTTCAACATAAGTAGTAGCTTGATTATTTATTTATTATATTGTATCTTTATAGAGATCTTCTAGTGTATATACTGAATCTCTGGAAGTTAATTACAAATTTGCAAATATATCCTTTCATTCACAGGCATCATAAACATGGCACTAGAACACCGCACTTTGACAGGCCTGACACCCAAATTGTTAGGCAAATTCTGCCCCGGTTGAAAAACTGAGCGGGCCTCAGCGGGCTTTTGAGCGGGCCATTAGCGGGCCGAAGCGAATCGGCCCGTATTACAGGCCTTTTCCAACAAATTGGCCCGCTGAAACCCGGACCGCTCAGAAGCCCGCTGATTAGCCCGCTAATGGCCCGCTCGAAACCGACCCGCAGATCGGCCCGCTGAATAGCCCGCCGGTTGGCCAACTCAGTGGCCCGTTCTACAGCGGCCCGCTGCAAGGCCCACTGGTTGGCCCGCTGGTTGGCCCGCTCTAAACCGGCCAGCTGCACGGCCCACTAGTTGGCCCGCCAGTTGGCCCGTTCTAAACCGGCCCGGACGACCACCTCTGGCAATTGCGAAGACCGAGTTGTCGCTCGACGCCCAAACCATCTTTGACAGAGCCGTGAGCACCGTTACCGAGCACGCCGGATCCGCCGGTGTCACGCCACCGGTGCAAAATCGCGTCAAGGTGCTGAAAAAGTCAAGGCGACGCGGTCGAGCTGCCCATGAGTACCGTCTGGTGTACTTAGGGCATAAATCGAATGTCCAATAAATGACCTTGGCCGTCGCCATTGTAGGGACGTGGGCGGCCTATGGGCCGTGTAAGTAATCAATGTAGGCCACGTTAGTAATTCCGGAACGTGTAGTTAGCCGCAGCTTCAATCACTAGTAGTTTCTGCCCGCCACAATTAAGAGTGTACAACAGAATATAGCGTGTATAGCATCTGATTAGATTCCGCTTGAACCGTACAAAGACCGCCACGTTTTAGAAAGAGCACGCCAATTTCACAAGTTTATTTACCACGGGATATGCCATAATGCATGTCTGCTTAATCATATATATAACCTCCCGATGTATTTGCATTATTGTATTTCATTGTATATACTCATATATTACCGTATATTATTGCGTAAGGACCCAATTTCTCACAATTAATATGGCAAGGTGCCTGTATAAATTTCAGCGAATCCAATTTGCGTTCTTTTACTAGTAATAGTCACTTAGTTTACCTTTTCATTGCTTATATTGCTTACATTGCTTACATTGCTTATATTGCTTATATATATACAGCATTTGTGCCGTATACAGGCCAATCAGGTCAATCGTTCGTTCGCTAATCAAGTTTGTCAAGGGTCTCTATTTACTAGTAACGTAATAGTAATATTGTTAATTATTTACCTGTGCACAGGGAAGCAGCATGGTAATCTCCAAGCTCAGATGTGTGTCCGACAAACTTGCATGTGCAAAACAGACGACATACACTTGCTTTTCAGAACGACCTAAGCCCTAGAGAAGTTAACTTCTCCGCCATCATGGATGACCTCCTTCGAGACGTGGCGCGAACTATGTCGCCGACTCTTGTCGACCTGATCGGTTACCGGTCCTCAGCTGATTGGGCAGTCGCAGGATCCTATGTCTGACGCAGGGCCGGCTGGCTCGACTGCGAACGACGCCAAATGACGATCAGCTTCGCTACAACGCCGAGACGCAGCTCGGTTCGCCGTCTATGTTTGACGACATTGAGCCGGCTGGTTCGACTGCGAACGACGCCAATGACGATCAGCTTCGCATCTTGGGCTGGTCGACAGGTGAAAGAAGAGAAAGCGGCTGAGCTGGATAACCCCAAGAAGGCAGCCATAGGGTCCTACCTGGCCAGTAAACTTGTCTCAGAGGAGGACAAAAAACTATTAACAGACGCCGAACTCGGCGAGGTCTTCCGCCGTACAGCCAGGACCGTACGGGATCGGGAGAGTTCGTCGGTTCATTGGGTAATCGGGGTGGCCCATCGCCGCTTCGATTCCCCGTTGACAGGCTGGCGCGAATGTGGGTTATTTTGATGGATGACGAGGTTGGCGTGCTGCAAGACTATTTAAGCAAGCGCGCTGCGCTGCTCCCTCTAGGACCTTCCCGGCGGACCATCTCCGACCTTCCTCTCCCCCGCTGGACTTACCTTTGCCGGGCCGGACTCCCACCGGACTCAGAGCACTTACTCCGGACCCAGTTCCCCCCATATAGGGCTTAGACCCGAGAGCTATAAGCTCAGATCAGCGCTCACAGGCCCATTGCCTGCTCCCATCGCTCTTGTAGCGACAGCCACCTCTTTAGGTGAGCCTTCTAATTGAGCCTTTGAGCTCCTGGTGCGTTGGCCCCTGCCAGCATCGCAATAAGCTTATCCCTTCTCTGCCTTTGCTATTTTTGCCCCACCTCTCCCCGAGAACTACGGGATTGCAGCACGCGGCCGAACAACTCCGGATAAGTAACCCGCGCAGCGGTCTTTAATTGCTAACCCTAAGGGACTATTTATTAGGCTAGGCGGCACTTTAGTGAGCAAGGGGCAGGACTTTTGGCTTAATAAACGTTACAATTCTAGCCACTAATTACTTAAGGCCAATTTAAGAACAATCTAAATCCTCTCATCCCGTGTTCGCCTCTATTTTTATTTGTTAGACACCTGTTAGACAGCCCTCAGATATGAGTGGCTAATCTCCTAGGGGTGGGCTCTGGTGATGCCGAGCCGAAGGCTGCGGCAGGAAGACAACTGTACGCGCGCATAAGAGTAACAAGGAGCTAGGGATTCGCGAGTTAAATGCGGGATGTAGCGTGTACATTGCTGTCTAGTGGCGGGGGATTCCTTGGCCGGCTTTCCTCGCTTACTGGCGGATTCCAGTGTGCGCGTCAAATTCCTTTGCCAATTGAATTCTCCTACTTTTCCCCGCCTCTCGTGACCGCGGCCATGGGAGCGAGAGGTGTGATCTAATAATGATCGCTCGCATAATCACTCAGCCAGTGTTCTGCTTAATCTCTCCAGCCTCTGACTTCCTTAACTCACACAGATTCGGATTTGCTAGTTACTTAATGTGTAGGCTGCAATCTAATGTAAAGAATGTGTCTGATGTTTCATGAGTAGGATTCCGGCTATGGATTCTCATTCGAGTTCGGAGTACCACCTTTCTAGACCCCTGTAGCGCGAATTCAGGAATCCCCTTTTGAGGCGTGTCTCGATCCATTCTGGGGCTCTCACCCCAGTCTAAAACGGAAGTTGCAGAATGCCCTATTTTTCGGCTTGTCTAGATCTGCGTGATAAAGTAGGAGCTGTGTACTCCGGGGACCCAAGTTCCCAAATGTCTGCGGTGGCAACGTAGGCGCATTGGGTGGTGGCGCTACCCTCGATCAACTATCCGCTTTGCCGATAGCCTTTCCGCAGTTCTGTGACAGAGGCCTAGGCCGATTCGACCACCGCTACCAAGGTTAGGAGTCAGTTGCGCACGCACTACTGACGACAGAAGACTAGTTAGCCCTGTCCTGTCTGATTCCGAGCAGTCCGACCCTCTCCTTAGACTTTTAGCCGGTTTCGAGCACTGCTTGGGGTAGGCACGGCTGACATGCCTGTGGCCTATGGGACGAGTGGGACTGGCCAGCCTGAGGCCGATAGGACCACTCCCTGCACCCGCTGAACCTCTCTTAATCTCCTCCCTCTCTCCGCGAAATCTCGCGTGTAGCTAAGCGGTCATTTAAGTCGACTCTGTCGCCCGCCCTAGGAATCGTCTCCCATGAGTGCAGGTCAGCGCTTGCAAAACACCCACCCATTTCAAATGGTGGCAGCGGTGGGATCTAGAAAGGGCGCGAAACGAACTTGAAATTTCAATTGTTAGTTTAGCGCTGCAGATTAATGTCCGCGGCCGCGGCTCCTTCTAGATTTCATTTTTCCGTATGCCGAAATCTTATCTCGAAAGAGTGAATCTCAGTTCTAGTGACTGTCATTTAATTTTCGAACAGTTGCAAATTGACTCAGAATTTAATGTAAGGCTTTTGTTAGAGTTTCCAAAATTCTGATTAGTGACTTTCGACTATGAGTAGGCTGTGTGAGCGGACTTCATGCTAGAGTGTCTTCGGGTCATGTGGCTACTGCAGGAGTTGGGGACTGTCTGCGGGGTTTTCCGGCGTGACTGTTCCGGGCAAGGGTAGTCTAAACGCAGTAACCGGGCTTTAGCCCTACGGACTCCTAACCGAGCGAGATCCCGGGTGTATTCACCCTGGGCTTTCCAGTCTTGTAAATCGCGGAGGTGAGCCCCCGGCCAACCCCCCGGGAATTAAGGGCCCTCTGAGCGAATTCGGGGATTAGCTTCTTCTTGGGCGTCACGGAAGGCCTGCTTACATGTACCTGATTCTGAAGGTGCCACGTAACTTTGACCAAGTCTAACTTAGGGGCGGAATAGTTAAGGGAGTCGGGACCCTGAGGGAGTCTAACGACACCCGTGCCCGCGCCCTGAAACTGCCGACCTTGGGGATAGGCTAGAAATCGGTCGGCACGTCCTTTCTAAGAAGCTCTCTGAAGGGTAGTCTTAACGCAGTATCCGGGCTTTTGCCCTACGGACTCCTAAGCCGAGGAGAGGCTCCAGATGAGAAATACCTGGTCTTCCCAGCCTTGTAAATCGTGGAGGTGAGCCCCCGGCCAACCCCCCGGGAATTAAGGGCCCTCTGAGCGAATCGGGAATTAGCCTTCTTTGAGTGACTTATAAAGTCGTGTACTTTCCAAAGTAGGGTGATAGGCTGCTGCAGGCGCTGCCTGCAGTAGTACTGGCCCGCCGTACCTGTAGTGTAACAGTTCGCTATAGGGTTGCAGAATGAGTGCTAGTTAAAACTTAGACTCCTATGTCCCAGTTTCGAGTGCGCGCAAGCAGTTGTCGGAAGCCGAGGCTGGAAGCAAGAGCTAGCCAGGGCCCCAGGCCCTTTCTCTCCCTTCATTGATCCTCTGATCCCTGTTTTACCACTGCAATTGCAGGATCTCATTCACTAGGAGTCAGGAACTCCCCATATCATTTTTGCGAGGTCAGGTGACGCAAGAGCACCGGGCCTACTCGCTCTCTCTTTCCACGGCCCCCAGTCGTGCCCTGAGCATTCCGCTCACTCTATTGTCGCATTCCCGGGGAACTTTATTTCCATTTTTTTGTCCATTATCTGTCCGTTTCTGTCCGTTTTTAGATGGACATGGCACAAAACTGGAACAGCATGTCCGTTTTCTAATTTGTGGACACTGACAGGACAAAAAATGGACATTGGCGGACTTAACACAAAAGTGGACAAAAATTGGAAATAAAAGCGGATTAAAAAGGACAAGCATTTGTGCCTTGTACATTTCTGTTGTCCATTTTTTTGTCCGTTTATCTGCAAACATCTTGTGGACAAAAAGTGGAATTAAAAAAGGAAAATACTGGACTTAGCAAACAATCGGACAGAAGCTGGACGTAAATGCAGTCAAAAGTGGACAAATTGTGCTTCCATGTCCGCTTTTATATCCAAATTGTTGGCCGCTTCGTCGTCCAACGTTCACGGACACAAATCGGACATCTAATCAGACGAATTATGAAATAGTGAAAGTTTTCAGTAAATTTTGAAATAGTGCAGGCAGCATCTACTGTATATAGAATGAGATGCTTATGTAGTGAGCCGTAGCTTAGGTGGCTCCCTTTTCCCGGCACTGAGTGGCTGTCCGGCCCGCTCTCTCTGGCGCTGTCCGGTCTGCCCTCTTTGTCCTCCCTTTCCCACGGCAGCGCTTGCACTTAGTGTGTTGTCTCTCCCCCAGGGATGAGTCATCACCTCTTTGTCTCGCGCTGGCCAGTCCCTTTCTTTGTGTGCGCGTTTGTCTGCACTCAGTCAGCGCATGATTCTCCTCATGTGACTGGCCTCTCTCTTTGTCTCCTAAAGTGCACGTAAACATGTTTACTGCACTTGGGGCTTTGATTATGGGACAGGAGCCTACGTAGGAGTGACGTTTTGGCGCCACTGACGTCAGTTGCTATTTTTAGAAACCACGTGAGCCCATCACGTGCTTTCTAACGTAGCACTGACCCTATGGGAGGCCCTTGCCTATAAAAGAAAGGCCCCGCTCCTCTGGTTCTCTATCCCTTGTGCAGCCCTTGTTCAAACCTTCTCTTGATAACCGTCATACTTGTTCTCTGTGCCATCAGTGTCTAAGTTTCCTACTTCAGTCTCTGCATGTGACTGCTCGTAAGCTCTGTTCTGGCTAAGCCCTGAAACTAACTTAGCCTTCCACCCCACCATCCGAGCTACGCAGGACACTGACAGCCTGTAATTGCAACTGGAACTCTGCACTGTGTGCTTCTCGAGACTTTGTGACTTCGTTTCTTTCGGGCCAAGGATCCTTCACCTCACCGAAGGCAGAAGTCCTGACGCCCTGGTGGCAGCGCTACTACTACACTACCTGATATTCTTGGACTTCATATTGGAGTCCGCCGGATCCTCATTGTTAGCAGGACGACCGGTACAACACTTAACTCCGCCAAAGCTTGTCCCAAGCCCAGTTGCAAAAGGAGGAGGGTGGAATGAGACAGTGTCATTTCATAAAGCATGTATATAACCGTAGTGCTCGGAACTAAGGAGACGTTATTTTATGATAATATAACAAGTCAGAAATAAATTATATGGGGACATATTTGTTCATTTTTTATATGTTGACGTGCTCATATGTTAATATGAACGAGTTATTTTTGTGTCAGTATATTCATATACTGTATTTCAGTAAAAAGTGTATTAATAATTGCACCTAAATTGCAGCACGGCCATGGATGACGAACAAAACCGGCAGAGAAGGCGCGCGGAGAAAAGACGTCTCGCCATGCAACGCAAACGTGCTGATGTAGCGTTGGCAAATGCACTTACCGCCATTTCAAATGCCTTTGTCCGTGTGCCTGATGGTGCTTCTAGTAGTTCGGTCGTCCGTTGTTCGAACGTATCCGCCACCAACGCAGAATCAGAGTCGGATTCTGAGTCGCACGCCAACGCAGGATCAGAATCGGATTCTGAGTCGCACGCCAACGCAGGATCAGAGTCGGATTCTGAGTCGCACGCCAACGCAGGATCAGAGTCGGATTCTGAGTCGCACGCCAACGCAGGATCAGAGTCGGATTCTGAGTCGCACGCCAATGCAGGATCAGAGTCGGATTCTGAGTCGCACGCCAACGCAGGATCAGAGTCGGATTCTGAGTCGCACGCCAATGCAGGATCAGAGTCGGATTCTGAGTCGCACGCCAACGCAGGATCAGAGTCGGATTCTGAGTCGTACATCAACTCGGACGCAGACATGGAATCCGGTGCAACTGTTGACGGCAATGCAGGTGTCAACCAGGTGACTGACGCCAATTCGGACAGCGAAGCTGGCGACAATTCTAACGAGGTATATCCTTAAATATCCTCAATAACATATAGATTATTGGGAATTGACTTAACTGTTTCATGAGTCCTTTTTTTACATCTACTTACGGCGGTATAACAATGATCCCAAAAAATTCAACAGGAAAACGTCATAAATGACGCGATGCGTCAGCCGTATCACGATGCTCACCCATCGGTCTCGTTGAGCGCGGCTATCAGTGAAATTATTGTCTGCTGCAAAGACTTAAGGCTTGGAGATTCCGGTACGAGGCGGATTTTATCAATGGTCCATGCTCTTGTGCCCAACAGTCGGCTTCCCAGTTCAGTGAAGAAGCTAAAAAGCTGCACCGCAACATCAGCTATTGACTCTTCGAAGTGCTTCATCGTTTGCAACAGCTGTCATGGTCATTCGGTTGGTCGATGCTACAAAGGCGCAATCTGCGAGCACTGTGACTCAAACGACATTGCCGACTTCTGGATCCTCGACGTGAAGAGGCAACTTCGTGTGCTTATTGAGTCACGTGGTCTATTGCAAAACGTCACTTTTCCAGCAGACAGTCCGAACGATGCAGGTAAAGGCTTATGCAAAATCATTTCAGTAAGTGCAATGAGTATAATAATAATAATGAATATAATAGTGCTATTTCTGTGCATGTCGCCTAACCAGGATTTCTAAGCACCACGAACTGCATCCTGTATCGCGAGTTCAAAGACGTCATTCGACTAGAAGACAGAAGTGACCTGTCGTACACATTTGCATCGGACGGGTTTGCCACGTTTAGGACTAGCCACGTCGAAATGTGTCCAGTATACCTGAGCATTAACGAGGTACACAGCAGTCTACGGCTCAGATACGTGGTAGTTGTCGGCTTATGGGCCAACAAGCGGAAAGTACACTCGTCTGCCTTCCTACCACTTGTTGTACGCGAACTGAACGAATTACGCGAAAGCGGCGTCCCGTATGCTCTGGAAGGCGGAGATCTCCGCTGTTTAAGATTGCATCCCTTACTGGGGTTATTCGATGCGCCAGCGAGAGCGGACGCTTTTGGAATGCGGCGATTCTCGGCCAAGTATTTGCACTTTAGTAGCCAAAATGGAGTCGATAATTTAAGTACAACGTCATTTTAAAATGCACATATACCTATCGATCTTTAAGATACGGCTGCGAGAGGTGCTACATTGTAACATCGCCTCAGGAAGGCGGGGCCGGGCGACTATTTCCCGTCCACGTCTCCACGCAGATGCGCCGTTCTGCCGAGCGACAAGGATGCACACAAACAGCAGTGCGAAATATGGCGGATACTGTAGCTATTGTGGAGCACCGCCGCATTCATAATGCCGCACCCCAATCTGACACACTCGGTGTCAAGTGTCTGTCGCCACTTTCCAGCCTTGGAGGATTTGATTTCCTGCGGTCCTGTCCACCGTGCTATCTTCATCAGCTGCTCTCAGGCCCTCCCAAGAGGATGCTGTTGCAAATGTTTCTGCCTATTTGTGAGAAGCCTGAAAAGGGCGCATCCAAGTGTCCAAATCGATGTTCGGTTGGGAAATATCGTGCTGCCGCGGTGAGGTCAACGTCAATTAATCGATGTGAAATTGTTGCGGGTTTGCAAACCGATGGTCTGTCCTCGTGAAGGAAAGGAGTGTGGGGATGGCGATAGAGTCAGAAGTCGTACCGCAAAGTCTCGCGAGTTGCCGCGGAAAGAGGGATGAAGGGAGAGATGAAGGGAGAGACAGTGGATGCAGGGAGTGGTCCTCTCGGCCTCAGGCTGGCCAGTCCCACTCAACCCATAGGCCACAGGCATGACTGCCGTGCCTACCCCAAGCAGTGCTCGAAACCGGCTAAAAGTCTAAACAGATGTCGGACTACCCGCAAGCGGATAGGACAGGGCTATGTAGCCTACTGTCATCAGTAGCATGTTCATAACTGACCCCTAACCTTGGTAGCAGTGGTCGACTCGGCCTAGCCTCTTGTCTTAGAAATGCGGAAAGGCTATCGGCAAAGCGGAAAATGATCTAGGGTAGCGCCACCACCCAATGCGCCTACGTTGCCACCGCAGACATTTGGGAACTTGGGTCCCCGGAGCTCGCAGCTCCTAGTTTGTCACACAGATCTTAGACAAGCCGAAAAATAGAGCCTTCTGTAACTTCCGTTTTAGACTAGGGTGAAAACCCCAGAATGGATCGAGACACGCCTCACCAGGGGATTCCTGAATCTGCGCTACAGTGGTCTAGAAAGGTGGTACTCAGAACCTGAAAGAGAAATCCATAGCCAGAATCCTACTCATGGGACATCAGACACATTCGGTACATTAGACTGCAGCCTACACATTAGATAACTAGCAATCCGAGTCTGTGTGAGCTGAGGAAAACAGAGGCAGGAGAGATTAAGCTGAACACTGGCTGAGTGATTATGCGAGCGTAAGATTAAAAGATCATCACCCCCACTTCCCTGGCGGTGGAAGCGAGAGGGGGAACGGAAGGGAAACTCAATTGGCAGGGGAGCTTGACACGCGCTCCCAATTCCGCCAGGAAACGAGGAAAACCCGCCAAGGAATTCCCCACCCCTGGGCAGAAAGACAACACGTGCTACACTCCGCATTTTACTTGCAAATCCCTAGCTCCATATTGCTCTCATACGCGCTTACAATTGCCTTCCTGCCGCAGCTTTCAGCTCGGCTGTGCCAGAGCCCATTCCCCTAATAGATTAGCCACTCATGGTAGAGGGCTGTCTAAGGTGAAAATAAAGAGAAAGTAATAGCATGACGGAAGGATTTAAATTGTTATTAAATTGGCCTAATGTTTGAATAATTGGCTAGTAATTACTGCTTTTATTAGGCTAGATAAATCCCTCGCCCAAGCCCGTAGCTTCCGCCTAGACTAAAGAAAGGTTCCTTTGGACTAACAATGGTAAAACCGCTGCGCGGGTTACTTAGCTGATGTCGCTTCGGCCGCGTGCTGCAATCCCGTTGTTCTCGGGGAAGAGGATGGGGTAAGACAGCAAAGGCCGGGAAGGGAAAGATGCTGCGAGTCGGCAGGGGCCCACACGCTTGGAGCTCAAGGCTCAATTTCAACGGCTCACCTAAAGAGGTGGCTCGCGCTCAGGGGGAATGGGGGCAGGCAATGGGCCCGCGCTAACTGTGGAGCTATGAGCTCTAGGGTCTATGCCCTAAGTGGGTCCGGAAAGGTGCTCTGGGTCCGGTGGGAGTCCGGCCCGGCAAAAGTAAGTCCGGCAGGGAAGAAGGGGAAGAGCCGGTGGGAGAAAAAAGGTCCTAGAGGGAGCAGCGCAGCGCGCTTGCTTAAATAGGCCTTGCAGCACGCCAACCCCGACATCCATCAAAGCAACCCACATTCGCGCCCGCCTGTCAACGGGGAATCGAAGCGACGACAGGCCGCCCCAATTGCCCAATGAACCGGCGGCGGGAAACGACAGGTGCTCATCGAGAGCAGCCATCGGCAGACGGCCAACAATTGTTACTCCGCCGGGACAATGGAAGCGCAGGCGCCGACCTGCCTACAGTGACATTTACGAGTATCTACAAGGGGGAGATCATAAAGTCGAGCTGGGCTCGAATACTGTAAAGAAGAGGGGACTTTAAAGAATTTAATGATCACTCATAACGCGCGAGTGAGCCCCTATATCTGATCGCGGTTTGGAGGGGAATTATGACCTAAACTAGTTCATACAGTAACATTATGGCCGCGATCAGTCATTCCTACGGGGAGTCTAGACAACTCCGGAGAGAGAGGATTCGACAGCTACTTGATTCACCGCCGCCTCAAACCCGGCCCTAAGATTAATGATCTTGTTTTGTGGCCAGCTGCTATGTGGGTCGCAATTATTAGTTACTTAAAAATTTGAAAAATTATGCTGGCTCACATTCCCGCTCGATTCCCGCAGCACACTCCACATCAGATGCATGTTTACAAGTAGATGTATAACTCAATTTGCTCTATACCTTTCATACTGCAGTTCTGTGCAACGTCAAGGGGTCCGACGACTCAATGAGTTGCGTCACTTCAGAGGCCACGAATGGGAGATGTGGCTGCTGGCGTATGGGCCCATGGTGTTGCATGGAATCTTAGACGATAGACACTTTCAGCATTTCATGCTACTGTCGTCGGCAACCTTTTTTCTGACATTGGAGCGGGTGCCATCCAGTGAACTGCCCCACGTAAAGCAGTCACTGCTGTACTTCCACCGGAAGTTATGGCGCCTCTACTCAAATCGTGCGCTAACATATAATGTGCACCAGGTATGTGCGGCTCTTGTAATAGTACACACACATAAAGTTCCGTAAGTGTTGGCTCTGATATCGTTGACTTAATGTGCGTCATCAAACATGCATAGGTCTGTCGCCATATGCTGCAGCATGTAATCCTTGGAGGGCCCCTACACTACCAGTCCGCTGGTCTATTCGAGACCATGCATTCCCGACTGCGGCGACGTATTCACGGATCTCGCAACGTGGATGTTGAGCTCGTTCGTGCCATTGAGCGAGATGTTGCTGCCCTCGAGGTATGATTTGTGGCAGAAGAAAAGCACTTTTATAAGTAATATCCTTTCTTTCCTTCTGTGCTTCTACGCTTCATGCTTGACAGGTTGCGGCCGAATACCAGGGCGTTCTCATCGGCAATAGAGGCGCCCTATATGGCAATGGACGCTCTGAGCTTACCAGCGTGTCGGTTGGGTCGCAGCGCGTAGTCCTCAGTCGACCAACAAGTATGGTGAACGGTTGGATTGGCGCCTACTTAACGACGGGTCTTTTCATCGAAGTATGGAAACATCGCATCGAAGGGTCCCCGAGGTCGACGTCTGCATTCGTTGGCCTACGGGATCAGGAGCCATTTAGCTTCCGCTTCGGTCGCGTCGCCGGTATTGACCGTCATGGTTTGAATAAGGTCCGCATTGATGTCGAACTTCTTCCTGTTGCGCCGGCCGTGAATTATTTGACACAACTGTCAAACGTTCGCTCTGACGCCAATGAACGCGGATGCCCCTGTGCACATGTTCGGCGTTTGTTGACCGACCCGTTCGGAGATTTGACAGCCTTTGGACTTTGCGTGCAGGTGAACATTGATGAAGTTGTCGGTGTCTGTGCTGTCTCTGAATCGTACATTGCTCTGCTGCCTCACTCTCAGTTGTGCTACTCCTGAATTTTATTCATCACCCACTCGCTATTACTGGTAATGCAACGGAGAACCTTCGAGTGCCCGCGTTCGACGCCTATGACTCCCCGTTGTTACGAAGTAGAATATACGCTTTGTACACAGGTACCACTGTGTACTTATTTTTTGCCCGGTAATCATCATGTATCACATATATATAGACGACTTCACTTCAAGTGACTTGTACTTTCAGACTGTCATTTCATTTCTATTACGTTCTCGCCATAATTTACGTAGATTAACAAAGATTAACAAAGATGAACAAAAACCTCTCTAAAAAGTAGGTAGCTCTTCATATCCCAATTCCAAAAGTAATATAACCCGATCTCGAAATGTGCGATTACATTTCTTACTCCCTTTTCACAATGACAACTGTTCCAACGTTTGAGTACTTGCACCAACTTGCAGCTAAAGCATGGACCATTGGACACACGCTGCAAACTGCTCAATTTGCGGTGCGCTTGTGGAAGAAAACCGCATACTACGCGCCGAACTGAACCGTTTACGAACGGGGCGAGCTCCGTCCCCTGTTTTCAGCACTAGTCGCTCACTTCGTGTTCGGAGAGCAGTCGTGTCATCCGACGAACTGCCCTGCACACAAACTCTGAACAGTGCATGGCCTTTTGCCGAGGATGCCACATCCGAGACAGTAGGATCCGCTGGCTGCCTGTCCCAGGACTGGAATGACGAAGGTTCGGAGACAGTAGGACCCGCTGGCTGCCTGTCCCAGGACTGGAATGACGAAGGTTCGGAGACAGTAGGACCCGCTGGCTGCCTGTCCCAGGACTGGAATGACGAAGGTTCGGAGACAGTAGGACCCGCTGGCTGCCTGTCCCAGGACTGGAATGACGAAGGTTCGGAGACAGTAGGACCCTTTGTGGCGTCAACCGAGGCCCATGCACCTTCTGCGTCATCCACAGATGCAGATGCGGACCTGTATCATCGCTACTGTGCTGATTATAATCAGCTACCGGAGCCCCACAGAATGCAGCATGCTTGCGTCTTCACTGCGCGCAAGCGCGAGGAGCGCATGGAGCTGGAAGCCCACTGCTGCGTAGAATGCGAGAACTGGTATGCGGACCTCTCACCTAACACCAAACGACAGCGGCTACAACTGGCTGGTCGTCATCGGTCAAACCAACCTCGGCCGCGATATGACAAGGACTTCTTCAAGATTGCCATGCCAGAAACGCCTCCAGAGGCGCCGGTGGAAGCCATGCACGTTGGACTGCGACGCCGTATCCCGCTGAAGGGGGCTACGGGCAGGCAGGAGTTTATGAAACCGAAGGAGTCATCTTAAGACTGCTTTTCACGACTGTCAAGAAACGCTTCTCAGTGTGGCCAAAATTCCCTTCTCTGTGGTGGTATAAAAAAATCCCGTCGATAGATTGTAACCTTACCCATACCCATAATTATGTGAATAGTGTTGCAAACTGTCTAGTAGTATTCTATCGACCAGATCGGTTGCGCAATGCAGGGTCAATCATGTTTAGACTTCTAATTGTACATTCATAGTTCTCCAGTGTCCTTCTGATCAGTCCCTTCGATGTCCTCCATTTCCTTTATTTACCTATCTGGTAAAGCTTGCGCATCCGGAGTTTGCTAGTAACCATGAGGCTCTGAACTACTGTCGCTGGGAAGAAAAGGTACAAATGGAAGGCGCATGCTGCTGATAAAAGATTCTAGCCTCACGTGTACAATCAGTTCCTAGCTGGGACTCTTTGAATGCATTTTTGTTAGTGACTACATTCGAACATGTCTTTTCGTCGCTATCTGCGGCGCCAAATTATTTTCTGCCTTTGAGTCACTGAGTCATTAATGATTCACAATTGTTGCTTTTGTGGTTGTCCACAATTGTGTTATGGTTGTCGTTGTTGTTCTAACCATATTTTTGCAGACCGTCGTCAATTACTAAACTTACGAAGCTAAAGCCTTCAAGATGCCGGCTAAAGGTCATAAGACGCGACACACTGCGAAGAAGACCAACAAGACTGGAAGTGGCCAAAAGAAAGAAGCAGCTAGTAAGGCCAACAAGGACTCTGTAACGAACCCAAACACTGCAGAACAGCCAGAGAACGCTGTCGAAACTTCAACCACGAAGTATCGGCCATACAAGGTTGAACTGACAGCTCGCTGGTTTGTTTTTGAGTTCGTCGACTCTGGCCACTGGCAGGTGGTTTCGACTGGAGACCATGCCTGTCGTGTAGTGTCTGTGCTGGCGGACGCCCCACAAGCTCCAGTGGACGTTGGATCAGAGGTCCAGATTGTGCGCACTGCCAGGTAAGCTTGACATAATTTGCCAAACTGAAGACTTATAGATCCAGAATGAGGATAATGTACTTAACAAATGCTATTATCGAAACTCTATCTACACTGCAGCTCAGGTGCCAAGCGATGGTGCGGCAAGCTCGTCAAAGGCCCAAAAAGCACAAAAGATGAGGCCAGGGCAATCGCTCAAATGGCTTTGTTGGAAGTGAACGAGCCAGACCTTCCACGAAACTGCCCTTCGTGCACTAGCCTACTCATTCAGGCCAATCGTAATCGAGACCTAACGTCAACTCTGCGTATGTACTCACGACACGAGGCGAGGGTCATTTCACAAATTCGTGCATTAATGAATAAAGAAATATCCCATTCTCCTTCAATTGTTTCTTGCGTTGCCTGTTAATTGCCACTGTATGAACTCTTTGCACAATTCGTGGAATGGCCCTCGAATAATTTTGTATTTCTGCGTTTCGGACTTATAATTTCTTTAATACTCTTCAATAAAACAGAATTCCTGCATATATCTCATCCATTATAGGCGAAGAGTTGCACCGAGAGCGCGAACGGGTGCAGGAAAGAGAAGCTGAGATAGCTACTGTGCGACAGCAATGTGCTTTTCTAACCCGTCGCGTCGCAACATTGGAAGCCGATTCACGCCTTCATCAACGCGTTGTGACAACAATGCAGCACAGACAGCAGGAGGTCAACGCACTTTTGACGAAGGCCTCGTCAAAACTGGTCGAGCCGGTCAGTCATGACCACCAAGACATTGTAGCCCATGACGTAGACATCGACGCTGCTGCTGCCATGCACGATCCTGCGGCCTCTGATCTAGCTTTTGTTGCCCATGCACCGCTGTCGGTGTCGCAAACTCGGGTCTTGGAAGACCAGGTGCAGCATCGATCGACGGCCGACTGCGATAGCTCTGAATTGAAGCCGCTAAGTCCCCAGCAGCTATTCGTGCTGGTGCCTGCTGCTCGTATAGCCGAAATAAACAGCAGGAGGGCTACGTTGGAGAAGTACCGCAACACCGAAAATTGTCCGGCTTCACTACTATTGCGTGCAAAGTTGGCGCTGGCCCGCTCACTTATTCGGGCTTTTTTCTCAGACAGAGAGCTAACTGTCTCAAACATCACCGGTCGTAATGTCGCCGGCCGGACAACAGTACCGGCGAATCCGGCGAAGGTAAAATTAATGGAAGCCTACCTGAAAGACAACGGCGCCACTTTGTCGCCGCGTGAAGCCGGTAAACTGTTTGCAACATGCAAGGAGACGGCCTTAAAACGCCTCGGCCTGTATGCTCCAAAAGCGAAGTCGGCTGCTTCGAGTCGAGCCAAACAATCGACCCATTCACGACACCAGCCACAGACTGAAGTGGTTCGTGAACTGCAGCCGCAGCCGCCCGCCGCCGAGGATCACGTGGATCTATTGAACTCCATGATGGAAGGCTGAGTGGGATTGATGAGCAGACACGCGACCCAAATTTGGCGAACTCCCGACCCGGAGACTGCGAATCCAATCCCATGATTTAAGTCTCTTACAATCTCGATCCTCAGACTTGAAATCCCGATCCGAAAACTGAACATCCCGATCCTCAGTCTAGAAATCCCGATTCCCAGGCGGCAAATCCCATATCCCGTCCCTTGAATCATGGAGCTGGAGTCGTTTTTTGTAGCTTTGGGTCGGAATGACAGTTTTTTGTGTAGGCTCCATTTTTTCACAGTTCCGTTTTGCATATCTTGCAACGTATTTTGCTTTTATTCCCAGGCATTTACCCATCGTGGCTATAGTCGATATAGCAAAAGTAGAATCATGGAGCTGGAGTCGTTTTTTGTAGCTTTGGGTCGGAATGACAGTTTTTTGTGCAGGCTCCATTTTTCATGTCAAATTGTATGTTTCAAATTGCATGTCAAATAAATATTCAAGACGACGATTGTAGTCACTTCATAAAATGTTCTTTAATTCTTGCCACAGCTTGATGGCTATTAAATGAAATGTTTATACACATGTATTTGAATTGTGTATTCCATGCCTTTCGTCGTTTCTATATTACATGGCCGTTTCGATGTCCGGATCTCAGTCCGTCCCATCCGTGGGTGCCCTGGTCCGCTTCCTCGTCCGTTTCGATGTCCGGATCTCAGTCCGTCCCATTCGTGGGTGCCCTGGTCCGCTTCCTCGTCCGTTTCGATGTCCGGATCTCAGTCCGTCCCATCCGTGGGTGCCCTGGTCCGCTTCCTCGTCCGTTTCGATGTCCGGATCTCAGTCTGCTGTAAAAAGAAAACGGAAATATAAACGGAAAAACTTCTGGGCATCATACGGGCCAGGAGTTGGACTTGTAGCTGCCAAATCTTCCAAATCTGCCAAATAAGTCCGTATACGTGACCTTTGTCCGCTTTTTTTTACACTGCGTAGATAGGCCACTTCCGGAAAATTTGTCCGGCAAAAACGGTAGAGGGCGTGCCATAAACAGGACTAAAAAACGGAAATAAAGTTCCCCGGGTTAGCGACAACCCCCTCAATTTTTGCAAAATCCTAATTTCCGGTTGGACTTCGCCACGATGGAGGAGGCTGCAGCCGAGCTGCGCGCCGCCACTCAGGCGTTTGAGATGGCTGCCGAGCGAGATCCGCGTCGGAGGGTACGCCAGGTTAGGGCAGAGCTGGACGAGGGGCAGGAGCACCCCAGTGAAATCCAGGCCGTCCGCCGGGAACAACAGCAGCTGGCGCAAGAATTGGACAAAGTCACCCAACAGCTAGCGGAGGTCACGCGGCAGCTGCGGGAGCCGAAGCCGACCCCGGTCCACCCTCCTTGCCAGCACCCAACTGGGCACCATTGGTACCCCAGGCAGGAGAAGCCGTGGGCACGAAGAAGGTACCGCGAGGGCTCTGCCGCGGGAAACGGGAGTGGTGGTGCCGACTGGAGGCAGCTCAATTACCCGGAAGCGCCTCAGGCAGCTCGGGCGATCGAGGCCCCCCCGTCAGTGCCTCCCTCCTCGAAGTCCGAGTGAACTCACTCGGCCGAGTCCCCACCTGAGTGCGCACCCGCCCCAACCGCTCTGAGAAGCTTAGTGAGGTGTGGGTCGCCTTGGAGGTGGACGGAGCACCCCATGACCTCCTGATCGACACTGGGTCAATAGTGAATGTGCTCCCGGGCTCGTTGTTATCAATCTTCTCCTATTACTTATTCGAACCCCCTCAATTTTCTTTAGTTGCTTACAATGGCACCCCTAAAATTGCACAGGCGCAAGTCAAGGTCAAGTTACGGGTTGGCGCCGAAGCGTTGGACACGCTGTTCTTAGTGGTCGAGGGCGATTGCTCTCCCCTACTCGGCGCCTCCTGGTTGGCTCAACACCATGCCATTCCTTACTTTGACTCGCGCCAATTAATCATTTACCGCCAGTCCATTCCCTTTTCGCTCAGGCGGAAGCCTGCATTTTAGGTTGGGGTAAGAGGGTAGAGAAAAACCTCCTCACCTCCCTTCTCTCTCCCTTTCCTCCCTCCCCCTTGCGACTATTTAGACTAGAGGCTAGAGGAGGAGCCGGGGAGTTTAGGAGGAACATAGTCGGTCAGCGCTAACGAAAAATAGTTGTTATGGCTGGCTTGAGCATTACTGTGGCCTGGTGGCTAGAAGTAGTCGCCACTGACTATCGGCGAGAACTGGCCGGCAGGAGGACGTGGATCATGGTCCGCCTGTGGCTGCTCCCCGCATTGGGCCGCGCGGCACAGGCCGGAGTGGACCTCGCCCTGGCATGCCGGCGGGTGGATGGCGCAGGCATGGGTCGAAGAACGGGATCCAAGCCCGCCAAGAGGAGAGAACGAGGAAGCTCTGCCTTGGAACCTCCGGTGGCCCGAGTACAGCCCGCCAGAAGACTGGGGCATGGCAGTGCCCGAAGCCCTTATGTCCTGGCTACAGGCTACTCGGATCCCTAGCAGAGAGGATTTTGAGCATCAGCTAGTGGTATCGCGGATTGGCGAAGCCGTCCGGAGACGATCCTCCGGACTGGGCTCTGCGCCATGGAGAAGCTGGGCAGCAGAAGTGTCGACCATTGAGGAGCCGCCACCAGGGGACAGTACGCTCGGCCACATGGTAAGACAAATGGAAGGGGAAGAAGATAGCGAAGATCTAGCAGAGAGTACGCCCATCAAGGAGGAAGTAGAAGAATAGGGAAACTCAGGTTAGAATTAATGGGGTGGTGGCCGCGGAATAGTTATAATAGGACCCTTATCCACTGGGCCTCCGTTCCCTGTCCCCCCTAGCCTTTTCTTTTTATTCTCGTCCCTTTTCCGTTCCTTTAGTAACTCTTCGCACCGCGCACTCTCTCTCATATCGTCGTGTTTTTCCTTTTCCAACCAAAAGCCACCTTGGCGCCCAAAGCTCTCTTAAAAATTATTATAATTTAGCCAAAATCCCAAAAACATACGTAGTGGGGTGAAATTCCCCTTGTGAGATTTTCGCATGAGATGTTTTCAATAATTGTAGCAAACTAGGAAGTGCACCTTCTTTTTCTCAACATTCAACTTTTATTCGCACCGTATTATGACTGGCACCTTTATTTATCTTTTTGCTTCAGGTGGGTCTGTGGAGTTCATCTCGGGACAATTTCTATTTTAGGAAGGGTACCAACCCGCTAAAGTGAGCGGGGTGGTATACATGGGAGTTCTATGTTCATGGAGGGGGGGCAGTCATAAATCAAGGAACTGAACGGGCATATAGTAGGACTTAAGGGAAACGTTTCCATTGGCTCAGAGGGTGGCAGAGTTCAAATGGTGGCCTCTTTTCTCAGGGAAGTGTGAGGGGAAGGAAGGGACACTTAGCCAGGGAACATGGATGTTTACAACTAGGATGAGTCAATGGAACTGCGGGCACCTAAGTAAGGACACTGTTATATGTTCTTCGGGCCAAATTAAAACTTACTATTAGTAAGGGATTGAACTTTAGTGGTCAGAATTGAGGTGGCATGTTATCCTTCAGGGGTCTCGTAAGGTATGAGCGGCTTCGTTAAAAGAACTTAACTAGGAGATCACGTAAGGATTCACATTACTCAGTTCACTATGGGCTGTATAAATGCACTCACTTTTGACAAGAAACTATATTTACATAAAACGAAAAAAGACCCAACGGGTACGCGATCGATGACAATGTTACTGCTATTGGTAGGACAGCGCGTTCATAACCTAGGTGGGTCTCACTGGCGCCGGTGAGCGACCCAGAATACGGCTGCGGCCGCCAACAGGCCTGCCGCTATGGCGATGGCACTCGTACCAGTCAGAGCCTTGTTTATCAGCGCACCCAGCGTGGCCTCCTGGCCTGGAGCCAGTTCAATGTCTGCGGAAAGTAGGGTAGTTGTTGTCTTCATGAGTGGGAGTTAACTCATCGGGGTCAGAATTTACCCTAGACGTAGGTAAGGAATTAGTGGACGAGGGCAACGTTCTCGATTGGGGATCACAAGGGTGGCTGGCTGCAGGGATGGTGGTTCTGTTCGGGTGAATATTTCAAATAGTGGCTAGATGTGGGTAAGGTTTTAGAAGAAAAGGAAATCAGGTCGTGTCAACTTACGAATGCTAAAGGTCACTCGCGTGGCCTGTCGCGGGGCATGATCTCTGAAAATTAGGTGGGCAGGAAACTTATGAGTTATTGATAGCGGCGACCGCCAGCAGGTATTAGCTATGAAATTAAAATCCAATCTAACATTAATTAAAACTGCTAACAGGGTTTCTTTAGTTAACAGTGGGCGAGGGCATCTGGGCCCGGGTAGAAATAGATTATAGACAGGGACAAGCGGGGTGTGCCAGGGATCACGATTAATGTTTATTCCAATTACTATTCACCCACTCTCGTAATAATACTTAATAACCGGCCTTGGGGGGCCGAGTAGAAGCAAAATAACTCGCCTTTCTTTGCCAGGCAGCGGCTGGGCCATGCTCGCAGCATCAACTAGCGGTGCAGACGGCTGGGTGGTAGACTTCATACCGAATAGTAATAATGTCGGAAATTGTTGCAAATAGGAAAGATCAGGTTGTCGGAAGTTAGCAGCTTGAGTTTAATGGGGCGTCAAGTGTTTGTTTTTATAGCACCTAAGTTAGGGGTAAAGTGGCGGAAGCGCCAGCCAATAGGAAGACAGTTGGGAATGTGGGAAATTCCAGCATAGGGGGACCCTAGTAACAGCTTAGTTGTTGGGGCCCTGACCTTTACGGTGAGGAGACACCGCGGCCGGCAACCGCATCACAAAGCGGCCTGAGCAGCGGTTTCTCCAGCTGCAACCAGCTGCAGCGCCGATTGGACCGCGCGCAACGGCTAGGCAACCGGCCCGGCGAGCAAATTCTCGGGCACGGCCAGCCGGAAACACCTGGGCGCGCGGCAAATCACCTGGAGAGAGCACGGCCGGACCCCTCGGACTCAAGGAAAGACGGCCGGGGCCCCCAGGATTCCTTCGTCTTATCAAAAGGGGTCGATAGCCACGATCGTCTGTTGGCTCGAGCAATAAACAGCTCTGCGTCCACCGGCCAGGTGCTGCGTGTTTTGTCATCCAGCCAGAACTCTGCGGCCACCGGCCAGGCGCTGCGTGTTTTCTCATCCAGCCAGAACTCTGCGGCCACCGGCCAGGCGCTGCGTGTTTTCTCATCTAGCCAGAACTCTGCTGCCACCGGCCAGGCGCTGCGTGTTTTCTCATGCAGCCAGAACTATGCTGCCACCGGCCAGGCGCTGCATGTTTTGTCATCCAGCCAAAACTCTGCTGCCACCAGCCGAGCTGTTACCGAGCTGCACAAGCTGATTGAGACATTAATGGAGAAGGCAGCGGAATTAATGGCCACAGAGCCGGATAGTCCAACAATTGCTTTGGCACTAGGAGCAGCATTTTCCTTTTTCGAGTCAGATGGCAATGCCAGCCGACCAGACGTTGTGGACAACGCGACAATTGCCGAAGCTAGGTGGTGGCTGGACAATCAGGACGAGGAGTTTTGTGTTAGCAAGCACAAAACAGTGCACATCTATGATGCTGTGCGAGTCGGCGTGGAAAGTTTTCGAAGCATCCTTGTGCAATATTGTGAGAAAAGAGTTTAGGAAGCGAAATCTGACGAGGAGTGCTTGTTTAAAACCAAGAGTTGCTGGACGACAATGTGGATGCGCCAGCGAGCCCTGGTACCTAAAGTGCGTAGAATTACCAACTCGGCTTATCGCAAATACATTGAGACTTGGAGCAAGCTACAACTTGACACAGAGGCACAGAAAGCTGTTTCGAAGTGACTCGTGCATCGCGAAAATGTTGCGAGACAGTCATATCAGGCAACTGTTGCTACCAAATCATTTGCTGCATGATTTTCCATTTGTGGAATGCTCTCAACTATTGTTGATCCGAATAAAGCCGGTGACCCGGCTGAGTTTGTAAAGCAAGGTTCTGCGGACAAATCTGCCTTGCCTGGCAAGCGATTATTGTTGCCACTTACTACAAGTTTTAAACACGAGTCGAGTCAGAGTCAAAAAGGATTAAGATGAGATCAACGAGCAAAGGACCAAAAAGTACCAATGAGCAAAGGAGCAAGACCAAAAGGACAAACAAGGCTGCCAAGAGACCAACAAGACGAACAATTGTTACCAACAAGGCTTCAAGGACCACTGACAATGAGAACAAAGAAAATGCCTAAACTTGTGAAACATTTTCTCTGTCCAAAGGATGTCACTTTTGTATGATGCAATTGGTGAATGCCTAGAAAAATTGGTTGCTGCCTAAAATGTACTCAAAATTGTATTGTCATCTTATTCGTTACTATTCTTTTGAGGCATAAAGTTACAGGAGGTCATATATTTACACCTTTCTGCTAGGCATTGTAGAACAAAAGAATGCAAAGTTACAGGAGGTCATATATTTACACCTTTCTGCTAGGCATTGTAGAACAAAAGAATGCATAAAGTTACAGGTCATATATTTTTACTTGTTAATTGCTAGAAAGAAAATGGTCAACATAATTTGTACTTTTATTAGTTACTCAATGTCCAGTTTGTATGATTGTATCTATGATCATGAGATTTTCATGACTCCATCAATTTATTGTTTTCAGTTTGCTTTCAAGCTGAATTTGTCATTTTTACCTATAGTTCAAATTATCTCTTCTTGCTAATAGTTTACTATCAATACAATTAACATAATTGATGTTTGGATGGTTATTATTTGTCGGGCTGCATTGTTCTGCAAAATTATTCTTATTATTTTTCTCGGCCTAGGTACATGGATGCCAAGGTTGTGTCGGCCCTTACTGTACGTTCTTTCCGCGTGCGCCAGCCACCCCATTTTTTTTATAGTATATCAAGCGCTGCTGGATGTTCAATAAGATTAAAGGTGTTGTGTTTTTTGTTTGTTTGTTTTTCAATTAAAGATTGCCTGCGCGAGATCGCAGCATTGACTGCAGGCTTTACGGAGGCCTGACCTAGTGTTAGAACAAAAAAGTTGATATTTTTGTTTCCTTCCGGTTCTCTTGTCTTTGACTGAAAAACAATTGATGCCGATCACTAAAAAGTAATCAATTAAATTAATAAAATACACCATTATGGACTCCTTGATAAAACTACATGTAATTTGCTTTGTTTTGACATAAATTTTAATGGGAATAATCTGTTCATGAGCTTTTTTTCACAGATCCTTACATCAATAGTGTCAATAGAAAATGCTACATTAACTATAATACTGGAAACTTCTTGCAAAAACTTCAGTTTACAATTAATTGTTATACAATTTGCATTTTAGCTTGTACTGGAAAGTTTGTTTTTGCTAAAAAAATAATATTTTGGATCAGTAACTTTTTATGCCCTATAATTTTATGCAAACCTGTTGCCAAAAAGGCCCCTATCCCTTTCTTGCAACTGCGGCCACGGGAGTGAGAGTGATGATCTAATAATCTTTTGCTTGCGTAATCACTCAGCCAGTGTTCTGCTTAATATTTCCAGCCTCTGATCTTCTTAACTCACACAGATTTGGATTTGTTGATTACTTAATTTGTGTAGGCTGTAGTCTAATGTATAGAATGTGTCTGATGTCTTATGAGTAGGATTCCAGCTATGGATTCTCATTCAAGTTCTTAGTACCACCTTTCTAGACTCCTGTAGTGCAAATTCAGGAATCCTCTTTTGAGGTATGTCTTGATCCATTCTGGGGCTCTCACCCCAGTCTAAAACGGAAGTTGCAGCAATGCCCTATTTTTGGCTTGTCTAGATTTGTGTGATAAACTAGGAGCTATGTACTCTGAGGACCCAAGTTCCCCAATGTCTGCAGTGACAACGTAGGTGCATTGGGTGGTGGCTCTACCCTAGATCATCTATCTGCTTTACCGATAGCTTTTCCACATTTCTATGACAAGAGCCTAGGCCAAATCGACCACCACTACCAAGGTTAGGAGTCAGTTGCACACATACTACTGATGACAGCAGGCTATCTAGCCCTGTCCGGTCCGATTCCGGATAGTCTGACACCTCTCTTTTAGACCTTTTGCCGGTTTTGAGCATAGCTAGTAGGCACGGCAGTCATGCCTGTGGCCTATGGGACGAGTGGGACTGGCCAGGCCAGCCTGAGGCAAATAGGACCACCCTCTGCAGCCATTGAACCTCCTCATCTCTCCCTTTATCTCCTCACCCCTCCCTTCATCCCTGCTTTCTCTCCGCAACATCCTGCAAGCAGCCAGGTGGATGGTTCATTGATTCTAACACCCGCCTCTAGGCTTCTATCTCTCATGGGGGCAGTTCAGTGGTTTCAAAACTCCCAACCATTTCAAGAAGACCCTAGGGCTATTCATAATAGCCTAAAAATATTACTGATTCTAGGACTATATTTTATATTAACTTCTATATAAATATTACTTTGCATCCTTCTGGTCAAAATAAATGTGCACAGATGCATCATTTAGGGAGTAAATATAAAATACCAAAAAATTAAACTAAACTTACCATGATGTACTGCAACAGTGCAAGTCATGAGTAAATCTGATTCAGCATATGTAGCTTTATTTTTCCCAAAGCAAACAATTGTGACGAATTACTTTGCCTTTACCGATGACTCATTCAAATTATAACTGGAGCTCGTTTATTAGCAATCCGGGATTAATTATGACAGAATAATAGTAGGCCTATAGCCCCGTCGAGGCTATAAATGGGCTGGCGAACACACTAAAAGCAGTAACTATGGTACTGGCGAATGCGTATTGGCCGGTAAAAACAAGTGGGTCAGATATTACGGGCCCGCGGACAGAGGAGCAGACAGTGGAGAAGTAAGAGGGGTGGGCGAGCAAGGCGCGGGCGAGCAGAGAGAAGGCAGTGGAGGATAATTTAGCACGAGGCGCGCGGCGCAATTGAAAGTTGCGACGGAAAGCACGACAACGATAACGATTGTCGTTAGACAAAATAATTCCGGCGAGTCATGTTCGCCGGAATTTGATGATGTTCAGAAATGTACGAGTACGTCATACCCGAAATGAGGTATCAAACTTTAGAGTTTCATTTGAGTGCCATCTTCTGTCGGCCATTTAAAGTTATTCACTCACGACGATCAGTCACGACACAACTCGCGTAATATAAAAAATCTTTAGAAGTAAATGTATTTAATGTTTTGGTACGCAAAAATATCGCTTAATAGTGCATTATTTTTTCGGCAGCTTGATTTTAAGACAGCCAAAAAAATAATTGCAGATATCTAAATTTGAATACTTTGAAAATAATTATACCGTACGAAGTGTAATACCTTCCCGAGTGATATCCAAATCGGCTAAGTATTACCCATGGCCAATGGTTTACTATTTGGGGTGAAAAAAAGCTGCTTGGGAGTCGACTGGATTTCTCCCTGAACGGTATTTTAATTTTTTATTCTAACGCTTCAGCATTTTTACTTGCCTAAATGCGTCTCTGTTTGCTGCATCCAGATTGCGTTTTTCTGAGTTTTTGGCGGCCGCGACAGGTACATCATCTGTTTTGTATGGTCCATTGTATTCTTGGCTAGCAGCTTCACACAAAAGAAAGAAAACCGATAGATAAGGTGTAAGTGTAACAAACGAAACCAAGCTGAACAAAGAGTTATTTGCTGCTCCAAGCTAAAGTGACAAATCAAACAGAATAGTCCACACAGATGACAATGAGCCCAAAGCAGACTCTTGAAGATTGGAATAACAATACGTTGTCGGTTATAATTTATAAGGCCTACTCGTTATCCTTAAAACAGCATCGAAGCCGCTGCACTAGAACGCAGCTCGAGCCATTTATCTTTGTAGAGAGGCGCTGAGTATTCTTCTCACCTTAGAGCTTCCAGCTGTTACTGCCTTATTAGTTTAACCCCCTACTGGCTTGTTGACAAAATGGGCCTGAAAAGTTTGCACCTTAGTGAGCCGGATTCTGTTCTGTAACTAGCCCGTATTCTGTTCCAATCAGACAACGGTGGGTTTTTTATCCTTATAATTATCCCTATTTTAACAGCTCATATGAGCTTTGGTACTCTTGCTGGCTAAATTAGTGCTTTATTGTTAACGAGAATTGGACCGAGTCGCTCGCCATGCAGCTGGCCAAGAACTCCCTCTAGTTCGTAAATCGCGCTGACCAGACTTGTATCTGAGAAGCCTGTTTACATGCGAGTAGCCTGGCTGCTGTCTTTTGTCACACTGCTAGCCCTGTTTCTGAAAGGATTCAGCGAGTTCGCCCTCAAACTGCAGTTGAATCAGCCAACTAGGACGCTGGAAGTCAATAGCGAGACCTTCATTTTTCCCGATGTTTGTATGAGCTTCGAGAATACAATTTCCGGCAGCTACTCAGCAGATATCGACGTGGCTTCAGTCGAAATGATAACACTGAGTTAAATAAAACATGCAAGGTAATTCGGGCTTACATCAATGGCCTGAACAAGACAGGAGCTGCGGCTGAAAAAATCGAGATGGACAACAGCTTCTTGTACCCACAGTCGCTGCACTACAATCTACTGATCGATGCCCTTGCGCACAGACCCGAGCAGTCGGTTGTCACGAGCCAGCTAAAGTACGTCAGCGACTACGGAACGACAGAGTACGCGGACCTCCAGCCCGAGGTCTTCTACCACCCGGCTCTGCTGCGCTGCCTGAAATGGTCCCTGAACAGTTACATGCAGCAGCGGATCGTGCAAGCCGGCAAACTTTCTGGAATCATCGCCCGAATTCTAATCGATCAGAACTTCTCAAAACTTATCCCACGACCAGTCTAATTCAGCAGAAAACGTTTGAACAGGGTGCACCAATACAGGTCTCAGAATGGTCTCTGGACAATGCGCCTGGCCCCGACCAGAGCTCGGGTGCTCGCGTGTTCTAAACCCCGCCCGGACACTATCCCTCGGACTTCGTGACGTCATTCTCGCTGGGCCCAGGAAAGTACCACTCGGTTGAGATCGGCATGGCGGAGTACAAAGCTGGCGAGTTCATCTGTGTAAAGGATCCTCCGCCGGTGCAGTTCGTGAACCCTACAGTCAGACCCCCTACAATTTCAGCTACAGCTACTCCTACTGCTTCTACTATGAGTATCACAGGCCATTTCAAATGTGCACAAACATGTCCGGCGATATCAAACCACTGCCATGGCCACCGAAAGGCTTTAGATATGCAACTAATTTAACAGGACAGCCGAACTTTTTTACACTGATTTCTTCGAATATCTCGTTTGGAGATGACTGGAGAGATCAATAAAATTCAGGTGAGCGCGACCAGGGCATGCGAGTCCAAGCAGCTGTGCCGCGATCATGAGTACTATGTGAGCATCTCCAGCACTGACTGGCCATCCCAGAGCTCGCTTGATCCATTCTTGAGAAGCTTCGTAAACCAGTCCGATGACGGCCAGGAAGTCCCTCAGGGCGAGGCTCCGTCGGGTCCGGAATGAACGAATGAAGAATGCGCTCATTTGGGGACCTCCCACTTTCCCTACTCTAAAGTCAACATTTTTCAGCTAGAAAGTTCAGAAATGTTTTCAATAATAGTGAGCATACACCTTTATGGATTGGAAAAATTCAACGTGTAGTGTCGTGTTCTATCCAAATTAGAAGATAAAGTTTGCTTAACTTAATCCCCGGGTTAGACTTTCATTCAGACATTCATTCGCCCTGAGCAAACAGTCGACATTGGGCTTTTTACTGTTTCAAATGGTCAGAATTTCTGATAATCTAATTGGATGATTAGCTTAGCCGCTGTAATGAGCCCATGTTTGTCCAGACTGAGTCAACAATGAGCAATCAAGGGCAATGTGCTCTGAGCCGGCTGTGTACTAAGGATTGAATGTAACTCAGTATTTCAAACTTTATACAAAACCTTAGCAACAATGGGAACATAAATTCAGATAGAATGCAGCTCCTAAAAGCGGCACTGGAATCTACAACCTCCCATGGCCTGCCCAGAATAGCCACTAGCTCGCCGATTTACGAGCGCAAGTCGAGTCGCCTGGCTTCTCGTCTACTTATTGATGCTGGCTCTTTTCTTGAAAGGCTTCATCGAGTTTGCTGGGAAACTGCAGTCCAGGCAGGTCACAACGTCTCTGGAGGCCAGCCAGGTCTCCTTCGAACTGCCAGACGTTTATGCGTGCTTGGAGAATCCTATCTCTGCCAGCTACTCCAGCCAACTTTCATACGAGGCCATCGGAAAAATGAGCTCATTGTTTAATGCTGTAGTCATAAAGTTGTACAAATCAGCAAAAGCGATTGGCCTTGATGAGGCTGAAAGTTTGCGGATTACAAGTGGTCTAACTGCTCTGCTGCCACAGTCGCTCCCTTACAGGTTGATGCGCTGGCGCACAGGGCTGAGCAGACTGTCATCGAGAGCGCAGCTGCCTTCGAATCCGACAGCGGCCTGCCCGGCACTCAGGCAGTTTCCTGGACCAACTTCTACGATGCCACATTTCTGCGATGCTTGAAATGGAACCTGAGCAGCGACCTGCAGCAGAAGATTTTGCAAGGCGGCTCCGCCTCTCGCCTCGTTTTGACACTTCTGACGGACTCAACATTCCCTGCTAGCAGCCTGAAAACTGGCCTACTTATTCAAGGTATTCCTATATTTCCGTGTCCGACTGGCCTCTGTCCGTACTCAGCATGTTCAGCGCCGACAGACGGGCCGGAGTTCGCGTCTTTCTTACTCCGCCAGGAGAATTTCCGACGGATTTTTCGACTTCGTTTTCGCTGGGTCCCGGAAAGTATCACACAGTGGAGATCGGCATGGCGCAGAAGGTGTACAAAGCCGGCCAATTCGACTGCTTGAGCGACGCACTGGCTGTTCAGTTCGTGAACCCTTACTAACACCGTAAACCAGACATACAGCTTCTCCTACTGTTACTACTACGAGTACCATAGGCAGTGCCAGTCTGTAATTAATACTTCTGGCAGCCCAAGCCCACTGCCATGGCCACTGCGAAGCATGGATTTTTCGTTCAACCTTTCCACTTTGTCAGTTGCCGATCTGTCTCGAAACGATTCCGCTCTTACTAGTACTCCGAAGATAAATTCCATTGAGATTGAAGCTCAGAAACTGCAAGCAAAGGCAGCCTTGCAGCGCAATGGAATACTCTGTAAGCATCTCCAGTGCCGACTGGCCAACGCCAAGCTCACTAATTCCATTTCTGAGCAGCTCAGTCAGCAAAGCTCAGCAGATTGCGCAAGCTCAGAACCTGAGTGTCCCGGCCCTGGACTATCTGCTAAGGAACACTTCACCGAACAGAGTATTGTCCACTCCGAAACGTGAGCAAAAACATGTTTAAAGTGCACTTCAAGCCACACAGAGTGCTCTGCGATCGGGTTACATTTTCGATGGACTATACCTTCTCAAATTTCATTTCCGACATTGGCGGCATCATGGGAATCTACCTGGGCATGTCCCTGCTAACTCTGTGCGAGCTGTTCGAGCTAATCCATGACATCGTTTTCCCGACTAGCAGCAGGACTAGACAGTCAACGAAAATAGCTGACAAGAGTGACGCCTAGATGAAGTTCTGGCAGTTCAGACTGGCAACTGACTCGAACTTGCTGTGAACACTTCAATTCCAGATGCTTTCGCTATCCAGTTATTTTCTATGCTATGAACAAAACGGTCTGTTTAGTCGAATACAATCTACCATCCAAAATTTAGGCGCATCATTTGTTCAAATGATCAACCCGTAGCAAGTGAGGAGGCCATTCCGCTGAGTCCTGCTCACACGCACACAGATACGGTACACAGCCGCAACAGGTGAATGCATGTGGCAGAGTACACTCACACTGTGCCGATGAAGATTCGCTCATATCTCCAAATGAATGTGGGCTCATCGCGGATTCGAACTCAGGGACCTTTTGTTAGAGTCAGACAGCTTTTACCAGCAATTCATTGCATTATTTGGAGGGACATAAATCGTTTAACTTCGCATAAAATATACGAGCAATTTTAATATCGCCGATTAAAAAATTATAATTCTTCTATTATTTTTCTATCAGTATCGTGTCTCTACAGACTTTTTGTTTACGTTAGTAAGACCACTGAGGTGGGGGTATTTCAAATACCATCGGATCCTGAATTTTCATAGCGATTGGTTAAATAGGCTCGTATTTTAGGAGAGACAGGAAAAGGGAAATGTGGATATTTGAAATACCCTGTGGTCTCTCTATTGCTCATGCAGATGATTGAGTACGCAATTGACGCATGCTCTTGCCTTCCAACTAAAGGAGAATTCCTCGTCTGCATAGCGGTTAGAGCATCAACTCACGACTTCAAGGTCAGGCATTCGAGTCTCGACTCTACTGGAACAATTTGTGTCCTTTAGCAAGATACTCTAGATTGCTTCTATTCACCTATCTGTAAAATGGGTACCATCATTAGCTGGGGTAATTAAGGGTGGGTGTGGCTTCCTCCCAGTCCATGGACACGGACTGACCGCGCAATAGCTGCGGCTTGGCTTTCGACTGTGCATGTTGTTCAAGTTGTTTCGTTGTAACAAAAAAATTTTTTTTCGTGTTCTTTGAAAAGATAGTAAATTGAGTACTATTGCTTACCACTGAGCACACACATTAAGTTGTACATCTGTCCTGACCTTCTAATTGGAAGACAGTGTGAACAGTCGTTTGTGCCACGCGTGTTGGCCCTCCTTTAAGTGAATAGAAACATTTCCTAATATACCTGTAAGTCCATCTCGCATTCGTTTGCTGGGCTGCGAGAGAATCATTCGATGACCGAACTCGTCAGTACTCAACCATCAGCCTTGTAACTACAGTTTCTAAAGTTTTTGCTACTTTTATGAGTAAATGTTCTCTAACTGCATGGCCATGTACTTTATAGTTGACAACTCTTGTCCGGGAATGAAGGCTGGACTTTTATTAGAATGTAATGAATGTAATTAGGAATAAGGTCACTATGAGCTTTACACAAATGTTTGCATTGACACCCTTGTCCGGGAATGAAGGCTGGACTTTTATTAGAATGTAATCAATGTAATTAGGAATGAGGTCACTCTGAGCTTTACACAAATGTTTGCATTGACACCCTCAAACTTGTAGCTGTATGGTGTCATGGACAAATCAATAGACAAAGCATTGGTCAGATGTTTCTCAGTAGCTATGACACCTAATTGGAGGCGCAGGTCGAGCTGAAGTTGGGGGCTTCGTGCTTTGACAACCTCGAGATAAATTGTATATAATGCTCGTGGTATTTAAATGTCTTTTGACCCGTCAATGAAGCTCAAGCGGTGCGTCTAACATTGAAGAAAAAAACAGGACAAAATCTTTTCGATTGACGGAGCAAAAATATCAAATTTGAACTTCAAACTATAATTCTGAAAGCTCGTAAAATGCGGGAAAGGAGGTTGAAGCCTTGTGGTTGGTGCGTCGGAATCACGACTTGGAGGTCGTGGGTTCGATTCCCGACTCCACTCGGTACGAGCATCAGCGTCCCCCCGAGTACATGGACTGAACCCAGTCCGCAGAAGCGCCGTGCAAAAGCTGCGGCTGTGCTGTCGGCTGCACATCTGGCCCAATTGGGGCCTGTTAACCGAGACAAGCCAAGGCGAGAGATTGCGAGGTGTCGAAACCCTCAACGAGAGAAACAGGCGATAGCTATGCGATAGCCAATATATTGTAGCTCAATAACACACTGGAGTTGAGCAGCTCCAACCCCAGGACTAAAACCAGCCATGTACATGCACTAATAGATAAGCAATATAACGACAGCACGCGCACAGCTGGACTGAGAGTGAAAACACGTACATAGCCAGCCAATAACAACGCAACGCACAGTGAGGCCCGCCTAGCCCAGAGCCACGCAGAGTGAACAGTCTAACACTGCTCCCCGCAAAAAAACCCATAGACATAAGCGCAAAACACAAATGCAACAAACGTGAAAAGAGGAAATTAAAAGCAACTTAACAGTCCATTAAACAGTCCATAGTCACAAAAATCACGTCACTTGTAGCAGACTGGCTGCCGAGGACGAAGCCCGTACGGCTCCCGGATCTCCGGGCTCCGGTCCCGGTTGGCACCTATGGCTGGAGACTCCAGGTCTGGAGGCAGGTCGACCACATCAAGTTTCACCGGAGCAGCACCGGTTTCAGAAGCCTCTGGTGGCCTCGGAGTCTCTGGCCGGCCGCTCCATTGGTTCGCGTGCGCCAGCCGCAAGCCACCGTCGGGCAGGTCAGCAGGAGCAACCAGCGCCGTGTTCAGGCCGTGCTGCACCACGAACTTGGCCGGAATCGGCGGGGTTCCGGGACGCATTCTCAGCCAGATCGAATCGCCCGCCTGCTCAGTCATCGTTAGTGGGTGGCGAAGCCGCCGGCCCCACATGAGGACATCCGGGGACGCGGTGCGATTCCCGCTCGGCCTGCTGGTCCTGATCGTCAACAGCAGCTTCTGCAGGAAGTGGTCAAACGGCACCACCTTCGTCCACGCCTTGAGCCCGTCCTTGAGGATCCTCACCAGCCTTTCTGCCTGACCGTTGGAGGCGGGGTGATACGGCGGAGTGTGCAGCTCCCGGCATCCGATGCTCTCCAGCCACCGAGAAACTTTCTCCGACTTGAACTCGGGTGCGTTGTCAGACACCAGAGTTCGGGGCACTCCGTTCCTAGCGAAGACCGCTCTCAGAACACGCAGAACGCTGTCAGCCGATCGGTCCGGCACCTGAATCGCCTCAGGCCAGCCTGAGTAGGAGTCAGACAGCAGCAGGAGCAATCCAACACCAATCCAACACCAGAAATGTCGCAGTGGTCCATGTGGACTCGAGACCATGGCTCACTTTCAGCTGGCCAAACATCAATCTTCCTCGGCAGCACTGGTCGAGTTTCTGAGCACTGCTGGCACCGCTGCACAAAATCTCGGACATCTCGATCCAGGCCAGGCCACCAGAACTCCTTGGCAATGTGCGCCTTGGTGTTGTCCGCGCTCGGGTGCACTTCATCATGGGCAGCCTCTAGAATCCGCCTGCGGAGAATGGGTGGCGGCACAATTCTGGTTCCATGGATCACCAAACCGTCTTCCACTGACAATGCTTCCCGGCACGCCTTGTACGGCCTTTCAACCTGCGACACCTGGCCCCATCTGCCTGATCTGATTCTCTGCTGCAGCCGTCTCAGCAGCGAGCACATCTTGGTCCCTTCTCGTAGCTCCTGAAGAGTCACCAGCGTCCCTTCCGAGATGAACTCTGACTCCAGCTGATGGACCGACTCATTCAGCAGGTCTTTGTTGACAAAGCTCAGGCGAGACAAAGCATCAGCATCCACCATCAGCCTTCCAGGCACGTACTCCACCTCATAGTCAAAAGCCGATAGCCGCAGGGCCCAGCGCGTTAATCTTGCCGACACAGTTTTAGGCAGGTTTTTACTCGGATTGAAGATGTACTTCAGAGGCTCATGGTCCGTCTGAAGCGTGAACCTCTTGCCCAGCAGCATCTTGCGAGCTCTTTCCACCGCCCACACAATGGCCAGCGCCTCTCTCTCAATGTTCGAATAGTTCGCTTCAGCTTTTGTCAAGGCACGAGACAGGTACATGACAGGATGGCCGGACTGAACTAAGACAGCTCCTAACGACTGCTCGCTAGCATCGACTCGCAGGCACACTGGGGCGCTGACGTCAAACGGTTTCACGCACGGATTCGAACTCAGGCACTCCTTCACTTGGGCGAAAGCTGCTTCAGCTGCCGGACTCCAGTCAAACACACGATCCAATTGGAGAAGTTCCTGCAGCGGCCGGCACTTCTCGGCAAAATTGGGGACCAGCCGACCATAAAACTGGGCCAGCCCCAGAAAGCGCTCCAAATCTTTCTTGTTCCTCGGAGCTTCAACTTGCTGAATTCTCAGAACCATTCCGGGATCTGGTTTAATTCCCTCGACATCAATGATATGGCCCAGGAACTTAAGACTGCTAGCCTCCATGATGCACTTAGCCTCATTGATTTTCACATTCGCTGCTCGCAGCTTGCCTAGCACCACTTCCCGGATGTTCTCCAGCTCTGCATGGGACACCGCTCCCATGAGGACGTCATCCTGGTACACAATCACGCTCGGGTGCTCACCCAGCAGCTTCTCCATCTCACGCTGAAACACCGAAGGAGAGACCTTAATGCCGTACGGCAGGCGGTTGAATCGGTAGCAGCCGAACGGCGTGTTGATGGTGGTGATGTCCTTGGACTCGTCCTCCAGCGGAATCTGATAGTAGGCGTCAGACAGGTCCAGTCGGCAGAACAGCTTTTTGTTGGCCATCTTGGAGAATGCGGTCTCAATTGATGGGGTCAGGTACGTTTGATCCTGCACCCACTGATTGACCGCCGTATAGTCTCCACAGATCCGCACCGACACCTTGTCCGACTTCACGGTCACCACGATCGGGCTGCCCCACTCAGACGACGCTACCTTCTTGACTATTCCCGCCTTCTCCATCAGGTCCAGCTCCTTCTTCACTAACGGCCGCAAAGCTAACGGCAGCTCGCGGGCTGGTTGAAAAATCGGCCGAGCTCCTGCCTTTAACCGAATCTCTCCTAAGGCTCCCTTGATGCCCAACAGACTCTCATACCTGTTGTTGCTGGCTGGCCCCGCCTCGTTCGAATGGTGCGCTGGCAGCGAGCTCAACAGGTCCCTGCCGAGCAGTCCGAACTTCTGCTGGCAGTCAATGACAGGCAGCTCCGCCGCGATGAAACAGCCGTCAGAGCCATCAGTCTCTAGAAGGCACTCCAGGATGCCGAGCTGCTTCATCACATGGCCGTCATAAGCCAGCATTCGTGATTTCACTGACTTTAGTGCCGGCCTTCCAAGATCCTCCCAGATCCTTTTCGAGATTAACGAGCACGAGGCGCCGCTGTCCTTCTCCATCTTCACCTGCTTGCTGTTGATTCGCACCATGCAGAAGGCGGCCGGGCTGCCCTCGCCGCAGTAGAACACCGGATCGTCGCGGGTCACTACTGAGACGGCACCCTTGGCTTCGGTCGGTGTGGCGAAGTGAGTCCTGGCGCTCCGACAGACCTTGGCGAAGTGGCCGTGTTTCCCGCACTGATTGCAGGTGGCCTTCAGAGCCCAGCAGTCAGTAGGCCGGCGATGTGACATTCGGCCGCAGCGCTGGCAGCTTTGAGCCTCATTCGGCTGCCTCTGCTTCCACTTCTGAACTGCATTCACGCTATCCACTTCTAGCTCCTTTGCTGGCATCTCAGGTGTCATGCTATCCATCTGGTGCACCGTGGTGTCCAGCGCAGCTGAGGCCCCTGACGAGAAAGTGCTCACCATCTGAAGCTGCTGAACATAGTCGGTGATCTGGTCGACGGATAACGCAGCCGTGACCTCGCGCTCGAGAACCTTGCTCCTGACCTCCTGATTGTTGAGGCCGGCGATGAGTCGCATCTTGACCAGCTGCTCTGCTGGGTCAACGTCCTTGTCCTTCAGCTTTTCAAACTCGCACGCCACAGCCTGTTCTCGAAGACGGGCGGCAAATCCTGCTATGGTCTCGCCCTCGCCCTGGCGCAGGGACATAAAGGCCGCTCTCTCTGCGATCAGCAGCCTCTTCTGCGGTTCCAGAAACTTTACTAGACTCGACTTGATGTCGTTCCATTTCATCTTTGAAAGCTGACTAGGTGCAACCAGCTGCTTCACCTTGATGAGCTGGGCTACTCCGAGGCAGCCCAGGAAAGCGTCAGTCAGTGCCAGGTTGCCATCGGTGTCCTGAATTCCTTTTGATCGCGCCTGTGCGTCAAAAACTTCAACCCATGCTCGCAGCTCATCTATACTGCCGAGGGGCAATGGGTCCCGCAGCTTGATTGACATCCAACAATCCTGCTTGCGACGCCAAAATGTTAACCGAGACAAGCCAAGGCGAGAGATTGCGAGGTGTCGAAACCCTCAACGAGAGAAACAGGCGATAGCTATGCGATAGCCAATATATTGTAGCTCAATAACACACTGGAGTTGAGCAGCTCCAACCCCAGGACTAAAACCAGCCATGTACATGCACTAATAGATAAGCAATATAACGACAGCACGCGCACAGCTGGACTGAGTGAAAACACGTACATAGCCAGCCAATAACAACGCAACGCACAGTGAGGCCCGCCTAGCCCAGAGCCACGCAGAGTGAACAGTCTAACAGGGCCCTATTGGTGGAATAAATTCTTATAATTATTATGAAATACGCTAGTCTGATACTGCTCTGTCTGGTGCAATTTCTAGAGAGTTTTGTTGCCCGGCAACAAGCGCTGACGCTTGTTTGTAGTTAAAAATAGACAGCCAGGCTGGCTAATGAGAGTGGAGTTGCACTTTGGGCATTTATCCCCAAATTTATTACTGCTCAGCATTTTGTCTACTCAAGCATTTCTCTTGCCGCCGATTGCAGTAGAGCGAGTCCCGAGACAAGCTGACGCCATTTTTGGGATAGGGCGTACAGGCCCGGTACATAATTCAATTGCACTTAGTTTGCGCTCGATATTTCCCAAAATCGCGATCTTTAAGCTGTTTGTTGGCCTGGCTATCGCTGACGTAGGAGTCACGCTGCGACTGTAAAATAAACAATTTTGTGGGCCTGTAATGACTTATCTTCTAGAAAGTTTAACCTTCAAAGTTTAACCTATAGACTGTTAAACCTGGCCCCATTCGATCGGCAGTACAGATGCTTCCAAGGGCAGAGAACAACCGTTGTCTTTGTCTTCATGGGCTGAGATTCGAACTACTGACGTCTAGCTTCAGAAGTTTGAAGCTCTACAGAATAACTGCGGCCCATTTATGCTGCATGTTTAGTTCTTTCGCTCTTAGTGATTCTACTAATCATATTCAGTTAGCAACAATTTGCTGCAGGGCTGATATTAATGCTTTGCTTTCACATGCTTTATAATCAGTTTTTTCAGCTGCAAATCGTTTTCACCCACCGGGTCAGTTTAAAGCCAGGCCATTTAATAAATGCAGTATCGCCACAACGCTGACCACACAATGGGAAGGCGAATGAAGCAGGATTTATTGGATAGGGAGGGTTTTTTTAAGGCGAGAGGTGAGTCAACAGTGCTCACCCGGGTGCAAGTTGGGGGTGAATCTTGAAAACAGACCGATCGGGCTGAGTGCCAGGGCTGGGGTGGTGGGGAGAATTCTCCCCAATCAGCACGGCGAACCTTCGCATTCCATTCCGTCCGTTCTACTCAGTTCGCTTTTTTCTCCCGAGGCAAGTCCCGTGCAGAGTGCTGTAGGGCAATATAAAGAACCGCGTCCTCTTGACTTGACTGTAGAATTTTTTTCTCAGTTTTACAGCCAAAAATCTGAGCGGACTTGCAGGCAAAAAAAGCTGAGGAAAGGGAGTTTTTTGAGCGTGAAAAGAAACACCTGCAGATTCTGCGGCGGATTCACCCGGAAACGACCGGAATTTTGATTGGCAACCAGACAGCATTAGAGTAAAGCAGCAAGTGGTTTGCACGCGTAGCATTTTCTGCTTTCTCTGCTAGTAGCTTAGCCTACTCTGGCTGACCAGCTCAGTTGGTAGTAAAGAAAGCCCAGCAATGGGTGTGATCATGAAGCAGGTGTGGATTAGCAGCGAGTGCCGCAAGCTCGTGTCCCACAAGCTGCAGCGCCGCCTCGTCATCATCTCCGTGGTGCTCGGCGTCGCTTTATTTCTTTTGTTTCTCGGCGGCCTGATGTGGGCCCTTATAGCGGCCAATCGCGATCCTTCAGTAAACCTCGCAGCTCTCAAGTACGTCTCCTATGCCTTTTTCGGCATCGGTGGCTTCGGCCTGGTGGCCTTCTCTGTAATGTGGCTGCTGTTCGTTCGAGACGCCAAGTTCGAGATTCATCAGCAGGAGCTGCGGCACGCGCCCGACCTGTTCCGCTTCCCACCGCCAGAGCCAGAAGATGAGTCGGCACCGCCGTCTGTCTCCGTGGCCGGTGCTGAGGAGAGCACCCAGATGACTGACTTGCACGGCGCCAGCCATCCGGACCTGGTCGTGGCGGTCGCGGTTGAAGTCACTGCGCCGCGCGAACGGCCTGGAGTCGTCTCCTCGGACGGTACTCGACACCCCAGCGAGTCGTCCTGGACCACCGGGAGTGTCTACGACCCGGCCAGCCCGTCCGGCGGAATCGCGTCGACTTCTTCAGAGAGGCCATTGACTGCGGCGCTCCCGGGTCGATATCACCGGGGCGCTCGCCTGCACAGCGACATGCCTCGGCCTCGGGCTGTGAGCCAGACCGATTCGCTCTACGAAGTGTCGGCAATGCCCGCGTCGCCGTCTGCTGCAGTCATCCTAGAGCCGACAAGCCTGTACTTGTCCCGTCCCAGCTCTGTGACCACCAGCAGCAGTAAGGAGCGATTTATTGTTTGATATTCCATGTACAGCGAGGCGGAGGGACTCCACTGCTTCACAATAACCAGAGATGGGGCCCAGTCCATGGACTGAACAGCTGTAAGCTTGCGGTGCAACTGCCAGTACATGCGCCTCAACTGGGTAAGGTGCGTTATCAATCAACCATCTATGGACGGATGGTGTCTCTCTCTCTCAAATGCGTCAATCTATTGATATTGATAAACAAGTTTTCATAATCTCGTTACACTGCAATGCCTGCAACCCTTTGCACCTCAAATCCATTGCCTATCGTTTGACAAAGCAAAAATGGTTTATTACTCAGAATTGTGGATAATTGTGTTGATTGCAAACCGAAATTCTTTCATGGCATCCAAATTCAAGCATTCGCTCTTCCTGTTACCGGTAAAGCAACTACTAAAAAAAATAATGGCTTATACTCGAAATTGTTGCTTAAAGTGCATTCATGAGACACTGTTTATTCTGTGCTGCTTTTTTACTCTTTAAGATGTTCCTATAGGACTGAAGAAAATTCATCGCCCCATAAATAAATAATATTGTAATGCCGGAAAAATGACTACTCAAATATATACACCTCTATATTCGTAATGGCAAAATTTCTAGTAATTCCGTGTATTATCAGTTCTTAAGTATAGAATCGTTTGTTATTACTCTAATAACAGAAGTTAAAAAAGTCTTTGATTTGCACCGACGCATCAATAAGCCAGCGAGGACCAAAGATCTCAGTGCCTTCAGTAAATCAGAAAATACTCGTAATAATAATCATATTTAATAATTGATTACACCTGCACCGATTGGGCCAGATGTGCAGCCGACAGCACAGCCGCAGATGTTGCGCGGCGCATCTGAAGGTTGCGTACTCAGTTACCCCAGCTAATGCTGGTACCCATTTAACAGCTGGGTGAACTGATGCAATGTAGTGTTAAGTGTCCTGCTAGAGGACAATGGACACAAATTGTTCCAGTGGAGTCGGGAATCGAACCCCCGACCTTCAAGTCGTGACTCCGGCGCTCTAGTCACTAGGCTACAATACCTCAACAGGATAGCGATAGCGAAACAGGATATAAAGTCTGTTTTTTAGTTGGTCACATGTGGACAATGTGAAACAACTGCAGTGTTAGTATTTGAGTATGATTGATTTGTTCACTTTATATTTTGTAGCATTTTTTATAACGCACGCACTGTATTAGGCCTCTTAAAATGATTCGAATAAAATGATTTTGTAGTACGAGTGCATTAAAAAAATTATTGAAATGGCTATTTTGCTCTGCTGTTGCACAATGCAGTATTGCTTTTAAAATGACAGACAATGATAATCTTTGAGATCAGTGCAATATTTTCCAGTCACTGGTAAATAACTACATTTTCTCCCCATACCAGAGCAGTACAAAAATGAGTCGAAAAGGACTTTATGAGCCGTTGAGTCAGAGTATAGACAAGCAGTACTCTCATTAGAACTACCGTTGACTGCTACCCCAGTTTAAGAGGCAACACTAGAGACAATCAGAAAGAAAAGTGCTCAGCTGAGAAAACGATTCAGCAATGGGAAAATTCCCTATTAGCTCCAGGCCCTGCCAGCTCTGAATCAACTGACAAGTCTCACTTGCTTCCGGGAACACAAAACGTTTCTAGACAATTGGAAGTAAAAAAGAAGAAATGGTCAGGCATTAATGGGTTAGACCCTTTTGAAGCACTAATGTACTGTAATGTTTTAAGTCCACAATGTTTTTACTATTTCCAATAAATTCGCCTTCTTTCTAACAACAAGAGCTATTCTGTTTCTAGTGCTGTACACAAGATTGACGCAAGCTGTTTTGCTGACATTATGACTAATAAAAGCTTTGCAGAGAATGAGATGCAGTCAGCTGTTCCGTTTGATAGCACACCAAATTAGCGAATTCAAGCGCAATTATTTTCGGAACACAAAAAAGCAGCGACAAACACTCTCTGAGTAGCGAAGTGTATTTACTAGCTTAATAAAAAAGAGAAAAAATAGAGTTTACACTGAGTTTGACGTCACAATACACAAATTATTGCGGTGCATCAAAGCTTAACAGGCTTAGAGAGAAAGCTGGTGTCATTGGTGTGTGAGAAGCACTTTACAGGAAAAACAGTTTGTACAGATTTTTTGCTGAAAATAAGAGCTTGCTTGTTATTTATCGTCATGAAGGGATGAGTAAATGTGAGTTGTTCTTATTTCAAAGCCTAAGAAGAGCACAAGGTATACAGACAAGCCCAAAAGGAAGAATGTAGGTGTCACAGAAACTGCGATTTAAATCAAAATATTTTCACTGTCTGATGCTGGACAGAACCTTAAAAACACAAAACACCTCCGATATGGACATTGTGTTAGCCGTTTGTCAATCTGCGGGCGCATCATTGTTCTCTGGCAGAAGGCACCTCCTTCAGCGTTGGCAGACTCGCATCCATTGAGACCCGTCTGCATGGGAAGAAAAAGTAGAAATATATTGTTAACTTCTGGGAGAGCTTAATAATTGGGCGTCAACTGGTGCTGAAATACAGGTGTATTACATTGTAGGAGTTTCACTATAACCTGTCTCTTGAAGCCATCAGGATAATACATATTGCTTGCACCAGCCCCTACGAGTTCAGATGTGCAGCCGACAGCACAGCCGCAGCTATTGCGCCGCGCATCTGAAGGCTGCGTACGGCAGTTCACAGTCCATGGACTGGGGCGACGCCACACTCACCCACACCAGCAGGGTGAATTGAAGCAATTCAGTGTTAAGTGTCTCGCTAAAGGACACAAATTGTTCCAAGGAGTCGGGAATCAAACCCCTGACCTTCAAGTCGTGAGCCGGCTGCAAACCCACATATGAGCCATCTGCACTTTTAAGTATTTGTTTACGTACAGTTCTAGTGGATATAGAAATCTGCTTTACCGCTGACCCCAGCTCGCTCACCTCTGCGAAGGCACATCCACTGTTTCAGGCGCCGACAAAGACCTGGTCTTGTCCCAGTCCCGGCCGCTGCCAAAGGGGTGCTTGAAGCTGCGGTGACGCAGGATGCTCTTGACGAGGATCAGCGTCTCCAGCTTCGGGATCCGGCAGACGCACGAGTCCACCTCGGCCTGCGTGACCTCCACCAGGCTGCAGTTTTCGTGCTCGTCCGGCAGCGGGTAGCTACCGAAGTTCGTCACCCACACGTGTTCCTGCATTTCATAGTAATAATCAAGACTGCCGTCAGTTCGACTTGCAAACATTGCACCAATTACGCTGCCCCAGAGCATTGCTGCACACAAATGAACACGAATGCGTACGTAGGCACCCACTTGGACAGATGTGTACAACTGCCCTAACTTTTTCAACGTCAGGCAGTGCACACTCTCACTGTGTGTCTGCCTGACGATGATAAGGAACTTTGGAGTGAGAGGGGTCGGTGGCGAAGCGGTTAACGCATTTGATTCTCGCACCAAGGTCCCTAAATTCGATTCTGCAGCGGGGCCAACTTTATTTGAGGCGCAGCCGCTTAGAGAAGGCTTGGTGGCTTATTATGCAATTTACACATTTGAGGGCCAACCTCCAAGTCACAGTGAGAGTGTACACTGCCTGACGATGAGAAAGTCAGGGCAGATGTACACACATGTGTGAGCGTGTGCCTGCGCACCGCATCAGTGTGCGTGTGTGCTCAGGAGTCAGCGAAATGGGCAGAATTGCCTCCTCGCTGACAACGGGTCTAGTGTCACCAATTGATGTGCCATTGCCCGCAATTGTTATTATTAGAGCGAGAGTTGGACCCCTCACTCCCGCCGATACCCACTTTACAGCAACATTTCGTACCTTAATCTCTGGCAAAGTGATTCGAGTCTCCGGATCTTTGTTCATCATCCGCTTCATCAGGTCGATGACGTATTCACTAAGCGGCGGGGTGTCGCTGAACACCGGCTGGTCGTGCACGATGCTGTGGTACAGGGCAATCTTCGGGTCTTTGTCGAAGGGCACCCGGCCGTACAGAAAGCAGTAGAGAGTTACTCCCAGAGCCCAGATGTCCAGAGCTCTCCCGGTGAAGTACTTCTGGCCCTCTCGGACGCACTCCGGGGCCAGAAAGGCCGGGCTGCCGGCGGTGTTTGACAGCAAGATGTCTTTGCCCGAGAACTCGTTGCTCACACCGAAGTCGGCAATCTGAATGTTTTTATTACGAGCTTTTATTTTGATAAAATCCTTTAAAATCCAAATTGTCTTATCAATATATTGTCCTACCTTGATTCTCCCATCGTCCGTGAGCAACAAATTCGACGGTTTAATGTCGCGATGAACGATCTTTTGGAAATGAACTGAAAGGAAAGAAAAATCATTAACACGATACTTTAAGTAGGCTTACGAGAAAGCAATTCGTCGGACTTTCTATTGTACGTACGTATTATCTGATATCGTAGACCCAAATCACAACGGAACTCTACGATGCTATTCTACGAAGCCTAAGGGCACTTTCCATATCATCAGCATCTCATCTCCATTGACTGGGAGGCGGCACGCTTCAGTTGATTAAGAGGGCTGAGTGGCAGTTTAATTATTTTTGAGTTGACGCATCTTGCTGGCAATAAGAGAGCTCAGAAGTGCGTCAATCGTAATAAGAGGCCCTTCCTTGGCTCATGCTGTGCCCTCTGTGAAGCCTGCAATCTAAAAGCTTATGCTAATTAACTCCATGCCCAGCAGCTCACGGTACTCAAGGCCGGAGACAATGTCTCTGAAGTAGTGCCAAGCTGTCTCCTCGTCTAACGGCGTGTCGGTGGGAATCTCCATGACCTGGCCGCGCTCCACCAGCTCGAAGACTGCGAGAATATTAGTAAAATATTGTCATTGCTTCTCAGCATTTTACGATCCGGTGCACTTTTACGAAAATGTACTTTCCAATCCAAAGGAAGCACAAAAATTTGCATTGAGTGCGGCTTCTGTTTATCTACGAGGTCCTGTGCGGAACTAAATCCGGAACTAAATGGAACTAAGCCATCTAATCCGCTTTATATTGCTGACATTTTCCCTTCATTTTAGGCCTGCGCAGGTAAATTCCTAACTCATCCTCGTACCAATGATTCTTAGACACATGTGCAAGCTATTAACGGCTTACAATATTTCGCTTACTCTCTCTACAAAGGAGCCTTCTGCTAGTTTCTGAGCAAAAGTCATCGTGGTTAAATCTGTAAATATGCAGAGTTCTTGAGTTTAGAAACGATGCTTGACCTGCTTGACTGACACTAATTAAAGTGTTTATATCAAACCAACGTTAAAAAAGATTATGTTTAGGCCACTCGGAGGGGGCTAAATTGCTAGTCTAAATAAAAGCGTCTAAACACGGGCACTCACCCATGTAGAGATTGTCTTGCTCTGGGTCGTCCAGCACCTCAACAAGCTTGACTACATTGGGGTGGTTGAGCTTCTTCTGGATGGCGATCTCGCGGTAGACTCGCTGCAGTGGGTCGACGGCTGCTGCCGCGGCTGCCAGACTGCTGTTCGAGGCTGCAAGTGATGAGTCTCCCGTCAAGCCGGCGCCTCCTCCGTCGCTGTTGTTGCTGCCAGCCGATAGGAGTCTTGGTGGCGGTCGGCCTTCGGTAGAATTTAATAATTTTTTATCGACAGTAAAGTTGTTAATCGTCATTTAAAATGAGCAATTTGTGAATAATTGTATTTTAGTACAATAAATAGATTGCATAACATTCTAACGTCACTCCAAACCGAGTCACTATAAAATCGAAATGCTTTACTTAGCGTTGCTGACTTCTGTTCTCCAAGCCCTAAATAGTTCTCACTAAAGCATATTGAAATCTGCCACAATTCCTCGGCATAGGAAACAAAGCAGCTGTGCAGAGAACAGATGCGGTCCATCAGGCACGCGAGAGAGAGTGGAAAACAAGGCCATGGACAACGCAGTTTATCGAAATCGCTACTCAAAGCGATGCCCCTCGAGTATGCGGAATGAAGCTTGGTGAGACCTGCTCAAAGCTGGCTAGAGGACCCTGTGATGAGGTGGTCGCCCAGATGAGCTCAGTCACTTAGTGTACGATTCAGTTGTCCTCAATTCGTACCCCGCGCGAACATCCTCATTTCTCGCTTCTCTAGCTTCACGAACACATCTGGACCGAGCGAGTAGAGGTAGAAAGGATTTGGAAATGGAGAAATTGGGAAATTGTAGATAGAAGCGAGTGTGTGGGTACCCATGCATCCTGTCTTTCTCTCCTGAATCTTTCTGTTATTATTTGTGTGCCCTAATAATCATAGTTGTAGTTATTTCGTAGCATTCCTGGAGGCTGTTTAGTTGTTAGTGTGATTGTGAAGCAATGCAATTTATAATTGGTGTTCCTGAACTTCTGCAGTCAGTTTTTCGCTGCTTTGAATTGCTCAGATCTTAAAGCAACAGACGCGGAAAATTGCCGCAGGTGCAGTCTTGTCTTCCATGGACAAACACGCGAGGTTTCTAGTGAGTAAAGTTTTGAGCAGTTTGGTCGGTGTAGCGCAGAGTGCTCAGGTCAAGTCGAACTCTTCGAGCAGATCCCGGAGCTGTTAGAGCTGTCAGCTGCAGATCAGAGCACTCCATCAAGCTGGAAGGCTGGAGAGCACTGCTCTGAAGTGCTTGGCAAATCTCTACGGCAATGGTGAGCAGCAGAGCAATATTGTTCTGGTGGAGAGAGGTCGACTTTTTCGTCCGTCTCGTCGGCTTTTCTTAAGCTCCCATTTTTCCCCAACCTCGGGAAATGAAATTTTAGTGTTGTCATTGTTTTGCTTGCTCGCTCGACTTAGACACGCGATTTTTAACTAAAAAACAAACCACTTTTCCTCTCGGCCCATACAAGTTGAGACCCGACATAAACATTGGACCTAAACCTAACAAATCTCGAGACTTTGCAGAAATCAAAGTCAACAGAGACAATAAAAGACCAGAAACGCTAACAATATACGATTGCGTGGGCGTACAGGCCCCAACACCAGACATCCTCCCAATCATTCTAGACTGCTACTGTAGCCAAAAATAGAACTCAGGCCTCATCCCGCCTTCAATCATCTTGGAGGCTGCGGTGAGTCCCTCCACGAGTCTACGAGTACAATGCTCCCCCAAGGGAGTTGACAGCGATAGTAGATTGAAGACGGAGACTGAGTGCTTCGGGAAATGAACCAGCCCCACCCGCAGTCTCCAAGTAGCAAAATGCCGGCCCGCATTTCTGCCGACTTTCCGCCTACCATTAGCTGTTGTCTCAGGTAATCGGTTTCGCAATTTCAATTTTCGCAGTCCCGAGATCAATTTAGATTAAGTTTGTGGCGTCACAGTTGAACTTTGATTGACTCACGAAAAAATCCTGCCGATCGGCGAAGTTTCTTTTTGCTGAGAATTTTCATGGCCTGAAATGTTTAATTTTCGTTTTGTTTGTTTTACTGCGAAATAAGCTAATGTAGTTGACGACTCAAAGCCGGAAAAAATCTACTTACATAGAGATTATCGTCGGAGGAGTTGTAAGCCAGTTTTACAATTCCAAATGATCCCTGAAATGTAGACAATAAAACTGGATAGGGTTCTTGGTTTGGAGAACTTAATGGCTGCACATTTTAAGTCTTGTTGTGTAGCTTAATCTCTGCTGCTAGTTGAACAGGAAAACAAGGAATTTAGAAGCATTGAGCAGGTTCAGGTCGATGCGATTTTAGATTTTACCTAAAAATAAACTAAATTTCGCTAATTTTAGATATTCTCATTCATTCCCCCTGTCTCACTCCCCCTGTCTCACTCCCCCTGTCTCACTCCCCCTGTCTCACTCCCCCTGTCTCACTCCCCCTGTCTCACTCCCCCTGTCTCACTCCCCCTGTCTCACTCCCCCCTGTTTCACTCCTCATGTTTCACTCCTCATGTTTCACTCCTCATGTTTCACTCCTCATGTTTCACTACTCATGTTTCACCTCCCTGTCTCACTCCCCCTGTCTCACTCCCCCTGTCTCACTCCCCCTGTCTCACTCCCCCTGTCTCACTCCCCCTGTCTCACTCCCCCTGTCTCACTCCCCCTGTCTCACTCCCCCTGTCTCACTCCCCCTGTCTCACTCCCCCTGTCTCACCCCCCCCCTGTTTCACTCCCCCTGTCTCACTCCCCCTGTCTCACTCCCCCTGTCTCACTCCCCCCTGTTTCACTCCTCATGTTTCACTCCTCATGTTTCACTCCTCATGTTTCACTCCTCATGTTTCACTACTCATGTTTCACCTCCCTGTCTCACTCCCCCTGTCTCACTCCCCCTGTCTCACTCCCCCTGTCTCACTCCCCCTGTCTCACTCCCCCTGTCTCACCCCCCCCCCTGTTTCACTCCCCCTGTCTCACTCCCCCTGTCTCACTCCCCCTTGTTTCACTCCTCATGATTCACTCCTCATGATTCACTCCTCATGTTTCACTCCCCCTGTCTCACTCCCCCTGTCTCACTCCCCCTGTCTCACTCCCCCTGTCTCACTCCCCCTTGTTTCACTCCTCATGATTCACTCCTCATGTTTCACTCCCCCTGTCTCACTCCCCCTGTCTCACTCCCCCTGTCTCACTCCCCCTGTCTCACCCCCCTGTCTCACTCCCCCTATCTCACCCCCCTGTTTCACTCCCCCTGTCTCACTCCCCCTGTCTCCCTCCCCCTGTCTCACTCCCCCTGTCTCACTCCCCCTGTCTCACTCCCCCTGTCTCACTCCCCCTGTTTCACTCCTCATGTTTCACTCCTCATGTTTCACTCCTCATGTTTCACCTCCCTGTCTCACTCCCCTTGTCTCACTCCCCCTGTCTCACTCCCCCTGTCTCACCCCCCTGTCTCACTCCCCCTGTCTCACCCCCCCTGTTTCACTCCCCCTGTCTCACTCCCCCTGTTTCACTCCTCATGTTTCACTCCCCCTGTCTCACTCCCCCTGTCTCACTCCCCCTGTCTGACTCACTCATTATCCTTTACTCATCTCTCTGTGATTTAGACAAAAAATTCATGCATTCTCGCCGTGGATGTTAATTTAAGGCCGTCAGCCAACATTGGCTATGCTCAGCCCTACTCAGACCTACTCAGGGCTAAGCAGAGATCTTCAGTAGCTGTGGAGGAGCCGAACAGATGTGTTCGGAACTCGCTGATATCTGGGTTCTGGACTGTGTCGCGCAGCTCATCAAACATTCAACAGGCTGCTCCCGGCCCTGCAGCCTGAAATCCCTTGTGCATAGCAACAATCCAGACTTGAATTCGGGGGCTGATAAGTCGACGTCTAGATAAGGACTTCGAGATTCATTCTTTAAATTTATTATCCAGAAGCATAAAGAGCGTTAGGTCCCTGGGGTCTGCCAGGAGTTCCCAATGCCACACGCTATCCAAGTATTTTTCGATGCTTTTTGACAAAAATTCTCAATTCCCTCGAGTGCTTGGAGTGCAGAATGGAGTTGGATTAATGACGTTAGGCTGAGTTTCTATAGAAGCTTGCAGAAGCTACGCTTTGATCAAAAAGAAGTCCAACCTTTCCGATCTCGTCCTGGAGGCGGTACTGATTCAGCCTGCAGAAGCCGTCCTCGGTGTTGTGCTCGATAGAGACGGAGCTGGACTCCTTGGTTGGCTGGCGAACCAGGCGCCGAACCGGCGAATTGTTCGGCGAAACGCACGGTGAGAAGGGCAGGTGCGGGCAGATCAGGCGGTGCCTCCCGGCTGTGGCCGTCACCCGGTCCTCCGACGTGCTGTAGGAAATCTTCGGCACCTGCCGGCCGGCCTTGCCGCCTGCAGTCGGAGGCTGCGGTTGCGAGGACGTCGGCGGCTGCGTTGGCGGCGCTTGCTGGTTCTGCTGACGGGCGACAATACTTAGCGAGGCCGCGGCGGCCGCAGATCCGTTGACGGACATTCTGGCTGCGCTGCGCTGCTGCTGCTGCTGGATGAGGGTCTGCACCAGCTGGGACGACGGCCTCGGCGGACCTAGGATGCTGCTGCTGCTGCTGCTATCGTCACGGTTGCTTTGCCTAGGGAATTCAAAGTAAGACTCCAAAAGCACATTGTTTGATTTATTCAACTGTGAGCCTATGAATTTCCGCGAGGCAAAAACGCTCCGCGAGGAAGCCTGGTCGGTCCAGAAGGAGAAGGCCAATCGACTGGCTTCAGCGCTTCCCTTTAATAAGGAAATAGGTAGTCTCGCTGCACTGTGCACAGCTGGCACTGTAGCGCCTATGTATTACCAGCCCCTTCCTGTAATTACGAGTATCAAAGGCGGCTAATCACTGAGTGCTATGTGAATGCTGTGTGTTGCAGAAACAGAAACTGTTTTACAGCTGAACACTCAAGACCGTCTGCTGGGAGTGTCGTCTTTGTGTTGAATTGCCGAATCGGATGCTAAATTCTTACAGTTTAGTACGAGAGTTGCCAAGCATCAAACCCGAAGTCAAAGTTTGCTTCCTCACCGTTTCAGCGAGCCGAGTCTCGGATTCTTTCTAGCAGCTGCCGACTCCTCCTCCGTCGGGTAAGTCGGCGCCGTGGCCAACCTCGGCAGTTGCTGCTGCTGCTGCCGCTGCTGATGCCTCTGCAGCTGCTGAGCAGTCAGAGCTGCCGGCCTGAGCGGTGGCTTCGGCTGCTGCTGTTGCTGTTTCAAGGATGGCGCTGAAGCGGCGACAAAGTAGGGCGATTGAGGAGAGGACTTTTGAATTTGAAGCTCCTGCTGAGGCTGCTGCTGCTGCTGCTGCTGCTGTTGCGCGGACTTGTCAGTGCCACCGCTGCCGAAGCTCCCGCCACCGACGCTGCCGCTGCCGACGCTGCTGCTGCTGCAGCTGCTGCCTATCGTGGTGTCATGCGAAATCAGAGAATCGAATTAACGACGAGGGCTCGAAATTGCTCCAGGCCAAAGAGGGCACGTGACTATAGGAAGCCGAATGAGGCTGTTGTTGGGAATGCAAAAGCGAACGACCTCTCTACTAACTCAAGTTCCTGCTGCTGCAAACGGGCCCCCTTTGTGCCCCGCAGCCAGTCTATATAGCCCCTCCATGCCTGTTTTTTGCGAATCTGACAGGGCGTCGGGTTCTGAGGTGCTCCGTGCATTCCCCTCACCCAGACCGAGGGAGGCGGTCTTGTGAAAGCCGAGAAGGCGAGACAGACAGCGAAAAGAAGAAGATGAGAAAAATAGACACAGAGAAGGGGGAAGGGCGGAGAAGGGCAGGAGGATTATGCGAAGTCTGAGTAGCCACGGCAGAGCAGGAAGTGACGCTGGCAAGTTTGAGAGCAACGCATCGGGGTGGGCACTCGACGACTCACCTTTCAAACTGCCCATTACGTAGGAGAAAAATAGGGGAAAAATAGGGGGAAGCAGTGATTTCTTAGTCTCAAATTTAGTCTCTTTCATCTCGTATTTTTCTAGCTAGGCCTCCCTCTGAAGCGGTTTTAACGAGATCATGTCCCCTGCGCCTCAGACGGGGTCACGGGACAGGAAGGCGATGCTGGAGAAGCGGGAAGAGCTCGAGGCGCTTGGCTCGGAACTGACCCCGAGATGCGTGAGGATGCAGCGAGTGACTGAGGCGGAGGGGAGATGGGGGAAGGAAGCGAGGGTTACTGGGGCGAGTGTGTCACATAGAAACTAATATAACACATAAGGCTCGGAAGCAATATTTCTCTCGGATAGGAGCTCGAGTCGAAGAAGACTTGGCCCAGCACAGCATACTGTTCGTGTCAGTTTTCCCAATCTGCGTGCAAGATAAGGGGATAATCTCCGTGGCCGACTTAGCCGACTCAGACGAGCATAGGCGGTAATACGAGGAGGACCCTAGCCTCATCGTCTGGAGTCAGTTTGCAGACTAAAAGCTAATGCGGATTCGTTAATTTATCCCACCTATTTATTCATGCGGCCAGTGCAACGCACATTGCGTCTGAGACTTGCATTAATAAACCACACATGCCAATCGCCAGCAAGGCAGAGGACAAGATGTGAGCACAGTTGTTAGAATTCCTCAGGGTGTGGCCTCAGATGTCTTTGTCAAGACGGCGCATGTCTCAGCACACAAAGAATCTAGGGTTTGCCGGATCGAACGGAAATGATGCTGTAAAAATATATCTGCACAACTGAAGTCGAGCTGCGTGGCCACTCCCACTGACTTCACAAAATCGACATTAGTGTAATAAATTAGGTCCGTGAGCTTGCGGCCGGGTATTAGCCCAAACATAGGAATCAATAGGTCCAATCAATGCCTTAGAAGCTTAGTTCAGGGACACGGACACACAGGTATAGATCTGCTAGTCAACTTCTTCAGCGCAGGCTGTGATCAGTGAAGGCAAACAAACACTGAAAACAGTCCAAAATCCCCATTGCTTCAGCGCTATACCTGCCTTTACCTAGCTCTGATTTCCTCTCTCCCCTGCATTACTTCCTCCCCCGGTGTGTGTGTGTGTGTGTGTGTGTGTGTGTGTGTGTGTGTATTGTGCGTGCGATTCTGCACTACAAAGATGGAGCTGCCGCAACGCTGGACTCATTCATTGTCACCGCAAGGAAGCAAGTTAGGGCTAGGAGAAGCAGAGAGAACCGGGAGTAGGTCGGGTAGAGAAATGCACTTGGACTACCAATTCAGCAGTCGGGATAATGACAATCTGCGCTCCCCTGCCCCAGTCTCATTGTGCTCCCTTCGTCTCAATTAAGCGATCGGCAGGCCGAGAATTTGGCCTGAGGGGCGGCCTCGCGTCCTTCTGGATGCAGCCTCCTTCTGCTTCTTGTTGGCCAGAGGCGGATTGGAGGAGCCCGTCATGGAGGAAAAAACTGCTGCATCTCGAGGCCTCTTCTATCCCCCTGCTCCACTTTCTCCCTCTCCACTGTATCCGGGAGTGTTTATAGTGTTGCCAAATGCTGCCTGTTTCCCTGCTGAGCCGCGTAGAGGATTGCTCACTTGAGTTCGCTGAGCTGGGACAGTGCTTTGTACCTTTGCGCGGCTACGCACGATACTAATAAACGTTTGTGCCGCCCCCAACATTTTCTTTTCTGTGACTTCTCACAGCCTCCTCGTCTTTACTGCTCGTGTAGCACCAGAATCTAAGCCAACTTAACTGCTCATCGATTCAGATCACCCAGCTGTAAAATCGGTTCCAGCATCAGCTGTGGTAATTCAGGGAGGGTGTGTGGCGTCCCATTGGGAGTTGTAATGTGTTCTCATAGTATTAATAATAATAATTGAGCACAGCTGCCCCAATTGGGCCGGATGTGCAGCCGACAGCACAGCCGCAGCTATTGCGCGGCGCATCTGAAGGCTGCGTACAACTGTACAGTCCATGGACTGGAGCGACGCTACACCCAACCTTAATTACTAATTAAACAGCTGAAGCAGCACAAAGTCTTGCTAAAGGACACAAATCGGGCTGTAACCCGTAGCTACAAACGACCTGTTCTAAGCAGCTTTTAAATGTGCTGTAAGACAATGTGCTAAACAGTAGCAAAGGCTTCTCCCAGGCCATTTCTCTAATATTCTTTAGTGATTCCTTCAATTTATTTCTTGGACTTTAATCACTTACACAGGTGCACATTCACCGCTTGAAGCGATAGATGACCTTAATTTATCAAGGATTAGAATTAGACAAATTCAGTTCTGACAGCAATCGTGCGCGAGGAAAGGATGCGAGAGAAATCAGTAGGAAAATTCTTGTCTGACTGACGAAATTATTAATTTTAATTAATTCTCGGGTTCAGTTTAAAAAATCTCACGTTTTTTTTTAAAAAAATCATCTCTAATTAATTGTCGCCAAATACTACAGCTAACGGCGGTTTCTGAATTTTAGTGCAGTTGCTTACAGGCAGTTCAAACTGAGGACACCCGCTTCTTATTCTCAACCTCCCTCTGCCTTCGCCTTCGCCTCTGCTTTCGCCTCTCACTCTTCTAATGCCAACTCACTCTGTGTTTATTCATCTCTCCATCCACATTATTAGCTTTTTCCTCCTCTCCTACTTACTACACTTATCTCCCCCTATAACTCCCCATTCTCCCCATTCTACCCTTCTCTCCCTATTCTATCCTTCTCTCCCCATTCTATCCTTCTCTCCCCATTCTACCCTTCTCTCCCCATTCTACCCTTCTCTCCCCATTCTACCTTTCTCTCCCCATTCTACCCTTCTCTCCCCATTCTATCCTTCTCTCCCCATTCTACCCTTCTCTCCCCATTCTACCCTTCTCTCCCCATTCTACCCTTCTCTCCCCATTCTACCCTTCTCTCCCCATTCTACCCTTCTCTCCCCATTCTACCCTTCTCTCCCCATTCTACCCTTCTCTCCCCATTCTACCCTTCTCTCCCCATTCTACCCTTCTCTCCCCATTCTACCTTTCTCTCCCCATTCTACCTTTCTCTCCCCATTCTACCCTTCTCTCCCCATTCTACCCTTCTCTCCCCATTCTACCTTTCTCTCCCCATTCTACCCTTCTCTCCCCATTCTACCCTTCTCTCCCCATTCTACCCTTCTCTCCCCATTCTACCCTTCTCTCCCCATTCTACCCTTCTCTCCCCATTCTACCTTTCTCTCCCCATTCTACCCTTCTCTCCCCATTCTACCCTTCTCTCCCCATTCTACCCTTCTCTCCCCATTCTACCCTTCTCTCCCCATTCTACCCTTCTCTCCCCATTCTACCTTTCTCTCCCCATTCTACCCTTCTCTCCCCATTCTACCCTTCTCTCCCCATTCTACCTTTCTCTCCCATTCAACCCTTCTCTCCCCATTCTACCCTTCTCTCCCCATTCTACCCTTCTCTCCCCATTCTACCTTTCTCTCCCCATTCTACCCTTCTCTCCCCATTCAACCCTTCTCTCCCCATTCTACCCTTCTCTCCCCATTCTACCCTTCTCTCCCCATTCTACCTTTCTCTCCCCATTCTACCCTTCTCTCCCCATTCTACCCTTCTCTCCCCATTCTGCACCTAGAGTCTTCACCTCCCCATTCTTCTCTCGAAGTTCGAGTTGATAATCGCCAGATGATCTTGACATTGTTAACAACAGAATTCGAGGTCGCTTACCAACGAGTAGAAAATTCACTCGCAAACAGGTTGTCATTCTAGTTGCAAGCGAAATCTTACCTAATTCCTGCCACCAAAATTTAATTTCTCAAGAGAAGAAATACCCTTTCTTGAATTAGTTTCATACACTCTCAGTACAATCTCTAAGTTGATGCGAATTTCTGTCTCTCTAAGCAGAGCTCGTGCACCCACCTCAGTTGATGGCAATTTTTGTAACCAGACAGCATCAGAAACGACACGCTGAGAGAGACTATTGGACAGGCTTGGCAAATAAAACAAAACTGAGGCTATGATAACTGTGAGCATAGGGACTGAGTATGAGAATGAAAATTACAGTGTGGGCTCACCGCAGCCCATTCTAGTCAGGAAGGTCTCAATTGCATTCTTCAGGCAGCCATCTGGCAGCGAGTTCATTTGGCACTGCAGCCAAGCAGCCTAGGAGACTCTGGTCTTGACTCGGCCGTCTCTCCTGAGGCGACTCCACCAGACTCGGAGCAAAGCGAACTCCAACTGTAAAGGCCTCAGTCAACAAGGAAGGATTTACGAAGAATGCTATATTAGGGACATTGGCGAGGGCTCTTATACCTGTGTCCAGTCCTTCCCATCCCCCTTGTGAGCCGTTGGCCAATCAGTGCTGGCTACTGGGATTTTGCTGCTCAGATCTACTCCAGTGCGCCTATGTGGTGTCTGGCAGCAGTGTATGCCTCTCGTTTCATTTTCCCAAACGATTCAACAATTTTCTTAAGCGTTTAGGCGATTATGAAATATTCAGGAAGTCAACTAAAAGGTAATTCTATCCGAGAGTTTAAGCTTCACCTTCAATTTTCTTCATTACCGTGCTCATGTATCGTTGAACTGTGTCGGATAAACACAAGGTGACTTTGTCTTTGACACACGTATGCCAAATAAGCTGAGTAACAAAAACTCACTGAGTCGCTACAAATTAGCCTTATTAAATGACTCAGATTGAAATCGAAAACTCGACTGAGTGGCACAGCAGCATGAGCTTTCTAAAGTGTTCTCAAACTTTGTGCTCAGGATACAGTCGATGCAGCCTTGTTGATTTGTACTTTTGATGGACTCAAGTCTTAAATCTCAAATCTTACCCGTGAATTATCATGTACCTTTTTTGATGTTTGTTTACTTGTTTTGCAGTTGTTGATCATTTTTGTTCTTAGATTTGTATAGGTGATTTACTTGTTGAAGAAACATCACCAGATCGTCTCAGCCAGGCAGTCGATATGATTACATCTGAAAATGTGCCCGTGAGGTACAAATCAGAAAGTTTCAGATAGAATTTATTGCCTAACTCTCATTGCATCCAGATTTACATCTAAATCCTCTGGCTCTAGCTCCTCGCTACAAGCATTGAAGTGTCATGGCAATGGCTACTTACGCAGCTTCTCAGTCGTGCGAGTGTTTTTAAGCTGGATTTAAACGAAAAAAGCATTCAGGAGATGGATAATGTCATCCGACTTTCACTCTTTGAGGGCATCATAGAGATATTCTCATACAAGAACTCGTTCGTCCCTAGATGCAAGCAGCTTCAATAAAAGACTGCAGCCTTGGCTGACACTCTTCAATCTTGATTCCGCGTTACCTCGGACTGCCCTGGATAGTACTGTGCTTCGGGGCGCAAAAATAATTGAGATTGCTCAGGCTGGGAGATTGACAGAGATCGATACACCCAACCAGTTGAGCAATTTACTAAAAACTCGCGGACAGCCACGCTAAAACTATCGCTGAGAAGCTAGCAGAATAATTGGCCGCTCTCTTGAGCAGCTGTGCTCAACCTGTGAAAATGTAGCAGCACCAGCAATTTCAAGGGGGAATGATTTGCTTGGGTTTCTGTGTGTGTGTGGGTGTGTAGCAATGCTCAGGAAAATCCTAATTAGTGGAATTCGTCTCTTTCGTTTCAGAGCAATTCCATTCCCGATTTAATCTTCGACACTGCTTTGCGAGGCCAATGTGGGCATGTTTTATGCAATCGAAGAGGTTGTAGCCTAGTAGTTAGAGTGTCTGACTCACGACTTGAAGGTCGGGGGTTCGATTCCCGACTCCACTGGAACAATTTGTGTCCTTTAGCAAGACACTCAACTCTGCCTTGCTTCAGTTCACCCAGCTGTTAAATGGGTACCAGCATCAGCTGGGATAATTGAAGGTGGGTGTGGCGTCCCCCCAGTCCATGGACTGAACAGCGGTACGCAGCCTTCAGATGCGCCGCGCATTAGCTGCGGCTGTGCTGTCGGCTGCATATATGATCCAATTGGGGCAGGTGTAATCAATTATTATTATTAATTATTTATGCAATCGGATATGCTAAAATACCCCCTAGCAGTTTATTGATTCCCTGAGTTGGTTTTAATCTTTCATTATCCTACCAATCAGTCGGAGTAGAATGCGGTGTTCATTAAAAATCGAAACATGATGGCTAAGAACGTAATTTCAAGCGGATCGCTTCAAATATCAGCAGCGCGATTGCGAGGCTGTCAGAAATAATTGCGATCCAAAACCTTTGTGACTGGTCAAAGCTAGCTCTGTTGCCTGCGCAAAATCACGCCCGCAGTTCTGGCACGCAGAACAAAAGCCGAGATGAGAAGCTGACGTGGTGTGCCACCGGTGATCTTGACACCGGAAGACGGAAGGCGCAGATGATGCAGATACAAACAAGCTCATTAAAATTGAGGCGCACTGCTGATTTGCTAAAGAGGTGCATTGTATGCACTTGCAGAGCTGTCAGAATCATTGAATATCTTGACGTCCTGTAGATTTGGCAACATCATTCATGTTTAAGAGGTTGCGCAAAGTTTTGAGCTCAACCGGAGCACGACCTCGAGCGGAAAATTTGACTGAAATTCTGCTTGCCAACACGTGTGCGAAGGAAGGTTTTGGTACTTTTATTTCGTGCTTAAAACTTATAGGAAGCTCAGAAAGTCAAGCTTGTTTTTGCAAAGCTGGTTGTAACAAAAAATCAACAGAACTTTTGAACTTGCTTGCGACTAAGCTTAGTTTAATTACCGTTGGCACTGAAATGAAGTAGAAATTAAAGCGAAATGGAGATAAATACTAACAGCCTAAGTTTTTTAGAACCGATGAAAAAGGCTTGGTTTCAACTCAAAACCGCTTTCGGCTTAACAAGCTACTCATGCTGTCTACTGTCTTATATCCTCACTATTACTAAGTATATAATGGTGAGAAACGGGCATTAAATGTACTTTTAGTCCTTCATGAGACCAGTCCCAGTTGCTGAAACTTGTGCATTCTATCGCAGCGGAAAGCCATGCACGTCGACTAGATTCTGAGCGAACTGCAACTGCTGCTGCAGAGCCGCCACATCCTGACGGTTGGCTAGAGAGGCTGCCGACTTCTCAAGCAGGGCCATCCAGTACATGTGGTACTCGTTCTCCCTAGACGACCACCGACGAAGCAGGTCGGCAGAGAGCGAGTCGCTTCGAAGGCCCACCGCCGCCGCCACCTGGTTCGCGCGCCTACCGGTGGAGTACAGCTGCTTGGTGAGGTCGATGCGGCGGACTGAGTCCGTGAGCTGGCGGAGCTGCCTGAGGGCGAGCAGCTTCTGCTGGGCAAGGACTGGGTCGTCAGTCTGCTGCAGATCGCGCATCCGCTGGCTCAAGCAGTTGATGCAGTTTGCAATCACAAACTGTTTGCTGACGTGCCACTGCTTGGCTAGAGCCTTACCGGTCAATGCCTCCTCTCTGGAGCTGGGGCGGAAGTTGTCTCCAGCTAATGAAAACTCAGTCGACTCATCCCGACATTGGGAGGAGGACCTCCAACTGGCTGTTGTGAGCAACGGCTGGCCCTGAGCAGTATAATCGACCTCAAGCAGCTGCTTGCATGGCTGCTGCTTGCGAGAGCGTCGCTGCAAATAGGCAACAACAGCTGCAGCTTTGAGGGGGGTCTGCGCCTGCGGAGACTTTGAGTTGCTGCAGTTTATCAAAAGCTGATCGATAAGTGAAGACTGCAGCGGGACAGCTCCCGAGGCCGGGGCTACTGACGGGCCGTTGGATTCAGACAAGCTGAATCTGGCACTGGGGATTGCTTTGGCGTTTGCGTTAATGTCACATTGGCTATTGTCACTGTCATGATTCAAGTCATGATTGTTCCCTTTTGGCGTTTGGTGATGTTGACGCGAATGAGACTGATGTCGGCTGCAGCTCGATTCGCTGTGATGCTGACTGCCGTGCTGGTGGTGATGGTGGTGGCTCGAGCGCCGAGCGGATGACCGCCTTGTCTGATTTTCGCCTGTAGCACTAGAGCCTGACTGTTCTTGCGCCAAGGGTTTCTGCTGCTGCCCGTGCTGATGATGCTGACTATTCCGGTGCTGATGTGGACGAGCTGGCTGGCTTTCTGCCTGAGTCAGCATCTTCAATCAGATGGGCTTTCGATCGGGGCCAACTCTGCAATTTCTGTGCTACATGAGAAGTGTAGCTGTGGTCATCAATCGTTGTTTCGTGTTTGTAATTGAAACGATGAGTGCAGAGCTGTCTAAGCCATAGACACTGCACTCATTTGAGCAAGCCCCATGGCTCACTGGCCACAGATACTAAAACATGCTAGCTATAGAAGCCCATGTTTTATAGAATCCCAAATTTGATGAAGCTTTGCATTTTTGCCAAACAAGGCTTTGCACTATTTGTAATTCTTGGTTATTGAGAACATTGAAATCTTAGCGTCAAATGAAGCCATCGTGTTTTTAGGAGCATATAAAAATATAGACAATATCTAACCCAATTAGGCCAAACGTTTGTGAATCTGTCCTGACTTTCTCATCGTCAGGCAGTGTACACTCTCACTGTGCTATCCCTCGTGGGATAAAATGCGCGAAAAATTAATGAAGCCTCGCTGTGGAATCGAGCTCAGGCCAGCAAGTGTGGAAAATTAACAACGTGGCCACGACTGCACGCCAATCAGCCGCCAGTTAACAGGTGGGAAAACAGGTGCACAAAAAAATTGCATTTACGATTCCGGACAGATATTGCTCCTCATTAGCCCCTCATAGTGTAACGATTTAGGCGAATGTATCAATATGCGTGCAGACAGACATTGATTTTATTAGTCAGAATCATGCGGCAGAGTCAGTTGTAAACAAAAAGCAGTGCCAGGTGTTCTCACACTCTCTGGAGATGCTAACGATCCTTTCGAAAATATCAGAGCAACTCAAGTAGTCGACAAAATCTAACAACCCTGGGTAGCAAATATATCTGTTGGATAATCTCACCCCAGCTTGGTAAATATCTCAGTTGGATAATCTCACCCCAGCATGGGAAATATCTCAGTTGGATAATCTCACCCCAGCATGGTGAATATCTCAGTTGGATAATCTCACCTCAGCATGGGAAATATCTCAGTTGGATAATCTCACCCCAGCATGGGAAATATCTCAGTTGGATAATCTCACCCCAGCATGGGAAATATCCTAGTTGGATAATCTCACCCCAGCATGGGAAATATCTCAGTTGGATAATCTCACCCCAGCATGGGAAAAATCTCAGTTGGATAATCTCACTTCAGCATGGTGAATATCTCAGTTGGATAATCTCACTTTAGCATGGGAAATATCTCAGTTGGATAATCTCACCCCAGCATGGGAAATATCTCAGTTGGATAATCTCACCCCAGCATGGGAAATATCTCAGTTGGATAATCTCACTTCAGCATGGTGAATATCTCAGTTGGATAATCTCACTTCAGCATGGTGAATATCTCAGTTGGATAATCTCACCTCAGCATGGTGAATATCTCAGTTGGATAATCTCACCTCAGCATGGGAAATATCTCAGTTGAATAATCTCTCCCCAGCATGGAATATATCTCAGTTGGATAATCTCACCCCAGCATGGAATATATCTCAGTTGGATAATCTCACCCCAGCTTGGAATATATCTCAGTTGGATAATCTCACCCCAGCATGGAATATATCTCAGTTGGATTATCTAACCGATTTTAGTGCCAGAAATAGAGAATAAGGTAAAGTCCCGAGATATATATCTCAAAAATTTGTCTCAGACGAGTTACATACAGCTGGCAGTGAAACATCTCTAGGTCATTAGAAAATCCACACTTATAATTAATTTCTAGACAAACTTTTGATACGTTTCACAAGTATCAGCATGAGAAGAATGATCAGCAATATTTTACAATATTCTTGGGATGCAAAGCACAATTTAAAGATAACACAGTGCTAAATTTAAAACCTAATAAGTGACATATTTGGCAAAAATTAACAACAACAACTAATGAAAAGGTAAATTCGCGCTCGTCATACTACTTAAAGTAAAGTGAATATATACCAGTGAAGGAAATCTATAATATTGGTAAAGCTAATGTCATAGATAACTGTTCAATCGATAGCTTAATAATAGTACAAGTGTAAGCTAGCGTCGTAACAAAGGTATAAAAAAACTGCGTTAATATGTTTAATCAGCTAATAAAATAAACTTTAAAGGGCACATTTCGCACACTTTACTCGTATATGTAGTGTACAGCTGAAACATCACTTTAAGAAGAAAAAAGTAAGCTAATTGTGTAAGCCTCACGTACAAAGTTTATAAATTCTTTCAATAAAGTTGTTTATTAACAGAAAAATTTTTTTTCCTTAGTCACTGCTATTCGAAGGATGACGACGATAGGCAAGCTTCACGGGAATGTAGATTGAGCACAAAATGTGTCTGAAGATAGATAGCTATTGTGGTGTCCTTCTAAAGACTGAGTACAAGACTTGTCCAGTCCGTGGACTGGTATTGGGCAGGACGCCACATCCGCCCGAATTTCTAACCCAACTAATGCTAGTTACTGAAGCAATTGGGAATTAAGTATTTATTAGGATTCGAACTCCCGACCTCTCTCTCAATTCGGATTGGCTTCGAACTCGCACAGAACCCGCAGGCCGTCGAGACAGCCGCAGGCAGTCAGGGCCTCGCCGAGTTGCCTGACAGTCAGCCGGTGCTTGTGAATGAAATTTAGCAGACCCTGCATCAGTACGTCTGCTGGATGCGAGTTCGATCGTAGCAGCTGGGCCAGTTCCACCTGGGAGATGCCCAGATTCATCAGGATGGGAGTGCTCTTGACGACCGCATCGGGAATGCGGCACAGACGGTTCGCCAGCTCTGAGGTGGCAGCAATTTCTGCGTATTTCCAGGTGAGGAGTTGAACAGCATCAGGTGGCATCGGATTGACTCTTTGCGTGACTCGAACTGTGGACTGCAAGCTGGACTCGCCACTCGATGAGGAACCCGGAGCTTTGAAGACAGTCACATTACCAACTGTGGCAATGTTCACCATGAAAACTGGCTTGGGCTGTGGAGGATGGGACAAAACAGTTGACAGCATGCTAAGTATTCATGCTTACTTCTCATTTAACTTTTTGTGCTAGCTAGCCCTGAGCCTTTGAAAAGCTATCAATTCTGGCTCTGGTTCTTTTGAAGGAAGAACCCGCAGGCCGTCGGGTTAGTTCTTTAGTTATTTTATAGATATAGAACCACTTTAGTTACTTTAGTTGGGTTAGTTCTAGTACTAGTACTTCCCATCAGAACCACTTCTAGTTCTGGCCCTTAAACAGAACCACTTCTAGTCATGATCCTTCAACAGAACCACTTCTAGTTCTGGCCCTTAAACAGAACCACTTCTAGTCATGATCCTTCAACAGAACCACTTCTAGTTCTGGCCCTTAAACAGAACCACTTCTAGTTCCGGTCCTTCAACAGAACCACTTCTAGTTCTGGCCCTTAAACAGAACCACTTCTAGTCATGATCCTTCAACAGAACCACTTCTAGTTCTGGCCCTTAAACAGAACCACTTCTAGTCATGATCCTTCAACAGAACCACTTCTAGTTCTGGCCCTTAAACAGAACCACTTCTAGTTCCGGTCCTTCAACAGAACCACTTCTAGTCATGATCCTTCAACAGAACCACATCTAGTTCTGGCCCTTAAACAGAACCACTTCTAGCCATGATCCTTCAACAGAACCACTCCAAGTTCTGGTCCTTCAACAGAACCACTTCTAGTTCCGGTCCTTCAACAGAACCACTCCAAGTTCTGGTCCTTCAACAGAACCACTCCAAGTTCTGGTCCTTCAACAGAACCACTCCAAGTTCTGGTCCTTCAACAGAACCACTTCTAGTTCCGGTCCTTCAACAGAACCACTCCAAGTCTGGTCCTTCAATAGAACCACTTCTAGTTCCTGTCCTTCAACAGAACCACTTCTAGTTCCTGTCCTTCAACAGAACCACTCCAAGTCTGGTCCTTCAATAGAACCACTTCTAGTTCCTGTCCTTCAACAGAACCACTTCTAGTTCCTGTCCTTCAACAGAACCACTTCTAGTTCCTGTCCTTCAAAAGAACCACTTCTAGTTCCGGTCCTTCAACAGAACCACTCCAAGTCTGGTCCTTCAATAGAACCACTTCTAGTTCCTGTCCTTCAACAGAACCACTTCTAGTTCCTGTCCTTCAACAGAACCACTCCAAGTCTGGTCCTTCAATAGAACCACTCCAAGTCTGGTCCTTCAATAGAACCACTTCTAGTTCCGGTCCTTCAACAGAACCACTCCAAGTCTGGTCCTTCAATAGAACCACTTCTAGTTCCTGTCCTTCAACAGAACCACTTCTAGTTCCTGTCCTTCAACAGAACCACTCCAAGTCTGGTCCTTCAATAGAACCACTTCTAGTTCCGGTCCTTCAACAGAACCACTTCTAGTTCCGGTCCTTCAACAGAACCACTCCAAGTCTGGTCCTTCAATAGAACCACTTCTAGTTCCTGTCCTTCAACAGAACCACTTCTAGTTCCTGTCCTTCAACAGAACCACTTCTAGTTCCTGTCCTTCAACAGAACCACTTCTAGTTCCGGTCCTTCAACAGAACCACTCCAAGTCTGGTCCTTCAATAGAACCACTTCTAGTTCCTGTCCTTCAACAGAACCACTTCTAGTTCCTGTCCTTCAACAGAACCACTCCAAGTCTGGTCCTTCAATAGAACCACTTCTAGTTCCTGTCCTTCAACAGAACCACTTCTAGTTCCGGTCCTTCAACAGAACCACTTCTAGTCATGATCCTTCAACAGAACCACATCTAGTTCCTGTCCTTCAACAGAACCACTTCTAGTTCCTGTCCTTCAACAGAACCACTCCAAGTCTGGTCCTTCAATAGAACCACTTCTAGTTCCTGTCCTTCAACAGAACCACTTCTAGTTCCTGTCCTTCAACAGAACCACTTCTAGTTCCTGTCCTTCAACAGAACCACTTCTAGTTCCTGTCCTTCAACAGAACCACTCCAAGTTCTGGTCCTTTAATAGAACCACTTCTAGTTCCTGTCCTTCAACAGAACCACTCCAAGTTCTGGTCCTTTAATAGAACCACTTCTAGTTCCTGTCCTTCAACAGAACCACTCCAAGTTCTGGTCCTTTAATAGAACCACTTCTAGTTCCTGTCCTTCAACAGAACCACTCCAAGTTCTGGTCCTTTAATAGAACCACTTCTAGTTCCGGTCCTTCAACAGAACCACTCCAAGTTCTGGTCCTTTAATAGAACCACTTCTAGTTCTGGTACCTTCAACATAACTACGAGCGTATTTATTTTTCTGGTCCTGCAACAGAACCAGTCCAGGATCTTTGAAAAAAAACAATCTTTACCGGATCAGATACTAAGGTCAAATCGTTTAACGATTGTTAACTGCACGAATTTTAGCTTTTCAGAATTTTAACAACAAAAACTAATAACACTCACATTTGGCTGTACCGACGCTGACATCTGTGAATGGGCGGCAGCTGCTTCACTAGCAGTGGCAGAAGCAGCAGCCAAAGAGCTATCAGGGGTTAGGTTTGATGCCGGCTAAAAATTGTTGGTAATAAAATTATTTATCTACTGTAAAAATGTCTTTTAATCTGGAACTAGATAAGAAACTTATGAAATTTATGGAATAAATCTAAAAAAAATCAACAGGAGCTCTCACAATGGGCTGAATCTCAGGCTGCGGCGTTCTGGTTTGAGTAGGACTCGCTGCACTGCGCTCTGAGTCGGCAGTTGGACTTTCCACCTATATAAATTTTGGCGAATAAGTTGTTTGAGCTAGGAGAGTAGTACAGTCTATATTGTATTTGTAATAACATTTTATTACACCTGCCCCAATCGGTAATTGGCAGATGTGCAGTCGACAGCACAGCCGCAGCTATTGCACGGCGCATCTGAAGGCTGCGTACGGCTGTTCAGTACATGGACTGGGGAGACGCCACTCCCACCTTCAGCTACCTCACCTGATGCTGGTACCCATTTAACCTAGGCTAGCCACTGGGCAGCAACCCATAGACAGATGGTTTCTTGCGCACCTGCATGTTCGCAAGGTCCTCTCGGACCTCCTCGATCGGGCCAAGCGACACGGTGCGGGCTTGGTCCTCAGCAGAAGTGATGGTCTCATTGGGTGACAGGTCTCCCAGCTCGTTCAGCACGCGCCTTCGCTCTAGATCCATTCGACCAACATCGCACAGCTGCCACTGTTGGTTGACCTCGGCGAAAGTGGCCCTCCTTTCAGGGGTCTGGTGGACCATCATCTGTACGACCGCCTTGGTGGTCTTTTGCAGCTGTTCTAGAGGCTCATCTTTTTCGCCAAGCGAAATCTTTTCGAAGCAGCTATCGTCGAGCAAGCGTTGAAAATCAGTAACATGCAGGCCATTCCGGACTCGACTCTTGAACTCCTCGATCCGATCGCCAATCACTTGCCGAATGGACAGCGAGCAGAACGCTTCGACAACGAACACGCCATACAGATACCTGTCGCCAAAGATGTCAGGCTGACGCAGAGGATCATCGTAGGACTCGGGCAGGCGTCTTTCGATACCACGCAGCCGGTCAAAGGAGAGCGTGTTCTGGGTGGCTATCGAGTCAACGCTTCGCTTTGATAGACCAAAGTCGGCAATCTGAATTATTGATGTGAGGCCTCGAAATCGGTCCAGCATATTTGAGCATTTTCTACTGCTAGAGGTACATAAACAAAAGTTCAAAAAGCATGCGAAGGACGCGCATAACCTTGGCATTTATCTGGTTATCTATGAGCACATTGTCAACGGCCAAGTCCCGGTGCAGAATGCCCCCCTCGAGCCGGTTCTGCAGGAAGTCGAAACCGTCGGACACCTGCAGCATCCAGTTGGCAACCAACCAAGCGCTGCGTGCCTTGGTCGGAGCAATGATTTTCTAAAAGTGGATGAAGTCAAGGCAACCCCGTTAGGTTGATATAGTTTTATATCTGAGTATCAACCCTGCGTCTTGAAGTGTGAAACAAAAATACGATGATATCTGGCGCAGAGTCCATCCTCACCATTTTTGACAACCGCTTTGAGAACAATCGGAGACTGCCGTGCTTGCAGAACTCCATAGCGTAGCCAATCAGCTTCTGGACTTCGTGAAAATAGGCGTACCGAATTTTAACGAAAGAGCTGTGCTGCTCGCTAATGTCGTGCATGTATTTGATCTCATTGACCAGGTGCTTCATATGCCTGCAATATTTTTCAAACCAGTCATAAATAATCGAACTAATTAATTCGTATATTAAAAGTGTTCCAATCGGACTCGATGTACAGGCACAGTGAGAGTGCAAGCGGACACTGTCTGACGATAACAGAGTCAGTGCAGATGTACACAGCTGTGTGCGTGTGTGCTCAGGAGTCAGTGGAATGGGCAGAATTGCATCCTCGCTGGCTGGGGGGGGTCGGTGGCAGAGCGGTTATCGCGTTTGCCTCTCGCACCACGGTCCCTAAGTTCGATTCCACGGCGAGGCCACATTCATTTGGGGCGCAGCCGCGGAGAGAAGTCTTTGGGGCTTGTCGTGAAATTTTCGCCCTTGAGGGCCAACCTCCAAGGCACAGTGGAATATACACTGCCTGATGATGAGAAAGTCAGGGCAGATGTTCCACCTGTGTGAGCGTTTGCCTGCGTACAGTATCTGTGTGCGTGTGTGCTCAGGAGTCAGCGAAATGGGCAGAATTGCCTCCTCGCTGGTTGCGGGTCTAGTGTCACTAAATGATGTGCCATTGCCCGCAGCCCTCCTGCAATTATTAATTATTATTATTATTAATATTATTATTATCCTCGCTGGCTGCGTGCAAGAAGCTAGTAAAAAATGACAGTTAAAAAATGTATTACACTGTCGATGTGCAGCCGACAGCACAGCCGCAGCTATTGCGCGGCGCATCTGAAGGCTTTGTACAGTCCTTTAGTCTATGGACTGGGGAGACGCCACACCCAACCCTAATTACCCCAGCGCAATGCTAGTAGCAATTTTACAGCTGGATGAACTGAAGTAATGCAAAGCTAAATCGTTCGAGTGGAGTCGGGAATCGAACCCCTGACATTTAAGTCGTGAGTACTTAAGCATACTACTCACTAACGAAGTTCAACAAGACAGAAAATCTTCAAAATTTGTTAAAAGCATGAGCGGCTCACCAATCCTTTTTGCCAATTTCCGACTCCTCAAGCTTAAATATCTTCAAAGCCAGCGGACGGTTAAACGGATCATTTTTAAGGCTGCAGCGGTGACAAATTGCAAAAGAACCTTTGCCTGTTCAATGATTTGATACTTTACATAAGATTTGCATTGCCGCGAGTATTTTTTAAGACAAAGTCACTGAGGCACAGTTTACCGATCAAGTTTTCTTCAGGAAAGTTCACTTCGAAATTCCACAACTGAGGGAGGGAACTCCAGTCGAATTCTAAGTCCATCTGAAAATAATTGACATCGAGTTGTCAATTGCCAAGCAACAATAGGCAGGTGAGACAACTTTTGACAGAATTAGTTGCAATGTGACCCACCGATTGGTTGCGTAACTTTTTAGCAAGTCCAACAGCAGCTTTTCGCTCGTCTTCCATCCGGTCAACTCTGCATAGGCGCCACAGCGAGCTGATTTCTGAGAACTCAGGCCTCTGGTCTGGCACCTGATGAGCCATCAGACTCACTACCTGCTTGGTAATATCTCGCAGCTGCTCCAGGTAAGCGTCCTGCTTGCCAGCCAGTAGCTCTTCAAAGCACTGCTCTTCCAACAGGCGTTGAAAGTGTTCCAGATGAGCGCCTGTTCTGACTCGTTCCTTGAAAGTGTCCAAATCGTTGCCAATTCTCTTGCCGATAGACACCAGGGTAAAGGCCTCTAACACCAGCAGGCCGTAGAGATACCTATCGCCGTAAATGTCCGCCGGTCTAAGCACATTATCGAAGGTTTCTGGCAAGTGCATTTCGATTCGGCGATGCATTTCAACCTCGGCGGTCTGCTGAGAAACAGCCAGGTTTGTCGTCTTGGACAGACCAAAGTCGGATATCTGAGAGTTTAGAAAGCGAATACGAGGTCGTTTTTCGATCATGAAAGTAAAAATCCTTTTCTAGAGTTGATTGAGCAATCAAAAATAACTGAAACTCACCCTGACACGGAGGTTGTCATCGGTGAAAACGCAGTCCATTGAGAGATCTCTGTGCAAAACAGTGGTCTTTGTGCGAGTCTGCAGGTAGTCAAACGCGTCGGAAATTTCCAGCATCCACCACGCTGTCAGCCAAGGATAGCGGCCTCGAGTCTGCGTTAACGAAAATCGTAATCAAGAATTACTATCGAGGCTAATAGATCAGCACAATTTGATGCTACCAACCATGTTTGCAAGGCGTCGACTAAACTTGCGGAGACTTCCGTGGCCGCAGTACTCCATAGTGAAGCCGCATAACTTGGTGTCCTGGCTGTACAGATGGAAAACACTTATGAACCATTGTTCACGCTCCTGGCCTAATTCGTGCAGCAGTGAGACTTCTTGAACCAGATGTTGAAGTAGCCTGTAATTAACATTTTAGAGTGTCCCTGAGCTCGATTCCGCGGTGAGAAGGCTTGGGGCATGTCGTGCGATTTAAGCCCGTACAAGGACTAACCCCCAAGGCACAGCGAGTGTACACTGCCTGACGATGAGAAAGTCAGTGTGGATGTACACACCTGCTTGAGTGTGTCAGTGTTACGGTATCTGTTGCGGGTCTATTGTAACCAAATGAGCTACCCATGCCTTGCTTACAGCCCTGAAAATATTTCATTAAAACATATAATAACAGCGATTTCCATACCAAATAGTCACAAAAATCACTAACCATTTTGAGCCTCCTGTGCTTTCAAAATTGAATAACTTCAGGGCCAAAATCTTCTTAGAGACGTCCTTCTGAATCCAGCAGCGATGGATGCTAGAGAACTGACCCTTGCCTGAAATACCACGGATAATCGTCATACCACTAAAAATTAATATAAACTATAAAAGTGATGCTGTTACCTACCCAGGGGGCGATCATCAGGAAAGCAGACGTCAGTGTTGGATATATTTTTTAGCTTAGCCATGATCCCATGCGTACAGGGCTTTAACTTTCTTTCTGAAAAAATGTATAATATTTTATTTAGACAGACAAATCCCCATTTTAAATAAAGTACGAAGCTAAGACTCCTTACTACCCAGAAGAAATTTTAAATGAAGACATTGTTTAACAAAATCGATGAAAATATCGCAGGAATCTAGGAACCGAAATTGACCAGCAATAAACCTCACCTGAATAATAATAATAATAACTGATTACACCTGCCCCAATCGGGCCAGATGTGCAGCCGACAGCAAAGCCGCAGCCGACAGTTCAGTCAATGGACTGGGGGGGGCGCCAGACCCACCTTCAATTACCAATTTAACAGCTGGGTGAACTGAAGCAATACAAAGCTAAGTGTCTTGCTAAAGGACACAAATTTTTCCAGAGGAGTCGGGAATCGAACCCCCAACCTTCAAGCCGTAAATCCGACGCTCTAACCACTAGGCTACAACCTACAACCTATGTAATTTAAAAAGCAAATAGAAAAAACAGTAAAGACGTAAAAATGTAGGAGTATGCAATGCAAATGTATGCAAATAGGTATGGTACCAATACACGTGTATACAGTAAATGTATTGCATTTCTTTCTAGAAAGAACAAAAACAGATTTTTGAAATAGTGAAATAAACAAAGAGTGATCTAATGAGGCTAAAAATATCAAAAGAAAGAGAAAAAAACGGCCAGAAGTAATTGAAGCTGTGAAACAACCAGAAACGGATACTTCAAGTAGTTCAAACCTTTAAAACATTTTCCCTGATAACAATCGAATAAAACTAGATTCACAGAGTGGATCATGTGGATAAGGTACTATGCATTGCACAAAGCATTAGTACAAAGTATCCCCGAAGTAAAAAACACTGCAGAACATTTAGTATGTAAGTTTAAAAAGCGTCAGAAGTCATGAAGGTAGTCACGCGGGTCGTACTGACAGTCGCCATCGTCCAGCAAGTCCGGTGGATCTCGGGTGAAATCGTTGGTGTCAAGATTAGGAGGTACAGCGCAGTTGAAGTCGATGTCACGAAAATCCCCAAATGACAAGGCTTCGTCGTGTGAGATGGGCTCGGCACTGCTGCTCCGGATCTCTGAACTGTGCGGGCCTACAGAGCTTGCTCCGTTGGAACCAGCGGTTCCAGAGTCATAATCTGCACTGACAGTTTGGTCACTGAGTGAGTGCACTACCGACTCCTCCTCATCGTCAGTGCCCAGCATCTCCAGCACTCGAAATCGCTCATTCTCCATCCGCTTGGTGTCGCACTGTCGCCAGCAGCTGCACAGCTCAGCAAACTCTGCTCGCTTTTCTGGTACCTGCTGAGCGGTCAGTCGGATAACTTTATTCACTGTCGACTGCAACTTACGCAGCTGCTCGTCCTTAGCACTTGCTTGAATCAAACCGAAGCATCTTCGATCCACCAGACGCTCAAAGTGGTCAAAGTGCCGCCCATCGCAGACCATTCTTTTGTACTCTTCGATTTGGTCTCCAATTTCGAAGCGCAGCGACAGTCTAGTGAAGGCCTCAACGACGCAAATGCCGTACAGATATCGGTCGACGAACACGTCAGGCTGTCGGAACAGATCTTCATACTTTTCTGGAACTCGTCGCTCGATCGTGCGCTTAGAGTCTAACTCAAACGTATTTTGTGAAGCTATTGAGTCTGTGATACTTTTTGCTAAGCCGAAATCAGCAATCTGAAAAATCAGAGCATGAATTAGTTGCCTTAAAGCTTCTTTAATGATTCACTAGCATGAAATGATCAATTAGCAACACCTTGACTAGCAGACTGCTTGTGACTAGAATATTATCAACAGCCAGATCAAGATGAAGCAATGCTCCGGATTGTCTTGTTTGCAGATGGTCAAAACCACAGGCCACCTGCAGCATCCACCTGGCCGTAAGAAATGGAAATATTTCTGGAGTGCCGGACTGACTTGTCTGCAACGATTCAGACAGACTTTCGTTTCTAGTTTTTATGTAAGATTTTTTTGAAGTCATTAGCAGTAGAAATAGCACGCAATTTTTACCACTCGTGAAATACCACGGGTATTTCAAATACCCACTGCCTATTTCGCAATAGCTCCCAAACCGAATGACCGATTATCGTGAAATTCCTCCATCTAAATCTAATTTTCCAACCTTTACAATGAGTTAATGTGGGTATTTGAAATACTCCCCTCTGGTCTTTATACTCTTACTAGTAAATAAATATTTTAGAGGATCAGCAAGGACTCACTAGTTTGCACTCTAAGCGTTTAATAAACTGCCTCAGGCTTCCATTGGCGCAGAATTCCATGCCGTAGCCGCTGAACCTGCCATTGTTGATGTACAACCACAGCACCTTCACGAACTCCTCTCGCTCGCTACCCAGACAATGCATTAGTTGAATTTCACGTTGTAATCGCTTTGTGATCCTAAGGGTTTCGGCAGTCGAGTATGTACACATTTTTGTTGAGAAACATCATTTGTGACATCAAAAGCTGTACGCCGCTTACCATTCCTTGGCAACTCCATTCAAAATGTCTTTAGTGTTCGAATGAAGCTCTTTTAAAACATACTTTTTGCTGCTTACATCCGACTTAATGGAGAACAGATGACAGGTTGCGAAGGCACCTCTGCCTGCCAGTTTAAGAAATGGCAGGTTAATTATCCCTGGAAACAGTTTAAGCGCTACGTACGAGCTAAGAATATAAAGAACACAACGTACCTAAAAAACTTTTGTCATGAAGAACAATATCAGTGTCTGTTAGGCAATCTAGCTTGCCGGAACTCATGTTTTCAAAGCTGAAATATTAATGTTATCGAGCAAGAATAAATTACTTTCGGTTTAGTGAAGACAAAATGAAAATAATATAATGTTGCCTAAAGTAATCTGGTTTGCTGCAACCTTTTTTAATGCTAGTTTTAGGTTTCTTGTGGCAGTGAAACTTAGTAGTATCGGTTACGAGAAAAAGTATCATAAATTTCTTTATTTGGCACTCATTTACTGAACGAGGGACAATAGAAAGGTTGTGTTTTGGGCTTAGTTTGAATGAGGTTGCAAAAAATGACCAAAAGAAACAATACAGAAATGCTTTACGAAATTTCCTACAATACATAAAATATTGTAACCGCACAGCACGTTTTATTTAGTAGTTAAGAAAACAACTTTTGAATGTCATTGACAAAAATATGACAAAAATATACGCAAAAAAGTATATTAAAGTAAAAAATCCCCCCCAAAAACATAGATATATTTTATATGTTAAGAGAAAAGACATCAACACATTCTTATAACTAGAAGGGAAACAAACAATTATTAAAATCTCATTGTGATAGCGATTATTGTGATTACAGGACATTCTGGTCTTCCACAATGCTATATTAACTAGATAGTCCATGACACAAAATTGTTGCTGCACACAACAAAACAAAAGCAAACATAGAAGAAATACTAGGATTAAAAATGCCTGTAAACTTTTTATCTTGTCATAGTTTATAAGCAAACTGGATATTGTCTCCTCAAAAATCGACGTCATCATGATCATTACCATGCGGGCTCCAGTCGACGTCATCGTCATCAATATCATGCGGGCTCCAGTCGGCGTCATCGTCATCAATACCATGCGGGCTCCAGTCGACGTCATCGTCATCAATACCATGCAGGCTACAGCCGACGTCATCGTCATCAATATCATGCGGGCTCCAGTCGGCGTCATCGTCATCAATACCATGCAGGCTACAGCCGACGTCATCGTCATCAATATCATGCGGGCTCCAGTCGGAGTCATCGTCATCAATACCATGCGGGCTCCAGTCGGCGTCATCGTCATCAATACCCTGCGGGCTCCAGTCGGAGTCATCGTCATCAATACCATGCAGGCTACAGCCGACGTCATCGTCATCAATACCATGCGGGCTACAGCCGACGTCATCGTCATCAATACCATGCGGGCTACAGCCGACGTCATCGTCATCAATACCATGCGGGCTCCAGTCGACGTCATCGTCATCAATACCCTGCGGGCTACAGCCGACGCCATCGTCATCAATACCATGCGGGCTCCAGTCGACGTCATCGTCATCAATACCCTGCAGGCTCCAGTCGGAGTCATCGTCATCAACACCATGCGGGCTCCAGTCGGCGTCATCGTCATCAACACCATGCGGGCTCCAGTCGACGTCATCGTCATCAATACCCTGCGGGCTACAGCCGACGTCATCGTCATCAATACCATGCGGGCTCCAGTCGACGTCATCGTCATCAACACCATGCGGGCTCCAGTCGACGTCATCATCATCAATACCATGCGGGCTCCAGTCGGAGTCATCGTCATCAACACCATGCGGGCTCCAGTCGGAGTCATCGTCATCAACACCATGCAGGCTACAGCCGACGTCATCGTCATCAATACCATGCAGGCTACAGCCGACGTCATCGTCATCAATACCATGCGGGCTCCAGCGACGTCATCGTCATCAATACCATGCGGGCTCCAGTCGGAGTCATCGTCATCAACACCATGCAGGCTACAGCCGACGTCATCGTCATCAATACCATGCAGGCTACAGCCGACGTCATCGTCATCAATACCATGCGGGCTCCAGCGACGTCATCGTCATCAATACCATGCGGGCTCCAGTCGGAGTCATCGTCATCAACACCATGCGGGCTCCAGTCGGCGTCATCGTCATCAATATCATGCGGGCTCCAGTCGGCGTCATCGTCATCAATACCCTGCGGGCTCCAGTCGGAGTCATCGTCATCAATACCATGCGGGCTCCAGTCGACGTCATCGTCATCAACACCATGCGGGCTCCAGTCGGAGTCATCGTCATCAATATCATGCGGGCTCCAGTCGGCGTCATCGTCATCAATACCCTGCGGGCTCCAGCGACGTCATCGTCATCAATACCATGCGGGCTCCAGTCGGAGTCATCGTCATCAACACCATGCAGGCTACAGCCGACGTCATCGTCATCAATACCATGCGGGCTCCAGCGACGTCATCGTCATCAATACCATGCGGGCTCCAGTCGGAGTCATCGTCATCAACACCATGCAGGCTACAGCCGACGTCATCGTCATCAATACCATGCAGGCTACAGCCGACGTCATCGTCATCAATACCATGCGGGCTCCAGCGACGTCATCGTCATCAATACCATGCGGGCTCCAGTCGGAGTCATCGTCATCAACACCATGCGGGCTCCAGTCGGCGTCATCGTCATCAATATCATGCGGGCTCCAGTCGGCGTCATCGTCATCAATACCCTGCGGGCTCCAGTCGGAGTCATCGTCATCAATACCATGCGGGCTCCAGTCGACGTCATCGTCATCAACACCATGCGGGCTCCAGTCGGAGTCATCGTCATCAATATCATGCGGGCTCCAGTCGGCGTCATCGTCATCAATACCCTGCGGGCTCCAGTCGGAGTCATCGTCATCAATACCATGCAGGCTACAGCCGACGTCATCGTCATCAATACCATGCGGGCTACAGCCGACGTCATCGTCATCAATACCATGCGGGCTACAGCCGACGTCATCGTCATCAATACCATGCGGGCTCCAGTCGACGTCATCGTCATCAATACCCTGCGGGCTACAGCCGACGCCATCGTCATCAATACCATGCGGGCTCCAGTCGACGTCATCGTCATCAATACCCTGCAGGCTCCAGTCGGAGTCATCGTCATCAACACCATGCGGGCTCCAGTCGGCGTCATCGTCATCAACACCATGCGGGCTCCAGTCGACGTCATCGTCATCAATACCCTGCGGGCTACAGCCGACGTCATCGTCATCAATACCATGCGGGCTCCAGTCGACGTCATCATCATCAATACCATGCGGGCTCTAGGCGACGTCATCGTCATCAATACCCTGCGGGCTCCAGTCGGAGTCATCGTCATCAACACCATGCGGGCTACAGCCGACGTCATCGTCATCAACACCATGCGGGCTCCAGTCGGAGTCATCGTCATCAACACCATGCAGGCTACAGCCGACGTCATCGTCATCAATACCATGCAGGCTACAGCCGACGTCATCGTCATCAATACCATGCGGGCTCCAGCGACGTCATCGTCATCAATACCATGCGGGCTCCAGTCGGAGTCATCGTCATCAACACCATGCAGGCTACAGCCGACGTCATCGTCATCAATACCATGCAGGCTACAGCCGACGTCATCGTCATCAATACCATGCGGGCTCCAGCGACGTCATCGTCATCAATACCATGCGGGCTCCAGTCGGAGTCATCGTCATCAACACCATGCGGGCTCCAGTCGGCGTCATCGTCATCAATACCATGCAGGCTACAGCCGACGTCATCGTCATCAATACCATGCGGGCTCCAGTCGGAGTCATCGTCATCAACACCATGCGGGCTCCAGTCGGCGTCATCGTCATCAATACCATGCAGGCTACAGCCGACGTCATCGTCATCAATACCATGCGGGCTCCAGTCGACGTTGTTCGACTTTATTGTGAGAATCCGACGAACTCCGAACTCGATCGATACGATTTTTTGGACCACGTCCGTTGCATTACGGACACGCTGTAGACCAGAAAGCTGCCCTTGTTTATCTGTGACGCTTTTCGAAGAATAAATCACTTAGGCATCAACAGGCACATAAGCTTGACCTGACGAAGAATTTATTGAATTTTGAAAACCAGTAGCTTCTTCGCTTGAGCCAGCAGTGTCACGGGAATGATCTGCGCTAGCACTGACTGTTTGGTCACTGAGTGAGTGCACTACTCCTCCTCATCGTCAGTACCCAGCATCTCCAGCACTCGAGATCGCTCATTCTCCATCCGCTTGGTGTCGCACTGTCGCCAGCAGCTGCACAACTCAGCAAATTCTGCTCGCTTTTCTGGTACCTGCTGAGCGGTCAGTCCGATAACTTTATTCACAGTCGACTGCAACTTACGCAGCTGCTCGTCCTTAGCACTTGCTTGAATCAAACCGAAGCATCTTCGATCCACCAGACGCTCAAAGTGGTCAAAGTGCCGTCCATCGCAAACCATTCTTTTGTACTCTTCGATTTGGTCTCTAATTTGGAAGCGCAGCGATAGTCTAGTGAAGGCCTCAACGACGCAAATGCCGTACAGATATCGGTCGACAAACACGTCAGGCTGTCGAAACAGGTCTTCATACTTTTCTGGAACTCGCCGCTCAATCGCGCGCTTAGATTCTAATTGTAGCGAACACGTGGTGGCGATAGAATCTGCTACGTTTTTTGCTAAACCAAAATCTGCTATCTGCAAAGTTAAAAGAAAAAGCTCTTTTTGCTGCGAAATTCAGGACAAAGGCTAAAGGGAACACACCTTTACATCAAGTCGCTCAGTAACAAGAATATTATCGAGGGCCAGATCCAAATGCAGCATCCCAGATGCTGAAGTCTGTAAGTAGTCAAAACAGTCAGCAACTTGCAACATCCATTTGGCCGTTAGAAAGGCAGGTGGTACTAGCGATGGCACCTATGGAAAGATTTGACTAGTAAGTCCATGCTCACGTTTGTTTTAAGGATTAAGTTTTATAAAATATCAAGATAGGCAAAGACACTACCTACAGTGCACTCTAAGCGTTTAATAAACAGTCTCAGGCTTCCATTGGCGCAGAATTCCATGCCGTAGCCGCAGAATCTGCCATTGTTGATGTACAACCACAGCACCTTCACGATTTCGTCTCGCTCGCTACCAAGGCGATGCAGTAGTTGAATTTCACGCTTCAATCGCTTTACAATCCTAAAACAATAGGTAAATAGTTGCTTAGGACTAAAAGACCTGCTAAGCTTCCTTAACAGTTAATATCCAATGTTTCCCGCCCTATCATGGAAGGCTCGTGTACATATTTCATTGCTCTGAGGACCAGGTCGAGCATATTTTAGTTTACTAGCACGAAAAACTAAACGGCATTTGTAAACAACAGTTAAAGAGCACTAAGTAAAAAACTCTTCCAGACGTTGGTCCACGACAAGCATCAGACTATTAAGGCTATAGACTTCAGCAACATCACATGAGCGATTATAGGTGCTGCACTCTCGCACCTCTGGCACCAAGGTCCCTGAGCTAGATATCGCGGTGACGCAACATTGAAGCACAGCCGTAGAGAGAAGGCTTGAGGGCTTGTCATGCAATTTAATCCCTTAAGGGCCAACCTCCATGGCACAATGAGAGTGTACACTGCCTGACGATGAGAAAGTCAGGGCAGATGTACACAACTGTGTGAGTGTGTGTTCACACTTAAAACTTCAAATTAGCAATTTTCCGCAGAACTCCTGCAATACTTTATTTTTTTCATTAGGGTTGGGCTATTACTATTATATCTTATCCTCTAATGCCGTGCGGCTAGTCCCTCACGTTTTTATCTTATGTGGCAGCAACCGCAAGTATCTAGTAGGAATTAGCAAGCATGAGCGTAGCCAGGCACTGCAACTTGCTGAACTTCCTAACTTCTAAAATCGGCCCTTTTATATTTGTAAATTGACAGCATATGCCAAAATTGCCAACTCCAAATGGAACAAAACAAATGGGATTCACATGTCTACACTGTTTGCCCTGCCTTTTGGTTTGAATATTCTAATAAAAAAATCACCTAAATCACTCAAAAATCGAAACCCAAAATGAGTAACAGTCACGAGTTGGAGTTGAGGTTTCACTAATGACATATTTTACAACATATAAAGTATAACCTCTTGCTTACCATTTAATCTGCATGCCATTTATACTGTCTCTCATCTCCGGGTTAAGTTCCTTAAGCACATGCTTAAATTTTGCTTGGTCAGACTTCAATAGGCACAACTTGCAGGTTGCAAATGAACCTTTGCCTACAGTTTAAATAAAAGTAAAATAAATGAATATACTACAATGAGACACATTTATTACTCAAATAAGACGTACCAAGAAAACCATCCTCAAAAATATTGATGTCTTTCTCAGTGACACTAGGTAGCTTGTTAGAACTCATCAACTGTAAAGATAATTTTTACAGAAACAATGATAGACACTGCTGCAAGCAAACATAATGCACAGTTAGTTTTATCTGCTTAACATTTAAGTAAAAAGAAAAGGAAAATTATTTTTGAGTCATTTAACAAGTTTATAAGCCAAAGCTATAAAAAATTGTCTTTAGAGGGTTTCTGCTGCCCTGTTCAATAATGCTATTTATTTTTTAATACATTTAGGTTTTTCATTCTTTCACATTGCTTCTTAACTATATGACAAGCTCCATAAGCAAGAACGTATTTATGATTTACCAATGGGGCATATCTTCCTTGTTTAAATTAGGTTTAGTTGAGCAGAAAATATAAAGTAAAGATAAATAAAAAGCCACAAACTTTTTGCATTCCGCTATACATAAATTATTTTTTTTATAAATTAACACATCAATAGAGCTCAAGGCCTAACTGCAAAAGATTAGAGCTTAAACTAGACTTCTTATTGAGATAAGAGGTTGTTCATTTAAATTTCAGCCTCAGAATCAACACAGAATTGATCTGTATTCATGATCAAGACACTTAATCCTCATTGATTTGGTTCACCCTGTTCTGAAATAGGAACCAGCACCTGTTGTGGAAAAATTTGTGATAGGTGGTGGCCTATAGAGTCCATTGAATGAACAAAAATCAAGGCTTTGGATACACTGATCAATAGCTGTTGCCGTGTTGGCACGGTCCACGGTCATTTCGTCTGCCGCCTTTTCGTCTGCTAAAGTATTTTGGCAGACAAAATGACTATTTTATTTCTTTATTTCTTAATTTTTTAATGTAAAGAATAAAAATAAATTGGTTTGAGCAAGTTTTACAAATATAATTTTATTAATATTAATACATTTTGTTTTTCTTCTATTTTCTACGAAACCTAACTAACCTATATAGGCCTAATACTTTCGACTAGGCGCCAGGAAGCGCGGAGGCAATCTACTGATCTCTTTGCAAGGTTTCGTCCTCGGACGCAATGGAGGAAAAGGAGGTTTGATATACTGGAAGTGCGTGACTTCAGTAAAATCCTAGCATTATAATAAATTGTAAATAATAATTTACATTACATTTCAAAGCTTGATGACCTAATTAGTTATTCTGACTAGTGCATATGTTAGCAGATGAATGGACCATATTATATATTATATAAATATTGGCAGATGAAACGACTATATCGTATATTAGCAGACAAAAAGGCAGCAGATGAAAGGGCGGCAGACGAAATGACCGTCAACCATTGGCACATCATGTTGCTATAAACCTGGCACAAGCAGGCTAAATTTAATTAATATATATAACTTGGCTACTTTAAAACAATTTTCAATATGCTATTGCACTGCTCCTAAATAAAGTTGTAGAGTCAGTTGTATTGGATTCTCAGAAGCATTCATCCATACACATTTATATTTACATTAGTGGTCACAGGGTGCTATCTTAGGCAACAAACAATCTTCCAAATGGTTAGGTTTCCTTATATATCAGTTTAGCTGCTTCTTTCTCTAGAATATCATTAGATAATATTTTATTGTGTACTTTTTGTATTTCTGAAAAATATTGTATTAAGGCATCGGCCTTAGGTTAAGGTTAAGGTATATTATTCTGAGCAGAACTATGAACAATACAGTTTTATAATCTGTGATTTCATTTCATTCTCTAAATATTTGAGTAAACACATATAGAAAATAAAAGAAAATTGAATAAGCTAAGCAAAAGAATCGTCTTCCTTTCTTTTAATAATGTTTAATTATGGTATAATTGAAGGTGCAGAGTAGTTCCTTGTTTTGTGAAATATTTATAAATATTTAACGCAAAAGTAACGTTCCTAGAATTAGGAGGCCTTAAAAAGCGCTGCTAAGACTTTAAGGATAAAACAAAGCTTTTAGTAGAATGAAGTTATGAAATAGCGTATTTTTACTAATAAAAACGATTTAATTCTTTATAAATTTACCCTTATTAAAAATAACGATCATTTTGTTTTTCTTTTTTGAACTTTTTTCCTCAATTATTCGTATTTAACCAAGTAGAGGACTTTTTTCATAGCTTGTTTACTTTCTTTTATGTTTATCGAAGCCCTTTGTTTCCTTTGCACTAAATCCGTTTGAATACCATTTGTAAACTTTCAGCTATTCTTCAGCGATTGTCAAACTAAGGCTATGCTCGTTGCGACTGGGAATCGCTCTTTAAGCCTACATGAAGTCAATGGTATAGACGTAAAAATTTGCATTGATGGGCATGGGCCCTACTTGATGGGCTTTTAGCCTTCGATCGATGCAGCCGGTGTGAACCACGCCCGTGAATTTTTCTCCAAGCGAGATCCTCTGCGATCCTCGGAGCTGAGCGTGTATTAAATAATTTTTGTGCACACATAAAGTGTCGAAAATAAGGACACGGCGGGTGGTTTAAACACAAGCGAAACAAGAAAGCATATTTTCAGACGCTTAGCTCGTTTTATACGCTCGTAAAAGCTTTAAGTTGATACGTTTATCCATTCAAAAGATATAAAAAATATTTTTTAAATCCTTCGTACGAATACATTAGAGAAGTTGAGGAATTGGTATACACTCAATGCTTAATAAAGGGGCAAAGTAAATTTCATTTTCAATGACATAGTCTCCATTTCAGGTGCATATACGACGTTAACAGCTGTCACAATACTTGATTATAGCAGTTCTTAAGGCTGATGTACAGAAATGAATTTGAAAAGCAGAAAAGGTTATATAACCTTTTCCAGATTCCAAACAAACCATTAAACAATTCTTGATAAATAGTTACCAACTTTTATGAGTAGGATCCCTTATCTCGTTCCTACTTGCAGCATTCCAAAGCAGCTCGGGATTTGATCAGTTTTCAAACCTACTCAGAAGTCTGAGGCCCGCCAAGCAGCCACAGCGTTTGAATGCCTCAGCCAGGCTATTCGCCGACAAATTCAACGTCACACGATGTCTGCTCAGCACTTTCAGCAGCCTGTCAGCGCGGCTAGCTGGTGAGCTTGCTTCCAGCTCGAAGTCAGCGATAGTAGGGCAGCCGAGCTCGCGTAGAATAAACTTATCGCGCTCGACCACCTCACGGCTGGCGCAAAGACATTTCAGTAGAGCTTCGCATGCGGCAGAGTCTGAGTAGCCTCGGCTGAGCAACTGAACTTCATCTCCCTGCACTGGCGGAATAGTCTGATGCACTGACACACGACGAAAGCCGGCGACTTGTGCCGATGGCGGTTGAAGCGAGTACACGTCTCCCATGATGGACGAAATTCTGACCGTCACTCCGCCGATGCATTTGACGGCTTCATGAAATTGCGGGTTTGAATAGGATTATTTGATATGCATGATTTTCTTACTTACCAAACAGAACAAGAAACTTACAGATCCACCGATCGTCTGGCTGATCAGTCACAGTCTCCGGGCGCCGGTCGAGAGCTGACAAGAGGGCTGAAGCCACCTGGTTATCGCTGTGCTCTGGCAGTGTTCTGTTAGCATCTGGCCGTACTGAAATTCTCGATTCTGAAGGGACTTCTCTGTCTTCGAATGTCATCTGGTGGAACAATGTCAGTACCTTTTGACGATCGAAACTCTCTAGGCGAAAATGGTGTTGTCTTTGCCAAATATCGCTTATTTCCGACATTGTATGTAGCTTTCCAGCTGGTTGACTTTCGATCAGCTGTAAAATCTGAGAAACTGTGGATTTCAGCCGAACCAGATCAGCAGATCGAAAATGTTTCCAGATGACCTTCAGAATGCGTTCACTGTCATGCAGGATCCGCAATTTTCCTACACAGCTTGCGAACAGACCCACCACCTCAGAATTGTCCGACTGCAGGTGAGCGAAAGCTTCTAAAATAATTAACCCATAGTGATATCGGTCGTTAAGCTGGTCCTGAATTCCGAGATAGCTGTTTTGCTTCAGGTCGATGATGCTGCTCTCCTTTGGTCTCTGGTACATGATCTGTAGGAAGTAAATTTTGAATGACCTAATGCAAAATTTAAATGGAAATGTGGTACATGCATTTTCCCAAAATCTTTCCAAGAAGACTCAAACTGAAGTCTTTTTAATATCAGGTACCACTAGGAATGGAAATACGGAAAACGACGTTTCTTAGAAAACGTTTAGAAGGCTCGCTTTCACGCCGAAAGATTTCACTACGGAGTAAGGAAATTCGCACTTTTTTTATAAGTAAGTATAACTTACTTCGCATGTTGCTCCAGTGAATGTTACAAAGCTATATTGGCAAAAGTAATTAGTCATAAGGCTAGACTCCATGGAGTAGTTCAAGTCCATGATTCCATGATTATGGACCAGAGAAAGGAGGATTTTGTTGTTTCAGGAGCCTAATTTATTTTTAATGTCTAATGCACCCTTCTGCTCCTAGTGGTCATTGGTTTTGCGTTTTGTCGCTAGCCCAGCAATTACCTTGGCATTCAGGCGCTCATCAATGAGCACACTATCCAGACTGAGGTCTCCAATCCGAGTGCAGCACACGCCAGCGGAATCCTTCAGCGTGTGGAGGTGGCTGAGGGCCTGAGCCACCTGGTCCACCCAAGCTGCGGTCAGCCAGGGCAGCTCGAAATGATGCGGCTCCTGAAAGACGTGACGCGCATTGTTTCATCGCTCAGAAAGCTAGTAGTCAGTTATGGCAAATGAAACAGGACTGTGTCACTGGCTGCATACCTGGTCCGACTAGCTCACGAATAACTCTTCTCCTATCCAGCAAACTATTTATTTATATAGGAAGCCGCAATAGAACGAACAGGAAGCTTTCGTTTTATTAAGAACACTTTTGAATTGGGTCAGTCTTTGATATCAATTAGGGTTAGCAGTACTAGTAGAGCGACCACGTGGGTATTTCAAATAGCCACATTTTTCATTTTCGGTATCAACCAGAATATTCAACCTATCGCCACGAAAATCCTGAACACAGCCTAAAATTTGCCGCCCTATCTGATAAGACAACCTCCAGTATCACAAAACATCGGTATCGTCTAGATCAGGGGTCGGCAAACTTATTAGCTAGTGGGCCAAAAAGAGAACCTAAAAGACGGCAGCGGGCCGCATTGACTGTAGAAAGATGAGATAGGGGAGCGATGAGGCACGGGAGAGACGCGACTGAGGAGAGATGAGACAGCGGAGAGATGAAACACGGGAGAGACGCGACTGAGGAGAGATGAGGCATGGGAGAGATGAGACATGGGAGAGACGAGACTGAGGAGAGATGAGACAGCGGAGAGATGAAACACGGGAGAGACGACATGGGAGAGAGGAGACAGCGGAGAGATGAAACACGGAAGAGACGAGACAGGGAAAAGATGAAACAGGGGAAAGATGAAACAGGGGAAAGATGAAACAGGGGAAAGATGAAACAGGGGAAAGATGAAACAGGGGAAAGATGAAACAGGGGAAAGACGAGACAGGGAAAAGATGAAACAGGGGAAAGATGAAACAGGGGAAAGATGAAACAGGGGAAAGATGAAACAGGGGAGAGATGAAACAGGGGAAAGATGAAACAGGGGAAAGATGAAACAGGATACTGTAGGTGTCAGAAGGGGCAACGGGCCGGATTTGGGAGCTTCGAGGGCCGCATCTGGCCCGCGGGCCGGAGTTTGCCGACCCCTAGTCGAATTGTTCATTGCAGTTGCGCAAGTATAAACGATGTACCAGTGTCAGTGTTACTATTGTTAAACCTAATCTTACCAGCACCGTAATGAGCTGGCGAATGGTCCCCAATCGCAGATCGCTGATCACCATGCAGACAGTTGGTGTCTGTAGTGAGTCGTGAGCGTGATTGCTCAGCAGTAGACTCAGTAACTTTCTGCCACGGAAGTTGCAACGCATTGCGCCCAGTGCGTCGATCGTGTGTGTCAACTGCCTGAATTAAAGCGAAACATATCATGAAGGTTTCTTTTAAAAAAAACACTCACTCAGTGGCTTTTTGAGTGCGAGTTCACAACGACGCCAAGACTTACAATCTGCCACGGACTTTGAGTAGATTTTTCATAGTCAAAGTTCTTCTGATTGAGTTGATAAATCTGCAGACGCAGGTAGAGAAAGTTTCGGAAACTGTTGTATCAATTTCTCTGAAATTTACTGGCATTATGATCATAAGATCAGGCTTAGATTTGGAGAGGTCACAAACTAAGAGAAGGAGAAGACACAGGCATACATGTCAGCCACGAATTATATTTAACCTAACTCAAAACGCGGCGCCTCCACAGTTGTTCCATGGACAATCCGTGGAAAATATGCTGCAACATTTTTTCGCCGGGCAATGCCACGGAAAACCCGCAGAGTTTTCGTGGAGCAATTTGTCAATATGCAAAGCGTTTCTGTGTACTGTCTACGTTCTCGAATTTCATATGAAATCTTCGCTATAGTTCAGACTGATGCCAAGCTATATAAACTTTTTGTATTTCTTCTAATGAAGTTCCTACTTTTGCGCATGAAGTTTCCGCGGCAAAGCCTTGGAAATTCCGAAGAAAATGTTCATTTCTCGCGTTAAGCTTCAAATATTATAAACTTGTGACTTGGGCACTAAACGGGATGTGAAGAAATTCCGTACATTTTCCGTGGCCGAGCCGAGGAAACTACGTCCGGGAAAAAAGCTTGAATGATAAAGTACAAGTCTTAATGTGCACAACACTAAAATGTCGATAAGAAGCGAAAGATGTACTGTAGTAAGTAAATCAGTGAACAAAAACATGATGCCACGAGGAGCGTAATTAAGGTCAGCATAAAAAAGTACAATGAGTACCTGAAGGCTGCGTACGACTGTTCAGTCCATGGACTGGGTGGGAGGGGCGCCACACCCACCCCTCAATTATCCCAGCAGCTGCTGGTGGTACGCATTCAACAGCTGGGTGAACTGAAGCAATGCATTATTGTAGTGTCACTAACACAACCTTTGACTGAACTCTACAAATTAGATGACAAAAATACAGATTTTGAGTAAGTTTCTTAATCAAAGTTTTTGAGAGTTTAGGCAGAACAACTAGCTTAGTGATTATGCAAGCGGAAATAAATTGGGAAACCACATTTGCTTTCTTCTTAACTTCCTTCCGAGCTTATGGGACTTAGTTCGGTTTCACCCCCTAATAAATATTACCTTTTGTAGGCCGGAGTTTATTGGACTTTAATTAGGCAAACACCGGGATATTATAGCAAGGCGAATAGAAGTAGTAAATAATTCAACAGCTGTTGCCTCTCGCGCCAATGACCCTGAGCCCGATTCTGAAGCCACATTAATTTTGGGTGCAGTCGCGGAGAGAAGGATTGGTGGCTTGTTGTACACATTGAGAGTGCAGTACACTGCCTAAAATAGTCGGGTCAGATGTACACAGCTGTTTGAGTTTGAGACGAGAACGTCCAAAATGAGGTCCTGTACGAGAGGTACGAGACGTATCCGGGCCGAGAGCTACTGTCCTGCTACCGACCCGCTTCCGCTCAGGAGTCAGCTGAAATAAGCAGATTGGCAGCGGGTCTATTGTCACTAAATGACAGATCTACTGATCACTGTGATGATGCAACTGATGTGTCATGTGTGTAGGGCTTGTTCTGTAATAATAGTAATAATAATAATGGCAGGAGGGCTGCAGGCAATGACATATTATTTGGTGACACTAGACCCGCAGCCAGCGAGGAGGCAATTCTGCCCATTTCGCTGACTCCTGAGCACAAACGTACACAAATACCGTACGCAGGCACACGCTCACACAGGTGTGTACATCTGCCCTGACTTTCTCATCGTCAGGCAGTGTACACTCTCACTGTGCTTTGGAGGTTGGCCCTCAAGGGCGTAAATCAAATGTGGCCTCGCCGCGGAATCAAACTCAGGGACATTGGTGCGAGGGGCAAACGCTCTAACACTGCGACCTAGATGTAGATTTGGCAAGATCAGTCGAAAGTTTGCTGATTCAGTCGGCTGGCTGTCAGATTTCCTATCTTCAATGTGATGAATTTTACGCAAATACGCAGTTCTGGCAATATTTACACACCTCAAGGTTAAATCAAAGCTTTTGCCCATATATGGAACCCCTGTTTACGCTTCTCTGATAGATATCGGGCAATTTATATACGAGTTTACAAACCGATCTTAAAGTTTTCATTTATTTTTTTTCTGGCCGTCAAAAAGCTGTTTGAATCGCTACAGCATGGTTGAATTGCTGGAACAGTTAAGCAGCATCAGCTTAACATGCAGCGACAATGAAGCCCTTAGGGCCGAGCTTCAAGCACTCGCCTCTGAAATTCAGGAGACGAATGCCATGTTTGAAGCAGTACAGAGCAAATTGTGCGAGTGGAAGTCGAAGATAGCTTTCCGACTGCACACCATCCACGACTCGGTTGCTAAGAGAATTGACGACGCCAACGAAGCTGCAGAACGCCGAAAAGAAGTCCTAGCTGCCAGGGGTATCGGCGACTCGAAGGCCTTCAAAGAGCTGCTCGAATCACTTGCGCCGTGGCTTCAAGAGGCGAGCCGCAGAGTAGTTGAGTTCAACCAGAAAAAATGCGAGTTGCGAGACCGGCAGAGAGCGGGCGGTTTGGGCATTGATCTTCGATCTGTCGGCGATGTGGCCGCAGGAGTGCAGCAGCTTCTAGTGATGACTGACCTCCACATCAGCAGCGTGATGCGTCAGTGCTGGCTCGACGCCGCTGACAACAAGACGAGCCAACTCTGCCTTCCGGTTGCATCGATCGACAAGCTGGAGAGTGTTCCCTATCACGTGACCTGCTGTACAAACTCTACTGGCTTCTTCAGCGACGCGTCGGGTAAAGTGATTCGCGAAAGCTCTGTGGGCGCAGAATTCGTGAGCTCGCCTTTGCCAGAGCCGTGTGTCTTTGTGTCGTTCGGACCTCAACGAACTAAGCATCTTTTAGTGACGCCGATACATGCCGATGCGTGCAAGACTGTTGAGAACAACCGATTGCGGTGTCAATGTCAGCTGGACTGGTCTGCATGGATAACTGGCCTGCATTGCGACAATGTGCGCCAGTTGCTGTTTGTGGCACAGAGAGCCTTGGTGACGGTCGCAGATCTCAGCGGGCAGTTAGTGCTCTCGATCGAAGGAGCCTGTTTGAGCCCCCCAACCATGCTGAGATTTAGCGATATGGCTTGGGACTCCAATCGGCTGTTCATCTTGGACAGTCTACATCGACAGATTTTTGTCATCGACAAGGACACTGGCCGCCTTGAGAGGGTCATCGACCTCGCGAGCTTCAATGTAGGTGGGCTCGACGGCCTGGCGCTGCAGGGATCAAAGCTACTGTTGTTGGACTTGGAGAACGATCGAGTGCACAAGGTGTGCGGCATCAGTCGGCAGCTCATCGCCACGTATCCTGCGGAGGGTCAAGCCGAGTTCCAGCATCCCTGGCGGCTTGTCGTTGACGAGGGTCTCGCCTTCCTTTCTGAGAAAGACGCGGACAGGGTTCTCGCTCTGAATGTTGGCGATTTTCAGGCCCTGCAAACTCTGACTGAGGGGCTGCATTCAAGCGAATCGAGTACCGGTTCAACCGGTGCTGCGAAAGCCAAAATGTGCAGCTTCAAACACCCCACAGGCTTGGCTGTAGTGCGCTGGGAGCAAGCCAAGGCACTGGTGGTGTGCGATTGGGGACGAAAGCGACTGTGCGTCTACCGGCTGCTGATTTGAACCGGGGGCAGCCGACCTCGAATTCGAATTTCGAATTCCCGGAATCTTTGCCCTATTCGTGTATTTTGCGATCCTGCATGAAAAAAACATTGTTGCGGGTATTTTAGATTATATTAGACTTCCGATTTAAGAAACCCTACGTATCGCGCATTACCCGATCTCAAATCAACCAGGGCTTCGTTAAAGCAGAAAAAATATATCAGTTCGCACCTGGCAGGCTTGGGCTGCTTTCGTCACATTTCGGAGGGACTTTAGGGGCGTGACGGGCGCAGAGCACGTTCAAGTGCACTTGCACGGATCAAGCCGGCAGCATCGCGTGCTGCAAGCGCTCTAGGCGAATTCACTGGAAAAAAAGTACGCAGAGTCTTGGTAAGGAGAAAATCCGACTCAGACTAGACTCTGCGGGTAATTGACACGAGCAGAAATCTGTTTTCTTGAACAGGAAAGTTTCTGTCTCATGGGTCTGTTTAAAGTTCTAACAGTTATTTGATAGCTTGTGACAGGGAGGAAGTTATGCAGCAAGTGTTGCTGCCCTGGGTCGAATATACCATTCGTTTGTCAAGTCAACTCTGGCTCGTGAATGCAGAGCTCAAGTAATGAGTACTATGGCTTGATTTTTTACTTTTATCCAGTGGTACTTGCTGTGAAGTCTTCAAGTCACGTTTAACCATCATGGTCTTTTTAGAAACAAGAGCCTTATGAGTCCATTTCATATTCAGCCAGCTTGTCTTCCAATGATGCCAAAGTCTCTTTCCTTCGTGTTATTTTTTCTCGTCTGCTGTCCCTATCTGAAACTTGTTAGGACCGGTCTGCGTTCCTATTGGTTGGCTCTAGTCTGTTCGAAATTCACACCGACTCAATTATTTTCCTTTAAGTCTAATATTAAGAGCTGGTAGACAGCAATACTGAGACATTGCTAGGATTTGACTTTTCAGTCGATGTGAAGAAAATAGTCTTAAAAATCAAAAGACATCGATTCAGCAAACAGATGGGTAAGCGAATATAAGATTTACCTATCCATACATTTTACGTCTAACTAGTTATGGTATCTGTCAGAATAGGTGAATTCTGAGACAATCAAAGCTTCAATTCCGCAGCATTCGATTTGAGCTCATCTGTTCTCAGCTACTCATCGATAGCCGTCTGCTGTCTGAGTGTACTGCTTAACGCCTGGATTTTCTACGTTTTGCACGGAATAAGGATCAGCAGCAATGCATCCATCTACAACTTGCTCCTAATTAGGCACCTTCTCGTCATGGACGCCGTCACCGCCCTATTAGTCATTGTTGACCTGAGCTTAAAAAAGGACCAGGAAGTGCGCGAGCGAATCGGCCTGATTTCTTTCGAGCCGTTGCTACTGAATTTCACAATTCTGACGCTGCCGTTTGAGAACGCTACTCAACGGGTCTCCCGCAAGTCGCACGGATTCTGCTTGAGCTACGCAGCCCAGGAGAGCCTGCGCTGGTCGCACAGCCTCACATTGTGCTCTCTGACGCTAATCGCTGTCGACCTGTACCTGTTCATGAATCGAGCGGCCTCCCATAGAAGCACAGTCGTTGCCCGCTACGTGCGCAGGCTTCTAGCAGTCAGCTGGGCTGCCTCCGCAGTGCTTGCCCTGCTGCCTATTGGCTACCATGGCTACCTGTCGTTGCTACTGACTCGCGGACAAAGTAACGCCACAATCGAGGATGGCGAGCTGTCAAACGTGCAAAGAATCTGCCATGACAAGCTCAAAGCTGGATTCGGTACCATCTTCTGCTGCGTTGGACGCAACACTACGAAGTTTAATAGCCTTCAGGTATTGCTCAGCGTGTTTGCAGGATCTTGCGTCGCCATGACTTACTGCTACAGCAGCATCATAGCCAGGATCTATCGGGTGATGCGGCTCAACCGTGGCAACCGGGCGCTGAGCTCGCAACGTCACAATCAGCGTGGAGTTCTCACAGCTCTGGTCATTCTGCTGCAATTCTATGTGCTATTTTTGCCATTCTTCATAGCCCAGTTCTCCACAAACATCAGCATGAGCCGATCAGCTGATAGTCTCGACTGGCGTCACTTTGAAAGCCTTTTAGATAGCATACTGACACTTGAAAGGCTAGACCGCTACCTGGAGCTGCTCATGGTCGCGTACACCGTACTCAATCCGCTGCTCTACGCCTGTCGGTTAAGTGCGGTGCGACGTCGCTCGACGAGAACTCTCTCCGATCTGCAGCAGAGAACTCGCTTCTCAGCTCGCCAGCTCAACCTGCGCCTCCTTGGCCGGGGCGTCGTAGCTAGACCGGTCATAAGAACCGCCAGGCCCTCGCATCGCGGCGCCGTCTATGGTCTCGGCTGCGAGCCTGTTCGGAGCGTTGAATCCAATGGCGACCTACCAAGGGGCACATTAACGGCGGTGAGCCTAAATCAGGTGTAATACAGTGTACAGTGTCTAATACAGTTTCAAGCCTAGTAGAAAAACCTCGGGGGTATTTCAAAGCGGTATTCCCGCTCTATCCGATGAAGCAACTTCCAGAATCACAATAAAATCGGCATCGTCGAGATGTTCAACGATTCTCGTCGGATAATACGGCCCGCGCTCTCTGACTATCGTTTTGCACAGACACAACATTTTTAGCCGATATAAATTTTTAAAAATACTATAAACTATGAGAAAAGAGAAAGTGTTGCGGGCTGTGGGCTGATTGGCAAAATAGCCGTTACTTTGGTGGCGAGTCCGCCTGCTAATTCGTCATTGTCTATGATAGCCACCCGATTATTTATCACTCGGATTAAAGGATATGAATAATGTTAAGCTCAGTACAAATCAATATTTTATGTTTTCAGGGCCCAGCTTCATGCAGGCAGCACTATGTTTCACAGAGGCAGTCAAGATGTACGAAGAGCTGCCCGTGACTGCAAAACTAGAAGATTGTTCAACTGCCTCATGCTTACCTGAGGACTGCTTACAATAATTAACGCAACTTATTTTGTGTTCTGTTCTGCAAAGTATTTTGACAAGCTCGTTAAAATAAATAAATTTGCTTTTCGCCATCACACAATGGCTGCAAAACTTCGAGCTTTAATTGACGCTTTAGCTGTTTGCATATTTTTTTGCTTAATTGAGACATTTATCGTAATCACATTCATTATATTATTACACACTCATACTTCTTTCGTCCACGAATAACAAATATGACATACAATTGAACGTCAAAACATAAAAAATTAAATACAATTTTAAGAAATTAAAAGAAAATGTTTGTAACAAATATTTGGCACTCGTGAAATTTACTAGCGTACATATAGTTGCATAAAAAATCTTAATTTAGAAAGTATTTTACACGACGCGCTTAACTCGTAGCTGTCTTGATTTAAGTCAAGTTTGAAGGAAAGCAGGAACATACAGATAATTTCTGCAGTATTTAGTTTGAAAAAGTTTAGTAAAATTGTAATAAAACCGGAAATTTTAAAGTAATTTTGATCTTTTAAATATTTCTAAAAGTGCATTTAAACAAATTTAAACATTTAAACATTTTCTGATTAACAAACGGTGTTAGAATTTTATCATTGAGATTCCAATATCCCATATTTAAATATTCTATCAAATTAAAAAGGTTTTATGCAAATGCATTTTACTCTGTATGAACTTCTAATAAGTATTTAAATTTCAGCTTGTGAATTTAACGCGCACCAATTTAAATTGTTGATCAAGCAATTTCATCGGCGAGACGATCAAGTAAGGGAAAATGAACTCCAAGCTTCTGCGCGGCTTCGGCAAAGAAAACGGGCAGGTTGTTGACAGCTCCTCCGTGTGGAATGTTGACAGCAGTGTACCTAGCGAGAATCCGTCTGGCGCGCAGGTCAGTTTTAGTACAATATAAAAATATTCATTCCTAGAATTGCTTTGGACGAACTAAATATTCCAAATTTTTTCTTTGTAGCGAAAAGGCCTCATTCCGTCGACATTTTTGACAAAGAAAGGCAACCTGGTTCTGTTTACTCACCCGGACGAGCTCACACAGCCCGATGAGAAGCCAAAACAGGAGGGGCCCGCCTCTGTGACCCGAGGTGTCACTACTCTGGGAGATTTGTTTAACTCGGCTACTCATATTTCAGAGGTAACCATTTTCATTAAAAAATGTTACTTAAATATATTTTGTACGTTTAAAAATATAAAACTTTTAAACAGTAAAGAAGAAATAAGTAACTTTTAATTCGATCCTAAAAATCATAAATTTATTTGTTTTGAGAAAAAGAATACGTTTTTAATCAATCGACACCTAGATTATTTAATTATAATACTTTTGAAATGAAAAAAGCAGATTATTAAAAAATATATTTTTATTATTATTTTTATCGTATCATCTTTTTTCTTTAAGTATTGTAATATTTCTATTGACTTTTTTACGTAGAAGAACGCACAGTTAATCCTTATGACTAATTTCTGGGTCAAATCTGTCTCAATATTTTCTATTAGCAATGTCAATGGCAATTGAGAGGGTATAAGCATTGTGCCCAGCCTTCTATTTGGCTGTCTTTGTTATACTGGAGCGGTTTGACGTCCGGTTTGCCAAGCGCTTCATCAATTGAGTTTCTGTGCCTTCTTCTTCTCATTCTTCATATTTTTTCCTGACCCGATCTTGACTTAGATTATCGCTTCAGTTGCGCTGGTAGGGGCTTCGCATTGTTAAGAAGAAATTGTTCCCCTAAAGCATGCCTCATTTCATTCTAGGCCCCATTAAGTTTCTAGCTGAGTATTGGCAACTATTCATTGATTGTGCGACCTATGTGGACTTTTAATGTTTAGATGAACATAAATGCAATAGGCGTGATGGACTCTTAGGCTGAGATTCATTTGATTAGATCATAATTGATTGGCCCGATTGTGCCAGATGTGCAGCCGACTGCACAGTCACAGCTATTGCACTGCGTTTCTGAAGGCTGCGTACGGCTGTTCAGTCCATGGACTGGGGAGATGTCACCCCGAACCTCAGTAACCCCAGCTAATGCATGTACCCATTTAACAGCTGGGTAAACTGAAGCCATGCTCTCGCTAAAATTTACCTGTGGAGTCGACCTTAAAGTCACGGGTCCGGCTATAATTCCCCGTTATGATTAGGTGAGAATAATTGCGAATGCGTGATTCTATTTGTTAGATTTCGCACAGGTTAAAAGCAGGTTTGTTGCAGTGTCAATCTCTTAGCCTGTGGATTGCGGGGACTTTTAGCCAGACTGGACTGCCAATTGTTGCCTGTCTGTGTGCTACCTCAGCTGCGGATGCGACACAGTGTTAGGTGAAAAAAATTCCATTCAGATTAGGAGTCACCGTAACCATTGGCAACCAAAGCCAGGCTGGCTAGGGATGGGATCTAGACGAGGGGATTGAAGAGAAAAAAAACTGCCAGTTTAGTGGAGAATTCCTGCCCTGCTGTCGATGATTGTCGATTCCTATTTTTTTCGTTCCCTCATCCGCCAACCCCACCTCTGAACAATGCGCAACAAGCAGCAGGAGCAGCAGCAGCAGCAGGGGAGTTTTCAGGAAAATTTAATCGGCCCAAGTCAATATTAGTTTGTGTACATTGGTGATGCGCTCATCTGTGGGAGGTGCTGGAGAAGTGGAAGCTAAACATCCAGCTGTTTGTCAAAATCTCCTGTTTGTTTCTGTGTACTCAAAGATGTGTGGACACTCGCTATTGTTCATTCGTCTTCTTTAGCAGATAAAATGCATTGTTTTGCAGCCATTTTTTTCTTACAATGCAACACTTGAGAGCTTCTCTCAGTTGGAGTGGAGTCCAGTTTTCAGCTACTCAACCGGATGGGAGACTTGGCTTGGAATTCAATTCTAGGAGATTTCTCCCAAACACAGGCTAACTTGCTGTCCCAAGGCGAAAATTCTGTACACAGCGCTTTAGCTTGTGAAAATGGGGGATCTTTAGTTTGTATGCTGGAATTGTGGGTATAATTCAGGCTCTTAAATTGTCAGACTGTAATATTACCTGTTAGACAGTAACATCACCTGTTAGACAGTAGTTTCACCTGTTACACACGGAGTTTTACCTGTTAGACATTAGTACCACCTGTTAGACGGGAGTGTCACCTGTTAGACGGGAGTGTAACCTGTTAGACGGGAGAGTCACCTGTTAGACAGGAGTGTCACCTGTTAGACGGGAGTGTCACCTGTTAGACAGTAACATCACCTGTTAGACAGTAGTTTCACCTGTTACACACGGAGTTTTACCTGTTAGACATTAGTACCACCTGTTAGACGGGAGTGTCACCTGTTAGACGGGAGTGTCACCTGTTAGACGGGAGTGTCACCTGTTAGACGGGAGTGTCACCTGTTAGACGGGAGTGTCACCTGTTAGACGGGAGTGTCACCTGTTAGACGGGAGTGTCACCTGTTAGACGGGAGTGTCACCTGTTAGACAGGTTAATATGCGCTAAATCAAAATAACTAAAAGGGTCGCTTTAAACAATTGAATAAAGTTTACCTTCTTTAATTAAATGTTTTTCAGCCAACTCGAGAGAATCGTCAGCGCTACAAAGACCTCCAGTCTCAGCCGGGTCGTGAGCTCACAGGTTACCTGGGACAGTTGCGCTACAATTTAGAGTAAGGATCTTGTCCACGTAACAATTATAGTTCAAAGAATAACTTTGTACTTCTGTTCCGAAATAAAACTACCTTAATAAATTCGTACAGGTGCGACCCCTCGGTCAAGGCTTTGTTAGGAGTTCTCGCTTCTGAGCACGGCGGCTACAGAGGATCTGCGGCTGCTGGGTGAGCTGAGTGTCACCTGTTAGACAGTAGAGTCACCTGTTAGACAGGAATGTCACATGTTAGACAGGAATGTCACATGTTAGACAGGAATGTCCCATGTTAGACAGGAATGTCCCATGTTAGACAGGAATGTCACATGTTAGCCATAAATTTCACCTGTTAGACAGGAATGTCACCTGTTAGACAGGAGTGTCACTTGTTAGACAGGAGTGTCACATGTTAGCCATAAATTTCACCTGTTAGACAGGAATGTCCCATGTTAGACAGGAATGTCCCATGTTAGACAGGAATGTCACATGTTAGACAGGAATGTCCCATGTTAGACAGGAATGTCACCTGTTAGACAGGAATGTCACCTGTTAGACAGGAGTGTCACTTGTTAGACAGGAGTGTCACTTGTTAGACAGGAGTGTCACTTGTCAGACAGTAGTGTCACCTGTTAGACGGGAGTGTCACCTGATAGACATAAACCTGTTAGTGTCACCTGTTAGCACAACCCGATTCCCCACTATCCACAATGAACCGCTGAAACTGTCAGTTCGCTCGGTGGAGACTTCGATCTGCGCGCTTTCCTGCAAGGCCAGGGCCGCGGGCCATTGCCGCCGCTGCTGTCAGCGCTGTACCAGGAGGTGCGGGCAGAGGAGGCTAGAAAATCAGCAGCGGCAGCAGCAGCGGCAGCAGCGGCGGCAGCATCGGCAGCGGCTGCGGGATCAGCTGCCGGAGCTTCGACAGCTGCAGCATCCAAGCAGCGCCGCTACCTGCCGTACCATCATCCACCGACATTGGGCAGTCGGCCGGCCTTCGCTCCCAGACGCTGGGACTCCGCGGTTGACGAGGACGACGATGCAGGCGATGACGAAATGAGGTAGGGATGTCCGGCATGGAATATTGGATTGAATTGTTGGCTTAGCCTAATTCAAGATAGCTCCCTTCCAAACCGAATGACTGATTTTCTTACAGACACTGACGAGAATCGTTGTATATCTGGAAGATGCCAATGTTTTGTGATTCCGGATTTAGTTTTCGAATTAGCAAATTACCTGAAACAATTGAATGCTAAATTTTTATTTCATTTATGCTTTTTGTCTTTATTACATGATATAACAATCGACGTTTTGAAGAAACTCGTGTTAGTTTGTGTTGGTGTGATATACCATACCATATATTTCATAGAGCAACTTTAATTTCACCCTACTTACCAGTAGCTGAGAGCGGTCATTTTTCCATTTTTTTGGCAAATTAACAAAAGTGCAAATTCATTTTCTAACAAACAACTAATTAAAAATGGTGCAATGATAGACTCGAGGCTACAAGCTGCTTGCCTCCCGGTATGTCGGCAGCAATGCGCCAGCAGCAGCAGCAGCAGCAGCAGCAGCAACAGCAGCAACAGCAGCAATATTTTGTTTACTCACCATCTTTGTAAGATTAGAAAAAGTGTTCTTTGAAGCTGTTTGATTAAATTGCTTTCGCTTTTCTATAGATTGTTACTGTGACTTGTGCTTTTGCACTTTTTCATTGCCTGCTTTGCTGCACCAACTAACTACATAATTGAATTGGACAGTCCAATCTACAATCCCCACGGATAGTTCCATTGTTTCATAATCACACTCATTATTCTATCGCAGTGTATTACAATTCATATTGGAAGTGGATCAGAACTTTATGATTGTTAAATGACAGATAGAATTGGGAGTACCTCTAGAGATGAGGGTATGGCAAGGGGTCTGCGCCTTGCACTGACCAATGGGGTGAGTTTCTATCATCGCGAGGACAGACAGGAGTTTGTTTTAAATTCAGCGCAATAAATTTTCTCTGCCTTGAGTTGTGGCTTGTCTAATTTATCTGCTTTCCCTTTAAGTTGTTATTTTACGTGTTTTAAACATTTGCAAGCAGACCTTCAGTAACCTGACTAACTGTTTTACCTCATCAGAGACGGACGACCTCACGATCGCGGTGGACAGTTCTTGGACATTGTGGATCACGAGTACAGTCGGCGAATCATGACCCTGCCTTCCCTAAGCGGCAGCGGCGGAGGCGGAGGCCCCGGTCGCGGTGGCAGGCATCGACGTCGGACACCAGACGATGTGGCTGCTGGCGGCGGCTCAGGCGATGGTCCTGTTCAATGTCCGCGACTTGACCGAACAATGACCAGGTCGGCGTCTTACATGCCCGCCAGAGCTGCCAGAGGTGAGGAGGAATGTGTAATACTGCAGCTGTGTAATACTGCAGCTGTGTAATACTGCAGCTGTGTAATACTGCAGCTGTGTAATACTGCAGCTGTGTAATACTGCAGCTGTGTAATACTGCAGCTGTGTAATACTGCAGCTGTGTACTGCAGCTGTGTAATACTGCAGCTGCGTAATACTGCAGCTGTGTAATACTGCAGCTGTGTAAAACTGCAGCTGTGTAATACTGCAGCTGTGTAATACTGCAGCTGTGTACTGTAAGCTGCCGTGAATTCACTATTTACTCCTCAGGCAGCAGTCTGCCTTCATCGCCAAGCTACGGACCGCAGCGGAATTCTTATTCGGCGATCAATTTAAAGGGCCAGCCAACAGATCTGGAGTTTGTCGACCTTCTGGCCCCCGACGGTGGCGGCGGCGGTGGCCACAGGCATCGAATGCTCAGCTCAGCGGAGGCTGAAGCAGCCGCGTTTCGATCCTGGGTGGCTGGCGTGGCTGCCGGAGCCGCCGAGAGAAACGGAGGCGTCATTGACGATCAAAGTGAGAGAGAGGCCTCTTAAACAGGAGAAAAACCTCGGGTGGTATTTCAAAAACTAGCATTTTTCTTGTTTCTGTATCTCCTAAAATATTCAACCAATCGCCATTCAACCAATCGCCATTCAACCAATCGCCATTCAACCAATCGCCATTCAACCAATCGCCATTCAACCAATCGCCATTCAACCAATCGCCATTCAACCAATCGCCATTCAACCAATCGCCATTCAACCAATCGCCATTCAACAAATCGCCATTCAACCAATCGCCATTCAACCAATCGCCATTCAACCAATCGCCATTCAACCAATCGCCATTCAACCAATCGCCATTCAACCAATCGCCATTCAACCAATCGCCATTCAACCAATCGCCATTCAACCAATCGCCATTCAACCAATCGCCATGAAGAATCCAGAACACGGGCCAGTCCAGAACAATCCAGAACAAATTTATCGCTCTATCCGATTAAAAGACTTCCAGAATCACAAAACATCGCATCGTCGAGATATTCAACGATTCTGGTCACAGGGTCTGGTGGCAAGAACCACCAACATGAAATTTTTTTTCTGTTCACAAAATTTCATGATGTAACTATGTCTGTTATCATTGTTGACTATTTCGGATTGATTAAATTGTACATTGTACATTGTACATTGAGAATAGGTATTTTCCACGCTGTTCGGGTTATACCTAAGGTAGCGCTAATGCCCGAGCGGCAAGACACTAGCTACTAACAATGGGAGAAGAATCGACTGCTGCTGGCACGAGGGCTTAGGTCACTGATCTGGGGCACACAGTCCGTGGGGCGTATCAGGATGGATCGAAGTTGCCTGGTGAACGTCCTTCGCACTCTCACTTACTTTCCTCTATGGGGTCCGGAATTAGTACAGTTTCATTAGGGGGATAAAGGCGGAGTTTTGGGACTTCAGGGGGGGTATTTAGGGAACCTTAGGTGGACTTCAGATAGACTTCAGGTGGACTTCAGAAGGTAAACTTTTAGCGATAAAGAATTTACAACAAAATCATCTTCGCCATCGGAAGGCATCCTGGAAGAGGCACTGAGCGAATATCGCCGACGATCGGCTTCTGTGAGCTCTCTGAAGGGCAGTCAGATGTGTAACACTCCGGAACCGCCAGTTCAGGAGGACGACCAGCTGAATTTGCAATTAGAGCAGCAGCAGCAGCAGCAGCAACAGCAGATAACCGACGATCAGTCCGAGCAGCTAAACAAAGACCAGGCGTTGCTAACTGACGAACAACCAATGACAAATAGCAACAGCCAGGCAGCAGAGAAAGACTACGAAAAGAAACAAGAATCAAGCAGCGAATCGGTTTTGATGGACGCGACAAAGACTGCCATTCAGCTGCCCGAAGTTCCCAGCATCGATAGATCCGCTGACGAGACAGTCAATAATCCTGCAGAAAATGTGCTTGCTGATCAAATTCATGAGCAGGATGAGCAGGATAAATTGCAGACAGTGGCTGACGATAGCAAAGTGGAAATGAACCTGCAAGCGAAGCAGAAGGAACAGCAGCAGCAGCAGCAGCAAGAGCCAACGAAACCTTCTGCAGCGCAAACTTCTAGCAGATTATCGTCCTCGCGACAGGGACAAGCTGCTGCTGTTGCACATGAACCCGAAGCCTCATCTGCTGCACCTAAGACAGGTATTTTATAACAAACTTTGTTTTCAAAACTTCGACACAATTTATCCATAAAAATATCAACACATGAAAACTATTTCAGGTGAAAAGATGCTAGACAGTGTCAGTCTCGAGATCGATCTGGTAAAGAGCATTCTTAATCAGAAAGGTGAGGTTAAGTTAACAAATTTTAACGCTACGATTTATTTACTAAGAGCTAACTATAAAGACCTAAGATGATGTAAATCATACTGACTATGCAATGACTTTATTTTTTAGATGAATTAACAAAGACTGGTCAGTTAGTTTCAGTTTCTGAGGACCCTAACGAAGGTCACGCCAATGGACGGAACACCGCAATGTCTGTTGGGACAGTCGAAGTTCCGATTGAGAGGTACAAATTTCGTTATTTCTGATAAGCTTAAGTCTAGCAAACGTTTAGAAAAAAATGAAACTTCAGGGAAGTGAAACTCCAGGGAAGTGAAACTTCAGGGAAGTGAAACTTCAGGGAAGTGAAACTTCAGGGAAGTGAAACTTCAGGGAAGTGAAACTTCAGGGAAGTGAAACTTCAGGGAAGTGAAACTTCAGGGAAGTGAAACTTCAGGGAAGTGAAACTTCAGGGAAGTGAAACTTCAGGGAAGTGAAACTTCAGGGAAGTGAAACTTCAGGGAAGTGAAACTTCAGGGAAGTGAAACTTCAGGGAAGTGAAACTTCAGGGAAGTAAATAGACATCTGATGATCATGAGCACGCAAATTAATTCGCAAAATACCGCCGCTTGTTGCCAGGCAAGGCGCCGAGATGACTTTGTTAAGCCGGACGCAGACATCTGTAAGCAAGAAATCAGTTAGCTTTGTTGAGCACGAGACTTCGGAACAGAAAAAACATTTTTCAGCCGCTCCAGTGGAGATTCAGGAAACTCAGGTGAGACAACAAAATGCTTTTAGGGTAGAAAGATCACGCTATTTAAAATGCCCACTGCCTACTCGACGATAGCTTCCAAACCTGAAATATCCCCGTCTCTTTCTACAGTAAACTTATAAGCGCAGAAGTAAGTACAGAATTAAAGGCAAAAATGAACCAATTTGCAGCCAACGCAGCCGCAGCAGCCAAAACCAACCGGCAGGCCGATAGTAAAGAAAACTAAGCCGCAGCAGCAGCAACAGCAGCAGCAACAGCAGCAGCTGCAGAAGAGGGCTGAGGCCGCTGAGAAGCGAGCGGCGAATGCCAAGCAGCGTCAGCAGAAGCCATCACCTGCTGAGCAACCCGGAGAATCTGAAGCTGAGGCTGCGGCCGCCGCGGCAGCTGAACAAGCCGAGCTCGACCGCCTGACAGCAGAAGCAGCCGCCGCAGCAGCTGCCGCGGAAGAAGCGAACAACAATCTTCATCAACAGCAGAAGCTTCTAGAAGATTTAGACAGCTTGCTTGACGAAGCCGACCTAGCTGAATTGAGAGCCGTCGAAGAAGACGACGAGGAGGACGAAGAGGACGATGGAGATGACAGCGAGGAGGCGCAGCTTCGCCGACGTCAGCGGCGAGAGGAGCGGGAACGGCGCCGCAAGGCGGAGCAGGAACTGCGCAAGGCGGAGCTGCGGCAGCGCAAGGAGGCGGCTCTCAAACGTCGCGAAGCCGAGGCGCAGCGAGAGCGCGAGGAAGCCGACCGGCTGGGCGACATCGAGGCCGCCAGACGGGCGCGCGAGGAGCAGCGACGGAGGCGAGAAGCCGAACTGGCGGCTGCAGAGGCAGCGGCCGCTGCAGCTGAGCGAGAAGCCGCCCGGGCCGCTGCTGAAGCCGCCGCTCGAGAGGCGGCCGAAGCGGCCGCGGCAGCCGACGCTGAAAGGCTTCGCGAGCTTCAGGAGCGCGCCAGGCAGCTTGAAGCCCTGGCAGCCGAGGCGGCTGAAACTGAGCGCCTCAGGCTAGCCGAAGTCGAACGACTTCGCCTGGAAGCGGAGGCGGCGGCTGCGGCTGCCGCCGCGGCGATGGCAGAGCGACAGGCCGCCGAGGCAGCGGCTGCGGAAGCGGCGCGGCTTCGAGCGGCCGAAGCGGCGGCCGCAGCAGCCGAAGCCGACAGGCTGCGCCGGGCCGCCGAGCAGCGACTTGATGAGGCCAGGAGGCGACGAGCAGCCAACGCAGAGATGCGACGGGAGAGCAGCCAGCTGGGCTGGGGTCAGAGCATCACGAAGCCGTTCGTGTTCTCCTATTTCACCAACTGGCCCAGGGAGCTGTGGGAGACGTGAGTGATTTCCTGGAAAATTGTGATTTCCCCGAGGACCACTAGTAGTAAGTAGAAGGACGTGAATACACTACAACTATGGCAATTTTGTCACTTTTTCTGGCAATTTAGCGACTTTAATTGATTGTAGGCGTATTCCTCTTATATGCGATTGGCTCATTTAATAGCTTTTCTATTTTTATCAAACTTTATTTGTGAAAACATCGATTTTCAATTTTTCAATGTTCAAATCAAAAAACAATTTGTGTCCTTTAGCAAGACCCTTAACTCTGCATTGCTTCAGTTCACCCAGCTGTTAAATGGGTACCAGCATCAGCTGGGATAATTGAAGGTGGGTGTGGCCTCCCCCCAGTCCATGGACTGAACAGCCGTACGCAGCCTTCAGATTCGCCGCGCAATAGCTGCGGCTGTGCCGTTGGCTGCACATCTGGCCCGATTGGGGCAGGTGTAATCAGTTATTATTTATTATTAATTATTGTTTAAGTTTTCTTATCTTTTTCATTTGGCTCATTGCTAATAGAATATTTTAACGCCAACGATCTATAATAGATTGTCCTAGTAAATAAAACAGTCCTAAACGTTTTCTAAGAAACGTCTTCCCGTCCAAGATAAGTCAAGCGTATTTATGCCAGACTTGCCAATTTGTCAAATCGTTGCTCCTTTCTTTCAGCAACAAAGAACAACAATACTCGATTGCTGCTGATGCGTTTGGGTAACGGAGATTGTTCAATTAAGGCTAAAAACGATTTGATTTTCAGAAAAATTCCCTGAATATAATTTGACTGCTGTTTGATTCTATACTCAAACTCAAACCTACTCTACTCAAACCTGCAATCAGACCATGTTAGAGCAATCAAATCTACTCAAACTCTCAATTCCAGAGCAGGACAGCTGTAAAGAATTCTTAACATTTTTAGGTTTCGATAAGCCTTCAAATTCTTACTGACCAATCGGAGTTGAGTTGCTGCTATTTTTAGCACTGCCGAGGGAATTCCTCCAACTAAACGCAACCACACTATAAACCCAACTGAGCTAAGCTTATCCAATCAAATTTGGTTAAACCTCAACCTCAACCCCATCAACATCCACAGGCCTATCGGTGGCGGAGTCGCTCGACAGAAAGTGTACAAATTTCCGAAGAAGGCAGCCGCCGCAGCGCCAGATGAGACATCGGGAGCTGCTCCCGTAGAGCAATCCAAGGCACAGGCTGCTGGTGGAAAGTCTGCTTAATGGGTCTCAGATTTAACAAATTTACGTTTTTGTACGCAATCTAATATTTTACTAAAAACTTCTCAAAAATATTTTCGAAAATGAACATATTCAATTTACAAAAATTTTGCGAGCACATAAGAAGCATAGCCATGTGTAATATTTCCTCTATCTTCTATTTTCTTGCCTTGATGGTTTTTGGCCCTTATGAACTGATTTCTGAATATTACAGAGCACAAACTTAAAAAATAATAAATGCTTGTAGTAGGCCGATTTTAAATTCGTACCTAAATTGTTTTAATATACAATATATTTTCGTAAAGTTCCTGTTTTGACACGATAAATTTATTCTTATTTTTAATTTGTTATACTACGCAAAATATCTTTAAATGTAAATGTAAGTTTTAACATGCGAAATAGTTTCAATATAATTAGTTTTCTGTATCTGTAAAGAATAATAATTTGTTTAAAATGTAAAAATATAAAAAAATAAAACTGTCCAAATGAGTATAAATACAAGCTAATTAAGACATAGAGCAAGATTTAAATCGTTAATTATTTTATAAGGTTAAAATAATATGGGAGAATTTGTGATACAGTGAGAATTTGAGAGACTGAATTGCTGTGACTCTCTGAGTCATTGGAACACCTTATTGGACTGGGTGCCTATAAGTGCATGTATACAGTGCCTGAAACCCGCTCGTGCCGAGTGTAATAAACGCTACAGTGAACTACATAAACACAAGGTTTATGAAAAAAACGCTGCCGCGAAATAAACATACTCGTAAACTATAATTTAATTCAATAAACACCCTTATTAGTAAAATTTCACAAAGCCTAGAAGCAAAGTGTCAATAAAGCACTGCGATTATTATCGCAATGAATTAACTGAAATGAAAGAGGCCAATTTTAGTGACAGTACATTGGAAATTCATAAAAGCCTTAGAACAACTTCGGTAAGATTTTACATAAAAGTTTGGCCAGCAACATAAGAATTCACTAAGTAATTATAAGAAAAAGAAGCCGCGGAACATATTTGATACAATTATTACAACGCGACAACGCGACAACCTTATTATTTTGGCTTTTTGGCACGATATCTCGATAATATAATGTTTTGTTAACTTCTGGTTTCGCGGTAAATTTAATGTAAGTATTTGGCGTGCCTTGTTTTTTTAGACGTTAATATGTGCTTTAAGTCGATCATTTTAGTATATTTCTTCCAAGAATGGTACTTTTTGTTTAACCTAGAAGGTGTGTCTATTACGACTTTCAACTTTTTACGTGCAAAATGTTTTTTATTTGGCTTTCGTCTTAGTGGGACTTGCGATGCAGTATTTTTGTCTTAGTGTCGCGTGCATGTATCGCTGAACAATTAGTAAGTAGTTTTATTGAATAATGATTTTAGTATTCCTTTGTTTTTGTGTTTCCGTTTTTGTACTGAAAGTTATTTTATGGATACAGAGAAATAAACGAACTATCTCTTCTACTTTTTGCTTTTACTCTAACTTTCTTCGTTAGCAAATAGCAACTACTAAAACTATACTGTGCAAAAAAGCATAAATTTGTATTTTGTAATTTTTTTTGGCTTTATGCTGAGCTTTTGGATTCTTAGCTTATAATAGTAATGTTAAAATATCAAAATAAAAAAGAATAAAATTAGTGCTGTCTCTGATATATTTATTCATTTTAGTTTTCAGTTTTCGTTTTCATTTTTTCTAATATAGCATTAAATATTTATTTGTAGCTGTTATTTTTTATTTTCCGATTTTACTGATAGGTAATTTTTCACTTGTCAGGCAACAAGAATGAATATACCTCACATAAAATATGTGGACAAATAATGTTTTTTTCACAAACTTTTGTTTAGATATTAAAAAATCATTGTATTTGAGTAAGTAAATATGTGATAAATGAATAAAAAATATTATCATTAGAAACTTTAACAGCACTGTGTTAATTAACTATTTGCAATCAAGTTTTTTTAGCTGCATAAAAGAACAAAGTCATAAATAGAGTTTAGTAGACATCATATTCTAATTCAACAGTTTTCTTAGTCACTATTCTAGTGGTTCCTTTTATGCATTAGTGGTTAGTTACGAAATTCGAAAGTAATTTAGGGCAATCTGGGGTATGCTTGATACATTGAATATATGATTAAAATATTAGTTTCCAGTGTAATTTTTTTCTGTTTCAAAGACAAGCACATCAAACTAGTATTTATGTTCATTAGGATTTCATGAAGACTTGAATAATGAAGAGAAAATATATAAATTACAGCCAGTTGCTGCCTGTCGATTCCATAAGTAGCCCATCTCCTGTGTCCCAGAAGCTGTGAGAATTCTGCAGCAGGGCGTCTCACCTCATCGAACACATTCGCCATGCTTCGTGACTCCTCATCTGAGGACGAAGATGACGGCTGGGACTACTCGAAGGGTCCACCACCGGGCGCAATTTTCGCTCCGCCCAGCGTGGCAGCTGCAACTCGCGGCGGTCTCGGAGCTGCCACAGCCGCAGCAGTCGCCGTCGCGGCAGCGTCAGGCAGCTCCTCGCCCGGCGGTGGCATCGGGCTGAGCACACACCGGCCCATCGTAAATGCGCCACCCTCTGTCAATGTGGAGCCTCCGATCTCGCCAATTTCCGCCACCCTGGCTCACGCGTCGGGTTCAGCGATTCCACCGCAACCGTCTGGAACGTCGCTATCGTCGGCGTCGGCTGCGTTGGCTTGTGTTGATCAGCAACAGCAGCAGCAGCAGAGGCGTCGACAGACGAGTCCGTCACCCAGCATGCAATCGGTGCACGTTGTCAATAATGCGGCCAAGTCTGGCGCCTCAGCCGCTACCGTCGCCAGCGACGATCCCGATCGACAGTCGATTGACGAGGAGGCAGACAGACGTCAGCGGCTTCTGCTCTACGTGTTCGTCATGCGCTGCATCGCCTACCCGTTCAATGCCAAACAGCCAACTGATTTGGCTAGGAGGCAGCTGAAGGTTTGTCTTTGCTCTGAGTTCTGTAGCTTGTAGCTTCACAACTCCGTAGCGTGACAACTCCGTAGCCTCACAAATCCGTAGAGTCACAACTCCGTAGCCTGACAACTCCGTAGCGACACAACTCAGTAGCGTCACAACTCCGTAGCCTCACAACTCCGTAGAGTCACAACTCCGTAGCCTGACAACTCCGTAGCGACACAACTCAGTAGCGACACAACTCAGTAGCGATACAACTTCGTAGCGACACAACTCCGTAGCGACACATCTCCGTAGCGACACAACTCAGTAGCGATACAACTTCGTAGCCTCACAACTACGTAGCATCTCAAACCCATTGCTCCTCAAGTGCACACATTCCTGCAAACTTTTGCAGGTGACCCAGTTGCAGTTAAAGCAGGTGAAGGAGCGCTTTCAAAACTTTCTCTGCGGCGACACCGGCATAGTTGCCGACGAAGCATTCAACAATGCCGTCCAGAGCTATTTCGAGGTGTTCCTGAAGTCTGACCGCGTGGCAAACATGGTCCGCGGCGGCGGCTGCTCCATCAGAGACTTTCGCGAAGTGTTCAAAAACAACATTGAGAAGCGGGTCCGTTGCCTACCTGAAATTGATGGCCTGAGCAAGGAAACGGTGCTGAGCTCCTGGATGGCCAAGTTTGACCAGATCTACCGGGGCGACGAGGATCCTAGACGGATCCAGAAGATGAACGCCAGCCAGAGTGAGCTGGTGCTCAGCAAAGAGCAGCTTTATGAAATGTTTCAGAATATTTTATCAGTTCGCAAGTACGAGCATCAGATCATGTACAATGCCTGCCAGGTAAGACTTGCTGTCTGGTTTTGATTTCATTTCAAGACGCGATAGATATCAGTTAGCAAAACAGATAATTATTATAATTGGATCGCGTGCTAGAGTCGCGGAAATGAGATCAACGAAACAAGACTTTGCTGGAAATTCTACGCTCGCGCATGGCCTAGTTTTCTCTGCTTCTCTGTGTTAGGCACGATTCCTCTCTCTCTCGTTTTTTTTGCCGTCCTTGTAAAATCTCGAGAAAACTTTAGAAATCACGTTTAAAATCTTGAGTTTTTCTTCAAAGCTTTCAGAATTGGATTGATTGCTATTAAGCTTATTCCGCAGATGACAGTTGTGATGCCTCGATCAGATTTTCTTTTAAAGATTGAGCTTAACTCATCTCAACTGTCTGTCTCTCTCCCTTCTAATCCGCTTGCAAAGAGGCGTAGAAAAACTTTTCTTCCTTCTTGACTAACATTTTAAATTATTGTTTTATTTGTTAGGGAATTTAAAATCTAATACATGAATCCTTAAGAGGATTTCTAGTCAGAAAAAATATATCTAAAAAAATTTTTCTACTCGTCTTTTTTGGATAGTAGAAAATTGGTATCGACATTTGGGAGAATCACAGGGAGAAAGTTAGAAAATCAGAGGGAAGAAAGGGAGAGAATCAAAAGGAAGAAAGGGGAGAATCAGAGGAAAGAAAGGGGGAGAATCAGAGGGAAGAAAGGGGGAGAATCAGTGGGAAGAAATGGTGGGAAAGGGAGATAATTAAAGGGGATAAAGGGGGAGAATCAGAAGGGAGAAACAGGCAATCAGAGGGAAGAAAGGGAGAATTAGAGGGGATAAATGGGGGGTGAAAGGGGGAGAATCAGAGGGAAGAAAGGGAGGAATCAGAGGGAAGAAAGGGAGAGAATCAGAGGGAAGAAAGGGAGAGAATCAGAGGGAAGAAACGGAGAGAATCAGAGGGAAGAAAGGGGGAGAATCAGAGGAAAGAAAGGGAGAGAATCAGAGGAAAGAAAGGGAGAGAATCAGAGGAAAGAAAGGGAGAGAATCATAGGGAAGAAAGGGAGAGAATCAGAGGGAAGAAAGGGAGAGAATCAGAGGGAAGAAAGGGAGAGAATCAGAGGAAAGAAAGGGAGAGAATCAGAGGAAAGAAAGGGAGAGAATCAGAGGAAAGAAAGGGAGAGAATCAGAGGAAAGAAAGGGAGAGAATCAGAGGAAAGAAAGGGAGAGAATCAGAGGAAAGAAAGGGAGAGAATCAGTGGGAAGAAAGGGGGAGAATCAGTGGGAAGAAAGGGATTGAATTAGAGGGGAGAAATGGTGGGAAAGGGAGATAATTAAAGGGGATAAAGGGGGAGAATCAGAAGGGAGAAACAGGCAATCAGAGGGAAGAAAGGGAGAATTAGAGGGGATAAATGGGGGGTGAAAGGGGGAGAATCAGAGGGAAGAAAGGGAGGAATCAGAGGGAAGAAAGGGAGAGAATCAGAGGGAAGAAAGGGAGAGAATCAGAGGGAAGAAAGGGAGAGAATCAGAGGGAAGAAACGGAGAGAATCAGAGGGAAGAAAGGGGGAGAATCAGAGGAAAGAAAGAGAGAGAATCAGAGGAAAGAAAGAGAGAGAATCAGAGGAAAGAAAGGGAGAGAATCAGAGGAAAGAAAGGGAGAGAATCAGAGGAAAGAAAGGGGGAGAATCAGAGGAAAGAAAGGGAGAGAATCAGAGGGAAGAAAGGGAGAGAATCAGAGGGAAGAAAGGGGGAGAATCAGAGGAAAGAAAGGGAGAGAATCAGAGGGAAGAAAGGGGGAGAATCAGAGGAAAGAAAGAGAGAGAATCAGAGGAAAGAAAGAGAGAGAATCAGAGGAAAGAAAGGGAGAGAATCAGAGGAAAGAAAGGGAGACAATCAGAGGGAAGAAAGGGGGAGAATCAGAGGAAAGAAAGGGAGAGAATCAGAGGAAAGAAAGGGAGAGAATCAGAGGAAAGAAAGGGAGAGAATCAGAGGAAAGAAAGGGAGAGAATCAGAGGGAAGAAAGGGGGAGAATCAGAGGAAAGAAAGAGAGAGAATTAGAGGAAAGAAAGGGAGAGAATCAGAGGAAAGAAAGGGAGAGAATCAGAGGGAAGAAAGGGGGAGAATCAGAGGAAAGAAAGGGAGAGAATCAGAGGGAAGAAAGGGAGGAATCAGAGGAAAGAAAGGGAGACAATCAGAGGGAAGAAACAGGCAATCAGAGGGAAGAAAGGGAGAATTAGAGGGGAGAAAGGGAGAAACTGAGGGGTGAAAGGGGAGAGTTTAAGGGCGAACGATAAGGTGGGAGAAAGAAAGGGAGAAAGAGAAAGTTGAAGATGAATAGGAAGATGTGGTTGATGGGCAATTAGAGTAAGGATTAAGAGCACGCACAGATTAAGTGAGTTCTGAGGCATACGGTAGATGAGCATGCGGAAAGATGAGCTGTGAGCACACTATAGTCAAAGGACTGAGCAGTGGGGCAGCCCTCGCTGGGTCTATTGAAGTGAGGAACCTAAAAAATAGCTATGGGAGAAAGATTTTTTTAGGGATTTCAGGATTTACAACGGCCGCTAAAGTGGCAGTAAAGAATGAAAGAAAAACAGCAGCAGCAGCAGCAGCAGCAGCAGCAGCAGCAGCAGCAGTTGTGTAGAGAAAATGTCAAATCCCGTAATTTCAAATAAATATAGTCGTAAATTATTATTTCTAGGAGTATAAACTGACTTCGCTGTGAACATTATTCAATGAATTCAACAAAAAGTGTTAATAGCATTTCAACGTTAGAGATAATCGAATTGTCTACGTGAGTAGACTGAAAAAATTCTCTCTTTCTCGTTTAATGAAATGCATTAACATAATAATATATTTGAGGATGCCTGCAATTCGCTTGACTGCTTACTATTGAGCTCTACTGATTGCATTTTCTGTCGTAAATATGTTTGCCTCGGCAAATAAATGACTATGTTTGTACATCAATAACTCCTAGCTATACATCAGAACCAGACCAGTCCTCTTTTAACATACCAATTTTCTTGTTAGACTACGATTTACGTCTCTAAGTATTATGAAAGACAGGGGAGTGTTCTGTTAGACAGGGGAGTGTTCTGTTAGACAGGGGAGTGTTCTGTTAGACAGGGGAGTGTTCTGTTAGATAGGGGAGTGTCCTGTTAGACAGGGGAGTGTCCTGTTAGACAGGGGAGTGTTCTGTTAGACAGGGGAGTGTCCTGTTAGATAGGGGAGTGTCCTGTTAGACAGGGGAGTGTTCTGTTAGACAGGGGAGTGTTCTGTTACACAGGGGAGTGTTCTGTTAGACAGGGGAGTGTTCTGTTAGATTGGGGAGTGTTCTGTTAGATTGGGCAGTGTTCTGTTAGACAGGGGAGTGTTCTGTTAGACAGGGCAGTGTTCTGTTAGACAGGGGAGTGTTCTGTTAGACAGGGGAGTGTTCTGTTAGACAGGGGAGTGTTCTGTTAGACAGGTGGTAGGATGTTACAAAGTTCTGCAGTTGTAGAGTCTGTCTAGGCTCTAGATTCGGGTCGCAACAGAGAATAGGACAGGGAATAAATATCCCTAACAAGCCCACGTCCTTTTCGAGATCTTCTTTATTGAGTTTTACTGATCTGGGAACGGGGAAAATAGGATCCCGCTCGCCACAACCTTCTGTCCCAAATCCCCATCATTCCTCCCACCTTTATTTATGATCATTCCTTTCCGTGGCTTTCTATCACATTGTAGGCTTTGCATTCGAATTTGAAGCGAGTTTCTGAGATCAACTGTGTATACTCGTATTTAACTGACTAACTAACTAGATTGATAAACTGAGATCAGGTGCTGACTCTCTGATCCTCAGGCATTGTGGTTTGGGTCGTTGGCCTTCGATGGCTTCGAAGCACCCTGTGTCGCAAAATGAATGTGAAACTTTTCAGAGACAAAGATAACTGCTGCATGCCTGTCCTATCTTCGATGTTGGTTTTCGCAGATTCTAAAACTTACAATCAACCCACATGCTGCTCGAAAGCTCAACTAAAAATAGAAGCCCGGGTCTTTGCATAGCGACTCAAAGCCTGAGCACAAGAGCAGCCAACATGAGTAGAGTCGCCCCTACTGACTGCTCTTTGACCTTTCTCTCCATCCCTTATGATACCCCCCCCGAGTCCCCACAGCTATAGCGGCTCTAGGGGATTATTCGCTTGAGTCCGCCCCGGGGATGAGACTGGGAAATGAGACTAACAACCGACAGCCCGATTTTCTTCCCCCCTTTCTCTCCCTCTCGAATTCCCCAGTCCTCTTTCCGCATGGATTTCTGCCCCGGCGTCTCTCAGATTTATCCTGACCAGTTTTTGTGCCTCTCAAGTGTCGCACAATGTCTGCCCAGTTCCCCCCCCCCACTGTAGCTATGGCGCCTCTCCTTCTCTATAGCTGCTGTTGTTCGCTCTGCAATCTCATTAACTCCAGGTGCTTTGCATGCGCATATCCTATGGCCTGTTTATAGGGCCTGATCAATATATGAACCTTATAGTGATGCAGATCTGCAGTTGCATCTCTATTCTGCTTTCCGCTTGCTTTTTAATTCATTGAGGGATCAAGCCTTTTTCTGACTTTATGCAGTTTTATATTGCGCAGCTGAGTGGATTGTAGTCTGCCAGATTACTCTCTTGGCGCTGGCTGTTCTCTGAACTTGCTCAAACACCGTCCTGTCTCCTGTCTCACTTATCTCCCTTTGTGAAATTATCCCCTCTCATCCCTCTACCAACCCCGCTCCCACCTCACGTCTCATCGCTCGCCTCTCCATTTCTCTCGATCTCCCCTTTTCCCTCTCACCTCTCATCTCTCCTCTCTCATCTCTTACCTCTCGTCTCTAAACTCTCACTTCTCTCTTCTCACCTCTCTTTTTCCTCTCCCCTTTCGTCTCCCCCTCTCTCCTCTCCCCTGTCCCCTCCTCGCTCTTCCCTCTCCTCTACCCGCTCTGCCCTCACTCAAGTCTCATCTCCCTCATCCTCTCTCATCTCTGATTGCTACCTTCTTACCTCTCCCCTCTCACCTCTCCCCTCTCACCTCTCCCCTCTCACCTCTCCCCTCTCACCTCTCCCCTCTCACCTCTCCCCTCTCTTCTCTTCTTTCAATACTTTCTGTCTTTAACAGTTGATCAACGTCTATGCGTCCCGTTCCCAGATTCATTTGGTCAGTGCAGCTATATTTAGCAGGGACACCTGCGGGTTATTACGTACCTGATTAATTTTTAACGAGAACTTCTATTCATGAGCAAGAATCCGTCGACAAATATTTTCTAGCTCTGTAATTTTATCCTCTCGGCAACTGCCATTATTGTAATTCCTGTATGCTCGACAGTAATTTATTTTTCTGTACCATGAATATATTTTGATACTTACGCGCTCGTACATTTTTCTGTTGCCAATAATTTTTTTGCCACTAATTTTCCTTTTTTTACAAAACCCGCCTTGGTTACAGCTTGACAACATGGACGAGCAAGCGGCTCAGGTTCGGAGAGAACTCGATGGCCGACTCACCTTGTACGAAGATATGGTCAAGGTGAGGAACAGTAGTTTATTCACCCTATTCCACTAACACTAGTATATCTACCCTATTCTATCTACTCTATTCTATCTACCCTATTCTATCTACTTTATTATATCTACTCTATTCCATCTACCCTATTCTATCTACCCTATTATATCTATCCTATTCTAACTTATTCTATCTACCATATTCTATCTAGCCTATTTTATCTACTCTATTCTATCTACCCTATTCTATCTACCCTTTTCTATCTACCCTATAATATCTACCCTATTATATCTACCCTATTATATCTACCCTATTCCATCTAACCAATTCTATCCACCCCATTCCATCCACCCCATTCCATCCCCCCATTCCATCCACCCCATTCCATCCACCCCATTCCATCCACCCCATTCCATCCACTCATTCCATCCACCCCATTCCATCCACTCATTCCATCCACCCCATTCCATCCACCCATTCCATCCACCCCATTCCATCCACCCCATTCCATCCACCCATTCCATCCACCCCATTCCATCCACCCATTCCATCCACCCATTCCATCCACCCCATTCCATCCACCCATTCCATCCACCCCATTCCATCCACCCATTCCATCCACCCCATTCCATCCACCCCATTCCATCCACCCCATTCCATCCACCCCATTCCATCCACCCATTCCATGCACCCCATTCCATCCACCCATTCCATCCACCCCATTCCATCCACCCATTGCATCCACCCCATTCCATCCACCCATTCCATCCACCCCATTCCATCCACCCCATTCTATCCACCCATTCCATCCACCCCATTCTATCCACCCCATTCCATCCACCCCATTCCATCCACCCCATTCCATCTGCCATTTCAGAACCGCAAGTTCCCCAAGTTCGTGGTGAAAGACATGGAGCCGCTCTACTACGAAGAGGTAAAATCCGCCATCAATTTGCTCATGACAAATTTGGAAAGCGTCCCTGTAACCAAGGGCAACCAGGACACCAAGCTGATCGGCCAGAAACCCAAAAAGCAGCAGAAAGGCAACAATTCGACTAGTCAGGGCGATGCGGATGTTGAAATGACCTTCTCTAGAAGCAGCATTCACCTGAATTTCTCCATTGAGGTAAGCCGAACAGGGCATGTGCGGGCATTTAGCTTGCTGGTTAGGTTATCGTTTATAATGGAAGTGTACTGTCTTTGGCAGTGAACATTCTGACTGCTTAAACTACTTTTCTATACTGCTAAAAGTACCCCTAAACTGAGCCTCTTTAAAAAGAAAAGAGAAAGACTTGGCTATAGGAAAGTTTGGGTGTGGCTTAAAATCATTCTTTTTCAGTCTATAGAATTAATTAGTCACTTTCCCCCCTAAGTAAAAAGCTTCCTCTATCCAATTCGCCTTTGCACTTTTACCTAGAAGCTGCGAGATTAAAGGGTAATTACCTAGCTAATCTGCTGGTAGATTGGAAGGTAATGACCTGGCTGAACTGCTGGTAGATTTAAGGGTAATGACCTGGTTGAACTGCTGGTAGATTTGAGGGTAATGACCTGGCTGAACTGCTGGTAGATTTGAGGGTAATGACGTGGCTGAACTGCTGGTAGATTTGAGGGTAATGACCTGGCTAATCTGTTGGTAGATTTGAGGGTAATGACCTGGCTGAACTGCTGGTAGATTTGAGGGTAATGACCTGGCTAATCTGCTGGTAGATTTGAGGGTAATGACCTGGCTAATCTGCTGGTAGATTTGAGGGTAATGACCTGGCTAATCTGTTGGTAGATTTGAGGGTAATGACCTGGCTGAACTGCTGGTAGATTTGAGGGTAATGACCTGGCTAATCTGCTGGTAGATTTGAGGGTAATGACCTGGCTGAACTGCTGGTAGATTTGAGGGTAATGACCTGGCTGAACTGCTGGTAGATTTGAGGGTAATGACCTGGCTAATCTGTTGGTAGATTTGAGGGTAATGACCTGGCTGAACTGCTGGTAGATTTGAGGGTAATGACCTGGCTGAACTGCTGGTAGATTTGAGGGTAATGACCTGGCTAAACTGCTGGTAGATTTGAGGGTAATGACCTGGCTGAACTGCTGGTAGATTTGAGTGTAATGACCTGGCTAATCTGCTGGTAGATTTGAGGGTAATGACCTGGCTAAACTGCTGGTAGATTTGAGGGTAATGATCACGCTAGGGTAATAGATTGGAAAATGTAGTAACAAGTAATAAAATAGGATTGGTAAACTAGCAGGTTAATAGTGCAGTTAGTGTGAAACGTGTTTGTAAAATATGCAAATGAAATAGCGACCAGTTTAGTAGATGCAAATCAAATATTTGGGCTGTTATTACGACTCGTAAAATGGGGTTGAAATTTCATTTCGTTCCCAATAAACCGATCCCTAGAGACGAATTATTGCGGCAACATCTGCATCGCGTGTTTGACTAAGAGATGTGACGATAAAATTTAAAATAAATTTTCGTGCTGAAACGCTCTTGAAATAGTGAATAATTGAGGTTGTAGACTCCAACGATCATTGTTTCTTTACTTTTTTCTCTAATAATGGGAAATCGAAAGCATTCTTAATATTACTATTTATGCTGAGTAAAGAACTTATCTATATTTTCTGATTTAACATTAAGAAGACCTGTAAAACAAAAACAGTTAAGACTGTTAGACTGAGAAACCAGTTAGACAGCAGGAAATCCTGTTAGACATTTGGGATACCTGTTAGACAGTTGGGAACCTGTTAGACAGCAGGAAATACTGTTAGACAGTTGTGAAGCCTGTTAGACAGTTGGGAAGCCTGTTAGACAGTTGGGAAACCTGTTAGACAGTTGGGAAACCTGTTAGACAGTTGGGAAACCTGTTAGACAGTTTGGAAACCTGTTAGACAGTTGGGAAGCCTGTTAGACAGCAGGATATCCTATTAGACAGTTGGGAAACCTGTTAGACACTTGGTAAACCTGTTAGACAGTTGAGAATCCTGTTAAACAGTTGGTAAACATTTTAGACAGTTGAGAAACCTGTTAGACAGTTCGGAAACCTGTTAGACAGTTCGGAAACCTGTTAGACAGTTCGGAAACCTGTTAGATAGTTGGGATACCTGTTGGACAGTTGGGATACATTTCAGACAGTAGGAAACCTGTTAGACATTCGGAAAGCGTGTTAGACAGCATGGAAACCTGTTAGACAGCATGGAAACCTGTTAGACAGTTGGGAGAAATATCTACTATCTTTATTGACAGTAGGGAGAAGCGATCTTTAGTATTGAAACCAGTTTTACAAAGAATGTAAACTTGTTAGATACAATGTAAACCTGGAAGACAAAAGGGAAAACGTTTGTAGTAATTAAAGTTGTTAAATGGGCAACCTTTTACTTGGACAAATAGTTTTTCCTCTTCGCCCCGCCTCCCAGGTTGTGGTCTCGGAGGTGAAGAACTTGAAGTGCGTACCTGGCAACCGCATAGTCTACTGCACCATGGAGGTGGAGGGCGGTGAGAAGCTGCAAACTGATCAAGCTGAAGCCTCGCGTCCAATGTGGGACACGCAGGGAGATTTCTCCACCTCGCACCCGCTGCCCATTGTTAAAGTGAAGCTGTTCGCCGAGAACGCCAGGATGCTCAGCTTTGAAGATCGCGAACTGGGAAAGGTGAGTTCGGATGCTACTGATAGTACCGGCTGTGTCACCTGTTAGAAGTCTTTGGCACCTTGTAGAGTCAATTTCACCTGGTAGACAGTCTTTATGACCTGTTAGACAGGCTTTGACACCTGTTAGACAGGATTTGACACCTGTAAGACAGGATTTGACACCTGTTAGATTGTATTCATCACCTGTTAGACAGGCTTTGACACATCTTAGACAGTCTTCATCACCTGTTTGACAGGCTTTGACACCTGTTAGATAGTCTTCATCATCTGTTTGACAGGCTTTGACACCTGTTATATAGGCTGTCACCTGTTAGACAGGTTTTGTCACCTGTAAACAGTGTTTGCTAGACAAATCTGTTTAATTGACTAGACATTATAAAACTGTACTCACAGGTGCTAATCAGACCCACCTGCACGACAGCAAAAGGCCCGGACTGGTACCGGATGACCACCAGCAAAGGCTGTGCTGACGATTTGCGCATAAAAATTCTTGTCCGAATGGAGAAGCCATCCAATTTGAAGCACTGCGGCTTCCTGTGGACCGTGGGGAAATCGGTGTTTAAGAAGTGGAAGAAGCGCTACATGTGCCTAATCCAGGTGAGTTCAATGCGACCTTTTTTTTGCCTGTGTCTTCTGTGGTAATTAAAGTCTGTCTTTAGTCGCCTACTCATGTGTACAGGGTTTGCTTTGACTTTGTGTCGAAAAATTCTTCCCAGTTTTGTTATTCTACTCGGAGTACAATGTTCGGAAAATGAACTACTCTACTTTTGAGTCCATCAAACTCCCGCACCAAGGTCCCTGAGCTCGATTCCGCAATTTGGGGCGCAGCCGCGTAGAGAAGGCTTGAGTGCCGATCCCCAAGGCAAAGTACAATGTCTGACGATGAGAAAGTCAGGGCAGTTCTACACACCTGTGTGAGCGCTAGCTCAGCGTCAGTGAAATAAGCGAAGTTCGGGTCTAATGTTATAAAATAATTTGTGAGTTCCTACGGGCAATCTTGAAATACATAAATGAGATGGCATCAAACAGTCGGGTCGGATAACAAACAACCGTTTAAGAGCATAAGTTGTTGGATGATTGCGAGATAAGAAAATAAGTTATAGCTAATTATCTTAATTAGCAATTAGCAGAGCAACTCAAAATGGACACGATAAGGTAATTGCCTTGGGGCTGTGGCGGTGGCGGCACAATTAAAGGCCGAACAAAGGACGCCGCCCCTGAAGTTGAATTTTACAACCTGACACATTTTTCTAATCAATAGAGGATTGTATAGGAAACAGATTGCAGAAAGTTTAATTTCAATAAACTGTGTGCATTATTTGCCTTGACTAGCTATGAAAAAAAATTACATTAGTTACAGCAATTGCGCAGCGCGTCCGAAGGCTGTGTACAGCTGTTCAGTCCATAGACTGGAGAGCCGCCAAACTTACCCTAATTTCTACTACCCATTTCACAGCTGGGTGAAGTCATAAGGCATAAATTTCCGACCTTTTGGTCAAGATTAGAGCTCTTAACCTCTTAGTTAAAACTCACGGAACCAAGTACTCCTCAAGTTTACAAAAAGTCTTTGTAATAGGAACTTTTACCTTCTTCGCCAATAAAAATAATAATTGTATCAATTTCGACAGAATAATTAGCGCATTGCACAGACTGGCTGGCAGCTCGGTGAGATAAAAAATTTGTAGAGTTTCATTCGCAATCCAGTTTGTTCATGACAAACTGAGAGAATTTTAATTCTCTAATCTTATTTATTTCTTCATTTTGCTTTCCTCCAAATTTAGATGGCATTTTTTCATTACATTGCACTTTCAGTAGTACGCAATGAAAACGATTATTTTTTCTAACAAAAAAGTATTTGAAATTACTTAGCAAATATTTATGAACACTCAACTTAGGGCCGGTCAGTGCATTGGCTCTCACAGACTCGCCGTGCATGCAGTATCTTGAGTTACATTTTCCAATCACCCAACTGAAATTGTAGTTATGCACGAATGCAATAAACTTCTGCTTTACTATATTAAGTACTCAAGCTTGATATTCAATGACGTGTCTCATTGGAGTCAACTGAAGTTCGAAGTTAAAAGTACAGAAGCATGTAAAGTCACTATTTATTATCAAGTTATGAATGTCCGACGACCACAAGATATTCGACTTAAATTTAATGTATTACACCCTACATGTATGCATTACGCAAGTTAATAAAAAAATTATTACAAACGTTTTGTTATATTCTTGTCTGCAAGTTTTGAATTACATTTAATCATTGCATTTCTAGTATATGGCTCCAGCACGTTCACCAAGTGAAAAAAAGGTTAGAGATTTGGAGTTTTACAGACAGAATTGAAACTTGTTAGACAGAATTAAAATCTGTTAGACAGTAGGAAAACGTGTTAGACGGTATGGAAACCTGTTAGATAGTATGGAAGCCTGTTAGATAGTAGGGAAGCCTGTTAGATAGTAGGGAAACCTGTTAGACAGAAGAGAGACCTGTTAGATAGTAGGGAAGCCTGTTAGACAGTAGGGAAACCTGTTAGACAGAAGAGAGACCTGTTAGACAGAATTAAAGCCTGTTAGACAGTACGGAAACCTGTTAGACAGAATCTGCAAGACAGCAGGGAACCATCATGTTATGTTATTTTTGCTCGAATTTTTTAAACTTAAACTTTAGTTCCAGGCTGTTGAAGGACCAAAAATGACTAACACAGGTAAGCCGCGCTCTGTAACAAATTGGCAGGTGAGCCAGTACAACTTTGTGATGGCGTCGTTTCGCGAAAAGAAATCGGAGCCGATGGAGGTGATGTCCCTCGGTGACTACACCGTTGACTATCTCATCGAGACTCCGCCAGAGCTACTGAACGAAGTGACCACCGGCAAGTACTGCTTCTTCAATACGGTTCGAGAGGGTGACTGCGTCACCTACGCAGCCGAGGATGACACGGAGCGCCAGCTGTGGGTGCAGGCCATCTACCGGGCCACCGGCCAGACGCACAAGCCGGTGCCGCCGTCTCAGCCGGCAGCTCAGAGGATCTCCAGCACCCAGATGCACAAGATGGCTGGCGAGGCTGACAAAGCTAAGCGCGCAGGCCTAGAGGAGTTCTTGCACGCCGATCCTTGCCTGTGCGACCACGTGGCCCTGTTCCGTCGCCTGCAGGTGCTAACACTGGATTATCGGCTGAATGATCCCTACACCAGTCTGGGCTGGTTTAGCCCCGGCCAGGTGTTTGTCCTGGACGAATATTGCGCAAGATACGGCGTCAGGGGCTGTCAGAGGCACGTGTTCTACATGGAGGACCTGCTGAACGCGGCGGACAAAGGCTTCATGATTGATCCGACCCTCATTCATTATAGCTTCGCGTTCTGCGCATCGCATGTGCACGGCAATCGGTGCGAGCTGATTTTCGATTCTGTTACCTTTTGTGTACTATGAGTAGCTAGATTCGAATTTTTTAGTATTTTTTAAGACCATAAGCAATGCGTCGATATAAAAAATAAAATAACCAAACAAATTTTTGTTTATCCAGAACCATAATTTGCAAGTGAAAAGTAAACTTTCGTAAAAAATTCATAAGCCGATATGTATCGAAAAAATAATGAATTTCATGAAAAAAATTAGGCGAGAAAGTATATCCGCCACAGAAATCGAGAGGTTACTGTGGTGGATAGCCCTAAGAGCCCTCATATTCCTGATTTGTATAAAAACTTTCTCCTAAACTTTCAGACCAGATGGCATTGGAACAGTGCTCTACGACGAGAGAATCCGCTTCGAAGACGTCAAGAAGCGCCTGAAAGAGCTGCTAATGCGCCAGATCACCGAGTTCAGATATTACTTTCCGTTCGGACGACCCGAGGGCGCGCTAAAAGGCACCCTGTCCCTACTTGAAAGGGTTCGCACCTGATTGCCGATATGTTTCGAAAAAATAAATTTCACCAACTTCGAGCGCAATAACAGCGAAAAGACCAGGCTATCCCCCCAATGGATAAGACCCACTGCCGCCTACTTCACTCTACCTTCCAAACCGAATGACCGATTTTCGTGAAAGTCCACCATCTAAAATTTGCTTATTGTTAAATTTGCTGCACACTACTTTCCAGGTACTGATGAAGGACATTGTCACGCCGGTTGACGCAGACGAGGTGCGGAAGGTGGTGCGCAGCTGCCTGGAGGAAGCGGCCAGGCTCAACTACAGCCGCATCGCCGAGTTTTCCAACATCGAAGGTGCGGCCTGCCTGCGTATTGAAATTCTCACTAGCCGTAGCATAATTATATTTTCCTACTAGCCATCGTTTGCTGAACCTTGTTTTATAACCAGTTGACCGAGAACTTCTAGGAGTAGAAGGACGAGAAAATCTGTTTCTTCGAAAAAGTTTAGGAGGCCGGTTTTGGCTCAGATGTGCAGCCGACAGCACAGCCGCAGCTATTGCGCGGCGCATCTGAAAGCTGCGTACATGGCTGTTCAGTCCATGGACTGGGGGACGCCACACCCACCCTTAATTACCCAGCTGATGCTGGTACCCATTGAACAGCTGGATGAACCTGAATGCAATATTGACCTAAGTGCCTTGCTTAGGTTAGGCAATCGAACCTCCACCCTCAAGTCGTGTGTCCTGACGCTCTAAGCACTTTTCAGCAGAAACCGGCCTTCTAAACTTTTTCTAAAGCGTATTTTCGGCTCATAGTAGTCCTTGCATTACACGTATTTTTGCTACTAGAAGATAAATCCCGATCTCCCATATCTGATCGCATTCGCGCAGAACCAGAAGAGTGCAACTGTATTAAGACGCAGCAAAGAACACTAAAGGAGCTGTTTTTGATTAATCCGACAAATTTTCCTGACGGTATCACAGTTTCAAATGTTATAGATATTTTTCATGCGTTTGCAGTGAATTTTGGTTCCCAGTCTTGTCTCACCAGTACGCTGTCACGATGAAAGGTTGAGTGCAGTTTTTTTCAATCTGTTACTGTTTGCTGTCTTTGTGAAGATTTGTATTTTTTTATAATAATACTTGTTATAATTAATAATATATGCTGAATGGCTGCAGGATAATGATTCATCATTTGGTGACAGTAGACCCGCAGCCAGCGTGTAGGCAATTCGGCACATTACGAGTACACTGACTCTTGAGCATACACTCACACACACACAGGTTTGAACATATGCTCTGACTTTCTCATTGTGTCAGATTGTGTAGGAGTTCTACAGTGTCGAGGTTGGGTGCTAAGACCTTATGCATTGATTTCGTGTTCTATTTATTAGATATTTTATTTGTGAGAGGAATCGAACACAGGACCTCCTCAGCGAGAGTCGGACACGTTACCGCTCTGCTACCTAGCTCGCCGGGATTTCAAGTTCCCAATGTTACATATATACTTTTATGTATAACTGGCGTTTCAAATCACTCATTATTCAATTTTTCACGTCTCAGAAATCGTCCAATCAGATCATCCTACTGAGAAGAAATTGGAGAGCATCGTTCACCTCGCCGAGATGTGCATAGAGGTGCTCCAGCAGAATGAAGAGCATCATTCTGAGGTGAGTCCGACACACGCAAGCACACAGCACTTGTTCTAATGCATGCCTCATTTCTAGATATTCATGTCTGCCCTGGCTCTAATATATTATTCGCTCAATTTTAGGAATGCAGGGAGGTAAATGTGACGCCATTTTATTCTAAAATATGAGAATAAACAAACTATTTGTTAATCGGCGCACAGTCTTAGCAAAATCTCTAAAAACTAACCAATTCTGCTCTAATCAGTTTAGTTTTTTCATCAAATTGCATATCGTTTTCCTTCTTTTTAGTTTTTTTAAATAGCCATTTTCTTAACTATTTGTACATATTTATGTGTACGCGATTGCATGCGGACATTGTGACACGGAGTTCGAGTACACACGGCAGCCTCTGCTATTGGCTGCGGTGCATGCATTCTGATTATGTCATCTTAACATTTTCTAGTCTGTATGTCTGTTCTAGGTGTCTGTATGTCTGTTCTAGGTGTCTGTATGTCTGTTCTAGGTGTCTGTATGTCTGTTCTAGGAGTCTGTATGTCTGTTCTAGGAGTCTGTATGTCTGTTCTAGGTGTCTGTATGTCTGTTCTAGGTGTCTGTATGTCTGTTCTAGGAGTCTGTATGTCTGTTCTAGGAGTCTGTATGTCTGTTCTAGGAGTCTGTATGTCTGTTCTAGGTGTCTGTATGTCTGTTCTAGGTGTCTGTATGTCTGTTCTAGGTGTCTGTATGTCTGTTCTAGGTGTCTGTATGTCTGTTCTAGGAGTCTGTATGTCTGTTCTAGGAGTCTGTATGTCTGTTCTAGGTGTCTGTATGTCTGTTCTAGGTGTCTGTATGTCTGTTCTAGGTGTCTGTATGTCTGTTCTAGGTGTCTGTATGTCTGTTCTAGGAGTCTGTATGTCTGTTCTAGGTGTCTGTATGTCTGTTCTAGGTGTCTGTATGTCTGTTCTAGGTGTCTGTATGTCTGTTCTAGGTGTCTGTATGTCTGTTCTAGGTGTCTGTATGTCTGTTCTAGGTGTCTGTATGTCTGTTCTAGGTGTCTGTATGTCTGTTCTAGGTGTTTGTATGTCTGTTCTAGGTGTCTGTATGTCTGTTCTAGGTGTCTGTATGTCTGTTCTAGGTGTCTGTATGTCTGTTCTAGGAGTCTGTATGTCTGTTCTAGGTGTCTGTATGTCTGTTCTAGGTGTCTGTATGTCTGTTCTAGGTGTCTGTATGTCTGTTCTAGGTGTCTGTATGTCTGTTCTAGGTGTCTGTATGTCTGTTCTAGGTGTCTGTATGTCTGTTCTAGGTGTCTGTATGTCTGTTCTAGGTGTCTGTATGTCTGTTCTAGGTGTTTGTATGTCTGTTCTAGGTGTCTGTATGTCTGTTCTAGGTGTCTGTATGTCTGTTCTAGGTGTCTGCATGTCTGATCTAGGAGTCTGTATGTCTGTTCTAGGTGTCTGTATGTCTGTTCTAGGTGTCTGTATGTCTGTTCTATGTGTTTGTATGTCTGATCTAGGAGTCTGTATGTCTGTTCTGTGTCTGTATGTCTGTTCTAGGTGTCTGTATGTCTGTTCTAGGTGTCTGTATGTCTGTTCTAGGTGTCTGTATGTCTGATCTAGGAGTCTGTATGTCTCTTCTTGGTGTCTGTATGTCTGTTCTAGGTGTCTGTATGTCTGTTCTAGGTGTCTGTATGTCTGATCTAGGAGTCTGTATGTCTGTTCTAGGTGTCTGTATGTCTCTTCTTGGTGTCTGTATGTCTGTTCTAGGTGTCTGTATGTCTGTTCTAGGTGTCTGTATGTCTGTTCTAGGTGTCTGTATGTCTGTTCTAGGTGTCTGTATGTCTAAAACATAATCTAAAGCAGGTGCTGAAAAATCTGTGCATTATTTACTGCTCATTTCACGTTTTACCGCGCTCCGCAAACGCGCTCTCGCATCACACTACTCACTTGAACTGCGCCAGTAATAAGGAATGATCACCGTTATATTTTCTAAACTGCTTTTCTTATTTCTCAGTAGGACATTGTTTTAAATATTTTTTCACTACTTCAAAGATTTTTGGAATATTCTGAACACTCTACTAATAGTAATTAGCGTTTGGCCGTCGCATGCCCTAATGTGCAGCGTTGCAAAAACATAAGAAACTCGTTTCTACTAGCACAAGTTGTTTTCTTATTAAATTTCTTTCAAAACACAAAAATATTTTTACTACTGAATTGTTTAACTTAATATCTGTGTGACCCAATCAGTTTGAAGCTAAAGTATGTATTCAAGCAGTTATAACGGACAGTTTCAAAAAATCCAAATTTGTATTCAGATCGTCCTCATCACAAATTTCTATTTGTCTTTATATAGGCCTTCGCCTGGTTCTCCGACCTGCTAGTTGAGCACGCCGAGATTTTCTGGTCCAAATTCGCCGTGGACATGCTGACGGTGCTGGAGAACCAGCCGCCAGATGTTTGGGACTCGTTTCCGCTGTTCCAGCTGCTCAACGACTATTTGAGATCTGACGGTGAGCAGGTGTTTGAGTGTGCTCAAACTTCTAGTGGGCGTGTCGGCCTCGCCAGTCCATGGACAGAATAGCTGTACAAAAAAATAGCTGCGACTTTGCCACTGGCCGTGCATGTGGCCCAACTGGGCTAGCTGTTCATATCTATTTTTATTATCTATATAGGTGTGCTTCACAATTTCTTCTCCTCGACTCCACTACACTCCACTCCACTCCACTCCACTCCATTCCACTCCAATCCACTCCACTCCCCTCCACTCTACTCCACTTCAATTCACTCCACTCTAATCAACTCCATTCCTCTCCACTCCTCTCCACTCCACTCCTCTCCACTCCACTTCACTTCACTCCACTTCACTTCACTCCACTTCACTCCACTCCACTCTTATCTACTCTACCCCACTCCACTCCACTCTAAGCTACTCTATTAAAATCTACTCCACTGGACTAGCATCACTCTACTCATCTTTTTTCCACTCCACTCTACTCCGATTACTGTGCTCATGCGCCACTGAACAATGCTCCAACCCACCCCACTCCACCCGCAGCCAATCTGCGCAGCGGCAAGTTCCATCAGCAGCTGCGGGACATATTCGCGCCGCAGGTGGTTCGCTACGTGGACCTGATGGAGTCCTCAATAGCCCAGTCCATTCACAAGGGCTTCGAGAAGGAGCGCTGGGCTCTCAAAGGCGCCGGCTGCGCCAGCAGCGAGGACCTTCTGTGGAAACTCGAGGCGCTGCAGTCCTTCATCTCCGACCTGCACTGGCCGGACCCCGTGTTCGCCGAGCACTTGGACAATCGCCTGAAGCTCATGGCTGCCGACATGCTGGAGGCTGCTGGCAAGCGCACGGTGTCAGCCTTCGAGTTGGCGATGAAGCGCACTAGCAAGGGTACCGATTTCATTCTGCCAATTGAGGTGTGCGTTATGCTCAACACCTGCGTCAGTTTGAAGGCCAGCGTGTTTAAGTTGTGCACAATGAGCGCCGGCGAGAATATGGTGAGTTTGATTTCTTAGAAACGTTGAACTAATTTCAGGTGTTTTCTTAGAATTCGGTTGGTATGGTCGGTTCGGTCGGCGATGGTACATTATAGGTTATAGTACATCTGTTCAGAGTTGCCAAAAGAGCAAGTCAAGTGCAACATAGTCAATTCAAGAAGCAACTCATTCGTTTCTATGTGCATTTTCTCTTCTGCCCTCTTCTCTTCTCATTTCTCTTCTCTACTGTAACGAACAGAAGGGTGCGAATCGGTCACCATCACATCAAAATGTCGTCACCACGGATGCAAGCCGGCATGTAGCGCTGGACGCGCTGAAACCAACGTGGTGCCATTTGAGGCTGAATCGCAGCAGTGGCCACCTCGGCGAAACCTGCCAGCTGCGCCATTCGCTCTGGATGAGGCATCTGCAGCAGGGCAGGGCGAGCTTCCTCGAGATGTCGCTTCAATGCTGCCTTGTAGCAGCTGATTGCATTCTCCACTATGTTGAGCATAGGAGAATATGATGGCAGAGCACGAATTGTTTGCTGATGCAGCAGTTGCGGCCATTCGCTCAGAGGGCTCCGCGATGCGCAGGGGCATTGTCACAAATGAGTGCGGCGTCTGGCATGCCATGAGCCGAAACTTGAAGCAGAAAGGCACGAAACCTGGCATCATTCATTCCGCCCTCCATCATCTCGTGGTGCAGGAGTCCCCTGACTGAAGAAACAGCGAAGCAGATGGTGACATTTCTTCCTCACTGAGCACCAACTACTCGCACAGCTCGATGTCCCCTTAGAGCTCTTCCTCTGGTTCGCGAGCAGAAAAGGTTGACTCCGGCCTCATCAATGAAGATCAACTCGCCGCTCTGAATGTCATCATTCATAAGCCAGTCGGCAAACTCACGTCGGAGATGCTTCGTGCCTTCAGAGTTGCGCTCGGCCGGCGAATCTTCCAGCTTTTTTACGGTGATGAGCCTCGCTTGCAGCGCATTCGCAATCGTTGTCTTTCCAACCACCGGCTTTTGAGGAAGTCGGAGGTGCAGTTCGCGTCGAATCTGATCTAGCGTAAAAGCAGGCTGATCCTCTACAATCTGCTGCAGAGTGGCACGCATGTCATTGTCCATCTTCCGAGTTCGAAAGCCTCCCCATCTGTTTGGTCTTGGCGGCTGCTGGCTTCTTCTGACGATTGAATAAGCACTTGTCCGCTCAAATGATTCTATCAGTCGCTGCTTGTCCCCAGCGGGTATTCTGGCTCGTGCGGCAGCCATTTGCTGTTGAGTTGGCTTTGTCGCACTTGGTTTGGCCTTTTCTCTCTGTCGTCGTCATTGCGCAACAGTGGGGGGTATATAGAGAAGCGCTCTGATTGGCTAATTTGCTCTTGAACTGGCGTTTGCACTTGACTTGGCTGTTTTGGCAGATAAACTGACTTTCATGCACTTGAGATGACAATGTGGCACTTGAGTAAGGCTAGTCTGCTACTTGACCGGAAAAACCTATATTTGGTGACGCTAGACCCGCAGCCAGCGAGGAGGCAATTCTGCCCATTTCGCCGACTCCTGAGCACACACGCACACAGATACTGTACGCAGGCATACGCTCACACAGGTGTGTAACATCTGCCCTGACTTTCTCATCGTCAGGTGCATTGTACACTACTCTCACTGTGCCTTGGAGGTTGGCCCTCAAGGGTGTAAATTGCACGACAAGCCCCCAAGCCTTCTCTCCGCGGCTGCGCCCTGAAATAATTGTGGCCTCGCTGCAGAATCGAACTCAGGGGCCTTGGTGTGAAAGGCAAACGCGTTAACCGCTCATGCCACCGACCCCCGTAGAAAAAAACATAAACATAAACTGGTCATAAACTCGTTTCTTAGAAATATAAAAGATTCTTAGAAGTGGTCTGTTTGAAATGTATCGGTTTCGTTGAATCGCAATATTTTAAAGGTGAAAGTCATACTTGATAGAAAAAATGGAAAAATATGCTGCATTTTCATTAAACTAGCAACTAATGTTGACTTCACAGCACGAGTACCACACGAAGACAGACGAATTCCTCGAAGGTATTCAGTCACGCGTCACTGGCGGCATCATCACCCGCTTCGGCGAGGTGCTCGAAGGCGTCCTATCTCGGCTGGCTCGGTACGATGAGACGGCGATGTTCTCTAGCATTTTATCGATCGCTAAGCCAACTGACGAGCTGGGCAAAGAGTATATTGAGTTCTGCAGCTCAAACTTGGAGCAGATCCGGCATCACATCTATGATGAGCTGCTTGTTCTCAGCCTGTTTGATGTGAGCACAGTTGGATTGTACTTTTTAGGAAGAAAAATTTTCTTATTTTTCATTTTTCAAGGTTTTTACTGCTTTACTTTTTACTTACACCTGTTTGCCTCCCGCACCAAGGTCCCAAGTTCGATTCCGCGGCGAGGCCACATTTATTTGGGCGCAGCCGCGGAGAGAAAGCTTGGGGGCTTGTCGTGCAATTTACTCCCATGGAGGGCCAACCTCCAAGGCACAGTGAAGTGTACACTGTTCCTGACGACGAGAAAGTCAGGGCAGATGTACACACCTGTGTGAGTGTGTGCCTGCGTACAGTATCTCAGTGCGTGTGTCCTCAGGAGTCAGCGAAATGGGCAGAATTGCCTCCTCGCTGGCTGCGGGTCTAGTGTCACCAACTGACTTATTAATGAAAGAGTACTCTTACTATTCTTTTGCTTCAACAGAGTTGGTACACTCGACAAATTCGTCTGATTCACGACTGGCTGGTTAAAGACCGAGCCCAGGTGTCGCTGCACAGCTACCAGGTGTCCTGCCTCGGCTTCATCGTCAAGAAGGTGCACGGCGACTTTGAGCTGCAGGGTGTCACACACGATGTGTTAGACACTCGGGTGTATCAGTCGCTTAACTCGAGGATTCAGGTATGTGCTGCGAACTACCAAGGTCCCCTGAGCTCGATTCCGCGCGGCGAGGCCACAGTAATTTGGGGCGCAGTCGTGGAGAGAAGGCTTGGGGGGCTTGTCGTGCATTTTATGCAGTTTATGCAGACAGGATGTGACATGTTAGTCAAGGATGTTACATGTTAGACAGGATGTGACATGTTAGACAAGGATGTTACATGTTAGACAGGATGTGACATGTTAGACAAGGATGTTACATGTTAGATAGGATGTCACATGTTAGACAAGGATGCTGCATGTTAGACACGGATGTCACATGTTAGTCAAGGATGTTACATGTTAGTCAAGGATGTTACATGTTAGACAGGATGTGACATGTTAGACAAGGATGTTACATGTTAGACAGGATGTGACATGTTAGACAAGGATGTTACATGTTAGATAGGATGTCACATGTTAGACAAGGATGCTGCATGTTAGACACGGATGTCACATGTTAGTCAAGGATGTTACATGTTAGTCAAGGATGTTACATGTTAGACAGGATGTGACATGTTAGACAAGGATGTTACATGTTAGACAGGATGTGACATGTTAGACAAGGATGTTACATGTTAGAGAATGATGCCACGTGTTAGATGAGGTGTTCACCTGTTACATGTGAACCTGTTAGATTACACGTTCACCTTTTAGATAAGGTGTTCACCTGTTAGATAAGGTGTTCACCTGTTACATGTGAACCTGTTAGATTACACGTTCACCTTTTAGATAAGGTGTTCACCTGTTAGACAATGTGTTCACCTGTTAGATAAGGTGTTCAAGGTGTTCACCTGTTAGACACCTGTTTGCTGAAGCAGCAGTGCCGCCCCATCCCTCTCCTAGACCGAGGAGGCGACGCAGTCAATCAAGATTGGCGAGTCGTCGTCTTCGCCGAAGCCGGGGCCGAAGTCGCTCCTGGGCAGCATGGCCGGCTCGATATCGTCGCTTAGCAACGGCAAACTGGCCAGCTCTGGCCTATCATCCATCACCAGCACGTTTTCAAGTTTTCTGCCAAAATCTAATTGAAACGGTAGCTGACAACCAGATTGAACATCAATTAAGTGTTTCTTGGTCCAGTTATTTACCGCTTTGAGTTTCTTCAATCGCTTAAACAGCCTATGCCTACCACACGGAAAACTATACTCCAGCTTACTCAATATTCTACTCCAACCTACTGGAAAGTCTACTCCAGCCTACTCAAGAGTCTACTTAAAAACCTACTCAATAGTCTACTTAAAAACCTACTCAATAGTCTACTTAAAAACCTACTCAATAGTCTACTTAAAAACCTACTCAATAGTCTAGCAATGAATCTACTGAGTCTATATTTAAAGGTTGACTTATTTCACTTTAATTTGTTAGGTTTCTCTTGAATAAATACGAGTAACAATACCCCGCAATGCGATTTTTTTACAAAGAATCAGATTTAAAAATTGTGAAATAATTTTTTGTCCAGACAGTGTTTTTTGATGCTCATTTTTATTTGCTTTTTCTGCAACAATGTCTGTTAGTTAAACTTCTATTTTTATTGATTTGGTCCTGTCTGTGTCACTTCTGAGGTCATGATTTTTTAATATTTTTAGATCTTGGACTTTAGAATTTTCAGGGATGATATTTTAGGATCTTTAAGTTTGGGGCAATTTTATATTTGAACTATTCAGTTTTTTCTGTTTTGGGATAATTTGGGATCTGGGAGTTTTACTGTCGTAATTTTTGGTACTGAACTGGTGCTGTTGCAAAATATCTATTCGCGGTCTCATTAAACATATTGTAAAGTACTAAGTTGATTTCGATAGTAAAAGTACAGCTGAATGTTTTTCATACGCTGATTGTTGTCTAGTCCGTCAGTTTAATCGGATTAAGCTTGACTTTTAAAAACTGATCTCGCTTCATATTTCCTATTTTTCATATCCTTATTGTCATTCTGAATGTTCAATTCAATTACGGATTTTCCGACGAAAGAAAATATTTTTTATGTTAGCATTCCGATTGCACTACTAATGCTACCCATTGTCAGTAGCATCGAGAGCTTTTTACGCTCAGATTATATAAGGCAAAAAAATTTCCGAATATCGAATTATTTTTCCCATCATCTATTGAATTCGATTTACAGATAGTTTGATGTGGTGATTGATTTTTGTTATGTTTAAGCCTATAGTGCAATGTTGTTAATCGTCTGTGTATACAGTATTAGAACCATAGCTTCAATGTACGATAATAAAACTACAATGGTTTCCTATTGAAACAGCATTCAATGACCTGTAGTCATTTCGAACTTATAGTCCAGCTTCTTACAAAATGCGATTGTTCACAGTCATAATTCATACTTGAAAGACACTGTTCTAATCTGTTTTTTTGGGGAAATGTAAAAGTAACCTTACGAACACATTATAAATCTGTTAGTCACAGACTAGAATCTGTTAGACACGGACTGGAATCTGTTCGACACAAACTAGAACCTGTTAGACACAAGACTAGAATATTTTAGTCAAAGAAATGAACCTATTAGATACTCAATAGAACCTGTTAGACACAGACTTAAACCTGTGAGACACAGAATTGAATTTCTATCGAAAAAGCGGTTCTGCTTCTGGCTCGATAGAATCTCTCAGCAGTGTCCAGGGAATGGAACTTCTGTTACAGACTTACAAATCTAATTTTCTCTTGTACGAGAGGAGTTCTGTTTCTTGAGCTCGGAGTCGATAAGGTTTTAGCACCGCCCAAACTGTACTCAAGCTCTGCGTGTTCTGTTTCTGATGAGGCTAAAAACGTCAAAGGAAATGAAGTAAAGTTGAGAAAGCAGAAGTAAAGTATGTAAGAAAAATTTTTTGGGATGCGGTTTTTTTGGGATTTCAGATCTTTGAGTGCGGAAATTTCAGGTCATCAATTCAATCAATTATTTGTCATTTGTCAGGGCTTCATATTCTGCTTTCCTCCCTCCGTCCCGAAAGGGGGAATTTAGTTGCTAGTCAATTGTACTAAAAATGAAAACTGTGTGTCTGCCAATTCACTCCATGCGAACGCTTTGTCCGATTTTCGCGATTCTTTCTCTAAAAAATCGCCTTCTAAACGATTAGAATAGGGCTCGAGATTTCAATAATTGGACTTTCATATTTCGCAATGTTAGCGAGACCTCTCCTATTTTCTATCCCTAAAAACTGCAGCCTATATACTCGACTTCATCGATCATTGTGCCGCTTTCGTTTCTTTTCTTAGCTCCGAAGTTTATCGGTACTTTAGCTGTGCGGAATGCAGGACAAATTTCAGCATCAGTTTTGCTACTGCTTCTTTTTATTATAATCTTCTATCATCTGCAGTTAAAAACAGAAGTATCAGTTTTGCATTCTTTATTCGGTTTTTTGGTACAATTAACTGTTAATGGTAAGCGCTTTTGATTAGCTACTGTCGAAGCAAATATTTGTTAGCTTTATTACTCTTCTCGCTCTCAGAAAAGAATATAATATTTTGTGAGTACAGCAGAAAGTGTAATTTAATTGATACATAACGGGGGAAAGAGTTTTACAGCATATACGAGGTATGTCCCAAAAGTAGTGTTTCTTTTTATCATACTAGCCGTACCTTTTGTCCATAATTGTGATTTTTACAGTCTTATTGTCTTTATATATTAACTGTATATACTTAATCCCCAGCTTGGCCCGGCCTATTTCCTATTAATTCTATGTATTCATTATTTAACTGGCCTAAGCCAGTCATTTAACGGCCTATGCCGATTAAACATATAGTCTATGGTCACAGTTGCTGTAAACTGTTTTAGTAGTGCAATCTCGGGAGCCGGGCCAAGCTTTAGGATTAAATACTATAATACCCCCCTGAACTCGTTGTCTATGGCCTAGGAACGGCTTCGGACTGCGCTTCTGGGCCTCGGCTTCGCCTTGGGCCAAGAAACGCGTCCTCAGCCGTTCGTAGGCCAAAGAAACGAAATCAGGGGGGTATTATTCTATACTTAACTATATACACTCAGCCACATTGAAAAGTTTCCACCCTAGCGCGCGAAGGGGCAACGTTTTGGTCTGTGGAGATATTCGTGGTTTGAGCCATAGACAAATATATAATCCGGAATCGACCGAAGCAAAGGAACAGCAAAGAAACAAAGTACGCGAGCATGGGTGACAACTCGCCCAGAACAGGGTCAGTAACGCGTATAGCAGCCACGTGAGTGCAGCAGAGCGCTCACTCTCCGGGGCATCCCCAGAACCAGGCGTCGCAGAAAATCTTGCGGTAGTTGTTGCCATGCAGTAGACAGTGATTCGCGCAGTTGGGCAACATTTTGCGGCGGATTGTCGCGCCGAATCGAGCGCTTCAGGTAATCCCAAACGTGCTCTATGGGATTCATGTCCGGTGATCGGGACGGCCAGCGCAAGGTTCGCAGGTGCAGCAGCTCCTTCAGATGTGCCACAGCGGCTGCGCGATGCGGTGGGGCGTTGTCGTCTTGGAGGACGCAGTTCCTCACGCCACCACATGAAGCATCAATGAAGGGCAGCAGGCGCGTCTGTAGAAGGTTGGCGTACGACTCGGCAGTCACAGTCGCATCCAGGAACACGAGCTCCGTCTTCGCGTGCATTGTGATGCCTGCCCACACGTGAATAGAAGCTGACTGGCTCTCAGAGTTTTGCACGTGCTGCGGCAGCATCTCCTGGCGCGGCTGGCGCCACACGCGAATGCGGCCGTCGGCACGGAACAATCGAAAGCGGCTCTCATCTGTGAAAATCACTCGCCGCCACTGCTGCTGCCTCCAGTGGACCCTTTGCATTGCCCATTGTTCCCGGCTGGCCACATGGGTTGGGGTCAGGCGTGACCGTTTGCGCATCTTACGGGATCGCAGCCCCGACTCCCGCAATCGTCGTCGGATGGTTTGGGCGCTCAGGACATTCCCTCGCCTGCTTCTTTCAGCCCACATCAGCCGTAGCAGGGTGGCTGGCAATGTGGGGCTTCCCTTTACCATTCGCAGCAATCGCCGGTCCGCCCTCCTAGTTGTACTGCGCATATTGAGCCGCAGGCCGCGCGTGGCGTGCGCCACGCTGCCCGTTTCTCTGCACTTGATCTGCAGTTTGCGGATTGCTGTGTGTGACCGCCCAATTTGGCGAGCAACAGCTCGGATGGACATCCCAGCGTCCAGCATGCCAATGGCGCGCGCTCGTTCCAGGTCGGTCATTTGGCGAACCATTGCGTTCGGTTGCGAACGTGGATTTTAGACTCCTGTAAGATGCTGCTGTCTGCTCCATGTGACTGTTTCCTTCGACTTGTCTGGCGTCTATGACCCAAGTTTTTGAATTCTATGGCCCAAGTGCGTGTTGACGAAATCATCAATCGTCTATGGCACAAGTCTGGCGACAAAAACCAGTTTTGAAACTCTAAATATACAACTTGCGCGAGGGTGGAAACTTTTCAATGTTGCTGAGTGTATATTAACTCAAACATATTTTTAAACGGACTATGGAAACGAAAGTTATGAACAAAAAAGTGACAGGACTTCTACCATAGAATTACAGTAAATCGAAAAGTTTTTGCAAAAGTGCTTTTGGTTGAGTACACTCTTTCAATCAAAAATTCTTCTCTATTTGCTGGGACATGGACTTGTCTCTTGAAAAAAACACATTCTGAAAAACTTAAGCAGCAGATTGCTTCTCACTGGATCTGACAACGCGGGGATCAGCGGCAGCGCGTGTGTCAGGAGAAGCTGGAGCTTGTCAGACAACATGGTTTTGGCAAATTGTTGTTACTGGTGACGGGAGTCCACGGTTTGGATGGCCTTGTTAAGGCAGACCCTCCTGTTAAGGCAGAATATAGACTAGATGTCAATGGATAGCAGCATGAGATATCAAATAAATGGTTTGGAATTTGTGGGGAAAAGCATTTGATATCTAGGGAATATCTGAAAGAGAAAAAGCATTAGATTTCCTGGGGGATAACATACTACTTTAAGGGTATAGCAATTTTTTTTCAAGAGGAAAAAAATTTATTAAAGGGATGCATGGTTTAATGCGTTCGTTACTCTCTGAGTAAGGTGTGTTACACACACCGGTGGCGCTGGCGCTTTGTGCGTGCGTGCGTGTACTCGGGAGGCGGTGGGGGCGTGGGGTGGCTGGCTGCGCCGGCTCGTTTTAAGCCCCCGCACTCCTGCCGTCTCACCTCTGCCGCGATTTGTTAAATTTTTTTTCTAAATCTGTTTTAATTCTCTGATTCGCCAAATATACTCCGCATTCGTTCCGATCCTTTCGGGATCTTTTGTTCGGCCGCTGCCTGCCTTTCGCACTCGCTGTCTTCCTCGCTTCTGGTCCCTCCGGTGTGTTTAACAAGGGGGAAGCATGGATTATCGACGGAATAGAATGAATTATCGAGAGGATAGCATTCTGAAAAACTTTCGTAATTGCACAGATTATTTCCATGGCAGGTTTAAGCTCCACAAAGGGGGGCATTGTTGCTAGTTGCTAGTTGCTAGTAATCAACTAATAATAATAATAATAATTGCAGGAGGGCTGCGGGCAATGGAACATCATTTGGTGACACTAGACCCGCAGCCAGCGAGGAGGCAATTCTGCCCATTTCGCAGAATGCTCCTGAGCACACACGCACACAAATACTGTACGCAGGCATACGCTCACGCAGGTGTACATCTGCCCTGGCTTTCTCATCGTCAGGCAGTGTACACTCTCACTGTGCCTTGGAGGGTTGGCCCTAAAGGACGTAAATTGCACGACAAGCCCCCAAGCCTTCTCTCCGCGGCTGCGCCCCAAATGAATGTGGCCTCGCCGCGGAATCGAGCTCAGGGACCTTGGTGAGAGAGAGCGAACACGTTAACTGCTCTGCCACTCACCCCCAAATAAGTGGTAATTACAGGATTAATGTGTTTATAACTGCAAAGTTTTCAAATTTGTAGATCTTGAAAAATTATGGTGTTTATCTGTATATTTTACTTCATCGGTGTGCTAAAATTAGAATCTTCTTAAAATGTGAAGGCATATGCAAGTTGAGTTTGAAGTACACTTATTAGGAAATTATAAGACCCGATCCGAAGTGGACCACGCGAAAACTGCTACTTTGTCACCGTGAGTGTCTGGGCCAAGTCATTAATCACACTGGTCGTGTTTCCAATAATAGTCTTTATACCTAGTGTCTGCTTCATAGTGTAGCGAATCGTTTCTTGGCTGGGAAGAGCACGTTAAGACTCGTGTCTATTTATATCTTTTCTGAATCCGGCAGTCGTGTTTCGTTTTTTCGGGAAAATTTGCTTTAGACCAAACAGGTGGGTTTGAGGACTTGTCCGAGAACTGGGTGTAAAACTAATGCGTTGGAATTTTTCAACTGCAATTACAAAGATTGCTTGCTAGACACAAAGACTGTCTGTAAGACACAAATATTGACATTTAGACACAAAGATTGACATTTAAACACAAAGATTGACATTTAGACACAAAGACAGTCATTTAGACACAATGCTCATATGCTAGACAAAATGCTCATATGCTAGACACAATGCTCATATGCTAGACACAATGCTCATATGCTAGACACAATGCTCATATGCTAGACAAAATGCTCATATGCTAGACACAATGCTCATATGCTAGACACAATGCTCATATGCTAGACACAATGCTCATATGCTAGACACAATGCTCATATGCTAGACACAATGCTCATATGCTAGACACAATGCTCATACGTACGAGTATGCTAGACACAATGCTCATATGCTAGACACAATGCTCATATGCTAGACACAATGCTCATATGCTAGACACAATGCTCATATGCTAGACACAATGCTCATACGTACGAGTATGCTAGACACAATGCTCATATGCTAGACACAATGCTCATATGCTAGACACAATGCTCATATGCTAGACACAATGCTAATATGCTAGACACAATCACTCACAAGTCAAACTGTCTATGTACATCTTCACTATACTTTATTATCAACTCTGAAACAAATTCTAAACAGATGGTTCTGGAGACTATGTTCATGGAGACACAGCCTGACTGCAATTCTGCAAGTGTCTCTCAGCAAACCCACCCCACAGTTTAGCTACATGCGCCTGGTTGCATGTGCTGAATTGCACATTCTGCAATACCAGTTGTGTCCTGGGGTTCTTAGGCACACACATATTTGCAAACTGGTCAAAGCCTCCACCCCCATTGCTCTGATCTTACCTAACTGATCCAATGGAAGGCTTATTTACATACTTCTGTGAACTTTGTGTGCAGATAGAGCAGCAGCAGCAGCAGCAGCCGACTTTGCTAAACAGAAGCAATCTACAGGAATTGACTGCTTAAACTTCAAAGAATTCTTTGAAAGGCCTGACTGTTCTAAGGACGTCTACTTGAGAGTGAAAAATTTGTTAGTCATGTCGCATCCTCCGCCGCCACCTCCGCCGATACGAACAACGGAGCTAAACCAGCAGTGAGTACTTGCTGTCACTTCACCCTCCCTTCACCCTTCTGAATGCAAAATCTAGAAGTTATTGAACTGCCCCAATTGTGCCAGATGTGCAGCCGACAGCACAGCTGCAGCAATTGCGCGGCGCATCTGAAAGCTGCGTACGGCTGTTCAGTCCATGGACTGGGGAGTGTCACACCCATCCCTGCAATTAACCCGGACACAGTAGAGTCAAGAATCGAAACCCAGACCTTTCAGTCGTGAGTCTGACGACGTTATCTTGGCCCTAACGACACTCTAATCGTACAACTATATATTCTGGCCAAAAAATTCTATTTATAATAGGCTACAGTTAGGCGTTGATATTATTCAAAACCAGAATTTCGTCAAACAACTAAGACTTAATAAATTGACTTGGCCATCATGTGCGACCTCAGGACTTCGGAACAGGTGCCAAAGTCAATCTGAACAAATTAATTTACTTTATTCGTTTGGGGTCGGGGCACTTAAGAGGCCGATATGAACATTTGAAAACAGGAAATCAAATTTAGTCACAAGGTGTCAAGCTAAAGCTATCTGCTAAACTGACAGCTATAACAAAATGTTTCTGTAAGAACCAGGGATGTACATCGGTGTACAACCCCGCGAAATCGAGCTCAGGACGTTTGTGCGAAAGTTTGACGTGTTAAAACTTACTCACAAAATAAATTTCTAATCAATATTTCCACTAACTCCCACACAACTATTTTTAGCGTGTAGCTTGACTAGCTTTCTTGGTCACACTAACACAGCGAGGCAAAGCCATTTGATTTCAGATCTACCATTATCGATCGGCGTCTATTGATCTACAATGGTCAACAGAATTTTAGTTTGTTTATAATGAACTGAAACCCAGAGGGCTAGCATGATAGCACACAAATTGTTTAAATTGTAATGCTAAACAATTGAGTACTCGTTTTATTGTTGACATTGTTTTGGAATTTGAAATTGCTGAAATGGACAGTTAAAAAGGAAATTTTAATCAAAAAGACGAAATAAATAATATAAAAAATTCATTTTCATTTAAAGATGGAATCCCAATTACCAAACACGGAATCTCAATCATAAAACACGGAATCCCAATCCTGAAACACGGAATCCCAATAAAAAAACACGGAATCCCAATCCTGAAACACGGAATCCCAATCCTGAAACACGGAATCCCAATCATAAAATACGGAATCCCAATTACAAAACACGGAATCCCAATTACAAAACACGGAATCCCAGTTTTAAAACACGGAATCCCAGTTATAAAACACGGAATCCCAGTTATAAAACACGGAATCCCAGTTATAAAACACGGAATCCCAATCATAAAACACGGAATCCCAATCCTGAAATACGGAATCCCAGTTATAAAACACGGAATCCCAGTTATAAAACACGGAATCCCAGTTATAAAACACGGAATCCCAGTTATAAAACACGGAATCCCAGTTACAAAACACGGAATCCCAATCATAAAACACGGAATCCCAATCCTGAAACACGGAATCCCAGTTATAAAACACGGAATCCCAATCCTGAAACACGGAATCCCAGTTATAAAACACGGAATCCCAATCCTGAAACACAAAATCTCAGATTCGTCACCCTTTAGACATGCATTTGTACAGAAATGTTTGTTTCCGCATGACTGAATGCAGCTCAGCTCCCTATCGGGCTACTCAAGCGCTTCATTTTCAGGGATCTGACTCTAGAAATCCCATGGGATGCTGCGTGAGGAAGAAGGCGTCCCCCAGCTCACCTTTCTCATATAGTCTACCCTGATTGAGCCAGGTGAAATGGCTTGTTCTAACACGTATCCTTCAAATCGTGGGTTCTCCTCTCTGACTCTGAGCTTCCGATGAGCTAACGATCCCTTTCCACTCCCCTATCTTCCTCTCCATCCTCTGCAGATCTCTCAGAATCTGCCCCTGTTTATTCAGATATAAATTTTTTGGATTTTCAAGCCACAGAGAAGCTATTGCAAAGAAATGCAAAGCCTGCAGACTGGGACATTGGCGTGACTCATACAAAGTATTCCTAGAAAAGGGACAGAATGTTGTTGTCCGATGCATCCCGTCCGATTGCCGACTTAATCTTATAAAGATTGCACAGAATGGATGGAGATTCTGCAAGTCAGTGATTGCACTATCAGAGCGCAAACTGAATGGACCCTTGTCCATCGCCAACATGGAACTACCCCCCGGAACTACTGGGCGATCAAAGCAGCAACGGGCAGAGGGGAATGGAACATTAGGGGAGTAAAATTAGGAACTAAAACGGACAAGCCAGATCTCATAGCCTCACAGCCCCACAGTTCATTCAAATCCCAATGCGTTCAAATCCCAATGCGGTACTATACGGCCTAGACCACAGCGAGGGAGCTAGGGAGAGAGAGGAAGACAGATAGGGACAGAAAAATAAATATCCCTGCCCCTACACACTAGCCCGTGTTCCTAAATCATGTTCTGCTGCCTCTCCCGTCCCCTCCTGCCCCGTTTTCCTCCTCGCCCAACAGACCGGGGTCTCGGAGCATGTCTTCTCTTTCTTACCCAACTACGCGAGCACGGAGAGAGGGTTAAAAACTGATTAGAGGATCGCTGGGATGTACGGACGGGCGCAGCAGATAGTGCTACACCCCAACTAGAATCCCGACAAGCAAGTCCTCCATTTCCCTAATCCCTAGTCCCAAGCTGATGCTCAGTATCGGGGCTGTGTGGGGAGGGGCTGGCGGTTTCTGGGCGATGGCCAATTCGCCTTGGAGCTCCGGGCTGCAGCCAACCCCGCCGACCTCCGCCTCCTCTCTCTCTCCCTCTGCCCCCCCCCAATCCGCTATCGCTCTCCGTACCAACCCCTACTTGGGGACACTCCGTTTCTCTCTCCCTCCCTCTCTCCCGTTCCCTGCCTCATAGCTACCCGATAGCGGCTGCGTATTAATCACCCACCTGCGTTGCCAACCCCCAGCTGCAACCTCCTCCAAGCCAGTAATTTTTCTTTCCCCAAAACGAACAAGAACGAAACAGTCGAGCTCCCAGTGCCTCGCAGTCATTACCGTCTTCAATTAGCTCCATAGCGTCATTAATCATTTTCGATTTTCCTACCATGTCGCTGCTTGTCGACGAGCATAGCTTCGGCGAGACTTCAACGGATCCGGATGAACCGCAGACCAGAAATTCCTTCAACGCATCGGCTTGCACTGTCAAGTACGTGACAGTCTACCTGGACCGCGCCGAGGTGTGTCGCATCCTGAGGCCGAAGGTGCACGCCGGAGAGAATGAAATTCTCCTGAGAGGTCTGACGCCAGCCATCGACAAGGATTCCATCAGGTTGGGCTGACAAGTTATGCCTTAAACTGTGTTGCAGAGTTAAAATTTGATTAGAAATAAAATTTTTATTACCGTATTTAAAAGCTTCATTCTTCTTTTTTCTTTACTCCTCATTTTATATTATTCGTTGAATGCGATTCCGCGGCGAGGCCACATTCATTTGGGGCGCAGCCGCGGAGAGAAGGCTTGGGGGCTTGTCGTGAAATTTTCGCCCTTGAGGGCCAACCTCCACGGCACAGTGAGAGTGTACACTGCCTGACGATGAGAAAGTAAGGGCAGATGTACAAACCTGTGTGCGTGTGTGCTCAGGAGTCAGCGAAATGGGCAGAATTGCCTCCTCGCTGGCTGCAGGTCTAGTGTCACGAAATGATGAGCCCTTGCCCACAGCCCTCCAGCATTTATTTCTGTTAAAATGGGTTCGTCGTTAAGGCAGCTACCAGTTCTATTTTATGTTTTTCTTTGGTTCGTCGGGTGGCTACTGTAAGCACCAATATGTTCAACTCCCCGTCGCAATGTCCTCTTGACAGGGTGGAGGTCAAAGGCCCGGCCACCATCGCCGACGTGGCCTTCTTGGCCAAACACAACCACGACGACGAGGAGAAGAAGGCCGCCCTTCGGGCTCAGACGCAGGCCTCGCTGGCTCAGGAGCAGCGCGCTATGGAGAGCCTGAACAATCGCCAGGCCCGACTGCTGAAGCAGCGCGATGTTTTGAACAGCTACGCCGACACGCTGATCAAGAAGCCAGAGCCAGGATCGGCCGCTGCATCTACCGAAGCGGCCGACAGTCAGGTGAGTTTTATTGTCTTAGCAATGGTCTAATAGGTCAGGTAAAAGTGACAATCTTTGCTTGACTTCGTCAATGAAGGACGCCAAAGCCGCTGGCGGTAACAACAACCTACACGCCGCTATCGACGCCTTCGATCCGAAGCACATGGACACGCTGAACAGCTTCTTCGATCTGTACGAGAAGCAGGCGGGCAAGCTGGACGACGACCTCCAGGAGACCAAGGTGAAGATTCAGGCCAAGGAGGAGGCCATCAAGGTGCTCGAGAGGCAGCTGCGCGATATTGAGTCACGATACGCTGAGCTGCTGAGCAGGTGAGACACTGTTGGCTCTTCACACCTTCACACCTGTATGAAGTCACTTCAAGTCAAAGTCAAAAGTCAAAATCAATGGACGGGCTAAAATTTTTTCGCTCTATCGGACGAGACAACTTCCTGAATCACAAAACATCGACATCGTCGAGATATTCAATGATTCTCGTCGGAGTGTCTAGTGGAAAGAATCACAAATACGGGCATATCTGTTCTGCTCACAAAATGTCATTATGTAATCGTGTCGGTTATCATTATTTACTATTTTGGATTGATTAAAATGGATTCGTCATAGAGGTTAATATAGTAATGTTAGCTGTTCTTGTCACCAGTGTCTTCGATTTAGTCATTCGGTTTTGGAGCTATCTACTGTTGAAGAGAAGAATGGTTTGAATCGATGTACATTCGAATGAGTTTAGTCAGGCTGTGTACCGATGTTCAGTCTATGGACTGGGCTAGCCGACTCACCCGCTTATATTTCTATCCCAGCTGATGCCTCGTAAGAATCGAGCACCCGACTATTAGCCACAAGCTCACAAATCTATAGGACAGTTTAATTTTGAATTGTACATTTCGAATCTAAAATTGACTAGAACAACACAGTGTACATTCAATATGGCGGGTTGGCTCTTTTGCCAAGAGTGGGTGAGAAGGTTGTAGCCTAGTGATTAGATCGTCGGACTCTCGACTTGAAGGTCGGGGGCTCGATTCCTGACTCCACTCGAAAAAATTGTGTTCTGTAGCAAGACACTTCAGTTCACCCAGCTGTTAAATGGGTTAAACGGTGTGACGTCCCCCCAGTCCATGGACTAAACAGACGTACCCAGCTTCCAGCAATACTTTCAACAAGAAGTACAAAACATGCGCATTGGGAATGCAATTGTGCATTCTGCGCTCTGGCTTATAGCCGAGAGCGTCCAATTGCTACAGCAGTCGTGGGAAATTCCTTACACCATCCCCTCAGTGTGCCCTTATCCCATGACTGTGTTTCAGTCAGCATTCATTCTATCAGCAAGTGTTCCGAATGTTGCTATGAAAGTTAGACAGTTAGAGCTAGACTATATAGTTTGTATACATGCGGGTGTTTGAAGGCTTGAAGCAAACACCAGCCTAACCCGAGTGCAGCCTATCGATTTTTTTCTCTGTCAGAACATCCGCCCTAGAACGAAATCTCGTTCTAACTCGTTGAAACCTCTACCAGGCAGCATCGCCAGCAACCTCTCTCTCTCTCTCTCTCTCTCTCTCGAATCCTATCAGTCTTCTTCACCGCTAGCATCATCGGCGCACAGCGGGTAGCGATTTATTTTGCTGTTGTTTTTTTCCTAGAAACCGCTGCATCCTAGACATCAGCACCAGACACAGGTGATAATCCAATTCTGATAATCCTCCGATGAAACTGTACTGTTATTTTTCAGGGAGGTGTCCGTGGTGTTGGAAAGCCAGGAGGCTACACAGCTGGAGTTGCACTTCTCCTATGTGGTGTCGCGCGCCAGGTGGAGCCCCAAATACGACATCCGGGTGTTCAGCAACGAGTCGGCGATGAAGGTATGAACTAGTGGAATCAACAATGTCCATTCAGCAACAAACTTTCGATGCTGATGAATAGAGACAGTTTGCGTACAGGCCATTCTAAAAATAGCTTTTTATTCGACCGATAAGATTTAGAAGGCCGATTTAACTATGTTAATAAGCAACAGAACACGTTACAATACAGACACAGACAGACACGGACAGAAGCAGACAGTCACAACACAGACACAACACAGACATAACAAAGACACAAAAATACACAACATACAGACGCAGACAGGCACCACACTGGCACAGCAAAGACACAACAAGGACACAACAAGGACACAACAAGGACACAACAAGGACACAACAAGGACACAACAAGGACACAACAAGGACACAACAAGGACACAACAAGGACACAACAAGGGCACAACAAGGACACAACAAGGACACAACAAGGACACAACAAGGACACAACAAGGACACAACAAGGACACAACAAGGACACAACAAGGGCACAACAAGGGCACAACAAGGGCACAACAAGGGCACAACAAGGGCACAACAAGGGCACAACAAGGACACAACAAGGACACAACAAGGACACAACAAGGACACAACAAGGGCACAACAAGGACACAACAAGGACACAACAAGGACACAACAAGGACACAACAAGGACACAACAAGGACACAACAAGGACACAACAAGGACACAACAAGGACACAACAAGGACACAACAAGGACACAACAAGGACACAACAAGGACACAACACAGACACAACAAAGACGCGGCAAAGACACAACAAGGACACAACACAGACACAACAAGGACACAACACAGACACAACAAGGGCACAACACAGACACAACAAGGACACAACAAGGACACAACACAGCCACAACAGGCAGACAGACAGCGAAGCCGCCACAAACCCACACCGACAGATAATCTACTACGGTCTGGTGCAGCAGAACACGGGAGAGGATTGGGAGAATGCTCAAATCGCTCTGAGCACCAGCCAACCAGGTGTTGGCGGTACAGTTCCAGCACTGACTGTGCACAAGGCACACTTCAAAAGCAACAAGCCGTAAGAGACGATAAAGTTATTTTGATTATTTCAATTTCAATTTATTTAAAAAAAATTTCTGTGATTTTTTAAATCTGTGAACAGCAGCGTACAAAATCACTATAAGCAATATTCAATGCAATGCGACAAAAATTCCAGAAATATTGAATGGATACATTTTTAATTCTTAATGAAATCTTAGACCTCTTTCTAGCTAGCTGCTCCTGTCTCTCAGGACTGTTGTGACTGTTATTCTCTTTGAATTTGGCACAATATCCGTGCACAATACCACAGTTCGGTTTGACCCACAAGTTCGCTAGCATTAATTTTAGTGTGGTACAGATCTACTTTGTATATGATTTTCTAAATGCCTAATTACCCGGAAATACTATAGTTAGCTCACAGATCCCCCATTAGTGTTAGTTGTTTACTGTACTATGCGTGCGTAGATTTAGTTTACTTCTGTCCAGAGACTGCATGTGGCCTATCAGTTACCTTAGATGGTCGTAAATAGTTATTGCCTTACTGAAGACAGTCGTCGTGTATTTAACGGGAGCTCAACAATAGTTCAAGAGCCACAACATTTTGATGGTATTTATCGAGTTATGAAACTAAAATCAGCGAATCTTCGGCCCGGACGAAATCTCAAATATGATTTAAGGAAATTTCGATCTAGAATTGTTGTATCTACTCGGTAAAAAAAAACAAAAAATATAACACATAGTTCATTGTACATAGACATAGTACATTAGCACATTGTACATTGTACTTAGCGCTGATTGGCGTACATGGTAACTGCATTATAAGGGCCTGTAAGAACAGTTGGACTTTCTCCACCGCGCATTCGCACTTTCCTCTGTTGATACCTTGTATCTCTCCTGCATTTGTAGTTGACAGACATTGTCACTCGATCTATAATTTTATGTTCAATAGTAAATGTGAGTGACAATGACACGCCAATGATACTCAGTTCGTCTGTCTGTGTTTAAATGTCTGCCAATAGTTAGTTTTCTGTCTAAACCGCAGCAGCTCGCTCACATTCTCTGTCCCGTCCAGTCTGAGTGTTGTCAGCAGCATCGCCGGCGGCGGTGCCAGCAGCTCGCCAGTTCGTCGGGCGCAGAGCATGCGCACGCAGGGCACGTCATCGCTGCGCAAATCCAAGCTGCCGTTGGACGAAATTTTGGCCGCCGAAGCGGCGGACGATTCATCCATGGGCTCCGAGGTAGCGACTTTCATGTGGGAATTTAATTTTTTAAAAATGGATTTTTAGGCCAAATTCTGTACGAAGTCGGTAAGTTCCAGTTAAAAGCATGCTACAAAAAGATCGGTAATCTTAACTATTCTCAGCTTTCATTGTCTATCAATATTTTCACCTGAGTTTTTTGTTTTAATCTGTGTCCGGCTTTACGTTATTTACTTCCTTTGCTTCGATTGTCGCAATTTGATTCGGTGGCTACCTGTGTTGCCTTGGTAAACTATCGAATATTTTGATGCGCTGCTGTTCACAAGTAAAGTAATTGCTGAATGAGTTTGACTCCGATCGCATTCCCGATCCGTTCAGCGACCTGTCCGCGGTCACCCTGCGACGCAACGCCACCAAGGTAAAGAAAGCCAGACACGTAGTGAAAGCACTCAGCTTCCACGCTGCAAACGATCGCGGTCAGTATTCGCGCCCTCTGGTGGTCTCTCCGGGCGAGGAGTCGCCAGCTGGTGCTCTAGATCTAGACAACGAGCTGTCAGCGACAATGCTGCGCTCTCCGACCGACTCACACGGAGTAGGCGCATTAAGCGCCTTCGAGCTGTCCGGCAGTTCAGCAAGCGGCGGTCTTAAAGAGGTTTCTACACAGAACTGTAGTGGGGCTCGAGTCCTGGGGATATTGTAGTGGGGACAGAGCGCAAGCTGGACTGTTATATTAGCCAGATTTCATTCTGCATATCGTGTAGTCAGTCTTGACTGTTGTTTGTCGCATCTCATGCTACTGTACAGTCCTCATTCTACTCCTGGGGTCGACAAACTCCGGCCCGCGGGCCAAATGCGGCCCTCGAAGCTCCCAAATCCGCCCCGTTGCCCCGGCCTTCCAACACCTACAGTATCCTGTTTCGTCTTTTCCCTGTCTCATAGCTCTTGTGTCTCATCTCCGCTGTCTCTTCTCTTCTCTGTCTCATCTCTCCCCAATCTCATTTTTCTAGTCAATGCGGCCCGCTGCCGTCTCTTTGGCCCGCAAGCGAATAAGTTTGCCTTGCTGTCTGAATTGGCTGAACAGTAGAGGAGAGGCGGCGGCTGCATGGGTATTGATAAAAGTACTTCGGCCCGCTAGCGGCCTGGGTGGTGGCATGACTCATCGGAAAGAACTAACCAAGGGAATAGTGAGGTCTGGGAATTTGTTCCCTTCAGCCCCCTGAAGCCAGTCGATTCATTATCGCTGCTGCTGTGAGGGGATCTCTCCAGATTTTTCCCTATCCAGCTTTTTTTAGTCCAATTAGTTTGACAGCCCGTGAATTTATTAGAGCAATGTTAAGAGATGATTTCTGGTGCCATCCTGTGAGCATATCCTCCGATGTGTGCTGACATCAAACGCTCTGTTTTCTACCACAGTAAGTTTTTACGAGTATATTGTTTGTTGTTTTCATCCAAATCTGTCGAACCTGGCCTAGTAGAGTTTATTCTTAATTTTCAGTTTAGTTCAGTTATAGTGCAGGATCAATCATCGCCAGAATCTGTATTCTCTAGTCGCCAGTGTTTAGCTCTGAATTCTTGACGGATTCAATCGAGATCATTGTTTTAGATAGTCTGATAATGTCTCCCCTTGCTAATGAAACGCGCTTTTTTGTTAGCTTGCGATTAGTCGATAATTGATTACTTTGCTTATCTTAACTCGCAAAATGACTACACGAAGCCTTAACGGCTATTGCAATTTAATTTTTCCTCCTTTTGTTACACGTCGCTTAGCAACCGTTATGCCACGCTTATTGTTGTTTATTCGTGACCGGAAAGCTTAGTTTTTAAACTGTTGAAGTTATGGTATAATTTTAAACTCGTGAAAAACTGGATTTCTATAACCGAATTTGTTATTAAAAGGTGGCTCGCGGTGGCGAGACATTGCGCTCAGCCGGATGCAACATCCAGAGCACCCAATTCGATGTGCCTCGCCTATTCACCATCCCGTGCGACGGCGAAGAGCACAAGGTCACCATCGCTATCATCGACCTGTGCCCCACCTTTGAGTACGAGTCGGTGCCGCAGAGGGCTCCGTTTGCCTACCTGAAGGCTGCCGTCACCAACACATCCAACTACGCACTACTGGCCGGACCCACCAACATCTATGTGGACAACAACTTCATCGGTAAGGTGAGTGGTCTAAGGTCCATGCGCGAGGGAGTGAGTGGCAGAGCGGTCTAAAGCTCCCTGAGCTCGATTCCGCGGCGAGGCCGCATTCATTCAGGGCGCAGACGCGGAGAGAAGGCTTGGGGGCTTTAACCTCCGAGGCACAGTGAGAGTGTACACTGCACCTGACGATGAGAAAGTCAGTGCAGATGTACACACCTGTGTGAGCGTGTGCCTGCGTACAGTATCTGTGTTCGTGTGTGCTCAGGAGTCAGCGAAATGGGCAGAATTGCCTACTCGCCGGCTGCGAGTCTGGAGTCACCATATGGTGTGCCGTTCCTGTTAGCCCTTACTGAAATTATTATTATTACAAAGCTCCTTGTGAAAGATGGACATTCTGTCGATGGACAGTGGGAGAATTGTCCCATTCAAACTTCCCGCAGTCGGATCTGAAAGCTGCAGCACCCTCAGAGGAGTTTCATTGCAACCTGGGCGCTGACCACGGCATCAAGGTGACGTACAAGCCGATGTACAAGAAGCGAGAAGGCGGCCAATCAAAAACGGTGGCCTTCTCGCACCGGCAAGTGATTGAGTTGCGTAACACGCACCAGAAACCTATCCGGGTGCTGGTGATAGAACCGGTTCCACGGCCGGTGGAAGACAAGATCAAGGTTAGCTGGACTGTCGCAATCTTTCACAATTATTTGTTAAATCATATAATTCTATAACTTTTCTACGCCGAAAACTAATTAATTAAGGTGAGCTTCGTTGAGCCTAAGCTGAATCCGGACAAATACGATCGACAGAAGCCAGTTCGAGTCAATAAGTCTCATTGTGTCGAATGGGACGTCGACTTGGATGCCAGTAAGTCGGGGAAGTCATTGGTGCTGCGTCTAACAGGTAGTCTGTACGTCTAACAGGTAGGCTTGTGTCCGACAGGTAGGCTCTGTGTCTAACAGGTAGACTAGGCTATACCTAACAGACACACTGTGTCTAACAGGTAGTCTGTACGTCTAACAGGTAGGCTGTGTGTCCGACAGGTAGGCTGTGTGTCTAACAGTTAGGCTGTGTGTCTAACAGTTAGGCTGTGTGTCCGACAGGTAGGCTGTGTGTCTAACGGGTAGGCTGTGTGTCCGACAGGTAGGCTGTGTGTCCGACAGGTAGGCTGTGTGTCCAACAGGTAGGCTGTGTGCCTAACAGTTAGGCTGTGTGTCTAACGGGTAGACTGTGTGTCCAACAGGTAGGCTGTGTGTCTAACAGGTAGGCTGTGTGTCCGACAGGTAGGCTGTGTGTCTAACAGGTGAATCTCCTCTAGAAGTATGTTGAGCGTGCGTAGTGGTGTGGTTGTGTGTCCGACATTGGCTGTGAAAGCACGAACGAAAAATGCTACATAATAAATTTAGGCTATATTATTATTTCAATAATACCATTTTCTGCCTTCGCAGACGAAACCAAAGAGGTTGTGCTCCGCTACAACATTGAACTGCCAGCTGGAGAGACTCTGGAGTACACAGTCTCCGAGAACTGAATGCTGAAATATTGAAAATTTACCGGATTGCAACTGATAAAACAAAGAGGCAGAGAACTGTGAGAGCTTTTATGTGGCTTTAATCTGGTTTTGAGTTAACTCTAGTTAAAATAGTGATTATACTCACAAAACCACGTTTATATAGCATATTTATATATACTATCTTTTTCGATTTAGCCTTAAGCAATTATTTACATTTGGCAAGTAGGAAATCGATATCAATAATATTAAAACTGATATCGATTTATTCGTTACTAGCCTGGCTGTTGCTATGGTAACCACTATATCTACCATTCACATACCTATTACACTTGTTGCGCCGTTTAATTATAATGCTTATTTGTCATAGCCCATCGCACATCATGTTTATTCTAGCTATTAACAGCATGATTGAAGTAACTTGATAAAACGCAAGTAGTTCTGTTGTAAAGACAATTATTTACTAATCGATTGAATGTTTGATCCACTATGATATGAAATTAAAATTTTTCAAATTAAGACAGTTAAAAGATGAAAGTTCAGTAAAATAACTTAATGACGTTTCCATTTCGATCATGCTTTGTATGAGTAATAACTACGTTTATCTTATCGAAAGGCAAGATTTTATTATTCTAAAATACAGTTGTAAAATATGCAAAGTGAGGTGATATTGTAAAACGGATATCATTATCAATAATAGAATTCAGAAAAATTCACAGCTGCATAAGTACAGTACTAGTTGTTAGAACCCAAAATGTTTAAATTGTCTACGGATCGTTTAAACAAATAGGCTCATTTTTGGATTCTGTTGAAAATATGTTTCAGTTCCTGTAAGGGCAATTATTTTAAGAATATTAATAATTTTAGTTTTAAGTTACTTTCTGATAATAATAATAAGTTTTTAGTTGTGGAATTGTTACGAATTGCTATATTATTTGACGCATCGCTTCATGTAACTGACAGGATTGTAATTAAATAATTCTGTAGCCTTTTGCCGCTTAATTTTTTAATATGCATACGCATATATAGTTACAGTACTGTTTTATTAAAATTTCCTCTTTAAAATAGACGTTGTCATGGCTTAATAGCATCGTACACCACATTAATGTTTTATAATCTGTCATATTTTGCTTCTGCGTGTTACAAAAATGCACGCTTGTTCGTCCCTTTTGTTACGATTAAGTACATGCTTCGCTCGAAGCGGGAAAAAAGTGCTTTTTGGCGTTTTTTGCGAAAAAAACAATTTTCGAATTGTTCAGTAAGTAGATGATGAGTTTTTGTGATTTAATATTTCCGCCAGTACTAATTTCTTGTGATTTGTCATTATTGCTACTTGTCGCTGTCATACTATACACAACATTGTATTGATTGTTTTTATTTATAGCCACGCGGCTTTTTTATAGACTAATTATGGCCTTCAACGTATTACTACTGTGCAGCTATACATAATGTAATTTGTTTATAATTTTAGCAATAACCCGCAGTCTCCTACTTTTCCTTTGCACTTTTAATTATTTAATTAAATTAAATGAGCAGTACAGAATTTCAGAAGGCTCAAATATTTTAACGCCAGCGTCCTTAACCGTAAATACATACCAGCATGTAATTTCAACAGGCACATTGTAAAATTTCAGCCATAAAAAACGAAAGTTCTTATTTGCTTTTTAAATTTTCTGTCAGAGCCCCAATGCCAAATGAAACTGCTTTAGGCTCCATGAAGTTTTGCGCACTATTTTGTTTCTTTTTCAATCCTAAGTTTGAGCTCTGAAGTTTGAGCACGATTTTGTTTCTTTTTTTTAATCTTAAAAGACCTTTTTGCAAGGACAACTTTGTAACTAGAGCTTGATTTTTCTAAATATCCGGAATGATGTTTCTTTTTTGTTTCTTTTCTTGTTCTAGAATTTTCTTTGCAGAGGGTGGAAAACAACAAAGTGGAAAGCTGGAACGCTGTGGCAAAATGAATTTTCGATTTTTTTTCTCTGCGAACTGATAAAAATAAGCCACAAGTTTTCCCATTTTGTTTAAACTCTCAGGCAATTCTCAATGTTCGTAATGTTGTCGCATTGGGTCTACAATACAAATTACTATTCAATGAACCTTTTATAAAGCAGTTCTGGTGGCAGAAGCGATTCTGGATTGTTGTCTCGTTTGCTATCTGCACTCAAATAAAAAATGTCACTGACATTAAAAAAACAAGCGCATCCGTTATTGTCCCCCTGTCCGCTTTGCTTCGGTGTCTATTTATTGGATCCAGGACTTTTCACTGCAATAAAAAACTAAAAATTGCTTTTTTAACTTTAACCGGCAACTTGAATTTTTTAATTTCCATTTTCTCTGTAATTTTAAATACTTATAACACAATATTTCAATAGAGCTTTGATCTCTTATTATTGCTGCTAAATGTTTAATAAAGCTGGTTTATTAAGCAAGGAAACGACTTTAAATCTCATTTATCAATGCAGTTTTCTCTCTTTGTTGACAATACAGTTTTTATAAGAAACTCTGGCCATTGTGCCGATTATTGAAAACGAGCATTTTAATGGACTATTTATAGACGACAATAACGACAGCATAGAGTATCGAGTAATCAAACATAAATGACATCGTCACACTTGCATCTCAGTGCTGGATAGAAGTGGCAAATTTACAGACTGTAGAAATAGGAAAATCCTGAGGAACCGTGATATGACATTTGCGAACCGACTGCAAAAGCGGCTGAACCATTGCGACTGTGTGAATTTGTTGTGTGTCTATGAGAAAAAAAAGTGCACGAAAAAATTTCCCGGCCTACTGAAAACAGAAACGTCAACAGCTGGTTTGGAAATCGAATACGAGGATTAGAGATGAAAAAGCCGCGACCCACAGATCACAGGCGCGCATTAATTTCTGCTTCGCAACATAAATCCGAAATGAAAAATGCGATTAGCAAAATTTATGGAACTCGGCGGCAGATGTAGAATCGTGGAGGAGTGTCCCTGCCTTGCTGATCTGTTGTATCCGTTAAACAAATCCAAATGGTTATCGGGTCAGGCCACAGCGAATTGATTCATTTTGCGCATGCCAAACTGGCATACATCGCATTTGTTTGATGAATTGAATTCACTGCAGCTCAAATTTGTACTATTAAATTCTTTCTTTTTCTCTGGTGTTGAAGAGGCCTGTTAGAAGCCAGTTTTTTGTCCCTGAAGGCCACAGATTGAGTGCATGTACTACAGTGGCTACTGCTAGTAGAAAACGATATTAGTGCGAATACTAAAATATGATTTCTTAGTGGGGCTTGTCAATGCGTTTTCAGTTTCGCAACGAGCTCGAAAACATTTTCCGTCTGGAATTCGGTATATGCACAAAAAGCGTGTGAAATGTGTGGGAAAAAATGCTTTTACTCTATAAAATGTTGATTCCGATAGTTTACTAAGAGACTGAAACTCCCTCTCTCTCTCTCTATACAACGTTTGTCGGTCTTTAAGGCCAACTGTTGTATTGGGTCCAATTTTCGGTACAACATGCCTATATTAGCAGTGTGCAGTGTCTCGAGTTTGTTTACCATTCATGCGCACAAATGTACACCCACTGACTGTGAACTGCCAACATTCACTGTGATGACGACTAGCAGAAACTGTTTTAATTAGACTGCAGCTCACTAACAATTAAGTTTGCGGCAGGCACAGGGGTTAATTCTCAATCTGCCTACAATTATTATCCGATATTTGAATTACATCAACGATGGCCAATCAGGGTCCCAGCTATGGTCTCAGCGCGGAATTGGAAAAGAAGGTAAATATTTTCCTTTGTTCGATTCTAAAAACATCAGAAGTATATCTTGGATATTACACCAAATATGAATAATGATTGCAGGAGGGCTGCGGGCAATGGCACATCATTTGGTGATAGTAGACCCGCAGCCAGCGAGGAGGCAATTCTGCCCATTTCGATGACTCCTGAGCACACACGCACACAGATACTGTACGCAGGCACACGCTCACACAGGTGTGTACATCTGCCCTGACTTTCTCATCGTCAGGCAGTGCACACTCTCACTGTGCCTTGGAGGTTGGCTCTCGAGGGCGTAAATTACACGACAAGCCCCCAAGCCTTCTCTCCGCGGCTGCGCCTCAAATGAATGTGGCCTCGACGCGGAATCGAACTCAGGCACTTTGTTGCGAGAGGCAAACGCATTAACGGCTCCACTCGTGAATACTGTAACAATGATAGTAATATTTGATGGGGCTGTGAGCACTGAGCATTCTTTGGCGAAAGTCGACCTAAAGCCTGTGAGGAGGCAAATCCGCTTATTCCACTAATTCCACTCAGACACCGTACGCAGGCACACACTCACACAGGTGTGTACACCTGCCCTGACATTCTGATCGACAGGCAGTGTATACACTCTCGCAATGCCTTGGGCCTTGTTCGATTGGAAAATCGAACTATTTGTAGCCAGAAAGCTAAATTTACAAAAAATATCCAAATCTAAAAAACAATGCTCATACTCACAGCGTCGCGAGAAGCGAGACCCAGCTCAGGAGGCGCAGGTTCTGGACTGGATCGAAGCGGTCTTGCAACAACGCCTGGACCGACACAAGCCCTACGAAGATCTGCTGTGGGACGGTGAGTGAATCAATTATTCATGTCGGTTGCATTCAGGTCCTATCTATAGTCTAAGTAGCACTAATAGAATTCTCTATTTAGACTTTCTAGCCGTAGTTGCATGTTCATCAGATTGTTGATCAGTAGCGGACAATCTGCGCGCTGAATACTTTAAGAGGGCTTCTTAGTGCCTGACAAGTGGGTGCAACTAAGGACGTCCTGTCCGGAAGAATGATAACAAGAGACTGCTTCGGAGTTTCTTAGTAATTCGGAAAGCTTTCACTTCCAAAGCTTCGTTCTGGAAGTCTCAGATTCTGGAAGTTTCGGTTCTGGAAGTTTCGGGTTCTGGAAGTTTCGGTTCTGGAAGTTTCGGGTTCTGGAAGTTTCGGTTCTGGAAGTTTCGGGTTCTGGAAGTTTCGGGTTCTGGAAGTCTCAGATTCTGGAAGTTTCGGGTTCTGGAAGTTTCGGATTCTGGAAGTCTCGGATTCTGGAAGTTTCAGATTCTGGAAGTTTCGGATTCTGGAAGTTTCGGGTTCTGGAAGTTTCGGGTTCTGGAAGTCTCAGATTCTGGAAGTTTCGGGTTCTGGAAGTTTCGGATTCTGGAAGTCTCGGATTCTGGAAGTTTCGGATTCTGGAAGTTTCGGATTCTGGAAGTTTCGGATTCTGGAAGTTTCGGATTCTGGAAGTTTCGGATTCTGGAAGTCTCAGATTCTGGAAGTTTCAGGTTCTGGAAGTTTCGGGTTCTGGAAGTTTCGGGTTCTGGAAGTCTCAGATTCTGGAAGTTTCGGTTCTGGAAGTTTCGGGTTCTGGAAGTATCGGGTTCTGGAAGTCTCAGATTCTGGAAGTTTCGGATTCTGGAAGTCTCAGATTCTGGAAGTTTCGGGTTCTGGAAGTTTCGGGTTCTGGAAGTTTCGGGTTCTGGAAGTTTCGGATTCTGGAAGTTTCGGGTTCTGGAAGATTCGGATTCTGGAAGTTTCGGATTCTAGAAGTTTCGGGTTCTGGAAGTTTCGGGTTCTGGAAGTTTCGGATTCTGGAAGTTTCGGATTCTAGAAGTTTCGGGTTCTGGAAGTTTCGGGTTCTGGAAGTTTCGGGTTCTGGAAGTTTCGGATTCTGGAAGATTCGGGTCCAGGAAGTTTCGGGTTCTGGAAGTTTCGGGTTGACCCGAGTTCGCGTCCCTGTCCGCAGGCATTCTGCTGTGCAAGCTCATCAATACGATTCGGCCTGGCAGCGTGAAGCGAATTCACGAGGGCACTAAAATGCCATTCAAGCTCATGGAGAATATTGACAACTTCCTGAAGGCCCTGACTGCCTTCGGGGTGCCGTCGTCTGACCTTTTTCAGACCATCGATCTGTTTGAGAAGAAGGACCTCTGCCAGGTCACTCAGTGCATCTTCGCTCTTGGCCGCACGGTGAATCTCGGATTGACAACTTTGAATTTAAATGTCAATGTTTAACAAGAAGACACACCTGTTTAACTAGAAGACACACCTGTTTAACTAGAAGACACACCTGTTTAACTAGAAGACACACCTGTTTAACTAGAAGACACACCTGTTTAACTAGAAGACACACCTGTTTAACTAGAAGACACACCTGTTTAACTAGAAGACACACCTGTTTAACTAGAAGACACACCTGTTTAACTAGAAGACACACCTGTTTAACTTAAAGACACCTGTTTAACTAGAAGACACACCTGTTTGAAAAGAAGACACACCTGTTTAACTTAAAGACACACCTTTTTAACTAGAATACACCTGTTTGAAAAGAAGACACACCTGTTTAACTAGAAGACACACCTGTTTGAAAAGAAGACACACCTGTTTGAAAAGAAGACACACCTGTTTAACTTAAAGACACACCTGTTTAACTAGAATACACCTGTTTGATAAGAAGACACACCTTTTTAACTTAAAGGCACACCTGTTTAACTTAAAGACACACCTGTTTAACTTGAAGACACACCTGTTTAACTAGAATACACCTGTTTGATAAGAAGACACACCTGTTTAACTATAAGACACACCTGTTCCACTAGAAGACACACCTGTTTAACTTAAAGACACACCTGTTTAACTAGAAGACACACCTGTTTAACTTAAAGACACACCTGTTTAACTTAAAGACACACCTGTTTAACTTAAAGACACACCTGTTTAACTTAAAGACACACCTGTTTAACTAGAAGACACACCTGTTTAACTTAAAGACACACCTGTTTAACTAGAAGCCGCTCTCATGTCTAATGACACAAATTCTAAAACTCGCAATAATGACTCAGAACCTGTCAATCTGCAGTGCCAGGTGAAAGCTGACTACAACGGACCCATCTTGGGTCCCAAACTGTCTGAGGAGAATCGCCGTACCTTCACTGAAGAGCAGATCAACGCCAACAAGACGGTGATCGGCCTGCAGGCGGGTTACAACAAGGGCGCCAGTCAGGCTGGAATGAGTTTCGGAAAAGCCCGCAAAATTCTCGACTAGATCGAGAAGATGACGCAGATGAAGAGTTTGACTCAAACGACTCAATACGGACTCAAAATGGAATAAAGTTTCTACTAGATCGCACTGAAATTTCGCATCTAAGCCTAATTTATATAAATTGAAATAGAATTGGAACACCAAGATTTAGTACAATATTTACATTGCGCTGAACTCAAAGTAACTATGCTTTGCATGCACTTTTATTTCATAATAAATATACGGGTAACGCAATGTACCGCTCGTAATCTCAGTAGTACTCATGAGTAAGCTTGTTGTTGTTGTTATAGTTATAGCATAGTTACAGGTAGCTGTAACTGCCTACAGCTAGGTAGACCCACACTCAAACAGATGTGTACATCCGCCCTGACTTTCTCATCCGTGCCAGACAACACTTAAACGGAATAACGGAAGACAATAAGCAAAGAGGTGAGATTTTATTAATGAAGAAATTATTCAAATAGCATTGTGATAAGCAAATTATCTACAGTTTTACTCTCCGGGATTGCGCAAATAAAAATAGAGTGAAACATCACCGTTCGCTTGAGTATACTTCTGTACTATCCATTTTCTTGTAAATAAAACTGCCTTTTTGAGAGCAGTCCGCCAGCCGCATGTAAATTCTACCTGGGGTCTAATGATGCTAAATCCCCAATTGATCGCATTGAAATACTTCAGAGACAGGAAAATAGATCATTGGAAATCATGCTATCGAAGATCGCGAAACCTTGATTGACTTATCAGCCTTCTTGCAACCATAAACTACCAGGTCATATATGAGCTCGATGAGCTCACATAAGGTGAGCAAGGACATGCCCAGGTAGATGCCCATAATGCCGCCAACGTCTGAGATGAAGTTCTGCAGTCCGTAGTCGATGGAGAAAGTCACCTTGTCGCTGAGTACTCGGTGAGGCTTGAAGTGCACTTTCAGCAGGTTGCTGTACGCGTAGGCTGCCTGAGTCGAGGTGTTAGAGCTGATGAGGAAGTCCAGAGCCGGCACGCTGACGTTCCGCTCTCTCGCCAGCGCCCAGGTCTGCTTGACGGAGGTGCTCAAAAACCGAGGCAGCGAGCTCTGCGTGGGCCAGTCCGCACTGAAGCTGCTCACGGTATAGTCTAGGGTGCTGCACGGCCGCTGTGATTTGCATCTGGCGCTGGTTTCGTTCGCTATCGAATCAGCCCTTGCGCTTAGGCTGCTGTCGCGGTAGAAGGCGAAGAAGGTGGGCTCGCCAGTGAGGTTCAGAGCGAACTTGGGTCCTCGCAGCGGCCACGGCAGGGGACTGATGACTCCTGACAAGTTGACCAGCGCCTGGTACTGTCTGTGGTACTCATAGTAGTAGCAGTACGAGTAGCTGTACTTGTGGTCGTACGGTGTCTGGTCGTACGGGTTCAGAAACTGTACGTCAGAGGCATCCGCTTTGCATTCGAATTGGCCATCCTTCTTCACCTGCTGGGACATGCTGATCTCAACGGTGTGGTGCCGGCCAGGTGAGAGCGAGAACGAGTTGACAAACTCAGACGGGTACTCTCCGGGCGGTGTGAGGAACACCCGGAGGCCAGACCGTCTGTCCACTGTGTTGAAGTCTCCGACCGATAGGGACCAGTCGGACACCGGTATCGGGGTCTCCTTAGCGAAGACCGCCTCTTCAATCGGAGCTCCTGTCGAAGGCATTCCGGGAAAACTGTTGTCCAGCACCAGCGTCAGAACTAGGCCAGACGACAGGCCGCCACGCAGGATCTTGTCCTGCCAGGTCGTGTTGAAGCTCCATCGGTAGCAGCGCAGGTACAGAGGATGATAGAAGCTGGTTGCCGGCAAGGATTTGTACTCTGTTATGCCGTTCTCGTTATTGTAAGTCAGGTCGCTAGAAATAATGTCCTGCTCCGGCCTGTGCCCCAGCTGGTCCACCATCAGTTGGTACTGCAGCGACTGGACGTACACAAAGCTCAGCCCGAACTCCATGCTGAGTCGTTCGTCCATGTCGCTGGTCTGCGACGCAATCTGCTGGCGCAGCATCAATCGGGTCGCGCCCAGCTCGGCATTGACTTGCTGCGCCGACTTGGCATCGATGTTAGCCGAGTAACTACCGGAGAACGGGTTCTCAAAGCAGGCGTACACATCCGGGAAGATGAAGCTCAGACTGTCAGCCTCCAGCGAGGTTGTCACCTGGCGCAGCTGCAGCTTAATTACAAACTCGACGAAGCCTTTGAAGAACAGAGCAGTCATGAGCAGGAACATGAGCAGCCAGGTGCAGCGCACGTGCATAGGCTTTCCAGTCACTGTGCGCGGCAGGCCATGTGATGTGGTGTCTTGCACAGCCGAAATCACCTGCAGCATCTCTGCGGCACGGCTGGACTCAACCTTGCAAAGTCTGCCGCTGGCTCACGAACAGCTCCCTGTTTCCATTTTAAGATCAGCTTTTGAGCGGATGAATCTACTCACCAATTTCTACCCTAAACCGCGCCCACTAGAGGGAACTTATCAGGCAGAGCCAATCAGAGTTAGGGGTGGCTAAGCCATAGAGCTCTGAATCTAGAGACCGCCAGACCCCCATTTTCCGGACCAGTATGGGCTGATTGGCTGTTCCGAAAATACACTGGGCAGATAGGAAACTCTGATGCACTACTTGAAGAAAAACACGGATAAGTTCTGTATTGTGCAATAGATTTTCAAAGTGACTGTTTCATTCGAAAGCTGAATAAATTCTCTACATTTTAGTTAAAGCTTGTGCGTCTAGCTGTTTTAGCTGGTGAGCTGTGCTTAAAAAAGTTTAAGGAAGACAATAATTTTCATCTTCCAGACGTAAACTGAAAAAGTTGTGATGCAGAAACCTTTCTTATATTAAGCTTTTTTAATAAGTATTTTAGTTCATTCGACAGGCATTGATGTTTTCTACAACTTAAGCGACATGTCGCTAAGTCAGGCGATTAATAAAAGTGATTTCTGCAACACAAAGTGAGCTGGTCTCGAAGCCTCGGTCCGTTGCTGGCCATTGTCCACGCGCCTTCCGCCCAAGAGTTTATTATGCATACTGAGCAAAGTTTCAGTGGCGGCTAGGAAGATCTGATAATCAATAAACTGCTCAGAGTCGCAGCTGTGAGCCAACTTAGTAACGAATGCGCCAATTACAGGGCGTCACCTTCTAGCAATGTGTTTCTCTACTGTTAAAAAGCCAAAATGAGAGTTAATAACAATGCTTCTCGAAAGTAAAGGATTATTCTTGTGTACTGAACACGGTTCTAAAAATAACAACACAAGAGCTTGGAAGGCACATACAAGTAAATGAAATACATTGACTGGTTTTCATATGTTATGAATCCTCCACCACGTAGTTTGTATGCGATTCGCCAAGAACCATCGCATGTGCAAAGCTGTTCAAGCTGACAGTCAACATTGGTTTAAACTAGTCTACTCTTTGCCGCCTAATTTGCATTACAGCCTATAGTATAGTGATGAAGCTAATACTCAGAGTTCACTCAGACCCAGTCAATAGACCAACTGCAAATCATGCATTGGACTCGATTGGCCTTCTAAAAACCCGGTTGTATCAGCCAAAAGTTATTATGCAGCTGCAGTTGTGTTGCCAAATTTAGTACAATGGCCGCTCGGATGAGCTCACAGCAATGAGGAGGCCATCTGTGAGCACCGTTTTCCAGACTTTAATGCCATTAGGCTGCAGAGCCTGACCAGCGACACTGGGAAGGAGAAAAAAAAACATAAAATACTCCCCTGGGGCCATATGGGCAGGCCATAAATCATCTAGCTATCGCCTTTCATCGTTAGCATCCTGTCCAGAAAAAAAGCCAAATGAGGATGTCGCTAATTGGAAAAAGGTATCGTGAGGAAATAAAAATGTATTCCTGCTTATTGCCAGTAGACCTGAATTGCTTTGCTTGCAAGCAAGAGCTTTTCACAAAGTTTCCCTACCTCATTTCAATTTTTGGCAGGTGACATGCGGCGTCGAGACATTGTGGCGAGTGAGAAATTCCCTTTTTCCTCCTCTCACTATCCTTATAATCATCTAATCCCTCCTCTTACTCCACCTCTCATCTTCTCACTCCACCTCTCACCCTCTCACTCCACCACTCACCCTCTCACTCCACCTCTCACCCTCTCACTCCACCTCTCACCCTCTCACTCCACCTCTCACCCTCTCACTCCACCTCTCACCCTCTCACTTCACCTCTCACCCTCTCACTCCACCTCTCACCCTCTCACTTCACCTCTCACCATCTCACTCCACCTCTCACCCTCTCACTTCACCTCTCACCCTCTCACTCCACCTCTCACCCTCTCACTCCACCTCTCACCCTCTCACTCCACCTCTCACCCTCTCACTCCACCACTCACCCTCTCACTCCACCTCTCACCCTCTCACTCCACCTCTCACCCTCTCACTCCACCTCTCACCATCTCACTCCACCTCTCACCCTCTCACTCCACCTCTCACCCTCTCACTCCACCTCTCACCCTCTCACTCCACCTCTCACCCTCTCACTCCACCTCTCACCCTCTCACTCCACCTCTCACCCTCTCACTCCACCTCTCACCCTCTCACTTCACCTCTCACCCTCTCACTCCACCTCTCACCCTCTCACTTCACCTCTCACCATCTCACTCCACCTCTCACCCTCTCACTTCACCTCTCACCCTCTCACTCCACCTCTCACCCTCTCACTCCACCTCTCACCCTCTCACTCCACCTCTCACCCTCTCACTCCACCACTCACCCTCTCACTCCACCTCTCACCCTCTCACTCCACCTCTCACCCTCTCACTCCACCTCTCACCATCTCACTCCACCTCTCACCCTCTCACTCCACCTCTCACCCTCTCACTCCACCTCTCACCCTCTCACTCCACCTCTCACCCTCTCACTCCACCTCTCACCCTCTCACTCCACCTCTCACCCTCTCACTCCACCTCTCACCATCTCACTCCACCTCTCACCATCTCACTCCACCTCTCACCCTCTCACTCCACCACTCACCCTCTCACTCCACCTCTCACCCTCTCACTCCACCACTCACCCTCTCACTCCACCTCTCACCCTCTCACTCCACCTCTCACCCTCTCACTCCACCTCTCACCCTCTCACTCCACCTCTCACCATCTCACTCCACCTCTCACCATCTCACTCCACCTCTCACCCTCTCACTCCACCTCTCACCCTCTCACTCCACCTCTCACCCTCTCACTCCACCTCTCACCATCTCACTCCACCTCTCATCATCTCACTCCACCACTCACCCTCTCACTCCACCTCTCATCATCTCACTCCACCTCTCATCCTCTCACTTCACCTCTCATCTTCTCACTCCACCACTCACCCTCTCACTCCACCTCTCACCCTCTCACTCCACCACTCACCCTCTCACTTCACCTCTCACCCTCTCACTCCACCTCTCATCATCTCACTCCACCTCTCATCCTCTCACTCCACCTCTCATCTTCTCACTCCACCTCTCATCCTCTCACTCCACCTCTCACCCTCTCACTCTCAAATTGAAGATCCACAAAGGAATTAAATAATTAATCAAAAAACGAAATCACAAATTTGCTTTAATATGTTGGCTCTAGGAGAAACGCAAATTACTACTTTTAAGTAAGTGTTGCAGATTTTTAGTTAGTAAGCAAAACTGTGAAATTCACATTAATTATTATTTTGTTTTTCAGCAGAATCGCATGCGTTTCTTACGGAGAGTAGCATAATACACTTGAAATTATAAAATAGTTAACAGTGTCAGTTAAAAAATTAAGAAATAAATAAATAAGCAAGTCAATTTGGCACACCTCTTCATACCGCTTTGTGCTGCAGTCAATGCAACCAAGATGCATTGCGGAAAGTAGTAATCTGGAATATCAACAAATATTTTTTTTCGAGATCGACTTTCGTAAGAATTCACATCAAAATTTATGTGCTAAATGAAAAAAATCTGACCGTGGTTTAAATTCGCGCGTAAAGTATAACAAATTACCAAGTAGTTTTTCTAATTCCATTAGATAAAAGAGAATTAAAAAATGTAAAATTTTCCTGCATAATTTTACGAGAGAGCTGACGAAATATTTGTGCAGAGAATAATTTGTTATACTTTGCGACAGATTTAAAAGTTTCTTTTTTTACGCGCAGAAATGAAGGCTTATAATGCATTAAAACCGCAAGCGATTTGTTTTCGTAAATGTCTGTATAGTTAAAAAACTATAAATAAAGACACAAAGAAAAGTGAGTTTCTGAAATAATGAAAAATATTTAAGTTTCATTTTAGTCAGTCAGTCAGTCAGTCAGTCAGTCAGTCAGTCAGTCAGTCAGTCAGTCAGTCAGTCAGTCAGTCAGTCAGTCAGTCAGTCAGTCAGTCAGTCAGTCAGTCAGTCAGTCAGTCAGTCAGTCAGTCAGTCAGTCAGTCAGTCAGTCAGTCAGTCAGTCAGTCAGTCAGTCAGTCAGTCAGTCAGTCAGTCAGTCAGTCAGTCAGTCAGTCAGTCAGTCAGTCAGTCAGTCAGTCAGTCAGTCAGTCAGTCAGTCAGTCAGTCAGTCAGTCAGTCAGTCAGTCAGTCAGTCAGTCAGTCAGTCAGTCAGTCAGTCAGTCAGTCAGTCAGTCAGTCAGTCAGTCAGTCAGTCAGTCAGTCAGTCAGTCAGTCAGTCAGTCAGTCAGTCAGTCAGTCAGTCAGTCAGTCAGTCAGTCAGTCAGTCAGTCAGTCAGTCAGTCAGTCAGTCAGTCAGTCAGTCAGTCAGTCAGACTCAGCTGAATTCCATTTGTCGGCAGTTGAGTTCCGCTTTCGTTTCCTACTGCCGGTGATGCGAATTCGTCTGGCTGTGCGGAAGTTGACGGGAATGCTGACTGGGTGCAGCACCTCGTCTGCGCTGCGGATTTCGCGCCGACGCCCGCTGTCATCCGCTTCATCTTCAGTGCTGTCGTCGTGGGCGCTGCAGAGCAGCTCCTTGCCCAGGGCAGACTGCGGCAGCAGGAGCGGCAGGTAGTGGGTGCCAGACGGATGGAGGACGAAGCCTGGCAGATGAGGGCCGCCGTCCAAGTTGCTGCCAGCCTCACCGCTGCTGCTGTCGCTGTCGATCTGCTCTCGCGGTGTTGCCTAATGATCAAGAAACATCGTCAGGCAGTGTACACTCCTTGGAGGTTGGCCCTCAAGGGCGTAAATTGCGCGACAAGCCCCCAAGCCTTCTCTCCGCGGCTGCGCCCCAAATGAATGTGGCCTCGCCCGCGGAATCGAGCCCACTCTAAGACCACTCTGCCACTCAACCTCCGAGCACGAAGTACAGTTATTCGCATAATAATTAATGCGGGGTTGTAGCCAAGTGCTTAGAGCGTCGGGTGTTCGATTCCTGAATCCAATGGAACAAGTTGTGTCTTTCCTATTTCCTCGAGACACTAAACTCTGCGTTACTTCAGTTCACCCAGCTGGTAAATGAGTACCAGCGTTAGCTGGGGTAATTGAGGAGGGTCCTCCCTGTCCATGGACTAAACAACGATACAGCAGAGAAGCTAGACCGTTCCGCTGACCCATTGAGCAAACACTGTCACTGTGCCTTGATGGCTGGCCCTCAAATGCGTGAATTGCAATTGACAAGCCTTCTCTGCAGCAGGAATGACAGATTTGTTTATCCGTTTACCGCTCCGCCATTTAAACCCATCAACAGCGGCCCAAACCTGATGCTTCGCTTCTGGCTCGGAGGCTGGCATATTTGGGTTTGATGACGTCATTGGAGCTGGCTGCTGCTGCTGCTGCGGTGTCACTTCTCTGCTTCCACTGTCAAGCAAGGCGGATATATCAGCGTCCTCTTCTGTGGGGAAGTAAATATTAAAAACACGATATAAAATCAGGACTACCCATTACTTCAGTTTACATAGCAGTATAAATGGGTCCATGGACTGACACAGGAATAGCTGCGGCGACAGTGGCACTGTCTGTACATCTGGCCCAAATCGTATCAGGTGTCATTTGTACTCTATCAAATACCAGTTTTTGCCAGCGAAATACAAATACGAATGCGGCCCTTGAGTCCATTGGTGCCAAGAGTTTGAGCACAATCAATGCATGCATGGCGTCTCACCACCCGATGCAGCTGATGCGTACTTCTGCAGAGCGCACTGCAGGTGGGCGTACAGGTGGGCGCACAGAGGGTCAGCCGTGCTGGCAACCTGCCGCGCCCCCGCAGCCTCCAGCTCGGCCAGGAAGCTCAACGTAGCTCTGGTGGCATCCAGGAAGCCCTGCTGAAAGTTCTCGGCGCATAAGGCCGGAATCTGGCGACCTGCGGACTCTGGAATAGATAGATACGAGCTAGATAGATAGATAGATAGATAGATAGATAGATAGATAGATAGATAGATAGATAGATAGATAGATAGATAGATAGATAGATAGATAGATAGATAGATAGATAGATAGATAGATAGATAGATAGATAGATAGATAGATAGATAGATAGATAGATAGATAGATAGATAGATAGATAGATAGATAGATAGATAGATAGATAGATAGATAGATAGATAGATAGATAGATAGATAGATAGATAGATAGATAGATAGATAGATAGATAGATAGATAGATAGATAGATAGATAGATAGATAGATAGATAGATAGATAGATAGATAGATAGATAGATAGATAGATAGATAGATAGATAGATAGATAGATAGATAGATAGATAGATAGATAGATAGATAGATAGATAGATAGATAGATAGATAGATAGATAGATAGATAGATAGATAGATAGATAGATAGATAGATAGATAGATAGATAGATAGATAGATAGATAGATAGATAGATAGATAGATAGATAGATAGATAGATAGATAGATAGATATATTCTTACCGGCTTTGTACCTGCCCACAATCGATGTGAGCAGAATAATATGCTGAATGGCCATTTCGATAATCTCGGCCTTTTCAATTCTACCCTGTGACTGAAATTAGAAATTTAGCGTATAATTTAAATTAACAAATATTTTTGTTACTGAGTTTACTGAGAACTGATTTACTGAGTGAATTTGAAACGGTAGCAGAAAATAAATCTAAATCTGCTTGTCCTACCTGTTTGTGTCGGGCGCTTGGCACTAGACAGCAAAGTTCGGCCAGGGCACCATTGACCCGGTCTCTCCTTCGTTTCTCAATTATCCGGTGCGACTCTGCGTCCTGCGAATAATTGGGAGTCCGGTGTTACAGAGATGGCTGTTAGATATGTTCAGCTGTTAGATATGTTCAGCTGTTAGACAGAGATGTTCAGCTGTTAGACAGAGATATTCAGCTGTTAGACAGAGATGTTCAGCTGTTAGACAGAGATGTTCAGCTGTTAGACAGAGATGTTCAGCTGTTAGACAGAGATGTTCATCTGTTAGACAGAGATGTTCAGCTGTTAGACAGAGATGTTCATCTGTTAGACAGAGATGTTCAGCTATTAGACAGATGGATCAGAGACCTGTTATTCTTAGTTTTATGACGGTAAGATTTAATTTAGCGAAACCTACCCGACCGCCGCTCGAGCCGCCACCCGCCGCTTGGCGCCTTCCAGCGAGAAGATCCGCGGCGCCTGCGCCTGTTCCCGGAGCAGCCGCCGAGGCACCAGAAGCTGATGAAGTCGCTGCGTCGGCTGCTGTCGACGGTTGTCTGTCTCGGCTGCGGGCACAATATACTATCTACGATCAATTTTCAACTTGTTCTCCGTCAAAACGGTTTAGGTTTACGGCAGTGTCTAACATTTTATTATCGATAGGTTTACAATTCTGTCTAACAGGTTTACAATTCTGTCTAACAGGTTTACAGCCCTGTCTAACAGGTTTACAATTCTGTCTAACAGGTTTACAGCCCTGTCTAACAGGTTTACAGCCCTGTCTAACAGGTTTACAGTTCTGTCTAACAGGTTTACAGCCCTGTCTAACAGGTTTACAATTCTGTCTAACAGGTTTACAGCCCTGTCTAACAGGTTTACAGTTCTGTCTAACAGGTTTACAATTCTGTCTAACAGGTTTACAATTCTGTCTAACAGGTTTACATTCTGTCTAACAGGTTTACAGCCCTGTCTAACAGGTTTACAGTTCTGTCTAACTGGTTTAAGTTCTGTCTAACAGGTTTACAGCTCTGTCTAACAGGTTTACAATTCTGTCTAACAGGTTTACAGTTCTGTCTAACTGGTTTACAGTTCTGTCTAACAGGTTTACAGCTCTGTCTAACAGGTTTACAGTTCTGACTAACTGGTTTACAGTTCTGACTAACTGGTTTACAATTCTGTCTAACAGGTTTACAGCTCTGTCTAACAGGTTTACAGTTCTGTCTAACAGGTTTACAGTTCTGTCTAACAGGTTCACAGTTCTATCTAACAGGTTTACAATTCTGTCTAACAGGTTTACAGCTCTGTCTAACAGGTTTACAGTTCTGTCTAACTGGTTTACAGTTCTGTCTAACAGGTTTACAATTCTGTCTAACAGGTTTACAATTCTGTCTAACAGGTTTACAATTCTGTCTAACAGGTTTACAGTTCTGTCTAACAGGTTTACAATTCTGTCTAACAGGTTTACAGTTCTGTCTAACAGGTTTACAGCTCTGTCTAACAGGTTTACAATTCTGTCTAACAGGTTTACAATTCTGTCTAACAGGTTTACAGTTCTGTCTAACAGGTTTACAATTCTGTCTAACAGGTTTACAGCTCTGTCTAACAGGTGTACGACTCGCAGTTTCTTACTAGATTAGAATTTGAAGCAGAAGTATATCTAAGAACTCACCCATACAGCAGTTGCATCATTCTCTCCATTCTCAGCCTAATATTTTAGTCAACGCGATTAAGACCAGTTTAAGTTTGGCTAAAAAGCCAAAGCAGGACAGAAAAAGTTCAAATAAATAAAAAATAAATCTAATTATTAGCTGGTTGATATTAATAAACTGTCAATAACGAATGGAAAACAATGGCTAGGAAATCACTTGACCCTCAACACAAAGGCTGGTGACCTCGAATGTTCTAAACGAGTCCCTTGTGCCACGGCTGGTTGAAAAACAAAACCGCAGAGAGACAGATGCTACCGTCGTCTTGACGGCCGTCTTGGCGGGTGGAGTAACTATTTTTAAGGCGAGAAGATCAGGGCGAGAAAAATATCTTAATAACAAGCGGGGTAACACTGGACAGTCTTATTCTCTCCTTATTGAGTCCCGAGTTTGTGACACGGGTGGGTTGAGCACGGACCAATGCTGCTCAAGCCGGCGGCACGTGCGAGTGGTTTCTGAGTGGGCGCAACATTCTCTCTTTCTCTTGGATTTTGTTTTCAAAGTTCTGGCCCTGTTGTAAAATAAGCAGCAACAATACACCCATCTGCTTTTGTTCCTGTGTAATTTAGCTGAAAGACAGTTTCTAACACTGTGTGAAACTATGAATACCGCACTGAAAAATATAAATATTTCTCATTAAAATAAGTACATCTTGCAGTTTTCAGTGTGCCTTCTTGCAGTTGTCGTAATCGTTTCATCTTTATTGCTTTTGGGGATTGATGCTACTCAGGTGAGGATTGATGTTAGTCAGGTGAGGATTGATGCTACTCAGGTGAGGATTGATGTTAGTCAGGTGAGGATTGATGCTACTCAGGTGAGGATTGATGCTACTCAGGTGAGGATTGATGTTAGTCAGGTGAGGATTGATGTTAGTCAGGTGAGGATTGATGTTAGTCAGGTGAGGATTGATGCTACTCAGGTGAGGATTGATGTTAGTCAGGTGAGGATTGATGTTAGTCAGGTGAGGATTGATGCTAGTCAGGTAAGGATTGATGTTAGTCAGGTGAGGATTGATGCTAGTCAGGTGAGGATTGATGTTAATCAGGTGAGGATTGATGCTTAGTCAGGTGAGGATTGATGCTTAGTCAGGTGAGGATTGATGCTTAGTCAGGTGAGGATTGATGCTTAGTCAGGTGAGGATTGATGCTAGTCAGGTGGGGATTGATGATAGTCAGGTGAGGATTGATGCTAGTCAGGTGAGGATTGATGCTAGTCAGGTGAGGATTGATGTTAGTCAGGTGAGGATTGATGCTAGTCAGGTGAGGATTGATGTCAGGCAGGTGAGGATTGATGCTAGTCAGGTGAGGATTGATGCTAGTCAGGTGAGGATTGATGTCAGGCAGGTGAGGATTGATGCTAGTCAGGTGAGGATTGATGCTAGTCAGGTGAGGATTGATGTTAGTCAGGTGAGGATTGATGCTAGTCAGGTGAGGATTGATGTTAGTCAGGTGAGGATTGATGTCAGGCAGGTGAGGATTGATGTTAGGCAGGTGAGGATTGATGTTAGGCAGGTGAGGATTGATGCTAGTCAGGTGAGGATTGATGTTAGGCAGGTGAGGATTGATGCTAGTCAGGTGAGGATTGATGTTAGGCAGGTGAGGATTGATGTTAGGCAGGTGAGGATTGATGTTAGGCAGGTGAGGATTGATGCTAGTCAGGTGAGGATTGATGTTAGGCAGGTGAGGATTGATGTTAGGCAGGTGAGGATTGATGCTAGTCAGGTGAGGATTGATGTTAGGCAGGTGAGGATTGATGTTAGTCAGGTGAGGATTGATGCTAGTCAGGTGAGGATTGATGCTAGTCAGGTGAGGATTGATGTTAGGCAGGTGAGGATTGATGTTAGTCAGGTGAGGATTGATGTTAGTCAGGTGAGGATTGATGCTTAGTCAGGTGAGGATTGATGCTAGTCAGGTGAGGATTGATGCTAGTCAGGTGAGGATTGATGTTAGGCAGGTGAGGATTGATGCTAGTCAGGTGAGGATTGATGTTTAGTCAGGTGAGGATTGACAGTGAAAGGTGTGAGGATCCGAGACTAATAAAGGAGATACTTAAGTGCTGCCTCTAATACTCTGAGAGCATTGCCAAGCGAAATAAGCTGTGCTATGCGCCAGCTGTGTGTTAAGTGTGGCCATTACTCAGTGCCAACCCGAACCCTCGCATATTTGACAACACAAACTTATTAGCTATTGAGGTTAGATATAAACTCGAGACTTTGACAGAAGAACTCAAGCAACTCAGTTGCAGATGCAGTGTGTCTGTGTGTGTGTGGGTTTCTGCTCGTGGCCTCAACTCGTGCGTCAGAATTAATACAACGTAATATCTCTGTGAATATCGCTCCATTTAAGATGGAAAGAAAGATTGAGAATATCACGTGCGATGCTGCGGCTATGAAACGAGGAGAACGTGTGAAAATGTGCACCGTAAGGCTGCTGCTGCTGCTGGTCTATTTTTAGCCCCTGTGAGAAGCTAGCAGCTGTCTAGATTGGAATGCCATGGTTACTGGAATGCAACTCAACTCAACTATTGTAGCGAGTAGCATGTGAGATGAACAATAGTTGCACTTGATTACATGGCATTTGATAAAAGTAAACAGCGTAGCTTCAAGACTCGATCACGCTTTTTGTTGTGTTAGAGTGATTGCGAGTAATTGATAAAACAAATAAAAACAAATACTCGAAACAAGCCTCGACTTAGAACAATGTTCTCTAACGTTCTCTAACACGAGGGAATCAAAAGAGCTGACAATAATTTAAAAGGCATTCTTCACTCTGTGAATTCACATTTAATGTATCTCGATGAGTAGCTGTCCATAACCTGAGGATCTGGATGAGTAGCTGTCCACAACCTGAGGATCTGGATGAGTAGCTGTCCATAACCTGAGGATCTAGATGAGTAGCAGTCAATAACCTGAGGATCTGGATGAGTAGCTGTCCATAACCTGAGGATCTGGATGAGTAGCTGTCCATAACCTGAGGATCTGGATGAGTAGCTGTCCACAACCTGAGGATCTGGATGAGTAGCTGTCCATAACCTGAGGATCTGGATGAGTAGCAGTCAATAACCTGAGGATCTGGATGAGTAGCTGTCCACAACCTGAGGATCTGGATGAGTAGCTGTCCATAACCTGAGGATCTGGATGAGTAGCTGTCCACAACCTGAGGATCTGGATGAGTAGCTGTCCATAACCTGAGGATCTGGATGAGTAGCTGTCCACAACCTGAGGATCTAGATGAGTTTGAGTAGCTGTCCATAACCTGAGGATCTGGATGAGTAGCTGTCCACAACCTGAGGATCTGGATGAGTAGCTGTCCACAACCTGAGGATCTGGATGAGTAGCTGTCCACAACCTGAGGATCTGGATGGGTTTGAGTAGCTGTCCACAACCTGAGGATCTGGATGAGTAGCTGTCCACAACCTGAGGATCTGGATGAGTAGCTGTCCACAACCTGAGGATCTGGATGGGTTTGAGTAGCTGTCCATAACCTGAGGATATGGATGAGTAGCTGTCCACAACCTGAGGATCTGGATGGGTTTGAGTAGCTGTCCATAACCTGAGGATATGGATGAGTAGCTGTTCATAACCTGAGGATCTGGATGAGTAGCTGTCCATAACCTGAGGATCTAGATGAGTTTGAGTAGCTGTCCATAACCTGAGGATCTGGATGAGTAGCAGTCCATAACCTGAGGATCTGGATGAGTTAGTAGCTGTCCATAACCTGAGGATCTGGATGAGTAGCTGTCCATAACCTGAGGATCTGGATGAGTTAGTAGCTGTCCACAACCTGAGGATCTGGATGAGTAGCAGTCCACAACCTGAGGATCTGGATGAGTAGCTGTCCATAACCTGAGGATCTGGATGAGTAGCTGTCCACAACCTGAGGATCTGGATGAGTAGCTGTCCACAACCTGAGGATCTCGATGAGTAGCTGTCCATAACCTGAGGATCTGGATGAGTAGCTGTCCATAACCTGAGGATCTGGATGATTAGCAGTCCACAACCTGAGGATCTGGATGAGTAGCTGTCCATAACCTGAGGATCTGGATGAGTAGCTGTCCATAACCTGAGGATCTGGATGAGTAGCTGTCCATAACCTGAGGATCTGGATGAGTAGCTGTCCATAACCTGAGGATCTGGATGAGTAGCTGTCCACAACCTGAGGATCTGGATGAGTAGCTGTCCATAACCTGAGGATCTGGATGAGTAGCTGTCCATAACCTGAGGATCTAGATGAGTTTGAGTAGCTGTCCATAACCTGAGGATCTGGATGAGTTAGTAGCTGTCCACAACCTGAGGATCTGGATGAGTTAGTAGCTGTCCATAACCTGAGGATCTGGATGAGTAGCTGTCCATAACCTGAGGATCTGGATGAGTTAGTAGCTGTCCACAACCTGAGGATCTGGATGAGTAGCTGTCCACAACCTGAGGATCTGGATGAGTAGCTGTCTATAACCTGAGGATCTGGATGAGTAGCTGTCCACAACCTGAGGATCTGGATGAGTAGCTGTCCATAACCTGAGGATCTGGATGAGTAGCTGTCCATAACCTGAGGATCTGGATGAGTAGCTGTCCATAACCTGAGGATCTGGATGAGTAGCTGTCCATAACCTGAGGATCTAGATGAGTTTGAGTAGCTGTCCATAACCTGAGGATCTAGATGGGTTTGAGTAGCTGTCCATAACCTGAGGATCTGGATGAGTAGCTGTCCACAACCTGAGGATCTGGATGAGTAGCTGTCCACAACCTGATAGATAAATAGATGAGTAGTTATCTAAATTAGGTCAAACCAGGAGACATAAAAATGCCGATAAAATTTTTTGCTGAAAATTCATAGCAGGGAAACAAACAGTGAAAATTCAATGCAGTGTTACTGGTTATTGCAGTAACATTTCATAAGTTTAGAGTGTATTTCAGAGCGACGAATGTTAAAACTGATTTTCATTTAATTCCAGCTGCAACCACAGCCGACTTATACTACTTAATAATGAGTAGCATGACAAGTAGATGATTGATTTGACAAGCAGAATATTTGTACAATAAGTCAGGCACAATAGCTTTGCACCTTATACACAACAAGAAAAATGTTAACTAAGAACAGTGGCAGCAAGGTATAGTTACAAAAATGCTTCAGAAAGTTATGCCCAACAAAGAACAAGAAAAATACTTTCCCAAATATAATTACAACTTTTATAAAACCACAAAATGGGCAATTTGAAAGGTAAAAGTGGCTTTTAAATAGAAGTTAACCAGAGCAACGCAAGCCCTACTTGGAAGCAGAGAGACCATAAGGGCATTTTAAATAGGTCCACATATTTATTTTTCCAAAAATATTCTTTGGAAAGGGATAGAGATAAGGACCTGAACACTCCCATGATTATCCTGCAATTTATTGGAACCCCTTCGATGATTTTTAAGAAACAACTTGAAAAGATTTTCCGTAAATGGTTTGACTCTGATATCAAGGTCATCTTTCGAACCGAAAATATTTCGCGTTTTGTTAGCAGATTGAAATCCCGTGTTCCAAGGCCACTTGTTGCAGGTGTCGTGTACCAATTCAATTGTTCTGTGGATCAGAATTGAACTGTTCAAAGTTGTTGACACGTGTAGGCAAGATTACAAACTGACCATTCTTGAAGCCATGTACATCAAGGCCCTCAAGCCAAAATTTAATGTCCAATTAGCGGGGAACGGTGCAAGCCAACAGCTCCAAGTGTTCTGACGTATGAGGCACGCTCTCTCTGCGCTGTGTGTGCTTTCCTCTCCAACCTTTTGATCATGGTTCGCCTTTTGACCTGTCCATCGGACTTTAACTCACAATGTACAACAACCTACTTTTAAACACCTGCGTTTTCGTTTTTCAATAAATCGACACTGACGATGTACGCTTAGGACGAAAAGCTTCGGAATTTTAAACATATGTTGGCAATTTCATTTCTGTTCTTTGACAAGAATCGGTGAATATCTCGACCAGGCTAACTCGGACGGCTTTGAAAGTGAGTTCATAGAAAAAAACGGAAAATTTTAATCCACATGGTAGAGTTTCACGAAAACCGGTCATTCGGTTTGGGAGCTATCGTGGAGTAGGCAGCGGGCCTTTTGAACTACCCCCTGTGGTCTCTCTACTATTAAAGCATTTCGCCGATATCTGTCCGAGCCTGTTTACTCGAGTCACAACCGGCACCGCCGCCACCAACCCTAGCTAGGAAGGCCATGGCTTTGCGCTTTCGCTCCAACTGTTTGCGGATGTACTGATCTTCGGCTGCGGAGGAAGATGAAGACGGTTCTGCTGTTGGCTGACTGGCCATTGCCACTGGCTGCTGCTTCTGTTGCTGCTGCTGCTTGAGGACCATATGGCACTCGTACAGCCTGCCGCACTGCATCAGATAATACGGATGATGCGGATGCTGCGGCTGTAAAAAATCGAACCTCGGATCTCCGCGGGCTCTAACAACAGCCTCAAAGTCGGTGCCATTTCGCTGCACATAGGCTGCGAGCTTGTCGATGATGAGTCGACTCTCTTCACAATCGGGCTGCTCAACTGACCATTGCGGCGCTTCAACTATGGACTCATCACCGATTGAAGTATTAGCCAAGGTTGAGGACTGCTCGCTTGGGATCATGGCAGATGAAGGCGGCGGCGGCGGTGGCGGTGGAGGCGGCGGTGGCGGCGGCAGCGGCTGAGAGACCTGCTGCTGCTGCTGCTGTGGTCTAAGGTCTTCTTCTTGTTCGAGCTGCCTCAAACGAAATTGCTCCAATAATTTGGCGTATGAAGTGCCAGCGGTGCTCACTTTTGGTATTGGAAATTCAGCGGCGACGGAGACTGAGGCGGCTGACGAAGTTGGCTGATGCTCAGGAGCGAGGTTCATTGGTCTGGTAATAAATTGGTAAATTTAATTTGTATTCGCGAGTAACTTAACTTGTTTCTTAGGCGCTCAACAGGTGGACTAGGGATTTTTAACAGGTGGATTAATAGCTGTTGAAAAGGTGGATTAGGGATAGTTAAACAGGTGGATTAGGGATTGTTGAACAGGTGATCTGGCGATTGTTCAACAGGTGGATTAGGGGTTGTCTAACATGTGGATTAGGGATTGTCTAACATGTGGATTAGGGATTGTCTAACAGGTGGATTAGGGATTGTTTAACAGGTAGATTAGGGATTGTTTAACGAGTGGATTAGGGATTATTTACCAGGTGGATTAGGGATTGTTTAGCAGGTGGATTAGGGATTGTTTAGCAGGTGGATTAGGGATTGTTTAGCAGGTGGATTAGGGATTGTTTAGCAGGTGGATTAGGGATTGTTTAGCAGGTGGATTAGGGATTGTTTAGCAGGTGGATTAGGGATTGTTTAACAGGTGGATCAGGGATTGTTTAGCAGGTGGATTAGGGATTGTTTAACAGGTGGATCAGGGATTGTTTAGCAGGTGGATTAGGGATTGTTTAGCAGGTGGATTAGGGATTGTTTAGCAGGTGGATTAGGGATTGTTTAGCAGGTGGAATAGGGATTGTTTAGCAGGTGGATTAGGGATTGTTTAACAGGTGGATTAGGGATTGTTTAGCAGGTGGAATAGGGATTGTTTAGCAGGTGGATTAGGGATTGTTTAGCAGGTGGATTAGGGATTGTTTAGCAGGTGGATTAGGGATTGTTTAGCAGGTGGATTAGGGATTGTTTAGCAGGTGGATTAGGGATTGTTTAGCAGGTGGATTAGGGATTGTTTAGCAGGTGGATTAGGGATTGTTTAGCAGGTGGATTAGGGATTGTTTAGCAGGTGGATTAGGGATTGTTTAGCAGGTGGATTAGGGATTGTTTAGCAGGTGGATTAGGGATTGTTTAACAGGTGGATCAGGGATTGTTTAGCAGGTGGATTAGGGATTGTTTAGCAGGTGGATTAGGGATTGTTTAGCAGGTGGATTAGGGATTGTTTAGCAGGTGGATTAGGGATTGTTTAGCAGGTGGATTAGGGATTGTTTAGCAGGTGGATTAGGGATTGTTTAGCAGGTGGATTAGGGATTGTTTAGCAGGTGGATTAGGGATTGTTTAGCAGGTGGATTAGGGATTGTTTAGCAGGTGGATTAGGGATTGTTTAGCAGGTGGATTAGGGATTGTTTAGCAGGTGGATTAGGGATTGTTTAGCAGGTGGATTAGGGATTGTTTAACAGGTGGATCAGGGATTGTTTAGCAGGTGGATTAGGGATTGTTTAACAGGTGGATTAGGGATTGTTTAGCAGGTGGATTAGGGATTGTTTAGCAGGTGGAATAGGGATTGTTTAACACGTGGATTTGGGATTGTGTAACAGGTGGATCAGGGATTATTTAACAGGTGGATTAGGGATTGTGTAACAGGTGGATCAGGGATTGTTTAACAGGTGGATTAGGGATTGTTTAACAGTGGACTGTAAGGAATTGTTTAACAGGTGGATTATGGACAGTTTAGCTGGTTTAACGAATATTGAACAGGTGGGCTAGGGATTATTCCCATAATGGGTGAGGGATAATTTAACAAAAAAGGCGAATGACTAACTCACTTCGGTGTTGCCAGTGGCACGTAGCGGCCCTGCCGAATGGCATCCAGAACCAGTCGATAATAGGCGTACAACTCATCGCCGTAGCTAAGGAAGCGAAAGTTGGCATTAGCGGATTGTTTGGTTTTGAGTACAATCTCCATCTGGGGACCGTGCTTAGCCAGAAACTGGGCAGTCTTGTCTATAATGGCGCCCTGCCTACGGCTGGTTGGTAGGCGCATGTCGACTGGCACATCCAGGTTGATCGGCAGCGTGAACGGCTCGTCAACTGCGCCGCTAGACTCGTCATCGTCATCGTCAGGAGTTGCAGCCGCAGCCGAGACAGGCGCCTCCGCTGAGGCTTGGTCGTTTATTGAACCGCAGTTACTACTGTTTTGCGCGGTATTACTGTGAGTAGTAGCGACTGTACTATTGCTAGAGTCATTGCTATCGTCGTAGCTGAAGGCTACCTGATTGAATGAGGCTCCTCTACTGATTGATGAAGAAGACTTGATGGACATGGACAGGCGCTTCTGTTGCTCCTCTGTGGGAAAATTCCAGTTGACCAATAAGTATTGAAAGCAACTGGCTGATAAATAGTAATTACACAGCTGAATTGATTTTGTCAAGTGCAGCGATGGAAATAGAAAAACAGAAACTAATATTGATACCCAAATTCCAATAGAGCAACTTAGTATAATTAGAGTCACAAGACTGTAAAGTTTCATCAACTTTCACCAATCTGCATCTGCTTATGACAGTCACCCATTCCCCATGTATGCATTGAGCTTTTAAAATAGTCTCAGTGGGGTCTCCATTAAGAATTAACTATATTCAACTTGTGGTTGTGAGAAATTGGAGAACTGTGATTGGGTAGCCTTTGTTTAAAAGTTGCCTAACTGACTAGTAGGATAGTAGCTGTGTGTTATAATCCAATGAACTATAGCCTATCTCTTAACTTTCTTCTAAAAAGTACATATTTAATTCATACTTCATTTAATCTAATTAATCAGTTTTTAAAACATTTTAACACAAACATTTTTTAAAGAACTGTCAAACTTCATATTTCTTAACAAATGAAAATTAGAGAGCAAAAAATTAAAATTATAAACTTTTATAAGTTTTTTTATTTAAATTTACATTTTTAAATAATAAATTTTTATAATTATAAAAATTATAACTTAAGGCAGTGGCACCTCATTTTGTCACTTGTGACTAGAGACCCATGGCCAGAAAGAGTATATTTTTCTATTCCACTCCATTCATACAGGTGTACATCCACCTTGATTTTCTCATCATCAGGGCAGTGTACACTCACTGTTTCTTGGGGGTTGGCACTCGAGGGCTGAATTGGGACAAGCCAAAGCCTCCAAGCCTTTACTTAGCAAATGAGCCTCAAATTAATGTGGCCTTGCTGGAGTGGAGTCAAGCTCAGGGTATCAACAAGGAATAAAAAGTATAAAAGTGTGAAACACTTACCTTCTAGCAATTGACAGTGTTGCCAGTTTTCATCCAACTCCTGATACCGTTCCTTGTCTAGTTCATCCTTCAAACGGGTTTCTTCATCATCATTGGAGGTAACAGTGTTAGTTCTGCTATTTTGACTGTCTGGCAAATCATTAAGACATCCACGGACATCAAATCTAAAAGGAACATTTTAGCAAAGTTTTTGTTCTTGTCAAAAGAAAACAAAAATAAATTTTGCAGATATAAAACTAGGTAGCTTACCTAGCAAACTTACCTATCAATTAAGATATCTTGATCAAGTGCCCATGGGATCAAATACTTTCCAGAATTTAGATCCAAATATTTTTGACTGTCCTGGTATATATTGCAAGCATAGCCTTGCACACATAGTTTAGAGATATCATCATCTTCCTCATCATCATCATATTCAGAAAAAAAGTGCAATGCTTCTTTTGTTCCAAATGTGCCAGTCATAGTCATATTATATTAATTAATAGTTAGGCTACACTTTGAAAGTAGTGGCAAAATCATAGCTTCCGAAGTAAAGTACAGATCAAGGTTTGCATGACATAGCTATATTAAGTGTTAAGAAAATCATGCTGGTCTTAGCTTAGCTTAGGTTAGCTACTTTTCGGCGTTTTTGCTAGTTTCTGATACAGATATTCGAAGTTAAGTAGGCCCAGTCAAATATCAGATTTCGTAAGCGATGTTTAGCTAACTGAATTATCAAAGGCTTATGCATGCATTCAAATACGGACACAACTTAAAATGCTGCAAATCGAAAAACCACTCAATTAGCTTTTTCCGTGAAATAACAAAGAATCTGTAAAAAATGATGTATGATGAATAAAAGAAAACTTCGATCAACCGTTCAAAATATAGCCTGTATCTAATTTTTATTATTAAAACAAAAACAATTAAACATTTTATTCATATACTTAGAAAATAATAAAAGTAAAGCGACAAGACATAGGCTGTTTCAATTTTATATCTTTTTTAAAAGCGTATGAAAAGGTTTCAATAAGCCTTTAGATAATCAGTAATTCGCACCGCACTTAATTAATTTTTTATAAAAAACTGAGATTTTATAGAAAGTATACGAATTTCAATAGATAAATATTCTATATCTGTCCTTCTTTGCTTGTCAGCTTGCTGTAGTGCTAGCTACTTAAAGAAAATGAGATTATTATGAGAATAATTTTTTCGACAACTTGTATCTTTAGAATTTGAGATGCATCATTTTATATCTGAAATAAATAAAAAAGCTTAGCTTTAAAAACATAAACGTGCAGCCATTGAAAACCTTATAGGGTATATTAATCTTTTTTAATAACAATTTTGTAACTCAAGCTTTAAAGAAAAAATGTATTCTCACTTTTTCATCTTCATTGTAAGTTGTAACAAGTGCAACACTTGCCAATATACCAGAAAAAATATCATACAATATTTCTGATTTGATGCAAAACAAAATAAAAAACTGTAATATATTAAAATGCAAAAAATTGTATACAAAAGTTTTTGGTCATGTTATGTAACTGCTACAACTTTTTTCTGTTTAAATTATAGTATTCTATTTTTTGTTATTCTTTATTTGTAATTGTAGCTCTGTTTATTCAAGTGAAAACAATAAAACAAATTAACAGATTTTTATGTTAATGTGCACTGGCAGCTAAGTTGCTTTTTTAGTTCAGTCTGTTACAACAACATTGTGATGTGCAAATTTTTTATTTATGTGCTGATGTAGGTCATAGGATTTAACATGTCTAGACCTGGACTGTGTACTATGCATATGACTTAAAGGGTTATCTATGACAGCTTTTAGGACCTTTGGATTTAAATAATAGTAATATACTTGTTCAGATACTCAGATTTAACTTAAACACTTCTGTGTGACAAAGGGCATTAGCACCAAATTCAAGGTGCACTTTAACAAAGGTCTGCATTGATTTTTTACTTCCTCATTGACATTGGCATTAAGTCATAAAGTGGCTCTAAGTCTACTTAGACCCAAACTCTAAGGGGTTCTTTCATTGTCTAATTTTTGTCTTTTTTGGCTCAATTTTAAATGGTGTCTGTAGCTCCATTAAGGTTGAATCTTGCTTAATCTCTCATGTTGGCTATGGTATACTTATTGACACAATTGAAGGAAATATTTTGTCTAGGACTAGGCAAGGTTCAAATTAGATTTTCAGTGTAATCAGGCTCATTTTTTACTCTTGAATGGTCTTTTAACCAAGACAATTCAATTACTAACAACAATATTTATTGGTTAAGTTGGAACTTTTTATTGTTTATTTAAAAATAACTTTGGAGGAGGTCTTGCCTACTGTCACTAGTATTATGTGTGCAGTTTATGGAATAATATGTGAACTTAAATGCAAAATAAATTAGCTATCACAGAGTGAAATTCCCAAATATAGGCTCTCCATATATTCTACACTTTTAGCTTGACACTATTAACTCGGGGGTTGGAAGTTTGTTGTCTCTATGTCTTATATTCTGAGGTTAGGGCTAGAAAATGATTTAAATCAGGGAGGTCTAGAAACTACGGTCACAAGTACTATAGGAGAATTATCTTGAATTATTATACATTAACTCACAATTCTAAATTTCAAAACTTTACAGCAATGCAGCAGCATTGTCTATCTGAAAATAGCCGACAGCTGGCTCAAACTGTCCGTTGCTCAGTCCTTCACGTGGCCACTTTTCCTGTCGCCAGCGGTGGCACATTGAAACTGCCAGACAAACTATCGAAATGCTCACCCGGCCAGCCAGTCTGGCTGCAGATCTCATTCTCAGGCATCGATATTATAGCCCAGACTGGCTCTGCTGGCCTTGGCGAGACCATCAGCTCGCATCCTCTTAGACGCATCTCACTGGCCAGCTGCGATCCCGGCCGTTGCCTGTTCGCATTCGCGGCTAGAGAGTCCGCTGCCGGTGTTTCAAAGCCTGGCACTGGCAGCGTGGCCTCGACCAATCAGACATTGTGCCGCGTGTTTGTCACCCAATCAGCTCAGGCTGCCAGAGAGCTCAGCAGTTTAATTGCCGACTGCTTTGAGTCCGCTGCGTCGGCTGCTGCTAATGCCTGCCGTGATGTCACTGTTGATGGTGGAGTTTTAGCTTCAAAACAAAGGCAAAAGCAGCAGCAGCAGCAGCAGCAGCATGTTGTGAAGCCCAAACCAATTCCTGCGCCAAGACTCGGCAGTGCTGGCTTTCATGCAAGCAGTGAAGTCGCCAGCAATAGTTACGTTGCCAGTCCCATTGCATGCCGACCAGCTGAGAAACTATCGCAACAGCAGGCCCCGCCTCTGCCTGTTCGGTGAGCCAGCTCTTCACGTTATTTGAAATCTGAACTTTTTTAATCAATAGCACTGATTGTCACCCGGTGTTCAGTCATTAGCCAGTTATCCCTAGTCATAATGTTATCGGGATCAGTCATTAGCCAGTTATCCCTAGTCATAATGTTATTGGGATCAGTCATTACCCTGTTATCCCTAGTCACTGAGTCCTTGGGATCAGTCATTACCCGCGACTCGGATTTCAGATACGACAGTCTCCGCTGCCGGCCCTGCGACTTTGAAGTGCCCCCGCCGCCGCCGCTACCTCCGGACGCCATTCCGAATCAGCCAGGCGCGTCGGCTGCTCCAACGACAATTGCCACCGTTACAGATCTTGATGATCTAGACGATCAGCAGAGCTGGTGGTGGTACAGAGCTGACTTGCCTAGAGAGGCCGCTTTCAAATTGCTAGCGGGCAGCCCTTTTGGCAGCTTCCTGGTGCGAAACAGCTCCAGCCATCCCAACTGCTACGCCCTGTCGGTGAGTGCCGCTGGGTCACCATTGTCCCTCAGATTGGGTCACCATTGTCCCTCAGGTTGGGTCAGCATCATTCCTCAGGTTGGGTCAGCATTGTCCCTCAGGTTGGGTCAGCATTATCCCTCAGGTTGGGTCACCATTATCCCTCAGGTTGGGTCAGCATTATCCCTCAGGTTGGGTCAGCATTATCCCTCAGGTTGGGTCAGCATTATCCCTCAGGTTGGGTCAGCATTATCCCTCAGGTTGGGTCAGCATTATCCCTTAGGTTGGGTCACCATTATCCCTTAGGTTGGGTCACCATTATCCCTCAGGTTGGGTCAGCATCATCCCTCAGGTTGGGTCAGCATTATCCCTCAGGTTGGGTCAGCATCATCCCTCAGGTTGGGTCAGCATTATCCCTCAGGTTGGGTCAGCCAAATTAGATTCAATTAGCGCACTGAATCACAAACCAGCTGCCCATTACCAAATTAAATTCTCAGGTGTGCGTACCCAAGCAGCAGCAGCAGCAGCAGCAGTCACTGTCGCACTACCTGATTCAGCGCACAGCTCGCGGTGTTAAACTCAAAGGCCTGTCCAAGGAATGGCCTAACCTGCACTCATTAGTGTGCCACCTGTCCGTGCTGCCCGAGCTGCTGCCTTGTCCGCTGCTGCTGCAGCCGGCTCCCGCGATGCTTCAACAGCAGCTGCGTCAAAGACAGCGTTTCCAGCGTCATTCGCCTCCGCATTCAGTCTCCGTCGCTGAGGCGCCGTCTAAAGCTCTGCCAGACCAATTGTTAGCCGATGAAAGCGGGCTGGGAGATTATCAGCGACTGACTGACTTTAACTCGCTTATGATGACTAACCTGAGACTGCTCTGATGCCTTTGGCTTCGGACAGTTCTGCGAATCAGAATCTAATTCTTGGGACTTCAGTTTGTAGATAAGTCCAATGCAGATATCAGGTTTGGGATAAACCCGTTGTATTCAGTTGGGGATAAATCCTATTCCAGATATCAGGTTGGGGATAAATCCCATTTCTGATATCAGGTTGGGGATAAATCCCATTTCTGATATCAGGTTGGGGATAAATCCCATTTCTGATATCAGGTTGGGGATAAATCCCATTTCAAATATCAGGTTGGGGATAAACCCCTTGTATTCAGGTTGGGGATAAATCCTATTCCTGATATCAGGTTGGGGATAAATCCATGGCAAGAGCCCAGGTTATAAGAAAATCCAAAACTAAGGGTTCAAATCAGTTATCAGTGTGACTGATTGTGTGACTATAGGCATGCTGCGCGTTGTGTTAATTTTGAGTTTTGCATGAATCAGATGTATTTCTCTGCATGCTTGTAAGCTTTCACAGGTCTCAATTTGTACTTCTGTCTACTTTTTTCAACGATTTTCTATTTAGCGACCTCATTTTCGTGTTCTCAACTTTTAGCCAGTCTCATCAAAATGCGTACTATACTAGTCGTTCAATACTGCTTTAAGTAGTTTCGCTTGAAAAATTTTGGTAATAAGCTAAACATTTTTTCGATAAGCCAGTCTTTTTTGGCTGTCTAGTCGAGTGCCTTGCTTTGTTGTTTAATTGCACAATGATCAGATGGAAGTTTCCGGTGTTTTGTGTTTTTAAATTTTATCAAAACAAAATCGGAAGATTATTAAATTTCTACTTTGCTCAAGTCAGTTTTTTAGTATTACTCCCACGGAGGAATCGGTCTGCAGCTTTTTTGAAGTGTTTTGTTTTACCTTGAATTATTATAATATGTTTGCCGTCAACAATAAACTATAAAACTATATCCTACGCTTTTATGGCTCTTTAGCTTCGTTGGTCTGCGGCTTGTTTAACGCGGACGCTTATATTTAAAATAAGTTTTTTTTCATTAATTTGCGTTTTTTGCTTGGCCCCAAAAATAGTTAAATATGGCAAGTCGTTAGATTTCCATTGCATATTTGGAATGTCCCAGCTGATAACATATCTGTGCCTTGGCAGTGATAAAATTCGCGCTCGCAGCCAAACAGACAGTTATAGCTGAGATTCATTCTGAGAACTATCCTGTGCTAGCTTGCCTCATGACTGACCCGGCTTGCACTAGCCTAAGCGAGGAAATTGCTCGCTTCTACTCAGACAGGCGCCGAGTTCAGAACCTGCTGGCCGAGACAGAAGCCCTACTGGACAAAGACTTCGCTAGGGTTCTGTCGCACGAGTTGGTATCAAGGATTCAGCATAATTTGAATCTGCCGCGTGTCAGACAGCGAATCGATCGACTGTTTAGAGATGGCCGCCGTCAGCAGGACGATGACGCGACGGTTACCAGCGCCACAGGTTCTCGACCGTGCATTGTGATTGTCGGCCAGACTAAATCTGGCAAGAGCACCTTCGTTAACGAACTGCTTGGTAAGGCCAATGAAGGCCTATAAGGCCAAAAAAGTGTGGGCTTTGAGCGGGCAGCCATAGAGACCCCAATCAGTGAGAGGTGGCTAAGCTTGGGGCGAGGGGGGTAGAGAAAAAGCGATTTAGGGCAGCCAGCCAATCAACGGTGCTGAATCGGACAGGCCGGTCATAAAACGGCACAAGTGAGGATGTTGACGAAGAACAGGCCCTGAAACAGTGCAGATATGACATCAACATTTTCAACTAAATACTTGTTCATGTGGTCTGATCGCTCATCAAACGAGGCCTTTCTATGTCGATTAATTTGAGTATCACAGAAATTACAGAAACGAGTCGTTTGATTACAATGTACACAAACTTATTTTTAGTCCTACTATAATTACTATATAATTACTATAATTACTATAACTATAAGTGAAACTTATTCGTCTATGGCAATCTTACATATAAATTCTGTCACAAGTAAGTTCAAATCTGTCAGAGATATATATGTTGACAGCAATGCGAGTTCAGAACAATTTTTTCTTGCCATACCTACCATGCCCTATGCAAGAATATGCTTAATAGACAGGCAGCGCCTGGTTAACAGCTACAACACTGGACGGGACTGGAGGAGACTGGCCATTGACCTCGGAATCAAAAAGACCACCGCAAACTTGATCCTAAAGCGCTATCTAGAGGAAAACCGGACACAATACAGAGCAAGAGGAGGGGCTAGACACGTGAAAGTAAGTGAACAGATGCTTCAAGCACTTCACCGGTATGTTGCTGAGAAGCCGACCATCACATTGAGTGAAATGCGAGAGAGGCTGACTGTTGAATTTCACGACGCACCCGCTGTTTCTACTCAATGCCTGAGCAAGAAGCTAGACGGTACTCTGATAACCTTAAAGGACGTCAGGCATGTGCACGCGGGCTGGAATGCGCCAGGCACCATGGATGCGCGAGCGATGTACTAATTTAAGAGAACTGTTCAAAATAAACCTTTGTTTCGTTATCTGTTCAGTGGACAGATTTGAAGTTACTTATGGCAGAATTGATCTGAGCTTTAACCATAGACTCTTAAGTTGGCGCTCGGCTTGCGAGCTGAATGTATGCCTTTCTGCTATCTACGGCAGATTTGAAGTTACTTGTGACAGACTTGGAGTGGAAAAGGTATAATTTTAACAGTAACTGATAAAAGCTTGCACTTTAGGCTTACATTCATTTATGGACTCAAGATAGACTCAAGACAAAAATATTATATAGAAAACTGCATGGCGTGGTTCATAGACTATAACCTTGGCTATAGACATGGACGAGTCAACGCTGTTGGCCATGCAAAGCTTCTATGCTCATTCATATTTAAGCACTACTAAAAAAGGATGCGCTAAAGGAAGCACGTGCCCTTGACAACTGCGCTGATCGACCATAGGCGACCAAAGCAGTAGGCTGTGCTCTTGCTGTTTCTGAAAGAAATTCGCAATATTGGCTATTTAGTTTGAGGCATCATGTCAAGCTACTGTCTCGCTGAGGCACTTAAGAGGTCCTGTCCTCAGCAGCTCAGACGGCAGTTTTGGACATCTCCGCTCGTACTCAAGATGGACAGCAGCGAGTCCTGTATCATAGCCAGCATGCGACGCCAAAGTAGAGAAGTGATCAGACTGCCCGCCAGGCCGTGGCATTCGCCTTCCAGAGTGTTAAATACTTGTCGTTCCACACTGCCAACTGAAGATGGTGTGTTGCCGCAGACTTTCGAGGAGTCGCCAAGCCTTATGCGATCTCAACTCTGCGACGATGGAGCCAATGGTCAGTAGTTTTTAATTCATTTGAAACAGGAAATTCTCTAGTCTGTAATCGCTCATTGGACCGCGACGGGGGATCATGGTTGGACGAGCACTTTATGCCGCTCGCGGCAAAAGCGAAAACACAAAAACCTCTACAGCCAATCACAGCGCCGCAGGGGGGTGGGCTGGCGCGTCACTGGCCAAGAATCTTCACCCCCGCCCCAACCAGCCAACGGCCTAGACACATTCCGATGCACATTCGGTAAGAAACGTGCAGCTGTAAACACCACCGCACTGCCCCTTCCCTATTCCTCGCCAATCCAGCTGCCAAGACAAACTACAGTGTGGAGCTGAATAGTCCAAGCAGTCAACACAATCCAAGCAGTCCAAGCAGTCCGAGTCAGCGCAGCAGTCGCAGCGATACAGAACTCGGTCGAGAGGAATTAAAAGTCTGTAGCCACAGTCAGGAGTCGCTAAACAGCAATAACAAAAGCTCTACGGAGCAGCGCAGCCCGAAGGTCGAAAAGCAGGCCAAAGGTGCTACTATCAGCCCAAACTGTGGCTGCGACCTGCCGTCTATAGTGCTAAGCTGCATGGAGATGAGCAATTCTCTAGGGGCTGAAGAGACATTGCTGAGACTCCTCTCACACTTACAAAAGCAGCAGCAGCAGCAACAGCAGCAGCAGCAGCAGTGGGGGTTAGGAGACCACGTCCACGTCGTGCCCCTGGACCCAGCGGTCATGCTACGACACCGGCCACCGCTGGGAGTAACCAAGAGTCTCCCCTTCCAGCCAGGACACGCAGATCAACCTCCGACCAGTGACGACACTGAAGCACACTCGAATCTGTCCACGGACGTGATGGCCGATGTGCTCACCCATCCGTCTGCGGTCGTCAAGATCCTGCGTACCCTGGGGCGTCTTTAGGCGCCTGCCCCCAGCTGCAACAGCAGCGTTGAGGGCGCTGGCAAGAAGAAGAAGAAGCAGCAGCAGTCTCCAATGCATGGGCAGCTGCAGCAACCTCAGCAGCAGCAGCAGCAGCAGCAGCAGTCTCCAATGCATGGGCAGCTTCAGCAACCTCAGCAGCAGCTGCAGCAGCAGCAAGTGCAGCAGCAGAAGCCGCAGTCACCAAAGCATGAGGAGCTGCAGCAACCTCAGCAGCAGCAGCAGCAGCAGCAGCAGCAGCAATCTCCAATGCATGGGCAGCTGCAGCAACCTCAGCAGCAGCTGCAGCAGCAGTCACCAAAGAAACGGCAGCAGCAGCAATCGCAGCAGCAACAACCGCCAGTGCTACCGATACAGCAACAGCCTCAGCAAGTCATGATGCAACGGCAGGTTGAACACGGGTCTAATGAACGCTTGTCAACTGGCTTAGATTTAAATCGAATAGTCTCAACGCTGCAGAAAATAAACAGTGCAAAAATCTAAAGCAGCAGCAGCATGAAACAGTTCAACGGCCCTCCCTGATCCAAAAGTCGCCATCTTTGTACCAAGAATATTCGGCTAAAATCTGCTCCACGCCATACATGCAGCAATATAATATGCACTTCAGAACTCAGGGCAGCACAACTTATCCCAAAATCAACAGTCTAATCAGCAGCCGAAGCATTTCCAGCAGCACCATCAACACTTGAAGCATCAGCGCTACCAGAGACGTCAAGTGGCAATTTTTCGACCTGGTCTCCATCTTTTCGGCCGGAACAGAACTAGCTCCACCAACTCGCTAAATCAATCACAATCCACCTCCAGCTGCTCCGTTCACGAAGAGGAAGTGATACCAATATCCGACGACCTAGTCCACCTGTACGTAAACAGCTGTTCGGAGACAGGCAACGTCACGGGTGGCGTCAAAAAAGATTTCAGAGCGAGGTCTCTGGCGATGTGATAAGCAGCAGTGTCATCGGTTGCAGCAACAGTGGCGTTTGCGACAGTGGCGGCGGCGGCGGCGGTGGCGACGTCCCAGTGGTGTGCGCTACCGCAGAATCGGCTGCTATGGAAACAGAACCTGACTGCAAAGCTAGAATGCCTCTGTGCGCTGAGAGCAGCGAACACCAATTTTCGCCCTCATGGGTCTCAAAAGGTCATCGAAGCCGGAAGCCGAGCCGAGAATTCCAGCAGCACACATCTTGGTGTAAAAAGCGACGGCAGCAAATCGAAGTGGAGTCGGCTTCATCAGTTAATGTTTCATTCGACTATTCTCGCTTCGCAAGGCTGAAGACACCGGAAATTTACAAGAAGGATTTTCTTTCCACGCTGAGGCAGGACCGGCTGCATCGTCAGGCAAAGCTGAAGCGCTGATCGGTATCTGACAACCCCCGCTGACTTGATCCAAACGTAGTCGCTTTTCCCCTGGCAAGAATATTTTCTTGTCAATCAGCTCTGGAGGTTCAATTTTGTGAAACTGTTTCTGACATAATCATCAAGAATATTAATGACTGGCGACAACTACAGCGACCTCACCTCCTTAAATCCTGACGACACCTCCTTAAAACAGTCTTAACACGCCGCAACGTCTTATCTTAATGCGCGTTTAAAAACTAGTTGTCCCGTGCCATGTGTCATGCACGGCAGTTGTTGGGCACAGTACTTGCCGAAGCGTGACAACTTGTAAACGTCAAACGCTTTCCTAAGACCAAATAGCTTGCGAACAGAGATAAATATATTGCGTGACTTCTTGCAAAGACTAAAAATGTTCAACTCAATTAACTGCTTGAATGAACATTTTGTGTTAAAATTTATTATAATACAGGCTAACCTACGACAGGTTTATATTTTTCTTAATATCGAGACGCAAACGTATCTTTATGTAATGTTGTCCCACACAAAAATTGGGGGATTACATTTTGTCTTCACTCCCTAAAGACCTACTACGAGACCTAAAGACCTACTCGTAGATATCCTGAGTTACTGAAGTATCTGTCTAAGCCACTCGTTTTTTATTTTGATTAACTTGAAAGGCCAAAAGTTTGTGTCCCAGAGATCAACGCCCTGTACCGCTCGAGTCACCCGGTTGACGTACGCCGAGAAGGTCTCCGTTCGACTTGTGGACTCGCACGGCCGCCAGCTGGGCGAGACTGTTTACCCCGAGAATGGCCAAGTGAGCGAGGATTTTACCTCGCTCCGAGACGCCGATCGCGAGGATGAAGCACTGCTGAGCGCCTCCGTGGAAGCCGGTGTTCCCAGCGAGTTCCTGCGACTGACAGGCTTGGATATTGTGGACTCACCTGGCCTGAACGAAAACGATGCTCTGGACTCGCTGACTATGAGAGCTGTCGATTCGTTCCTGCCAATCATTCTGTACGTTATCGATGGACAGTACGGAGTCAATTTGGCGGTAATTTTCTTAGTGCATCTATTTTACCTTCCGAGTGAAAGTTATTATCGAGAGAGACGAACCCAAAATGCTACACTCGCTTTTTGTAGGCCGAGAAAGACATTCAGAGCATCAGGGCGACAGCTCCTGGCCTAGAGCTATTCTACCTGGTTACAAAGATGGACGTCTCCAAGGAGGACGCCAAGGAAAGCGGTCGCACCGTCGAGGACATCGAGGAGGAGCGCACCAGACGAGCCTTCGATCGTCTGCGCAGTCTGCAGTGTGTTGGCGAGCTAGAGACGCCATCGAATTGCGGCAGGTTCTTCTGCCTCTCCAGCTGGGAGATGATGTCTTATCGAAGGCGTGTTAGGGCCGCGATTAGAAAGGCAAGAGGGGAAACAGCGGCCGGAGCCAGTGTGCCTCGCAACAAGTGGGTGCTTCGCTTCGACGAGATGCAGCGCCGACTGGCCGAGTTCGCGGCGTCCCAGTTTCGCAGTCTCATCGTCAGCGCCTGCGCCAGTCTGAAGTCGCTGCACTGCGGCATTGTGGAGGTGATGATGAGCAAGGCTAACGATATTCGGGCCAGCGCGTTGAAGCGCCGTGAGAATCTTGGCGCCATCCGCCAAATCGAGTGCCGCAATCACAGCCAGTCCAAGGAGGTCGTGGATCGTTACCGGCAGAGATTCCTTGAGCAGGCTGATAGTTTCGTCAAGCAGCAGGTACGGCAGCGTTTGCTTGATCACAATCTATTCACTCGATTGTCAATCAGTCCTAATCACAATCATCCTGGTCGGCTGGGGTGAGTGGTGCAGCGGTAACATATCCGACCGCCAACGTCCCTGAGATCGATTCCGCGAAGAGATGGCCTGGAGGCTTGTCGGGCGATTTACGCCTTTGAGTGCAAACGGCACAGTGAGAGTGTACGATACCTGACGATGAAAAATTCCGGACAGATGTACACACCCCTGTGCGCTCAGGAGTCTGCAGAATAGACAGAATTGCTGCGGGTCTACTATCACCAAATGATGCCAGTGCCCACAGCCCTTCTTTAACTACATTTATTATTATCAACCTCTTCATCTTCAGGCCTCCGTAATACTCGAAGCCGTTAAAACGATGGAGTACTCAGACAGTGTCATCGGTGCCAGCCTGTCGTCCAGCCAAATTGAGAACCGATGCATCGAAGAGATTCACCGGTTCATCAACAATCGGATTATGTCAGCCTATCAGGACTTCCTGCGGCTGTGCGGAATGCGCGACTGCTTCGCGGAGTTGGAGGACCTGCGGTCTCGAGTGTTCGAGTACGAGCGAGAGATCGACCAGACGCCCAGCTTCTCCGTGCTCAAGGCCAGCCTTGTGGATCACTGCGAGCTCAGCCAACAGGAGATCTACAGCTCCGGCCTGCAGGCAATGATGCGCGACATGTCGTTGAAGTTCCGCACTCTGCTGCGCCATCCCGGCATGATCTTCAGCAGGCCGGTGCAGGACCCGGAGTGGAAGCGCTTCCAGGCTAACTGCCACCTCAGTGAGTGCCGTGACCGCTGTTCGTCATCGACCAATAACTGAGCATCAGAGAAGGCTTTTAGATGGGGTTAGGGCATCACTGAGGGATTACGGATGAGTTTTTAGCCTAGTAGTTAGAGCGTCGGACTTACGACTTGAAGGCCGGGGGTTCGATTCCCGACTCAGCTGTCTAATGGGTGTCAAGCATCAGCTGGGGTAATTGAGGGTGGGTGTTGCGTCTCCACAGTCCATGGACTAAACTAGCGTACACAACCTTTAGATGACAGATCACAGATGGATTATGGGTGGGATTAAGGCATCACAGATGGGTTATGGGTGGGATTAAGGCATCACAGATGGATTATGGGTGTGATTAAGCAATCAAAAGTGTTTTATGGAAAGGGTAAGTGGATAAAATATGATATATTTTTCGGATATGGGATTACAAAAAGGATTATCTAATTAGAGAGTGACTGGCCTTTAAGGGGCCAGCAGTAACTTGAAATGGATTTGGAAAGAGATCAGGGATCTCACGGAGATTAGAGACGCCGATGGGATCACAGAAGGATTATAAATGGGATTAAAAATCAAAAGCTCTCAAATTTCACCTGGTGGCTGCTCACCGTTAGAGAGGATTGAAACGGACAAACTGGTCGAGTGTTTGTTCAAAGCGGTGCACAGCTGGCTGGATGAGAGGCACTTCAAATTCATACAGAAGATTCGCTGCTCCGAGCAGCTGGTTGAGAATGCGGCCAGTCTGAGCGAGTTGGAGAGGCAGCGCATTGTTCAACTGTCACCCAAACTGGCCTTCATGTACACCCGCTGTTTGGACATTGTCACCGCGTACCAGCTGCGAGGTTACATTGTGGACAACCAGGCCCAGCTTGGAGCTGGAGCTCAGGGCGTTGTCTGCCTCGTCAAGGACGCTCAAGGTCGGGTTGCCATGGCAGCGAAGGTGGTCCGAGTTGAGATGGAAAATCTGGGGAACATTTCTTCCGAGGTTTTCTATAGCAGGTGAAGGATCCTTTTTCAATATATATTTTCGAGAATAGTAGATTCAATGAGATCTTGTGAAGAATCAGTGACTTTTCAGACCTTTTTCGTTTTTGTTTTTTAAGAAGGAATGAAGATTCCAGGTAACTCAGAGGAAAAGGTTGTAGCCTTGTGGTTTGAGCGACGGACTCGCGACTAGAAGATCGGGGGTTCGATTCCTGGCTCCACTGGAACAATTTGTATCTTTTAGCAAGACACTTAACTCTGCATTGCTTCAGTTCACCCAGCTGTTAAATGGGTACCAGCATTAGCTGGGATAATTGAAGGTGGGTGTGGCGTCCCCCCCAGTCCATGGACTGATCAGCCGTACGCAGCCTTCAGATGCGCCGCGCAATTGCTGCGGCTGTGCTTTTGCCTGCACATCTGGCCCAATTGGGGCAGGTGTAATCAATTATTACACCTTGATTACAGTATTTATTTATTATTACTATTGGTTTGGAACGGAAAGAACTGTGTTAATATTTTTCATACAACCTACTGTAAATCTTGTCCAGTGTACTTCGCCATCCGAACTTGGTCGCCGTGGAGGGTGTTCGCCTATTTGAACATCGCGACGAAGTCGAAGACGACGTTTACTGGACCATCGAGCTGTACATGGAGCTCATGCATTGCGACGTGTGGAATCTGATGCAGCGACAGCAGCTGCCGCTGCGCAAACGACTTTGGTTCGGCCTGAAGCTGGCCAGGGCGCTGGAGTTCCTGCACTCCTCCTGCCTCATCCACCGGGATGTGAAGCTGCAGAACCTGCTGGTTTGTGACTTGCCTTGAACAAGAAACTGATTCTGCAGAAGCACTGAATCCCTCTGCTATGCTTGCAAACAACAATGAAAACAACCGTTCTCAACTCCACCACCCCAAACCAAACCTTATAAACCCACCACCCCAAACCAACACTTACAAACCCACCACCCCAAACCAACCCTTATCAACCCACAACCCCAAACCAACCCTTCTAAACCCACCACCCCAAATCAACCCTTATCAACCCACCAACCCAAACCGACCCTTTCAAACCCACCACCCCAAATCAACCCTTATCAACCCACCAACCCAAACCGACCCTTTCAAACCCACCACCCCAAATCAACCCTTATCAACCCACCAACCGAAACCGACCCTTCTAAACCCACCACCCCAAACCAACACTTTCAAACCCACCACCCCAAACCAACCCTTATCAACCCACCAACCCAAACCGACCCTTCTAAACCCACCACCCCAAATCAACCCTTATCAACCCACCAACCGAAACCGACCCTTCTAAACCCACCACCCCAAACCAACACTTTCAAACCCACCACCCTAAAGCAACCCTTCATTCAATGCAACAACCCGCATGCACAGGTGAACAGCGACCTGCAGATGGTCAAGCTGACCGACTTTGGGTTGACTAAAAGTGCAGGCCTCACTGGCCAGTCGCTGGTTGGCACGCCGATCTACTTGGCTCCTGAGATGGTCACAAAAAGCTGCTACGATACCAGCGCCGATGTATACAGTCTTGGCATCGCTCTCTGGTACCTGGCGTAAGTACTTCAAAATCTCGAAATTCAAGAAGCTTACGAACGTGACACTTATGTCTCGCTGAAACTGAAACAACCCTTCTATTTTTTTCTCTCTTCCTTAAGCGAAGGCACCGGTCGCAAGCACCCAGACTATGTGGAAGTGATGCCATCAGTTGGTGCTATACTACTCGCTAGTAGCATGAACAGTAGGCCAAACCGGCTGGAATGCATTCCATCGGACCTGTGGGACCTGATGGAACGCTGCTGGCACGCTGATCCGCACAGCCGACCCCCAGCTAGAGAAGTGGCGGATGCGCTGGAGTACATCGAAAGCTGTCTGTGATATGTTTTCTCAAATCCGAGATTTTTTGGTGGTCCTTAAAAGGGCCGTTTTTTAAGATCGTATCGTTTAGATAAAAAATACCCATTGTTTTTTACGTTTCAAAATCTTTTAATAAAATGTTGTAGTTTATTTTCATTAGTTCTAATTGTTCTCTTTTTAGTTTGATTAAAGTTTATAAAGAATAAAAATTCTAATATATCAATGTATTCCGTACTGAAAAGGGCCGTTTTTTGTATTTTTATATAACTTTATTGCAAGTTTTTTTATTAGCTAGCCAACCACTAGTTCGTTTACTTGTGACTGTGAGGTGAATAAATAATTAAAATAAGCCTATTATCATTGCGTTCAACGTCGCCGAACTTTTACATAAAATTTTTCAATAGAAATTCCTGTTAATAATCGCTGCAGTTCTCAACTATTAGGAATTTGGCTAGCCTGAACAATCTGCGTGTGTTAGATGATAATATAGAGAATTGATAAGTACAGGACAGATGAGAGATGAGACGAGAGGTGAGTACATCAGTCTCGCGCATTGCGTAGCGACGAAATTGTTGGATGGATCGTATCAAGATTGATTCAAAAGGCTAGAGAGGTCCTGTACTGACTAGGAGATGGATGCTGGAATAGGGGAAGAGAATTTGGGCAGAGACAGGATGGGGATAAGAGCTGCGTGTGCCCAGGAGTAGTTCCGTACTCAAACTGTGTACTCAGAGCTGGGCGATCTCCTCACCCGCAGCCAACTCATAGTTTTCTTCTCTTCCTCTCCCCCGCGAGCTCTGAGTGTACTCAACTGCCAACCCAATAGCCAAATGTCTCCGCGAACGTCCTCCCTCCGCCGCCCCCCGCCAAATAAGCGCCAACCCCAAATAAATATAGGTTCTCATTCTCCTGTTTTTGAGAAAGTCAACTTTTCTCTTGTCTGTTGGCTGCAGAGTTGAATTCTTGAACAGTTGTTATGCTCATGAGTTCAACAGCTAGAGTCTTCTAGAAACCACTTTGTACTACTCAGTGTTTCATAAATTTGCGAATAAACTTGTTTGCGGTTCTGCATCATGACGACAAAACGGCGTCTGCTAGTAGCCCTAGTGTCGGCATTTCTGCTTGTTTGGACGGGAGTTCCCGCGACAGCCACCCGGCCTCAACTGGAGACAAGAGAGTAAGTTGCCACTGTCTGACTTCTTATGCCATTTCTATGCCATTTCTGTGCCATTTCTAGGCCACTTCTATGCCACTTCTATGCCATTTCTGTGCCACTTCTATGCCATTTCTGTGCCATTTCTGTGCCATTTCTGTGAGTTTCTAAATACTCTTTACCCCAATTTTCCTTGTTCTTTCTTTGTGACTTCCTAGTCACTCCTATCCATTAGATCTGTCACTCCTATCCATTAGATATGTCACTCCTATCCATTAGATATGTCACTCCTATCCATTAGATATGTCACTCCTATCCATTAGATATGTCACTCATATCCATTAGATCTGTCACTCCTATCCATTGGATATGTCACTCCTATCCATTAGATCTGTCACTCCTATCCATTAGATATGTCACTCCTATCCATTAGATATGTCACTCCTATCCATTAGATCTGTCACTCCTATCCATTAGATATGTCACTCCTATCCATTAGATCTGTCACTCCTATCCATTAGATCTGTCACTCCTATCCATTAGATCTGTCACTCCTATCCATTTAGATCTGTCACTCCTATCCATTAGATCTGTCACTCCTATCCATTAGATCTGTCACTCCTATCCATTAGATCTGTCACTCCTATCCATTAGATCTGTCACTCCTATCCATTAGATATGTCACTCCTATCCATTAGATATGTCACTCCTATCCATTAGATCTGTCACTCCTATCCATTAGATCTGTCACTCCTATCCATTTAGATCTGTCACTCCTATCCATTAGATCTGTCACTCCTATCCATTTAGATCTGTCACTCCTATCCATTAGATATGTCACTCCTATCCATTAGATCTGTCACTCCTATCCATTAGATCTGTCACTCCTATCCATTAGATCTGTCACTCCTATCCATTAGATCTGTCACTCCTATCCATTAGATCTGTCACTCCTATCCATTAGATATGTCACTCCTATCCATTAGATCTGTCACTCCTATCCATTAGATCTGTCACTCCTATCCATTAGATATGTCACTCCTATCCATTAGATCTGTCACTCCTATCCATTTAGATCTGTCACTCCTATCCATTAGATCTGTCACTCCTATCCATTAGATCTGTCACTCCTATCCATTAGATATGTCACTCCTATCCATTAGATCTGTCACTCCTATCCATTAGATCTGTCACTCCTATCCATTAGATCTGTCACTCCTATCCATTAGATCTGTCACTCCTATCCATTAGATATGTCACTCCTATCCATTAGATCTGTCACTCCTATCCATTAGATCTGTCACTCCTATCCATTAGATATGTCACTCCTATCCATTAGATCTGTCACTCCTATCCCTTAGATCTGTCACTCCTATCCATTAGATCTGTCACTCCTATCCATTAGATATGTCACTCCTATCCATTAGATCTGTCACTCCTATCCATTAGATCTGTCACTCCTATCCATTAGATCTGTCACTCTGTTTCCTTAATCTGTCCCCCATTTCCTGTTAAACTATCTGTCATTTCCCTTAAATTTGTCACTCCTAAAAGATTAGGAAAATTTTAAGCTACCAACTTTTGCCGCAGAATCAACTCCTGGGTGCAGGCATTGTCCAGCAAGATTGAATCGCTTCGTGGAAAGCTCGGCATCGACACGTTTCAACGGGTGAGCTTTGTGAATTCGACGGTCAGTTATCAGAGGAAACAAAAATTTCGGAGACAAAAAAATTTGTCTGTCTAAATCTAACAAGTTTGATTTGATTTTTATTGCTAATGAACCTGGCCTATTCTGAATCAATAGTCAGCCTTCCCGGATCATTCGGTGGGTCATTACCCCAGCTATCAATGATCATTCGGTGGGTCATTACCCCAGCTATCAATGATCATTCGGTGGGTCATTACCCCAGCTATCAATGATCTTTCTGTGGGTCATTACCCCAGCTATCAATGATCATTCTGTGGGTCATTACCCCAACTATCAATGAGCATTCGGTGGGTCATTACCCCAGCTATCAATGATCATTCGGTGGGTCATTACCCCAACTATCAATGAGCATTCGGTGGGTCATTACCATCCTCGACTTTGTCCAGAATTTCGAAGACAATCAAGTCGCGCCAACTGAAATTGACGAGGCCGCTGGTCAGAGGCTGATGCGTGAGATCAAATCTAGAATTGAGAAGTTCACGTACAGGTTCGAGGAGCATGTTGAGGTGAGTCACTTTTTTACGTAAAATCACTTTAAAAATATCTGCTTTAGAGTGCAAAAAAAGAAATCGTTGAACTTTTTGATTTTCAGAGAATCCGCCTGGAGGCCGAATACTCCTACGCGGCGCATACGCATCGCAACTACTCATTAAACGTGAGTTAAGTCAGTAGTATACACTGAAAATGTGCAAAACTAATAAAAAACTTACTGTCATTTTTCCTGTTTTCTTCTTTTTCGCGGCGTAAACCAAATAGGTCGCTATCAGAATTCACACCCGATTCCCACTCTTCTCATTGTAAAGGACACACTTCCGATAGAATATCCCACACTCTCCCATAGAATATCCCACACTTCCCATAAAATATACCACACTTCCCATAAAATATATCCCACTTCCCATAAAATATACCACACTTCCCCTATAATTGTCCCACATTCCTATAGAATTGTCCCACATTCCTATAGAATTGTCCCACATTCCTATAGAATTGTCCCACATTCCTATAGAATTGTCCCACATTCCCATAGAATTGTCCCACATTCCTATAGAATTGTCCCAATTCCCATAGAATTGTCCCACATTCCTATAGAATTGTCCCACATTCCTATAGAGTTGTCCCAATTCCCATAGAATTGTCCCACATTCCCATAGAATTGTCCCACATTCCCATAGAATTGTCCCACATTCCCATAGAATTGTCCCACATTCCCATAGAATTTTCCCACATTCCCATAGAATTGTCCCACATTCCCATAGAATTGTCCCAATTCCCATAGAATTTTCCCACATTCCCATAGAATTGTCCCAATTCCCATAGAATTGTCCCACATTCCCATAGAATTGTCCTATATTCCCATAGAATTGTCCTATATTCCCATAGAATTGTCCCACATTCCCATAGAATTGTCCCACATTCCCATAGAATTGTCCCATATTCCCATAGAATTGTCCCATATTCCCATAGAATTGTCCCATATTCCCATAGAATTGTCCCACATTCCCATAGAATTGTCCTATATTCCCATAGAATTGTCCCATATTCCCATAGAATTGTCCCACATTCCCATAGAATTGTCCCACATTCCCATAGAATTGTCCCATATTCCCATAGAATTGTCCCATATTCCCATAGAATTGTCCCATATTCCCATAGAATTGTCCCAATTCCCATAGAATTGTCCCATATTCCCATAGAATTGTCCCACATTCCCATTGAATTGTCCCACATTCCCATTTATGGCTGTTCCCATTCCCCGCAGTGCATCGAGCTGAAGGATCGGCCGTTTCTTCGGGCCACAGCCATCGAGGACAAGGAGCAGCACGAGCCGCCTAACGGCACGCAGCCGATGGACGCCGAGGCCAGGAACACGATCTACGTGATGCACAAGTCGGACAGTAACGAGAACTTCTGCTCAGAATCCACCCAGCTAGAGCTTACTAAAGATCCTAGGCTGTACGGAGTTGAAACCAACCGCCTGGTGTCCACAGCGCATGTGCCTTCCAACATCTACGACGCCTGTGAGCCTAACCACTAATCGGATCATAATACTAATAATCCTCCTGTTAATCCCCGCAAGCCTAATCCTTTGATAGTCGGTTAATCCACTTGCACCCAATCCATCTGTTAATCATCTAAATCACATACTCCGATTGTTTCTTCATACCTGTTTCTTCTATTAATAGTCTGACACTTCGTCAGTCTGCATGTTAATCCAATCATACCTGATTGGTTTGTTAATCCCCTCACACCTGATCGGTCTGTTAATCCAATCACAATTGATCGGTCTGTTAATCCAATCACACCTGATCCTGCAATTAATTAATTGTTTCCATATCTGCCCGCTGCCATACACAGCCACAGACATGCTGAACGCAGCCAACTGGTCACAGGTGTTAGACAAAGTGTTCAGGGCCAACGCTGACATGGATCCCTTGCTGAAGTGGCAGTACTTTGGCAATATTGATGGCCTATTCAAAATCTATCCGGGCGTCCGTTGGTACATACAAACTAAAGATCTTGGTAACAAAGACATCACAATTGACTTCTTCGACTGCAGAACCCAGTACTGGTGAGTGCTAAGAAGCTAAATCAACAATTCTAATAATTGTCTGAACTGTCTGTCGCACTGGTTGTTGATTAAAACTGGTCATATTGCAGGTACCTACTGGCCGCATCATACCCCAAGGACATGGTCATCTTGCTGGACAATAGCGGCTCCATGAAAGGGCGTCGATCGATCATAGCCAATATGACCCTGACTGAGCTGCTGTACACTCTGAATGTCAACGACTTCTTCAATGTCATAATGGTGAGTTGTTCCTCTTTTAGTATTTTTACTATAATATTATTCTTGATATGAAATATACATCATTAGTCGTTTTGTTATGTCTCAAACTTGATTACCAAGTGCTCTTTCTTGACCTTTCTTCAAAATGCATGCCTCAAATACACCTATGCATGTACATTAATGTGAGAAAATCAGTGTGCATCGTGAGCAAAGCATTTGTAACTGCTCTCCTCTTAATTTAATCTATAGTTGCGTAATTTTCGGTTCGTTTGGTGTTTTTCAAAGCCAAAAAATCATTGATTGTTGTGATTCGTGTGCTGATTTTGTTCTTAAATACTTAAAGGCCGGAAACAGAGAAGAATAACAAAACTTATTTGGTGCTTCTTGTATTTCCAGAATTTGACTTGAACGATTAATAATTAATAGATCTTTCAAAAAGACCGACGATCAATAGACTTCAAGAATAATTATTTTAAACTTAAAATATCAGAACAGTTCAGCCTCTTTTTCCGGACTTCCTGATTAACGAGTGCAAGACGCGTTGCCTTTAATTTCCATAGAGTCTTTCTTGTAACTATCTATAATTGTGATCTTGTGTGAATAACCTTATATGTAACTTTCACTTTGTGTCTATCACAGCATGTGTTTCTTCGCAATTTGAATGTATATATGCTATTGTTCGTTTTTTATGTTTTTGATTAAGGAACTATGTATTCTTTTTTTCGACTTTCATCCGTCACACCGAAAAAATTTAGCAACGAAAAGAATCCTTGCAAAGAATGCTCCACATAAACGAAAGAAAGTTTAAGATTCTATAATGAGTATAAACTTTTTCCGTGTGTAACAAAATGTTGTGACTGTTTCATCGTTTTAAGATTACAAAATCACCTCACGAGGAAGTAAGTATATTTTTATACTGATAAATTTGCGCACTCAGAAAAATATAGTTTTGTGGCTACACTTCAATAATTCCGGAAAAATCTAAGAATTATCGACACAAATTCAACGGAGTTTATATTAATGCATTTACGCCACCCATGCCTAAAAGCTAGATAATCAAATTCGATTGTTAACAGTTGCCAGTAAATATTAAGTTATTATTTTTACACAATACATGTTTATAAGGAAATTCATTAAAAAGGGAGCGTAGATTCACGCAAACAATTTTATAAACCCAGCACAAGTTTTTAATGAAGCAAACACGTGATTTACGATTTCACAAAATTAATATTCTATTCTAATGCATTTTGCAATTATTTCTACTTGCAAGTAACATATTGAGCTGTTTAAAGTTCCATGCCAAGAAATGTAAAAAATCTGAAATTTTATTAGAGCTAGACTCTAGTACATTTCGTAAATTAACGGCTAAAAGTATATATTTTTCAAATTAATTAAGAAAATATATATTTCGAGAACAATTACTTTGCACACTTCCCTCCAGAACAGTAACACTTACTGTACCTTTACAGGAGATGTAATGTACAGCATATAACCATAGTACTTTAATTACTAAATGGAAGTTATAAATATTTAAAGCGAAAATGAACACAGCATTATCTCCAGACAATATGCTATTGTAAAGCACAAACTTAATTAACTTTAACAGACACTTTAAGTAGAAAGTCATGCTATTTTGTAGCATATTATGTATATCAAAGCAATGAAAATTGCAGCTGAACTACCTACTGCAAGCAGGCTCTAACCTGACTTATCACTCAATGTTTACCATCATGCAGTTTATGAATTCGTCAGTGAAGTATGTCGCTGATTCGTTCAACTTTACGATGCTGCAAGCAACTGAGAAAAATAAATATGTGAGTTTCACTATTTCCTATATGCTTAGACTACACACAGACACCCACAGGTGTGTACATCTGCCCTGGCTTTCTCATCGTCAGCCAGTGTACACTCTCACTGCGTCTTGAAGGTTGGCCTTTAAAAAGGCGTAAATTGCACGACAAGCCCCCCAAGCCTTCTCTCCGCGGCTGCGCCCCAAAGGAATGTGGCCTCACCGCGGAATCGAGCTCAGGGACCTTGGTGCGAGAGGCAAACGCGATAACCGCTCTGCCACTCAACCCGCTAGCTAATTTGTCGCCAAATGTAGCAATATATATAGAAATCTCTGGAAAACGCCAACCAACAGACCGTGATGGACCTGATTCGTGAAGATGAGCACAAGCCAGCGATTGAACGAAAATTTGCCCCACTGGGAATCTCCGACTACAAGGAGGCGCTCGAGGAAGCCTTCAAGATCCTGCACTACGTCAAACACAATGCCACCCACCTGTCCTCTGGCGGGGTGCAGAACATTGTGCTCATCTCCGATGGCGCACCACAGAGCTTTGAAGAAGTCTTTAAACAGTTCAACCCGGATGTGAGTTCACGAGTCAGCATGTTGCACTCTATTAATCTGTCTCCACACTTCTCATCCTTCTCACCACACTTCTCATGCATCCTTTTTCCACACTTCTCATCCTTTTCGCCACACTTCTCATCCTTTTCGCCACACTTCTCATCCTTCTCACCACACTTCTTTTCGCCACACTTCTCATGCATCCTTTTTCCACACTTCTCATCCTTTTCGCCACACTTCTCATCCTTTTCGCCACACTTCCCACGTTTTCCCAACACTTTTGAACTTTTTTCGTGCCACACTTTACTTCCCAATCCCTTTCCCATATTTCCCATTCGTTTCTCGACACTTTCCATCCATTTCTCACTATCTTCCCACACTCTCCATCCCACACACCGTCCCGCCCCCTGTTGCCCCACCCCGCAGCGCCAAGTTCGAGTCTTCACATTCCTTGTCGGTCACGAAGCTGCCGAGGAGGAAAATGTGAAACGCATTGCCTGCTCCAATAGGGGCTACTTTGTGCAGATCTCAACCCTGTCCGATGTGAAGGAAAATGTTCAGGTAGATAATAATAGCTTTTTTTACTCGAAATGCATAATGAGAAATTGTTTAACAATGCTTCGTGTAACAGTGGGACAACCAAGCCATTTTACTATCTGTTTTTATAGCAAGGGGGCTTTTGGCAGCGCCCGAATGCTAACAGCGTTGGGTGGTGACTGATAGGTTGACAAACAAAGCGACTGTGTCCTCTAGTTGAGCTGCACCTAATATTCAGGCTTGATCAGTGAAATTGAAAAAACTCATGTCATAGTGTCCATAGTGGCCTTGAAGGTCCAGCAGTCCATCTAGATAAAGGTAGGTGACCACCGAAGACGGAGATGTTGCAGGTACATTCGGATGACATGCTGATAAAAATTTCGAAGGCCTGGCAAGGCCGCACTGAGGCGCAGTGCTAATTTGTGTATAAAATAATATTAAGAAGTGTGTATGTAATACACTAGCGCTTAAGGGCGACTTGATTCTTGTTTCAGAAGATGCGCAACAAAAAGATGAGAACGATCGGGTGCAGCAAAAAAATTGCCAGGGGGATTTCCCCTCCCCGTTGGTATATTTCTACTGTTAGTTTAAGTCGATAGAAAGCTAAAAATATAATATATTTCTCTTATTGATCCGCAGCGCTACATACCAGTGACAGCTAGGACCAACGCTCACAGACGAGACCACTTCTTCGTGTGGACCGGTGTGCACAAGAATCAGATTAAGACACAGGTTAGCTTTATTGCTAGATTTTCATGTAATTTTTCTTCAGATTTAGATAATACTTCGCACTTTCAGAGATGCCAATTAAAAGTTTAGAAAGAAAAAAACTGCACATCGTTTATTATTTTTATCCATGTTAACTTGCAGCCCCACTTAGCCATTCGTATGGTGGAATACGTAAGCAAACTTAGATGGACCGGAGTTTTTACGGGCTTAAAAGGACGCTAGATAAAAAAAAAGTAATGAAGCAATATTTTCTTAAAATCTAAATCTGTAATAAAAAGAGAAACTTAAATAAAAAATGAATAAATAACTATTCTAAATAAAACAAATGTTTTCATTTGAAATTGAACCATTAAAGCATTAAAAAAGAATTTCTTTAAATCTATCGATGATAATGATAATACGCTCGTAATAATCCTCCTCCACTATACTAAAAATGAAATGCTTGCTTGGTTGTAATTGATTTTCTCCCGAACGGCTCAACCGATTTTCACCATTTCTTCACCAAAAGATGCTAAATATGGGGACAATTATACACGTATTTTTATTAAGCTTAACTTTATTGCTAAAGGGATTAAATATTCGAAAAACATGATTTTTCAAAGGTCAAACCATCTTGGCCTATTGAGAATTTTACTCACTGCCACTGAATTAGAATTGCATCGTCAAATTGCGCAACAACCCCTAGCTGATTGAATTTGAAGCCTGCACTCTGGAGACAAATTGGAAATAAATGTACACAACCAACCGCAAGACTGAGTGTACTCTATTTTCTTACTTCATTGTACAAAGCCAGAACTTTGAGAATTCATTTTATAAGGCTGATTTTTGCACCCACTAACCAACAGTCGGAATAGCCGATGTGTAGGCACTAGGAATAGGTTAGGCTAGGCTAGGGTTCGATTCTGCACTGCATCAAATCATTTAGACTAATTTTCAGCCAGTAGTGATTGAAGACTATTTTATATTATTTTTTTCATTTCGTAAATAAAATATCATAAATCATAGCACACCGGCTAAAACAGAGTGTGCTATGGCTACACCAGAGTCTGAATCATGGCTACACCAGAGTCTGAATCATGGCTAAACCAGAGTCTGAATCATGGCTAAACCAGCGTCTGAATCATGGCTAAACCAGAGTCTGAATCATGGCTAAACCAGCGTCTGAATCATGGCTAAACCAGAGTTTGAATCATGGCTAAACCAGAGTTTCAATCATGGCTAAACCAGCGTCTGAATCATGGCTAAACCAGCGTCTGAATCATGGCTAAACCAGAGTCTGAATCATGGCAAAACTGGAGTCTGAATCATGGCTAAACCATAGTCTGAATCATGGCTAAACCATAGTCTGAATCATGGCTAAACCAGAGTCTGAATCATGGCTAAACCAGAGTCTGAATCATGGCAAAACTGGAGTCTGAATCATGGCTAAACCATAGTCTGAATCATGGCTAAAATAGAGTCTGAATCATGGCTAAAACAGAGTTTAAATCATGGCTAAACCAGAGTCTGAATCATGGCTAAACCAGAGTTTGAATCATGGCTAAACCAGGGTCTGAATCATGGCTAAACCAGAGTCTGAATCATGGCTAAACCAGAGTCTGAATCATGGCTAAACCAGAGTCTGAATCATGGCAAAACCAGAGTCTGAATCATGGCTAAAACAGAGTTTAAATCATAGCTAAACCAGCGTCTGAATCATGGCTAAACCAGAGTTTGAATCATGGCTAAACCAGAGTTTGAATCATGGCTAAACCAGCGTCTGAATCATGGCTAAACCAGAGTCTGAATCATGGCTAAACCAGAGTCTGAATCATGGCTAAACCAGAGTCTGAATCATAGCTAAACCAGAGTCTGAATCATGGCAAAACCAGAGTCTGAATCATGGCTAAAACAGAGTTTAAATCATAGCTAAACCAGCGTCTGAATCATGGCTAAACCAGAGTTTGAATCATGGCTAAACCAGAGTTTGAATCATGGCTAAACCAGCGTCTGAATCATGGCTAAACCAGAGTCTGAATCATGGCTAAACCAGAGTCTGAATCATGGCTAAACCAGAGTCTGAATCATGGCTAAACCAGAGTCTGAATCATGGCAAAACCAGAGTCTGAATCATGGCTAAAACAGAGTTTAAATCATAGCTAAACCAGCGTCTGAATCATGGCTAAACCAGAGTTTGAATCATGGCTAAACCAGAGTTTGAATCATGGCTAAACCAGCGTCTGAATCATGGCTAAACCAGAGTCTGAATCATGGCTAAACCAGAGTCTGAATCATGGCTAAACCAGAGTCTGAATCATGGCTAAACCAGAGTCTGAATCATGGCAAAACCAGAGTCTGAATCATGGCTAAAACAGAGTTTAAATCATAGCTAAACCAGCGTCTGAATCATGGCTAAACCAGAGTTTGAATCATGGCTAAACCAGAGTTTGAATCATGGCTAAACCAGCGTCTGAATCATGGCTAAACCAGAGTCTGAATCATGGCTAAACCAGAGTCTGAATCATGGCTAAACCAGAGTCTGAATCATGGCTAAACCAGAGTCTGAATCATGGCAAAACCAGAGTCTGAATCATGGCAAAACCAGAGTCTGAATCATGGCTAAACCAGAGTCTGAATCATGGCTAAACCAGAGTCTGAATCATGGCTAAACCAGAGTCTGAATCATGGCAAAACCAGAGTCTGAATCATGGCTAAAACAGAGTTTAAATCATAGCTAAACCAGCGTCTGAATCATGGCTAAACCAGCGTCTGAATCATGGCTAAACCAGAGTCTGAATCATGGCTAAACCAGAGTCTGAATCATGGCTAAACCAGAGTCCGAATCATGGCTAAACCAGAGTTTGAATCATGGCTAAACCAGAGTTTGCATCATGGCTAAACCAGAGTCTGAATCATGGCTAAACCAGAGTCTGAATCATGGCTAAACCAGCGTCTGAATCATGGCTAAACCATAGTATGAATCATGGCTAAACCAGCGTCTGAATCATGGCTAAACCAGAGTTTGAATCATGGCTAAACCAGAGTCTGAATCATGGCTAAACCAGAGTTTGAATCATGGCTAAACCAGATTTTGAATCATGGCTAACCCAGAGTTTGAATCATGGCTAAACCAGAGTCTGAATCTGAATCATGGCTAAACCAGAGTCTGAATCATGGTTAAACCAGAGTTTGAATCATGGCAAAACCAGAGTCTGAATCATGGCTAAACCAGAGTTTGAATCATGGCTAAACCAGGGTCTGAATCATGGCTAAAACAGAGTTTAAATCATGGCTAAACCAGAGTCTGAATCATGGCTAAACCAGAGTTTGAATCATGGCTAAACCAGGGTCTGAATTATGGCTAAACCAGAGTCTGAATCATGGCTAAACCAGAGTCTGAATCATGGCTAAACCAGAGTCTGAATCATGGCAAAACCAGAGTCTGAATCATGGCTAAAACAGAGTTTAAATCATAGCTAAACCAGCGTCTGAATCATGGCTAAACCAGAGTTTGAATCATGGCTAAACCAGAGTCTGAATCATGGCTAAACCAGAGTTTGAATCATGGCTAAACCAGCGTCTGAATCATGGCTAAACCAGAGTCTGAATCATGGCTAAACCAGAGTCTGAATCATGGCTAAACCAGAGTCCGAATCATGGCTAAACCAGAGTTTGAATCATGGCTAAACCAGAGTTTGCATCATGGCTAAACCAGAGTCTGAATCATGGCTAAACCAGAGTTTGCATCATGGCTAAACCAGAGTTTGCATCATGGCTAAACCAGAGTCTGAATCATGGCTAAACCAGCGTCTGAATCATGGCTAAACCAGAGTTTGAATCATGGCTAAACCAGAGTTTGCATCATGGCTAAACCAGAGTCTGAATCATGGCTAAACCAGAGTCTGAATCATGGCTAAACCAGAGTCTGAATCATGGCTAAACCATAGTATGAATCATGGCTAAACCAGCGTCTGAATCATGGCTAAACCAGAGTTTGAATCATGGCTAAACCAGAGTCTGAATCATGGCTAAACCAGAGTTTGAATCATGGCTAAACCAGATTTTGAATCATGGCTAACCCAGAGTTTGAATCATGGCTAAACCAGAGTCTGAATCTGAATCATGGCTAAACCAGAGTCTGAATCATGGTTAAACCAGAGTTTGAATCATGGCAAAACCAGAGTCTGAATCATGGCTAAACCAGAGTTTGAATCATGGCTAAACCAGGGTCTGAATCATGGCTAAAACAGAGTTTGAATCATGGCTAAACCAGGGTCTGAATCATGGCTAAAACAGAGTTTAAATCATGGCTAAACCAGAGTCTGAATCATGGCTAAACCAGAGTTTGAATCATGGCTAAACCAGGGTCTGAATCATGGCTAAAACAGAGTTTAAATCATGGCTAAACCAGAGTCTGAATCATGGCTAAACCAGAGTTTGAATCATGGCTAAACCAGGGTCTGAATCATGGCTAAACCAGAGTCTGAATCATGGCTAAACCAGAGTCTGAATCATGGCTAAACCAGAGTCTGAATCATGGCAAAACCAGAGTCTGAATCATGGCTAAAACAGAGTTTAAATCATAGCTAAACCAGCGTCTGAATCATGGCTAAACCAGAGTTTGAATCATGGCTAAACCAGAGTTTGAATCATGGCTAAACCAGCGTCTGAATCATGGCTAAACCAGAGTCTGAATCATGGCTAAACCAGAGTCTGAATCATGGCTAAACCAGAGTCTGAATCATGGCTAAACCAGAGTCTGAATCATGGCAAAACCAGAGTCTGAATCATGGCTAAAACAGAGTTTAAATCATAGCTAAACCAGCGTCTGAATCATGGCTAAACCAGAGTTTGAATCATGGCTAAACCAGAGTTTGAATCATGGCTAAACCAGCGTCTGAATCATGGCTAAACCAGAGTCTGAATCATGGCTAAACCAGAGTCTGAATCATGGCTAAACCAGAGTCTGAATCATGGCTAAACCAGAGTCTGAATCATGGCAAAACCAGAGTCTGAATCATGGCTAAAACAGAGTTTAAATCATAGCTAAACCAGCGTCTGAATCATGGCTAAACCAGAGTTTGAATCATGGCTAAACCAGAGTTTGAATCATGGCTAAACCAGCGTCTGAATCATGGCTAAACCAGAGTCTGAATCATGGCTAAACCAGAGTCTGAATCATGGCTAAACCAGAGTCTGAATCATGGCTAAACCAGAGTCTGAATCATGGCAAAACCAGAGTCTGAATCATGGCTAAAACAGAGTTTAAATCATAGCTAAACCAGCGTCTGAATCATGGCTAAACCAGAGTTTGAATCATGGCTAAACCAGAGTTTGAATCATGGCTAAACCAGCGTCTGAATCATGGCTAAACCAGAGTCTGAATCATGGCTAAACCAGAGTCTGAATCATGGCTAAACCAGAGTCTGAATCATGGCTAAACCAGAGTCTGAATCATGGCAAAACCAGAGTCTGAATCATGGCAAAACCAGAGTCTGAATCATGGCTAAACCAGAGTCTGAATCATGGCTAAACCAGAGTCTGAATCATGGCTAAACCAGAGTCTGAATCATGGCAAAACCAGAGTCTGAATCATGGCTAAAACAGAGTTTAAATCATAGCTAAACCAGCGTCTGAATCATGGCTAAACCAGAGTTTGAATCATGGCTAAACCAGAGTTTGAATCATGGCTAAACCAGCGTCTGAATCATGGCTAAACCAGAGTCTGAATCATGGCTAAACCAGAGTCTGAATCATGGCTAAACCAGAGTCTGAATCATGGCTAAACCAGAGTCTGAATCATGGCTAAAACAGAGTTTAAATCATAGCTAAACCAGCGTCTGAATCATGGCTAAACCAGAGTTTGAATCATGGCTAAACCAGAGTTTGAATCATGGCTAAACCAGCGTCTGAATCATGGCTAAACCAGAGTCTGAATCATGGCTAAACCAGAGTCTGAATCATGGCTAAACCAGAGTCTGAATCATGGCTAAACCAGAGTCTGAATCATGGCAAAACCAGAGTCTGAATCATGGCTAAAACAGAGTTTAAATCATAGCTAAACCAGCGTCTGAATCATGGCTAAACCAGAGTTTGAATCATGGCTAAACCAGAGTTTGAATCATGGCTAAACCAGCGTCTGAATCATGGCTAAACCAGAGTCTGAATCATGGCTAAACCAGAGTCTGAATCATGGCTAAACCAGAGTCTGAATCATGGCTAAACCAGAGTCTGAATCATGGCAAAACCAGAGTCTGAATCATGGCTAAAACAGAGTTTAAATCATAGCTAAACCAGCGTCTGAATCATGGCTAAACCAGAGTTTGAATCATGGCTAAACCAGAGTTTGAATCATGGCTAAACCAGCGTCTGAATCATGGCTAAACCAGAGTCTGAATCATGGCTAAACCAGAGTCTGAATCATGGCTAAACCAGAGTCTGAATCATGGCTAAACCAGAGTCTGAATCATGGCAAAACCAGAGTCTGAATCATGGCTAAAACAGAGTTTAAATCATAGCTAAACCAGCGTCTGAATCATGGCTAAACCAGAGTTTGAATCATGGCTAAACCAGAGTTTGAATCATGGCTAAACCAGCGTCTGAATCATGGCTAAACCAGAGTCTGAATCATGGCTAAACCAGAGTCTGAATCATGGCTAAACCAGAGTCTGAATCATGGCTAAACCAGAGTCTGAATCATGGCAAAACCAGAGTCTGAATCATGGCTAAACCAGAGTCTGAATCATGGCTAAACCAGAGTCTGAATCATGGCTAAACCAGAGTTTGCATCATGGCTAAACCAGAGTCTGAATCATGGCAAAACCAGAGTCTGAATCATGGCTAAAACAGAGTTTAAATCATAGCTAAACCAGCGTCTGAATCATGGCTAAACCAGAGTTTGAATCATGGCTAAACCAGAGTTTGAATCATGGCTAAACCAGCGTCTGAATCATGGCTAAACCAGAGTCTGAATCATGGCTAAACCAGAGTCTGAATCATGGCTAAACCAGAGTCTGAATCATGGCTAAACCAGAGTCTGAATCATGGCAAAACCAGAGTCTGAATCATGGCAAAACCAGAGTCTGAATCATGGCTAAACCAGAGTCTGAATCATGGCTAAACCAGAGTCTGAATCATGGCTAAACCAGAGTCTGAATCATGGCAAAACCAGAGTCTGAATCATGGCTAAAACAGAGTTTAAATCATAGCTAAACCAGCGTCTGAATCATGGCTAAACCAGAGTTTGAATCATGGCTAAACCAGAGTTTGAATCATGGCTAAACCAGCGTCTGAATCATGGCTAAACCAGAGTCTGAATCATGGCTAAACTAGAGTCTGAATCATGGCTAAACCAGCGTCTGAATCATGGCTAAACCAGAGTTTGAATCATGGCTAAACCAGAGTTTCAATCATGGCTAAACCAGCGTCTGAATCATGGCTAAACCAGCGTCTGAATCATGGCTAAACCAGAGTCTGAATCATGGCAAAACTGGAGTCTGAATCATGGCTAAACCATAGTCTGAATCATGGCTAAACCATAGTCTGAATCATGGCTAAACCAGAGTCTGAATCATGGCTAAACCAGAGTCTGAATCATGGCAAAACTGGAGTCTGAATCATGGCTAAACCATAGTCTGAATCATGGCTAAACCATAGTCTGAATCATGGCTAAACCAGAGTCTGAATCATGGCTAAACCAGAGTCTGAATCATAGCTAAACCAGAGTCTGAATCATGGCTAAACCAGAGTCTCAATCATGGCTAAACCAGAGTTTGAATCATTGCTAAACCAGAGTTTGAATCATGGCTAAACCAGAGTGTGAATCATGGCTAAACCATCGTTTGAATCATGACTAAACCAGAGTTTGAATCATAGCTAAACCAGAGTCTGAATCATGGCTAAACCAGAGTCTCAATCATGGCTAAACCAGAGTTTGAATCATTGCTAAACCAGAGTTTGAATCATGGCTAAACCAGAGTGTGAATCATGGCTAAACCAGAGTTTGAATCATGGCTAAACCATCGTTTGAATCATGGCTAAACCAGAGTTTGAATCATGGCTAAACCAGAGTTTGAATCATGGCTAAACCATCGTTTAAATCATGGCTAAACCATTGTTTGAATCATGGCTAAACCAGAGTTTGAATCATGGCTAAACCAGAGTTTGAATCATGGCTTAACCAGAGTTTGAATCATGGCTAAACCAGAGTCTGAATCATGGCTTAACCAGAATTTAAATCATGGCTAAACCAGAGTCTGAATCATGGCTTAACCAGAGTCTGAATCATGGCTAAACCAGAGTCTGAATCATGGCTAAACCAGAGTCTGAATCATGGCAAAACTGGAGTCTGAATCATGGCTAAACCATAGTCTGAATCATGGCTAAAATAGAGTCTGAATCATGGCTAAAATAGAGTCTGAATCATGGCTAAACCAGAGTCTGAATCATGGCTAAAATAGAGTCTGAATCATGGCTAAACCAGAGTCTGAATCATGGCTAAACTAGAGTCTGAATCATGGCTAAACCAGAGTCTGAATCATGGCTAAACTAGAGTCTGAATCATGGCTAAACCAGAGTCTGAATCATGGCTAAACTAGAGTCTGAATCATGGCTAAACCAGAGTCTGAATCATGGCTAAACCAGAGTTTGAATCATGGCTAAACCAGAGTTTGAATCATGGCTTAACCAGAGTTTGAATCATGGCTAAACCAGAGTCTGAATCATGGCTAAACTAGAGTCTGAATCATGGCTAAACCAGAGTCTGAATCATGGCTAAACCAGAGTCTGAATCATGGCTAAACTAGAGTCTGAATCATGGCTAAACCAGCGTCTGAATCATGGCTAAACCAGAGTTTGAATCATGGCTAAACCAGAGTTTCAATCATGGCTAAACCAGCGTCTTAATCATGGCTAAACCAGCGTCTGAATCATGGCTAAACCAGAGTCTGAATCATGGCAAAACTGGAGTCTGAATCATGGCTAAACCATAGTCTGAATCATGGCTAAACCATAGTCTGAATCATGGCTAAACCAGAGTCTGAATCATGGCTAAACCAGAGTCTGAATCATGGCTAAACCAGCGTCTGAATCATGGCTAAACCAGAGTCTGAATCATGGCTAAACCAGCGTCTGAATCATGGCTAAACCAGAGTTTGAATCATGGCTAAACCAGAGTTTCAATCATGGCTAAACCAGCGTCTGAATCATGGCTAAACCAGCGTCTGAATCATGGCTAAACCAGAGTCTGAATCATGGCAAAACTGGAGTCTGAATCATGGCTAAACCATAGTCTGAATCATGGCTAAACCATAGTCTGAATCATGGCTAAACCAGAGTCTGAATCATGGCTAAACCAGAGTCTGAATCATGGCAAAACTGGAGTCTGAATCATGGCTAAACCATAGTCTGAATCATGGCTAAAATAGAGTCTGAATCATGGCTAAAATAGAGTCTGAATCATGGCTAAACCAGAGTCTGAATCATGGCTAAAATAGAGTCTGAATCATGGCTAAACCAGAGTCTGAATCATGGCTAAACTAGAGTCTGAATCATGGCTAAACCAGAGTCTGAATCATGGCTAAACTAGAGTCTGAATCATGGCTAAACCAGAGTCTGAATCATGGCTAAACTAGAGTCTGAATCATGGCTAAACCAGAGTCTGAATCATGGCTAAACCAGAGTTTGAATCATGGCTAAACCAGAGTTTGAATCATGGCTTAACCAGAGTTTGAATCATGGCTAAACCAGAGTCTGAATCATGGCTTAACCAGAATTTAAATCATGGCTAAACCAGAGTCTGAATCATGGCTAAACCAGAGTCTGAATCATGGCTAAACTAGAGTCTGAATCATGGCTAAACCAGAGTCTGAATCATGGCTAAACTAGAGTCTGAATCATGGCTAAACTAGAGTCTGAATCATGGCTAAACCAGCGTCTGAATCATGGCTAAACCAGAGTTTGAATCATGGCTAAACCAGAGTTTCAATCATGGCTAAACCAGCGTCTGAATCATGGCTAAACCAGAGTTTGAATCATGGCTAAACCAGAGTTTCAATCATGGCTAAACCAGCGTCTGAATCATGGCTAAACCAGCGTCTGAATCATGGCTAAACCAGAGTCTGAATCATGGCAAAACTGGAGTCTGAATCATGGCTAAACCATAGTCTGAATCATGGCTAAACCATAGTCTGAATCATGGCTAAACCAGAGTCTGAATCATGGCTAAACCAGAGTCTGAATCATGGCTAAACCAGCGTCTGAATCATGGCTAAACCAGAGTCTGAATCATGGCTAAACCAGAGTCTGAATCATGGCTTAACCAGAGTTTGAATCATGGCTAAACCAGAGTCTGAATCATGGCTAAACCAGAGTTTGAATCATGGCTAACCCAGCGTTTGAATCATTGCTAAACCAGAACTGGTGGATAATCGTCAACTGGGGGATCATGGTAAACTGGGGGATAATTGTCAACTGGGGGATCATTGTCAACTGGAGGATCATTGGCAACTGGGGGATAATTGTCAACTGGGGGATAATTGTCACGGGGAAACATCACCAAATGCGGGATCATAATCAACTAGGGGATCATTGTCAACTAGGGGATCATGTTCAACTGGGGGAACATTGTCAACTGGGATCACCATCAATGGGGGATCATAGTCAACTGAGAGATAATTGTCGACTGGGGGATAATCGTCAACTGGGGGATCATGGTCAACTGGAGGATCATTGTCAACGGGGGGATAGTTGTCAACTGGGGGATAATTGTCAACTGGGGGATCATTGTCAACTGGGAGATCATTGTCAATGTCAACTGGGGGATCATTTTCAACTGGGGATCATTGTCAACTGGTGGTTTATCATCACCCGGAGGATCATTGTGAACTGGGGGGATCATTGTCAACTTGTTGATCATCATCAACTGGGGGATCATTGTCAACTGTGGGAACATTGTCAACTGGGGGAACGTTGTCAACTGGAGATTATCATCAATGGGGAGTCATCATTAACTGGGGGATCATTGTCAACTGCGTGATCATCATCAATTGGGGGATTATTGTCAACTCGGGGATCATTGTCAGCTGTGGGAACATTGTCAACTGGGGATCATCATCAATGGGGAGTCATCATTAACTGGGGGATCATTGTCAACTGCGTGATCATCATCAATTGAGGGATTATTGTCAACTGGGGGATCATAATCAACTGCGTGATCATCATCAATTGAGGGATTATTGTCAACTGGGGGATCATAATCAACTGCGTGATCATCATCAATTGGGGGATTATTGTCAACGGGGGGATCATTGTCAACTGGGGGATCATTGTCAACTGGGGGATTATTGTCAACTGGGGGATCTTTATCAACTGTGGGATCATTGTCAACTGATCATTGTAGCGTAAAAAGGCTGAAAATGCAGCTGCTAAAAAGTGTATACTGGACGAAATCAAAATATTTCTGCTCCCCGAAGGGGGGCAAAACTTGCTAGTCCACTATACTAAAAATGAAATGCTTGCTTGGTTGTAATTGATTTTCTCCCGAACGGCTCAACCGATTTTCACCATTTCTTCACCAAAAGATGCTAAATATGGGGACAATTATACACGTATTTTTATTAAGCTTAACTTTATTGCTAAAGGGATTAAATATTCGAAAAACATGATTTTTCAAAGGTCAAACCATCTTGGCCTATTGAGAATTTTACTCACTGCCACTGAATTAGAATTGCATCGTCAAATTGCGCAACAACCCCTAGCTGATTGAATTTGAAGCCTGCACTCTGGAGACAAATTGGAAATAAATGTACACAACCAACCGCAAGACTGAGTGTACTCTATTTTCTTACTTCATTGTACAAAGCCAGAACTTTGAGAATTCATTTTATAAGGCTGATTTTTGCACCCACTAACCAACAGTCGGAATAGCCGATGTGTAGGCACTAGGAATAGGTTAGGCTAGGCTAGGGTTCGATTCTGCACTGCATCAAATCTAATATACTAAAAATGAAAATCTTGTATGTTTGTTTGCAATCGACTAGCTCCCGAACGGCTCAACCGATTTTCAAAATTCCTTCGCCAAAAGATCACAAATGGGCCGGAATCGGTACACGTAATTTTATTAAGCTTAATTTCATTGCCAAGGGGATTAAATATTCGAAAAACAGTTTTAAATAGGCTTTTCTAATGCATTCTTGTTTTCAGCTTGTGCACAGTGAGGCTCCAGTGCCAATTTTTATGATTGCATCAGAGCCAGTTTTGATAACGAACTGATAAGAACTCCAGTGAGGCTACCCAGAGGGTAGCGAAGGCAGCTAGTCCTCCACTATACTAAAAATGAAATGCTTGCTTGGTTGTAATTGATTTTCTCCCGAACGGCTCAACCGATTTTCACCATTTCTTCACCAAAAGATGCTAAATATGGGGACAATTATACACGTATTTTTATTAAGCTTAACTTTATTGCTAAAGGGATTAAATATTCGAAAAACATGATTTTTCAAAGGTCAAACCATCTTGGCCTATTGAGAATTTTACTCACTGCCACTGAATTAGAATTGCATCGTCAAATTGCGCAACAACCCCTAGCTGATTGAATTTGAAGCCTGCACTCTGGAGACAAATTGGAAATAAATGTACACAACCAACCGCAAGACTGAGTGTACTCTATTTTCTTACTTCATTGTACAAAGCCAGAACTTTGAGAATTCATTTTATAAGGCTGATTTTTGCACCCACTAACCAACAGTCGGAATAGCCGATGTGTAGGCACTAGGAATAGGTTAGGCTAGGCTAGGGTTCGATTCTGCACTGCATCAAATCATTTAGACTAATTTTCAGCCAGTAGTGATTGAAGACTATTTTATATTATTTTTTTCATTTCGTAAATAAAATATCATAAATCATAGCACACCGGCTAAAACAGAGTGTGCTATGGCTACACCAGAGTCTGAATCATGGCTACACCAGAGTCTGAATCATGGCTAAACCAGAGTCTGAATCATGGCTAAACCAGAGTCTGAATCATGGCTACACCAGAGTCTGAATCATGGCTAAACCAGAGTCTGAATCAAGGCTAAACCAGAGTCTGGATCATGGCTAAACCAGAGTCTGAATCATGGCTACACCAGAGTCTGAATCATGGCTAAACCAGAGTCTGAATCATGGCTACACCAGAGTCTGAATCATGGCTAAACCAGAGTCTGAATCATGGCTACACCAGAGTCTGAATCATGGCTACACCAGAGTCTGAATCATGGCTACACCAGAGTCTGAATCAAGGCTAAACCAGAGTCTGAATCATGGCTACACCAGAGTCTGAATCATAGCTAAACCAGAGTCTGAATCATGGCTACACCAGAGTCTGAATCAAGGCTAAACCAGAGTCTGAATCATGGCTACACCAGAGTCTGAATCATGGCTAAACCAGAGTCTGAATCATGGCTAAACGAGAGTCTGGATCATGGCTAAACCAGAGTCTGAATCATGGCTAAACCAGAGTCTGAATCATGGCTACACCAGAGTCTGAATCATGGCTAAACCAGAGTCTGAATCATGGCTAAACCAGAGTCTGAATCATGGCTACACCAGAGTCTGAATCATGGCTAAACCAGAGTCTGAATCAAGGCTAAACCAGAGTCTGGATCATGGCTAAACCAGAGTCTGAATCATGGCTACACCAGAGTCTGAATCATGGCTAAACCAGAGTCTGAATCATGGCTACACCAGAGTCTGAATCATGGCTAAACCAGAGTCTGAATCATGGCTACACCAGAGTCTGAATCATGGCTAACCTAGAGTCTGAATCATGGCTAAACCAGAGTCTGAATCAAGGCTAAACCAGAGTCTGAATCATGGCTACACCAGAGTCTGAATCATAGCTAAACCAGAGTCTGAATCATGGCTACACCAGAGTCTGAATCAAGGCTAAACCAGAGTCTGAATCATGGCTACACCAGAGTCTGAATCATGGCTAAACCAGAGTCTGAATCATGGCTAAACGAGAGTCTGGATCATGGCTAAACCAGAGTCTGAATCATGGCTAAACCAGAGTCTGAATCATGGCTAAACCAGAGTCTGAATCATGGCTAAACCAGAGTCTGAATCATGGCTAAACCAGAGTCTGAATCAAGGCTAAACCAGAGTCTGAATCATGGCTAAACCAGAGTCTGAATCAAGGCTAAACCAGAGTCAGAATCATGGCTAAACCAGAGTCTGAATCATGGCTAAACCAGAGTTTGAATCATAGCTAAACCAGAGTCTGAATCATGGCTACACCAGAGTCTGAATCATGGCTAAACCAGAGTTTGAATCATGGCTAAACCAGAGTCTCAATCATGGCTAAACCAGAGTCTGAATCATGGCTAAACCAGAGTTTGAATCATAGCTAAACCAGAGTGTGAATCATGGCTAAACCAGAGTCTGAATCATGGCTACACCAGAGTCTGAATCATGGCTACACCAGAGTCTGAATCATGGCTACACCAGAGTCTGAATCATAGCTAAACCAGAGTCTGAATCATGGCTAAACCAGAGTCAGAATCATGGCAAAACCAGAGTCTGAATCATGGCTACACCAGAGTCTGAATCATGGCTAAACCAGAGTCTGAATCATGGCTACACCAGAGTCTGAATCATAGCTAAACCAGAGTCTGAATCATGGCTACACCAGAGTCTGAATCATGGCTAAACCAGAGTTTGAATCATAGCTAAACCAGAGTCTGAATCATGGCTAAACCAGAGTTTGAATCATAGCTAAACCAGAGTCTGAATCATGGCTAAACCAGAGTCTGAATCATAGCTAAACCAGAGTCTGAATCATGGCTAAACCAGAGTCTGAATCATGGCTAAACCAGAGTTTGAATCATAGCTAAACCAGAGTCTGAATCATGGCTAAACCAGAGTCTGAATCATGGCTAAACCAGAGTCTGGATCATGGCTAAACCATGCAGAGTCTGAATCATGGCTACACCAGAGTCTGAATCATGGCTAAACCAGAGTCTGAATCAAGGCTAAACCAGAGTCTGAATCATGGCTACACCAGAGTCTGAATCATGGCTAAACCAGAGTCTGAATCATGGCTAAACCAGAGTCTGAATCATGGCTAAACCAGAGTCTGAATCATGGCTACACCAGAGTCTGAATCATGGCTAAACCAGAGTTTGAATCATGGCTAAACCAGAGTCTCAATCATGGCTAAACCAGAGTCTGAATCAAGGCTAAACCAGAGTCTGAATCATGGCTAAACCAGAGTTTGAATCATAGCTAAACCAGAGTCTGAATCATGGCTAAACCAGAGTCTGAATCATGGCTAAACCAGAGTCTGAATCATGGCTAAACCAGAGTCTGAATCAAGGCTAAACCAGAGTCTGAATCATGGCTAAACCAGAGTCTGAATCAAGGCTAAACCAGAGTCTGAATCATGGCTAAACCAGAGTCTGAATCATGGCTACACCAGAGTCTGAATCATAGCTAAACCAGAGTCTGAATCATGGCTAAACCAGAGTTTGAATCATGGCAAAACCAGAGTTTGAATCATAGCTAAACCAGAGTTTGAATCATGGCTAAACCAGAGTCTGAATCATGGCTACACCAGAGTCTGAATCATGGCTCATAGCTAAACCAGAGTCTGAATCATGGCTAAACCAGAGTCTGAATCATGGCTAAACCAGAGTCTGAATCATGGCTACACCAGAGTCTGAATCATGGCTAAACCAGAGTTTAAATCATAGCTAAACCAGCGTCTGAATCATGGCTAAACCAGAGTTTGAATCATAGCTAAACCAGAGTCTGAATCATGGCTAAACCAGAGTCTGAATCATGGCTAAACCAGAGTCTGGATCATGGCTAAACCATGCAGAGTCTGAATCATGGCTACACCAGAGTCTGAATCATGGCTAAACCAGAGTCTGAATCAAGGCTAAACCAGAGTCTGAATCATGGCTACACCAGAGTCTGAATCATGGCTAAACCAGAGTCTGAATCATGGCTAAACCAGAGTCTGAATCATGGCTAAACCAGAGTCTGAATCAAGGCTAAACCAGAGTCTGAATCATGGCTAAACCAGAGTTTGAATCATAGCTAAACCAGAGTCTGAATCATGGCTAAACCAGAGTCTGAATCATGGCTAAACCAGAGTCTGAATCATGGCTAAACCAGAGTCTGAATCAAGGCTAAACCAGAGTCTGAATCATGGCTAAACCAGAGTCTGAATCAAGGCTAAACCAGAGTCTGAATCATGGCTAAACCAGAGTCTGAATCATGGCTACACCAGAGTCTGAATCATGGCTAAACCAGAGTTTGAATCATGGCTAAACCAGAGTCTCAATCATGGCTAAACCAGAGTCTGAATCAAGGCTAAACCAGAGTCTGAATCATGGCTAAACCAGAGTTTGAATCATAGCTAAACCAGAGTCTGAATCATGGCTAAACCAGAGTCTGAATCATGGCTAAACCAGAGTCTGAATCATGGCTAAACCAGAGTCTGAATCAAGGCTAAACCAGAGTCTGAATCATGGCTAAACCAGAGTCTGAATCAAGGCTAAACCAGAGTCTGAATCATGGCTAAACCAGAGTCTGAATCATGGCTACACCAGAGTCTGAATCATAGCTAAACCAGAGTCTGAATCATGGCTAAACCAGAGTTTGAATCATGGCAAAACCAGAGTTTGAATCATAGCTAAACCAGAGTTTGAATCATGGCTAAACCAGAGTCTGAATCATGGCTACACCAGAGTCTGAATCATGGCTCATAGCTAAACCAGAGTCTGAATCATGGCTAAACCAGAGTCTGAATCATGGCTAAACCAGAGTCTGAATCATGGCTACACCAGAGTCTGAATCATGGCTAAACCAGAGTTTAAATCATAGCTAAACCAGCGTCTGAATCATGGCTAAACCAGAGTTTGAATCATAGCTAAACCAGCGTCTGAATCATGGCTAAACTAGATTCTGAATCATGGCTAAACCAGAGTTTGAATCATGGCTAAACCAGAGTTTGAATCATGGCTAACCCAGCGTTTGAATCATAGCTAAACCAGAACTGGTGGATAATCGTCAACTGGGGGATCATGGTAAACTGGGGGATAATTGTCAACTGGGGGATCATTGTCAACTGGAGGATCATTGGCAACTGGGGGATAATTGTCAACTGGGGGATAATTGTCACGGGGAAACATCACCAAATGCGGGATCATAATCAACTAGGGGATCATTGTCAACTAGGGGATCATGTTCAACTGCGGGAACATTGTCAACTGGGATCACCATCAATGGGGGATCATAGTCAACTGAGAGATAATTGTCGACTGGGGGATAATCGTCAACTGGGGGATCATGGTCAACTGGAGGATCATTGTCAACGGGGGGATAATTGTCAACTGGGGGATAATTGTCAACTGGGGAGTCATCATCAAATGCGGGATCATGGTTAACTGGGGGATAATTGTCAACTGGGGGATCATTGTCAACTGGGAGATCATTGTCAATGTCAACTGGGGGATCATTGTCAACTGGGGATCATTGTCAACTGGGGGTTTATCATCACCCGGAGGATCATTGTGAACTGGGGGGATCATTGTCAACTTGTTGATCATCATCAACTGGGGGATCATTGTCAACTGTGGGAACATTGTCAACTGGGGGAACGTTGTCAACTGGAGATTATCATCAATGGGGAGTCATCATTAACTGGGGGATCATTGTCAACTGCGTGATCATCATCAATTGGGGGATTATTGTCAACTCGGGGATCATTGTCAGCTGTGGGAACATTGTCAACTGGGGATCATCATCAATGGGGAGTCATCATTAACTGGGGGATCATTGTCAACTGCGTGATCATCATCAATTGAGGGATTATTGTCAACTGGGGGATCATAATCAACTGCGTGATCATCATCAATTGGGGGATTATTGTCAACGGGGGGATCATTGTCAACTGGGGGATCATTGTCAACTGGGGGATTATTGTCAACTGGGGGATCTTTATCAACTGGGGGATCATTGTCAACTGATCATTGTAGCGTAAAAAGGCTGAAAATGCAGCTGCTAAAAAGTGTATACTGGACGAAATCAAAATATTTCTGCTCCCCGAAGGGGGGCAAAACTTGCTAGTCATTTAGACTAATTTTCAGCCAGTAGTGATTGAAGACTATTTTATATTATTTTTTTCATTTCGTAAATAAAATATCATAAATCATAGCACACCGGCTAAAACAGAGTGTGCTATGGCTACACCAGAGTCTGAATCATGGCTACACCAGAGTCTGAATCATGGCTAAACCAGAGTCTGAATCATGGCTAAACCAGAGTCTGAATCATGGCTACACCAGAGTCTGAATCATGGCTAAACCAGAGTCTGAATCAAGGCTAAACCAGAGTCTGGATCATGGCTAAACCAGAGTCTGAATCATGGCTACACCAGAGTCTGAATCATGGCTAAACCAGAGTCTGAATCATGGCTACACCAGAGTCTGAATCATGGCTAAACCAGAGTCTGAATCATGGCTACACCAGAGTCTGAATCATGGCTACACCAGAGTCTGAATCATGGCTACACCAGAGTCTGAATCAAGGCTAAACCAGAGTCTGAATCATGGCTACACCAGAGTCTGAATCATAGCTAAACCAGAGTCTGAATCATGGCTACACCAGAGTCTGAATCAAGGCTAAACCAGAGTCTGAATCATGGCTACACCAGAGTCTGAATCATGGCTAAACCAGAGTCTGAATCATGGCTAAACGAGAGTCTGGATCATGGCTAAACCAGAGTCTGAATCATGGCTAAACCAGAGTCTGAATCATGGCTACACCAGAGTCTGAATCATGGCTAAACCAGAGTCTGAATCATGGCTAAACCAGAGTCTGAATCATGGCTACACCAGAGTCTGAATCATGGCTAAACCAGAGTCTGAATCAAGGCTAAACCAGAGTCTGGATCATGGCTAAACCAGAGTCTGAATCATGGCTACACCAGAGTCTGAATCATGGCTAAACCAGAGTCTGAATCATGGCTACACCAGAGTCTGAATCATGGCTAAACCAGAGTCTGAATCATGGCTACACCAGAGTCTGAATCATGGCTAACCTAGAGTCTGAATCATGGCTAAACCAGAGTCTGAATCAAGGCTAAACCAGAGTCTGAATCATGGCTACACCAGAGTCTGAATCATAGCTAAACCAGAGTCTGAATCATGGCTACACCAGAGTCTGAATCAAGGCTAAACCAGAGTCTGAATCATGGCTACACCAGAGTCTGAATCATGGCTAAACCAGAGTCTGAATCATGGCTAAACGAGAGTCTGGATCATGGCTAAACCAGAGTCTGAATCATGGCTAAACCAGAGTCTGAATCATGGCTAAACCAGAGTCTGAATCATGGCTAAACCAGAGTCTGAATCATGGCTAAACCAGAGTCTGAATCAAGGCTAAACCAGAGTCTGAATCATGGCTAAACCAGAGTCTGAATCAAGGCTAAACCAGAGTCAGAATCATGGCTAAACCAGAGTCTGAATCATGGCTAAACCAGAGTTTGAATCATAGCTAAACCAGAGTCTGAATCATGGCTACACCAGAGTCTGAATCATGGCTAAACCAGAGTTTGAATCATGGCTAAACCAGAGTCTCAATCATGGCTAAACCAGAGTCTGAATCATGGCTAAACCAGAGTTTGAATCATAGCTAAACCAGAGTGTGAATCATGGCTAAACCAGAGTCTGAATCATGGCTACACCAGAGTCTGAATCATGGCTACACCAGAGTCTGAATCATGGCTACACCAGAGTCTGAATCATAGCTAAACCAGAGTCTGAATCATGGCTAAACCAGAGTCAGAATCATGGCAAAACCAGAGTCTGAATCATGGCTACACCAGAGTCTGAATCATGGCTAAACCAGAGTCTGAATCATGGCTACACCAGAGTCTGAATCATAGCTAAACCAGAGTCTGAATCATGGCTACACCAGAGTCTGAATCATGGCTAAACCAGAGTTTGAATCATAGCTAAACCAGAGTCTGAATCATGGCTAAACCAGAGTTTGAATCATAGCTAAACCAGAGTCTGAATCATGGCTAAACCAGAGTCTGAATCATAGCTAAACCAGAGTCTGAATCATGGCTAAACCAGAGTCTGAATCATGGCTAAACCAGAGTTTGAATCATAGCTAAACCAGAGTCTGAATCATGGCTAAACCAGAGTCTGAATCATGGCTAAACCAGAGTCTGGATCATGGCTAAACCATGCAGAGTCTGAATCATGGCTACACCAGAGTCTGAATCATGGCTAAACCAGAGTCTGAATCAAGGCTAAACCAGAGTCTGAATCATGGCTACACCAGAGTCTGAATCATGGCTAAACCAGAGTCTGAATCATGGCTAAACCAGAGTCTGAATCATGGCTAAACCAGAGTCTGAATCAAGGCTAAACCAGAGTCTGAATCATGGCTAAACCAGAGTTTGAATCATAGCTAAACCAGAGTCTGAATCATGGCTAAACCAGAGTCTGAATCATGGCTAAACCAGAGTCTGAATCATGGCTAAACCAGAGTCTGAATCAAGGCTAAACCAGAGTCTGAATCATGGCTAAACCAGAGTCTGAATCAAGGCTAAACCAGAGTCTGAATCATGGCTAAACCAGAGTCTGAATCATGGCTACACCAGAGTCTGAATCATGGCTAAACCAGAGTTTGAATCATGGCTAAACCAGAGTCTCAATCATGGCTAAACCAGAGTCTGAATCAAGGCTAAACCAGAGTCTGAATCATGGCTAAACCAGAGTTTGAATCATAGCTAAACCAGAGTCTGAATCATGGCTAAACCAGAGTCTGAATCATGGCTAAACCAGAGTCTGAATCATGGCTAAACCAGAGTCTGAATCAAGGCTAAACCAGAGTCTGAATCATGGCTAAACCAGAGTCTGAATCAAGGCTAAACCAGAGTCTGAATCATGGCTAAACCAGAGTCTGAATCATGGCTACACCAGAGTCTGAATCATAGCTAAACCAGAGTCTGAATCATGGCTAAACCAGAGTTTGAATCATGGCAAAACCAGAGTTTGAATCATAGCTAAACCAGAGTTTGAATCATGGCTAAACCAGAGTCTGAATCATGGCTACACCAGAGTCTGAATCATGGCTCATAGCTAAACCAGAGTCTGAATCATGGCTAAACCAGAGTCTGAATCATGGCTAAACCAGAGTCTGAATCATGGCTACACCAGAGTCTGAATCATGGCTAAACCAGAGTTTAAATCATAGCTAAACCAGCGTCTGAATCATGGCTAAACCAGAGTTTGAATCATAGCTAAACCAGAGTCTGAATCATGGCTAAACCAGAGTCTGAATCATGGCTAAACCAGAGTCTGGATCATGGCTAAACCATGCAGAGTCTGAATCATGGCTACACCAGAGTCTGAATCATGGCTAAACCAGAGTCTGAATCAAGGCTAAACCAGAGTCTGAATCATGGCTACACCAGAGTCTGAATCATGGCTAAACCAGAGTCTGAATCATGGCTAAACCAGAGTCTGAATCATGGCTAAACCAGAGTCTGAATCAAGGCTAAACCAGAGTCTGAATCATGGCTAAACCAGAGTTTGAATCATAGCTAAACCAGAGTCTGAATCATGGCTAAACCAGAGTCTGAATCATGGCTAAACCAGAGTCTGAATCATGGCTAAACCAGAGTCTGAATCAAGGCTAAACCAGAGTCTGAATCATGGCTAAACCAGAGTCTGAATCAAGGCTAAACCAGAGTCTGAATCATGGCTAAACCAGAGTCTGAATCATGGCTACACCAGAGTCTGAATCATGGCTAAACCAGAGTTTGAATCATGGCTAAACCAGAGTCTCAATCATGGCTAAACCAGAGTCTGAATCAAGGCTAAACCAGAGTCTGAATCATGGCTAAACCAGAGTTTGAATCATAGCTAAACCAGAGTCTGAATCATGGCTAAACCAGAGTCTGAATCATGGCTAAACCAGAGTCTGAATCATGGCTAAACCAGAGTCTGAATCAAGGCTAAACCAGAGTCTGAATCATGGCTAAACCAGAGTCTGAATCAAGGCTAAACCAGAGTCTGAATCATGGCTAAACCAGAGTCTGAATCATGGCTACACCAGAGTCTGAATCATAGCTAAACCAGAGTCTGAATCATGGCTAAACCAGAGTTTGAATCATGGCAAAACCAGAGTTTGAATCATAGCTAAACCAGAGTTTGAATCATGGCTAAACCAGAGTCTGAATCATGGCTACACCAGAGTCTGAATCATGGCTCATAGCTAAACCAGAGTCTGAATCATGGCTAAACCAGAGTCTGAATCATGGCTAAACCAGAGTCTGAATCATGGCTACACCAGAGTCTGAATCATGGCTAAACCAGAGTTTAAATCATAGCTAAACCAGCGTCTGAATCATGGCTAAACCAGAGTTTGAATCATAGCTAAACCAGCGTCTGAATCATGGCTAAACTAGATTCTGAATCATGGCTAAACCAGAGTTTGAATCATGGCTAAACCAGAGTTTGAATCATGGCTAACCCAGCGTTTGAATCATAGCTAAACCAGAACTGGTGGATAATCGTCAACTGGGGGATCATGGTAAACTGGGGGATAATTGTCAACTGGGGGATCATTGTCAACTGGAGGATCATTGGCAACTGGGGGATAATTGTCAACTGGGGGATAATTGTCACGGGGAAACATCACCAAATGCGGGATCATAATCAACTAGGGGATCATTGTCAACTAGGGGATCATGTTCAACTGCGGGAACATTGTCAACTGGGATCACCATCAATGGGGGATCATAGTCAACTGAGAGATAATTGTCGACTGGGGGATAATCGTCAACTGGGGGATCATGGTCAACTGGAGGATCATTGTCAACGGGGGGATAATTGTCAACTGGGGGATAATTGTCAACTGGGGAGTCATCATCAAATGCGGGATCATGGTTAACTGGGGGATAATTGTCAACTGGGGGATCATTGTCAACTGGGAGATCATTGTCAATGTCAACTGGGGGATCATTGTCAACTGGGGATCATTGTCAACTGGGGGTTTATCATCACCCGGAGGATCATTGTGAACTGGGGGGATCATTGTCAACTTGTTGATCATCATCAACTGGGGGATCATTGTCAACTGTGGGAACATTGTCAACTGGGGGAACGTTGTCAACTGGAGATTATCATCAATGGGGAGTCATCATTAACTGGGGGATCATTGTCAACTGCGTGATCATCATCAATTGGGGGATTATTGTCAACTCGGGGATCATTGTCAGCTGTGGGAACATTGTCAACTGGGGATCATCATCAATGGGGAGTCATCATTAACTGGGGGATCATTGTCAACTGCGTGATCATCATCAATTGAGGGATTATTGTCAACTGGGGGATCATAATCAACTGCGTGATCATCATCAATTGGGGGATTATTGTCAACGGGGGGATCATTGTCAACTGGGGGATCATTGTCAACTGGGGGATTATTGTCAACTGGGGGATCTTTATCAACTGGGGGATCATTGTCAACTGATCATTGTAGCGTAAAAAGGCTGAAAATGCAGCTGCTAAAAAGTGTATACTGGACGAAATCAAAATATTTCTGCTCCCCGAAGGGGGGCAAAACTTGCTAGTAAAAAATCTAAATATAATTATCTGATAACTATCTAAAATAATGATAAGAATTAGGAGAAAAATCACAAATCTATTGGAAAAAATGCATTTAATAAAGAAATAATTTCTAGTAATCAGCTTTCATTCAGTTAAATAGCTGCCTTACATCTCTTAATTAAAAATTAGATATATGCATTTAATTAACCTCAAAACAATGTTAGTAACTAGTTTTACTGGATGGCGCGTTTCAGCTCCAAACTTGGCGTATATTTTGCAATTGAAAAAACTGCAGGATTAGCTTGTATTAGATTACTAACTTCAAATTAGTACGAGCACTTGTAAAGCAATGGTATCAGCGGAAATATTTTATTTCTTCCAGCTAGTAGCAAACATACTAACCGCAATTGCGCTTTTTACATGGTAAATAAGAGTACACAGTGCTGCATTTTATATAAAAGAATGTGTAGTAAATTAATGTAACGGCTGTAATGTAATGTAAATTAATTGCCGGTGGTAATATTATACTCACAGACATTTTATAATTTATTCTTAACAGACAATTTACATAGAAACTTTACATCGAACTTGTAAATTGTTTATTTAGAAGTCTAAAGCGCAGATGTACAATGCCAATTTTACAAGAATGCCAATTGTAAAAAGCAGGCGACGTCGAGGGATTCCCGGTAAATAAGACGTTCTATAAATAGCCACAAGTAGGACCCTCTCGACCAATCGAATTTCGTTATCTCGCCACGCTATTTACTCGTAGAAGATTAGCCAACCGCTCCGTTCTCTCGTCTCTCTCTTCGCCCCTATGGAATCCGAACGCGCTGCGCATTCTGCACACTTACGACGAGGCATCGGCTGCGGCATCGGGCAAGTCGTCTATAGCCGGCGTCACAGTTTTCCCGTTTGTCGACCCGTCGACAACGCCGGCCGCTACGACGACATCGGCGGCGCCGACAACAATATCGGCGGAGTCTGTCAACGGCAGCGGAGCAGGCGGCAGAGGCGGCTTGGGTGACAAAAAGCTGCGAATCTCCTACAAGGCTTCAAAAGGCGACAATGCGCCGCACCAGTCACCAGAAGAGGATCCGGCAGTGGTAAACCTAGAATGTTTTTTGTTAGTTCCCCCCCCCCCGAATCAGACAGTGCCGTATAGTTTCCTTCAGCTATGACCGTGTGTTTCTGCAATCCTCGATCTTTTTAATTGTTTGATCTTACGAGTAGATATTACATCTATACCTATCGAGACATTCGGATAGAAATACCCTCGTAAATATGTTGATAAGATCTGCATTCTACTGTCTTGTAGATACTTGTAGATCACGAATAGATGTACACTAGACCTCGATAAATCTAAAGTTTATCTCGTATAGATCAACGCAAAGTATTTAAACCACCATCTCAATGTCTGAAGGTACAATGTATAGTCATGCTTGAACAATTGCAAAACAGAATTAAGCTGTTGCATCTGAAAGTCACCTTTATTTGCACAAAAGCATTATTTTCAACACTCCTTTGGTTTCTCTATGGTAAAACAACACAATTCTTTGTTTGAGTTAAAACGCAAATGTTTTATCCTGACTTAACCTTTTCACTGCAAAATTTAATTTGCACTATTCAAGATCCAAATGGAGGTGAGTTATTTAAAAGGGCGTTTAAAGGGCGAAAGATTAAAATTTTGCGTGCGGTGTGGTTTTACTAGAAATCTTTAGATCATCTCTCGCATTTGTAAATCGATTGTTTTTTCATATTTGTTTTATTTTTTAAAAATTTACTAAACGTAAAAACTTAAACGACCGCAAAATCTATTTATTAAAACAAAAATTGTGTAAATGCGCATATTTCTAAAAATGTTTAAAGCGCTTTTTTTGCATGACTCTTACTTTATATAGAGCTCTATTTCTTTTAGAATAGTATATTTTTATAAGATGATAAAGTTTAGCTCATTAATTTTTTATTAAAACTTTCAAACTTTCAGAAAAATCGTTTGTTCGCCTCAGTGGCTCAAGCGGCTTACGATATAAGAGACAACGAAACGGTAAGTTAAAGCGAATCTAGTTGATAAATTAAATATCAATTGTCAGTAAATATTAAATCGAATCGATCAATAATTAAGTTTGCCCATAAATCAACTAATCAACTAATCAATAGATCAACCAGTTAGTTCTAGGCTAAATCAATAAATTTAAGTTCATAAGATCTATCAGTCAACAAACCGATCAATGATCAAAATTCATCAGCGAATAAATCAAATAATTAATCAGTCGGTTAATGAATTAGTTACCAGTTAAATCAGTTAAATTAACCCATCCTTTAATAAAATCCTAACAACCAACCAACCAATCAATCAACCAACCAACCAATCAATCAATCGATCAGCTAATCAATCAATCAATCGATCAGTTAATCAATCAATCAATCGATCAGTTAATCAATCAATCAATCAATCAAATAATCAATCAATCAATCAATCAATCAACCAATCAATCAATCAACCCATCAATCAATCAACCAATCAATCAATCAACCAATCAATCAACCAATCAATCAATCAACCCATCAATCAATCAACCAATCAATCAATCAACCAATCAATCAACCAATCAATCCACGTAGATCAACCGTGGCATCGGCCGCCTCATAGGCGTGGCCGGGCTAGACGTGCCCACGGACCATTTCGAGCGGCTCGGTCCAGCCTGGGAGCTCGGCCCATTGGCTTACATATTCATCGTCACCAACAACGGCCACGTGTTGTTTCACCCGGAGTTCAGGCCGTTCGATGTAAACCCTGATTGATTTCTGAATTCCGCCAATTTTTCGTGCTAATAACTGCTCATTCTTCATCACTGCCCCTGCTCACTCCCGCCTGCAGAAGGAGGGAAATCTCAGACTGTTCTTCAACAATCGCGACGTGGCCGAAATCGAAGTGCCAGCAGACGAAGCGCCTCTGTACAATTCGCCCAGCTACCTGCTGCCACTCAGGCTTAATCTTATCGATCGTCTGGAAGGCGTGGATCAGCTGCTTCGAATCAGGACCTACGAAGATTTTGTGAGCACCTGTCAGACAGGGATGTCACCTTATTAGACAGGAGTGTCACCTTGTTAGACAGGAGTGTCACCTGTTAGACAGGAGTGTCACCTGTTAGACAGGAGTGTCACCTGTTAGACAGGAGTGTCACCTTGTCAGACAGGAGTGTCACCTGTTAGACAGGAGTGTCACCTTGTCAGACAGGAGTGTCACCTGTTAGACAGGAGTGTCACCTGTTAGACAGGAGTGTCACCTGTTAGATTTAGGTTTCTATCAAATTTCAATTGCTTGATAAACTGAAAACCCGGCAGACCCGCGGTTTCAAGCGCGAGTTCAAGTACTTCTATTCGCCAATCAATTCAACATCGCCGGACGGCAGTGTGTCTCGGGCTACGCCATTCTCGATGGCCTTGGCACTGCCGTGGAAGTCTGGAAGGCAGTCGCCGCCGCCGCTGGTTTATCGCAGGTCCGACTCGCCGATACCAGCTGAAGGTGTCAGTCAGCAGTGGCTTGGGCGACTCCTGCAGCTCGGGCCCAACGGCACCGCGAACTGCGCTCCGGTGGCAGACGCCGGGCACTACGGCATCGGCCTAAGCGGCTTCGAGTTCTGCGAGTTTCCTCCCCACCTTCTGGCACAGTACAACGCTAATCCCATCTGCGCACTGGAACGGGTGCTCATGATTGCTGAGCACAATAGAACTCGCATGAAATGTTCGGCCGAGTTTCTCAAACGAGTCGTGATTGACGCGCTTAGCACGGAAACTGCTAAGGATATTTGGCGCGCTGTGGACAATGCCACGATTCAGGTGAGACTGGAGACAGTGGTGTAGTGACAGTGGTCGGTTTGAGATCCCCGGCCCACAGCCCTATTAAGTAAAATATTATCGATCACTGAATCAGGCGTTAGGACGCTCTGTTGCAGTCAGGGACTGGTGGCGTTAGGACGCTCACACAGTACTTCTAAGATTATTACAGTACTCCGTGCGGACCTGGCACCCCGAAAGGACAGACACAAATACAGTGCTTACCGGTCGGGACGCACGATAGGATGGCAGGATGACGCTGAATGTATTTGTCGGCAATTTTTGCACTTTAATAAACCATGCACTCGGAATCACTATTCAATAATCACTTCGCTATGCAATAAATTGAGCCTTCGCCGTAAGAGACCGTCTTTACGGCACGATCTTTGAAAGTTCGCAAGGGGGAGAGCGGTAGCCTTGGCCCGGGCAGAAAACGATACCTTAAGGGCTGCCAAGGGGGCAGACAGGGGCGGAGCACAAACAAAGCCTACAGCGCGCTGGGGGGTAGGGTTGTACGCGCTGGACGGGTGGACGGGCAAAGCTACGCAGAGCTGATTGGCGTGAGGGCAAAGCCACGGAGGGCTGGGGTAGGATAGGCACACAATGCCCGCGCCCAGCCAATCAGATGGCGGCACCGGGCACTCTGAGCCAAGACGGCGCTGGGTGAGGAAGGCCTAACAAAACCACAAGGCCAGAGACCCGGCATTACAGTGGTATAACGAGAACTGATACAGGTAAAACCATAGACACACACACACACACAAAACACCATATACGCACAGGTGCAATAATAGACGCACACCAGGTGAAACCATAGACACATTAACGAGACACAAGAGATCCACTCACAGGTAACACCATAGACACACAAACGAGACACAAGAGACCCACTCACAGGTAACACCATAGAAACACAAACGAGACACAAGAGACCCACTCACAGGTAACACCATAGAAACACAAACGAGACACAAGAGACCCACTCACAGGTAACACCATAGACACACAAACGAGACACAAGAGATCCACTCACAGGTAACACCATAGAAACACAAACGAGACACAAGAGACCCACTCACAGGTAACACCATAGACACACAAACGAGTCACAAGAGACCCACTCACAGGTAACACCATAGACACACAAGTGACTCAACGCGAATGGTCTCGAACTCCCTCAGAGCTCAGGCATCAGCCTGTTCTTTCTGTGGACCAGCTCGGGCCTGTCGCGCTGGTTCAACCGTACAATGCCGCTGCGACCAAGTTTTATGGCCAATCAACGGAACGCATCTCGCGAAGAGATCTACGAGAAGACGGCGCTGCTATCCACGGAGTCGGAGGGCATCCAGTCGGTGTTAACGGTGCCCTCCAGCCAGGAGGTGATGGCCAACATCAAAGCCAACGACACCTTTCCCAAGGCCTTCCCAGTCTACTTGACGTCTTTGATTCGTTCCAGCGGATCATCGGGCTCCTGGACACCCGTGGGTGTCGCCGGAATCGAACTCGACTATGCCAAGCTTGAGGAGACTTTCATCAGAGTTACAAACAGCTGCTCAACAGCTGGCGAGACTGGCTGTGTCACCTGCTCGCAGCTGAATGTCCAGTGCTACCTATTAGATCGCAGCGGTTTCGTAGCAGTCTCCGAGGTGCGTCAGGATGTGGGCAAAGGATTTGATCAGGTTAATTGTGCCGCAATGAAGACTCTGATTCGCAAGGGCTACTTCGAGAGGTGAGTCCGGTTCTGAATTACTGTCGAACCCAAGTTACCCGCGATTTTTTTATACCATTCCCATAACTTCACCCTGACTTTTCAGCATGCAGGCATTTGACTATCAGTCCATTTGCACCAATGTCACCATTCTGACTAAACGGGCCTCACTAACTATGCAAAATGTGAGTTCTAATATGATTTACTCAATCCGCTTTCATATTTTAGCTTCCCTTCTCTCTAATCTACTTTTATCCCATTAGCTACCATTCTCCCCAATCTACTTTTATCCCATTAGCTACCATTCTCCCCATTCTACTTTTATCCCATTAGCTACCATTCTCCCCAATCTACTTTTATCCCATTAGCTACCATTCTCCCCAATCTACTTTTATCCCATTAGCTACCATTCTCCCCATTCTACTTTTATCCCATTAGATACCATTTTCCCCATTCTACTTTTATCCCATTAGCTACCATTCTCCCCAATCTACTTTTATCCCATTAGCTACCATTCTCCCCAATCTACTTTATCCCATTAGCTACCATTCTCCCCATTCTCCCCATTCTTTTATCCCATTAGCTACCATTCTCCCCATTCTACTTTTATCCCATTAGCTACCACAGTCCCCATTCTACTTTTATCCCATTAGCTACCATTCTCCCCAATATACTTTTATCCCATCAGCTACCATTCTCCCCAATCTACTTTTATCCCATTAGCTACCATTCTCCCCATTCTACTTTTATCCCATTAGCTACCATTCTCCCCATTCTACTTTTATCCCATTAGCTACCATTCTCCCCATTCTACTTTTATCCCATTAGCTACCATTCTCCCCATTCTACTTTATTCCATTAGCTACCATTCTCCCCAATCTACTTTTATCCCACTAGCTACCATTCTCCCCAATCTACTTTTATCCAATTAGCTACCGTTCTCCCCAATCTACTTTTATCCCATTAGCTACCGTTCTCCCCAATCTACTTTTATCCCATTAGCTACCATTCTCCCCAATCTACTTTTATCCCATTAGCTACCATTCTCCCCATTCTACTTTTACCCCATTAGCTACCATTCTCCCCAATCTACTTTTATCCCATTAGCTACCATTCTCCCATTCTACTTTTATCCCATTAGCTACCATTCTCCCCAATCTACTTTTATCCCATTAGCTACCATTCTCCCCTATCTTCTTTTATCCCATTAGCTACCATTCTCCCCAACCTACTTTTATCCCATTAGCTACCATTCTCCCCAATCTACTTTATCCCATTCTTGGCTGCCCTTCGTAGACGAGTCAAAATTTTCGCACACCACCCCAAAAAACCTTTCAGCCAATCAGATTGGTTTCCAAGTTCACTGGTTGGCTGCTGCTGCAGACATATCTGTGAGTGCATATTCTTGTTTTTCACTATTGAAAAATGTATTACAGAATTCTAACAAAACTAATTTAAACCCGATTTTCGTCATTTTAGCATCCTCTCAGATTCTGCTGTTTCAATATTCCAAGCTCTGGCTCAGGCAGCTGAAGGTACGTTTTTATTTTTATTTTTATTTTCATTCAGAACGGAAAATTTCAGACCGTGTTTCGTGGAATTTCAGGGCAATTGGTAAAGTATTTTAGGAGATACAGAAAAAGATGTGGGTATTTTAAATACTCAAATGTACCCCTGGTTTTTCTACTGTTAAAGCATGGGTATTACTCGTACTGTTCTTTTGCCATAGACATTTTTGCGTAACCTGCTCCTATTGCTCGAAGCTTTTTAACGGGTGGTTAATGGCGCCATTATCTGCTTGGGGAAAGTTAACCGGACATTAATTTATCTGTGACCATTTCTGCCCGCCTGTCTAGGGCGCCATTAGGAGGCATAGGTATTGTACCATGACTACGTGGCTATCGGGCGGGCTGATATTCGATTATTGCCATAGACGATGTCATTTTGGCCCGAAAAGTTGGGCCGATAATGGATTATTTTTGTGTATTTTAACGTATAGCCACATACTATAAGCCACATAGTCTATGGTACAATCACAGTATTACCCAGGCTTTGCGGGCGATAATGAGAAATCCCTCGGGCGCCTTCGGCGCCCTCTGGCTTTCCCATTATCGCCCTGAAAGCCTGGGTAATAATATACTATTAACGTAGCATTCCAGTTCGGTATGGTTTGGCCATAGACTTTGGATAGGATTTTTATCGAAATGTGAACACTCAATTAACTAAACTATATAATATACTGAAATATAACACACCCTGCCTCCTCAAGACGCAGTCGTGGCAGTCCTGGGCGATCCGCAGCCAACGACACCATTCGTCCGCCTGACCAAGGAGCAATGCGACACCATCGAGAAGGAGAAGCCGCGCACCCTGCTGCAGCTTAGAGAAGAAATTGACACCAAAGTCGACGAGGTTGTCGCTAGAATTCGCGGCAAACCAAATCCGTTGGACAAGACGGCCGAGGTCAAGAAGACGCTGATGCAGCCGTATTGCATAGCAATGCAAAGCGGAGACCAAGAGGCCTGCGCGCACCTGTGCAAGCGGCTTCGTCAGAAGCTTGACATCAACATCTTCGTTGACCTGCTGGGTAACTGTCCTAAGCGAGTTGCGAAGGAGGTCGACTGCATCTTGCGCCGGAACATGGTGAAGCGGATAGCAACCTCGGCGTCAGCTGGGGACGGCAGCTCGTACGTCAAGAGCTGCTCAGAAGACTTCGGCTACTGCCACAGTCCGGCCGACGGTTGTTCAACAGCCAGCGACACGTCATTGTAATTATTGCTGTCTTGCTTGTGTAAATCTGCACTTACTAAATGTCATAGGCCTTCTGATGAACCTACTAGACAACTCAATCAAAATCTAGAACGAGTCTTCAACAACTCAAACGCTACTCTAACAACTCAACCGATACTCTAACAACTCAAACGCTACTCTAACAACTCAAACGCTACTTTAACAACTCAACCGATACTCTAACAACTCAAACGCTACTCTAACAACTCAAACGCTACTCTAACAACTCAACCGATACTCTAACAACTCAAACGATACTGTAACAACTCAAACGATACTGTAACAACTTAAACGATACTCTAACAACTCTAACAACTCAAACGATACTCTAACAACTCAAGCGCCTCTTCTTTAACGTCTCGAGCGACTCTATCGCCAAATTAACACGTTTCATAACATTTTTAAGTCGCGTGTGAGAAACGTTTCGATACAAATGGCCATCAAAAAAACTATATTTTTTCTTATCGTGAATGGTTGCTGGAAAGATAAGACTTCTCACCAGTCTCAACAATGCTTATTTTCAGCAAAATCCATGTTCGAGACGTGCCTAAAACAAATCTAGTCTTTGTCGCTGTCGAGGGCGATCCGAACTGCAACTGCCGCGGCTGCAGCGACATCATCGGCGTCACGGAGCTGAAGTCCGGCCCAAGCAACTATACCAAGCCGCGACCTCCGAGAGCACAGCCGCCATGGGGAGTGAAAGACATTCGGCTGCAGGTGAGACAGATTATTGTTCTAGAAAATCTACTCATTTTACCAGGATGATTTTAAGAATCAAGTATTTTTGACGCTAAAACAATCAACCAGGTCGCTAGCTGTCCAGAACATCAAGAAATTCAATTTCTGACAGAAACAAGGCGCACTTTTCCCATTCAGTCAAGTCAAATCGATGACGGCTTTGCGTGGCTCCCAAAGACCAATAGGAGAAAAGGGACGGGAAACTAGGTTTCTTAGAAACATTTTTGGAGGCCGTTTCGTCGCTAAAAAATTCACTATCGAGATAAAATTTACTCCACTTCCTTTTTAGTGACTATTGATTGGAGGTGGACCAAATGCTATTTTGAGTCATCGATTTCTGTCAAGCTTTATTTGAGAAAACAGCGATGGGAAACAATAGAACATGGGTCGGCAAACTCCGGCCCGCGGGCCAGATGCGGCCCTCGAAGCTCCCAAATCCGGCCCGTTGCCCCTTCTAACGTCTGCAGTGTCCTGTTTCATCTCTCCCCTGTCTTATCTCTCCCGTATCTCATCTCTCCCGTGTCTCATCTCTCCCGTGTCTAATCTCTCCCGTGTCTCATCTCTCCCGTGTCTAATCTCTCCCGTGTCTCATCTCTCCCCTATCTCATATTTATACAGTCAATGCGGCCCGTTGTCGTCTTTTAGGTTCTCTCTTTGGCCCGCCAGCAAACAAGTTTGCCTACCCCTGCAATAGAACCAGCCTTCAACCATATAGCTTTTTGTTTTTCTACATTCTCTATGATCTGGCTTGATATTCCTATTGTTAATTAATTGTAAACCAACAGGACAATGCCACAGTGTGCAGCAAAGACGCATTAATTGGACGACAAGCCGTGGGACACATCAGTATTCTTTCCGTAGCCTTCATAGCTACGCTGGTTCGATCGATGACTTGAAAAGATAACTGCAGTTCTCATTCAACCTTTAGTGTGCTGTTTTTTATAGATGAACTAACAAAATAACTTGTGATAATTGTAAATCTAGTATTCCGATTCTCAATGACTGAATGTTTTAAGTAGATGAATGTGTGCTTACCTGTCTAAAGCAATTTAGAATTGCTTTAACACTGGCAACCTGTCAGACAGAATAGTATATTATTAAAAAGGTGGTTATCTATTAGATATGAGATTTTAGCGTACAAATAGCGACGTTAGACAGGTTATTACACTGTCCTAATAGCGGTTTCACCTGTTAGACAGGTTATTGCACTGTCCTAATAGCGGTTTCACCTGTTAGACAGGTTATTGCACTGTCCTATTAGCGGTTTCATCTGTTAGACAGGTTATTACACTGTCCTATTAGCGGTTTCATCTGTTAGGTTATTTCAGTACTGTTAAAATAGCGGGTACCTGCTAGACTGGTAATTCTATAGTCCTAATAGCGGTTACCTGTTAGACAGGCTATTACACTGTCCTAATAGCGGGTACCTGATAGACAGGTTATAATCCTGTTCTAAAAAAGGGCTTATCTGTTAGACTGGCAGTTGTACTGTTCTTAAAGTGGTTAGAATCAGACCACAAGAACTAGCGAATCTAACTATAGTGGTTGTTAGAATCGTACCTGTTAGATTTAAGTTTTTAGCATACTTGTTAGTGTACTGAGGAATTCGATTACAGATTGGTAAATGTGTGGCAAAAATTATTACAAATGAATATAGGATTATCAGCATTTCATCCATCATTCGTATGTGTAGCATAAATATCAAATAGCATTGACAGCTATTCATGGTCATGCATAGACAACTTTTTAGTTTAGACAGAACGTGATTTACTGTTGTTTTTGTGATAATATTCAAGATGAAAGATGATGATCCTTTGTTTTTTTCAGCTTTCTCAACTAGCTTATATTATATCACGAACACTCGTAATGAAAGAAAAAAAATCATTTTTTGCATAAGTTACATTATTTTATTTTTTACTCATACTGTCAGCGCAGTCTTATATAGTCTAGTACTTCTGTTATACAAATATCTGCTCTTCACTCTATAAGTATTTTTTATTCACCCACTTAATGACACAGACTTCTAATTACTAATAATCATTCATATCGATAATCTAATAGGTCAGATTTTTGTTTACATAATACCTGTTTGTGTTGGTTTGACTTATTTTTGTCTCATTGTGCGGCAGACTCATTCCTAACCAAAGTAAAAAACGGTAAGACAGAAAGACACCAAGAAGAAAATATAGGTTTTCCAATTTTCTTTGTCAAATTAGTTGTTTTTATTCCGCCATCGCTAGGTAAGTCCAACAAGCAGCAGAAGCAAAAGCTAATGATTAGACAATATTGATTAGTTTTGAAACCGGATTTAAACAATAGATAAACCGCTTTATTGGCAATGCTTTGAACAATAAAAAATAAACCCAAGTCTAGAACGGATTGCAAGAAGTTCAATTAATAGTCAAGTTGTCTAATTAATTTAATATTCGTCTGTAATGTCTAAACCAACCTGAATTAGTTTGAACAGTTCCACAATATAATACCTGTTATTAAGTCTAAATTGTTTTTATTTATTACTTAAGCGAGCAGAGGCTGCTGCTGCTGTTGCTGAGGCTCGTCTGCTCAGATCGCTCGGCTTCCTCTCTCACTGAAATTGTTGAGAAGAATCACTTGTAGACTGACATGAAAACATGCGAATCAGTGATATTGCGAAGGCATTTGTAACATGTGAATCAGGGATATTGTGAAGACATTTGTAACATGTGAATCAGGGATATTGTGAAGACCTTGGTAGCTTGTGAATCAGGGATATTGTGAATACCTTGTTAGCTTGTGAATCAGGGATATTGTGAAGACATTTGTAACATGTGAATCAGGGATATTGTGAAGACCTTGGTAGCTTGTGAATCAGGGATATTGTGAAGACCTTGGTAGCTTGTGAATCGAGTATATTTTTAAGACGATGATGAGAAGCTGTGAAACGGGAAGACCCTGACATTATGAGAGTACATAGTAAATACATTTTATTACAAACAAAAGTGACTTACGCATTTTTCCTCGATGAGACCATCCTTAAACAGCAGAAAGTACGGTGTCAAGCCGTCTTCGCGGTAATCCATCAGCACCACCATGCCGTCGGGGTCCATGTGCTCGCCAGTGAAGAATTGCCAATTGCTGAAGTTGGCCAGGATGCGTTCTTTGACAATCTTTTGAGCGCCAGCCTTGAAATCTTCAACTCGGCTAGGATTGGTCTCTTCCAGTTTCTTCTCAATGCGCTTCAGGTAGCCCTTCAGGTAAGCCAGGTAGCTCTTCTTGTCGAACTGAGTCTCAACCAGTTGGTGACTGTGGACAACGTTGATCTTGGTCTCGACAGCGTCATCGGTGCCTTCGGTAGCTTCCTCGGCCGAGGCGTTGCCACCGATCATGCGATCATCGATGGCGTTGTTAACGTTGATGCTCTTGCCTTCAATTTCTAGAACGATGCCATCGACCTCCTTGGTCGGATAGGAGTCCGATGCCAACTCGTCACCTGGGGGGCGTGTTAAAGATCAAGTTTGCTATCGTAGTTTCGAAACGATATTACTAACGTTTTCTGATGACAAATGTAGAAAATAAACAGAAAGTTTGAATATTAACAGAACTATATAACATTAATATAATATTAAACTCGAACTAATTTAGTCATTATAGTCTTTAGTTCGTGGATCTAATGCTGTTGTTTCTAAAAATCCTGTGGAGGCCCATGGACTTGCTGGTACATAAGCAAATTTGTTTGATCGACTCGTTATCTGCCTCTAGTGCCAATTCACTCATGAAAGATAAGCCACCGAGCACCAACCATGACAGCGTATCTCAAGGTGTTAGCTGCAACAAGCATTTCTGCCTTGGAACTGCTTCAGCCTGCTAAGACTGAAAAGGCAGTTGCACAAATGCCAAATTTACCGAGGCAAGAAGTCATCCAAGGATCAACACACCAACAAACCACAACTCAAATGCAGGTGTTTCATGTGACAACTGTACAGTGCACTTAGTGTGCACATGGTTGTAGGCTCTATAGATCAGGGAATACAATGTAATGGTGGAACATTGCTGTTGTTCCACTAATTATTAGTGCAATCTGGAAATGGTAGCCATACAGATTGTGAGAAATTACTTGTCTGTACCCCTAAGTATAGCCTTTACTTTCAGGAAGCAGCAGATAACAATATAGTGTTATTGTGTTATTATACAATAAAGAAAACAATGCACAGCATGTTTGGTCAACTAGTTTTGGCAGTCTGATAGGCCTAGATTAATTAATAGACTCTGAAATCCTCTTAAGTCTTTATCATCTAGAGTTCTCTTGTATTTCTAATGTATAAGCTATACTATAATCAGTAGCTAAGCTAACTGATACAATATGTAAATCTGTTATTATTAAACAGCATTATTTAATTCTTTTTTTCATCCTAGTAGAACCTAGCCTTTGATCCAGGGTTGCCATGCATTTTGGTGCCTATGCATTTTGGTACAGTTAAAAGTTGTCACAGCTAAAATCAACCAACAAAAAATTTAATCAAATACTAAGACAGTAGTGAGCCTTGCACCCATTATACATATATATAACAATTGTATATACAATTGTTAGAAATGACACACCTTACCTAGAAAACAAAACAACAAAATAACAACAAAGTAAAAGCTTAAGTAGGGTAATGTATCATCAACCAAACAGTGTATCTTCAAAACAGAACAAGAATTTTGACTCTTTCCTTGGTCTTGTGCAAGACAGAAACAAGCTATTGTATTTCACAGAACAACTATTTTGAATGTCAATGAAATTATTTACAAGCTAAGGCATGACATGCAATGAAGCATTAAAAGGAAAGAAAGATATGAATGTTTCAGTAGAAATTTTTATCACAAAAGCATACTTTTTAACAGCATTTTTTCAGGATGTACTTTAGACTATGATTGTATGTGGTTGCTTTCCAATTAAATTACCATAAATGTAGTTATTTATAGAGCATGAAAAATGCTTTCAAATGACATAATTCATGATAGATCACTCCTTAAAATAAGATTAAACCACTCACTCAAATTTTAAAACTGAACATCAAATTCTCTGTTTGGTTTGAAGATACATGAAAATCATTGTTTGGTTTTAGGTGAAAAACATGAATAACTTTTTTTCTATTTGACAAAATTGCAAAAGAAGATACTATTTAGAAAGACAAAACAGTTTTCTATAACTTGGCTTTTGATTTATCATGATATCTTAAATAGAAAATCTGTAGCTTAGGTTTGAAGTTTAAAAAATGCATATTCTTGTTCAATTGATGATACATTACCCTAAGTACCATTTGCATATATATATATATATAAATATATAAAAAATAGTTAGGTAGGTAGAAACCAGAATACATGAAATGAACAATTAAATTAAAATGTTTTTCTGCTATGACAACAGAAAACTCAAACTCTACACTGGCCCTCGCTGCTCAGGGCCATACACTAGGATATGAGCTAACATTAACTCAAAGATAATATGATAAAATTTAAATAGCAGCAGCAACTCAGCTTGTTCTGTTAGCATAGTTTATATTTAGAGGGTGGGCCTACATGTACAGTGAGAAGAAGCAAGGATAGAGCAGAGAGAAGGATATGGGAGGCTTTACACAGGACCAGTTGTTTTTCATCCTGCATTGCAATTGCTGTTTCCATGGCATTCTCAGCCTCCTCATCATTTGTGTGGTTGCCTCCTAGTCAAGCTGTACTGTTTGGTAGGTATCTTTTCTCTTTTAAGTTGAAACAAAAAAAAACAAAAAAGAACCAAAAAACACAAGCATAGAAATGCCTGGCAACTGATTTAGGGTCTCGCCTAGGGGAGCATTCCCTAGGGTTAGCATCCCTATGCAAAACAATAGTATAAGTAATTGTTTATTGGACATTTCAGCCTGTCAATTTTTGAACTGAGAGCCAAAAAATGTGACAAATAATATGCCTACTAAAAAACTTGCAAAGTTAGCTGTTTCTATTCTAGGAATCTATTTGAATGGTCTCCTAAATTAGCTAGCTTCTATTTGATAAGTAAATAACTAATTTGACCATAGATTGGCTAGTAAATAAAGAAACTAAACTGAAGCCAGGCTTTTGCAGCCTAAAGCTTGAAGGCCAAAACTTGCTTAAAAACTAATGAAGTTATAAGAAGTGTTAGCTAAGAAGTGTCATTGCATCTATGCATCCAAAAAGGAGCCAGAAACTAAGGCATACCTGAAACTATATCCTTGTAGATAAGCATTTTTGTCTACTAATAATTTGCAAGCCGAAATTACAGGTAACGCTCAACGCGACGCTTCACAAGACTACTCAGAGTGACTAATCAGTAAAGTCAAGAAGCGTAATTTCAGTTTGAATTTACATAGCCTTTGTTGAGTGTCAGAGCATAATAAAATAATATATATATAATACATGATATCTAGCCTTTAAAGATTTGCACTACTAGTTTTTTTAAGTCACCATTACGCTGAAATGAACTGTTTCGTTTAAACCTTTGATTTCTGTGAAACAAGTTTACGCAGTGATTTAATATTACGCATGATTTTACAACTTAAAAGGTTCTTATATAATATTTACACATCAAAGCACAGTGCAGCAATCTAAAAAGAAGCGATCATTTAATCCAATCGTTTTCTTTCCTTACAGTTTTTTGCGACTTGTGTATTTCTTGAACTTTTATTCTATAAAATACTTAAGGTTTTCCAATCAACTTGTAACTTCAAGTGGGTCTAGTTGGCCATATAGATTCACAAGAAAACAGTGGGTTGTTGACTGATTATCTTTTTTAAGTTTCTAGCTTGCTTGCCTGTAGGCTGTAACTTAAAAAATGTATATGAGAATTGTCTAGTACTAGTTTGCTTATAGCTTTATGAAAATGAAAATTAAAAATACTCTTGATTTTTTACCTTCTTTTATGCAAAAATATGCTTTAGGCCTATTGCAAGAATGTAGTTGTTGCTGTCATTTGTCATCATTGTCATGGTGTAATAATCTTAGATAGGTCCCCATGGCTCTATTGAAGTTTAATATTATTTATTATTCACCTAGAATTTACCTGACCAAAAACTCTTTAACCACTATTTCCCACTTAGTGTGGTATTATTATATTTTGGGGTCCTGGCAAAAGCATTTAGGCTAAAGGCCTTCTAATTATAAATATGCATAATCTACTATAAGTACCCTTGGCCTTGACTCTATTGCAGTTTAATCCCATTTGTGTGCCATTCTCCCACAAATAAAACACCCAACAAAAAATTTCTTCAAAAAGTTCCAAATCCATTATGTGCCACAAAGTGTGGTTATCCTTTGATAGGGAAGCCATTCTATAGAAAGTGGTTATAGATGGAACAAAATGGTTTTCTTTTTGAACTCAGTACCCTAAAGATGTGTGTAGATGCCAATTTATACCCACTGGGACCTAACTCCGACATTTAACTTTAAACGGCCCGACACAAAGAAAGGGAAATCGGGCTGATTTATTCCCAATTTTCATCTTGTTGGGGCGTCAGTGCCGTCGGGTCGATTTTGGGCAGATGAAAGTCGCAAACAAAAGATGAAAAATGGATTGACAGTCATCTTCGTACAATTTTCATCGGTTTTTGTCGGAACCAAAAGTGAAAAATTGGCCTGAAAAAATCAACGAATCATTGATTTTTTCAAAAAACCGTAACAACAACTCGACTTTCACACAAAATAACTCCGACTTTCACCTGTGTAGAAATATGACGATGTATATCTGTCTGATATTCATCTGTACAAGTCGGACTAACTGCTACGCGACTTTCACCCGATATTGAAGATCCGATTTTCACCAATTTTCATCTGCACAAGTCGGACTAACTGCTACGCGACTTTTACCAGATATTGAAGATCCAATTTTCACCGATTTTCATCTGCACAAGTCGGACTAACTGCTACGTGACTTTCACCCGACAATGATGGCTCGTAATAATGGAACAATGTTGGTCTCAATATATATTCACCAAAGTAAGAAACTAACAGTGTTTGACTCAAGATTTTGTGGTTTATAATTATAAAATTAAATATTGTAGCAAGTTTTAAAATATAATTAAAGTTGACAGCTTAATTACTATATTATTTTTTACAGTACCATTAGTTTGAGAAATTATATTGGCGTTTACCTTTTAGTTTGTAAAAATTATAACTTTGTTAAAAATTATTCGTTTGTATAAATTTTAGAAAAAATGCTGAAGTATGTTTAAAGTTTAATATGAATAATATGCATATGATATGGAAGTACGATAAAGTAGATAAAATTGTTATAAAACAGTTTTAAGTGACTCCTACCCTCTCCCAGATCAGGCAGGACCAGATTTGTCGGCCTTGTCCGCCGTTTTGTCGGCCTCGTCCGCAGTTTTGTTGGCCTCGTCTGCTGTTTTGTCGGCCTTGTTTGCAGGTTTGGCCGCTTTCGCTGACTGGTTAATGGCGTCGACGCATGCCGCGTAGGCCCGCTGAATTTCGGCGCGAGACACTTTGACACCGTTATTATCCAGATGCTGGATAATGGAAGGTTATTCGTAAGTGAGACTTTAGGATAATAGTCCGGCTCATGAGTGCGCGCAGCGCACGAGTGAGCATAGGACTATTATCCTAAAGTCTCACTTACGAATAACCGCATTGTCGAATTTCAGTGGGGCCATAGACAAAAAGGGCATCGAAAGGAGAGAGGGGTTACCGAGGAGAGACAGACAAAAAGACTGACGTGGTTTACTGGAGTTTGGGCCATAGACAACGAAGTTGCAAACAGGCCGGGGCTTAAGAGGGTGGAAAGGAAAAGAGAGAAAGGAGAGAATAAAACGTAAATAGCTACAATCGCTTGACCATGGAGAACCGGACGTCATATCCGATTAACTGGGGCAATCTGCCTGTCGAAAGTTTAGCCAACGTATCTAGTAGCGAACTCAATTGGATCTCAAGACTTTCCACATCTCAGAAGGACATGAAGGATAACGAAGACTTCTTGAACTTCTTGCACATTATTGAGAGCGGTGATACTGATACCGATCAATCTGATGATTTGCCTCTGCTACCGGCCGAGGATGATGCTGCAGCTGAAGAGGATGGAGAGAATGAAACTGAGCCGAAACTAGTTCCTTTGGATATGCAAGAGGCAATGACGAAAGATGAAATAGTGAGCCTACCAACCAAGACGCGTGAGCAGATGATTGCTCATGGTAACAGTTTTGTGCAGTTCCTTCGGGAACATGGAGCTGCTGTTCACGAATTGAGTCGTGTTGAGATGTGTGAGTTTCTTAGGTATTACTACTACCAATTACGTCGCCATGATGGCGGTCCATACTCGCCTGCATCCACGGTCAAGTAACAATGCCTGCTGACATCAGCATCCAGAGCTCCATCGTGCAAGAAGCAGTGAGCGTGTCTGATGGTCGTCAGATGAACGGTCGGAGTATCTTTATTATGAACAACTGCACTTTCAACAATTGCAATCTGTAATGGTCTTGGGCACTATATTGACAATTGCGCCATATTGATACTGCACTATTAACTTTCCATAGCGCTCTTTTGTTGTTGGTGTTTGCTGTTTTGTTCTAAAAATAGGCATCCATTATCCCGAGTTCGAAATCATTATCCTGAAGTTTAAGTGAAGAAATAAATGGAATGTGCTCATGCTTTAACCATAGACGATTACATTATCCTAAAGACTGATTTTTGACAATGACGTCAATTCTGGTGCGGTCCGCCGCCACTCGCGTGTTCTCCCTGGAGCTACGGCCGGTAAATGATGTGTCTTCCAGCTCTGTTTTTTTCAAAAAGAGCGCGAATACAAAATTGGAGCAGGCTCCCGACACGTTTCGACAGCTTGTCAATGTCTTGGCAGCGCTTCAACTGCTCAATTTGTGTTAGGATTGACGCACGATCCATAGCTTGCACCTGTATGTATTGTGATCGTCCGAAAAGGTGGGGCATAATAAATCTGTACATTGTAACTTGTATATTGTCTGTGAAACAATATTAGATTTCGGATAATAAGAATAACGACGGAATCAAATGATTCATGCGTCATTACCTTCTGGGTCGGAAATTCCTCAGAGAGTGGAACGTAAATGCGATCACAGCCGGACTTCGACCGGCCAGCGGATTTTAGCTGACGTGTAACGTCTAGCGGCGCAACACTTTCAGAGGCACAATCCTCGTCGTCGGCGTCGGCCGCAGAAGTGATTGCGGCAGCGACTGATAAAAGAGCGCGTCGCCTGACCTGCGCGGCATAAACCATGGCTTCAGTTAACTGCTCCTGCAGCCGCGTGGTAGATTCGCGAAGAGCTGCTACTTCATCAGCCCTGTTGTCCAGCAGTTTTAACAGCTCAACACGCTCCTGACGAAGGGCCATTAGTTCGGTTTTACAAGTTTTCTGTTGCTCGTCCTTTCTGGAGCATTCAGGGCAGCTATCGACATTTGTTGGCAGCGATGTCGTGGGTGGAGGATCTGCCTCTGATTCCACACTTTGGCAGAGTTTCAGAAATTTCCTGCCCTGCTCCATAGAAGCAAACGGGCCCTTGATAATTGTGGCCGGATGCCGAGCAGCACTTTGTTTATTTCTCTTGGCCAAAACAACTTCCACCTGTTGGCCAACAGTGCGGACGTAGCCGTCGTCCAAGTCGACACCCTCGTCTAAAACGTCTACGTCATTAACGAGGGCGCACTGCTTCTTGCCCAGTTTAAACTGTACCAACCAAATAATCTCAGCTGCTTTGGGCGGCATTTTTTAGGCTAATTGGCCCTTAAGTCTGTAACAATTGGTGTGGGTAATTTAGGTTTATCGCAAATAATAGAATTAACTGGGATATATTCGGAGTGGAGTTATACAGAAAACTATGTAGATAAACAGATAGATAGATAGATAGTACAAACAGTACGGAATGGCGGCGCATCGTCGCAGTCTAAGTTGGCATTTGAACTGTTGTGCATACTATAGGTACGCGTCTAATTATGAATATAGGTGTCTATACTGAGAAAATGGGACAGGGAAAAGTGACGTGGCGCAGCAGCCCATTTTGATCAATCATAACACGTAGCTGGGGGCGAACATCAAGCACCCAAAATTTCACGAGGTGCGCCTGGCATTGCTCACAGCGCGCGCCAGCTGGTGCTTCTCCGATGTGACTCAAACTGCAGGAGCAGCACACGGAGTGGCAAGTCGCATTTTTAGGTCGAAAGCAACCCTTTGTAGGCGCAATTCCCAGTGCCTTGTCGAGCTGCTTTATTGTGCGGGGAGCATTGTTGCCCCTTGGCAAAAGTCTTTGAATCAATTGGAGTAGCAAAGTTGTCGACTTTCGGCGTAGCTTGCTTTTTCTACGAAAGGCCTCGATTGCTGCAGCTGCTTTACTAACAGTTATTGATGCTCCACCAAATAAAAGGTGATCTTGACGAGTCGGTGGTGAATCAGCGGGACCGCCGCTGGCACCGGAAGGCGAAGCCCCGTTGGCCTGAGAATTCTGCAGCGGCTCCTCTGATGCTGGCGAATCAGCGGGACCGCCGCTGGCACTGGAAGGCGAAGCCCCGTCGGCCTGAGAATTCTGCAGCGGCTCCTCCGATGCTGGCGAATCAGCGGGACCGCCGCTGGCACCGGAAGGCAATGCTTCGTTGCGTCATTGTTTTTTTATTTCTTTCTGGCGCTGCCTCCACTCCTGTTGCCGCTTTCTATTGGACTTCGGCATTTTGAGTAAAGACGTGCGTCGAACACAGCTGCGGGAGGGATTTACAACTCAAATTATTGCTTCAGCAATGAGAATAAAGTTAACTAAAGTAATTAAAGAAATTAAGCTGCTAAGAAATTATCCGAAAATCAATGAGATGTCTGATCTGACTATTGATAGATATGACTCGACATATGATAGACACGAACTAAATTTTGATATACAATGCTGCTTAAACACAAAATATCATACGGACAGGAAAAACAGGATAAAGGAAAATGGACACTAAGAGTGAAACTAAAGCCCAAAACATAAACACAGTGATTGCAGATGCACACTGAATTTTAATATTTTTAGGCATCAGTATATTTGATATGAACACAATTTTATGTCAATTTTAATGTAGGCATGTACTAGTGCATAATATTACATAAGGCATGTAATACAAAGAGCCACCGACAATGTAGACTGGCATAATTAAGCGGGTGGTGGAAGAGCCAGATCAAGCGACAGGGGATGGATGACTATGACGCTCTTCAATCAGCAGACGGCGCCCAGACGCAGCGCCGCAGCATCTTATAGCACTTTATCCAAGTAAGATGAAAATCGGGTAAATGTCGGTGAAAAATCGTGCCAAAACAATTCAGACTTTAGTCTGCTTTTATCGGCCCAAAAAACGAGCAAAAGTCGGGGAGAAATCGTGTATATTTCAGTCCGATAATCAAATCGTATAAAAATCGTGTGAAAATCGGGTTGATAATGATCAGACAGTTTGCAAGATGTCGGAGTTGGGTCCCAGCGGGTATGCCTACTAAAACTGGAACTACATTATGGAATTAATGTTCAAGAAGCCCAAAAGTTTTCGCCTTGCTAAATAATATTTTTCATAGATAGTAAAGAACTAATAAAAACCATCATCATAAAATATATGAACTATGTTTATGAATATGTCACAATATTAACTTTGAGTATTAAAACTAGTAAGTCACTATTTAAAATTTTTTGTTAACTTTGTATCTTTTTTTCCTGTTTTACACTTAAACTTATCTTAGCTAGCCAATTTTAATTAGTAATTGCTTTTTTCTGGTAATTTGATATTGTAGGTGTCTTGTACAATATGTGAGATTGTTCTGTAAGCCCATTACATTTTAATGATAATTGTAACTTCTATATTTAAATTTTAGGAGATGTAGATATACCCTTGTTGCTAAAATATTCCAGGTGTGACTTTGTTTTTGGCATGCTATATACTATATTTTTCAGACTATGGTACCTATATGATCATATCAAAGCTGACAGTTAGATTGTATTATACAAACTTTAATATGATAAGCTGGTCCAATAAAATATGACATTCTTTTCAGTACCAACAGGAATGGTGTTAAGCAATCCAATATTGAGTCTAGCTGTGATAATATGGCATCTAATTATCTGCTGTCCATCTAACACTCAACAATCTGTGCTTCATTTCAAATGGGCACAATCATCTGTAACACCTGCTGTTGCCTTCAAAATAAAGAACTTCTCGAGTCAGATTGATCACTTCTCATTCGATCCCAAACTGGACAGCTTTTCAATTCGCTACTTAATTAATGATACATTCTATAGACCAGGCTCACCTATATTGTTCTACACTGGCAATGAGGGTCGAATTGAAGCGTTCGCTAATAACACTCTTATCATGTGGCAGATGGCTCCTGTGCTGAATGCTGCATTAATCTTTGTTGAGCATCGTTACTATGGGATCAGTATGCCATTTGGTAATCAATCAATGGACAATGCGTCAACATTGGCCTATCTAACAGCCGAACAAGCGCTGGCTGATTTCGCATTCTTTCTTAGCAATCTAAAAAACATTGAGCCTAAACTCGCTGTTAAACGATCGCCAGTGATTGCTATTGGTGGCTCCTATGGCGGTATGCTGGCTGCTTGGATGCGACACAAATATCCACATTTGGTGCAGGGCGCCCTTGCCTCATCGGCTCCTGTGCAACAATTCATCAACGTTACTAGCTGCTTTGCATTCTCCGCAGCTGTTACAAATGCTTTCGCTAGGGCTTCGCCAAAGTGCTCAGTGAGTAGCTCTAGGGTGCTTGTTGTTATAAGAGTCAGAAAGTGTGGTAAATGCATTTTTACGGTGCTGGGAACATCAAAGATTGTTCTAGGACGCGTAAATAGAAGCGGCTGTTCTTGTGGGGCGCTCAGAAATGGGGTGGCTGTCCTATGGTGGGATAGGAAATGGGGTGGCTGTTCTATGGTGGGATAGGAAATGGGGTGGCTGTTCTATGGTGGGATAGGAAATGGGGTGTGCGTGTGCCTTTTCTAGGATGAGAAATGGGGTGGCTGTTCTATGGTGTGATAAGAACTGGGGTGGCTGTTCTAGGATGAGATAAGAAATGGGTAGGCTGTTATAGGGTGTGATAAGAAATTGGGTGGCTGTTCTAGGATGAGATAAGAACTGGGGTGGCTGTTCTAGGATGAGATAAGAAATGGGTAGGCTGTTATAGGGTGTGATAAGAAATTGGGTGGCTGTTCTAGGATGAGATAAGAAATGGGGCTATTTTTGGGTGTGATCTTAATGGGGTGGCCGTTCTAGTCTAAGGTTCTGTTTTGGCTGAGAATTGCGTGGCTGTTCTAGCGTTCTATGTGGCAGAAAATGGGGTGGCTGTTCTTGGGGGAAGAAAAAATGGGGTTGGTGGTGTTTAATGGCCAATCAACGCCCTCCCACCCGGCCAGGCGAACATCCGCAAGTCGTGGGACGCCATGGACCGCCTGTCGGCCTCAGGCCAATCCGGACTCTCCCGCCTGTCCACAATATTCTCCACCTGTGCTCCTCTGGCCAACCAGACTGACGTGGCTGTTCTGAAAGCTTGGATCAATGGAGCCTACGTCACGGTTGCAATGGTGAATTATCCCTATCCGGCTAATTTCCTGCTTCCCCTACCTGGTTGGCCAGTGTCGGCCATGTGTCGGTCAATCTCGCCCGCCGGTGCCGATGTCAATGACGATGTCAGCCTGCTGACAGGCATAGCTTCAGCACTAAACCAGTCCTACTACAACTACACCGGCGATGTTGCCTGCCTGAACCTGACTGCAGATCCCAGCTCGGTTACTCTGGACGATCGCGGCTGGTCTGTACAGTCCTGCAACGAGATGATCATGCCGGACTCGTGCTCAAATGGCATAACTGACATGTTCCCACCTACTGATGATTTCAACCTCACAGCCTACACTGAGGGCTGCCTTGCTCAGTTCGGTGTGAGGCCGAGACCCAACTGGGTGATGACCCAGTTCTCAGGTGCCATTGACCCCATCGCCTGTTCCAACATATTCTACACCAATGGCGACCTAGATCCCTGGGCTCCGGGTGGAGTTTTGAAATCTCCCAATGCCGACTGTCCGGCTGTGCTGATGAAAGATGCGGCGCATCATTTGGATCTGCGATCGGCCGACAACAGAGACCCGCCGGATGTGACTCGAGTGCGCAAACTACAATGGGACTCTGTGCGGAAATGGTGCAACCAGTTTGCTTATAGTGCACAGCCGAAATCTCTGCTGGACCTTGACCGAGGGCGTGGCATTCTATAAATCAATTACGAGCTATAAACAGTAGTAAGGCCACGATATTATGGGGTATTTCAAATACTAACAGCCTATTTCCCAATAGCTCCCAAACCCAGTGAAAGATTTTCGTGAAAGTCCACCATATGGATCTAAATTTACAGAGGACTGCGGGCAGTGGCACATCATCTAGTGACACTAGCCCCGCAGCCAGCGAGGAGGCAATTCTGCCCATTTCGCTGACTCCTGAGCACACACGTACGCAGGCACACGCTCACGCAGGTGTGTATATCTGCCCTGACTTTCTCACTGTGCCTTGGAGGTTGGCCCTCAAAGGTGTAAATTACACGACAGGCCTCCAAGCCTTCTCTCCGCGGCGGCGCCCCAAATGAACGTGGCCTCGCCGCGGAATCGAACATAGGGACCTTGGTGCGAGAGGCAAACGCGATAACCGTTCTGCCACCGACCCCCCTAAATTAACATTATAATCAATACATTACATTTGACAATAATAGCCAGCATCGGATCTGAAGACATATCTGAAGTTGTTTAATTAGATTAAAAGTGAAAAATTTTAGCCGAGTGATCAGCACTTATTTTGATCAAACGGTTAATCGCCACGCATTATAAAACCGATTTCTTGGAATCTTATAGTAGAATTTTCCAATTTTTTATATTCGATTTTAAATTGTATTAAAAAATAAATTTTGGCTTAATTTTTTGCCAATTTTATAGTATATTTTTTAAAGATTTTTTCTTTAGAAATTTTTAACACTTTGTTAATTAACACTACAAATAAATGCCATCGAAATGTCACCTTACAGGGTTGAAAATTTGCATGCACTTGTTCTTGTTCTTGAAGTTTTTTATTTCTAAAATCAAACAGTCAATTTTTTGCTAATGTATCTATTAATCGGTTAGGATACGAGAACTGAAAACTTACAACGGGTCGTGATCTGACTAACCGGACCCACTTAGAATGGGTCATGACCTGCCTACCCTGACCCACTTAGAATGGGTCATGACCTGCCTACCCTGACTGACCCACTTAGAATGGCTCATGACCTGCCTACCCTGACCCACTTAGAATGGGTCATGACCTGCCTACCCTGACCCACTTAGAATGGGTCATGACCTTCCTTCCCTGACCCACTCAGAATGGGTCATGACCTGCCTACCCTGACCCACTCAGAATGGGTCATGACCTGCCTACCCTGACCCACTCAGAATGGGTCATGACCTGCCTACCCTGACCCACTCAGAATGGGTCATGACCTGCCTACCCTGACCCACTTAGAATGGGTCATGACCTTCCTACCCTGACCCACTCAGAATGGGTCATGACCTGCCTACCCTGACCCACTCAGAATGGGTCATGACCTGCCTACCCTGACCCACTTAGAATGGGTCATGACCTTCCTACCCTGACCCACTTAGAATGGGTCATGACCTGCCTACCCTGACCCACTTAGAATGGGTCATGACCTGCCTACCCTGACCCACTTAGAATGGGTCATGACCTGCCTACCCTGACCCACTTAGAATGGGTCATGACCTGCCTTCCCTGACCCACTGACCCACTGATCAACTAATCAATTATTCAAGAACTCAAATCAGTGCGAACCTGTGCGAATTTGCAGGACAACTTCGTCGGTGTCACAGTGTTCGGTCGTGGCAACGCCTGTATCGATGCCTCCAACCCGGACCAGTTGAGGTTCCATCTTGTCGCTGACGCACTGACGGCGGCATCAAATGCTACTCCATTCGGTCTCAAACTGGACTGTCTGGCAGTTGAGCACAAATCTCGCCGACTATTTTACCAGGTATAAAAATAGTAATAGTAATAGTATTCGCATATGGCTATGGGCAATGGCCCATAATTTAGTGGCCTATCGTGACTTTCTCATCGTCAGTCAGTGTACACTCTCACTGTGCCTTGGAGATTGGCCCTCAAAATCCACCTTGGTGCGAGAAGCAAACGCATTAGACCTCTCTGCCACTCACCTTCCAGGTATTTCCCAACAGTCATTCGTTTCGTCATCCGGCCTGGCTGCCATGGTATACCGCCGAATTCGACGAAGATTACAGCGAGGCTATGATCAACGAACGAGAGCGGGAACTGCCCAGACTGTTGCAGGCTGCTCCTGGCTGCAATGCCGATCAGACTCGGTCATCGCTGCACTACAGCCTAGACTGCCTGCCAGCCTGTCTGTTCTCACTGACCCTGCTGTGTATCTGCGGCGCTGGCGGACAAACTGCTGACGATGAGACTAAACTTGAGCACACTGTTGAAGCACTGCTCAGGGCTCAGCTTTGGCACGATGCTAGAATTATATTAGTTGCAGCCGACGATGCTTTTAGTAAGGAATTGAGTGCCGCTGGATTGTCTTTCGTGTCGTTGAGTCGGTTGGATGAAGCTTGCGAGATGCTTGGCAAATCAGCGTTTAGATTCTGCTTACAGCTACAGGTGAGATGCTTTCCTACTAATGAGATTGGTGTAACAAGTTTTAGGTTTGGATTATTATGTATCTAGTAGGTAGAATTTTATTATAAACAGAATTATGTTATATATATTTTCAAATCGGCAGGTTGCTTTCTTAAGAATTAAAAACTAACTTTCTTAGAAATAAATTCTTGCTTTCTTCGAAAAAAAATCTTGCTTTCTTAGAAATCAAACGCAAGCTTTCTTAGAAATCAAAAGCTAGTTTTCTTAGAAATCAAAAGCTAGTTTTCTTAGAAATCAAAAGCTAGTTTTCTTAGAAATCAAAAGCTAGTTTTCTTAGAAATCAAAAGCTAGTTTTCTAAGAAACCAAAAGCTGGTTTTCTTAGAAATCAAAAGCTAGTTTTCTTAGAAATCAAAAGCTAGTTTTCTTAGAAATCAAAAGCTTTAGAAATCAAAAGCCTTGGAAATCAAAAGCTAGTTTTCTTAGAAATCAAAAGCCTTGGAAATCAAAAGCTAGTTTTCTTAGAAATCAAAAGCCTTAGAAATCAAAAGCCTTGGAAATCAAAAGCCTTGGAAATCAAAAGCTTGTTTTCTTAGAAATCAAAAGCCTTAAAAATCAAAAGCTAGTTTTCTTAGAAATCAAAAGCTAGTTTTCTTAGAAATCAAAAGCTAGTTTTCTTAATAATCAAAAGCTTGTTTTCTTCATCATCTGACAGCTTTTTCTTGGAAATGTAAGGATTGCTCTTCTGAAAATAATCAGGTTTCCTTCTTAGATATCATCAGATAGTTTTATCTAAAAAGCAACGGGTAGCTTTCCGAAATATCAGAATTTAGGCATTTTCGAAATAAAAAAAACCTACATTTTTTACAAGTCTAGAATTCAGCACGCTGGTTAACAGGAAAGTTATAATAACTATATAGTGATAATAAGTCTTGACCTGACTATTTTGGTCAATCTAAGTGGTATATTTATTAGGCCTCAGTAGGGAGTGTTTTTAATGAAGTCCAAAGAATAGTACGAAAGTTTCTTAGAAATGAATCGGAGTTTTCTTAGAAATGAAATGCAGCAACGGTTTTCCTAGAATTTTAAAAGATCCAAATTACCTCTCTGCCCTTGTGAATATTGTCAGGCTGGCTCCAACGGCAAGGAGCCCATCGATGACTGCCTGCTAGAGGGCTTCTGCATCGAACCAATGAGCGCCGAACAAATTGCTAAGAAACGAAATCAGAAAACTAGAAGTTCTGCTTTTAGTAGTCGCCTGGGTTTGCCAGCCACCCCTATGTTTGTCCGGTCCGTGTTTACTGTACTTGCCGAATCGCCTCTGACCTCCAGTGTGCCACTGATTCCAGTCGATGATGCCGAATACTCAGTTCGCTGCCTCTGCGACCAGTCAAACACTGATTGGGCTAGATTTGTTGATTCTAATCCAACTCTGTTGCTACGGGCCGATGCCTGCCTACCAACTGATAGCGAGCTGGAGGCTCTGCCCTACACTCACCTGGCTAGCAAGGCTGACGAGAGGAGGCGATCGCTGAGGGCTCTGTCCAAAGCTGCCGAGAATACGGCCATGATGAATACCAGGGTCAACTGGTCCGAGTGAGTTCTTTTAGTGTGCTATTGACTACACGGATTTCCCTTGTCTGTCTTTACCTAATGATTAAGTTCTGATCTCCGGGATTTCCCTAATCTGTGTTTAACTCGGGATTGGGATTTCCGTAATATGTGTTTAACCAAGGAATTCGAGGATTTCCTTGCCCGTCTTAAACTATGCATTGGAATTTCGTTAATCTGAATTAGGGATTAGAAATTCTCTAATCTGTTTTTAACTTAAGATTTAGGTTTTTCCTAATTTGTCTTAAACCTAGGGACTGGGATTTCTGTAATCTGTCTTTAACTAAGGATTGGGATGTCCCTAATCTGTCTCTAACCTAAGGATTGGGATTTCCCTAATCTGTCTCTAACCTAAGGATTGGGATTTCCCTAATCTGTCTCTAACCTAGGGATTGGGGTTTCCCTAATCTGTCTCTAACCTAGGGATTGGGGTTTCCCTAATCTGTCTCTAACCTAGGGATTGGGGTTTCCCTAATCTGTCTCTAACCTAGGGATTGGGATTTCCCTAATCTGTCTCTAACCTAGGGATTGGGATTTCCCTAATCTGTCTCTAACCTAGGGATTGGGGTTTCCCTAATCTGTCTCTAACCTAGGGATTGGGGTTTCCCTAATCTGTCTCTAACCTAGGGATTGGGATTTCCCTAATCTGTCTCTAACCTAGGGATTGGGATTTCCCTAATCTGTCTCTAACCTAGGGATTGGGGTTTCCCTAATCTGTCTCTAACCTAGGGATTGGGATTTCCCTAATCTGTCTCTAACCTTAGGATTGGGATTTCCCAAATCTATCTGTCTCTAACCTAGGGATTGGGATTTCCCTAATCTGTCTCTAACCTTAGGATTGGGATTTCCCAAATCTATCTGTCTCTAACCTAGGGATTGGGATTTCCCTAATCTGTCTCTAACCTAGGGATTGGGATTTCCCTAATCTGTCTCTAACCTAGGGATTGGGATTTCCCTAATCTGTCTCTAACCTAGGGACTGGGATTTCTGTAATCTGTCTTTAACTAAGGATTGGGATGTCCCTAATCTGTCTCTAACCTAGGGATTGGGATTTCCCTAATCTGTCTCTAACCTTGGGATTGGGATTTCCCTAATCTGTCTCTAACCTAGGGATTGGGTTTCCCTAATCTGTCTCTAACCTAGGGATTGGGTTTTCCCTAATCTGTCTCTAACCTAGGGATTGGGTTTTCCCTAATCTGTCTCTAACCTAGGGATTGGGTTTTCCCTAATCTGTCTCTAACCTAGGGATTGGGTTTTCCCTAATCTGTCTCTAACCTAGGGATTGGGTTTTCCCTAATCTGTCTTTAACCTAGGGACTAGGGTTTTCCTAATCTGACTTATCATGTGTTTCAGAGTTATCAACATTTCACTAAACCGTCTGTAGCGGCTGTAGGCTAGGTAGGTGTTCTAGCGTCGGACTCGCCACTTGAAGGTCGGGGGTTCGAGTCCTGACTCCACTGGAAACAAAATTGTATCCTTTAGCAAGACTTTAAACTCTGCTTAGCTCCGTGTTTGTGGCGGGTGCTATCAATAATAAATAATAAAATCAACTAGCTCATATTTCCCTAATTCCCTCTAGGCAGCTGTGCATTCTCGGCCAGCGTTGCGTCAAAGCCAAACGCGACAGAAGCGTGTTTCGTCGCCTCCGAGTAGCTCCGTCTCGCACTGGCGCCTGCGTATGTCTGCTGTTCGGCTACTGGCCCAAGACTGGCCGGCTGGTGCAGCTGTTGCCTGCGGACTCCAGCGCGGCACTGCTCTCACTGTCCAATTTCTACTTGGACTGTTGTTCGGCTAGGTGAGTGGATAGATTTCTGAATAACTGTGTTATTGGGATTTCCCTAAACTGTCTAATCCCAGTGATTTAGAGTTATTGGGATTTCCCTAAACTGTCTAATCTCAGTGATTCAGAGTAATTGGGATTTCCCTAAACTGTCTAATTCCAGTGATTCAGAGTAATTGGGATTTCCCTAAACTGTCTAATTCCAGTGATTCAGAGTAATTGGGATTTCCCTAAACTGTCTAATTCCAGTGATTCAGAGTTATTGGGATTTCCCTAAACTGTCTAATTCCAGTGATTCAGAGTAATTGGGATTTCCCTAAACTGTCTAATTCCAGTGATTCAGAGTTATTGGGATTTCCCTAAACTGTCTAATTCCAGTGATTCAGAGTAATTGGGATTTCCCTAAACTGTCTAATTCCAGTGATTCAGAGTAATTGGGATTTCCCTAAACTGTCTAATTCCAGTGATTCAGAGTTATTGGGATTTCCCTAAACTGTCTAATTCCAGTGATTCAGAGTAATTGGGATTTCCCTAATCTGTCTTATCCCAGTGATTCAGAGTAATTGGGATTTCCCTAAACTGTCTAATTCCAGTGATTCAGAGTTATTGGGATTTCCCTAAACTGTCTAATTCCAGTGATTCAGAGTAACTGGGATTTCCCTAAACTGTCTAATTCCAGTGATTCAGAGTAATTGGGATTTCCCTAAACTGTTTGATCCCAGTGATTTAGAGTTATTGGGATTTCCCTAAACTGTCAAATCCCAGGGATTCAGAGTAATTGGGATTTCCCTAAACTGTTTGATCCCAGTGATTTAGAGTTATTGGGATTTCCCTAAACTGTCTTTTACATTCAGTGAAATTCATTCAGAAATTTTTATCTATTCTGATGTACAGCTACAGCGATTGCGCTGAGCGTCTAAATGCGGTGTACAGCTGTTAAGTTCATGGACTGTTGGTAAAGGACTGTTGGTTGGTCCATGGACTGTTAGTTAAGAAAATCGAAATCAGACATTTTTCCGAAATCATATCCATACTTCCCGAATCCCCAACTCTCCCCTCCGCAGAGACAACCTGGCTGATAAGAGCGGCACCGGAGGTCACGGCGCTGGTGGCAGAGTTGGCGAGACGGCTGAAGTCCTGCTCAGACTGCTAGCCAGGCCGCTGCTGCTCATGCCCGCTGATCGGCGGTTTCGCCTGCGTCAGGACGGAGCTCCCGTCACCGTGGCCAGACTGCTTCGCGTGCTGGCCGATTTTCTGGCAGCTCCTGCCACCAGCGGCTCGCCTGTTGAACATTTGAGAGGCCTGGCAAAACTGCTTGGCGTAGCCTGCGAACGGACAGTCAACAGGATGTGCAGTTTGGTGAGTAGGATGAAAAATCCTATTGTTCCATTCCCAGATCCTCAAATTGCCCATTCTTTGTATCCCCAACCATCAAATTGTAGACCCTTGAAATTCCTAATCCATAAACTGTACATCCTTTAAACTCCAGATCCTAAAGTTGTACATGTTTCTAATCCAACATCTTTAAATTTCCCATCCAAGTTTTCAAACCGTATGTCCCTAAAGTCCCAGATCCTCATATTGTAGATCCCTAAAGTCCCAGATCCTCATATTGTAGATCTCTAAAATCGCAGATCCTCATATTGTAGATCCTTAAAGTCATAGATCCTCATTTTGAACCTGCCCAAAATCCTAGATCCCTGAATTTCGCATCCTTCGAATCGCGAATCCTAATCGTATCGAGAGTTCCTCAAATCCCCATCACCAGCTTACATCCTACTGGCCCCCAAATCCCTACTCAGACTCTCGGTCAGGCGGCCCAGGACGATATCGGCGCCGTCCTGAGCTGCCTGTCGCCCAGCGGTCGCCCCCGCCGCGGCATCGCCAGCCCACTGCGTCCCGCCGGCGGCCGTCCGTCGGGTCCTCGCCTGGCCGTGGACCCGAGCATCGGCGTCAGCCTCGCCAGTGTCCGGTCGTTCATGTCTGACTACCTGACGGAGCGTCAGGCCAATCCGGCTCTGGCTTTCAAAGCTATGCTCAAGATTCGCTATCACGATGTCTATTACAATCTGACCGCGGCCTCAGAGGCCAGGGAGCTGCGGCTGGCGCGGATGCAGGCTCGCCTGGTTACCAACGAGACAGCCAGCGCCTTCAGCTGCAGAACCAGCTGCATCCTGCGCCTCCACTCTCGCACACTGGCTAAGCGTAGGAGCTGCAGGCTGTCCGCTGCACCTACTCAGTCTTCTTCTTCTACTACTAGCGTTGCTAGGCGACAATCGGCGACCGTCAAGAAGCTGCCACTGGCTCCCAGTTTCAACGACGCCAAAGAGAATCAATCGTTGTTCAATGAAGAGGCCGCGTTGAAGCTGGCGGTTTCAACGGCTCTAGCCGGCGTTGGCTGCGCCGAAGATATCGGCATGGCCGACCAGTTGAAGCTTCTGGCATCGGCTGTGCTCAGCTCCGGCCTGCTGCCGCAGTCTGCCGGGGCGTCGCCTGGCAAGCGGATTCGTGACGCCGTCAGTATGCAGCTGGCCGCGTTGATGGCTATGAGGGGAGGGCTGCAGCCGCGCTGAACCTCGTGACTGCCGCGACTATATTGTACGTATTCAACCATCGGCTTCAAACATCAGCTTCAACCATCAGCTTCAACCATCGGCTTCAACCATCAGCTTCAACCATCAGCTTCAACCATCGGCTTCAACAATCAGCTTCAACCATCAGCTTCAACCATCAGCTTCAACCATCAGCTTCAACCAATCAGCTTCAACCATCAGCTTCAGCCATTGGCTTCAACCATCAGCTTCAACCATCAGCTTCAACCAATCAGCTTCAACCATCAGCTTCAACCAATCAGCTTCAACCATCAGCTTTCGGTCATCGTCCTAATCAGATTTTTTAGAGTCTTCTGTAATCGCATTTCAAGATCTAGTTCAGTGTATGACCATTCTAGTTCAGTGTATGATCATTCTAGTTCAGTGTATGATCATTCTAGTTCAGTGTATGATCATTCTAGTTCAGTGTATGATCATTCAAGTTCAGTGTATGACCATTCTAGTTCAGTTTATGATCATTCTAGTTCAGTGTATGATCATTCTAGTTCAGTGTATGATCATTCTAGTTCAGTGTATGATCATTCAAGTTCAGTGTATGACCATTCTAGTTCAGTTTATGATCATTCTAGTTCAGTTTATGATCATTCTAGTTCAGTGTATGATCATTCTAGTTCAGTGTATGATCATGCTAGTTTAATGTGGTCATTCAAGCTACTACTAGTAGTTTAATTTATGAACTAAGCAATTTTTTAGCAAAATTATTGCTTGTAATTTGTCCTCTATTGTCTATTGTACTAAAATGGTGCTGCTTTTATTTTTAATTGTAAAATTTGTTATAATAACTGTAACTTTTTATTGCGCATTTATACAAAATTTACAAATAAATCTAACTAAAAAACGTGTTGCAGTTAAATTTCTGCTTAGCTAGTTATCAATTGCATAAATTTGGCGTTGGTTTCAATTGAAGATTTGCTACTTTCAATATTTCAGATTTAGGCACGGTTTATGCTGATGTTGGCAATTTCACAAACACTAAATCTTTCAGAGGCCAAACTCTTGTTCTAAAGGCAGTGTAGTCTCAGCATGCTTGCACCGGATGTGGCAGATAAGGTTCGCCAGCTGTTGGACACCCTGGACCCATTGGATCTGGCCGATATTGCAGCTACCTCCTGTGGCAACGCAGTGCAGTGCAATGGAAAAAATGGTTAGACTTTTTGTGTAGATAAAATTTTAGTTGTTATTTGCCTTACTTGACTACTGAACAACTTATTTTAGTAGTGTTGTAAGGAACTTGCTCCTAATAAAAGTAGGAAAAGTACATATCTTGTTTCTAAGAACTTAGTGGATATACTGATGAGATTCTTATGTTTTAACCTAACATAATGGTTGATATTCACACGTTTTTCTAATTTTTCGGTGAGATTCTCATGTTTTTCTAATCTATAAGTGAGATTCTCATGCCTTTTTTTCTAAATCTATGGGTGAGATTCCTATCTTTTTTCTAAATCTATGGGTGAGATTCCTATCTTTTTTCTAAATCTATGGGTGAGATTCATCTCTTTTTCTAAATCTATATGTGCGATTCTTATCTTTTTTCTAAATCTATGGGTGAGATTCCTATCTTTTTTCTAAATCTATGGGTGAGATTCCTATCTTTTTTCCAAATCTATGGGTGAGATTCTTATCCTTTTTCCAAATCTATGGGTGAGATTCTTATCCTTTTTCCAAATCTATGGGTGAGATTCTTATCCTTTTTCCAAATCTATGGGTGACATTCTTATCTCTTTTTTCCAAATCTATGGGTGAGATTCTTATCTCTTTTTTCTAAATCTATATGTGAGATTCTTATCTTTTTTTCCAAATCTATGGGTGACATTCTTATCCTTTTTCCAAATCTATGGGTGAGATTCTTATCTCTTTTTTCCAAATCTATGGGTGAGATTCTTATCCTTTTTCCAAATCTATGGGTGAGATTCTTATCTCTTTTTTCCAAATCTATGGGTGAGATTCTTATCTCTTTTTTCTAAATCTATGGGTGAGATTCTTATCTCTTTTTTCTAAATCTATATGTGAGATTCTTATCTTTTTTTCCAAATCTATGGGTGAGATTCTTATCTCTTTTTTCCAAATCTATGGGTGAGATTCTTATCTTTTTTTCCAAATCTATGGGTGAGATTCTTATCCTTTTTCCAAATCTATGGGTGAGATTCTTATCCTTTTTCCAAATCTATGGGTGACATTCTTATCTCTTTTTTCCAAATCTATGGGTGAGATTCTTATCTCTTTTTTCTAAATCTATGGGTGAGATTCTTATCTCTTTTTTCTAAATCTATATGTGAGATTCTTATCTTTTTTTCCAAATCTATGGGTGAGATTCTTATCCTTTTTCCAAATCTATGGGTGAGATTCTTATCTCTTTTTTCCAAATCTATGGGTGAGATTCTTATCTTTTTTTTCTAAATCTATATGTGAGATTCTTATCTTTTTTTCCAAATCTATGGGTGACATTCTTATCCTTTTTCCAAATCTATGGGTGAGATTCTTATCTCTTTTTTCCAAATCTATGGGTGAGATTCTTATCCTTTTTCCAAATCTATGGGTGAGATTCTTATCTCTTTTTTCCAAATCTATGGGTGACATTCTTATCCTTTTTCCAAATCTATGGGTGAGATTCTTATCTCTTTTTTCCAAATCTATGGGTGAGATTCTTATCCTTTTTCCAAATCTATGGGTGAGATTCTTATCTCTTTTTTCTAAATCTATATGTGAGATTCTTATCTTTTTTTCCAAATCTATGGGTGAGATTCTTATCTTTTTTCCAAATCTATGGGTGAGATTCTTATCTTTTTTTTCCAAATCTATGGGTGAGATTCTTATCTCTTTTTTCCAAATCTATGGGTGAGATTCTTATCTCTTTTTTCCAAATCTATGGGTGAGATTCTTATCTCTTTTTTCTAAATCTATGGGTGAGATTCTTATCTTTTTTTCCAAATCTATGGGTGAGATTCTTATCTCTTTTTTCCAAATCTATGGGTGAGATTCTTATCTTTTTTTCCAAATCTATGGGTGAGATTCTTATCTCTTTTTTTAATCTATATGTGAGATTCTTATCTTTTTTTCTAAATCTATGGGTGAGATTCTTATCTCTATTTTCTAAATCTATATGTGAGATTCTTATCTCTTTTTTCTAAATCTATATGTGAGATTCTTATCTCTTTTTTCTAAATCTATGGGTGAGATTCTTATCTCTTTTTCTAAATCTATGGGTGAGATTCTCATGTCTATCTCCGAATCTCTAGGTGAGATTCTCATGTCTATCTCCTAATCTCTAGGTGAGATTCTCATGTCTATCTCCGAATCTCTAGGTGAGATTCTCATGTCTATCTCCTAATCTCTGAGTGAGATTCTCATGTTTTACTCCGAACCTATGGATGAGATTCTCATCTTTGAGTAAGATTCTTGGATACATTTTTTAATTAGATTCCCAAGGCGAAATTGAGTATATACTCCAGTCTCACAATGTCATTCCCACACCAGACTACATTCGGGTCATTCTGGCCTACCACTCATCGGCGGCTGAAATTTTGGCCAGACGCAAACTGAAACGCGAATACCTGATCAAGTACCTGTGGTCCTGCAACCTGGCCGTGTCACTGTCCCTGTCCAAAACTGAGGCCGTTGTTAGACTGCTCAACCACTGGCGGCTTGATGAACAGGCTGCAAGGCAGCAGGCAGGAGCGTTTCCTCAGCTTCAGCAGCCGCAGCAGAGGTTGGAGCAGCAGAGGCGTCATTTAGGGACCTCTCTGCATCAGTCACAAGACCAGGTAAGTAGTTTTGTCCTTTTGATTTCACTAGCTCTATGTCTTTCTGCTTGTCTGTCTGTCTGTCTGTCTGTCTGTCTGTCTGTCTGTCTTTTCTGGGTGTCTGTCTGTCTGTCTGTCTGTCTGCTCTGGGTGTCTGTCTCTCTGTCTGTCTGTCTGTCTGTCTGTATGTCTAGCCAATGCACAACCCGCCCGCAGGCCAGCTCGCACTCAGCAGACGACTCCTCCCAGCCGGTCGATCCGGAGCTTCGCGACTTCCTCGCCCGCCTGTCGCGCGCCTTCGCCGAGTTCTTTTTCTCGGCCTACCAGTCGCCAACCGGAGTGCCGCCAGCGGTTTTCGAGCCGAGCTGCGACTTCGTGGTTGAGCTGGGCGGGCCCGCCATGCCGCAGTCCAGTCCGCTCTATCGCGAGTCTCACCAATCAGCCGACCTGGCCAGTCGCGGCCTTGCCGAGCTCCGGCGAGTCCACGACTTCCTCCTGCAGCCGAATCTTGTCAACGGCCTGAGCGCCGAGATGAGCAGCTTCGGTCTGGTTCGATTCCAGGCCGACTGCTCGCTGCACCAGTCGGCTGGGAACCGCATTGGCCTGGCCAGACTGCACTGCCTGCTGGCGCCTCGGCTGGCCGACGCTTCTGCCCCGGCAGCCACCGTCGGTCACGACTGCTACGCCGTCAGAGCGCTGAGGCTGCTGCTGTACTTGGAGAGCGCCGGTGTGCCCAGATTTCTTAGTCGAGGCCTGCCGCCACAGGAGACTAGGCCGGCCATTCAATGAGCTGGGCCCAGGATCGTTAAAAGTTTAGTCCGTTAACTTTCCGTTACTTTTAATAGTTAATTTTTTATTTTTCTATTTTTCGCAAAAGCATAATAATAATCATAATAATGATAATAATAATTGCAGGAGGGCTGCGGGCAATGACACATAATTTGGTGACACTGGACCCGCAGCCAGCGAGGCGGCAATTCTGCCCCTTTCGCTGAGCACACACGCAGACAGATGCCGTACGCAGGCACACGCTCACACAGGTGTGTACATCTGCCCTGACTTTCTCATCGTCAGGCAGTGTACACTCTCACTGTGCCTTGGAGGTTGGCCCTCAAGGGCGTAAATTGCACGACAAGCCCCCAAGCCTTCTCTCCGCGGCTGCGCCCCAAATACGAAATCTGGCCTCGCCTTGGAATCGAACTTAGGGACCTTGGTGCGAGAGGCAACCGCGATAACCGCTCTGCCACGGACCCCTTTCGCAAAAGCATAGTTTCCTGTCTTCTTTTTTAACGTTTAAAAAGTTAACGATTTACGATTTCCTTCCAAGGTGACGATTAACTTTAACGTACTTGAAAAGTTAAGATTTTTAACGATGGCCCATTACTATTATCATTTAGATATATTGATTGACTCGCACCGATGTACAAAATATATTTAATGAAATGGTTTACATTGTATTTTGTGATGCAGTTAAACTGTTTAGATACGTTTAGATATCTGTTTAACGTATTAAACTGTTTTTAAGAGTCAAGTCAAGTCATATAGATTTCTCTAGCTTCTACGAGTTGTACATTTAAACTCGATACGCGATCGATATAATGCTGTGTCAATGTGTATGTTTGTGCCTGGCTGCTGTCAATTGTCTCGGGTCTAGGGTGTATGTAAGAGTGTCTAGGGAGTATGTAAGAGTGTCTAGGGAGTATGTAAGAGTGTCTAGGGAGTATGTAAGAGTTTCTAGGGAGTATGTAAGAGTTTCTAGGGAGTATGTAAGAGTTTCTAGGGAATATGTAAGAGTTTCTAGGGAGTATGTAAGAGTGTCTAGGGAGTATGTAAGAGTTTCTAGGGAGTATGTAAGAGTGTCTAGGGAGTATGTAAGAGTGTCTAGGGAGTATGTAAGAGTGTCTAGGGAGTATGTAAGAGTAAGAGTGTCTAGGGAGTATGTAAGAGTGTCTAGGGAGTATGTAAGAGTGTCTAGGGAGTATGTAAGAGTGTCTAGGGAGTATGTAAGAGTGTCTAGGGAGTATGTAAGAGTGTCTAAGATGTATGTAAGAGTGTCTAAGATGTATGTAAGAGTGTCTAAGGTGTATGTAAGAGAGTGTCTAAGATGTATGTAAAAGTGTCTAAGGTGTATGTAAGAGAGTGTCTAAGGTGTATGTAGAGAGTGTCTAAGGTGTATGTAAGAGAGTGTCTAAGGTGTATGTAAGAGAGTGTCTAAGATGTATGTAAGAGTGTCTAAGATGTATGTAAGAGAGTGTCTAAGGTGTATTTAAGAGAGTGTCTAAGGTGTATGTAGAGAGTGTCTAAGGTGTATGTAAGAGAGTGTCTAAGGTGTATGTAAGAGAGTGTCTAAGATGTATGTAAGAGTGTCTAAGATGTATGTAAGAGAGTGTCTAAGGTGTATTTAAGAGAGTGTCTAAGATGTATGTAAGAGAGTGTCTAAGGTGTATGTAGAGAGTGTCTAAGGTGTATGTAAGAGAGTGTCTAAGGTGTATGTAAGAGAGTGTCTAAGATGTATGTAAGAGTGTCTAAGATGTATGTAAGAGAGTGTCTAAGGTGTATTTAAGAGAGTGTCTAAGGTGTATGTAGAGAGTGTCTAAGGTGTATGTAAGAGAGTGTCTAAGGTGTATGTAGAGAGTGTCTAAGGTGTATGTAAGAGAGTGTCTAAGGTGTATGTAAGAGAGTGTCTAAGATGTATGTAAGAGTGTCTAAGATGTATGTAAGAGAGTGTCTAAGGTGTATGTAAGAGAGTGTCTAAGGTGTATGTAAGAGTGTCTAAGGTGTATGTAAGAGAGTGTCTAAGGTGTATGTAAGAGAGTGTCTAAGATGTATGTAAAAATGTCTAAGGTGTATGTAAGAGAGTGTCTAAGGTGTATGTAGAGAGTGTCTAAGGTGTATGTAAGAGAGTTTCTAAGGTGTATGTAAGAGAGTGTCTAAGGTGTATGTAGAGAGTGTCTAAGGTGTATGTAAGAGAGTTTCTAAGGTGTATGTAAGAGAGTGTCTAAGATGTATGTAAAAGTGTCTAAGGTGTATGTAAGAGAGTGTCTAAGGTGTATGTAAGAGAGAGTCTAAGGTGTATGTAGAGAGTGTCTAAGGTGTATGTAAGAGAGTTTCTAAGGTGTATGTAAGAGAGTGTCTAAGATGTATGTAAGAGTGTCTAAGATGTATGTAAGAGTGTCTAAGATGTATGTAAGAGTGTCTAAGATGTATGTAAGAGTGTCTAAGATGTATGTAAGAGTCTCTAAGATGTATGTAAGAGTGTCTAAGATGTATGTAAGAGTGTCTAAGATGTATGTAAGAGTGTCTAAGATGTATGTAAGAGAGTGTCTAAGATGTATGTAAGAGTGTCTAAGATGTATGTAAGAGAGTGTCTAAGGTGTATGTAAGAGAGTGTCTAAGATATATGTAAGAGAGTGTCTAAGGTGTATGTAAGAGAGTGTCTAAGGTGTATGTAAGAGAGTGTCTAAGATGTATGTAAGAGAGTGTCTAGGGTGTATGTAAGAATTTCTAGGCTATAAGCTAGTGTATCTATCTCTATTGGATGTCAAAGTGTTGTCTAGTTGGTAACTCGAGTGTCTAAGTGGCCGGGGTGTCCAGGCGGTATGACACTGGATTCCTGCCAGTTGGTGTTATGCTGTCAGCACTAGTACTTCTCTCCCTGCAGCGAGCGCAGCAGAACCTGTCCACAGTTGTTCGCACAAACGGCACATCCCTGGCGTAGATGATCCAATTGAAGCCGTAGAACACAGCGTACATGATGTTGAATAGCAAACCCAGATTAGTCCAGTAAGTGACATTCAGATAGTAGGCCACTGTGTCTGTGCGCCTCAGATCAGAGGACTGGGCGTACACGGTTCCCACTCCTAGCACAGCAGCTGCCGGCGTCAGCGTAGCCGTATAGAACAGACTCAAACTGAAGATGGTGAGAGTGACTCTGGTTGAGTTTTTCTGCTCATCTCTACTCGGGCCAGCGTCTGTCGAGCCCTTCAGAGCTCCTTTGCCAAGTTGAATTAAGCGAACTCTGTAAGCTAGGAAGGCGTTGAACAGTAGCATGAGAACGGACACTAGTCCTCCCCTGTGTACAGTTGTGATGTACACAGCCATAATGTCGCGCTGCTCTGAATCAACGGCGAAACAATTGAGAAACAGCGCGTTGGAGTCCAAGAATATGAGATTGCGGCTGAGTCGATAGATTGGCAGAATTGGACAGGACAGGGCCAATGAGAGCAGACCTGTCGAAATCAGTATGAAGCATCTGTTAGCACTGTGGCACATTGCTCTTTTATTAGAAACTATAGGGAGCTGGCCAAATCAATATCCTCAATCCTCAATCTGTATATAGATTCACCGATTTACTAACCTTAACTTTGTTGTCTTACCTGTGTGGGGAATTTTAATTTAGCTCTTCACTTCCTTATCAGATCCGCAGCATGTTCTGCATGTCAGATTCGACTGAATTTTATAGTTATAAAATACTCGTTTTCGACGACGACTAGAGATAACAGAATGATCACCAGATAAGCTATTCGTACAACTGCGAGAAAAATGTTATTTTAGGGAACTAAAAATGGTCTAGTCCATGCTCTGACCCAATTTTTAAAAGTTTAAATATTTACAAAAAATTTTCCTTTAGCTATGGCCAATAGGTCATCAGGTGTATCAGGAATAAGTCATCAGGTGTATCAGGAATAGGTCATCAGGTGTGTCAGGTATTGGGTCATCATGTGTTTCAGGAATAAGTCATCAGGTATGTCAGGTATTGGGTCATCAGGTGTGTCAGTAATAAGATCATCAGGTGTGTCAGGAATAAGTCATCAGGTGTGTCAGGAATAGGTCATCAGGTGTGTCAGATATTGGTTATCAGGTGTGTCAGGTATAGGTCATCAGGTGTGTCAGATATTGGTTATCAGGTGTGTCAGGTATAGGTCATCAGGTGTGTCAGATATTGGTTATCAGGTGTGTCAGGTATAGGTCATCAGGTGTGTCAGATATTGGTTATCAGGTGTGTCAGGTATAGGTCATCAGGTGTGTCAGATATTGGTTATCAGGTGTGTCAGGTATAGGTCATCAGGTGTGTCAGGTATTGGGATATCAGGTGTGTCAGGTATTGGGATATCAGGTGTGTCAGGTATTGGGATATCAGGTGTGTCAGGTATAGGTCATCAGGAGTGTCAGCTAAGGGGCAATATCAATGTCAACAATGGGTCAGCAAAGCATGTCCCTTACCCAGTCCAGCTGCCACACGCCTGCTGAACCTCAGCCCGTAGGTCCTGTAGTTGAAGGGCCAGGTTAGCGCGTGCAGCCTGTCAATCATGAGGGCCAGCATGAGCAGCAGGGCAAAGGCTCCAGCGGAGGACATTGTGAAGCTCCAAGCCACGCAGAACCAATCAGTTGGGTACAGTGGGAACTCGAAATCGCCTTTGCTATAGCTGAACAGGCCTCTATGAATTGTCTGTGAGAAGAACTGGTGCGTGACAATCACAGCATTCACAGGTAGGAGGCAGGCGATGTACACGTGCGGCTTGGACCATCTGCTGGTGGATCGCAGCATCAGAACTAGGGTAGCCAGGTTGCCTAATAGGCCAGCAACCAGGCAAACAGGTACTAGTGTTAGTGAAGCCCAGCAGGTGATAGTCTCCAGGGTGAGGGTGCGGTGGTACAGGCTAGATAGCTCAGGATTTCTGTGCAGAGCCGATTTGAGCTGACCAAAGAAGGCTGCATACCTGCTACTGCTGCCGCTCGATTTGATCAGGCTTGTCGGTGTGACGTCATTGTCCGTAATTGTTGCTAGCCAAGTAGAGTTCATATTTGAATTGATGTTGGATGCTGCTGTTGCTGATTAGATTGCCAAAACTTATATTTTATCTTTCCTTGCAAGCTCATCGTTCAACTGCTTGATTCTCAGTGGTTGGACCATTTGGTCCAATCAGGGGAGCTAAAATGCTGTTTTTCACATGTTTCAGATCTACAGTAAAGAAACTTTTATATTGGCTTTTAACTGTTTAACAAGAAAAAAAGCTTTTTAGGCAGATTAATCATGAGAAAAATCATGCATTCGAATTTAAAATCATCGATCAATTTGCTCTCGGCGAATTAATCGATTGTTTTGCTTCCCCCGCAGAAATTCTTAGGGTCAATGAATTTTAGCAGCTCAAACAACTCCTACTTCCTCTATACTTTTTGTGCTCTCAATTTTATCACCATATTTGGTCGCATTCCATTATGCGAAAAAAAATGCTACCTTTGTTCCCGTGATTCTGAACCTCTTTCGTTGATTTTGTAAATGCGTGGCTTTCATCAGATCTGCATCGATTTACAGGAAATGGCAGCTACAAGGCTGTCATAAAAATTGTCTCTGAAGTCTGTTGCAAGTTTTTGTCGACACTGATTTTATTATTTGGTGTGACACGAGCGAAACGAGTAAACTGCACGCGTTCAACTTGAGAACTATGCTGACATAAATAATTTTTTAATTCAGAAAAAAAAATTATTTCTCTTTGCGAAACAGCTTTTTTAGATTAGTGAGATTTTTTAAGAAAGTATGGACCGATTTGGCTTCTAAATTAGGAGTTGAAAGACTTCGTGACTGCTTTGGGAAATCACAATTGTTTTCTCGGTTTTTCGGCTAAGCTATTTTTAACAAATGATTCGGGGTGCTTTGAGAATGCGAAGATCAATTTGTCATTATTTAACTACCTCTTCTTAGTTTATAAAATTTTGTTTCTTTTATGATTACACGAAGATGCAACTTCAGTGTTCAAAAACAGAAGCAACCGTTTCAGGTTTTAACTACCGTTTTTACGTTCCGGTTTTGTAATTACCCAGACACAAAACCAAGCCTGCAAGGTCGTCAAAAGTGGTGGCTTGTTAGTGCACATTAAAGTCCTTTTGAACTTTTTTTTCTGTTGTCCAGTTGAATTACTAATCACATTCTGGAGAAACCTTTCAGTTTTCAAACAAATAGTTTCTTGTTTTCTTTAGAAATTAAAAACACTGGCGAGATGGAACAATTATTTTTATTTAGCGTATATAAACTTAATAGTTTGTCACTAATGTGAGCATCTAATATTATCCTGATTTTGTACTAATAAAATTGTAGCAATTGTGTAAATATATATTTAGAATGTCTGCTCACTTGTTGCTTGGTACCGAAGCTTAACGCTTCGATGTATGTCTACGTTCAAATGTTGAAAAATGTCAAATGAAATGTCGGTGTATGGACAAACAAAAAATATAATGAATAAACTTATAATTCATAAAATGATAATTAGAGAATGACTCTATCATGCATTTCACTAAAAATCAAGATTCTGAAGTAACAGCGAAATTTGAGTAAGTCGATTGTGTGTATTCTACCTCGTAAAAGCAGTTTTTTTGCTTACGGACACTAATTGTTCTTAAGTGGCAGAAAGAGGACAAATTAAAGAAATCCGAAAAGAAAACCTAACATCAAAAGGGGAGAAACGCTTTTCATGTCAACTACGGTAAAAAAATTGTTTGAAGGAAATAAAACTTTCACTAAACCGTTAAAAACTATTGCAGAAAATTAGATTTCCATTTTTATTGGACAATAAAGACACTATAAATATAGCTGGGTCGAAAAAATGGTCTGTATAGCTACTGCATGCTCTTTCGTTATTGTGATGAAACTAATTATTAATTTTTCACATCTTAGGAAAAGCAAGTAAAGCTCTTTTCTCAATTCAATTTATAACAATTATCTGTCTATCTTTACTTTAAAATAAAGAGTTAGGCCTATTCGTTTGTTAAAATGTCGATTGCTCTCAGTATTGAATTTTCTAATGCATGCCGATTTTTTCAGTCGAAAAATAAAACAATTGTAAATAATTATCACAGCTATTGCAAAAATTCATTTATCTAGGAAAAAAACTACGAAAAATTATAATATTAAAAAATAAAAACTGCGCCGTGTAACAAACGTGATATACAAACGTAGTACTAAAAGTATTATTTTGGGCAAGAGTGTTTAGACGTAAGATTTTAATGAGTCTCGGCAGCATTAATTTTCTTGTCAGTGCGTTAAATAGTATTTGATTATAGTTAATTAATAGAAAATTAGTGATAAAAAGAGAAATATATAATTAGAATAAAAATTGTAATCTAAGTCACTTATATCTACAGTAACTTTTCTACTCGCATAAATCACGAATAAGACAGTTTTCAATCAAAAGTCTAAGGAAATAATTCATAAGAATTCATCGTTTTACGCAAAGAAATATTGTTCAGCAGAGCTAAACTTTTCGACAACCATTTTTGAAGAGGGTTTTACTGAATATGGACAGTACAGACAAAAAGAAATGAGTGCAAGTAACATATACCCAGTAAAAATGTAGCATTTTCTAATATTGTTGTTACTCCAACTTTTTTCTGTTGAAGGTACTTACAAAGTGTAAAATAAAAATATTTATTATCTGCAGTATTTAACGAGCAAACTTATGTAGTAACTTGGACTATCAAATACTAGTTGATATATGCTTCCAATAAAAATGCTACTGTAGCTGACTAGACTAGCTCTATAAACGATGTGCAATTTTCTCACGGATGGACAATTTCACCTACTGCAAAAAAATCCGAAAGTGAACGTAAAAATCTGAAACTGAAGTGAGCCTACAATAATTGGATGGTTTTCAACAAAGATTTGTCGATACGCAAGAGCGAGATGATTTACAAGTTAATTACTCGTACAAAAATAAAATATCGTTTTTAACGACAAAAATGTTCTACGTCAGCAACTAAAGAATAAATGGCGAAGAAGTAAAACAAAAAACTAAACAAAGTATTTTAATGAATATTATGCTTTTTGTTAACATTTATGGCGTAAGTTTCACCTTTCTGGTGTTCTTGTGTCCGTATAGAAAATGTTCATTTAAAAATAGTTCCCTAAATAAAAGCTGTGTGGCAAAAAATTTTCTTTTCTGAATCTCTTCTCATCAAAAGAATCAGGTTGAACTTTTTTATTTAATTTAGCCGGAAAATATTATCCGTTGGACTGATTTTCTAGTTTTGAATAACTCGAATCTGCTATCTGTTGCCGACTGCTGCTATTCTTTCGCGGAAGAGTCAGTCTCGCCGTTCTCCCTCGGTGTTAGCGAGGTCTCCTCAGGAATCTTGGACTCTGTGCTGACGGTGTTGGTCTTGGCCAGCTCCACGTTGGCTTGAATCATCTCGTGCATGTCTTCGAAAGCCTGACGGAGGGCCTGGCCATACCGGAGAGCTGAGATGTCCGGATTAGGGCAATCGCGCCAGCACGAGATGCAGGCCACAATGCTGTCCGTGTGCAGATTGTAGGCGGCACCGTAGCCGTTTGGTACCACAGCGCCGTAGCAGATCAGGGCGTCCGTTGTGGTGGACACCTGTGCGATTGATGTGGACCGGAGACGCCGGAGAGGGTATCAGTCGAATGTATCTAATAGATATAAGATATATATATGATAAGATAATATAATATAATAGATAATCTAATAGATATAAGATATATATATGATAAGATAATATAATATAATAGATAATCTAATAGATATAAGATATATATATGATAAGATAATATAATATAATATATAGATAATATATGTATCTGTATCTAACTTGTATCTATTCTGTATCTATTTTGTATCTACTTGAACATCAAATCCGTATATAACTATAGTATCTAACTAGTAGTAATGTAGATCACAAACGTCCAGATACAACCGGTATCACGATGTTCAAGCTAACATAATCTAACAATAAAATGAAGCGTGAATCAAAGCCGGAAAAAGCCGGAAAGTTTGTCTCACCTGACTAGTGGACAATCGGAACTGGTTGCACTCCACGTAGACGGGGTCCGTGAACAGGTCCGGCATGCTGCCCATCACCGACTGGGCGGTGACACGCAAGCCCAGCATGTGATTGTCGACCCCGTGGCCTAGGATTGTCTTGAGCATGTGCTCAGTCTGGTGCTCGATGGCTTCGCGAAGTAGCTTGAGCTTTTGCTCAGCCTGGTATGAAAAAAATGAGTAGTCTTTTAATCAGTAAAATTATTTATCAATATAAAAGGTATCTCACCGTAGCCTTGACGTCACCCTCCATGGCTTTGACCCACTGAAGTGCGGCCATGGTGGCCGAGTGAATGACGTCCACCCGACCCAGGTGAAATCGACGAATTGAGGCGCTCTCGTAAGTTGGCACCAGGTATTTGTGCACCCTAATGGTTTTTTGGCAAATTTTTTAGCTGATTATTAAACACTATAATCGCAAGAAATTAAAATAAGGCATGACTAATTGATCCAGCTTAGCTGATTGGCTAGAGGACCAACCACCTCACTCCTCTCTAGTCCGGCATCCACCCCACTCCAGTTTTGTCCGACACACACCCCAATTTTCCGCGGAGAACGACACCCATCCCACTCCACGTCATCGGCTCCCCACCTCATTCTTCCGCAGTCTGACACCCACCCCAATTTTCCGCGGAGAATGACACCCACCCCACTCCCCGGCGCATCACAAACACCTCTATCTCGAGCCAATCAACGAATACTGACTAAAATAGTTCTTTTTGACTGATAATGATAAAAAATGAAAACACTGACTTGTAATGCGCCAACTGCAGTGCCAACTGGACGAACGAGTCGGGGCTCATGTTCACCGTTTTTGGATACTCTCGGCCAAACATGTCGAAGCGTAAAATGTAGAGATCCAGATCGTCTACTAGCCTGAAAGAGTTTTAAGAATTCGGATTGCAATTATAGCTAAGACGTAGGTGGTTATTGTTTGAGATTTCTCGTTCATTCACAGCTTTAAGATATCTTTAAATATATGTTTTCTGCTAGATGTTACTTGTCAGATATCACTTATTACAAATCGCTTGTTGGATAACACCTGCTAGATATACACATGTTAGATACCATAATACCATATGTTAGATACCACGTTTTAATGCCATATGTTAGATAACACCTGTTAGATAAACAAATTTTAGATAACACCTGTTAGATAACACCTGTCAGATAACACCTGTTAGAAAGCACCTGTTATATAACACCTGTTGGATTGCACCTGTTAGATAACACCTGCTAGATATACACATGTTAGATACCATAATACCATATGTTAGATACCACGTTTTAATGCCATATGTTAGATAACACCTGTTAGATAAACAAATTTTAGATAACACCTGTTAGATAACACCTGTCAGATAACACCTGTTAGATAACACCTGTTGGATAACACCTGTTAGATAACACCTGTTGGATAACACCTGTTAGATAGCACCTGTTAGATTGTACCTGTTAGAAAACACCTGTTAGATAAACACATTTTAGATAACACATGTTAGATAGCACCTTTTAGATAACACCTGTTAGAAAACACATGTTAGATAGCACCTGTTAGATAACACCTGTTGAATAACACCTGTTAGATAACACCTGTTAGATAACACCTGTTAGATTGCACCTGTTAGATAGGACCTGTTAGATAAGACCTGCTAGATAGCACCTGTTAGATAACACATGTTAGATAGCACCTGTTAGATAAACACATTTTAGATAACACATGTTAGATAGCACCTTTTAGATAACACCTGTTGGATAACACCTGTTAGATAGCACCTGTTAGATTGCACCTGTTAGAAAACACCTGTTAGAAAAACCTGTTAGATAGCACCTGTTGGATAACACCTGTTAGATAACACCTGTTGGATAACACCTGTTAGATAACACCTGTTAGATTGCACCTGTTAGATAGGACCTGTTAGATAACACCTGTTAGATAGCACCTGTTATATAACACCTGTTGGATTGCACCTGTCAGACATTAGAGCATAGCTCACTTGTCAATCTCTCGCAGGCCATTCTCCACGTGTTCAACGGTCTGCTTGTCGATGTGCCAGTCCAACTTTTGCGGATGCGGCAGATCGCAGATGGACGGAAATCTTCTCAGCCGTTTTGTCTTCATCTCCTCCCTGGTTTGGTTTGAGGTGGTACGTGTTTTCTGAATCCTTTAAGGGGAAATCTACTAAAATTCACGAGAAAACTGTGACTTTTCAGAGTAATAAAATATGTACGGCTTTAATAAAGCAATATATTTTTAAACATTTTATATTGCAAGCATTGCAGTGATGAGTTCATTTGATAGGCAAAGTTTTTTGTAACACATTTTGCTGCGAGAAATCAATGTGACAAAGTAGTGACTTTTTTAGGGAATTTTTTAAATATTTTGTTATAAAAAATTGTCACCTTCTAGTCAACATGTCACCTATTAGACAGAATTTTTTCCTGTTAGACAACAATGTCACTTCACCTGTTAGACAGGAGTGTCACCTGTTAGACTAGAGTGTCACCTGTTAGACAGGATTGTGTAATCTGTAAGACAGAAGACATTTCTGTGAGACAGAAATTTCCGATAAAATGTCTTGCCCATCAAAAATTTCAAACAAACTTGTGACAGTGCCAAAGATTTGTGCCAAAAGCGAATCAGCATAATAACTAAAAGTGAAAAAATTCGTCATCCATAATCATCTCTCTAGGTCGAGAAATTTTCAAATTTTGTTTAAACCAGCCAAACAAACATGAACTTACGGTATCACTTGGCCGACATTGTGTTGAGCATCACTGCAGCATCATCATGCGAATACAATGCAGTATATACGATGCATGAGAGTAAATCTTTTAAGGACAATGCATTCTCTGAATCTAAAGACGTACATCATGTACACAAACGTATAATACGTTAAAAACTGCGTAGAAAAAATACGGTTTTAACACGCCGCATAAACGATTTGCGAAAGAACAGTGCTTTAGATTGCGCAATGTTCAGAGACTATCACATAACTAAGCGCTTACTAATAGAAAAAAAATATTATTAATGTACGAGTATTATATCGGATCTTTAGACTTTTATGTAGAAATTCACGATTGAAATTTACGGAAAATTGTAATTTCTAATAATTTTTTGCCAAATCTGGTTTGCTTTAATTAGTGGGAAAGTATATGGATATTAAAAAACAAGGAGTGTATTAAAAATTCTCTCTGATTATTAGGTCTCAAAAGAAAGTGTTTCCAGAAAGTCTAGTTTTAGAGAAGGTAGGTTGATGGAAAATTGTGATTTCATGTCAATTTATTACTTGAGAAGAAGTGGATTTTTTTTAGAGAAAATGAGTCTTAGAAAAAGTGGGACCTAAGAAAATGTAATTCTGCGAAAAAAAAGTGTAATTCTTAAAAGTTGTGAATTAAAATAATAATAAAAATAAATAATTAAATAAATTAGAAGGGATTTAATAAAATAATTAAATAGTTAAAAAATAGGGATTTTCAGAAGAAAGAATTTGAAGAAAAAATTATATTTTTAGAGAATTGAGATTTTTTATTAGGATTTGTAGATCTTTATAATTCTAGGAGAAAATCGTGACTTTTTGAAAATCGAGAACTTCAGATAAATTGAAACTTTTAATTTTGTTCGTTTTGTGATTGTTCGGTAATTCGCTAGTATTCTAGTCAACAAACTCAACGGGAACCACATAAATGAGCTCTAAGGCTTACATAAACATTACGTTGCCATATCAGCATCATGAAGGGGTCACTAATCAATCGCTGCTGCATGCACTTACTGTTTGCCTGCATCCGCTGGCTGTCCATTGTCATCATCGATTGCCGCAGCACTTTGTTTTAACAAAAAATTTAACGATATTTTTTAAGATTACCGCATTGGTGGATTTTAATTGGCAGCAGCAATGAAAAATCATTGGGTAAAATTAACACAGTGGTAAAGCATAAAATATTTTTTATTAAAATGAACTTAAATGTCGACTTTGCTACTATAAGCAGTAGCAAATATTTCTATACTAGAAAATAATTTACTTACATGTAAGCCAAGATGTGCTCGATAAGTTTGATCACTGCAATGCCTTCGCTAACCGAATGCTCGTAGTTTAGTCCCGTGTTGCCATCAGCAGAGACCACGAACTGAAATCACAGTTTTAGAGATGCCAAGTGATACCTGTTGCATATATTAGAGATTGATAACTGTTACAATAGGATTGATACCTGTTATTAGGGATGATACCTGTTATTAGGGATGATACCTGTAACAAAAACGATGATACCTGTCGCATACATTAGCTACATTAGGAGTTGTACCAGTTAATTAAGAGCTGTTTCCTGTTGCACTTATAGGTTTTATACCTGTTAAATACTGAGGTGTTATGCCTGTTCAGCACAGTTCAGAATTGCTAGGATTTAGCAACAAAAACTAATGGCGATTGAGTGAACTTTAGGCAAAAGTACACAACTATTTTAACGAGTGAACGGATTGAGTCTAGTTGAGTTGTGGCCAGTTAAGCTAACAAGAAAGGGCTATACTCAAATCAGTTTCTTGGCTTTCTAAATTAGTGCCAAAAATGCTTCGGTTTGGAGATAATTATAGGGAGTTTGTAGCATTGGTTGGATCGGAAAAAATGAGCTCTTAACGATGTTTCAAATTGTTAAGCCCGTAACTTTGAGCAGGCTACAATGATCTCAAAAAAGTTTTTTCTTAACCTAAAAACTCTGCACTTTATTATGCCTTAAGCTATTCATTCTACTCGAAAATTATCCCCTAAGCTACTCAATCTACTCAATAATCGTCCTCTCTGAAGCTACTCAATCTACTCGAGAATTATCCTCTCTGAAGCTACTCAATCTACTCGAGAATTATCCTTTCTGAAGCTACTCAATCTACTCGAGAATTATCCCCTCTGAAGCTACTCAATCTACTCGAGAATTATCCTCTCTGAAGCTACTCAATCTACTCGAGAATTATCCTCTCTGAAGCTACTCAATCTACTCGAGAATTATCCTTTCTGAAGCTACTCAATCTACTCGAGAATTATCCTCTCTGAAGCTACTCAATCTACTCGAGAATTATCCCCTCTGAAGCTACTCAATCTACTCGAGAATTATCCTCTCTGAAGCTACTCAATCTAACCCGAAATTCTCAAACCAACCTCAACCTCACATCAGGTCTCACCTGCATTGTCTTGTCGTACCACCTGTTGGCTCCATTGTGCTTGCTGCCCATTCCATGGAGCAGTTGCAGCGACCGGTTGGTGTCATCGCGAACGCCAGCAGCAGTCAGCTCCGAGCTGGTCTCGTGGTTGAAGCTGGCGTCGATTGGCTTGTCCAGACACAAGATGAAACACGAGCGCTCGATTAGGTCCAGGTTCGCTTTGTTCTTCGGGTCTGCATCAAGCAGTTGCGTTTGATTTGAGTTGAGGGTTGAGTAGATTTGAGTATGGTAGATTATTTGAATGGGGTAGATTTGAGTTTGAGTAGTTTTGAGTTAGGTAGATTTTGAGTAGATTAGGGCATTTATGAGATTATAAAGCGAGAATTATGATTAAAGGGCTTGAAACAAGTGACTTTCTTAGATACAACATCTTCTTTGAGTTTGTTGTGAGCAGAAAATTGAAGCAGTCTTGCTTGCTTGAGTTGTTAACTTTACTAAGTTGTCGAGAATAAAACATTGCAGCTCAAATTGGTATTTTTTAGTCGGTAGTAGACTTAAGGCTGACCATTAATTATTGATGACGTGTGGGCGCTTTTTCAACGCTGCTCCACCCACCAGACAACTAGTGAATGTCGATTTATTTCAGCTTAATTTATCCGATGTCAGCTAAACCAAAACCAGGGACTAAAATTGGGACAAAGTGTTTTAATCGAATTAACAAACTATAAATATACAGAGATAGGGCTTTGCTGAAAATATTTATTCCGAATCTGATCATCTGATCCAAAACTTTCAAACGACTTAAAAACCCAAACCTGGATTTGGCTTCGAGGCTTGTCGTGCAATTTACGACTTCGAGGGCCAACCTCCAACCCACAGGGCGATTGCCTGACGATGAGATGGTCAGGGCAGATGTACACACCTGTGTGAGCGTATGCCTGCCTACTAGTATGCCTGCACATTAGTCTGTGAGTGTGCTCAGGAGAAGGGTGAGTGGCAAAGCGGTTAACGCGTCTGCCTCTTGCACCAAGGTCCCTGGGCTCGATTCCATGGCGAGGCCACATAAAATTGGGGCGCAGCCGCTGAGAGAAGGCTTGGGGGCTTGTCGTGCAATTTGCGCCCTTGAGGGCCAACCTCCAAGGCATTGTGAGAGTGCGCACTGCCTGACGATGAGAAGGTCAGGGCAGATATACACACCTGTGTGAGTGTGTGCTCAGGAGTCAAGCAAAATGGGCGGAATTGCCTTCTCGTCGGCTGAGGGTCTAGTGCCACCAAATAATGCATTGCATTGTACGCTCGTGAGCAGAGGAAGCGGCTGCAGCTGCAATGATCTCAAACCTTTGCTCAGATGCTCCCTGGCCTCGGCCCACTGCTTTCGCCTGTCAGAGGTGAGCACACCTAGCCTGGTCGGATTCGGACAGGTGTTCGCGTCCTTGGCTATGCGGCGCAGCTGATTGTAGATATCTTCCTCGCTTAGAAGCTCCTTGCTGCTTGTCATCACATTCATCACGTAGAACTGTGAAAATGGTTTGGAGGTCAATTAGAGAACTTGAAGTGATGGCTTTTGGTACGAGGTAATAAAACAAATAGATTTGATTTGTTAGATTCAAGACAATGAGATTTGGTAGACTCAAGACAATGACATTTGGTAGATTCTACGAGCTAGATAATGAGATTTGGTAGACTCAAGACAATGAGATTTGGTAGACTGAAGACAATGCGATTTGGTAGACTCAAGACAATGCGATTTGGTAGACTCAAGACAATGAGATTTGGTAGACTCAAGACAATGAGATTTGGTAGACTCAAGACAATGAGATTTGGTAGACTCAAGACAATGAGATTTGGTAGACTCAAGACAATGATATTTGGTAGATTCTAGGCAATGAGATTTGGTAGACTCAAGACAATGAGATTTGGTAGACTCAAGACAATGAGATTTGGTAGACTCAAGACAATGAGATTTGGTAGATTCTAGATAATGAGATTTGGTAGACTCAAGACAATGAGATTTGGTAGACTCAAGACAATGAGATTTGGTAGAATAAAGACGTGAATTTTTTTGGTTCAAGACAATGAGACTTATTTATTTAGTTTCTCGTGCTCTTTTAATATTCTTTCTTCCAGGCCTAACAAATCTGCTAACAATGCAACTTTCACACTCGAGAAAACTTTCTGAGTGCAGACAGCCACACTGGCCCATTGCTCCAATTTGGTACTGGTCATGCGTGTCTCCGCATTGTGCTTAGATGAGTTAAAATGCATTAACAATGCATGCAGATAGAATACCGGGCTGGCCTCTAGTGGAAATGTGGACATTGTGATGTGGCGAGAGAAGTATTGAAAAAATGTCTAACCACTTTGTAAATTCAGGCGCTATTTAATGATGCAACAATGGAGCCGGGTATAGCGCAGAAAAAGTGCAATGGAATTCTCGTGCGCGCAGCGATCAGCATTTTACCTGATCATTGCAGGCCACAATGACGTACTCGGGATCAAACGGGTCCCGGTCCAGATTGAGGATCTGCTGATCTTTCTCACGCCCGGGACGTCGATAAGATGAGAACAGGCGATAGTACTGCTCCATGCACAATGGCTGGCCTTTGCGGTGATGTCGAACCCGTTCAACTGGTAGATTGCGGCTGCGGTTGTCAAGAAACGGATTCTATGCACAAATATTACTTTCGACATAATAATAATAGAGGGTGAGCGGCAGAGCTGTTGAGGGCTGACCTCAAAGGCACAGTGTGAAAGTTACTGCCTGACGATGAGAAAGTCACGGGGAGATGTCCACACCTGTGTGCGTGTGCTCAGGAGTCAGCGAAATGGGCAGAATTGCCTCCTCGCTGGCTGCGGGTCTAGTGTCACCAATTGATGTTCCGTTACCTGCAGCCCTCCTGCAATTATTAATACTGATAAACTTTATAACAATTTGCTTTGTTAGAACACTCCAACGTAGATCGATAAGGTATGAGAGTCGTCGTGAACATCGACTTTTTGGTGTGAGAGTTAATACTTCAATGAGATTTGATTGGATTAAGGCATGCAATAGTTTTCATTTTAGATGAAGATGATTAACAATTTGTCAGAACTCTGATGAAAGAATTCGGCTCCTATGAAGTCCACTGGCTCGAAAATAAATTTTCCGCTCAAATAGAAGACGACCCGTGGCCAACCTTGGTCACACCGACTGACTGACCAATTAAGCGGCGAGTTTTCTAGGACTTTGAAAGATGGGGACTAGAGGACGAACCCGTGGAGCAATGCAAAGTTCCAGTAGGATGGGAAAAAGCCGAGAAAGCAGCGAGAAAGGAAAATTCCCCCCTCCGCCCCAGTTTTGCAAAGATAATGAAAAGACGGACTTTGGGCATTCAAGTTGCAGATTTGAAATAACTCACAGCCAGAACGCATGCCGGCCTCTTAATTAGCGGCCCTGAATTCGCGATTGCCAGAAAAAAAGGAAAAAATCATAGCAGTGACCTGCTTGAGACTTGAGCACAATTGCTCAGCTGAGATTGGCAAGTTGCAAGGCCTACGGAGAGAAATAGCTTCAGAAGATGGAAATATAAAAGAGGATTAATGCTAAGTATATGCGCGCCCAATAGCCGAGAACTCAGAGTCTTAATTAGGAAGTCAAGTCCATATTTGACTGCTCTAACTCGAAGCCAGCTCAAGGGGGACCCGAACATTGCAGGCCACTTACTCGTCCAATATGGTTTTGTAGTCAAAGATCCCGGTAATCAGCTGAGCCGCAAATCTGCAATGAAGAAAAAGAAAAAGATAAATGAGATCATCAGGTAAAGGTAGCTGGCACTTCATGCTAATGTGAGTTAGGCAAAAAGAAAGTAGCTAGTATCGTGTCCCGATGGATGGCAATCAGGAGACTTTTTGTCTGACAAATTTCGAAGCAATTATACCGCTGAGAACTTGCTCAATGCTCCGACAGATCTAGAGCCCTGCCGCCCGCAGTAGGCTTTGATAACTTCACCGTGCAACCCAGTGCATTATTTGCCAGATTGATCCTTCGACTTACAGACTGTCTGGTGGACCAGTTTTGAGCTAGATTTCTGCTCTGACCAAAAGTTTCTCGGCAAAATTGGCTACACACACTTTGAGAGGCCGAATGGAGCCTCGGTGGAAGAGCAGGAAGTGGCAGCAATTTTCCGAGTAGCAATTAAGTTTCCAACAAGCTCGGCTTGGCCCCCCAGGGAATCTGGCGGGGAGATTGAGTGACTGACCGTTGTAAAAATCAGAGCTCACAGGAAATATATTGGCCTCAGCAACAGCTCTTCTCGATCTTGCCAACCTACGATTCTCTGAAAGTCGATCCTGGGATCGAGGATGAACCCCAAGCAGTGCAATCTGTTATCTAAGCGCGGTCGTATTTGCTCAACTTTCCCCCTTGTATCTGATTGTCTGTTCGCGAGATGGCAAAGAAAATGTTTCAGTTTCAGTTGTGTCGGGTCTAAGGGATTGGAGTCGTTCAGATACGAAGTAAGCTCACATGGCAACTCAGTTAGATAAATAATTATTGCAGCTTCGAGTTTCGAGCTCTACACATTTCAATGACAGTCGACCATACCGTTGACTCCTGAGCACACGCATACACAAGTGTGTATAAATGACTTTCTGAATTATTCATCTGCCAAGCCTTGTCTCCGCGGCTGCGCATCAAAAGGATGAAGAGAGTCGCCGCCATGCTACTCACTCCAAGAAAAATCGGCGTTGTTTAATCCGGTAAAATCTTGGCGGATTCTGAAGGAGTTAGACTTTTACTTTCAAAGCTTCGATAGAAATCGTACTTTTCTGTGTCTTTTAGCCAGTTGAGTCTTTGTCAAGTATGAGGTAACTAAGTCTTCAATCTTGGACATAAGGGACAGCACATTGTTGATGGATTCCTTGCATATAGTCCGGTGAGTTTGCCAGACGCAAACACGCAGCTCTTGCGGTTCTCCTTGCAACTTCGAAGTTGTGCCGGGCCTTTCTTCAACTTGTCCCTGAGAGCCAGACAGGAGGTAGACTCAGAAAAAAAGAGAAACTTTCGTTCTGATTTTCGGCCATAGCATCGTAGAGATATAATCGACAAGCGAAGGCGCCAGAGAATCCGCAATGAGAAATTGGGACGCGAATGAGAAAAAAATCGCAGACATGCCACATCGCCGGGTCACGCAAGCGTTGGGCGCATCGATACAGATATAGGGGCGAGTGTGTGAGACCTAGAAAAGGACACTGGAACAACAACAGACACTGGAGAGGGCCCGCATACACTTGGCAGTGACGGGGCTGGCAGGCTAAGGGACAGCAATCCGGACAGCGTCGAGCAATCAACGCCACAACGCACGCTCAAATGGTTAATGAAGTTGTCAAGGGCGGAGCATAGTTGGGCTTAGCTCTCGTTTATCTCCGGTGAAGTAGGTCGAGAAAGAGAAGAGTGGAGAGGCCAGCGTTGGTGATGGGTGGTTAGTCGCACTGTCTTCTGGCGTTGGGTCAATTTACCCGCCGGCCGCATACTTACAGTCACACACGGGGGAGGGTCTGGCTGTGTGTCTTCCCTTGGAATAGGCCTAGGCCGCTGTGTTCCACTTCATTTGCATTTAATTTCGAGCTCCGAGCTGCCCGAGCGCCGGGTGCGACCGAGAAAACACGAATGGCCACCTCACTCGGCACCGGTCCGCACTCTCCTTCTCTCTCCTTAATTCACTTATCCCAACGCTCTCGACCAAGTCCGAGGATGGGGCATGGGAACAGGCAGCGGCCCAGTCGGTGGCATGCATCCCTCGAGTTTGCGCCGCCGTGTAACAGAGACAGACAGCAACGAAGAAAGCGCCGAGTAAAGTGAAAGCCACACGCTGGACTAAAGGGGGTCATGTGCGGTTTTGCACGAAGGACCTCTTGGTCCCGGGGCTAAGAGTAAGTAAGCATACAGTTAGAGAGCTCAGGTTCGAGAACTGGCGATTCGTGCCTAGCGACAAATTGTCCGGCCTGCTCTCGAGTTTCGTTGAGCTCATGCATCCCATCCCCCTCATCCTTGCCCGAGCTGTCCTCTTGTTACTTCTTCTTCTGTTCGGACAGTTTGTTATTGACTGTATCTTTGTGCGTGTCTGGACCGGCACAACCGAACACGACAGCACAACAGTCCCTAGACTGCCGATCGGGCACTTTTGTAGCGAACTCAACCAACCCGCGCCTCAGTAAGCGGCTCGGATCAGGATCTTTTAGGGTTTTTCAAAACAAAATGGCACAACAAAGTAGACGATTGATTCAATCCAGACTTTTCTTTTGCTTTGGCTTCTAGATACAATCACCGGGTAGAAAGGCAGGCAGGATTGGAATTTTAATGCTCAGTGTGATTGAAATCTTGTGTTTTTGGCTCGCTTCACTTTCAAATAAATTGCTTCAATTCTCTTTTTTGATTAAAAATCTTAGAATTCTTCATCTGATTTCCGCTCACGAAATATTTTATCGAGGTCTGACGACGGCAGATATAAACGCATTGTCGCTAGTGCCGAATGATGAAAAGCTAGATTAGGTTTCTGAGCAAATTTAGGCGCAGAAAATTTCATGTACAGTGGGAATTAACAAGGCTTGGAAACAATTTAGCTTGAAAGAGTTAAAAAACGAATTCTTTTAATTCGATCAGTAGACTGGCGTCTCTGTCGCGAAAAACTCGTGTAGCGAAAGTTCTTCCAGATCTGTAATCTGCGGCAAGGCCTCACTATTTCGGGGAGTGAGAATGTACACTGCTTGCCGATTAGAAAGTCCGAGAAAGGTGTTCACCCCTGTGTGAGTGTGTACATTCCCTGTAAGTGCTGTTGTTTTTCATTACTTGCCATCTTTAGGTAGCTCGTAAACACAACAGAAAATTCTCATACAGGCTTGTGATTCTGGTGTGCATTTGACCTGTTTTACTGTGGCTTGATGTTTCTGGCAGCTATAGTTGTCCCTGATCAAGTTTATTCGTTAGTTTGCTAATTTCAAAATATTGCTCACAATATGAATGGACAAGGAGTGGCGTACGATGACAAAACTGCAGCACTCCCGAGTGCAGCACTAGCAGGGTCGTTACCTAGATCCCGTCTCTCTGTCGCATTGCTCATCCTAAGCTTCACTCTACAAATCACTGCTTGATTATAGGCTGGGGTAGGTTGTAACGCTATAGAAAATGTTTATAATTTTCTTCCGAACCTCACTATCAGCGAGGTGAATGGCAAACAGCTGTGAAGTTTTGCCGTGCCATTTGAGTCTATACTGCGGCTTTTGCATGCTTCAAACGTGCTCAACATCCAACGAAGCGGCAACGTGCCTCTGCTCAACCTACCTGCCTAATCATAGACCAGGCAACAGATGCTGTCTTCTATTGGTCTAATCTATTCTCCCATCGATTTGTGACGACTGTCCTCGGGATAGGGTCCATCGCAATGTTCGTGTTCTGTCCATATGCAAGCGATGCCGAAATTACTTTCCGAGCAAGAAATGTGGATTGAATATTTTCAGAAAACAATCGAAACCGTGTGTGCTTCGGTTAATTAACAAAAGAGATTTCTTCACGGCTGTCGAAATGACAAAATTACACTTGACGCACTTCGAGCTTCGTGTACTTGCTGCTGCCATTCTGTGTGTTCCCCCAGATTGATATTTTGCATAATTTTAAAAAGCTTTTGCTGTCATTTTCCAAAAGAACAGAATTGAACATGAGTTTCACAAAGCCAATTTGAGTCACCATTGTACAGCTTCTAAAGGCTGCGTACAGGTGTTCAGTCCATGGACTGAAGGACCAACCCCAAATTTAATTAACTTGAACCAATTAGGAATAAGACTTTTACGCAAGGATCATTTGAGCTACTTTAGGCGTCTCACCGGAGCTGTTCTCGCTCGCTCTCAAAGCTGGTCCTGGGAAACACTAGGCCAGGGTTCGAATTCACAGGCAGGGGTAGCGGATTGCACAGGTACATGTCATCAAGCCACCAGTCGCTGACCTGTAAAGTTTAAAGATTTAGTTTTTTATTTGTACACGATTCATTTTCGCACGCCTCCGCAAATTCTCACCGACGAAATTTCTTCGAGTTCCTGAATGTTTGTAAACACCTGAGTACACAGAATACTTTTTTCGAAAGGCCATTTTAAACTTATACAATAGACATAGACAATAGTCAAAGTCTCTATGCGCGTTCTGCTCACAGAACTAGGACTTTTATTATCCATTGTGGACAATGCAGCAAATGTTCCGTCTAAAGTGACATTCAGTTCAGAGCATCATGCATCAAAAAAAATTTGCCAACCTTAGAGAACACCTTGCTCATGCTGCAGCCACTCTCTGAACAATGTTTGCAAGTGTGGAGGAGCCGGTCTAGACTTTTTTCTGAAACTTTTCTGTCTTACACTCGCGTGCCGGTGGCAGTCAAAATGAAATTAATTCAGCAATTACGAATTGTGCAACCCGATTCATGATTGAAAATAAAATGCTTATTTCGCTTCTTAAGCTTATTACCAACCCAACTCTCTCAGATAAAAATATTATGCAAAAAGCGTATTTAAAAAGTAATAATAATTGCAGCAGGGCTGCGGGAGTGGCACATCATTTGGTGACACTAGACCTGCAGCTAGCGAGGAGGCAATTCTGCCCATTCCGCTGACTCCTGAGCACACACGCACAAAGATACTGTACGCAGGCATACACTCACACAGGGTGTGTACATCTGCCCTGACTTTCTCATCGTCTTGGAGGTTGGCCCTTAAGGGCGTAAATTGCTCGACAAGCCCCCGAGCCTTCTCTCCGCGGCTGTGCCCCAAATGAATGTGGCCTCACCACGGAATCGAGCTCAGGGACCTTGGTGCGAGAGCCAAACTCGTTAGACGCTCGGCCAGTCAACCCCTTATAAAGCATGGTTTGTTTGAATAATAGATTTTCTAAATGGCATTTGAATCTTTCCATTCGATAGCCTCCAGTTAGCCAGTTATGCTTTTGTTCAAGGTAGGGTACTTCTCTTTCTGTCTACCAGTTTTAACAGAACATTTATTTATTCCAGAAATCAAATTGAAGCTGTCTTATCAGCTCGTATTTCCCGTCCTGAGTAGTCAGTGAAACACGAGACAGCCGATGAGAAAGTCAAACTAAGAGAAACTGAAGGAGGCGACCCCATCGGGGTGCGAACACAGAAGTTAGCTCAAGCTGACTGACTGCCTCAATGGATCGAGTCGGAGTCTTCAAACATTCCGGCAAAATTGTTTATTCTCGCAGCCTGCCATTGCTCGGACTCCAGAAAAAATGTTGACCAAGCGTAGTCCGGCAGGGAAGGGGAAAATTTGGCGGGAATTGCGGGAGGAGCGGCGGAAGAAAAGTATTAGAAACGAACAGAGAAAACATTGGAGTGGGTCCAACTCGATCGATAGCTTCCCTTGGATAATTAACGATGGACTCAAATGGGGCAGCGGCAATGATTTGGAACTAGAGAGAAGAAATAGCTACTCCGGGATAAATAAACTGTTGATATACGGCCGAATATCTGAATAGCTAAGTGAGCGCGTGGGTGTGAGCAGAATTTTCTGCAGTCACATTGTTCAGCTTTCCTGCAGTGGCATCAAGTCAGAACTTATTCCAGACATTATACTCTATATAAATCCGTACAATGAATGTTTTTATGACTTTTTATTTGCTTAAGTGTGACCAAGTAGACATCGGCCTTCACCGTCGCTCCATCAGTGTTCACCGTCTGGCTAATACCGTCACTCCATCAGCTTTCAACGACACTCCATCAGACTACACCGTCACTCCACCAGCATCACCGTCATTCCACCAGCATCACCGTCACTCCACCAGCATCACCATCACTCCACCAGCATCACCGTCACTCCACCAGCCATCACCGTCACTCCATCAGACTAAACCATCACTGGACCCAACGTGACTCCATCAGACCAAAACGAAACAGCAGCAAGTTGTGGGCCCGCTCACCCAGTTGTCCTTAGTCTTGGCAATCTCCAACAGTTGCTTCTGCAGCTGCTCGCCGACACCACCCGGCCGTTGAAAGTCCTGCACTATTCGAGCCGTGTTGGCAAACTTCTCTTCGGAAACAACCGGCTCAACCAGCTTCAGGTACATGCTAAGGGTGCTGTGCAGGTCTGGCACTGGCAGCTTGGGTAGTGGACGCTGTCAAGTGGCGGAAAGAAGTTATAATTAGACAATCGATGAATGCCAGGCATCTTCAGTACAGGAACCTATTGTTTGGCTTGCCAAATTTAGAACTGGCAGAAAAATCTTTAACTAAATTTTCTTTTACCCACCCCAGCCACGATGAAATCTTTTTCACATTACCCGAACGAAACTTTGAGGACCCGACTTGGAATTGGATCAACTCCACTGGTCTGAGAAATCTTTCTCTACCTCTCTCTCCATGTAAAATTAGTCCAAGGCTGGTTAGCTTCAACTAACTGAGTTCGCAGACCAAAGAAAAATATCGACCAACAGCGAGGAAACTCACCGACAAGTCCCAGTTTGGATACTCGTCCAAGTCTTTCGAGGAAATGCGTCGCACAAACTCCTTGACAGGGTGTACAGGCATCTTTCTTCGTTTCTGCTTGCTGCTGCTGCTGCTGCTGCTGCTGCTGCTGAAAGGTCTGAAGGGTGAGCAAAACTTCGTGAATAAACTGGTGAATCTTGGCTCTGCTATTTTTAGCTTTCGCAAAATAAACTAAAACACTTTTAGGGGGAGGAAAAGAGAGAAGCAGAGTTAAATGAGTGGACACTTCAGGGCCCGCGGGCTGTGGTTACATAAACTCTCTTTCCCTTCTTCTCCTTCTCTCTCCCCGCCGCTCTCAAACTCCAGCTCCAACTTGATGACGGTGACTTAATCGAACAGGCCAGCAAAATGTGCCTGCGGACTGTTAAAGTTTGGAATCCATAATTTCTCCGTCTCTTCTCATCCTGGAGTTGGGGTTGGGTAGGTCCTTGAGATCCTGACTGAGAACTTGCGTCCCGGTTTGCAAATCAAACTCACCCGCTTCCGCGGCGATGAGAACCTGATCGCATATTTATGGAAAAAATATTTGATTTTTGTCTAGTTCGATTTTTTGTCGGTCGGAGAAGGCTGGGAACCGTTTCGTTATAGTTTGGGCAAGCGTTGATAATTTTTGTATCTACGCATGCTACTCAATTTAATAGATATATTTTATTCCAAGAGCTTGTTGCAATGAGATGCGAGATAGAGAGAGAGATGGGAGCAGAGAGCAGGCGATGGAATGCTGTACTTTGCCACGCTTTAGCAGCATCGCCAACCCATTGTTTTCGGGTCAGGTTTGGACGGTATTGATTTGAAGTATTGAAGCTAACTAATGACAGAAGTCACTAAATTTCAAAGTTTTCCAGCAATAAATGCCGTCTCCTTGTTGGGGAGACGGGGACAGAGGACAGCCAATTTAGGGCAGCGGATGGTTAAGTGCAAAAGGCGCATTCTCAGCTAAGCTTTGGTTAGCCTAACTAACTAGCTGGGCCTTCTGCCAAATCAAGTCGCTGATTGATTCCCAATCTGCCCGTCTCTCTGGGTCGCCAAATGGGAGAATTTCTTAGCAGGCCACTCCAGAGAAAGTTGGGCTCGCATATTCTGTGTGGGCCCGATGCGCCTTGACGATGTGCGTCGCTTCACAAATCGAAAGAAACAACAGAAAATGTGAATGGAAACATCTGTGACAGGCAGTAAATGCCCTGAGTTGCTTCTGTCCTTCCATTTAAGCCTGAGTAGATTCTGAGCTCCCTGTCGTCACTCCTAAGTCCACTCGTCAGCGCCATCAGCCGAATCAGCAGCCAAGACGATAAAAGTGGGCTGGCAAAGTGGCAAAAATGAGGCAGAAATCAATGCCCCATCCCTGTCTGTCAGGGCCACCACCACACGAGAATGCGGGTCCCAGGAAAGCACTGTTTTGGTGGACGGCAGGGCGAAAGCAGTCCCTAATCAGGCCTCTCTTGTTGCATCAATTTGCTGGCTGAGCAACAATATACTACTAGGACAGGCCGGCAAAGAGGCCTTCGTCAATTGAGAATCGAGGCAGTCAGAAGGACAGAGCAGCTCGGCCCTTCCCGTTGCTCTGAACGGCAGCAAATTCATTTAAGCTTCTAGTCAACCCCTTCTACTGTCGTACAAAGAGCCAGTAAATTGGCTCAATAACTCTGCTCTCCCTAGCCACGAGTCCCACCTTAGCTTATTCTTCCCAAGCTGATGACAGTCTTTCCCTTCCCCCGCCACAGACTGTTCCCAGCGCGGCAGGATCGAGGAAAATGAGCCCAATTCCGCGCAGCCGCACGAAGCCCTTAGGGGGGAGGGCTGGCTGAGAATGAAGTAGGGCGCGGACAGTCGATGGCCCGATGAGGGAGCGTTGAAGGCCGGACACGGTCTGACTGCTTGATACGCTGGTCACGCCGGGTCCTGATCAAGGCAGAGAGCGCCGTCATTAGATAAAATTTCCACTTTCTCTTTTCTCAATTTAAGAGCGGGCCATCTGGGCGACTCAAATGGGGACCCTGAGCTCGTCGAATCAGTCAGATTATCTCCCATTTTCCACAGAATTCCCACGTGACAGCTGGGGAGGGCTTGGGATCACAGGGATTTGCGCTTCCATTTTCATCGACTTGGTTCTGGTGGCCTGAATTTTGAAGCGATACGTCAACGCGAAGCCTAGCCTCAGGAAACGCGACAATACCTACCGTCTACGAGCTAAACGCTTACGCTGTTGAAAGCAAAATCAACAAGTGCAAAGTCGTTTTTCACCCGAAAATGAGGGTGTAATTTTTATTTGATCACTTCAAAGCCATCCACAATCTGCACAACGAATATGCAGTGCAACAAACAAACGGTTGCACATAGGAGTCTAAATCTTATTAAATTCTGTGCCAAAAACTGCTACGGTGCAGATCGCTATACGTGACAAAACTTTGCTAAATAGCCAAACAAATTAATACTAAATATTATTAAAGTGCAATAAATATAGTGATTTTAATCATACTAGTCAAAACTTTCTAGCAAAAAGAACAATGGACAAAAGAAAAGTTTTAAAACATTTTCTAATTCATACTTCAATGGAAAGCAAACATAAATACTTAAGTACTAAGGTAGGTCTAGACAAGATGCGCCAAAGGCTTCTTGGAAGCTAATTAAAACAAAAGACGTTTCTAAAGCCTAAATCGTTTATGACAACGAGGCAACTAGATAAATAAATAATTTGTTTTTTTAATAGCATTCACTGCCACAGGAAAAAGTTTGCATAGAAATATATATTCGACAACCATTTTGAATGATGAGGGCTTAAGAGCTCTTTTAAGCGTACAAAACGCCAAATACAGCAATGAGAAGCGAGTTTGCAAAGCAGTGTATCAACAAAATCTGCATCAAAGCATAAGGTTCTAGCGCGCGTGTCTGAGCTGAGAACACAGAGGCAGCGATAGCGTCATATCGTCCGATGCTAAACATAACGCCGAAACAGCGCGGGACAAGTCTTCGAGACAACAGCAATAACAAAAGCTATAGAAGGGAGTTTTAGCGTTAGAAAATGGTTCATAGTTTGCAGACACTAGTGCGGAATTTTCTTAATCTTGATAATAATCTCCAACGCTTTACTCCAGTGGCCCTTTATTCCTCCAAGCCGACTGGGACTCATTGTAGGGCGGCGGAGGTGGCGGCCTCGGAGGGGCGAAGTCCCTGCCACCGCTGGGGCCGAAGGCGCTAGAGAAGTCAGTCTGGAAGGCCTGGCCTCCCACATCTGGCTGCTGCATGTCAGCATAGGGATCTTCCTTGCCATCAAGAGGCTTGGCCTCGATCCGATCTGCTCCGTTAATCATGTAGGTGCGCATGTGCGGCTGAGGTGCGTTCTGAATCGCCAGGCCGTCACCGGCGATTTGTTCTCCGCCCTCCACCAGATTTCCACCGTACTTATAGACGTTGCGCAGGATTAGAAGCACAGGTGCATAAAGTATGTTGCTTAGAAAGATGACAACGTTCATTCCTGTGAAGCTCAGCGACTTGACTAGCCCAGCAGCCACCACCGGCCCGAAAGCATAAGCCATACTGTACGAGATGTCAGCAATAGCGTACACGGACCCATACACAGATGAGTAGTGGTGATCGACCACAAAGCCCAGAGTCGGCAGAAGAGCAGTGTCAACAAGAGCGATGCCATAACATAGCAGACAAATTGGTATCATCAGAGTCTCATAGCTCTTGCAGAACGGCACGCAGAGACAGGAGAACCCTTCAAGGGAGAGTCCCACTGCTGCCATTAGCCACTGGTATTTTGGAAAGCGGCGAGCCAGGTACACTGTGCTGTAGACTCCCAGGACGTGGGGAAAAAATGACGGCAGCCACACCAAACCCACCTGTGTGTTCGTCGAATTCAAAGTCTCTATCATCCAAATTGAGATGGTGGGCTCCAGAAATGCCAGAGAGACGTTGGACATAGCCAGGGCGCCGGCGCAGGTGACGATGTAAGGGTCTTTGAGCAGGCGCCAAATTGGGGTCCCCTTGGGCAAGTCTCCGGTTGCCTTCTGAGTTCGACGTTCGATTCGAACCGGCTTCATAACCACCAGCATGAGGCAGCCGTCAATCAGAGCGATGCCAGACAAGACCATGAAGGGCAGCACTTTGCCAAAGTGGTCGTAGAGAATGCCACCGAATGGCGGCGCCACCAGAGATCCGAACGAGATGAAGGCAAGAGCGATGCCGAGTGCCGTGGTCCGCTCAGTCTCCTCAGTGTACCGGTCGGCAATCATCGCCAAGCCGGATGTGTCGGCGAAAGCGGAGCCGACGCCTTGCAGACTGCGAGCCAGCATCATCACCGAGTAGGAGTGTCCGAACGCAAATACAACCGTGGAAAGGCAAATTACTGTCAAGCCGAACATCATGGGTCTATCATAACCAACCTTGTCAATAATTGTGCCGCTGATTGGGTTGATAAGAAGCTGCACAAAGGCTTTGCTGGCAAACAGCAAACCGATTTTTCTCTCGGCAGAATCCGAACGTCTCCAATAGTCGTTAGTGTGACTACTGTGGTTTGTGTGATAAGACGAGTGCGTAGCGTTATAAATGGTCGTGTAGTTCTTTGTGGTGTTGCTGACTCTGCTGTAGGGGTCGCTCAGCTCTTTAGTGACGTTGGTGAGGTAGTGCGGAATGATAGGCACAATGACCATGTACAGCATGTTGTCTAACAGCAGTGCGATGCAAACGATTACCAGGACCAACTTTCGCTGCGACCTCGGGTCCTCAATTAGAGACTGCAGATAGCTCAGCATTGTTCTAATATCTTTGATTACTTAAATGCCAGAAGTGAAAAGCTAAACAAAAAATATTATCTTGTTTCTATTATCTTTATTGTCGGCTTCAAAAGCAGCTGAAAAGACACTAAAGCAGTTTTTTATCTCACCAAAGGCGCTTCTATCCGAGTCAGTTCTTGTCTGTTTGTAAAAAGCGGTTCAAATCTAAAAATTTAATAAAAAAATTAATTTCTTTTCATCTTTTATAAGTGACTAAAAAAGGCCCGCAAACATTTTTGTGAATTTTACGCAAATGAACTTATTTTAAATGAATTGAAAGCTTTCTCAGCTCGCAAGATAAGTTGGTGCCACAATAACCTCATTGTCATGTTTCCTGTTGTCCATTTCCTAAAAAAACAACTTTCTACCCTTACTTTACTTTCCCATGAAGAGGCGCGGCCAGAACAGGAAAGCAAGAGGAAACGGCAACGCGGGCTGAGATGCAGTTTCCAGCAGGTTGAGCTCATTGAAGCGACGGTGGCGGGCGGAATGAAGCCGGGATGTACCACTCACTAGTTGCAAATCAATAGACTCCGAGTCAGACTTGGGATCTGGTGGGACTGGGCCACGGTGAAAGGGACAGAGGAAGGTACTGAAGTGCTTGAGACTGGGGGCAGACAGGTTGAAAAGAAAGAACTGTGAGGGGAGGAGGCGGGGTTGAAGAAATTGGAACCCCTTCTTTTCTTGTTTTTCTCTTTCTTCAAAACTGCATCCTAGCGCGCGTCGCTGAAGGCAGCTGAAGGGCAGCTCAACCCGCTTTGTCACACTTCCAAATAGCCTCTCTCCTCTGCGCGTGTTTCTTCTTGCATCTCGCACTCGCAACTTCACCTGCCTGCCTGCCTTCATCCTCACATGGGTTTGTTCTCGGGTGCAGTGTCCTACTCCCAATGTTCCCCTAACACCATTGAATACGTTTGCGCCTTTTTACCTCGCCTCGGCCATTGGATTCACGAGCCCCTTTCTCCCCCCCGTGCCCAGCTTCTTAATCTTGCCCGCGCGGTGTCAGGTTGCCCACTGACAGATGGCGAGCACCTCCTTTAGCTATTTTACCTCTTCGTTATAAGCTATGATTCTCACGCTTATCTTTTACCATCAAGGCCCTAGGTCGTGTGCCTATGCTCATGAATATGCGGATGAATTTTACACTTTTCGACTAACAAAATAGTTTTACAAGAAAAATACATTATTGAAAACCAGTTTCAAGAATCTTACACCTACCAGAGATTTGATGCACTCAGCTTCTACCAGAAAATTGATCGTCAGCAACACTAATTCGACGCGCTGTGTTCCTCCGTCAGCCAGGAAGCGCCGGAAGTTTGAAGACTTTTGCCCAGCGATTTTCTAGGATTTTCGCCTTATCCGGTCCCAATGAATGGGGTGGTTGGAAGGTGATCCGCGAATGGCGAGCCGTGCCTGAGTGGCGTCGGCGGCCGGTCTGGCTTTTCTGTGGCCGGCCGGGGGGGGAGTTTGAGGATCTATTCAGCGCCGCCGAGACACTGGGATTCGGCTGCCAGTCCTCTCTCCCCGTGTCCTTATTAGGAAGAGCGACTGTGGAATAAGAGGATGAGAGACCGTAGTTGGGATTCAGACGCAGAGGAAATAGGAGCAAGTTCTCAGCCAATCGCAAATGCCCAATGAGCCTCACAAACCAATGCTGTTGGCGATTCACAAGACGTCTGGAGGAAAAATTGCCAAAATTTTCAGATTTTTAATTCTTCATTTCTTAAGTCACGTATTCATGGGGGACATTATTGGTTCGCTGCTATAGGGGATGTATTGTTATCTGGTAAAACAGGGAACATTGTTGAGAAGGAGATTTTGTTAGGGCCTCTCGGAGGGGGCTAAATAGCTAGTTTGTATCTAAACTGAATCTAAAGCTGTAATTATACTCTTGTTATTGGATATGATGCTCTGATTTTATTGCAAATATTGCAGGAGGGCTGCGGGCAATGGCAGATTATTTGGTGACACTAGACCCGCAGCCAGCGAGGAGGCAATTCTGCCCATTCCGCTGAATCCTGAGCACACACGCACACAGATACTGTTTGCAGGCACACGCTCACACAGGTGTGTACATCTGCCCTGACTTTCATTCTTCGTCAGGCAGTGTACACTCTCACTGTGTCTTCGAGGTTGGCATTCGAGGGCATAAATTGCACGACAAGCCCCAAAGCCTTCTCTCCGCGGCTGCGCACCAAATAAATGTGGCCTCACCGCGGAATCGAGCTGAAGGCACCAATTGTTAAACGAATTCAAATTACAAATAATTTCGAGAACAGAACTGCATTATCGCTAACTTTATTAGCCATGAAATACTAAGTTGAATTTCATTAAATTACTTTCGTAAAAAAATTATTTCGGGGGTGGGGGGCAGAGCGGTTGACGCGCTTGCCTCTCGCACCAAGGTCCCTGAGCTCGATTCCACGGCGAGGCCACATTAAATTGGGGCGCGGCCGCGGAGAAAAGGCTTGGGGGCTTGTCGTGCAATTTACGCCCTCGAGAGCCAACCTCCAAGACACAGTGAGAGTGTACACTGCCTGACGATGAGAAAGTCAGGGCAGGTGTACACACCTGTGCGCGTGTGTGCTCAGGAGTCAGCGCAATGGGCAGAAATGGGCCTCCTCGCTGGCTGCGGGTCTCGTGTCACCAAATGATGTGCTCGCAGCCCTCCTGCAGTTATTCTTATTTTTTTATAATTACCATTTTTTCGAATAACATAATTAAAGTATTGAGTATTAATTAATCAATAAACTTCATGAAACTAGTCCTGAAAGAAAGTTTTCGAAACTGTAGCAATAATGTTAGTGTGTACCGAATCGCTTACCTAATCGGATATAAAGAAAATTCTTTAAAAAAACACGGTACGCCACTTGGATGGTGCAATTGCTCACCACAAATTAAAGCAAAATGAAATTTTCATTTCCTAGGACCACCCTGAAGCTAAGTGAAGAATAGGAGCTGAAAAACTGAAATTATATAAAACAAGTCAACACGAAAGAAACAAAGAGTCTTTCGTGGATTATAATTTATATTGAAAGGCTGAATAGCCAAGTCTGGAAGCAAATACCTCGAATTCGTATATGAAATATTACGACAAAATTCCTACTTGCTTGCAATTTATGGAAATTGTTAGCACTTTTTAGTTTGAACGTTGAAATATCAAAGAAAGACATAAAAACTAAATAAATTATGAATCCGATATTCCCAAAAATTTCGGTTGTGCGAGTCTGATCTCAATCCACCTAAATTTCGACATACATTTTTACTGGGAAGCTCTTAACTAGGACCTGCATTCGTCTTGTATGCTGCCTGGTGTGATCAGCAGACCGCGTTTGCGATATGGTCTGCTTACCGTTTGTAATCTAGACTATCTACCTGGCCTTCGATATGAAGAGCTCTGAGAGCACGTCACGTGGATTGAAAAGCCCAGCATTAACTTTTAAACAGTTTCTCACTGCCCATCAACGCCTGGCCATGAGGGCATTCCCAGATCCTGAAGCCCACGAATTTCAGCAGCAGGCAGTACTAGAACAGTTTTTACAAGGCATTAATGACACCTTTGTGACAGAGAAGCTGCTCAACATGACGACACCAATTGCACACATTGCTGCAAGCTCAGCAGCTTAAATAAACCTATCAGTTTTTGCAATGCCGAGGTTACCACGGGCAACCAGGCGCAGCACATTCTACTACAATGGCAGCACCATTGGAATCAACGGCTAATCAGCGGCGACAGCCACACCAGCACCAGCATGAGATAGTCTAAAACCTGAGTGGGGACCGCCAGCTAGTCAAATATACTAGAAATGAGAATCTCGTTGTTTGTATTTTGTCACATACAAAAAATTTTTGTGCTTGTTTTTCCACTCGCCTATTAACAGTTATCACTGGTCACTGAAAATAACTTTCTGCTAGAATAACATTGGAAGAATAGTTTTGTAACTTCGAAAGGCGGTGCATTGTGCAAAGCGTCTGATAATATTGTATCCATGAAAAAACATTTAATTCATTTAAACTTTTTAATAGCTTCGATAAAAAATACCAAAAATACTTTTTTCTTGCGAGCCCGTACAGGAAAATTTACAAGTTTACAAAGTTAAAATAAAAAGAACATATTTCACCTCTGCTACTTAAAACCGTACGTGTTGAAAGTGAGTAAAAACCGAGTCCTCTTTATCAGTACTGGAAGTAGTACATGAGGTAGCGTGGAATCTACAGTGCTCTTGTCATGCTTATGTAATTAATGTACGTTGCACGTTTCATTGTACGTGTGTGCAGAGTGTGTGATATAAAATCACAGCCACCCCGCCTCTAACAATAAACAAGAGCGCCCTGCCTTGGAGACGGAAATGTTGAGTCCTCACTACATTGAGGAAGAAGACATTCTTACTGTCTTCCATTTGGAAAAAAGAGATTTGGGGAAATTGAGAATGGGAAAATTCCAGAAAAAACTGGTGGTTGTAATAAGAAACAAAAGCATATCATGACTAATTTCATGTGGAGACATCTCTTTACGAGTGACACTAACTCAAACAAAAGGCTATGATGATACACAATAAAAGTACACTTCAGGCCACATACATTACAACAAAGAGCAACCACTAGGTTTCATAAAAATGATGAAATCGTCATTGACTAACAGCTATTTTTAGAGGTTTGTCAAACTTATAGTAAACTGTTCAAACAAGAGTTGATATCAGAAAAAATCTAACGAAAGCTATAAAATTTCATGTTTGTTACGCTATCAGTCATTAGGGAGAAGCAGCAAACAAAGGTCATACGTTGAGCATTTAAAACAAATCTTAGAAATTACATTGTAAACACCACACAAGCAGTAAAGCCATTGAATTCTTCAACAAAAAATACTGAAAATAAAAACTCATGCCTTTTTTAAAGCTCAGCTGCAAGTCACAGATGGCTTGATCAGTTTTTAACCTTGTCTAAATCCTACTGAAATCAGCTTGCCGAATGCGCTCCAGCTTTTCCGACACCCAGCAGATTTTTTCCTCATCCTGCGTCTCCACGGCAAATCGTCTCATGCTCGTGATTAAATCGATTTGCTGCTTGCAAAAAGAAAGCTGATAAAGTTGATTGCTGTAGTGAGCCAGGGTGAGCAGCTCCTCCAAGTCCGGGTCCTCTTGCAGCTCTGAGAGCCAGGCACCGAAGTCGATTGCTGTGCGATTGCGGAGCAGCTCAGCTTGCAGACTCCAGCTCAGGCAGCGGAAGTTCACGTACAGGTGTTCAGAGCGAGGCTTCGACAGTCTGGCCGTGAACAGAGTCTGCGTGAACTCTGGAAGAAACGGCAAGCTCGGCGGTGTGTCTGCGGGAAAGCAGAACCTCCACGCCCAGTCGGAGTCAACGGGAGCCTCCCAATCCATCGCTAGGCCTCTTAAGAACTGCTCCGGTTTCCATGCCCCTTGCGGCGCGTGAGCCATGAGGTCAGTCAGAACTACTTCAGCCTGTTGAACTTCATCGAACTTCCAGTGCACCATGGCTGTCAGGCAGGATACAGTGCACCTGCACCACTGCAGCTGATCGATGAGACTGAGCTGCCTCATCAGGTCGTCTCTGCTGCAGTCCTTTGACTGCAGGCCTTGCAAGCACTGATGTACCACGCAGTAAACGTCGCAAAGATGCATATATTGATCCTGGCGCCTTGATCGTACTGCAGTAGCAGTGCTTAGTGGTGTCAGCGGCAGCAAGGTGAATGGGTGAAAGTAGAACTTTTCTGTCTGCAGAGGCTTCATGTGTCCTTTAATCTGCTCGATAAATTCGTCGATGTCGCACCTCAGCTCAAAGAGTCGCTCTCGAACCCTCGTCTTCGTATTGTCAAAGGAGCCGCCAAGACCAGCGTTCTTGAAGTAGAGCGGAGCGTCGGGCATGAAGAAGTGCGGCATGCACTCGTCGGGAGAGCTGTTTGGGTCGTCGATGAAGCTGAGCATCATGTCGAGAGACTCCTTGAGACGTGCGATGAGGTTCTGCGGCTGCCAAGCCTCTCTCCATTCTTCCACGCCGTGTTTCTGCAGCATGAATAAGAGCAGCGTCTTTGCGTGGTAGGTCTTGAGTCCGGGAGTCTTTAGAGTGACTGGCAAATATCTCTTGAAGCAGAATTTGATGATCGTGAACAACTGGCCCTGAGTTTCGGATAGGTTGCGCATTACAACGAATTCATGGGCACTGAAGCTAATCCTGAACTCATTGAGCGATTGAGCACTTGTTGCCTGTACAAGATGAACATGGAGCAAATGATCATTGCTAATATTTAATTTTTTTATTCTGCTGCCGAAGGTACTGCAGCACGGGATCGCAAAGCATAAGTCCTGCCTAGGCCGCACCCCGCACGCTTTTTCAGTCGCTGCTGGCTCGCTTCCTGCGGCAAGTGAATTTAAACTTTGAGTTTGACTTTGACATTGACTTGATGACTGCCTGCGTGGATCTTGATCTTTCGCTAGTCACACATTTTTTGGCGTATTGATGAAAAAGTAGAAGAGAAATGAAGAAGTCTAAACTAGTTTTAAGTCCCGTTACAAATAAAAGGTGAGCTTAGATAGCTATCCATCGCCAAATGCCGTAATCAAGCTACATGGCTTGCTAGACGTAATGGCATTATTATAATCTAGAGACGGCCACTGATTATTTCCAATAGAACTTTCCAAGAAAAAATTAACGGTACTCGCACTTGCATCAGGATATCCCGCTGAAAACATGGATATCAGAACCTCAACTCACCTGATCCTACAGGCACCTGTGCGTGACCTTTTGTGACGGCCACCTGGTTGGTAGTTGCGCACTCATGTCTTAACCTTTTGCAGCCGCCCTCCAGATGAAACTGTATGCCTCTAAGCAGCACCGTCCAGTCGATGTCCGAGTCAGCGCCTGTCCTTCCGTTCACCCGCACAAGACTGTTGGCCCAGCCCTCCGCGTAGCTGCCTGAAATCTGCCTGTCATCACGGCATAACACAATCCACATTCTCTGAAGGATGTCGGCCATCACCTGCTGACATTTGGCTCTCTGTCGGGTGAAGCCAGATTTTCTGAGCAGTTCACGCAGATCCATGCTGAGCATTTTGTCGCGTGAGACGTCTTCAGTCCTGAAAATTTGTAGGATTTCATATAAGGTTTATTGCAATATTGGGCGAAAATGCATTCACACTAGTAGGAGTTCTAGGACTTGAGTTTGATGACCCCAAGTCTCGTTAATTTTTTTAGATCTTACCTTAAGCACTCTGAAAGTAGCATTAGCGACAGTTGCAAGTGTCCACGCTTCTTCGCTAGCTGTGCACACGTCCTACCGCTAGCGTCTCGATGACTAGCATACGATTTTCCCTGCAGCAGGCTCTTGGCTGCTTTAACATGCCCCGCTTCACACGCTCGGCTCAGGGCTGTCTTACCCTTGCTGTCTTCAGCACTCACTGACGCACCCAGGTTTAGTAGTTTTTCTATGAGCTCCTCATAACCTGCGTCAGCAGCCAGCATGAGAGCGGTGGAACCGCTAGGACCGTAAGGAAGGTCAACGAAATCCTTGACGATTCGCTTGCTTTCGAGTATCGTGAAAGCCAGTGCGAGATGGCGGTGCGAAATCGAAAGATAAAGAAGCTTTGAGCACTGAACTGGCTCAATGCTTTCCAAAGTTTTGTTTAGAATAGAATTTCTAGAGTCGAGCGCCATCGTGAACAGGAATTTAATGAACTCTGGAAATTCAACTAGGTGTCTAAGTTCGATGTCACTTCGGTGAACGACTTCTTCATGTCCAAAAGATGCTCCTGCAATCGCACATTTTAACTTGCACTCCTTTTTCAATGCTTCATCCTCGATTAACATTAAAGATGAAGACATTAGTAGATCACTTCCTGACTGAGCTGCAGATTCAGCGGCTGCGATGTGCAGCTCATCTTTCATTTTTGCATTATCCAGAGTCTCTGACAAATACGAAATGACTCTGCTGTGACCTCGTCGTGCAGCAGATATTGCAGCTTTTAGACGACACTGCTGCTTCATTGACGGCTCAACTACAGCTTGAATAATATATTTTATCACTTTCGTATGGTTGTGCAATGCAGCAGTCTCAATAGTTGTTAGGCAGCATTGGCTATTTAGCTTTTCGTCAGATATTGTCGAAACAAGAAATTTCGTAAACTCAAGATATCGGTTTTGCTTGAAATGCTTAGCAGCTACTAAGCAGCACTGCTCCTTTTGCTGTTGACTGGAAGCTTCGTGAAGTAACAATGCTACAACCTGCACTTTTAGATTTTCTGCTGCGGATTCAACTGACCTCAGGAAGGCACGATCCTTTACAGAGATATCCACTATGTTTTTCAAAAAAATGAGTGTCTGCTCGCAGTCACCGTTCCATGCAGCTGACTCTGCAGCGCTAGCATTAAACTCATCCTTCATGCTCGCGTCCTGAACAAACTCAATGAGAAATTTCACAACTTCCCACGCGCTAGAAGCCGAAGCTGCCTTTGCAGCCGTCTTGCCACACTGATCCTTCATATTTTGATCTAGAATATTTCGTACTAGATCCTCGACTGCTTCTTTGTCGACATTCCTGGCTGCGGGTTCCGAAGCTTTTGCACAACAAGCGTACTTGATTCTGTCATCTAAAATAAAATCAGCGATGAACTTCATTGTAGTAATATGTCTATCGGCTGCAGCTGCTTCCGCTACTGTTAAACAGCACTCATTTCTTGTTTCCAAATCATCTATTGATTGAATAGACGACTTTGCGAGGTCAAAGTAGCCACAGGAGGCGGCCACCTCAGCGACTCTTTTGCAGCACGTGTGTTTAAACGTCTTGTCGAAACTGCATTCCTCCAGCAGAAAATGCACAACGTTTGGGCGACAAAATCTAGCCGCTGACTTCACACATATCATACAGAATTCGCGTCTGTTGCTTTCGTCAGTGACTTTTTTCAGAAAGCGCTTGACTTCCACGTCATAGCCCTTCATGCTAGCATACCTAGCTGCCATGATGCAGGTCGAATAACTGAACTCTTCATGCTCTACTGGCTCTGTAAGAGTGCGAAGTTTTCGCTGTTCAGCTTCCTTCAGTCCCATCTCATTTTCAAGGCACAGTTTTCTGCACTGCTCTCTCGCAATACTATCAGCTAAACTACGCTCGAGAAATTTGAAAACTTCATACAGACGTGTCTCCGAGGCGTCAGACGGTAATGTGCTCTTCATAACAACAGATTTCAATGCTGGCCAGCAACTGCTGCTTTCCATACAGCACTTCTCACTGAAAAACTTGTCAGACACTTGTTCAATCAGAAACTTCACCACTTTCCATTCCTTATGATTAGCGGCTAGCACTGCCAGTTCCATGCAGCATTCATTCTTGACAACACTATTCGTGACTGCATCGATATACTTTTTTACTAATTTCCAATCGCGACAATGCGCAGCCGCTTTAGCCGTGGAAATACGCAAATCCTGAGCCAGATTTTCATCGCAAACGTTTTCTAGAAAAAATTGAAACATTTCCAATTGTACTTTCCTTTGCAATTCGTTTTTAGCCCCTTTGGCAGCCTGGACGCAGCATGAATCTCTGGAGCTTGGCTTTGAGCATAAATGCAGAATCACAAATTTCACGACATCCCAATTATGCCCACAGGAAGCCAGCTTTACAGCTTTGATGCAGCAGTTATCCCTTGCCGTTGATTCATCACACCCCTGTACAATCCGTCTTAACTCTTCGAATTGATTTCTACTCACTGCTTCCTCGATTCTGGACTGACACTCCACACTAGGATAGTAGCATGGCTCTTCGTGATTTGTTTTTTCTTCAAAAGAATCACACCTAGCCTTATCGGACATCGTCCACCTGACCCTTTATTGCGGTCCTCTTTGCTGCCTCGCAGATGTATTTTTGTCTTGCGACTGGATCATTGGCTCCCATCACTTGCAGTCTTCATCACGCCTGAAGAACATTTGTTACGTTGGATGCATAAAGTTGTATTCTTATACTTTGAAAAGCTTGAAAGGTTTAAAAGCTTGAGTAAGCATAACTAATTATTATTGCCCTTGGTAGTGGCTATTCGGTACCTACATGAAATTGATGCTATTCATACGCCAATTAAAAAAGGTATTTAACACACTGTGTAAAGCCAAGCTTTTATGAACCGATTTGAAAGCCTACATAGCTTTTTTTTATTTTTGAAAAAGCGATGTGGCATAATTTCATATGTTTGATTTTGCTATTTAAAATTGCATTTGCTATCGAAAATTGCTGTTTTGCCGTTTGTAACTGCATTTGCAATTGGATATATTGCATAATATTGCATTAAAAATGCAATAAACTTCAAATAAACTTAAAATAAGTTTATAATAATTATAAGTTTAAAATAAAATAAACAAATAAACATTATTATTGGGCATAGACTTAGATTGAGTTAATTTCGTCTACAGTTACGTCTATTATTTAAGCAGCATCTGGGTAATTCTCGCTTCATTGGCAGGTAAACTACCGAATGAGGGGGGTTTACTGTCTGCCCCAGACAGGTCTAAGCCGGGGTACCCGTCCTGACGTTTTAAATATATAATTGTTCGCGCAGGCCTTTCAAGCCTTGCGTTCTTTTTCACCCTCTCAATTATTACTGCAACGTTTTTCATTTGACCACGCTGCCTCAGCACAACAATTCCCACCTCGTGAAGGACCACTACTTCGCGACAGCTTTTAAACCAAACATAAATTTTCTGCCCTTCTGATGTTTTGTGATTTTGGGAGTTGTTGCATCCCACATTTTTAGCTTGTGTTCTGAATTATCAAAGCGACTGGTTGATAAATGTGCATGTTTGAAATACCCACGAGGTCTTTGTACTGTTACAAATGATGGCAAAAGCTGCTCTATTTTAAACCAGACTTTAAACCATTTCACAAAGTTGACGTTGTTTGTCCTCAACATTCAACAAAGCGTTTCGGGTGTCTTTTCTGTTGAAAATAAGGCTCTGCTGAATGCGTAAATGCGAGTTAAACTGACAAAAAGAATTGTGGCACAACAGAGAATATTTTTACTTACTTAATACTAAAGGTATCCATATAGCAAAAACGTGATTTTGAAGTAGAAGTGAACGCACTTTTTGTCTTCAGATTTTCAAAAAAGAGCGAAAAGTGAACCAGCTTCTCGAAATAAAGAGCTAATATATAAATTGCAGACAACGGATCTGCAATCTTAGGTACAACCCGCAAAGTTTTCTATCAAAGTACCTTTTTTCAGTGCTCTTGCTGCGCAAGTATAGTTTCGCGTACTTTGTAAAATCCAGAAGAAACTGACAAACACTGATATGACTATTTTAACCATTCTTCATGATGGAAGAAAAAGGGGGTTTCGCACACACATACAAACATAAAGCCAATGCGAATCTAAAGCCAGGATTTAAAATAACAATAGAAAGCAGCGACCAGACGTAAAGAAAAAAAGATGGAAAACCACGGAAAAAACGTGGAAAATCCGTGGTAAAGCCGCGAAAAGGTCGTGCTGAAAGACAAGATCTGCATTTTGCGTTATAAGTTGGCACTTTTACGCTCGTAAAACACATTTATTGAGCCATCTGCAGAAGCAATCGTGTAATTTTTATTTTCGCAAACAGAATACAATCCATATTTTACTCGTAAAATTTAGGCGTTTCTCAAATTTATCGCAGCATATCAAACTCCATCGCGCAATATTTCTCATCTTTCGTCCCATCGTCACATCTTTCGTCTAATTACATCCTAAAAGTATTACAATGTGTATGCAATCCTACTACCACAGATACAAAAAATGTAAACTCATGTTTTTTTAAAGTTCAGCAGCAAGTCACAGATAGCTTGATCAGTTTTTTACTTTGTCTAAATCCTACTGAAATCAGCTTGCCGAATGCGCTCCAGCTTTTCCGACACCCAGCGGATTTTTTCCTCATCCTGCGTCTCCACGGCAAATCGTCTCATGCTCGTGATTAAATCGATTTGCTGCTTGCAAAAAGAAAGCTGATAAAGTTGATTGCTGTAGTGAGCCAGGGTGAGCAGCTCCTCCAAGTCCGGGTCCTCTTGCAGCTCTGAGAGCCAGGCATCGAAGTCGATTGCTGTGCGATTGCGGAGCAGCTCAGCTTGCAGACTCCAGCTCAGGCAGCGGAAGTTCACGTACAGGTGTTCAGAGCGAGGCTTCGACAGTCTGGCCGTGAACAGAGTCTGCGTGAACTCTGGAAGAAACGGCAAGCTCGGCGGTGTGTCTGCGGGAAAGCAGAACCTCCACGCCCAGTCGGAGTCAACGGGAGCCTCCCAATCCATCGCTAGGCCTCTTAAGAACTGCTCCGGTTTCCATGCCCCTTGCGGCGCGTGAGCCATGAGGTCAGTCAGAACTACTTCAGCCTGTTGAACTTCATCGAACTTCAAGTGCACCATGGCTGTCAGGCAGGATACAGTGCACCTGCACCACTGCAGCTGATCGATGAGACTGAGCTGCCTCATCAGGTCGTCTCTGCTCCAGTCCTTTGACTGCAGGCCTTGCAAGCACTGATGTACCACGCAGTAAACGTCGCAAAGATGCATATATTGATCCTGGCGCCTTGATCGTACTGCAGTAGCAGTGCTTAGTGGTGTCAGCGGCAGCAAGGTGAATGGGTGAAAGTAGAACTTTTCTGTCTGCAGAGGCTTCATGTGTCCTTTAATCTGCTCGATAAATTCGTCGATGTCGCACCTCAGCTCAAAGAGTCGCTCTCGAACCCTCGTCTTCGTATTGTCAAAGGAGCCGCCAAGACCAGCGTTCTTGAAGTAGAGCGGAGCGTCGGGCATGAAGAAGTGCGGCATGCACTCGTCGGGAGAGCTGTTTGGGTCGTCGATGAAGCTGAGCATCATGTCGAGAGACTCCTTGAGACGTGCGATGAGGTTCTGCGGCTGCCAAGCCTCTCTCCATTCTTCCACGCCGTGTTTCTGCAGCATGAATAAGAGCAGCGTCTTTGCGTGGTAGGTCTTGAGTCCGGGAGTCTTTAGAGTGACTGGCAAATATCTCTTGAAGCAGAATTTGATGATTGTGAACAACTGGCCCTGAATTTCGGATAGGTTGCGCATGGCAAACTTCTCGTGAAAGCTGAAGCTGACTCTCAGTTCATTTGGAAAGTCTGGCTGCGGCCTTGTCGCATTCACTAGATGAACTTGGAGGGGCAGATTGAGTTTTGAATTATAGAGTTTTTCGACACTGTTTCCCAATCCGCTGCAGCACTGGATGGCAATGCACAAGTCATGGGCCGGCCGTATACCGCATGCGGCTGCCGTATTTGCCGGCTGACTTCCTGGAAATTAAATTGGTTGTTTTAGTTTCGAAAGCCGCGTCAATTTACTTAAATAATGCGCATAGTGCTCACTACAGTAACAGTAACAATAACCAATAACAATTTCGCCATTCCACTGAACTGAGCAGAATGAGCGGATGTTTTGTGCCTAACAGACGTAACTCACCTGATCCCACAGGCACCTGTGCGTGACCTTTTTTGACGGCCACCTGGTTGGCAGTTGCGCACTCATGTCTTAACCTTTTGCAGCCGCCATCCAGATGAAGCTCTAAGCCTTCTAGCAGCACAGTACAGTCGATGTCCGAGTCAGCGCCTGTCCTTCCGTTCACCCGCACAAGACTGTTGGCCCAGCCCTCCGCGTAGCTGCCTGAAATCTGCCTGTCATCACGGCATAACACAATCCACATTCTCTGAAGGATGTCGGCCATCACCTGCTGACATTTGGCTCTCTGTAGGGTGAAGCCAGATTTTCTGAGCAGTTCACGCAGATCCATGCTGAGCATTTTGGCGCGTGAGACGTCTTCAGTCCTGTGTAAATTTTGTGTGCAAATTTAAAGAACAAAACTATATTATAATCTATAATAATATAGCTCGTACTAAAATAAATATGAAGAAAACTTCATTCAAGTGTGACAGGCAAAAAGGTGCACGATGTAATCTTTCAAACCTTTTACTCGGTAAGAATTCACAGAGAATTTCTCCCATCAGCGATAACATTGAACCTATTCAATCAAATGGTTGATGATCTGTCGTGGACTCAAGACCTACCACTCAAAGACACTGATCTTATTCATGCTGTAGAAACACGGCGGGGAAGAATGGGGAGAGGCTGCGCCCGACAGCACCTTAGCGTCGCTCTGCACTACCTGCTTGATCAGCCCGCGATGCAATTGACAAGTCCGAGCGTCACCTGCCGCGCTGCGGTCGCGCCACACCTCTGCAGGCACCTCAGGACCTACCAACACCAAGCAAAGATCGACCTGAAGATGCAACGACACCGAGGACACCGTGGCGCAGCTCTTCACCTGTCGCGTTCACCCCACCGACCGGCCCCATCGATCTCTAAGGCAACCCTTACAGCGTCGTGGGCCTCCTGCAAGCTGTCTTCCCTGGAGCCGGGACACCCATGATTGACTATCACACACACACACACACACACACACACACACACACACACACACACACACCAAAGCACAGTGAGACTTTGAACTCCCTGACAATTAGGAGGACAGAGCATATGTGTGAGTGTGTGATGGTCAGTGTAACGATAAAGTTTGGTAGAAGTGTATGTCATGCAGAAGTTACGCATTGCTTGTATAAAAATAGAACCGAGCTCTGACCTCAGACTGAGAGGATATAGAAGCAGCAGCAGTTGAGTGTGGCCGAATCTCTTCGCCAGCTGCGCGCACGTCAGAACTCTGTGGTCCCGATGGTTTGGATTGGCTCCTTTGTCTAGCAGCGTCTTGGCAGCTCGCATGTGGCCCGCTTCGCAAGCTCTCGTCAGAGCAGTCCGACCTTGATCGTCCACCGCACTCACCGACGCACCGACGTCCAACAATAGGTCAATGATCTCGTGATGACCCGCTTCGGCCGCGAGTATGAGGGCAGTGGCTCCATTTTCTACTTTAGCATCGACCAGCTCTCTATTGAATCTATGATTAATGATCAGTTTGAGAGCGAGTGCAACATCTCCAAGAGAGATGGTCAGACACAGCAGCTGCATGACCTGGATGTCCTGCAATGCATCCAGTAGATCGACAAGTATGGAGTTCTTATCCTTTAGTGCCATGGCAGACAGAAATCGAACGAACTGTTGTGATTCGAAGACCCATTGTGGTTGGATTTTGCACAGCTGAACGACGTTTTCGTTACAAAGTGAAGCTCCAATGAGAGCGCAACTGCGTTGGCACTCATCTCTCCGAGCTTTGTCTGCTATGCAACCTAGGAATGCACTCATCGCCTCGACTCTTCCTGCTTCGGCTGACGCCCTCGCCGCTGATATTCGAAGCTTATCAGACATTACTGGGTCCACTTCACTCGCTAATAAATTGTTCACGACTTCGGGGTGACCACCTTGGGCTGAAAACTCAGCGGCCTTCAAGCGGCACTGTTGCCTCACTGATGGCTCGTCAACACGGTCAACAAGAAACTCCACCACTTTGGTGTGATTGTGCAATGCCGCTAGCTCTATGGCACTGAGGCAGCATTGGTTCCGACTTTCTCTGTCACTTATAGCAGAAACAAGAAATTTAATAAAATCCAAATACTCATCATTGACAAAGTACTTTGCCACCCTTGAACTGCACCGGTCTTTTAAAGTTTCGTTAGACACCGCCATAACCAGAGATTTCACAACTTTGTCTTGTAAATTGCTGGCTGCGGATTCCACAGCACGAATGTGAGCTTGATTTTTAACGTGCTCGTTAACAATGTTGTTTAGAAATTCCAGAGTCTCCTCTGAGTCGCCGCTCCACGCAGCAGACTCTGCGGCTGTTGCACAGCATTTATCCTTCAGCTTTTGGCTCCTGATACAATCCAACAGATACTTGACCACCGGCCAAGCCCGAGTATAAGAGGCTGACTTTGCTGCAGTCGTACAGCACTCATCTTTCAGCATCTGATCCCGGATTCTCTGCACTAGAAATTCCACCACCTCTAGCCACTTGTTTCTCGCCGCAGGCTCGGTGAGGCTCGCACAGCACTGCTCTCTCTGCTTTTCACAATGAATTGACTCCACAATGAATTCTATTGTTGCTTTGTGGCGGTGTACAGTGGAAAGCTTGGCTACAGTTAAGCAGCATTGGTCCCTAACCACTGCATCGTCTATTGTCTTGATGGCTAATTTAGTCAGATCAAAGTGTCCACAGCAGACAGCAATTTCTGCCACTTTCATGCAGCATGCATGCTTCAAACTTTCAACTGCGCTGCATCGCTGCAGCAACGACTTTACCACTTCTATTCTGGCGAATCTGGCCGACCATTCTGCACAGACCATGCAACCTTCGCGTCTTTTCTCTCCGCAAACTATTCGGTCTAGAAAAAAAATTACCTCATTTAAGTAGCCTTTGGCGCTAGCGAATTTCACTGCTTGGACATATGTGAGATCATCCGGCTTTTCAGCATTTAATATCTCTGATAAACGAGACTTTTCAGAGCCCTCCGCTTTTTCTAGTGCCTCAGACATGGAACTCAACCTTCTGCAGTCATCACGAACAATGCCGTGAGAAGCTTCCACCGCTAGGAACTTGAAAACTACAGTGAGTCGAGACCCAGCTTGTGTACTACTGTCGACCAGATTTCTGAGCGATGCCACTTCATTCGAGAAGCCATTTGTTGAAGCAGCTTCAGATGCTTCAATGGAGCATAGATCTCTGACAGATGAGTCGGTGATTACTTCAATTATGATAAAAACGACTTTCCATTCTTTCGAACCGATTGCTAATCTAGCAACTTCTAGGCAACTCGAATCCTTGAAGTCTTGGTTCGATATTCGTTCTAATAAAGATGGCACGATTTCCCATTGGCGTCTCTCCGCAGCACACATTGCTAATTTGAGACGAAGCGAATCCTGACTAGTCTGGTCTGCAACTTGATGCAACAGAAAATTCACCGACTCAAACTGACCCTTTGAGGCCGCCTGTTTTGCTGCCTCGATGCAGCATTGGTCCCTGTCCTGTCGATCAGCGATACTCTGGATCATAATTTCAGCAGCTTTTAACTGCCGTGCTTCAATGACAGCCGCTACATCATGAGCCAGCTGTACAGCGTCTTTGTTTGACTCGATGCCGCGCTGATCCTCAGTACCTAGCTCTACCTGACTCTGGATTAAAGTCTCATTTACTTCCACCTCCGCTGCAGCTGTACCTGGCTCTTGACCACTCTGATTAGTCATTCCACTCAGTGACTTAGGCAGGCAAAATCTTAAACTTCGGACTCACCAAATAGCTGGGGTGCTGGGGTCAATTTTTTTTCAGGATCTTAGATATAAATTTTTGTTCAGTACTTTCTGTCTGGCCACGTATAAGATTTTTTTCTTTAATACTAGAATTTGCTTGACTATTATCGCTGGAGTTTCGCTAATGTAGATAAACGAGATTGAACTGTAATTTGAGGCAAATTTCAACAATAAAATTGGACTAGTCTTTATATTTGTGATAAGAAAGTTCATTTTCAAAGTTCAAAGTTCACTTTCAATATCCAACTCTGCATGAAGGTTCTAAATTATCTAGGTAATGAGGTAATTAATATTTATATGAACTCAAATGAATCATAAAAAATATCAATAAACTTATAGAGGGCAACACAAGCTCGATGAGCACTCGATGAGCGTTTCTTTCCTGGCTGCTCCGAACTGCCAACAGCACAAGCAACGCTAATTTTATCTCTTAGGCGGGGGTGAATCTTATCTATGACGCAAAGTTTAACAAAATTGCCAGTTGTGTGGAGTGCCAGTTGTGTGGAGTGCCAGTTGTGTGGAGTGCCAGTTGTGTGGAGTGCCAGTTGTGTGGAGTGCCAGTTGTGTCGAGTGCCAGTTGTGTGGAGTGCCAGTTGTGTGGAGTGCCAGTTGTGTGGAGTGCCAGTTGTGTGGAGTGCCAGTTGTGTGGAGTGCCAGTTGTGTGGAGTGCCAGTTGTGTGGAGTGCCAGTTGTGTGGAGTGCCAGTTGTGTGGAGTGCCAGTTGTGTGGAGTGCCAGTTGTGTGGAGTGCCAGTTGTGTGGAGTGCCAGTTGTGTGGAGTGCCAGTTGTGTGGAGTGCCAGTTGTGTGGAGTGCCAGTTGTGTGGAGTGCCAGTTGTGTGGAGTGCCAGTTGTGTGGAGTGCCAGTTGTGTGGAGTGCCAGTTGTGTGGAGTGCCAGTTGTGTGGAGTGCCAGTTGTGTGGAGTGCCAGTTGTGTGGAGTGCCAGTTGTGTGGAGTGCCAGTTGTGTGGAGTGCCAGTTGTGTGGAGTGCCAGTTGTGTGGAGTGCCAGTTGTGTGGAGTGCCAGTTGTGTGGAGTGCCAGTTGTGTGGAGTGCCAGTTGTGTGGAGTGCCAGTTGTGTGGAGTGCCAGTTGTGTGAGTTGTGAGCTGGCTTGCTTGGAGGAATACTAATACGAGCGTAACTGCAGGAGGGCTGCGGGCAGTGGCACATCATTTGGTGACGCTAGACCCGCAGCCAGCGAGGAGGCAATTCTGCCCGTTTCGCTGACTCCTGAGCACACACGCACACAGATACTGTACGCAGGCATACGCTCACACATGTGTTTACAAAATCTGTCCTGACTTTCTCATTGTAAAATGTCGGACGAGCCCAAGCCTTATCTTCACGGCTGCGCCCCAAATAATTGTGGCATCGCAGCGGAATCGAGCTCAGGGACCTTATCAGTGTGTGAGGCAAACGCGATAGCCGCTCTGCCAATTCCTCCCCGTGGCTAATTCTAGCCAGAGAGTGATGAGAATGCCACGTTGTGACCGGAAGGTAAGAAATTTAAGAAGCAAGTGAAATGATTAATAAAAAAATAAATATCCGGACACATTCTGCAGTCGGTTTCACGTCGCCCCAGTGTCACCACTTCAGTTATAATGTTCTAGACAGCAGTACATTCCACCCAAAAGCACGTGATAATCCCGCAAACAAACGTATACTCGGTTGTATTAAAATTAATCAAGAAAAATGTTCGGACGGTTAAGGAATGATAAGGAAACAGACATTTCTATGGCAACATCAGCTCTGGAGCATTGCTAGCGACATCAGTGAGTGACGCATAGAAGGCACAGACGTTTAGGGAATGTAAAATAAAAGTTGTGTAAAAGCTTTGCGCGAGTTAATAGTGAGATTTGAGACACTTCATTCATTCCTGGCTGCAAGTGTCATAGTTCGGCACGTTGGCGACCCCGGTGGTGGCGCGAACACCGCTGAGCATCTCCTGGCGGTAGAACTCGTACAGCTCATCGATGAGGTCCTTGGTGACAATGTGCAGCTTGCGAGCTTCGAGGTCACGCAGCTCCTTGCGCACCTCAACCTTGGGCCCGTCAACTTCGACCACCTTGCAGTCGTCGCTGCCAGCAGTCTTGTGGAAGTCGTTTATACGCTCTGACGTCTTGCTGCGCACCTCAAACAGATCTGGCAGCATCTTGGCGGTCTGCTCGGCGCCCTTGCACACGATCAAGTACTTGTAGTCGGGAAAGAGGCTCTCCACAATGGTGTCTTCATCGGTGTCGCGGCTAAACAGGACGCACTCGCCTGAGCGAACGCTCGCGACGAAGTCGCAAACACCCAAGTTGACAGCCGGGTTGGTCTCCAGCACCCGACGGAACTGCAGCCAAGCCAACCGCTCGGCTTCGACCTGCAGCGACGGAGCGCAGGGTGACAGGGCGGTGCAGTCGGCAGCGGCATGGTTGTACAGCTGCTTCAGGGCTAGCTGCGTCTCGGGCATGCGGCTGAGGATGGCCGAGCAGCGCTTCAGCGCCTCCACCGGCGAAACTTCGTCAGCTTCGATCGTTTCACCGCCGGGCGTTGTCATCGAGGTCGACCCCTGGTCAAAATCCTTTTTCTCTGTCAGTAGATGGTTGAGAAAGTTAGAAGCACTCCCGGTGCTCGTCACCAGACGTCGCAGACTGTCGGCAAAGCGTCGTCGAGCCTGCTGCTCAGACTTGGGCTCCATTTGGGCTAGGGTGAGTTTGTCAACCTGGGCTTGGATTGACGACTCCATTGTTGAGTGGCTGGTGGGTGTGCTGGCTGTCACTGGATTCACTTTATGAGCTCTGGTTGTTAGTATGTGTCTTCTTTACTAAGGAAAATGTTAAGACTGCGCCTTCACGAATTCTCGGCTTAGTCGTACGGGCTGGCCACAGACTGTTAAGATGCCGGTGCCGTGTTCTTTTACCATAGACAGTCTCAAAGGCTGTCCCGAAAGCAGCGGCCGCAGCCGCAGTCTCTTGTGTGTACTTTGCTAAGCTTCTTATTCGTGTCGGTACTCATGCTCGCTTGGTTAAATAGCCAAGGCATCTAAGAAAATGGTGAAAATGGAAGGTACTTTTCATTTAGTCGGGAGCATAAAAGCTGGCGCTGGTTTTGGCATCTAGTCGTGGCTCTTTGCGTTTGATTAAAAAAGGCACGTTGGGTGTTAATGTACATGGCTGTCTTAGCCAATGTATTTCCGTACGTACACTGATATATTTTTATATATCTGTCAGATGTACTTGTATAGGGGACACTTGAAAGGATTGTACAGTCACAGTACATTAGTTTATTCATCAACTCAATTGTGTAGCTAATATTCTTTGAATGTTCAAACTTTTCAAGAACATGCGAGTTAATATTAACAGACGCGTACTACTCTACTTAAAGTAGTGTAAAAAGTGATCTCTCTTTAACGCGGAACTTTTAAAATACTGTAAATTCATTAACAGTAGAAAGACCCGTTATTTCCCCCGTGTGGAAGGCCAGGGATTGTATTTCAATTACCCACTGCCTACTTCACGAACCGAATGACAGTGAAAGTCCAAATGAATCAATTTCTTTCACTCTTTATGATGAACTAACTTTCAAAGCCGTTTGATGTCAGCGTCAACTAGAAATTCAGAAATTCAACTAGAAAATCTATCTATCTCCCTATCTATCTATCTATCTATCTATCTATCTATCTATCTATCTATCTATCTATCTATCTATCTATCTATCTATCTATCTATCTATCTATCTATCTTTCTATCTATCTATCTATCTATCTATCTAATTGGCCTCCCATAATCGGCCAGTCGCAGTCCTGTCATACAAACCCAACATTCTGGCTCCCACTTCGCTTCCCTATCTCTGCCCCATTACAGTCGGCCTATATCTATCACCCTGACCGGAGAGTACTCGTAAAAATGCATTTCAGCCCCTCGGGCAAACCGTCACATACCATTTTTATATGAGTCGCGGAATAAAACTGATTCCGGGCGATCCCACAGTCACTCTAAACTTGCCAAACCCCACAATGAGCCTCCACTCGTCACACCACAAGTCAGTTGAGCGGACTGACTCTCTCAGCAGTCACATTTTTTTAGTTGGTGGCTGACCGGCAGACTAGCCAGTAAGGTCCTTCCCACCCTCTCATAAATAGTTCTAGTCCCATTGATCACAGGGCGTACGCTATAAATTCATTATATTTAAATGCTGCTTTGGTGCTGGTGGTGGGAGTGAAGTGGGGTTGCGGCAGCGGTCACAGAAATATAAATTCTGCCCCTTTAACTTATAAGCTTTCAGCTGCAGCTGCTCAGCAAGTGTTGGGACTGCAGAAGTTTCTGGTTGGCTCATCCCCTCCCCTTGGCCTCTCAAAACCCGCTCTGCCTCCCCTCGTCTTCACTATCCGCTCCTATCTTCTAAAGGTTCTCCCAACGCATCCCCTCCGCTATCCGCTCCGTGATCCCAATGCTAAATTCCCAAACAGCCAATCAAACTGGGAGATTGGGGATTATGCAGATATTTGGCTAATGCTCATATCCATATATCCGTCTGTTTTATATACATTAAACAGACTATGAGTGCCTATTTGTAAACGTAACCCACTTCCCTGGACAGAACTGCGAATTCAATTCGCTCTGCAAATCGGCAAAGAAACACAAACAGCTTGTAAGTCTACAGATTATATTATTCCTATTGTTGGATTAACACAAATAGCAAGACAAAGGTAGAATTTCTGATAGTCAGTGGACACTCTCTCCCTGTCTTTTGTGATTGGCCCCCCGAGGGTGTAAATTGTACAAACCGCTTGCTGCATTCCAAGTGAATTAAAAATGGATTCGAAATCAGGGACCTCTACTGCTTAGCAGCTCAACATCATCCTGATTTATTTACTTATTTCACATCCTTGATTTAAACAAAAAGCTTTCTTAAGTAGGACACCGGCTTATAGAAGGCCTGAGCACTAACTAACTGGTATTGTACTCGTAGGACCCAGAGCAAATAGGAGGGTTTTCGTGAGCCGGCAAATCTCTACAAAATGAGCATCTTTTGTCCCGCATTAGCTCGCGTATTTTGAAGTTTTCTTAAAAGAAGCTTTTGGATCAGAGAGGACAGGAGAGACAGAGAGGGGGAGATGGGAAGACAATGTGAAAGTGGAACTGAAGCATCCTGGGAACTCGTCATCCCGAGGGTCTCATCCAGAATGCATGTTTGCCTCTGCCAAATTCATCCTTAAAAGTGGATTTGAGAACAGCACCAGCCTGCGTTCATGCTGTCCTCATCCCATATTGGCCTGTATGAGTGAGGCCTTTCAAAGAACTATTTGTTAATAATAGTAATAATGATAATAATAATAATAATTGCAGGAGGGCTGCGTGCAATGGCACATCATTTGAGTGACACTAGACCCGCAGCCAGCGAGGACACGCATACAGATACCGTACGCAGGCACACGCTCACACAGGTGTGTACATCTGCCCTGACTTTCTCATCGCCAGGCAGTGTACACTCCCACTGTGCCTTGGAGGTTGGCCCTCGAGGGCGTAAATTGCACGACAAGCCCCCAAAGCCTTCTCTCTGCGGCTGCGCCCCAAATAAATGTGGCCTCGCCGCGGAATCGAGCTCAGGGACCTTGGTGCGAGAGGCAAACGAGTTAACCGTTCTGCCACCTCAAGAACTTTTCGTTATTACGCTTTGAACATTTTGATTTTATCGATTAATTTTGCATTTATTTCCACTTTTCTATTGCGGATTATAAAAAGAAGACTATCGCAAAAATCTAGACTAAATTTGGCACCTACTCACGAAATTGCTCACAGCACACGCGCTAGAACTGGGAAGACAGCGGATCTCACCTCAAAGGATCTTTGTCCAGTCCACACACTCTGCTCAGGCTCAATGGTGCCCCTCCCCAGCCACTGGCATCATTAACTGCCCAGGTGGCGAATCCGATGAAGTGATTGAGAGCTCGGCACAAAGAAAGTGAGAATGGAGTCTCAATCGATAGCATCATAATAAGAGAGCCGACAGGCATAGCTTAAGGAAGAAGAACCTAAAAAACTAGATAAAGACACGATCTCAAAATCGATCATGCCTCATCGTCAGTTCCAGCTTCTCTGCTTCAATCGGGTGGCTCATTTCTGTTCCGAGTTCGTTGGCCCCTCCGATGTCAGCTCGGCTGGTGACAGCGAAGTCTGCTCAAAGTACTCCAGTGGCGAGCGAGGCGACAACACAAATCGACGATAATGACGAATGCTACGATCAAGTAAGCTTAGGATTAGACACGCTAAACCCTAATTGGCCTCACTACTCACGTAACCCTGTCATGAGCACTTTAGCAACTCGGTCAGTTTTCTGACTTGTCTCATTGCAATCAAGTCGAGTGCCGACCCGTGAAAAACGGAAAGATTGTAACATCCATTTCTTTGTTTAACTGGTCTCATTTGCTAAAACTACTCATTCCATCTCTATTGGCGAGGCTTTACTCGCATAAATATGACATGACCGGTTCCTGCTCTTAGGTCAACGCTTCAGTGCTGATCTCCACATCAGTGGCATCAGCGATCCGGCCTCCGCTGCAGCCGCTGCTGCTTGTCAACAGTCATCGGAGCTCAAAGGATCAACTGGCGGCGAAAGAGCAGCAGCAGCAGCAGCCTGCTCTCTCAGCAGCGGAGATGCTGAGGGAAGCTCCGAATGAAGTCTGCAATGACGGCAGTTCGCAGTCTCCAGATTCGGAACATGTGAGTTTAAGAGTAAGTTTTTTGTGATTGTGATTTTATTGTGTAAGCATTAACTTTAATTTCTGGGTGTAACTGATTACTCACTGTCGATCAGCTATCGGTCAATCAATCAAAATCATTCTCTTTATCGATCGAGAGTACATTTTAAGATTGGTCACGTGACATATTTAACCGATCGCCATAGAGTGTATATTCAAATGTTAGCCACGTGACCTTATTATATCGGATCTAAGTATAGTATAAATATTTAGTTCGTCATCTGAACTGACAATTCGACCGATATTAAGGTTCGCCTGTTTGTTAAACTATTTTATAAATAGTTAGTTGATTAGATTTGCCAAATTGAGGAAAATTATTAGGATAATTGAACTAGCTGGCACACCTGCTCACGCTGTGTCCAGCAGTGCGAAAGCCATGCTAAAATTATTTCTTCAAGCCCTAGCCATCTCATCTATTAGCAATGAGAAATGAGAAACTTTTACAGAAATTGCTTTGACACTTTTTGCTTTCGTAGTTTGACTCGTTCTAGCTGGCGTAGTCAGTGGCAGAAAAAATAAAGATATTGAGAATGAGATTAGAGATAGGGAGAATGGAGATTAGAGATTGTGAGAATTGAGATTAGAGATATGGAGAATGGAGATTAGAGATAGGGAGAATGAGATTAGAGATTGGGAGAATGGAGATTAGAGATTGGGAGAATGGAGATTATAGATTGGGAGAATGGAGATTATAGATTGTGAGAATTGAGATTAGAGATATGGAGAATGGAGATTAGAGATAGGGAGAATGAGATTAGAGATAGGGAGAATGGAGATTAGAGATTGTGAGAAATGAGATTAGAGATTGTGAGAATGAAGATTTGAGATTTAGAGAATTGAGATTAGAGATTGGGAGAATTGAGATTAGAGATTTAGAGAAAGGAGATTAGAGATTTAGAGAATTGAGATTAGAGATTTGGAGAATTGAGATTGTAGATTTGGAGAATTGAGATTAGAAATTGTGAAAATGGAGATTAAAGATTGGTAGAATGGAGATTAGAGATTGGGAGTATGGAGATTAGAGATTTTGAGAATGGAGATTAGAGATTCGGAGCATTGAAGATTAGAGATTAGGAGAATGGAGATTAGAGATTGGGAGAATGGAGATTAGAGATTGGGAGAATGGAGATTATAGATTGTGAGAATTGAGATTAGAGATATGGAGAATGGAGATTAGAGATATGGAGAATGGAGATTAGAGATAGGGAGAATGAGATTAGAGATAGGGAGAATGAGATTAGAGATAGGGAGAATGGAGATTAGAGATTGTGAGAATTGAGATTAGAGATTGTGAGAATGAAGATTTGAGATTTAGAGAATTGAGATTAGAGATTGGGAGAATGGAGATTAGAGATTTAGAGAAAGGAGATTAGAGATTTAGAGAATTGAGATTAGAGATTTGGAGAATTGAGATTAGAAATTGTGAAAATGGAGATTAGAGATTGGGAGAATGGAGATTAGAGATAGGGAGAATGGAGATTAGAGATTTAGAGAATGGAGATTAGAGATTTAGAGAATGGAGATTAGAGATTTAGAGAATGGAGATTAGAGATTTAGAGAATGGAGATTAGAGATTTAGAGTATGGAGATTAGAGATTTAGAGAATGGAGATTAGAGATTTAGAGAATGGAGATTAGAGATTTAGAGAACCGAGATTAGAGATAGGAAGATTCTTCAGGACATTGTTGTAAACTTAGAGAAACATTTCAAATTCAAAAAATTCGCTTATTATTATAGTTGTCTAGTTTTACTACTGACAGTAGTGCTAATAAAAGTTTTCGACTTTCTCTCAACTTTAATGTTTTGGTTTGTTGAAAAAACGCTAGTTTTTGTCGGTAGATCTGAACATGAATCTGCTAGTAAAACTGCTGGACATGTAGCACGCAGTTCGCTGATCCCAATAATTGTCACACAGGCTGTTGGGGTCATTGGTAATTAATAAATGATGCACAGTTGCTGTGTGGCGGAGTGAAAAAAACAGCAGTAAAATGACAGCCCTATAGTAGTCATTGAGATCAGCTTCTCAAAGTTGGCTTAAGAAGGCCAAACAGCAGATCTGCTGTGCCGATGGCATGGGATCAAGTAATAAATAATTAATAGAATTTATGCAGTCATATTCACGCACCGATGGGCAGGTTAGGCTTAGTTGTTGGCTTATAAAAATTAGGATCCTTGTGCGCATTAATGGCATCGGCGTCTACAATAGTCTTGATGATCTGCGTATCTAAAGATTTCCTGAACAACTAGCTAACAGCAATGGCCCTACTGATTCAGGTAAGTTTTCGTGCCAGTTAGATATGAATCATCATTTCGTAGGAGGAAATTTCCAATGCGTCATTTCAAAATCCCAGAATTTCTGCGTCCGCAGTCACTGCTTAGTCACCGATTTCAAACGGCTTCACATTTTTGTTCGCTGCGCTGCGCCTATCTAGCGAATAACTATTCCCATAGCAACTGTTGCTAGGCAAACACAAGCTGGCTGTGGAACTCATTGCTTCTTATAGATAGCTGGAATGATAATTTTTTTATTTAGAACTTTCGGATTTTAGGGAGATATCAAATTCACTACACATCTCCTCTCCCTCTCTCTCTTCCCTCCTCTCTTCCCTCCTCTTCCTCATGTCCTCTTCCCCTCATCTCCTCTCTCCTTTGCCTCCTCTCTCCTCTCCCCCCAGTCTCCTCTCCCCCCTTCTCTCCTCTCCCCCTTCTCTCCTTCCCCTTTCTCCTCCCCCTCTCTCCCCTCTTCCCTCTCCCCCTTCCCCCTTTCTCTCTCTCTCCTCTCTGCCTCTTTCCTATCCTCAGTCAAACTTTCCTTTATCCCATAGTCTTCTGCCCTGAATTATCATCCGATTGCAAAATACGAATTTCAAACCTCACAGAAATTAAATTATAATCTGAAATGTCAATTCCGCTCTATGACCTCATAGCGTTCAATTCGAAACAAAAAATTATTACATTTCATTTTCCGCTTTTCGCTTCAAAAAACACGAGGAAACTGCGTATTTGTTTCTCATAATTCTTGTTTTATGTGAACAACTATAGTTATAGCGAAATTCTAGCCAAATATCTGGCACACAATCTTGTATCAAACTGTCAGGTCTTTATTAATTTGAATTTTACTAGCACAAGCAAGCCAATATAGCAGTATGTGTTCCAATTTAGACTAGCCAAAGAGTCACTCGGAAAGGCAGCAAACAACTTGACTAGAACAGAACGAGTTCCTTGGAGGTGTGTAACCCGACGCCCCGACGCCTGATCAGCGTCGAATTAGTGATTCTGTCTCTAATTTCTGCTATAAGTTATAGACTTTGTCCGTGTATGCGCGTATTGTAATGAGTCACATTATGCAACAGTCAATTGCTCAAACCATTTTTAACCTACAGGAAAAATACTTCCTGTCCAATTTCCATCCACACGCCCAAGCCCTACATACAACAGAGGTCATTTTGGATAAAATTGAGTCCTGTCGAGCTGATAATTATCTAGATCCGAGACTAGTTACCCAACAGTCAACTTCCGGGGAAATGCCCGAGCATTTAAAGCAGGCCGCATGACAGCATGGCATGGCCCTAAAAAATCGTCAAATATGAAAAGTTAAACAAAATTTTTCTATATGGCAACAGGTTTAGTTAACAACCTTAGTGGGGTTGGCATTAATGCCTTTTATTGGAGCAGAAAATGAAACAGAACTTTGTTGTTTATATATCGAATTACATAGCACTGTTCTGTTTATGTACAATGCTAAATATATACAATCAATGGCATTTGTGGGGCCTATTCTATATAGCTAGCTGGCATTTAATATAGTGAAGGTGATTTCTCACTTGTAAGCATACCGCCTTGTAACATAAACATAGGCGCCATTTCCACTTCACTTCACTGGAAGCCTGGAGGTCTAACACTATATAGAAGTATTCTACCCTATACCCTCTATTTCTGTTGTTGCACGTTCATTTTAGCTTGGTCCTTTAACCGCTGCTTTTGCGCTGCCTGCAGTTCGCACAGAAACACTCGGCCTCCATCCTCCACAACTTTCTCCCCTCCCTCCCGCCCGCCTCTGGTGTGGCGATCGTTCATTGGTCAGCCAGTGCGCTCGGTTTGCGACGCTTTCGAACGGTCCCTGTCCTTCATCCTTCTTCTACTAGAAGCCATTTCCGTTGCCCCAGTTCGCTTGGCGTGTGCACATTGCGAAGACCGAACCACCAGTACCACCGCTGAACACCAAGAACCACCATTTTCTGCTTTTAGGGTGGGGTTGGTTGATCGTAATGTACACGCCAGCCAACAACTAGCTGCATTTTGCCAGAATCTAACGCTGATATATGTATTAAAGAGTCGGGCTAGATCTAGCTAGCATAAACATTGATTAACCAGAATAGTTGGTCTGCCTAGCTTCAGTCCTGCTTGCCCGAAGACAATTTATTAATACTCTTTTAATTCTGATCATTTGAGTTGAACATTTTGACTTCTTTCACACAACATGGAAGTGTTTTACAATGTGCTACAATGCAAATTGGTGAGTTATACTTATTCTACTGAGTATTTTCGATGCTAATATCTGTACATGCTCGCGTTTCAAACAGCAAACACCAATTTGATGTCAGTATAGCAACTGGAAGACCTCAGAGAGATGGAGAATGATTTGGAGTCTTGAGGTCAATGCAATTTCGCCATCAGTTTCCTGGCTTCATCTCGTATTGAATCGCATCTGCCTCAATTGCTTAGTCTGAAACACCGCCGCATAGATTCTCCGACCTTCGATGGCGTCCCACACAGCAACTGGCATGCCAACGGGAGATAAGCCAATTTCTGTCTCCATATTCTTCGCATAGGGACGACTTCCCCTGGGACGAGTCGGTTGGGGGGACAGATAGGAGACAGTCGCGCTGTCAGGGGACAGAAATCCTCGGCAGCAACGAAACTCATTTCTATCTTTTATCTCCAACAGCTCAGAGCTTGGGCTTACTGGGAAAAATATCCCAAGGGATATTTAGGGACTTAACTCAAGCCAATTCTTGCAGGGTTGAACCAACGAGATCAAATCTGGGGAGCATGGAAGTTCATTTGTGACCATTTATAGATCCTCTTAGAATATTTAACAATAGATAAGCATTTTTCTTCAAGCTACTATTGATTTTTGGAATCAAATTATTTTTCATCGTTTTTTTAAACAAATTTTATTCATACTCGTACAACATCATACTACTGACCAGTAGAATAGGTCAGAAGGACACTAACTCTTCATTTTATTTTTCCATTTTTACTGACTTTCTGAACCGATGCAAGTAAAAAAGATGTGACCAGAGAGGCTCGAAGTGGCAAACCAACAAGACTAATTTAGCTACGGAGCATATGGCACATGCCATTTTACCATAGACTAAGTACGGGTCTTGAATTTATTCGTCCCTTATTACCATAGACCATAGCAATGGCGAATCATATTCCTCATTTCGACCATATACGAGTACTTGTGAAGCCATTCCTAATTTAAAACCAAAGACCATAGACTACAGGCCCATATAGTACTGAAGTCATTCCTCACCTTAGTCCATAGGCCATAGACAAAAAAATACCCGGAAGTGTAGCCATAGACAATAGGGAGCCTGAATTAAATCCTTACGTTTCTTCATTTATGAGGGAAAGTATGTTACCATCGTATGCGTATATACGGGGGAAAATCTCCCAGCGCTTTCGAGATGTTTCTCAATAGCAAGGCCAGCCCATATCTTCTACTCATTGGTCCGAATGCCCTTAGGAGAGACATTCCCTGGGGTCTAACTCCAGAAGCCAGGCAGCCCCATTCATTATGCCGTTGGCCCCCTTATTTGATTAGGTTAGCCGCGAACCGCCAGTGCGCAGAAATAAATAGAAAAAAGTAGATTTTCTCATTCAGCATCCCACAACCCCTACTCTAAGACCTATCCCTATTTTTCTCTGTCTGTCTTTTGCGATCCCTGTTAGGTGACTCCACTTCGATGCTAATGCCATTGGATTTTATGATTTATATCGTAATTTGCTGTCTGTTTTTACTGTCACAAACTGTCTCAACAGGCTGTCCTTCAGGTCTACTCCTACATTTGGCTCAGGTCTACCCTCCATCTCACCCTCCTTTCTACCCTCCATCTCACCCTCCTTTCTACCCTCCATCTCACCTTAATTTCTATCCCCCATCTCACCCTCCTTTCTACCCTCCATCTCACCCTCCTTTCTACCCTCCATCTCACCCTCCTTTCTACCCTCCATCTCACCCTCCTTTCTACCCTCCATCTCACCCTCCTTTCTACCCTCCATCTCACCCTCCTTTCTACCCTCCATCTCACCCTCCTTTCTACCCTCCATCTCACCCTCCTTTCTATCTTTAAAACTCCCGTCTATAATTTAGTCACCCAGCTTAATCTTCAGTTCTCTCATTGACTGCTTCATCAAATCGATCTAAATGTTTTCTACAGAAAACGTGTCCAGAATTTTTCCCATAATTTTCTCCAAATCCTCATATGCATATTGGCAGAGAAATTCTCGCCATCATTGATCTATCGGCTATCGATTGGAATGCACTGGCCAATGTTTGTTCATTTCTTGGCCCCTCTCTGATGCTCTGGAAATACAATCATGTCGAGCTAGCAGCCGCTGAAAAGCAGACTGCAATGAAAAAAATGGAAGGGAAGAAAAAACTTTCTCAAAGTGCGAAGTGTTCGTTCGCCCGAGCGACAAAAATTTATTGCGGCAATAATTACTAGCAAAGCTCACAGTGCTGAGCGCTGAGCCGTCACTCGTGACCCTTAGGGACCCAGTTGCTGGACTTCCTAAACCCCGTTTGCGGACTGGCCCTGTGACCCAGGACAAACAGACAGACAGACAGACAGACAGACAGACAGACAGACAGACAGACAGACAGACAGACAGACAGACAGACAGACAGACAAACAGACAAACAGACAGACAGACAGACAGACAGACAGACAGACAGACAGACAGACAGACAGACACCCAGCACAGACAGACACCCAGCACAGACAGACACCCAGCACAGACAGACAGACAGACACCCAGCACAGACACCCAGCACAGACACCCAGCACAGACAGACACCCAGCACAGACAGACGCCCAGCACAGACAGACAGACAGACACCCAGCACAGACAGACACCCAGCACAGACAGACACCCAGCACAGACAGGCACCCAGCACAGACAGACAGACAGACAGACAGACAGACAGACAGACAGACAGACAGACAGACAGACAGACAGACAGACAGACAGACAGACAGACAGACAGACAGACAGACAGACAGACAGACAGACAGACAGACAGACAGACAGACAGACAGACAGACAGACAGACAGACAGACAGACAGACAGACAGACAGACAGGCACCCAGCACAGACAGACACCCAGCACAGACAGGCACCCAGCACAGACAGACAGACAGACACCCAGCACAGACAGACGCCCAGCACAGACAGACAGACAGACACCCAGCACAGACAGACACCCAGCACAGACAGGCACCCAGCACAGACAGACACCCAGCACAGACAGGCACCCAGCACAGACAGACAGACAGACACCCAGCACAGACAGGCACCCAGCACAGACAGACACCCAGCACAGACAGGCACCCAGCACAGACAGACAGACAGACACCCAGCACAGACAGGCACCCAGCACAGACAGACACCCAGCACAGACAGGCACCCAGCACAGACAGACAGACAGACACCCAGCACAGACAGACAGACAGACACCCAGCACAGACAGACACCCAGCACAGACAGACAGACAGACACCCAGCACAGACAGGCACCCAGCACAGACAGACAGACACCCAGCACAGACAGACACCCAGCACAGACAGGCACCCAGCACAGACAGACAGACAGACACCCAGCACAGACAGACACCCAGCACAGACAGACACCCAGCACAGACAGACACCCAGCACAGACAGACACCCAGCACAGACAGACACCCAGCACAGACACCCAGCACAGACAGACACCCAGCACAGACAGACACCCAGCACAGACAGGCACCCAGCACAGACAGACACCCAGCACAGACAGACACCCAGCACAGACAGACACCCAGCACAGACAGGCACTAGAGTTGCAAGTTAGCTCAGTCCTCGGCAGCGCCTGTGACATCGAGTGAGTCTAGAGCACAGCCTGTTGTCTCACGCGGCTCAATCATTCCTAGCTTGCCTAATCCAATTTGGCAACGAAGAAAGAATAGACAGGATGGCTGCCCTTGAGTCGGTCATTGCAAGTCAGTCTACTACCTTCTTACCCAGCCCCAAACTCCCTCCATCAAAGTCAAGTCTGAAGCTATTGGCCACTGGAGGCCATCTTCTGTATCTTCTCCTGCAGGCTCTAAGAGACCTGGGGGGCAGCAGGGGATATTTAGGGAATCGGAACGGAAGGGAAAGAGCAGAGAGAGCTAGAAATGAAAAGTAGAGACAGAGAGAGAGAGGGAATGAGAGCAGATAAGAGATAGAGACTGGAAACCCAATTTATTGCAACATAATTAATTCTATTATGCATCTGGCTCACGATGAGGGTATAGGTGGGTTTCCTGACAGTCTTAGAGATAGATTTGAGAGAAGAAGTATTTTATTTATAGCTCCTTTTCTGTGACTCCCATCTAAAAGTAACTTTCTTTTTCTCACTGCTCTAGCTAATGGACTGGCAGTTGAGACATTCCAGCTTATGATTTTGTTGGCAATAAGCATCTGAAGTCTAGGATCTTATCCTCATCAATGCACTGGAGTGTGGGATCTTATCCTCATCAATGCACTGGAGTGTGGGATCTTATCCTCATCAATGCACTGGAGTGTGGGATCTTATCCTCATCAATGCACTGGAGTGTGGGATCTTATCCTCACCAATGCACTGGAGTGTGGGATCTTATCCTCACCAATGCACTGGAGTGTGGGATCTTATCCTCATCAATGCACTGGAGTGTGGGATCTTATCCTCACCAATGCACTGGAGTGTGGGATCTTATCCTCATCAATGCACTGGAGTGTGGGATCTTATCCCTATCCAATGTACTAGACTGTGGGATCTTATCCCTATCCAATGTACTAGACTGTGGGATCTTATCCCTATCCAATGTACTAGAGCGTGGGATCTTATCCCTATCCAATGTACTAGACTGTGGGATCTTATCCCTATCCAATGTACTAGAGCGTGGGATCTTATCCCTATCCAATGTACTAGACTGTGGGATCTTATCCCTATCCAATGTACTAGAGCGTGGGATCTTATCCCTATCCAATGTACTAGAGCGTGGGATCTTATCCCTATCCAATGTACTAGACTGTGGGATCTTATCCCTATCCAATGTACTAGACTGTGGGATCTTATGCCTATCCAATGTACTAGACTGTGGGATCTTATCCCTATCCAATGTACTAGACTGTGGGATCTTATCCCTATCCAATGTACTAGACTGTGGGATCTTATGCCTATCCAATGTACTAGACTGTGGGATCTTATCCCTATCCAATGTACTAGAGCGTGGGATCTTATCCCTATCCAATGTACTAGACTGTGGGATCTTATCCCTATCCAATGTACTAGACTGTGGAATTTTATCCCTATCCAATGTACTAGACTGTGGGATCTTATCCCTATCCAATGTACTAGACTGTGGGATCTTATCCCTATCCAATGTACTAGACTGTGGAATTTTATCCCTATCCAATGTACTAGACTGTGGGATCTTATCCCTATCCAATGTACTAGACTGTGGGATCTTATCCCTATCCAATGTACTAGACTGTGGGATCTTATCCCTATCCAATGTACTAGACTGTGGGATCTTATCCCTATCCAATGTACTAGAGCGTGGGATCTTATCCCTATCCAATGTACTAGACTGTGGAATTTTATCCCTATCCAATGTACTAGAGCGTGGGATCTTATCCCTATCCAATGTACTAGACTGTGGGATCTTATCCCTATCCAATGTACTAGACTGTGGGATCTTATCCCTATCCAATGTACTAGACTGTGGGATCTTATCCCTATCCAATGTACTAGAGCGTGGGATCTTATCCCTATCCAATGTACTAGACTGTGGGATCTTATCCCTATCCAATGTACTAGACTGTGGGATCTTATCCCTATCCAGTGTACTTAAGTGTGGGACTCCATCAATGTTTTGTATTTCTCTGCCTTATTTTGTGAAAGCTAAATCAGTGAGAATTTAGTTTGTTAACACAACAGAGCCAATTAATGAGAGTAGCCTGTTATTGCCACTAGCTAGGACACAAATTGTTGTGTAATTCGATTAGCAACAACAATACTTAATTCTGTGATCTACAATCCACGATGTCGGAACTTGGCATTGTGATAACAAATTAACAGGGCAGTGTTTTATCACTCCCTGTTTCAGTGTGCTATTAATTCCTATCTCATTAATCCTCACACAGTGCTTAAGAGCAGTGATGAATTAGGCGCCCGGTTATTCAGCTGGGCTAAATCTAAAGGGAAATAGCTGGCACATGGTCATCAATCATGACCATCTGATTTTAATCCAAAGCCGATCACATAGAAAATCTCTAAAACTAGACCCAATCTATCTTTTGGTATTCTCTACTCAAATTCCTACTTGATAGGTTATTTTATATAGTTTTATATATAGAATTAGGGATCTAAGATTAGGGTAGGCGGCAAAGTGGCAGAGCGGTTAGCGCGTTTGATTCTCGCATTTTCCTGAGCTCGTTTCCACGGCCAGGCCCCATTCAACTGACGCCCTTGAGGGCCAAATTTCCAAGGTACAGTGAAAGTGTACACTGCCTGCGTACAGTATCTGTGTGCGTGTGTGCTCAGGAGTCAGCGGAAAGGGCAGAATTGCCTCCTCGCTGGCTGCAGGTCCAGGGTTTTTCAACAGAACTCATCCAAACATGCTTATATTTATACCTGGTATATGTATGCATTAGCACATTGCACCCAGGCCTACTAAGGTTTAGATTACAACAACGAAACTTAGATTTCATTCTGAAAGACACGACTTTCACTGGATTAAGGAAGCAAAAAATTCTGCCTCCGAAGCTGGAATACAATCCGAGGACTAGGGAGCGCAAAGTAAATGGAGAGAGGCGGGAATTGGGAGATAGAACAGGCTGGGAATCCTAGGGATCTGGGATCTTCTCAGAGCACTCAGGGGCTTCTCCAGAATGTGCTATACTCCACTCTCTATCCGACTCCCCCTCTCGCACTCAATCTATCCAATAATGAGTCTGCTAGCTTTTCAAACTGCATACTGATTTGCTCGACTCGATCAGGGCTGAAAGCAGATTAACGAATTCCACTGTTAATGAGGCCGGCCCCCTACCGGCCCCAAATTTGAGAGGAGGATGAGAGGAATCTTCGCTGATGGTCGCCGAAGTGTCAGAGAAAGAGATCTTCTGAAAAAATAATGAAAGAAAAAACACTAGGAGTAGAAAAAATGACAAGTTTAGAACGAAAACTGCCTAAAAACTGAGTAGATGAGTGGCAGAGCGGTATAATGAGTTTGCCTCTCGCACTTAAGTCCCTAAGTTCGATTCCGCGGCGAGGCCACATTCATTTGGGGTGCAGCCGCTGAGAGAAGGCTTGGGGGCTTGTGCAATTTACTATGAGAAAGTCAGGGCAGATGTACACAGCTGTGTGTGTGTTTGAGTGTGTGCTCAGGAGTCAGTGAAATGTGCAGAATTGTCTCCGCGCTTGTTGCGGGTCAGCTGTCACCAAATGATGTGCCATTGCCGACAGCCCTCCTGCAATCATTATTGCCTAAATGTAGTAGAATTACCACCAGCAGCAGCAGCTGTAGTAGTTACATTAGTAATATAAGTAATTCAAAATAGCCAGCATGATCAACGGCAGCACCCGCCATCGCATGGGGCTCGACGCGTCCCCCCTATGCCCCGACTGTGGCATGGAGGACACCGTCGAACACATGATCTACCAATGCCCACGCGGGGACAACTGGAGAGCTCACAGCGGCACGCTGGCCGAGGACCTGATGCGGCCCGAGCCTCCAAGGGCCAGTGACCGGCCCTTGGTCACAGCAGCAGCAGCAGCAACAACAGCAGCAGCAGCAGCAGCAGCAGCAGCAGCAGCAGCAATGGCAGCAGCAGTAGTAGCAACAGCAGCAGCAACATCAACAACAACAGCAGCAGCAGCAGCAGCAGCAACAACAACAACAGCAAAAGCAGCATCTGCAACATCAGCAGCAGCAATGGCAGCAGCAGCAACACCAACAGCAGCAGCAGCAGCAATGGCAGCAGCAGCAACACCAACAGCAGCAGCAGCAGCAATGGCAGCAGCAGCAACACCAACAGCAGCAGCAGCAGCAATGGCAGCAGCAGCAACACCATCAGCAGCAGCAGCAGCAATGGCAGCAGCAGCAACACCAACAGCAGCAGCAGCAGCAATGGCAGCAGCAGCAACACTAACAGCAGCAGCAGCAGCAATGGCAGCAGCAGCAACACCAACAGCAGCAGCAGCAGCAATGGCAGCAGCAGCAACACCAACAGCAGCAGCAGCAGCAATGGCAGCAGCAGCAACACTAACAGCAGCAGCAGCAGCAATGGCAGCAGCAGCAACACCAACAGCAGCAGCAATAGCAGCAGTTGTAGCAGTAAGAGCAGCAACAGCTGCTCATGTGAAAGGCATAAAACTCTGCTGACTTTGTAGATGGAGGATGCTAACAGGCCGCGCGCTGTCAGTTTGGAATACTCACACTAAAACTCTCCCAGTTCTCTATTTCTCTACCCCTCTTTCCCTTTCTCCCCCCATCGAGCTCTTACTTTCACTACGGGGCCTCGAGCCAGCTCATGGCTTTGTGTGTGTGTGTGTTTGTGTGTGTGCGAGTCCTTCGCTGTGCATTAATTAATTTTCTCCAATAGTCGCTGCGCCAGGCTGGCTGGTTAGTTTTCAGTCGGCGGCCATCTTTCCAGGCTATAGGCCCCACTGCTTTGGTCACGGCGGTTCTGCACGACCAAATTATTTTTCCTCTTTTCCCTCTCTCTATTTTTTCTCACAGCAGTTCTTCGCTAATAGCTGGGGCCTCGCCCTGGTTTTGATGACATGAAGCTTTTCCCATAAAAAGTCCCAAGGAAGTTGCACATTATCAATTCTACGATAGCTAAACTTGTAGATTCAGTGTTGGGAACTTTTGTGTTCATTAATATAAAAATAGCGTATACTGCATTTTCTAATCAAATGTAGTTTTTGAGCATTCATTTCATTTAAATGTAGATATTTTTACACTTGACGGACAATGTTTGGTATTTCCAATACCCGCTGCCACTCCAAGATGCCGATGTTTTGTGATTCTGGAAGTTGTTTCATCGGATAAAGCGGAAGATTTTAGCCCGTGTTCTCGATTTTCAAAGCGATTGGTTGAATATTTAAGTAGATATTAGGGAGAATATTATTTGCCCATCGCCTTTCTGCTAGTAATGTTTTAGATCGACGTGTGCTATACTAGGCTTTTTAACTTCCAAGAAAAGTGAAAACTCGACTTGGAGTCATCATTGGTTTCCAAGTGGGGTTTCGTGACATTCGATCGTGTGAAGTGCCACTGTGTGAGATCACCGAGAGTCGCCACTGGACTGACTGACTCAATTAAATGACTTTTCACAGCACAGCAAGAGCATTCCGAGCCCTGCTAAAACTCACGACTCTCTCACTAATCCTAGAATTCTTCCTCATTCTTTTTACTAGGCACAAAAATTGAGTTTCAAATTTGGTGGCAATCGAGATGAGGACACTGGGAGCAGAGAGAAGAGGTGGGGTTTAGGCGCGCCGGAAACCACGAGGGCTCTAGCTTCTGTCTCTGAATTCCCAATTCTCCAGCACGCAGCGAGCCTAAAAGTATGGTCGTGGAGAGAGAGAGAGAGAGACTGGGCGACTCTGACACACTGACTGACACGCTGGTGTGTGTGGGTGTGTGTGTGTGTGTGCGTGTGTGTGGAATTGTGACTGGTAGGCACGCCGGGTTGATGAGGCTGGAAAACCTCCAGTCAAGGATATCTCATGGTTCGGGGTTGGTAGGCGAGCGGGATTGGTTTAGGGACGGTTTTCAGCGGAGTGGCAGGAGAAGGCTCAGAGAGAGAGAGAGACATACACAGGGTGCCTTCTGCTCATTTGATCATTCGGTAATCGTACACAGTTGAGAGGCCTGACTCGAGTTGCAGAAGAGGGACGGAGAGATGGAGAGAGACGGCCCAGACCGAAAGAGGGAAGCCAGATGTGGGTTGGTCATCCCGGGGCACTCGAGCCCATCCACCCCATTCATCTCCAGCCCGATTCGCATTCTCGAGTTGCCCCCTCCCCGAATTTCAGAACCTTAAATTGGATGAGGGACCCGCGGGGTTGAGGCAATTCCGCTTTGGCTCGTCTTCAAATTCCTATATTTTGTTGTTTCTTCTTCTGCAACTAGACTATGCTGGATTTTTATTGTGATTATTTACGAGCCTAAGTAACTAGATACACGATACTGTTCAGTCAGTTCTGTTTAAGTTGATGATGCAATTGTGCATACCGACTGCTGTGGCTGTCACTGCGGCCGCGGCTGCAGTGGCACAAGCGACCCCAGCTGCATCGGTTGCGGACGCTCAGAAGCTGCTGCTGAAAGGTGTGAATGGTTGCAACTGGCAGCAGCAGCAGCAGCAGCCGCAGAACTCACTCACTAGCAGTTGTTGCGATAGCATCTTACAGAACTGGAGTCTTTCATTGCTGACGCAGGTCTGTCGGAATCCAGCGTAGACTAGAATTTATTCACCAGTACTTCACAATGAAAATATGATAACAGTTGGCTACAAACACACCCAAAAATCCATTTCAGCCCTCAGATTTCGCACTAGCTCAGCAGCAGCAACTGCAGCAGCAGCAACTTCAGCAGCAGCAACTTCAGCAGCAGCAACTGCAGCAGCAACAACTGCAGCAGCAACAACTGCAGCAGCAACAACTGCAGCAGCAACAACAGCAGCAGCAGCAACAGCAGCAGCAGCAGCAGTCAGAATCTGAGGCGGGTAATGTCGGACCAGGCTCTCCCAGCTCTGTCAGTGGAGGCAGCGGCGGTGGCGGCGGCAGCGGTCCAAAACGGTTGCACATCAGCAACATACCGTTCAAATTTCGTGAAGCTGATCTCAGACAACTGCTGGGGGTATGTACCCTGCAGAAGGACCTTTCGGGTTTAATTTTAGAAAGACCAGAAGGGTTTCATTGTAGAAGTACAAGAAGGGTTTCATTGTTAAAGGACCAGTAGGGTTTCATTATAGAAGGACCAGAAGGATTTCATTGTAGAAGTACAAGAAGGGTTTCATTGTAGAAGGACCAGATGGGTTTCATTGTAGAAGGACCAGAAGGGTTTTCATTGTAGAAGTACAAGAAGGGTTTCATTGTTAAAGGACCTGTAGGGTTTCATTGTAGAAGGACCAGAAGGGTTTTCATTGTAGAAGGACCAGAAGGGTTTCATTGTAGAAGGACCAGTAGGGTTTCATTGTAGAAGGACCAGTAGGGTTTCATTGTTAAAGGACCAGTAGGGTTTCATTGTAGAAGTACAATAAGGGTTTCATTGTTAAAGGACCAGTAGGGTTTCATTGTAGAAGGACCAGAAGGGTTTTTCTAACGCAAGATGCATTGCAGTATGACAAAAAAGCTGTAGAACTACAAAAGGTAAACTAGCCAATATATTTTATGCTTCCACCTTCAAACTGCAGCCATTCGGTCACATCCTGGACGTTGAGATCATCTTCAATGAGCGCGGCTCTAAGGTAGGCGGGTACAATTTTATTTAAAATCCATTCTATTGCAAAAAAACCTGCACTGTTCAATGAGCAGACTTTGAGAAGTAAGAATCAGGATTAGTGCGAGAAAGTGTAGCAAAAAAATCAAGGAATGTAATGCGATGACGGACCAGACTTCAACATAGTTTTGGAGAGTTCAGCCAAGGAAGATATAGAAACTGTTACAAAAGCCTAGAGTATGCATCAAACTATCGATTTTCTTCCCGTTCCGCTCTTACACTTTGCTACAAAATGCATCTTAATTAGTAACTGCAGGCTCAGTGTCAAGCCTGCCTATATGCGAGCTACTAAAAAGTCTTCCGTGTGAAGCGGTTTTAATTTCTCCGATTTCACCTAAAGATACAATTCAGCAAAAAAATATGACAAAAATGATTGTTTTATTTTAAGGACTTAAAATAAGGACTTTAAGGAAAATGCGCAAAGCTCTATTTAAGATATTTTTATATGCATTAACTTATTTTTAATAGTACCTAGTTATACTAAGCTATACTTAATCAATGAAAAAGTTTTTTTTTATTTTTATACTTTCGTATGACATTTGTATGTTAATTTGTATGTTAACATTTGCATATTTTAATTTTTTAAAACTGTCCATTAAGATTTTCTGTTTTCCGAATCTATCAGAAAGTTTGTGTTGTTTTATTTTATGTGATTTAGAAATGATTAGATGAACCAAAACATCGTATAGAATTTTCTATATTTTCCAAAGTTCATGTAGGAACTTATAGAAGTCTGTAGGTTCATAAGTCAAAACATTTTTAATTCGAAAATGTACGATTAAAATTTTCAATTAGAAGATCGTTAAATACGACAAAATTTTTGTTTACGGCAGCCGACTTTTAATGCCGCTGGTATTTATTTGGCTAAGAAATACATTTTTTCTTTCATTCCTGCAGGAATCCAGGCCAGAGACATTGCTAAGATGTTTCAGACAATATTAGTATGTGTGTACATCTGCAGCTTGATCAAAAATTGTACTGAATGTATACTATGGCTAAAAAATGTCCTGAAAAGGCTAATTTTTTTTCTATAGGCAAATTTGATTAATTTTCATTTGGATTGCGACCGTTTTTAACCAGGGACGCAGCTATAATGAAACTGCCAGTAAATAATATTTTTATCATTATTAACTATTTAACTATTTTCAATCGCAATGTTGCTTTTTTCTTTGGAATTTTAGAGGAAACACGCATTTAAAGAATTAAAAGCTTGTGATTTATGCTAAATGTATGTTTTCCTTTGATTGCCAAATTAAGCATCGAATGCATCTGGATAGTAATTATAGCGCTGCCTGTTTGGTGTAGCTTGAGTTTTTTATAGCTCATTTAATTTCATTTGATTTCTACAGCTTACTATAATTTATTTTGAGGCAGAATTAGATCAGTGACTTTAATACAACAGTAAAATTGGGTATGTCCCGAAATATACAATACACTTTGTAGCTGATCAACTTTAAGTCGAAATTTTATGAAAAAATGGGACTTTAGAGACTTTAGAGTTAGAAAGTAGAAGGTTTTGTTTAAAAAATATAAAAATGGTTATAAAAAAAATATTTTTTCTGCCACTTTTTTATAATTATGTCTGTTAAGTCTCGTCTCTTTAAAACGAACTTGATTAGGATTTTTCAGTAAATAAATATTGAAAGAAAATATAAAATAAAATCAAGCATTACCATAAAAAGTTTCTAAATTCACTCTAAACGCATTTTGTGCATTCTAGAATGGCATTAACGTAAACTAACATTTACTTTCGTATCCTTGTCGCAAAGGGGTAAATTAATGCGCACTTTTCCGGGTTTTTACATTTACTCGTATTTCCCCAACCGTAACTTACCATTTAGAACGAAATAAAAAGTCTTTCTCCGCTTTGGTTGATGTAAAGCACAATTGCACGTCTTTTCATAAAAGCCAATAGGTTGGTCATTTCACGGCCAGTCTTTTACGCATGTCATGACGAGAACGGACTTTTTCTCGTTCGATGTACCTCGTTTGCTCATCTTCTATCAACTATACGTCGTTAATAATCGCAATTTGTCTTAGTGTTTTCCGAGCAGCCCTGTGACCAAAGTGAGTTCCACAACCAATAAAATTTGATGATAGTAGACTAATCAAGAACGTTGTGTGGATATGGACGAGATTTAGAAGCATTTAATGTTAGACAGAAGTCTCACCTGAAACACGTGTAATTGAAGCTTCTCATTATTAAATGCAGGCAAACAATGTCTCCTAAAACATTTTGCTGACCGTCTCGAAATTCAATTCCATGGCTTCAACTACCTTATTCGCCCCGTGAATAACTGATTTTGTAGGTTGTGTTGCCATGCGCAGTCATGCAGCGAGTGAAAAGTTGCAAAAGGTAGAATTCGCGATGGAATATAACAAAACCTGCCTGCCCGCAATGCCTGGTTGCATTAAAAAATAAAAAAATCATGCAACTCGTAGAAAAGCGTCCCTACGCAAACTTTTTTTTGCATGAGTACAGCACTGGCATTAAAGTTAAATGGACTTGAATATTGTACTTTAAGTTCTCAAACGTTCATATCAAAGCACAAGATTAATAATAAAGCCATTTGGATATCTCAGCATGAGCTGTGGAACTTGCAGCAAGCACCCATTAAGGTATATTTGCATCGAAACCAAACGGCAGTTGCACAACAAACAAACTTATCCCTAGATGCATGCTAACGCTTGTAAAAATTAATTGTACGCCTCATTAAAAGTCCTGGACTCGCCCAATGAGAGAAGATCCTGTTTTTTTCCAGGAAACAAATCTAGTTTAAATCAGGGCCATAGTCGCTAATTGTTAAACCTGATTTTCAAGGCCGATATAAGCTGGTGGACATGTTAATTAAGGTACTTCTTATAAAACTATCTCTCGATGAAATTCGGTTATTTAACTTCGCGACCCGAAAAATTTTCCGGTGTTGTCAATGAACATGATATATAAGATAATATTTAAAATTATAAACAAGATCACCTAACCAAAAATTTCCTATGCAACGTGAATTAACCTCATGCAGCATGAGTACGTCTGGCAAACCTGTGTTTATAGTCAACTGATGTCATCACTAAAATATTTGTCCCAGATGGATTTTCCGACTTACTCAAAGCTGAACTTATGCAAATCTTAACTCAGAGAGAAGTTCTGATGACCAGGCTGGACTAGCAGTCCATTCCCATTTTCTTGCATCATTCGTTCATTCGTAGTTTGCAATCTTACAAAAATCATGCCATTACTTTTTTTATTTAACAGACGCACGTTAAATGTCAATTATTTATTTTTTTATAAGCTGCATAGCCTCCCCTCTGATGTAAGCTCGCTCTCACACACTTGCATTTTACTGAGCATCTGAAAATTAAACGCATTGCTGACACTTACAATAGGGCTTCGGTTTTGTCACGTTTGCCAACGATTCCGACGCTAATCGGGCACGGGACAGCCTGAATGGCACTGTGGTCGAAGGACGCAAAATAGAGGTCTGCATGCACAAATACCGACCTGTACAACTATACTGACCCCACTGCTATTAACTGCTGCTTTCCTGCTGTCTGTCTGTCTGTCTGTCTGTTCTGGGTGTCTGTTCTGGGTGTCTGTCTGTCTGTCTGTCTGTCTGTCTGTCTGTCTGTCTGTCTGTCTGTCTGTCTGTCTGTCTGTCTGTCTGTCTGTCAGCCTGTCTGTCTGTTCTGGGTGTCTGTCTGTCTATCTGTCTGTCTGCCTGGTCTTTTCTTCGCATGCAAAATATTTTTTATGCCTGCATTTTTTGCCGTAATTTTTCTGTTATTTGTCTACATATTTAAAAATGTTTATAAATTCACTACTTACGTCACTATAGCAATAATATTCTCACTTGTCACTGAACCTCAATAACATTGACTGTGATTTTGTTTTGTGCACTAAAATCACTAACTTTATTTAAAGAGTTTTTTTATATTTATTGTCGTGTAATTCAACTGCATGCAGACATTTACAGAGAGGTTTCATTTAAGGTCGTGGGTTGTCTCCCTGCTTTAAAACGGTCTTTATACAGCACTTTTAAGTTATTCCGGCTTTGATTGACAGATATTTTATTTACGAAAAATTAGTTTTTGTACTTTGGGTTTGCTCAGCTGATATTTTTGTTAAGTAACAAGCAAGAGTAACAATTTAGTTTTTCATTTTCAGGTAAACAACGCTACCGCTCGGGTGATGACTAAGAAAAAGGAAAGCCAGGCTCAAATGAAAGGTTTGTTCATTTTTAGTTGCTTTTGGTCGCGTTAGTCAAGCAACTATGTTTAAAAAACATTTTAACTTGATCAAGTTTATATAAATTTTTATTCTGCATTTTGATTTAGTTCTTCTTCATATAAGAACAGTCTGCCCACACGGATCTTATTCATTGCAGATTATATGTTTCCATCGTGTCTAACCCATCCGATAGTACTAATTGGTGGAGGATTATAGACGTGGCCCATTCCACTCAGCCAACCTTCGAGGGCTCTGATTGGTTCAAACTCAGAAAATTTTGCTCTCTCCAGTCAGTCTTCCCCTCCTAGTTTCCCGATTGGTTCGAGATAAGAAAAAAAGGTGTCGTCTCCATTCAATCATTCCTTCGAGGGTTCGGGTTGGTTCAAGATAGGAAAAGTCTACCCTCTCCATTCAGTCTACCCCTCCGAGCTTTCTGATTGGTTTAAGCTTAGAAAATTGTGCTCTCTCCAGTCAGTCAACCCCTTCTAGTTTCCTGATTGGTTCAAGATAAGAAAAGTGTACCATCATAATTCAGTCTACCCCTTAGAAGTTTTTTTATTCGTTTTTGTCTAAAGATCTCGGAGCTTTTTATTTTAATCTTTTTTATTAAACCTTTGCCACGTCAAACGCCATACTTGTTCAGCTCTGCCACTGCGCGCTCTGGGACGACCTCTGGCTCTGCATACCAGCTTCCAAGCGGCATTGTCATCCGGAGCCCTGCCAATCCTGATGCCCTACGGCGCTGGATCATGCCCTACGGCACCGGCGCCGCAGATGTTCCAGATGCAGTCGGCGTCTGCAGCCGCGGCAGCCGCCGCCGCCGCCGGAGCGGCGGGCACCGCCGAGTCGCTGCAGGCAGCCTACAACCAGGCCGCCTACGGTCAACTTCTTCAGCAGGCTGCCGCTGCGGCAGCTGCAGCCGCAGCCGCGTCTTCCTACGGGGGCAGCGCGGCGGCGGCTCAGCCTGTGGCCACCTCGATGGGCGGTGGCGGCTTCCCACGATACCTGCCAACAGCCGCTGGGGCTCCGAGCGCAGCCGATCAATTCGCAGCCGCCGCAGCCGCCGCGGCAGCTCTGGGCCTGACCCCCGCTGACCCAATGAGAGGCCTGAGCACTGCCTATGTTAATGCAAGCCCGACCGTTTATCGAGCAACTCCTGGAGCTCTGCATCAGCAGAGGTTCACACCCTACTCAAGGCCCTTCTAGAAGCAAGCTCATCCTCTTTTTTCCTGTTAGCAACAATAAACAATTTCTAACAATTGAGAGAAATTTACAGTTTCTGAGAACGAAAACAGCTTTTGAGTGTCTGAACGAAAAAGCAATACGAAAATAAAAGCTACAAGCTATTTTAGAAAGTTTAGAAACAAATGAAGCGTCAACGATGTCAGCTTACCCACTCAACATTTTTATGCCCTCCCAATGTTGAGTTGAAATATTTTCATTTTATACACCTTCGCACTTCAGTTTAGCTACAAAAGGAACTAAAACCAATGCCTAAAGCTACCAAAATAGCTATTTGAAAAATACTTTCCTCTTTTTCTCACCATTTGCCTCATTGTTTTAATTGTCAGCTCATTTTCTGAAAAAAATTAAAAAAGAAATAATTAGAATTTGCAGTATTAATTTATGTGGATTCACTTGTCAGCCATTGTCTCGCTGCACTACTCACAGTAATACACCGAAAAAGTTAATTTTCTGTACGCCAAATGGTCATCGAGAAACGAAATTTGATGCATTATTACCTAGCCTTTTGCCGATCATCGAACTGTTATTTCGACGAAAATGGTATATTTCTTTTCCCGAAATTCGACAGCCTAATGTGCAATATTCGTTTTACATGTATTGAAATCTAAAGCGTTTCTGTTTAAAGTGCAGGAGTTTTCTGAATGTCTGATTGCAAACCAAACTTTTATTTTGCTCTTTATCTGATGTATTGTAAAAATGAGTCTGCTATACCGAATTAGTTAAGAATAAGCTTGTAAATGCTGCAGTTCTGTTGTCGATGTAAAGCTCGATTTGGTGAATGGTAGGAATGTACGTTAATTTTGATAAAATGTGAAGTGCAGACTAATAAATTATTAATAGAGCGCTCACGTTCCCATTGGTGCAGTGTAAATATGCACTGAGAGTCAGCTGTAGGCTAGCTTCGCTTTATAACAAGTTTTTATGTACGCTTTGCGTCTGTACCGCAATTGCAATGGTTTTCACAGTGCCGCCAGTTTTTCTTTAAGCATATTTGTTTGAAAAAATTCTAAAGAAGTACTTTATGTGAAATTTTAAATAAACTCTTTCAAAATATAAATAACGTTTTAAAACTTATTGACAAACTTGACATGCTCCAGCAAACTGAACAAGGCAATTTATAAAGAGAATATGTTACTGATAAAATTCAGTAACTTGTTGCTTTATTGTTAATTGCATATCTAAAATCCTAATAAGAATGGATACATCGTGTTAAGTTATTGCTTGCAGAATAAATTAGTTAAATAGGCATCAGCATCTGTTCTAGAAATAAGTGGCACTTATGCCGAGGCTAAATAAGTCACCAAACCAAGGATTGGTTGTTTAAGAGAATTGTAACATAAATATATAGTATGAATATGAGTTCGGAGACAGCTTGGCTTTGTGTAAAACACATTCAAGGTAATTTCCCAATGTAGCAAATGACTTCATACAAGGAAATAACATCATTTAATTGTAATTGCATTTTTTGTTCAAATGGTATCTAAAAGCTAAACGATACGCGTTGTGCTAAGGATTACTGCGAAGTTTTTAGACAAAGTGTAAGCATGAAAACGTCTCGCTATTTTTTACACTTTTACACTTTTCACACGCTACATTATATGGTAAAATATCACTCCAGTGAAGTCTATTCCTGATCCAGTCGAAGCCACGGTAACATTTTTTAATTCGTTAGGGAATTATCGCAAATAGTCAAACAAATGTTTTCTTGATATTTGCTGATGCAACGTAGAATTCACAAATACAAAATGAAAAAAAGTTCTTTTCGTTTTTTACAACTGTCAGCTAAAGTAAATTATCAGTATTACGTAAGTTACTATGCAAATATTTTTTACATGTTTAATTTATAAATTCTAATGCGAATTATAAATTAAATAAAATCACATTTTGGAGATCTTAAGCTGGTAATACGTTACACGGCTTCTGTCGTTTTTTTCGCTCTGCTATACAGCGATGCACGAAAGGAAGCTCATTTGGTGTCAGATATTTATTTTCTATTAATATAGAAATTCGAATTCATTGGTTCAGAAATTTATTTCACTAACATTTTATCTGATCTTTTAAAATCACATTCCGTGGTATTTTTTTTTAAATAAATCTTATTTATAAAGACTTGTTCACTTTTTACTATATTTAAATACTTTAGATTAAAAAAATATTTATTAAGAACACATATTATTCTACTCAGTTAATTAATGGGCTTAAAAATAAATACATTATTATTGTTTTTTGTTGCCTGTACTTCACTGGCATGACAATAGTGAAGGGTAATTGTATTAAAATTTATTATTAAGTCGCTATAATACTATCCCTGACTAAAGAAAATATATACAACTTTATCTACCAGTTTCAAAGCTTTAAGCTTAACTATTATGATTATCCATATAATGAGTGCCATAAGATCTTGTCAAGATTCAAATGAAAATTGTAGCTGCTGGTTGAACTAAATCAATGCAGAAATTTATTAGCCTGCTCAAAGAAAAACTTGCTTTTCCTCGGCTGATGTGTGAATTCGTGAAAAAAGTGAAAACAGTGATGTAACCTCATCTTATAGATAGTAGCTACTACTAAATGCAGACTTGAAGTTAAATAGTTTTATTTCTAAGTTAAAGTGAAAATTTTATCGACTGTCCCGCAGCGCCCAGTTGATATTGAGCAGACATGCGTCGCTCCTCATCCGACTGGAGCAACCTTGGCGCCGACTATGACGAGGCGCGACGCAAAGCCAACCAGGTGATCATCAATGTGAACCAGTTCTTCCCGCTGCTGCAGGGGGGCATAAAACTCTACAAAGATAAATTATCCTACCTTGGCGACAACAGCTTCGATGCACCGTTGAGGCCGTTCGCCAGCTTGCCAGAGGAGGGCAGGACGCTCTCGCTGCCCAGCGTACCCGAGGAGCAGGCGACGACGGATGAAGCTAGCGTCCACGAGGCTGCCCCACTAGGAGCTGAGGATTCCACACTTTTTACAACCGAAGTTGAAGCCGATTCTCAGGAACTGCAGGCGTCGCCGCCGCCATCCAAGCCTGCCACCGTCGGCTCTCACGACGACGAATGGACGGCGAACCGCAAGAGAAAGAATTTGACTATGAGACAAACTGTGGATGAGGCTGTGGCCAGGTTTGTCCGTCAGCCTGTCCTGAGTGTCTGTCAGCCTGTCCTGAGTGTCTGTCAGCCTGTCCTGAGTGTCTGTCAGCCTGTCCTGATTGTCTGTCAGTCTGTCCTGATTGTCTGTCTGACTGTCGCGAGTGTCTGTCAGCCTGTCCTGATTGTCTGTCTGACTGTCGCGAGTGTCTGTTAGGCCATCCTGAGTATGTTTCAGCCTGTCTTGTGTCTGCGTTGTTGTATGTATCCGTCTGTCTGCCTGTCTGTCCTGACTGTCTCTTTGCCCATTTTGTGTGCCTGTCTGTCCATTATGCGTCTGTCAGTCTGTCAGTATATCTCTATATAGCCTGTCTGCTTTGGGTATCTGTATCAGTGTGTTTTGTCTCTAGTCAAAGTTGCTAATCCTTTCGCGCTGCCATCTGCATTTCCAGACACTATCGGGACGCCATGCTGGCCATGAAGCAGGGTGACGACCTGCAGGCCATGCGGAAGCTGCACCGATGCATCGCCCTGCGGCCAGACGAAGCTGATTATTACCGACACCGAGCCGAGCTGTTTGTCAGGCAGTGCGACTTCCGCTCCGCCATCGCCAACTACCGGAAGTGCCTGCGACTGCAGCCGGAAGCGGCCGTTTCCGCTGGCTACTGGGACAGGCTGGCTTACCTGTACCTGCTCTATGGCCAAACCCTTTTCGATCAGGGCTACTATGCCGAAGCTTTAGAAAGCTTTGCCAAGGTTTGAATAAAATGATTCGGCAAATTTCTTTGCAGCCTGTAAAGAGGCTGTTCATAAGAACAGGGGGCCCCCTGCAGCGTATAATTTACGACCTTGAGTGTCAACCTCCAATCTCAAAGGCACAGTTAGAGTGTATACTGCCCTGACGATGAGAAAGTCAGGCTTATTTGTTTTTTTAGTTTTTACATCAAGGTCCAAGAGCTCGATTCTGCGGCCAGGCTACATTCATTTGGGGCGCAGCCACGGAGAGAAGGCTTAGGGGCTTGTCGTCTGAGGACCAACCTACAATAAACTGACAATGAGAAAGTCAGGGCAGATGTACAGCCCTGTGTGAGTGTGTTCCTGCGTACAGTATCTGTGTGGGTGTGTGCTCAGGAGTCAGTGGAATGGGCAGATTCGCCTCCTCGCTGGCTGTGGGTCTAAAACACTCACGAAACACTTCAACTGTGCATTGGAAGTTGGTCCTCACAGATGACAAGCGCCAAAGCCTTCTCTCCATGGCTGCGATCCAAATGAATGTTTCCTCGCCGCGGAATCGAGCTCAGGGACCTTAATGCGAGAGGCAAACGCGTTGCCAACCTCCCTATCTTAATAAATGAAAAAGCTATTTAGTAATTAAGCCTTTGAGAATATTTAACTAATCCCTCAGAAACCCGCTTGCAGGCCTCAGAAATGCAGCCGGACAACGTAGCCTACCAGACGCGCAGCATCGCTTGTCTGACCGCCTTGGGCAGGCACTCCGAGTGCCTGGCATTGGTGAACAAAAGGCTTGAGACTAACACGGCTAACCCCGACCTGTACGTGATGCGAGCTCGGCTCCACTTCATATTCAAAAGCTACACTCTGGCATACTACGATGCCAAAGACGCACTTGCCATCGCGCCGGAGCATCCGGGTGCCGTCCAGATGAGGGACTATCTGTTCCAGTCAGCTAGAAACTATGGAAGGTGCGCTCGGAAACAATTTTGGTCTTCTACGACTATAATTTTGTTAATTTCTGTCGCTTTATTTAATGTCTGAGATAAATAAGGTTGATTGTACATTCGCCAAGGCCAGTGAAAGGATAGAGTTGAGTGTACATTCGCCAAGGCCAGTGGAGGATAGAGTTGAGTGTACTCGCACATTCGCCAAGGCCACTGGAGGATAGAGTTTAGTGTACATTCGCCAAGGCCAGTGGGGGAACGAGTTGAGTGTACATTCGCCAAGGCCACTGGAGGATAGAGTTGAGTGTACATTCGCCAAGGCCAGTGGGGAAACGAGTTGAGTGTACATTAGCCAAGGTTAGGGGAGGATTGTGTGCGTTTGACAAGGTCAGTGAAAAGGACGGACAGGGACGGAAGAGATTATCCGCTAAGTAGAGCACATTGAGAAGAATTAAAATGAACAACCGACCAACCACTTGCACACCCGATAGGCAAGCGGTGGAACTGGCCATTAGCGGTCGCCTTCGCGAGGCACACAAGAAGGCCAGTCTGGCCATAGACATGGATCCTTCAGTGGCCGAGTTCCACGTGCGTCGCGCCGCCCTAAACCGCCGCCTAGGAGACTTCAACTCGGCTGTGGAAGACTGCCTGATGGCCATGGACAAATGCGATCACGATCCGGCAGCCAAGTCGTTCACGGACGCTCAAAGACAACTTCTGTTGACCTTCAACGATTTCGCCGTCGAGTGCTACATGAAGGGCTTCTATGAGGAGAGCGTCGGCCTGCTGGAGAAGGCCATCAAAGCTGAGAAGGGCGAGAAGGCTCTCTACGTTAACAGGGGCGACTGTTTCTATAGACTTGGTCGGCTGCAGTTTGCACTGCTGGACTATGAACAGGTTAGACATCTTTGATTAGGACCTGCAGTGACTTCTTAACCTGAAATAAAAAGAGTTCACACCACGCAGCGCGAAGATAGCGCCGGCTGAAATATAACCCAGCTAGAGGCGGAGGGGTGGGTGCCTTGGGTGGGTGTTTACACCCAATCAGCGAGCGCCGATTGGACACGATAAGAACGGGACAGAGGGTAAGAGCTGAAAAGGAGGGGTGAAGAAAGAGAGACTGAGCAACTAGCCAATCAGAGACGTGGGAAAGGAAAGAGAAGTGAAGGTTAGCTAAGAAGTTGAACAAATACAGGGAGAGTGAAGAAAGTGCAATAAGGGCGCGCGAACGTAAACAAGTGCAGATAGAATGGAGAAGTAATGACAGGACCTCACTCGGATCCTTCAGTGAGCAGGCACAAATTTCCTACGTTTCCTCCCTAATCTAGGCCTTGGATCTTGATCCCAGCGACGCGTCCATCGGTCTCCGACTGTCTCTAGTTCACCATCAGATGGGTCAAGCAGCTTTTCAAGAGAAAGACTTCTCACAGTCTGTGGTTTGCCTGACCAGAGCTTTGGAGCACAATCCGCTGTGCCATCACCTGTGGACTGCCAGAGGACGCTCGAGGTATTTCCAGACTGAAACACTGGCGGCCCAGGTGGACCTGGCGGTGGCCCTGCTGCTGCGTGCCGAGCTAGACGAAGCCATGCTGACCCTGCTGTCCAGACTTTTTGCTGGAACTCAAGCGGACAAAATTCTCAACGGGACGCCCGGATTAAGAAAGAAGGCAGAGAGAGAGCTTGCCAAGTGAGTATCTGCAGTGTTGCGGATGTTGCATGCAACTCTTAGTCTAGTAGGTGATGCTAGCCTGTGTAACAGGTGTTCAACAGGTAGATTCAAGTGTCTAACAGGTAGATTTAAGTGTATAACAGGTAGATTCAAGTGTCTAACAGGTAGATTTAAGTGTATAACAGGTAGATTCATGTGTCTAATAGGTAGATTCAAGTGTCTAAAAGGTAGATTCAAGTGTCTAACAGGTAGATTCAAGTGTCTAACAGGTAAATTCAATTATCTAAAAGTTGGATTCAAGTGTCTAAAAGGTAGATTCAAGTGTCTAACAGGTAGATTTAAGTGTATAACAGGTAGATTCAAGTGTCTAACAGGTAGATTTAAGTGTATAACAGGTAGATTCATGTGTCTAATAGGTAGATTCAAGTGTCTAACAGGTAGATTCAAGTGTCTAACAGGTAGATGAAATTATCTAACAGTTAGATGCAATTGTCTAAAAGGTAGATTCAAGTGTCTAACAGGTAGATTCGATTGTCTAACAGGTAGATTCGATTGTCTAACAGGTAGATGTAGCAGTCTAGCAGAGCATGCAAAACATGTCACTAATCGTACAGCTCGTTAAATCAATACATGACGCATCACGCACGTGTAGATACTACCAGCCGCCGCAACTGCCTCAGCAACAACAGCTGTCAACAGTCCACCAATTCAACCCTGAGCAGCAGCAGCAGCAGCTCGGCAGCCCCGAAGATCCGTCGGTCGACACTCAGAGTCGTAGCAAGCTGCGGCGAAAGAAGCGTCGCGGCTCGCCGAAGAGTAGCATTCCGAGCGCGCTTGACTGCGCCAAAGACCGTCAGCTGAATCGCGACCTGGTCAGGGATAAGGCCCGCCTGGGCAGGGCTGTGCAGCGGATGCTGCGCGAGCCCGGACCTCCGATACCACCGCTCAGGCTGCTGCCCAGCTTGCAGCCAGCAACGGGAAACTGAACTAGAAACCTTTTTGTTTTTTAATGCATCGTAAATGTTCGTCATAACTAGTTTATCGCTTCTTCAACTGACGTCTATTCGTCAGATTCCAAATTCGTCAGATTCCAAATTCGTCAGATTCCAAATTCGTCAGATTCCAAATTCGTCAGATTCCTGATTCATCAGATTCCTGATTCGGCAGATTCCTGATTCGGCAGATTCCTGATTCATCAGATTCCTGATTCGGCAGATTCCTGATTCGTCAGATTCCTGATTCATCAGATTCCTGATTCATCAGATTCCTGATTCGGCAGATTCCTGATTCATCAGATTCCTGAATCATCAGATTCCTGATTCATCAGATTCCTGATTCGGCAGATTCTTGATTCTTCAGATTCCTGACGCTTCGGATTCCTGATTCATCAGATTCCTGATTCGGCAGATTCTTGATTCTTCAGATTCCTGACGCTTCGGATTCCAAATTCGTAAGATTCCGAATTCAAGGGAGTCCTGACTCCTCAGATTCCTAAGCATATTAAAAACCTTTTCTGATCTTTAGAGTTTCGAACAGCGATGTGAGCAAGTTAGTTTAAAGCCCAGTAATTGCAGTTTTCCTACAAGGTAGACATTGAATTTCTACCAATTTTTTGTTAGAAAAGTACTTTTGAATGTAAATTTGTACCTAATTTTATCAAATAAAATTATTAACTTGTAAACCGTTGTCGGTCATAAAAATGAGTTAAAAATTAATGCAAATTTTGAGCATTCTGCGGTTTCTAAGAAACGTTTCTCAGACTGCTCAAATTAATTTTTGTGTGCTGAATATAAGAATCCACGAGGGTTTGATAACTTCAACGAATCATTTAAAGCCAAGAAAAATTGTGTTGATTAAATAATTGCATTTTTAATGCTTCTGCCTTGGGAGTTCGCAAGTTCGAGTCTCAGCCTTTTTCCTCGAGCAAGATACTAACGCTATACACCTGTGTGAGCGTATGCCTGCGTACGGTATCTGTGTGCGTGTGTGCTCAGTGCCATTCACCGCAGTTCTCCTACAATTATTAGTGTAATTACTGTACGATTAAGGGGAACAACTAGTTTCATTGAGCAAGAAAAAAAATTCCTCAGTAAGTCAGTTCAAGCAGCTGTAAAATCGGTACCAGCATCAGCTGGGGTAGGAGTTTGGGTGTGTCCATGGACTGAATAGTTGTACACAGCCTTTAGAAGCGCAGCTGGCTTGGCTTTGTTTTTACGACTGACCATGATCAGAACCATTGACTCGAATCGTTTTCAAACATTGCCAATCGAGATTTCGCCATAGACAAAAAAGCGCGAATGTTTTCTAAAGTTGATCGCATTCCTCATTAGTTTCAATAACGCACCGAGATTGAGTCATCGTGTCAGCGCATATTTACCAGAGCTATGCCCGAGCACTGCTGCCAAGCTGGGTGCATTCTGTTGCTGCAGTTGTTTCACGTGGCTCAGACCTTGCTGCGATTGAAGGCATGGCGGCTCGCCTATCTGTTAGTATCGGCCACTCTAATCTTCTCTGGTGCCTATCTGTCTATTGTTCTGAGCTGGTACTCACTGGATTCAGAGTCTGAGCTAGGCTTCTACCGCAGTGTTGGGCTGGACACCGCTTGGCACCTGCTGTCTCACAAGACCTCCAACCAGACAGGCTCGCTGCGGCTGGCCGTCGAGCGAGGACTGCCGTGGAACGAGGAGTTGGATCTGAGTTGCGGAAATTCGGCCAGAAAGTGCATTCAGAATCTGTTGAGCCAGATGAAAGGAAACGATCAAAAACTGCTGGAACTGATAGGCAAAGGCAGCGAGTCACCTGTCATGTTGGAGTGCTTGGCAAGTCGCAACCCTCCACCTGGCTACCGAAGTCTCGCCTGCAGCCTTCTCTACCAGCTGGCTGAGTCGCAATCCTCGCCAAAGTTACTCGCTTTCAAAGAACAAAGCTTGCTTCACCTGAAGCTCGACCTCAACGCCAGCGCGATCAATTTCAGCAACACCGGTCGGCTGGCCACCACACATTCAACCGGCGTCGACCGAAGCGGTCAAAAGACTGTCTGCTCTACTAGCAATAAGCTATTTCGCACTGTGGTCGCTTCATCAATCTCAATCAGTACAGTGGCTGCCACTTTCTACTTCACTCTTTCCACCGCCTATATCATCAACAGGCTTAAGCTTCAAGGCTTCCTGAAGCAGCAGCATCACAATGGATTGTACGCAATCGCCTTCTGGCTACCCATCCTCCTTGTCACGCTACTCGAGAGCTTACTTTTGACTGGCGTGTTTGTCTCCGGCCACATGATTCGGTGCCCCGCGTCTCTCAACCGGCTTCGAGTCAGCGTCGTGTTCCTACTGCACTGCCTGAGCCTCGCAATGATGGCGATTCTATCGGCAACGATTGAAGTCAACTTCGGCGAAACCTGCTTGCTGATGATGCTGCTCAACCTGATTCTGATTGGCGGCTTCTCGTGCGCGCCAAGTCTCATTAGCCAAGGATTCACGGCACCGCTGTATGTCTACCCACCATTGAATGCGCCCTGGCTCATTGAGACCCACATAGCATCGGATGGCATGAAGCTGCTGTCACCTGTAGAGCTGGCACACGAAGCCAGAGTATTGCCGTACATGCAACTGACTCCAATAGTTCTTGCTATAGTGATCATCTATTTGGACTTTGTCTTGCCAAACGGCAATGGTCTCTGCCTGCCCTGGTACTTTCCGTTCAGTATAAAGTTTTGGCTCCCAAATCTGACACATTCCTACTTGAGTCCGACACATAGTGATGACAAAATAGACAGATCTCAGGAGAATTTTATAGAACCAATGTCACCTGATTCTGTGCCATCTGCTGTACTCGATGACGTCAGCGTTGTCTACAGAACCTGCGGTTGCATCGGCACCTGCTGCTCCTGCGAAGCCATCGAAGCATTGAAGCATGTCTCTTGTAAGTGTTTTTTGTTAACAGTAGAACAGTAACACGCACATCTCTGTATCTCCTAAAATATTAAACCGATCGCCATGAAAATGCAGAACACGGCCTAACATTTTCCCCTCTATCCGATAAAACAACTTCCAGAATCACAAAACATCGCATCGTCAAGATATTCAATTATTCTCGTCGTGGTTTCAGATGCCAAAAAGTCAAATTTGGGCATCATTTTTCTGCTCACTTAACCATCCATGAAACCATGTCGGCTTATGATTTGTAGTAATATTTTGTGGGTTTGTGGGTTAAGTGGGTTAGCCAGAGACATACAGATCAATTTTGGTTGCCCTTGTCTCCAGGGTCTTCGACTAGAATTGCTGAATATCTTGACGATACTGGCGTCGGATGGCTTTGAAAAGTAGTTCATCTTGTAGGGCAAAAAATGTTGATCCATATGGTCGATTCATATGCTCCAAAACACCCATTCAAAGGCGAAATCTTTCCTGGTCAAATCACGTGGCTGCTAGGCAACAATCGCAGTGGCAAGTCGACTCTGCTAAAACTGCTTTCCGGCTTCTCCCACGAATCAGCGGCTCTGCCTGTTGTTGCTAGCGGATCCGTGACGCTGATGAACGGCCTTCGAATGGTTACATCTTTGGACAAGCTAAAGGTGAGAAGAAAGGTGGCAGCAATGATTAGTCACAAAGACAATGATGGCATCTGCTCTGCTCTGACTGTCAAACGGTGCCTGTCAATGACACTGGCTAGTCGCGGCTGCATCTGCGACCCTGGCACGACTGCAGCAACCCGCGATATACTGGCTCGTCTAGACTTGGAGGAAGTTTTGGACCTGAATGTCGTGCAGCTGAGTCCCTGCCAACGCCAGCTGTTTAGCCTGGCTTTAACCCTGATTAGCAACTCGCAACTGATTGTGCTAGACGAGCCAACGTCTTGCCTAGAGCCAGTTTTACAGCAGCAAGTTTGGCGTCTACTCCGAGACCTGTGCAGCCAGTCAGCATCCGTGTCCATTGTGGTATCCGTGAAGCGACGCGATATGCCGGCAATAACACCCAGCGAACGCATTATCTATCTGTCTCACGGTCAGGTGGGAGGCATAGGATCTCTGCAGTTCCTATCCAATGCGTTCAACTGCCAACGACGCTGTGTGACCGTGAAAATGCTGAAAGTGGACGACGAGGTTGCGGCTGCTGCTACTCAAAAACTTCTGGATCGACTGCCTGACGGCACTGAGCACGTGCCTTCGCGTATGAGTCACAAGCTTAAACTGCTCGTGGCGCCTGAAGCCCTGCTCCAGTGTTTAGACGTGCTGGAGTCTGCCGTGGGCGAGCTAATAGCTGATGATGGCATTCACCTTGGCCCTACGCAGCCTCTTGCTCTTTCCAGATCAATCAAAACTGCCAGTCAAGAAGGGCCGAGCAGCGACACGACCGAGACAACTAGCATCAAGAACATCGAGAGCAGCACCAACCACGCGAGTAGCTCTAATGCCGTGAGAAAATGGGAAAGTCGAAAAACTTTTTCAGAAGACGTACCGCACGTCTTAGATCGCCTGAACACATCATCGTTGATTCGCCTCTGCGCTCTCTGCCCGATACAGTGGAAGCGACTGGCGCGAAATAAATGCGAATTCGTTATGCGCTGCGTTGTGCCAATTCTTCTTCTGGCCTGCTTCATAGTGCTGCTAGCCATCCAGAAGAAGTTGCTCCTTCGATTCCCCAAAGCATACTCTGCGAACCAGTTTGAAGGGCCGAATTCTTCAGCGGTGGCAGAGAAAATCAATTCAAAGCGACTACGAATTACTTGCGTATATGATGCACTCGAAGGCAACGCGAATGTCTTGAAGTTCAAGGCTTGCGCGAAATCGAATGTGTCTCCTATGGAAAAGCCTCCGAATGTGAGTCTGAAGACGTTCCTGATGCAGTCTGCGCAGCAGTCTAAGCTACTCGCGTCCTGCTTTAAATTGGCGCACTTCTGTGCCATTCTGCACTGCTCTAGTTGGAACAGAGACAAAACTCCGAACGATAACAGAAGTGTGACAGTTGTCTTGCTAGAAGCGTCGAATGTAATTGACGCTGAAGAACGTGCTTATTCATATCGCCAACTAATAGCTGAAATCTCCGATCATTTCCAAGCCAAACTCAACCTTTCTCATCAAGTGCAGGCATTCAAAGTGCAGCAAAGCCGTCAAAACTATTTCTCGCTTGCAATAATAGTTTTATTTCTATTAATGTTTTCCTATTTCCCCGCCTCTTTCTTTAATGAAATCGCCGACGACTTTGAATCGAACGTGTACTACTATTTGAAATTTCTGGGCGTGAGTCGACTAAACTGCATCTGCAGCACTGTGTTTCTTCACTGGCTTCAGTACAGCACATTTTTCACCCTGTCAGTCATTTGTTTTCAATCCTGGGATAAGTTTCAAAATTCATTCTTCATGGTTTGCGTGTACCTTCCAGTGATTGTGTTTGGCATTAATTCCAATCTGCTCTCGGTCTACACAACCGTTGTCTTGACTGGTGGTTGCAATAAGACCATAACAGCAACCTACATAGCATGGGTTCTGTTGGCACCACTTACCCTAGTTGCCGTGTCTAATCTTGGCAAAGTCCCTGTGCTGGCACTAATTTGGCTCATTCCTCAGGTAGCTCCACTGGCACTCATTCAGTTCGGATCCAATATGGTTAATCATAGAGTTATGTACAATGAGAACAGTGACGATTCGCTTCTTTACCAAGTCTGGGACCTGCACTTCGATCCTTGGAATTATATCTTCATGGTCAACTCGATTCTAGCTATGCCAATTCACCTGATTGGGCTTAGCCTGCTACTGTCTGCTTCAGTCTCCGACGTGCGCAGGTGCATTGACCAACACGTGAACTGCGTTTGTAAGTTCCCGCCATGTCACCGACTTCGACAAGAGTCTGCCACTGAGCTGGAGCCGCTGCACTCCAAGCAAGGACCTGTGCCAGCCTATGACAACTGCGTAGTCGACGTTCGCAACCTTTGGAAGATCTGCTCAGTCACAGGTATGCCAATTGTGAAAGGCATTGGGTTTAAACTGGCTGCTGGGCAATGCATGACCCTGGTCGGTGCCACGGGCTCAGGACGATCAACGATTGCGTCCATGTTGGCCGGCGAGACTCGAGCAACATACGGCGACTGTCGCATCTTCTGCCACCGCACTCTGTGCCTACCGGGCGCGGAGCCGTGGAATCATCGCTCAGACTGCAGCGTGGTGGGCTATTGTCCGCGGCGCACGCCTCTATTTCACTGGCTGACCGTGACCGAGCACCTGCAGTTTTACGCGCGCATACGCGGCCTCCGTCCCATCGTGTTCAGAAAACGAATAGTCGAGCTAATTTCTGAGCTGGGACTCACAGAATACCAGGGTAGACCCATCGGCAGCCTAGATGACCTCAGGCGTCGATTAGTGTGTCTGGCAACTGCTCTGCTTGCGCGACCGTTGCTCCTGATCATCGACAATGGTTGCCTTGGCGACGCGCGATGCTTTCTGCGCCGGCAAAATGAGGCTTCATGGACGTCTTTAACCGACATTTGGGGCACCGCAGTCGTGGCAACAGCTGATAATGTGAAAGATGGCCATGATAAACCGTCCGGCACAAACTCGGAGGAGGCTGAATCGCCCAGCAGCGATGAAGAAGACGATGACGTCAGCGGAGGGGTTGCGATTCAGATGCCTGGCTCGATATCGTTTAGTTTTGATTGCTTCAACCACCCCAATGTGTTTGGATTGCTCTACCGAGGTCGCATAACTGCCACCGGAACCGCTCAACAACTGCGAAGCATGTAAGAATTTGTCCCTTGCCTAACTCACTCTGAAGCTCTGTCTAACTCACTGAAGCTCTGCCTAACTCACTGAAGCTCTGTCTAACTCACTGAAGCTCTGCCAAACTCACTGAAGCTCTGCCTAACTCACTGAAGCTCTGTCTAACTCACTGAAGCTCTGTCTAACTCACTGAAGCTCTGTCTAACTCAGTGAAGCTCTGTCTAACTCACTGAAGCTCTGCCTAACTCACTGAAGCTCTGTCTAACTCACTGAAGCTCTGTCTAACTCACTGAAGCTCTGTCTAACTCAGTGAAGCTCTGTCTAACTCACTGAAGCTCTGTCTAACTCACTGAAGCTCTGTCTAACTCACTGAAGCTCTGTCTAACTCACTGAAGCTCTGTCTAACTCACTCTCCAACTTAGCTTTTATCTACAGATGCCTATTATCCGCTTTCTTGCGGAATATAAAGAAAATGTTTTCATACCTAAAAGTATTGTACGTCACACTTTCTCGTGCACAATTCAGTTGCGGCAATTGGTATTATCTGGAGGTGACTATGCTTCCTGAATCGGCAACCTTAACGGCGGAGAAACTTCGAAAGAAGCACTCGAAAATCAGCCATTCGATATTGTTGCAATTCAGAGACTCCCTATTGCTGGAGGAGTACCATCGCTGGCTGCAGTTCTGCCTGCCCGAAGCTGCGGTTGGCAAGCTCTCCGGTACCTTACAATGGCTAAAATCGAATCTAACCCAGCAAGAATCTGTGCAACACTTCCACTTGTACAATATGACCCTGGATGAAGCCATCGCGTTGCAGAACCTCAACGTTATCAAGAAGTAAATTGCATACGACGTACAAAACGCAGCCTATAAGTGTCCCTGTACTCTAACTTAATACGCGAGTTATAAGATCTTCTAGCTTGTAGTAGAAGTGATGAGTACTCGATTTATTTCAGTTATTTTACGCATATTTTGTTTAAACAGTCTCTTTCGGTAAATGGGTAAATGAAGTGAAAAAACAAAACTTTTTTGGGTCTGTGAATAGCAGATCTTTGTTTAGAATGACAAAGCTAAGTAAGATTCAATCTTCGGTATTTCAGTGACAATAAATCTGATAAATATTGGCCTATAGGAAGTTTCGTATTTGAAACAAAAATCGATGCGAAATTTTGGCAATCAGAGAAGCTACTTGTATTTTAAAGCCTAAAAACTGGCCAGTCTTTGCCACTTCAGACTTGTTTACTCAACAGTACTGATCGGCCTCCATGAGGATAAGAATCAGATTGTTTTCGCTTAGCTCCAGCTCGAGGGCTTGAGTGATAGGTATTGACTTTTCTTATAAAAAAGCAAGCATAGCAAAATGTAGACTTGCGGCCAAAGCGGACTCGGAGGCAAACATTAGACGCCGATCAGGATCAGGTGAGTCAAGAGTCAAGGTGCTCGATAAAGAACTTTGCCTCTTTAAAAAGTTGCGGGTCCTTAGTCAATAAAAATATAAAATCACCTGAAAGTAGTATATAAAAAACTTTGAGGCTGAAATCTGCTAGAGAAATCTCCTAATCAGTTTGTATTGATCATGGAGCAGGTGAAGAGTGCCTTGTCTGCGACAACGTCCCACGGCCTCCCACGGCTGGTGACGAACAAGCCAATCTACATTCGAGTTACCTGGCTGCTATTTCTGTTCATGCTGTCTCTCTTTCTCAAAGGATTCGCCGAGTTTGTCGTCAAGCTGCTGGCACGTCAGGTGACATCTACGCTTGAAGTGAAGTCGGAGCCGTTCCAGTTTCCAGATATTTGCGTCTGCATTGAGAACGCCATCTCCGGAAGCTACTCATCGAATATCGATGCAAAATCAGCCCAGCTAATCAATGAGTATCTGAGGAATGCCAGTATCACTCTACTGGCTTTTCAAGCTTCCAAAAAACGTGTCCATTGCGGAGATGCAGCAGCGAGAAAGGTATTTGAGCTACCTGTATCGGCAGTCGATCCCATACAACTTGCTCGCTGACAATCTGGGCCACAGGGTTGAGCAGGGCGTCCTTAGCAGCGGCATTGTTTTCATGGACAACGGAGGATTTCCCGACTACTCCGTAATTGAACCGACCAGCTTCTATCACCCGTCGCACCTGCTGTGCCTTAAATGGAGGCTGAACAGTACTATGCAGGGCAAGATTTCAAAAAGCAGCACTTCAACGGGTCTGGTGGTGACACTGCTGGTCGATGCAAACTCAACCGAGTTGCTGCCGATAGTCTACACGGGCGGACAGATGTCACTACCAGTCTCCAACTGGACCATGCAGCCAAACGACTTCTTCGGGCCCGACCGAATGTCGGGCGTTCGAGTGTACCTGATCCCATCCGGGGAGTATCCGTCAGACTTCGTCTCGTCCTTCTCACTCTTCCCAGGAATGCACCACAAGATTAAGATTAGTATGACTCAGCAGGTGCATAAGGAAGGTCAGTTTAACTGCCGTTCGGATATTCCTGAAGTCCAATCCTTACGACCAGACTCCGTAGTTTAAAGCGCAGGTGAATCTCTCCTGGGATGTGAATCCTCTACCTTGGCCGCTGGCTGGGAAAAAGTTTCTTTTCAACGTGACCGGACAGACAAACCTTCTCACCTCCATCGAGGACATCTTGCTCGACTATAGCTCAGTAGAGAGTGCTTTCGCAGTTGCCCAAGCACTCTGTGAACCGCAGCGACCTTGCGTCACTCGGGATTACAGCGTCAGCATCTCCAGCTCTGATTGGCCAACTCAAAGCTCTCTGATGCCCTTCATCAGAGCTTCAGTTCTGCCGATGTGGATGCTGGCCAAAGCAAAGTCAGCGGAAATGCGCTCACTGCATCTGTCGCGGCAAAGCCTTAATTAATTTTCTACTCTTTTTGGTTTCAGAATTTTGATCTATGTTTTTTGCACAGATCAGCTTTCTCTCATGAGATTAATATCTGAATTACAAATAGAACTGCTCTTGACAAGCTTGAGACAGAAGGGTTCTACAGTGCCACATCATGCCAATAGAGTAAGATATATTATTGGGCAAACAGCAGATTTGGGAACCTATTTATTAAAACAGCAGGGCAAACACTGTAGAGTTCCAATCATGTTTCTGAGGTACAGAGTTGATCCAGTTGATAGTTACTCAGTATAATCATGCTAATCGTTATCTTGAAAACTGTGAGCTCGCATTAATCGGAAAGTAGTTGATTGTAAGAGACACATGGGGCACATGGGCCGGAGTCATGGCAACGCTAGCGATCGACTCAACCACACCGAATATGGAGGCGGACAAAGGATCGAAAATACAGCATTCGGTCTGGTGACTGGCGAGGGTGCACACAAGCAGAGGCAGCCTTTAAGAAAGTCGCGGAATGCCTGACTCTCGAGAATGGCCTGATCTACATGCGCCGCCGAGCATTCATTCCACCAAGGCTCAGACGAGAGGCCTTCGACGCAGTGCATGACACTCATACGGGTTCCAACGCAGCGCACAAGTTGCTTGCACAGACCTGTTGGTGGCCCGGCATGCAGAGAGATGTGGAGCAATTTGTTTCTCAATGCCGAACATGTACTCAGTTAAGACCTCGTCTGCAAAAAACTCGGGACACTTGGCCACCTGCCACCGCTCCATTTCAAAGAGTGCACATGGACTGGGCTTTTGTACCAGCCGTTGGCAACATTCTCATCGTGGTTGATGCGTACTCGGGCTGGATAGAAGCTTTCCCCACAAAGGACAGATCAGCAGACAGTGTCATCAACTCGTTGCGAACAGTTTTTACTCGCTTTGGTGTTCCGGAGCTGGTTGTTTCGGACAACGCAGCGGAGTTCACCTCGGCTCCACTATTGGCCTGGTTGGAAAGGAACGGTGCTCGTAAGATGGAGAGCCCTCCATACTCCCCTCAATCTAATGGTGCAGCCGAGCGAGCCGTCCAGACAATCAAGAAGGCCTTGCAGGCATGGACCCAGCGTCTAACACATGGCAGCTTTGTCGCTTTTTTGCAGAAGGCTCTGCTACATCATCGCAATTCTTCAACTTCACGCGGACGAACACCTGCCGAGCTCGTGCTAGGACGGCGACTTCGAGTTCCGGTGGTCTCCACCTTCCAGCAGGGCGACCCGGTGCAGTTCAAGGCCAACGGCGACACCACCAGCTCTCGAGCTGAGTTCCTGATGTCGCAGGGGCGCAACACCTCCTGGCTACTGACGGGCGCCAAACTACAACTGGCCTCAAACAATCAATTCGGCCCGCTGGTTCCTGCCTCTGAGACCGATGAGGAGGAAGAAGCAGTTCACCAACAACCACAAGCCAATATGCCTGAGTTTCCCCCGGAGATCGCTCCGACAAGAAGAAGCACTAGGGTGAGGAATCCCCAAATCTCTTTGTGCCGTAGGCTCGGACTGAGTAAACCATGATCGCGTCATTTCACTGACTTTGCGAAGTCTATTAACTAGTTCTTAAAATTTGTTTGTTTGACTAGACGTTACCCATCGTCTTCCTTTGCAGATGGGGACATGTGGTAGTGGCTGCTAGCTAGAGCTAGCGTTGTTGCACTTTTCCCGATAATATCCTTGTAATGTCTATGGTCTCTAATTCTCAACCAGCTATAGGTTCCTAAGCTTTCGTTCCCAGCCTCTCACTTATGTTATAATCTGTTTTGCTTGAATAAACGCTATGCTACGTACGCAACGTTAACGCCAAAGCACCAACAGCTTCATCCAAACTACGACATCCAAATCCAAACTACCCTTAGTCTACTCTAACTTCAATTTGTTTTCAGTTTCTGAATGGTTTTTATCTCTTAGAGACTACCATGAGCCGGACAGGAGCGCAGGTGGGCGCGTGTTTCTCATCCGTCTGAGTTCGTCAACTCCTTCATCCTCTGAAGTGCCACAAGTCCCGGCAAGTGCCACAGCGTCGAGATTGGAATGCTCCAGCAGGTGTACACGCCCGGTCAGTTTGAATGCCAGGACGAGCCACCGGATGTGCAGTTTGTGAACCCGTACGATGAGACACCGTACAACCACACATACAGATACTCCCACTGCTACTACATGTTATACCATGGTGTGATCCAGGAACTGTACAACATCTCTAGTGATGTCATCCCGTTGCCCTGGCCCTTCAGAGGCAAAGGGTTCGCATTTAATTTGACAGCTAAGCCTAACTTTGTCTCAATAAGGATGAATAAATCTGACCTACCTTGATTATGTGGCGGAGAAGCTATTGAAGATTCATGACAATTGCCTGCTGCAACAGCCGTGCGAAAGTCTTCAGTACAGAGTCAGCACCTCCAGTGCCGACTGGCCAATGCAGAGCTCTCTTGAGCAGTTCATCAACAGCTCAGTGAGGCTGGCGTGGGTGGATGCAGGCGAAGGCCAAGAACCTGAGCGTGCCGGCTCTTGACTTTCTGCTCACTGGCAACAAACCCAGCGTGGCTGCTTACGTGCGTAGCAACTTACTCAAAATGCAGTTCCGGCCGCAGTGCAGCCACGGCGATAGGGTCGTATTTTCAAGGTACTATAAGCTGCCGAACTTCGTGGCCGATATCGGGGCACAATAGGTATCTACCTTAGCATGTCGTTGCTGTGTGAGTTGCATGAACTGATGTATGTCTTTATCGTCGCTTACATTGTAAGAAAAGCGTCCCGAGCTTCTTATTAAAAGTAGCAATGTAATATCAATAATACTAATGACAATAAGAATCATAATTGATAACACCTGCTCCATTCGGGTCAGATGTGCAGCCGACAGCGCAGACGCATCTGAAGGCTGCGCACGGCTGTTCGGTCAATGGACTGGGGGGACGCCACACACACACCCACACCCGCCACTGGTACCCATTCAGCTGATGGGTGAACTGATGAATGAACTGAAGAAATGCGGAGTCAATTGTCTTGCTAAAAGGCAAAATGTTTTTGCAGTGGTGTCGAGAATCGAACCACCGACCTTCTAGTCGTGAGTCCGACGCTTTAACCTCAATGGTAAGTTGTGTATGCGGTTGCCGAGATAGACAATAAGAAATTGTCACGAGTGGCGAACAACATTGACAAACGCACCCGACAAGATTTCCTCCGTTGCACAAACCGTCATTGAGCAACGTTGCTCAATGACGGTATAAAAATAGCTCTACTTGTTCGTGAGGATTGGCTGGGCAGAGGAGAAGGATGGACCATAGACAAAAAAACATTGGCTAAAGCTGACGGAAGGATGGAAGGAAGGAAGGAAGGCAAGAGTAGAAGCCCCAAGCCTGAACAGTCTGAACCACCAGTGAGCGCCTTAAACTTGCAAATGATAAATTGGGCTAATCTACCGGTTGACGCCTTAAACGGTGTCACCGCACCAGAGTTGCGACTCTTGACGCATCTAAGTTCGGCCGATCATAGGGACGACGACGACCTTTCTCGTTTCATAGCCTACCTGGAAGATCCCGGGCAGAATGACGACGACATTCTGGGCGTCATCCTACCGGAGGTGGGACCCGACGGTGTTCCGAAAGTTGGAGCGGAGAAGGAGATGGACGAAGCGGAGGTGCAATCGTTGCCAAAGACGACCAGAGAGCAAATGACACAGTATGGTCAGCAGTTTGTTGACTTCATGGCCAGTGTCGGGCATGCGACCGAACGGCTCAGGAGCATGGAATCATCTGAGATTAACGAATACCTTCGACTATTCTACTTTCGTTTGCGCAAGGCTAATGGCGAACTGTATTCTCCGGCAACCTTGGTGTGTATCCGCGCGGGTATTCAGCGGTACTTCCGACATATCCTTCAACGGAACCTCGATCTGGTGGGCGCGCCTGAGTTTGCTAAGTCCAACAGGATGCTGCGGGTGAAAGTGCGCGATTGGAACAACGCTGGTGGCGCGGTGAAGCACTTTGAGCCTATCGAGGAGGCGGACCTGGCGAAACTCCATAAGTATTTCGATCGCACCACCGGGGAGAAGCTGCAAGATGAAGTACTCTTTACACTTCTGTACATCCTTGGTGAACGCGGCCAAGAACATCTGAAGGCACTACGGAGACGGCAGCTACTCATCGCCAAGGAGGATGCCGATGGTAACGCCTACATGGAGCTTCCGCCGTTGTCCACCAAGAACCAGAGTGCCGATCCTGTCAGGGCGAAGGGATACGTACCGAAGCAGGCGCGGATTTATGGCAAACAGCTGGAGCTGCTACAGCTATACGGCGCAACCCTGCCAGCTGAGACGAAGGATGACACCTTCTTTCCCCGGCCAATGCCCAACAAGGACGGTCAGGTCGTGTATTCGGCGAAGCAGACGCGCGGGATCAACTGGCTGGGCTCCCTGATGCAGCGCCTCAGTCAGGTCTGCACATTGTCTAAGCGGTACACCAATCATTGCATCCGCGTGACGCGGATCGCAGATCTGCGGGACGCCGGATTCACCATCAATGACATCATGAGCATCACGGGCCAGCAGAGTGAGGCGACCGTGCGACGGTACCTGTCACGCAAGCGAGATCGCACGATGAGGGATCTGGCAACGTCTGTGAGCGACGCACTGGTCCGGCATGTGGAGGGCGAATCGGAGCCCGCCCCACGGGTGGTGTCAAGTGCGACTAGCAACGTGAGCAACAGAGCCGTCAGCGTTACGGGCCGCAACTACGCTGCGGTATTTGGTGACTGCAGTTTCACCAACTGCACTTTCACGATCGGACCGCCCCAGGAGCCCCACTGAGCATCTGCATCTGTATTTTGACAATGGACAGAGGGAGTGCAGCACATGCTGCTGTCAGTTGCGTTACTGTTTCAATTGCGCTAATTGTTTCAAATCGTTTCAACTCGTTTTTGCCTAAAATAAAGTCAAAAAGGCCAATCTGTTTGGCGTGGCCTGGCGTGGCCATAGACATCCGTCTACCGTTGAACAATCATGATTATTGGGTCTGAGTGGGGAAGTTGGTCAATGACACAACCCCTTGTTGCCTAGCGAGTAGCGACCGCCGAAGAACTAAATGTGGGAATCCCTGACGAGCAACACAGAAGGGCAGAACGACAGAGGCAACTGTTGTTAGCGGGTCCCTTGTAGGGAGAAAGACAGAAAGAAGGCAGCGAGAACCACGAAAGAATCTTACAGCCCTAGAGAGGGCAACGAAAGACAAGTACTCGTATATTTAATTAAACTAATTTGACACACGAGGATCAGCGACTTTTTTAGTTTTTGTGGCTAAAAGGGGCTAAAACTTCGAAAAAACTTGGAAGAAAACGCAAGACAGGTGAATCGAAATGCGACACTCAGGTGATGTACCCAACCCCACTGCCACGAAATTAAGGCAGCGACGGTCCGTGGCTCTGCTAACTGCGATTGGCCAGTCAATATCCACGAATATTCTTGAAGTTCTAGAAGTAATTTTTAGCCCACTGACTTACTTAGTTGAAAGTGCCAATATTTTGACAAAAAAACTCTCCTGGACTTTTAACATAAGGACTCGATGAACTAAAACTGGCAAAGTCACTGAGTGTGTGGCTCGCATTGTTTGCAGAAAATTTTCCAACAAATCTGGACCGGTCGCATCCGGCTCAGCAGCAGCCCGGTTTGTTTTCTCATCCCTAGTTGCTTGGCACTAATCCGGTTGTAGGACAATAGACTTCCCCGTAGCCAAGCCAGGGCAATATAATCCATCCATATAAATATCTGTTTGGATTGCATAAATCAGCGTTTCCATGCAAAAGCCTAGCAATAAAGCTTGCTCATAATTGATGGTACTCAAGTATAGTCGCCACCCATTGAGCAAACATTGTTAGGCAGAGTGCCCGTTGATTTTCCCATTGATTTTCCCATTGGGTCGTGATGATGGCCATGGTTGTGGGCTTGTGCGTATAAAGTTGACAACCGAAAGTAGAAAAACTACCCATGAGAAAACGAAGCAGCACTTTCAGGACATTTTTCATCGACCTGTCAGCCATGCATCACGTTAAAGCGGCGCTGGAATCGACTACCTGCCACGGACCACCACGCATGGTCACTGGCAAACCAATCTATGTTCGTCTCGCTTGGCTAGCCGTGTTTTGCGTGTGTCTGTCATTTTTTCTCAAAGGATTCGTCGAGTTTGTGGGAAAACTGCAGTCGAATCCCGTAACTAATAGCCAGGATGTGAATGCTGTGGACTTCCAGTTTCCAGACGTGTACACATGCTTTGAGAATCCGATATCGGGAAGTTACTCGGCAAATATCGATGCCTCATCGGCTGCGGAGATCAATAAACAGTTGAACAAAACCATGAGCACTCTATGGGAATATGCCAGTACGAAACCAGCGATTGAAAGTGCCTATACTGCTCGGCTTCTGTCATTTACTCAGCCCCAGTCTTTGAAATACCAATTGCTGGTTGATACTCTAGCACACAAGTTAGAGCAGAATATCATTATTGGCGGATTAGTGTTTAAAGACGCAAGTGGAGTACTTCACTATGAGGTTATGCAGCTGTCGAGTTTCTACCACCCGAATTATCTGCGTTGCGCCAAATGGGTGCTTGACTCAAAGCAGACGGAAAACCTAAAGAAAAGCGGCACAAGCGGTGGTCTGCTTCTCAATGTGCTGCTGGACTTGAATTCGTCCTTCATTCCAGCCAACGGAGCGCAGATAAGCGAGTCTGTCTACGCGCTCGATTTTCCTATGCCAGTGTCAGAGTGGCCGCTCTCTTCCAAGGACATCCTGTCCACGGATCGGGCCGCGGGACTGCGGGTGTATCTGTCACCACCGGGCGAATATCCCACAGAATTTGGAACATCGTTCTTGCTTAGCCCTGGAAAATTCCACTTGGTAGAGCTTGCAATGACTCAGCAGGTGTACAAGGCTGGACAATTCGACTGTGCCAATGACATCCCGGCTGTACAGTTCCTGAATCCGTACGAAAGGACCCCGTACAACTATTCGTACAGCTATTCGTACTGCTTCTATCACGAATACCAAAAACTATACCAGAAATGGCTCAATGTGTCGGGAGACACCACCCCAATGCCCTGGGAGCTCAGAGGCAAAGAGTTCATGTTTAATTTGACTTCATGGCCTAACCTTATCTCTATTCTTAAAGAGCCGACGGTTTTTTCTCGAGTGGAAGACATTCAGCAACGAGCAGCCTCCGTGTGTGATTTGAAACGACCCTGCAGCACCTTGCAGTACAGCGTCAGCATCTCTAGTAGCGATTGGCCAACCGAGAGCTCGCTTGTTCCTTTCCTGAGCACCTCCGTCAGGGAGTCGTGGATGAAGGCCAATAAAATGAACCTCAGCGTGCCTGTGCTGGACTTTCTCATGACGGGAAACGCATCCAGTGTGGCATCCTATCTGCGTCACAACCTTTTAAAAATCTTCTTCAAGCCGAAGAGCACAACCAGTGACAAGGTGACCTTCTCGAGGGACTATGGCGCGTCCAACTTTATTTCCGACGTTGGCGGAATAATGGGCATCTATCTGGGCATGTCGATTCTAACTCTGTGCGAATTTCTAGAGCTTATCTACGACCTGGCAAGTCATGCGCACTCGAGACGGCGTAAAAGACAACCAACTGTGTCTGTGCTGACACCAGCGACTTCTGAGCAAAGCAAGACTTCTGACTAAAAAGGACGATGCTTTAACATCAAATTTAGCTTGGACTTTTATTCAGGACGCAAATATTTTCTTATTTATCAAATTACGATCCTGGTAGCAAACCTGAACGGGAAGAATGTCAAGCATTCTTTGTTTTATCGATCGCACTGACGACATAATAACGGAGCCACGCGTTGTGCAGCATGACTAAATTAGAAAACTGCACATTTCAGACAAATAATTGCGTCTTATTTTATTTGCTTACATAATATTGCCAAAATTAAATATTCATAAAGTATCAAAATTGAAAGCAATACATTTGAAGGTCGCCATAGGCGTGGTGTGGAAGTTAGGAATTTTCAATACAAAAGGGGAATCCGTACTTTAGCCACTAAATGAGAAGACCTTTGGGGATTTCTGTCAGCCATTTTAAAGAGCCAAAACATAAAAACGTTAGCTTGTTGCAGAGGCTCATAGCTCGTACCAAACTGAAACACGATCTTAGCTAATGGATATCTCAGAAAATCAACTGTTCTACCTGACTATTTTCCGGGCACTTCTTCCTCACCAAGGTGGGTAAGTCCTGATATTTTTCGAAAATAAAAGCCAAAGTAAACGAGAGACTCCAATATTCTCCAATACTCCTAACGCTTAAAAGTGGCAGAGTCGTTGATGAGTTTGCCACTCGCACCAAGGTCCCTGAGTTCGATTCCGCGGCGAGGCCACATTCATTTGGGGCGCAGCCGCAGAGAGAAGGCTTGGGGGCTTGTCCACGTGCAATTTACACCCTTGAGGGCCAACCTCCAAGGCACAGTGAAATGTACACTGCTTGACGATGGGAAAGTCAGGGCAGATGTACACACCTGTGTGAGCGTGTGCCTGCGCACAGTATCTGTGTGCGTGTGTGCTCAGGAGTCAGCGGAATGGGCAGAATTGCCTCCTCGCTGGCTGCGGGTCTAGTGTCACCAAATGATTTAACACTGCCCGCAGCCCTACTGCAGCCCTATTAATTATAATTAATAATAGACCAGCAAAAGACCAGCAGTTTCTATCATCCGATTTCATTGCGCTGCACGCAGTGAGGTGTCAGAAAACTTATTCGAAATTACTGCTGCTTTCCTCGCCTCATTAACCGATCGAAACTTCACACCGAAATTTCTAATAAGGACTCGTTTATCCTGCCATGGTCCATATCGGCGATATCCTTATCGCAGTCTCAGACTGGTCGCTCGAAATGGATGATTCTTCACCTCAGACAGGAGATACCGCCAGGTGAGTACCCATCCGAGCTTGTCACCTCATTCCTACTGGGTCCTGGCAAACATTATAACGTAGAGATTGAAATCACTCAGCAAGTCTGTCAGAAGTACACGTTTTCCGGCCTGACTCGGATGGCCGGCTTCCGGCCGGCCCTCCCATTGTTCAGTTCGACGGGTCGCCGTGCAAATACATTTACAGCTATTCCTACTACTACTATAAGTATCACAAGCAGCTGCAGCTATTCACAAACAATTCTGACGACGTCAGTCCGTTAGCTTGACCTCTGAAAGGTAAAAACTACTTACTATGCATGATGGACGGGCTACAAAATGCGCCGCAGCTTGCTTAAGGTGCAGTTCGAGCTGCGAAATGAATTTTCCGATTGAGTTGCTTTCTCCAAAGACTTCAACCCCCGACGTTGGCGGGGTTTTCAGAATCTACCTGAGTATATCTCTGTTAACACTCTGCGAGCTGCTGGAGGTCATCTTGAATTGGTGAGATACTGAGACAGTGAGATACTGAGACAGTGAGATACTGAGACAGTGAGATACTGAGACAGTGAGATACTGAGACAGTGAGATACTGAGACAGTGAGATACTGAGACAGTGAGATACTGAGACAGTGAGATACTGAGACAGTGAGATACTGAGACAGTGAGATACTGGTTCGTAAGCGTGCACTTTGTGTGAAGCTTACGGGGTTAATGACCGGCTGGCCGCCCCCGCGTCTCGTTCTTTCTGCCCCCCCTTTGGTGCGTGCACTGCGTCCTCTCCCCTCCGCCTTCGCCCCTCTGCACCCACCCCCTCCCTGAGCCGCTTATGTGGCTGCCCAGCCTCTCTCTCTCCTGCTTTTTTTCCGCCCGGCTGTCGAGTAGAATTGATTTTCTCCAGAATGCCTAAATAGTGCTTCTGATCAATCGGGAACTTATTGTAATAGAAAATTCAGCAAATATGTATAAACTCTGACTACTTTAACTTTTCTATCTGTACTGGTTACTTGTGACAATAGAGCTGTTGACAGATGATTTGCCTCGTCGATAGAATCAACACATAGATTAAACAGCTCGGATGAACCCAATGAGCCCTACCAATGACCCAAGGTAGCTTTCCAGTGCAAACACAAGCTTGAAACAGGAGCCTAAGTGAATCCTGCTACTCTGTCCACACGGCACTCACGAACTCACGACCTGAGCATAGTTAAGGATAAATATATTTTCTTCTCCTATATTACAATGCGATACTTTTGAGCGTTTCTCATTAGCTCGTTAAAGACTCAAAATTTTGTTCGATTTAATTTGGCGGTTTATAATCGAAAAAATCGCCATGACAGTCGCGCAGCAGCTGAAGTCCGCGCTGAGCACCTCGACATCGCACGGTCTGCCTAAAATTGTCGCTAGCAAGCCAATCCACGTTCGACTGGCTTGGCTACTACTGTACCTGGTCATGCTGAGTCTATTTTTCAAAGACTTTTTTGAGCTGATCGCCAAGCTGCAGTCCGGCAAAGTGACTACTTTCATCGAGTCCGAGAGCGAGCTGTTTCAATTCCCTGACCTGTACGTATGCTTCGAGAACCCCGTTTCTGGCAGTTACTCAGCAAACATCGACATCGGGACTGCGGTAGTGATCAACGACTTCTTCAGGGTAGCCGACGATGCGCTGAATGCGTTTTCAGTTTTGCGGAATTTCACTGAGCAAGAAGCCAAGCAGAAGAAAACTGAGTATAGCTATGTGAACGTTTTCGGCTTGCCTTACAAGCTTTTAATCGACCATCTGGCTCATCGCACCGAGCAGAGCGTCATCGCCAGCACCATTACCTACATCAATGAGTCCGGGGTGCCCACGTCTACCGCAATAAAACCCACGGAGTTCAACCACCCACTGTACCTTCGCTGCATGCAGTGGAGAATCAACAGCGAATGGCAGCAGAAAATGTCTGCCGCTGGGTCATGGTCAGGGCTCACCTTGAGCTTACTCCTAGACTCCAACTCCTCTTTTTTAGACTACAAAGAGTCGCCGGTTAAGCGGAAAACATTCGCCTCAAACGGGGTTGAGATCCCAATTTCAGACTGGTCGATGATGGTCAAAGACTACTCGGAGGCTGACAGGGTGACCGGTCTGAGAGTGTTTCTGAGTCCACCTGGAGAGTACCCGTCAAACTTTGTGAGCTCGTTCACTCTGGCTCCTGGGAATTTTCACTCGGTTGAGGTGAAAATGACGAGTTATAAGTACACAGAGAACCAGCTCGATTGCACGGCAAGGCAGCCTCAAGTTGATTTTGTGAATCCCTACGACCTGTCTCCGTACAGGCACACGTACAGCTACTCGTACTGCTACTACTATGAGTACCATCGACTTTCACAGCAGCTTTTCAACTTGTCTGGGCAAATCAGTCCATTGCCGTGGCCTCTGAGGAATAAAAAATTTATGTACAATGTCTCAGGCTCACCTGATTTTGGCAGTACAGTTTATAACGATTCCACGTGGGACGAGCACGACAAATTTTCTACGCGAATCCGGGAAGCCTGCAAATCAAAACGACCATGCGAAAAACTGAAGTACACAGCCAGCGTCTCCAGTGCTCACTGGCCTTCTGAAAGCTCCCTCGTTAGTTTCGTCAACGGTTCTGTGAGACAGGCCTGGGCTCAGGCCAAGACCAAGAACCTGTCAGTTCCCGCACTGGACCTTCTGATGACCGGCAATGCATCGAGCGTGGCCTCCTATGTACGCAGCAACCTGGTCAAAGTGCAAATTAACCCTAGCGGAATCATGTGCGATAGAGTCACATTTGCCATAGACTACGGCTTGTCAAATTTTATATCCGAGGTTGGCGGCACAATGGGAATCTACCTGGGCATGTCGCTGCTTACCTTGTGTGAACTATTGGAGCTGTTGCACAATTTAATTACATCCCTGACGTGCGTGAAAAGGTGCCAAACCTCAAGTGTAAACAAGGCTAAGGCAATTGGTTTGAGTGCAATTGAGCCAAGTTGTTCTGAAGTCGTGCATCCAGTCTAGAAATTTAATTTTTTCTTTTTGTAGAAGAAAAATATTGTAAGTAATAATTATCGCGAAAATAAAAAAATTTCTCGATTACACCTGCCCTATTTGGGCCAGATGTGCAGTCGAAAGCACAAGCCACAGTTATTGCGCATCGCATCTGAAGGCCGCGTACGGTGGGACGACGCACCCACCTCAATAGTTAAATACAGAACTGAATGTACCATGAAATGTCTTCTTTGCTTTCTTCTTCTTCAAAACCAAATATTTTGGATAGTCCAGGACACTGCATTTTGTTGCGATATATACATTTGATTGATCGATAAATTCTGGAAATCAACTGTTCCAATAGGCAAACAGAATTTGAGGAATGGTATAAAATGAACTGTAGATAAGATTCTTGAATTTACATTTAAGGATAAGCTAAGTGTCACGGACAGTAACGAACAATGTCGTAAATCTTTTGGTATCAGTGGAAGAGTTGGATCGATTCAACAAAATGCTGCCCTGTTCTCACGCAAAGCAAACAAAAAGTCAGAAGAATTTGGGGCAGAAGCATTTGCGCCGCAGTTTAAATCTTTGAACTCAGTTTGAGTGAACTCAAAGCGCTTGATAGCAACTCAAGAAGCTGGAAATGCAGCAGGTAAAGATTGCTCTGAGTCTCACGACCGCACACGGTTTGCCAAGAGTGGTCTCCAACAAGCCAGTCTTTGTGCGAACAGCATGGCTGCTGCTGTACCTCCTGATGCTAGCCCTGTTTCTCAAAGGCTTCTTTGAATTAATCGTCAAATTGCAGTCGCAAAAAGTCACCACGTCAATTGTTTCTGAGGGTGAAAAGTTCCAATTTCCCGACGTGTACATGTGCTTTGAGAATCCCATCTCGGGAAGTTACTCGGCCAACATTGACGCCATCACAGCGGCAGCCATTAACAACTACTTCAATGCCACCAGCGAGCAGATGCGGATGCTAATGCTCCGGAAGAACTTCAGCAAGGAGACGGCCAGCGAATGGATGACCAACAACAGTTTCATGCTGGTTCACGGGCTGCCCTACAAGCTGCTCATCGACAATTTGGCTCACAGAGTGGAGCAAAGCGTGATCTCTAGCAGCATTATTTACATTCAGGAGTCCGGAGCGCCCAGCCACGCTGTGATCGAGGCGAATGAGTTTCATCACCCTCTATATCTGAGCTGCCTGCAATGGACCATCGACGCCACCTGGCAAGAGAAAATGACAACCTCAGAGTCGTGGGCTGGGCTCACCGTCGCTCTTTTGCTGGACGGAAACTCGTCGTATTTGGAGTCGAAAGGATTTCGAATCGAACAGAAGACTTACATCCCGGGCGGAACAAAGATTCCAGTGTCTGATTGGTCTTTGTCTTTGAAAGACTTCATAGAGGCCGACCGGGTGGCCGGAGTGAAGGTGTTTCTCAGCCCACCTGGAGAGTACCCGTCAGACTTTGTGAGCTCGTTCTCTCTGGGTCCGGGAAAGTATCACTCAGTCGAGGTTAAAATGACTCGCTACGTGTCTGAGAAGCACCAGTTTGAGTGCCTCGACGAAGAGCCTGATGTTGAGTTCGTGAATCCCTACGATCTGTCATCTTACAAGCATAGGTACAGCTACTCGTATTGTTTCTACAATGAGTACCATCGATTGCATCAGAAACTGTTCAATTTGTCTGGTCAAATCAGTCCGCTGCCGTGGCCCCTGCGCAACCTGAAATACTTATATAACCTTACTGGTCAGACCCATTACTTCAGTGCCGACTATGACCAATCAGTTTTGACCGAGGAGCAGAAACTGATCGACAAGATCCGGACTGCTTGTAAAAAGGAACGACCCTGCAACAAAATAGACTATAGCGTCAGCATCTCCAGTGCCGACTGGCCAACACAGAGCTCATTGTCGCCCTTCATCAACAGCTCCGTGAGGCTGGCATGGTTGCAGGCAAAAGCCAGAAATCTCAGTGTTCCAGCGCTCGACTTTCTATTGACCGGACAAGCAGCAGACGTGGCGTCCTATGTACGCACAAACCTGGTCAAAATGCATCTCAAGCCGTGCAGCGTGTTCGGCGACATCATCACCTTCTCAAGTGACTATGGCTTCTCAAACTTCATCTCGGAAGTTGGCGGAATCATGGGAATCTACCTGGGCATGTCTCTGCTCACTATTTGCGAGTTGATTGAGCTGCTATTCGATGTGTCCGCCTGGTACTGGACCAGGTGCAGCTTACTGACTCTGGAAAGGCGTGTTACTCCGACGGACAAATCTGCAATGTCCAGTGACACCATTGTTGCAAATTGATTATTTATCTACCTCCCGATGCAAGAATACTATTTTTTTCAAATGCAAATAGCAAGAACTGATCGAGCTATTATGATCCATTTCCCAACAGATTCAAGTTGAATCATATTTTACCCTGGCAAATAAACTCCTAGGGGCTAAACATGCATCGAACATACAAGCGTCCAATTGATCAAATTATTCAAACAATTATATTCTACGAGCCGTAGTTCCCATTTTCCAGGTGTTTGACAGTTTAATATTTACCTGTCTGCTCTACGGGAACACAGATCGATTTGGAGCTGCTTGACTACTAGACACTGAGAGGTGAAAAATTTGATTGCTTAACAATAAGCTGTTATAGGACTATATAATTATTCTGGTTAATTTTCCGTAAATGGCCTTGTCTGTCTGTTTCTGATTAAGTCCAGCCTCTAAAATCCATGCGACTCCCCAACGTCAGCTCACAGATCTAAAATACCAGGAGCTGGAAGAGAAGAGATAACACTTACAGAGGGATGAAGCAGAGGCTGAAAACAGCTCTAACAAACAGCTCATTGCATGGCCTGCCTCGCACAGTGACGGAGAAGCCCTGGTGCATCAGGCTGATGTGGCTTATGCTCTTTCTTACCACTCTCGGCTTCTTTGTCTACGGGCTCGCGCGCTTCGTTGGCAAACTGGTTCTGAACCCGCAGACGAGTACTCTGGAAGCCAACAGCGTCTTATTTAAATTTCCGGACATTTACGCCTGCTACGAGTCTCCTATCTCAGCTAGTTATGCTGCCAATGTTGACCGACCATCTGCCGACGCAATCAACGCCAGACTGAATGCGACAACGCCGGCTATCAGGAAGTATCTGGCGAGAAAGTATTCGAAAGAGTCGGATGAGAATAAAACAATGCCCCCGAGGACGTACTTCTACATGTACTCTCTTCCGTATTCGCTAGTTGTCGACGCCCTGGCTCACAGACTCGAGCAGGCTGTCATCAGCAGCGGTGTGATGTACAGAACTGATCGAGGAGTGCCGAAATATGAGCCTATTGACAGCGTGAGCTTCTATCACCCGATGTACCTGCGCTGTTTTAGGTTTACTCTGAACAAAATCATGCAGATCGCTGTGCTGAAATCTGGCTCGTCGGCTGGGATTGTGCTGACACTATCAATCGATTCAACAATCTCCCAGATCGAGTCGAAGGGTGCAAAAATTCAGCAGATGATCTATTCGAGTTTTAGTCAGCTATCGGTGTCCCAGTGGACAATGTCTGTTAAAGACTACCTGGAGCCGGACAGGAGCGCAGGTGTACGCGTGTTCCTCACCCCGCCGGGAGAGTATCCGTCTGAGTTCGTCAACTCCTTCATCCTGGGTCCCGGCAAGTACCACAGCGTCGAGATTGAAATGCTCCAGCAGGTATACACGCCCGGTCAGTTTGAATGCCAAGACGAGCCACCGGATGTGCAGTTCGTGAACCCGTACGATGAGACACCGTACAACCACACATACAGCTACTCCTACTGCTACTACAAGGTGTACCACAAAATAGTACAAGAAAAAGTTAACTTATCAGGTGATGTCGGACCAATGCCTTGGCCGCTGAGGGGTAAAAGGTATATGTTCAACTTGACTGGGGAGCCGAACTTCGCCGACATTACTGGGAATGAGACTGTGCTCTCCAATTTCGAAGAAGGTCTAGGAGATGTGGACGAGAAGTGTCAAACAGAACGGCCCTGCACCAGCCTAAAGTACCGAGCCAGCGTCTCGAGTGCAGACTGGCCCTCCGAGGGCTCCATCAGTTCCTTTATCGACAGCTCAGTGAAGAAGGTGTGGACGCAAGCCACTGCCAAGAACCTCAGCGTTCCGGTACTCGACTTTCTAATGACCTGCAATGCATCCAGTGCCGCCTCATATGTACGCAGCAACGTCCTCAAAGTACACTTAAGGCCTCTGAGCATTCAATCTGACCAAATTGTCTTCTCAAGGGACTACACAATCCTAAATTTTATTTCGGATATCGGCGGAATCATGGGTATCTACCTGGGCATGTCGCTGCTCACAGTGTTTGAGTTATTTGAACTGTTTTATGAAATAATCATGGCGTTCAGGGAGTCAATTTAATTTGCCGCGGCGTTTAGCACTGAGACCATAGTCTCTTTGGAACTCCCCTTTTTTAATTCAAAACTTTTCATTTTTTGCAACTTTTTTACTCAACAAAAATCGAGCTTTTTATGGCTCTGATACATTCGAAATATATTTTTTCTGTAAGGAGCCATTTCTAAAGTTTTTTGTCGATCGTACCTTCACATTAAGCATATTCTGCTTTCAATACCTGTTTCGATTCATAAACAATTGTAATTAGCAGCTAATTTCCATCCGAAACAACCTTTTTTTGTTAAAAGATCACATACCAGACTGGCTGTTAAGTAATCAGCTGAAACACTCTTGAACGTCAAACTGCAGGCATCGATCGGTAAATAAACAAGTGACGATCCGATTGTTTTTGCAAAGCTAATAGCTGGTCGTTAAACACTGATTTGCATACATGCAAACATTACAGTTTTTCATATTGGCTAATTGTTTGACAAATTGAGCAGGACCAACGACTATCACAGTGTTTCCAAAGGCGGTTACAAAGGCTATTGCAGCAGGACTGTACAGAACGAAAAGCAGCACAGGCGAACCTGCGACGACGCTACAGATTTTTGCGGACGTCAGGTACCGGGCCACCGAGGTAGACGAACTGCCCTTGAGCCATTTAGCAAGGAAAAAGAGAGCGAAAAAAGATTCGCATGGTAAAGAAAAGCACTTTTAAATAATCAGTGAGAAGGAGCTGGGAAGCGATGCTTATTTCATAGTCGAGGGCCTCACATAGGGCCAGGGCTAAGTTAAAAAGCACGTGATGGAATCACGTGGGTTCTAAAAATAGCAACTGACGTCACTAGCGCGCAAACCTCACTCCTGCGTAGGTTCTGACTCATAATAAAAGCATCAATTGCAGCAAAAATATCTACTGTACTTTCAACGACAAAGAAAAAGGCAGGGGGAGAGCAGGAGCACTCAAAGTACACACGCGGCCGGGGGTGCGGGCGGGGCAGAGAGGAAACAGACCAGGCGCTGCCAGGCGCTGCGCTGCCTTCGCTCACAGTGAAATGGGGGCCTGAGCTACCTAGCAGTTGGGGCTATCGACAGCTAGTGAGACACCAATAGGCCCCCAAGCAGTGGCTGACAACACATTCGGTCTACTGGTTGCCTGGGTTATTTAATTGCCCACTGCAAACAATTTCTTGCTGGTCAGTCTGCTTCCATGTTGATATAGCCGCACGGTTACTGTTGCTGAGCTGCTATCTCGATGGCAAACTAAATACTCGTAAAATAAATGCCCGAGGAGAAGAACAACAGCAAAAGGCGCTGCCCACATTGCAGCTGGCAAAACAGCTCTAGGAGTCTCGTTGGGGACGCGGCAGCGCAGAATAGAATCGAGAAGGACACAGCGATAGCCTGACGAGACAGTTGGTTTGTCTCCTATTTGAAAATGAAACACGTTGCGTTAGCCCTGAGCAGCACAACAGCTCATGGATTGCCCAGAGTAGTGGCAGAGAAGCCCAAGTACGTTCGCCTCGCCTGGTTGCTTCTTTATATGTGCATGCTCGGCTTGTTCTTGAAAAACTTCAGCGAGTTTGTTGTCAGGCTGCAGTCCAGCAAAGTGACCAGCTCCATTGCGTCGGAGGGTGAGCCTCTACAGTTTCCGGATGTATACATGTGCCTTGAGAACCCCATATCAGGCAGCTACTCAAAGAACATCGACGCTAGCACTGTGGCAGCAGTTCACGCGAATTTCAATGTTACAATTGAGCGGATGTTAAACTGGCTTGCTAAAAGAAATGTCAGTGAAGAACGGCATCGTGAGCTAATGCAAAATAACAAAATATTGCAGCTATGGACTGCCCTACAAGCTGTTTTTCGAGGCTCTGGCTCACAGAAGCGAGCAGAGCATCATCTCAAGCAGCGTCATTTACATTGAGGACTCCGGACAACCAACCTCTACTGCACTGGAACCTGTCGAATTTTACCATCCTGTCTTCCTGCGCTGTCTGCAGTGGGCCGTCAACGACACCTGGAAGTCAAAGATTATCGCAGAGGAGTCGTGGGCTGGACTAACGATCACGATACTGTTGGATACAAACCCTTCTTTCATTGAGTCTAGAGGTTCTTCTATTGAAAAGAAGATCTACATTGCAGATGGCATTGTGATCAATCCGTCGGACTGGTCTCTGTCATTGAATCACTTCACAAGCGCTGATCGAGTGGCCGGGGTGAAGCTGTTTCTGAGTCCACCCGGAGAATACCCGTCAGAGTTTGTGACAACATTCACTTTGGGTCCGGGAAAGTACCACTCGGTGGGCATGAAAATGACAAAGTATGTGTCAGCAGTGAGCTCTTCGAACTGTATCGAAAATGAGCCAGACGTCCAATTCTGGAATCCGTACGACGGCTCTCCGTACACCCACGCGTACAGTTATTCGTACTGTTACTTCTATGAGTATCACGAACAGTTTCAAAGACTTTTAAACGTATCGGGTGGAATCAGCCCACTACCATGGCCTTTGAGGAACCGAAATTTCATTTACAACTTGACAGTTATTCCGAACTATCTCTCGGTTCAGCACAATCAGTCGGTTTGGGATGAAGTGAAAAAATTCACAGAAAATGTTCGTTCGGCTTGTAAGAGAAGGCGACCGTGCAGCACGATAGTTTACAGCGAGAGCATATCGAGTGCTGACTGGCCCACCAGCAGTTCACTCGAACCATTCCTCAACAGCTCTGTGAAGAAGGCGTGGATGAGGGCCAAGGCCAAGAACTTAAGCGTTCCAGCACTGGACTTTTTGATGACTGGAAATGCGTCCAGTGTGGCATCTTACGTGCGCGACAACCTGCAGCTGAGTGCACCTGAGGCTGACCGGTGCTGCTGGAGATCGAATCATATTCTCTGTCGAGTACGGCTTCTCAAACTTCATATCGGAGGTTGGCGGCATCATGGGAATCTACCTGGGCATGTCGCTGCTGACTTTGTGCGAACTGCTGGAACTGTTGCACAACTTGGTGATGTCCCGCTGGTCAGAGATGGCAAAGGTGGATGGAAATGCTGTGCAATCAATCTCGACTGTGGCCTCTGAACCAGTTAAGAAATGAACGTCGTGGAAAATTGCTAGTTCAGGATTTTAATAGAATCATTCAATCAAAATAATAGTTAGCTGTCTTCAGGAAACTATGAGCACTTGCAAAAAATTTATTAAGTTTGTGAATTTAGGTTCAAAGCATTTAGTTATGGAGTTGCTTTTTGTTTAAACAATCATTAAAATATCATTAATTATTCGACAAAGAAGAGTGCTCCACCAACTTGAGTTATTGAATCTGTTTTTTCAGCTGAAAAAAATACGCACTAGAAATATGCGACCAAAAGTTGAGACACACTTAGCTAGCTTGTGAATTCATTATTGATTAAATATTGTACAGTAATAACTAAATAGAAGTTGAACGTTTACTATAATGATTGTTTAAGCGCGTTTGGTACGACTATAGATTTAATACCTGTCCCGAACGTTTGAAATGTGCCGAAATCTATATGATCATAATGTCGCTACTAACTCGGTGTGACCTTTTAGTGTACACCTCAGTGTATACTCTGGTGGTGTTTCTACGAAAGCTTTTTTTAATTACGTTTATCTGAAAGCATGTAAACTAAAAAATGTTTACGACCATTCTTTTTTTGCTATAGCGTGACGAAAATCCATCCGAAATGACCACAATCAGTTTTTTTTCAGAAAGCGTCCACAGAGCAAACAGAAATTAAATCCGCTTTCAATATTGACCAATAATTTTTCATTTTTTCCGAGGAAGTCAAGATACATAGTTTCTATTTTCTGCTTGCATGAGCAAATACCTTTGCAACTACTGCTAGTAGCATAATCCGGAGAAAGTGTCATTTTCATCAGAAACACGCGCTTTTAACAGAACAGCAGCAGCTCATGGCCTGCTTCGATTGACCCTATTTGGATACGCAGTAAACAAAAATTTTTTCGTATTATTTGAAAGACTTGAAAAGCATAGTGCTGATTTTTGATTGGCTGTCCAGTTTTAAATTGATTTCTCTGGCGTCGCAGCTTCGCCTTCACTTAGGCTAGTGTTGCTTTTTTTTGGAGTAGCAGCGGCTGATGTGGGCGCGCATGCAATCGATGACAGTGTCGGGAATGACCAAGCAGAAGCTCTCCTTTGGCAGCTTCGCCAGGCGCACCTTGGCGACTGCTTTGCAGGTGGCTGCCCGGCCTTCGTCCAGTACCAGAGCTCGCTCGCCAAAGAATTCATTCTTGCCCATTCGCCTCACATGCTTCGAATTGATGAAAACGTCCACTTCGCCTTCCATGATGAAGTACATGGCATCGCCTTTGTCGCCCTGAGCAGCATGTGACCAAAGTTTAACTCTGCTTCGTAAACAGCCATTGCTAGTAAATTTTAAACAAGCATGGCCGTTGCGGACCATTTATTTACAGAACTATTTAGACAACTGTTTCGCCTCACCTGTCGACAGATTTCATCGTCGGCACTCAGTGTGACAACCTCGATCGCGTCAATCAGTTTGTTGGTGAGCGACGGGTCAAGATTGTCTCGAAACAATGGTATTGCTTTGATGACCTGTTCAAAGCGATCTGCATTGCTGATGGCTCGCTGCTTGCGCAGCCAGGCGTTACGCAATGCATCAAGCACCCACACGACACCATCGGTCACAGCGACGATGTTTGCAGCGCGAGGGGTATGATTTATAAGGGCCAGCTCGCCTGCCATGGAAAAAAGTATGTTTGCTAAGCAATCATAAATCATAAAAAATTTCAACTTTGGTACAAAGCAGGTGCTATCATTTTAAAGAGATAACATTAACTCTCGACCCACCAAAGTAGCCATCACCGTCATAGTGGCGCATTGTCAGTTGAGAGCCGTTACTTGTTGGCACGGTGCACTTAAACTGGCCGCTGCTCACAACATAGAACGCATCTCCCGGACCTCCAAACTCGATCACTACTTCGCCAGCAACCACATTTTTAGTGTACATGTAGTTGGCAACCAGCTGAAATTTCGTTATTGCAAAAACTATTTTCTATTCAAAGTATCTAAGCTTACCTCGTGACTGTCTCTGATATAAAAGGTTCCACTATGACATAAAAATCCTCATCATTCGGTTCTCACCTCCAGCTCCTCAACATCATAGCCCTCGAACAGGACCACATTCCTTATATTCCGAACAATCTTTGCAATATCCTCGGGACTTTTCGTAAAGTCTTTGTCAGCGTCGGCAAAGTCGTTCTCATTCAGCTCTTCCATGTCTATGGCCGAGATCACGCTGCGTCGGCTCGCGCCCATGTCGTATGTCGCTTCATTGGCCGGTGGAAAAGCGGGGTCGTTCTCAATAATATTGAAGTTGCCCGTTTGACTGTCTTGCTCACTTTGGCTATCAGCAGCATCCTTACTGTTGTAGTTGAAAATCGGACTGTCTATATAATCGTCTTCGACATTTGAGGGTCCATCTGACTCGGCAGTTTCAGGGGCAGAGTTAGGCGCTGACGGAGATTCGAGAATTGATGATTTCATGACTGGTTGTTGCACTTTGAAAATCTATTTAACTGTGGTTTTGAGCACTCGGTAAAGAACTTGCTTGAGAGCAGTTTATTTCTAAATTTTGACTTGAAAAATCAGACTCAAAACTTGTGTAGAAATGCAATAATGTTTTGTCTATGGAACAATGGTAGATTTATGCCAGGCTTCCTAGTGCATTGATTTATGACCAAGTGATCGAGTTTCATTCGATTTCCAAAAAATTGAATAAAGTAAATACGAGCCAACACTTTTGCGCATGTGTGTGCGCAAGACCAGCTCCTTCGGCCCATAGACAATACCCGTCTGGGATTTACTGCATAGTAGCTCAGAAGAGGGATGGCACGGAGATCAAGTGGGGCAGCAAGTTGACTTGAGATGGTGTGGCAAACAACCCGCCTAATAGATTTGTCTAAGCTTCCTGGCGGCGTAATTACCGGCATGAAGGCAAGTGAGATTGAATCTCACTTAGACTGGCAGTCTGTGGTGTCGATAGTGGACGAAATCTGCCAAAGCGACCTGGCAACCGTGCTACCTGATGGTATGGAGAGGGTGTTTGACATGGTTCCGGGCACTACAGGTCCAAGTGAGGAAGAAGTCGCTGTAATGCAACTTGACGACAATCTAAAGGAGCTAGAGAAGGAAGTCGAGGTGCGTGGGACGAAGAGACAAGAAGAATTGTACGTCGGTATGTTTCGCCATTTTCTTGATGATTATCCGGCAATCGGAGTAAGTGAAGATTTGTGCACCAAGGAGACTCTGAACTATGCTCTGCGCTACTTCTATGGGACACGAAAGCGCCGGGACGGAAATCCTTACTCTCCAGCAACGCTAGTGTGTATACGTGCTGCCCTGTTCCGCCACTTCATGCGGCTGCGCACTTTCAATATTATTGACATATAACACTTGGTTATATGTCAAATGATCGAGTTTCATTCGATTTCCAAAAAATTGAATAAAGTAAATACGAGCCAACACTTTTGAGCATGTTCCAAAAACAGAAGAGCTCTACTTCGATAAAAAAACACTTTCATTACTTGTAATCTCGAAAATGTCGAATCAATCCGAGTAATGTTACACCACTGAATACAGAGCTTTAATCCAGAACGAACCTGGGAAAGTCTCGAACAATTACAGCCAGAAAAAATTCATCTTCATGAAAACTGACATCGAAATTGACAAAATGTTTTCATGTTGTGTGGCCACACCCATCATCTTGACCATGAAAAAAAGTTTCGATAACATAGTTTCGGAGACAAGCATGCCATTGTGCCACAGAGAAATTTTTACGAGCGACATATTTACAATGGAATTAAAATACAATATAAAATTGTGGCTTCAAGGCATACTTTTCGTATGTCTTGAGAAGGCGGAAAGCCGTATTAATTTCCAAGCCAAATAAATTGAACGGCTGTGAAAGCTCCCAAAGCTAATAGCCCAATCACAACTTCTTTATCAGTAAGACTACCAATCCATTTTGCCACCCCATTTTATACCAAAAGAGGTAGTAGCCTAGTAAGACATTGTAGCTTAGTGGTTAGGGCGTCGGACTCACGACTTGAAGGTCGGGGGTTCGATTCCCGACTGCACTGAAACAATTTGTGTCCTTTAGCAAGACACTTAACTCTGCATTGCTTCAGTTCACCCAGCTGTTAAATGGGTACCAGCATTAGCTGGGATAATTGAAGGTGGGTGTGGCGTCCCCCAGTCCATGGACTGAACAGCTGTACGCAGCGTTCAGATGGGCCTCGCAATAGCTGCGGCTGTGCTGTCGGCTGCACATCTGGCCCGATTGGGGCAGGTGTAATCAGTTATTATTATTAGTATGAGGGGGCAAAAAATCCCACAATGATAATGGCAGCACCCGAATGCAAACAGCCTTGGGTGGTGACTGATTGGTTGACAGACTTGGCGAGGTTGTCCTGTGGTTGAGCTGCGCCTAATATTTCGGCTTGATCAGTGAAATTGGAGAAATTCGCGTCAGGGTGTCCATAGTGGCCTAGTTCCACCTGTTGTAGCCCTTAAAGGTTCAGCAGTCCGTCTAGATAAAGGTAGGTGACCACCGAAGACGGAGATATTAAAGGCACATTCGGGTGACATGCTGATACATTTTGAAGGCCTGGCAAGGTCGCACTAAGGCGCAGTGCTAATTCGTGTATAGGGGTGTATAAATACACTAGCGCTTATGGGAGAGATCTGACCTTCAGTCAGAACCATTGAATATCTCGATTGCCCAAAGAGCTGGTGCCTTAATTATTGTTTCAGTAGATGCGCATCTACTGAAAGTTCTCCGTTCGGGTGCAACACAAGAATAGTCAGGGGGCCCTTGGATCAGTTCGACTCTTAACAACTGAAAACGAAGCTTTTCATTGATTGGATTCGGATTCGATTCAGGAGTCTCTCGGATAAGCATAATCTAACAATAACCAGATGAAGTCTCGGCCATAAATTTATTTTACTTTCAAATACTTTACCTACTGTCGATTTTTTAATATCTTGAGATACTTTAAGACAATCGCCTTCCCCTGAAATATATCATTGCTCTCGCTATCAGAGCAGACGTAAAACTCAGACAGACCGACTCAAGACTGAAAGGCACAATGCCAATGGCCCCCCGTACTGTGTCCACTCGCTAAAATTTATGACGAAACTATTGAAATTAGTCAATTGACAATGGGATTCCAACACGCCAACTCGTGCGTCAATGGCAAAGGCGAAGCGCACTCCCAAGACTGGTGGACTATGGAGCTGAGTGAGAGAGTTCTAAATATTAATAATTCTATTTTTTTCTCCGTATTTTGCGAATCCGCATAAAAGCGACACCGCTGGACGCTGAGAGACCTCTTCAAGCACGTATAGAACAGGTATTGCACAGCACGGATTGTGACAGTCGATCCGCATTCAATCAATGAGGAATTTCTTCCCATTCCGCTGACTGCTAAAAGCACACGCGCACAGACACTGTACACAGGCACAAATTCAGCGGTTTAAAGTAGATCTGTCGGGCTCATTCAGTTTTTTCATTGTCGTTGTTGCTGTTGTTCCATTTTCATTGTTTACAGAGGAGCCTCCAAAAACGTCTCTCAGGGTCAGGAACACTACTACAGCCATCCTGTGAGCATTAGCAAAAATTGCATGTTATCTTCAACTCTTGTTTCCAACTGACATATTCCGGATTTTTTAATCACTATATGATTAACATGAAGCCAATAGAAAGAGTGAACAAATATAAAAATTATTTGATGTTACTTTTATATACTTGACTTGTAGGTTCCTGCTAGTTACAGAAATTCGTTTATTGATCAGTTTTCTCCTGACAAAAGTGCACTGTTGAAAAGAACCCGTACAGTACTAAACAGTAACTTCTAAATTCAATAAATTTATACATTTGAGCGATGTACAATAGAGTTCATTGAGCGAGCGAGTCGAGGGCGCAGTCCGGTCAGTAACCAGGTGTCAGAAACGAGACTCGCAGCGGCTCTACTTGCCGGGGCGCAGGGAGCGGTAGATCCTGTACATCCTGCTAGCGATGCGGTACACGCGCCTCCACCTGATGCGGATGCGGCGCAGACGCAGCCACTTCTTCTCCAGCTCCATGGCCTTCTCCTCCGTCATGTTGGGCTCGTCCAAGTCGGCCAGAGCCTCCAGAGCCTGCAGCGACTCCGCGTCCTCTTCCGACATCTCCTGGCTGGGTCTGGCGGCTGCGAGAGCTGCGCAGAGCAGAAGACCGAGAGCGAACTGCCACCTCATGATTGTGATGCTGCTGCTGTAGCTTGATGAAGCTGGTAGAGAAGCTGAGATCGAGTGTTTGGCTTGGAGAGGTCTCTCAGCGTCCAGCGGTGTTGCTTTTATGCACTCGAAATCGGCACGTTTTTCCGGTAGTTTCAATGCGTGGATGTGGGTCGTGTTTTTTCCTCGAATATTTTTTTCTTGGTACTTCAATGCAGTGTTGCTTATAGAAGCTGGATAGAAGCCGTCTCATTGTCTGCTATTGACGGTCAAGACCAAGCAGTATGAGCTTCGTCTCTATTGTGCCCGCGGTGAAGACTTTTTGTTATTTATTTTTTTGCCACCGAGTTCTTATTTTTAGCTCGGTTGAATGGCCCCCTTATTGCCATTGGCATTGTGCCTTTCAGTCATGAGTCGGTCTGTCTGAGTTTTACGTCTGCTCTGATAGCGAGAGCAATGATATATTTCAGGGGAAGGCGATTGTCTTAAAGTATCTCAAGATATTAAAAAAAGATGGAAACCAAAATGCAGAGAGTCTCATCTGGTTATGTCAAGCTAATCCGAGAGGCAAAAACGGATGTAACTCGTAAATAGAATCTTGCATGGCCAAATAATGAAATGACCTGTCTGTCAGTTGTTAGCAGTAGAAAAATCATGCTTTCCCCCAGGGGAGAGACCACGGGGCATTTCAAATACCCAGCGCCTACTTCACAAATTGCTCCTCAACCAAATGACGGATTTTGTGAAAGTCCACCATCTGAATCAACAGTTGCCGCCTTTTACGCTGAACTAACTGTCGATGCCGTACGTATCATTGAGATATTAGAGATTGTTGTCGAAGACCCTGGTGACAAGAACAAAGACCACATTGCTCTGAATTAGCCTCTATGGCGAATTGATTTCGGTTTAAAAGTTTATAAATTAACAATATGATCAATACGATATATTTAACAATGATACTTGACTTGATAAAATTGTGTAAACAGAAAATATTTGCATATTTTGCGGAAATTTTCACTGACATCTCGACGAGAATCGGTGAATATCTCGACGTTGTCGATGTTTTGTGATTCGGGAAGTTGTTTCATCGGATAGAGCAGAAAAATGTAGCCTGTTTTGGATTTTCATGGCGATCGGTTGAATAATTTAGGAGACACAGAAAAGATAAATATTAAGTGTATTTGAATTACCCTTATGGTATTTCTGGTGTCAAGCTCGAAAAAGAAGCTGAGATCGAGCTTGATTTTCAACTTATTGTTCAGAACGATAATAAGCTTATCCTCTTCCTTATCATGATCTCAGAGGCCGTACCAGACGCTAGCATGCGATGTGTCGGCATTCTCAACACCCTCGTGTTGAGATAGATAACATTCTATGTCAACATTCATTCTACAGCACTACACCAACGTTTTCTTCTTGTCAAGTGGACTGACGTTAATACTGTTATTTCGACAAAGATACTCTGAGCAGACTTTTTCTAAATCGAGTCAGTTAACTTGCCGAAGGCTTGAGCAATCGCAGCTAAAAGAGAAAATGGCTGCGAACCCGAAAGAAGTTCAATGTTAATTAGTCTCAATATCTTGACCATGAAAAACAAGTTTCATTAAAAAAAGTTTCGCAGACAACTATGCCATTGTCTCTAAGAAGAAGTGTCTAAGCAGTGACTTGTTTACTACGAAGAGCACAATACCACTGGGCATTGTGGCTTCAATTTATTACTTTGCCGCCCTTTAGAATGGCAGCTAAAAATAAGGAGGCCACAAGGCAACGCGGAAAACAATATCAGTGGAAAAACGTGCCGATTTCGAGTGCATAAAAGCGACACCGCTGGACGCTGAGAGACCTCTCCAAGCCAAAAACTCGATCTCAGCTTCTCTACCAGCTTCATCAAGCTACAGCAGCAGCAACACAATCATGAGGTGGCAGTTCGCTCTCGGTCTTCTGCTCTGCGCAGCTCTGGCAGCCGCCAGACCCAGCCAGGAGATGTCGGAAGAGGACGCAGAGTCGCTGCAGGCTCTGGAGGCTCTGGCCGACTTGGACGAGCCCAACATGACGGAGGAGAAGGCCATGGAGCTGGAGAAGAAGTGGCTGCGTCTGCGCCGCATCCGCATCAGGTGGAGGCGCGTGTACCGCATCGCTACTAGGGTGTACAGGATCTACCGCTCCCTGCCGTTCCCCGGCAAGTAGAGCCGCTGCGGGTCTCGCCTCTGACACCTGGTTACTGACCGGACTGCGCCCTCGACTCGCTCGCTCAATGAACTCTATTGTACATCGCTCAAATTTATTAATTTATTGAATTTAGAAGTTACTGATCGGTACAGTATGGGTTCCTTTCAAAAGTGCACTTTCGTTAAGAGAAAATTTTTAATAAACAATTTGCAGTAACATGACGGAACTTACAAGTCAAGTATACATTTTTTCTAAAGGTACTTCACCGCATTTTTATTCTATTTACTATTTCCATTGGCTTTTGTTGCGCCTGACGGAATGGCCGGGAGTTCGAAGCTAAAGCCCAGTGAAATGCGCAGAGTTAGTTCCCCGTAGCAAGACACAAAACTGCATGTGAAGCTTTGCTAATCTGTCACTAGCACATGGTGACGGGTATGTCTCTGTACTTTAAATCAAGCTGAAGTTTTTAGAAGTTTAGAGGCTTTTTAGTATTAGTGTTGCCACGACTTTTAACTTTCAAGATAATCATTTTTAACTTCTACACTTGACAAGTGTTCAATGTTAAAGAGAGAAATTAACGAAGGAAGAATATTATTAAGACAAAAATGTATGTAACGCGATGAAACAAGCGGGACATTTCCAGATTTTTTAGGGCAATTAGCGTTTGTTTTTTGGCTCGAGGCCTTAACGTAGATGTGTCCTTGTCATCTTAAGCCATTCAGTCGTTTAGATTTTTCATGGCAGTCCTTTGATTTTGCAGTTGATTTTGAAAAGTGAAGTGTTTCTTTGCTACGAGTAACATTTATTTATTGAAACGGTGTTGCAATATCCATTCCAACCACGCTTAAATGAGAAGTAGACCCCGATTTGGCTACACCACAGCTGTTTCTCGAGCCTCTGTCATCTGTGCAATGTAATTTGCCAGTAACTCTTTCGATTCTCAGTCTTTTTGAACCATGCAGCGAGTGCCTGTCGATACTCTGTAGCGATACCCTGACTGAGATGACTGAGAAAAGTTCATTCTGCTAGTTTGAGAAGAAGGCGAGCAAAATTCAATATTTCAGTGTGCGATAATTAATAGCGAGATATTATATAGCGATCAGGGGAGAGTGGTGGAAGGTGACACACAGGTAGACAAAGAGTATTAGAGAAAATGAGTATGTACTTGCAGTGGAATAAAATAAGTGAGAACAAAAATATGGTAAACAAATTCTGATGCAAAATAAGTCTGACAACTCAAATTCACTTAAGTTCATCGAGTCACTTAGATGAGCTACAGCAAAACGCCGCCTCACACCCCATGCTTCGGATGCGTATAACAAAATGCTGTCAATCGTGGCTGTGAATTAGGAAGACAACTACTGTTACATGGTATTCAAAAAAGAAATATAAAACTTGCTAACATATTAACCTCAGAGATGAGACACAGGAGAGATGAGACACAGGAGAGATGAGACACAGGAGAGATGAGACACAGGAGGAATGAGACACGGGAGAGATGAGACACAAGAGACACGCGACACGGGAGAAATGAGACACAAGACACGGGAGAGATGAGACAAAGGAGGGATGAGACACAGGACAGATGAGACAGCGGGCTAGAGAGAGAACCTAAAAGACGATAGCGGGCCGCATTGACTTTAGAAATGTGAAATAGGGGAAAGATGAGACAGGATCCTTTAGGTGTCGGAAGGGGCAACGGGCCGGGTTCGGGTGCTTCGAGGGTCGCATCTGGCCGACCCCTGCCTTAGAGCAACAACGCCACTGACTTCAGGCCATCGTCTAATTTTATTATATTTGGAATCATCCATTTCTCATTAACGTTGGAGTCCTCGTTGCTCTACGGAACTCACGTTCCCTATAGCAATGCTTCACAAGCGAAGTTATGGCTTCCTAGTCTAACGAGGATAGAGTACGTCTCAACTCTAGGTTGCAGATTTCTTGCAAACGCGAGTGTCTTTAGGATAAATAGTAGACGTTGGCTCTCAAGGACGTAAATGGCACAACAAGCCTTCTCTCCAAGGCGGCGCCCAATTAAATGTAGTCTTAACGGGAAATCGAGCTCAGGAACATTAGCCAGAGAGGCAAACGTGTTAACCGCTCTGCCACTGACCCTCTAGTCCTTAGAATACTAAGACATTAGATTTGTAGCGATTATTTCTATCCCAGCTGATGCTGAAGCAATGCAGTTTTGTGTCTTGCTACGGGGAACTAACTCTGCGCATTTCACTGGGCTTTAGTTTCGAACTCCCGGCCATTCCGTCAGGCGCAACAAAAGCCAACGGAAATAGTAAATAGAATCAAAATGCTGTGAAGTACCTTTAGAAAACATGTATACTTGACTTGTAAGTTCCGTCATGTTACTGCAAATTGTTTATTAAAAATGTTCTCTTAACGAAAGTGCACTTTTGAAAGGAACCCATACTGTACCGATCAGTAACTTCTAAATTCAATAAATTAATAAATTTGAGCGATGTACAATAGAGTTCATTGAGCGAGCGAGTCGAGGGCGCAGTCCGGTCAGTAACCAGGTGTCAGAGGCGAGACCCGCAGCGGCTCTACTTGCCGGGGAACGGCAGGGAGCGGTAGATCCTGTACACCCTAGTAGCGATGCGGTACACGCGCCTCCACCTGATGCGGATGCGGCGCAGACGCAGCCACTTCTTCTCCAGCTCCATGGCCTTCTCCTCCGTCATGTTGGGCTCGTCCAAGTCGGCCAGAGCCTCCAGAGCCTGCAGCGACTCCGCGTCCTCTTCCGACATCTCCTGGCTGGGTCTGGCGGCTGCCAGAGCTGCGCAGAGCAGAAGACCGAGAGCGAACTGCCACCTCATGATTGTGTTGCTGCTGCTGTAGCTTGATGAAGCTAGTAGAGAAGCTGAGATCGAGTTTTTGGCTTGGAGAGGTCTCTCAGCGTCCAGCGGTGTTGCTTTTATGCACTCGAAATCGGCACGTTTTTCCACTGACTTTGTTTTCCGCGTTGCCTTGTGGCCTCCTTATTTTTAGCTGCCATTCTAAAGGGCGGCAAAGTAATAAATTGAAGCCACAATGCCCAGTGGTATTGTGTTCTTCGTAGTAAACAAGTCACTGCTTAGACACTTCTTCTTCTTAGAGACAATGGCATACTCGTAGTTGTCTGCGAAACTTTTATTTAATGAAACTTGTTTTTCATGTTCAAGATATTGAGACTAATTAACATTGAACTTCTTTCGGGTTCGCAGCCATTTTCTCTTTTAGCTGCGATTGCTCAAGCCTTCGGCAAGTTAACTGACTCGATTTAGAAAAAGTCTGCTCAGAGTATCTTTGTCGAAATAACAGTATTAACGTCAGTCCACTTGACAAGAAGAAAACGTTGGTGTAGTGCTGTAGAATGAATGTTGACATAGAATGTTATCTATCTCAACACGAGGGTGTTGAGAATGCCGACACATCGCATGCTCGCGTCTGGTACGGCCTCTGAGATCATGATAAGGAAGAGGATAAGCTTGTTATCGTTCTGAACAATAAGTTGAAAATCAAGCTCGATCTCAGCTTCTTTTTCGAGCTTGACACCAGAAATACCATAAGGGTAATTCAAATACACTTAATATTTATCTTTTCTGTGTCTCCTAAATTATTCAACCGATCGCCATGAAAATCCAAAACAGGCTACATTTTTCTGCTCTATCCGATGAAACAACTTCCCGAATCACAAAACATCGACAACGTCGAGATATTCACCGATTCTCGTCGAGATGTCAATGAAAATTTCCGCAAAATATGCAAACATTTTCTGTTTACACAATTTTATCAAGTCAAGTATCATTGTTAAATATATCGTATTGATCATATTGTTAATTTATAAACTTTTAAACCGAAATCAATTCGCCATAGAGGCTAATTCAGAGCAATGTGGTCTTTGTTCTTGTCACCAGGGTCTTCGACAACAATCTCTAATATCTCAATGATACGTACGGCATCGACAGTTAGTTCAGCGTAAAAGGCGGCAACTGTTGATTCAGATGGTGGACTTTCACAAAATCCGTCATTTGGTTGAGGAGCAATTTGTGAAGTAGGCGCTGGGTATTTGAAATGCCCCGTGGTCTCTCCCCTGGGGGAAAGCATGCTTTTTCTACTGCTAACAACTGACAGACAGGTCATTTCATTATTTGGCCATGCAAGATTCTATTTACGAGTTACATCCGTTTTTGCCTCTCGGATTAGCTTGCCATAACCAGATGAGACTCTCTGCATTTTGGTTTCCATCTTTTTTAATATCTTGAGATACTTTAAAACAATCGCCTTCCCCTGAAATATATCATTGCTCTCGCTATCAGAGCAGACGTAAAACTCAGACAGACCGACTCATGACTGAAAGGCACAATGCCAATGGCAATAAGGGGGCCATACAACCGAGCTAAAAATAAGAACTCGGTGGCAAAAAAAATAAATAACAAAAAGTCTTCACCGCGGGCACAATAGAGACGAAGCTCATACTGCTTGGTCTTGACCGTCAATAGCAGACAATGAGACGGTTTCTATCCAGCTTCTATAAGCAACACTGCATTGAAGTACCAAGAAAAAAATATTCGAGGAAAAAACACGACCCACATCCACGCATTGAAACTACCGGAAAAACGTGCCGATTTCGAGTGCATAAAAGCGACACCGCTGGACGCTGAGAGACCTCTCCAAGCCAAAAACTCGATCTCAGCTTCTCTACCAGCTTCATCAAGCTACAGCAGCAGCAACACAATCATGAGGTGGCAGTTCGCTCTCGGTCTTCTGCTCTGCGCAGCTCTGGCAGCCGCCAGACCCAGCCAGGAGATGTCGGAAGAGGACGCGGAGTCGCTGCAGGCGCTGGAGGCTCTGGCCGACTTGGACGAGCCCAACATGACGGAGGAGAAGGCCATGGAGCTGGAGAAGAAGTGGCTGCGTCTGCGCCGCATCCGCATCAGGTGGAGGCGCGTGTACCGCATCGCTAGCAGGATGTACAGGATCTACCGCTCCCTGCGCCCCGGCAAGTAGAGCCGCTGCGAGTCTCGTTTCTGACACCTGGTTACTGACCGGACTGCGCCCTCGACTCGCTCGCTCAATGAACTCTATTGTACACTTCTAGCATAGTTATCGTGTAAATTAGTTTATTATCAGATAATAACTTAAGTGCACTGGTGCTAACTCTTCTGGTACTGAATTCCTTAATACAAATTCATAAGATATGAAACAACACTTTTAATTAAATAAATGTTTCTTACGACCAAAATTAAGCTTTTGTACGGTTTTTTCTGGTCATATTTGTACTTTAACTTCTGTGTGATGGGCTAAAATAGTTGCATCGGGCACTAAATCTATCATGGGTATCAAAGTTCTGAAGACTTTCAGAGGCCGGACGTGTTTCTTATACGGAAAAAGATGTATGACTGCTATCACAAAAGAAGAGGCTAAATTATGGTATTCGACTAGGAGAAGAAAAAATTGCAAGTCAAGCCAAACACTCGATCTCAGCTTCTCTACCAGCTTCATCAAGCTACAGCAGCAGCATCACAATCATGAGGTGGCAGTTCGCTCTCGGTCTTCTGCTCTGTTCAGCTCTGGCAGACGCCAGACCCAGCCAGGAGATGTCGGAAGAGGACGCGGAGTCGCTGGAGGCTCTGGCCGACTTGGTCAACGGTTATTCAACCGAGATATTCAACGGTTATGGCCAAAGGTCAAATTTTTCAAAAAATGTAATTTCATACCCCCCTCTACACGCCTCAGAGCGGCCTTGTCAGGGCTTGAAACTTAATCAGCACGTCACCCGATGCGCCTGCATCATCTTCGACTTCGATGGTCACTGACCTTCATCTAGACTTTCAGCTACCCGAAAAAGATTTACTATAGCGAATCAACAGTCAGCGTAACGGGGGGTCCCAGGGTGTGCCCTGGAAGGGGTAAGGGCCAACAGAACAGGCCTATCTCTCTACAAGCTGCCAAGGCGGCCCTCAGACGAGCAAGAGCCGCCCGTGACCTTAAGGTGCTGGCGACCAACGCCCCGACACCTCAGCCGGGCCGAGACGGTTGCAGCCAAAAAGCTAAGGGCGGCGTGCTCGATGCTGGCAAACTCCACCAGGCACCGCCTCGGCCTCACTGCGACCCGCTCTGCCGCTCTTCGACGGGGGTCCCGGAGGATTTCCGCCGGTTTGGGGTCTGGGACAGTCACTACACGATAGGCCCCGAAACAACATCAGGAAATTCGTTGCAAGACAGTCGGAGGTTTTCTATTTTGTTAGTCGTTGTTCATTCGTTCATCCCACATACGATGACTAAAGTATTTAGTTACTATTACTTTAGTAGGCGATGTTTGGAAGGTTTCGAAGCGTGGACTGCTAAAGAGCATTGGGCGACTCAGTTTTCTCCAGTATTTTATTTTTAGATCTCAATTTCGCCGAATTAAGTACCATGGTTCTTTGTTCCCATGGCTTTCATTTGACCGCAACTAGCACGTCATAGATTCTGTATTCTGTAAAAACAACGCATTTCGAAGTTGCCACAGCTTTTATCTTGGAAATTACGAAACTAAAAAAGCTTTTTGGTGAACAATTTTCTCAGAGCAGAAATATTATCGAGACTTGGTTTCTTCATGGTTTATTGTTTTTCCGTTTCTTCTGCAATTGAATCGTTAGCTTGTACTGTCAATTCAAGTTAGCCGTTTTTATCTTATAATACTTCCCTTAAGCTCGAGTGCCTGCTAGGCGAAATACGCAGAGTGAAGAGTGCCCTTTCTGCCCCTCCATGGTAGAGAATTCAAAGCATCTCGTTTGCGACTGTTCCGCCTTTATTTAAGACGGGCTCACCTACCTCGGCCCAAACCCGGACTCTTCACTATGTTTTCAGGCATGAGAATATCTGCCAGCTCGATGGATACCTAAGAGCTAAAGGACGAGCAACTCTCCACTAGCTGGGCTTTGATTGAAATTAAGCCAGCGCCGTGGACACTTTCATCACCAAATCCCCCTGAGCGACACCGCAGCTCTAGTTGCCCGTGGTCGCTAGGGGCTAGCGAAATGGGCGACGACGCCTCCCCGCTGATTTCGGGTGATGCAACCGCAGCTAGCCATGACAATGCTAGCCTTGGAGATTTTAAACCCAATGCAATGATTTACAAAAATTTGCTTAACTGTTAAACGATTTTAAACTGATTTTAAACTGAACTGAATCTGTTAATAGCAGCCAGAGCCGTGTTAAAAAGACTCAACAAAAATAGACAGACTCGGAGAACATTTACCACGCGTTTGATCCCTTTAACAGTAGAACTACCAAGGGGGGGTAGAACTTCCCCCTTACCATTTTTGCTACACCCGAACAGAACAATCCATGCACACGAAACTCAAGAACACGGGCAAACAATGCCACAGGCCACAATGGACACCCTGAAGCGAATTTCTCCAATTATCGCTTATCGAGCCTAAAAATTAGGCGCAGCTCAACCACAGGGCACCCTCGCCTAGTCAGTCACCACCCAAAGCTGTTAGCATTCAGGCGCTGCTAAATACATTTTCAGGGGGGGACATTCCCCCTCGGAATAAAAACGGGTGGCAAAATGGCTTGTTGTCCTACTGTCAACCGCGACTAACTTAACTTTAAACAACGCGACGACTTGCAATTTTTCTATTTCTTTAAATCGATCTCAGAAAACCCATATGTGATTAGCTCAGAGTATCGACGCGACGAAAATCCGCTGTAGGGCATTCACAAAAATAACTTTAAAAAGCAACGCGCATCACCCTAGAAAATGTAAGCACAATTTGCCTGAGACTCATTGTTAGTGCTTTCGCACCCTCGTGTTGACACAATGACAAGCAATAGCAAGCTACAGTTTAGCATATAAGGTAAAAAAGGGACTTGTTTTCGTGCTATTGTTGCGATGAAAATTTATTCGTCTACTAAGTGGTTTCGAAAGTTCTTGAACTTGAGAAAAAAAAATTGGACAATGATGTTTGTGAAAAAGCAAAACAAATTAGCGGAAAAAACGTGCCGATTTCGACTGCATAAAAGCGACACCGCTGGACGCTGAGAGACCTCTCCAAGCCAAACACTCGATCTCAGCTTCTCTACCAGCTTCATCAAGCTACAGCAGCAGCAACACAATCATGAGGTGGCAGTTCGCTCTCGGTCTTCTGCTCTGCGCAGCTCTGGCAGCCGCCAGACCCAGCCAGGAGATGTCGGACGAGGACGCGGAGTCGCTGCAGGCGCTGGAAGCTCTGGCCGACTTGGACGAGCCTGAAATGGCTGAGAAGGCCACGGAGCTGCAGAAGAAGTTATATTCGGGCTTCCGTTTGAGGCGTGTGTTACGCATGGCTCTCAGGGTCTACAGGATGTACGGGATCCCCGGCAAGTAGAGCTGTGCGGGTATCGTTTCTGACACCTGGTTACTGACCGGACTCCGGCCTCGACTCGCTCGCCCAATGAACACTAATTGTATACTAAAATTATTGTTTAGACATGACAAAACGCGCGTATTTAATCTTACTTAAAGTATTCGATTGAAGGAAATCGGGGAAATATTGAAGGTTTTTAATCACTTGTGAAATGGAAAGTGCACTGCTGATTTGTAAAGTTAATATATAGTACAGTACAGTCCTAAGTAGAGTAACTTTTATTAAAAAAATATGACTGGCTTTTATTCTTTTCAATTTACTTCCAAAGGCTGTGTACATCTAGTTGTTCAGTCCATGGACTGTAGAGGCCGCCACAGGTACCTAAATTTATACGTGAGCAAATTCAAATTCACAGCAGTGTGAACTGAGACACTAACAGCTTATACTGACAGTAAATGCTGTGGATGATGACAGTTAAAGGGTGGTTGATGACAGTTGTCGTTGAGACAATTATCTTAGGTTAGCTTGTTGAGGATAGAAAAAGAAGATTAATATAGCATTTTGCAAGCTATTGCAGACTACGAGCAAGCAATTTAATCCCAGAGAGCAAAAACACACGCATTTCGAGCCTCGATGCTAACTGTCTATGGTAAAAAGTGTGTCAAACCGGCAGGCTTAAGCACTGAAGCCCACAAACAGCGCTGTCTATGACGTTCCTCTCTCCGTTTTTCATCATGTCAGACGAAAGTGACTAAGCCAGCACCATTTTTGAAGACATCGACGGAATCGCTGCCGAAGATGACGGAGCGCCACCTGTGCAATATGCAAAGAGTAGCGACGAAAATTGATAATCGAACGCTATCGACAGAGGCGATAACAACAGAAGCATTGCGCGATGGCTAAATGTAAAGGCCAAGACCGTTGCTAGCATTCGAAGACGGTACGAAATTACTGGCCGCAGTGAACGGCTGCGACGTGGCGGTGACCATTCGTCGAAGATGGCATTGGAACATATCCAGGCGCTGCTGATAGCACTGGACCAGAATCCTCTCTTGACTTTGAAAGATATGCAGCGTATTTTACTGGATCAGTTTCCTGGAGTGCAAGTGAGTGAAGCAACCGTGAGTCGTTCTCTGGACAAGCAGCTGATTACGTCAAAGTGCCTCGGTCTCGATGCTGATGTCCCGGAAGCAAGAAACAATCCAGCCAACATAGCACGCAGGCAAGAATTCGCACAGTGGTTAACAGGCCTACCGATAGATTGCCAGCTGGTGTATGTGGACGAAACGGGATTCAACATTTGGACCCGTCGGTCGTTTGGACGCAGCAGACGAGGTCAGCGAGTTCGCCGAGTTCTACACACACAGCGAGGTGTGCAAGTAAATGTAATCCAAGCTACTTCTTCTGACATGGGCCTGGTCCATGTCAGAAGAACGTCATAAAATATCGCTCAGACACTGACTGGCCAAGTGTTCCAGACATTTATAGAAGAATTGTTTCTTGCTGTTACCAACCACAACAATGGAATCATCGATGGGCAGTGGTTCATCGTGATGGACGGAGCCCGGTTCCACAATGCGGCCAGAATTCCGGCCCAGTTCGCGGCAAACTGGCACATCGTGGTTTTGCCTCCCTATTCACCATTATTGAATCCTGTAGAATGCGCGCATTCTTGCCTGAAGGCAGCCATCAAGAGGCTGCCTTCTTACATAGTATTACAATGGTACTATATAATTTTCTATATAATTACTATATATTATTTATATCTAATTTTTAGTAAGCCACTTCGGCTGGGGTTTGGCCTGTCTAAACTATCATAGATACAATATTTTAAAATTGAGTTAGGACTACCACATTTTCCCATTCAATTTAAACACACCCGATGTTTAATTTAGACAATATACCAATATTGATAGGCTGCAGATGGCTGAAACGAGGTAAAACGTTGAGGCGCGTGGCACCGAGGCGTTTCACCTCGTTTCAGCCCAAGAAGCCTTTCCATATTTGTACGAGGTAGTTAGCCTACGCGTGTACAAAAGTTGTAGTTAGCCTAGCGTGTTGAAACGAGGTTGAAACTAACGGCAGCCCGCTGTGCATATACGAGATGTGCACATACGCTCGTTTATGAAATTCGACCATAGACAACAGCGGAGGGCGGGCTGCCGTTAGTTTCAACCTCGTTTCAACAATACAATACAATACAATAAATACAATGGCCACCGGCCACAAGTGGTCAGGAAAGGGGGACATTGTCAAAAAGCACGCTTAGCTGCGCAGTCTCTGCGACGAACCTCCGGGTCCGCGCCTGCCCCCGCCGGAACCGGCCCTGCTGCGTGTACAGCAAGACCTCCTGCAGCGGCTCCGGGCAGTAGGACTCGGCGCGAATGACGTGGCCCGCCAGCTTCAGGCGGCGCTGTCGCAGGGTCACGCTGGGAGGGCTCAGCTTGGCCCGCTGGTAGAGAGCCTGGTTGGTGACGTGTTCGGCGTGACGGTGCACGCTGAAGGCAGCGCGCAGCAGGCTGGAGTGCGCCGCGTCCAGCTGGCGCTCCAGCACATCCGTCATGGTCCAGGTCTCGGCGTTGTAGAAGAGCACCGTTTCCACCACCGCCTGGAACAGTCGGGTTCTCAGCTGGTCTGGCAGGGCGTCGCTTTGGAGCACGATGCGCACTGAGCGGAAAGCCGCCCACGCAAGCCCTCTGCGACGCCGCAGGTCCTCCTGGACGCTGGGCACGAGACCACAAAGGTACCGGAACTGCTCACATCGGGGGAGCGGTGCTGCGGCGCTGTCCATGCTGGGAAGGCGGATGACCGCTGGCAGATCGGCTGGCACAGTCAGCACAGTCTCGTTTCAACACAACTCAATATACCAATTTACCAATAGCACAGTGGGCTGCAGAGGGCTGAAACGAGCTAAAACGTTGAGGCACGTAGCGCCGAGGCATTTCACCTCGTTTCAGCCCGAGCAGCCTATCCATATTAGTGTTGTAATGGGTGTCCCAAAAAGGGTAGCACTGTGCGCTCACTGTGAGTGAGCAGTTAGGCCTATAGCCTAGTAATTTAACAGGTCTACAGTAAACATTTATAAGTTTTTCCCACAAAAATTTGGTTACGAAAAATTGCTCTAGAGGCGAGTTACTGAGCAGAGAAGTGTACGCCAAAGATTATAAATACCCGTATTTATAATCTTTGCTCGCGATTTAAACAAACAACCCTAAAAGCCATGCTTTATCTTCTCCTTAAACACTGCTTATTATATTTATAAACTTCCTCGTCTTGTGGTTTCTGTCTATGGTAAAATCTCCAGTTTTGACGCAAAAAAGACAGCCACCATTCATTTTAGACTAGCTTTAACATTAAAACTCTGTGTTTATATGTAGCAAGGACTTCTATATAATAGCATCTAGGATGCTATAATAGGATGCTATTAGGGAGTCTTGACTTACTTGACTTAGCTGCAGGGTGGTCCATGGACGCAGCGGGGAGGCGAGGGTCGCCCATACCGCTAACCCCTGTAGGCCCGCAGACAGGCAAGGGCGCGGGGCCGGTCAGGGTGGTCCGCCGGTCCGTCCTGCAGCGTTGTCTTCCGTGGGGAAGAAAGTGGCTCGTCTTGTTGCACGAAGGAACTGGACGAGCCGTGGAATGCTGTCGGGCTGGCAGATCTCGTCCATGGACGGGTTGGGCCCGAGGTAGCGAAGCCGGTCTCTGTTAAAGAAAGGGCAGTGACACACAAAGTGCTCAGCATCTTCGGTGTCATACTCACAGAATGGGCAGAGTTCACTCTCAAGGTCACCCCGGAGGAAACAGTGCCTAGCGAGGTAGCCGTGGCCCGTGAGGGTCATGGCGAGGGCGCGGATATCCTTCCGGTTTTGGTTCAAAAGGATGCTCCTGAGCCTGCGAGACGGGCGCGGAACTGCGGCACGGGATTGCCGACAGTTCTGGGTGCCCGCCCATCTGTCCCTGTGCAGGGATTCAGCCCAGTCATCAATAAGGCGATTGATGACCGTGATGGGGATCGGGACCAGGGGAGCAGGTCCCAGGAGAGAGCCTGAGCCACCTTGCTTGGCAAGGGTATCCGCAAGCTCGTTCCCTGGGAAGCCCGCATGCCCTGGGATCCAGCTCAGCTTGACCGTGTTGTTACTGGCCAGGAGGTTGAGTTGCCGGGCACAGTCAGCGACTGTCCGGGAGCACGTGGTGGTGCGGCAAAGGGCTTGTAAGGCCGCTTGGCTGTCAGAGTGGATGATGATGGTCTCTCCTCTCGTATTCCTGGCATTCAGCTCTGCGGCACAAGAGCTGATGGCAAGGATCTCATTCTGGAAGACCGTGGAGAGTCTCCCAGTATGTTGGGCATGCGTGGCGACGACGCGGCCGTTGATCAGGATGCAGACCCCAAAGCCGGCAAGGCCGTCTTTTAGGGATCCGTCCGTGTAGCAGTGGACCTCCTGGTGGTTCCAGTGGTCGTTAGCGTCATCCCTCGAGGGAATGATGATTTTGTAGCGCTGGGTGAGATTGAGAGTGCGTGGTTCGCCGTCAGATAAGACGTGGAGTCCGCCGCCATCTTTCAAGTCACGAAGGCACAGATCGGTGTGAGGCAGAAGTTTGCGTTTTGCCATTGCTCTTTGCGGCGTGAAGCGGACGCCGGCGTCAATGAGCCGACGCGCTGTTTTGGCGGCTTCCCTGCGGACAAAAATGTCCAGCGGGGTAGCGTCGAGGAAGGCATTGAGGCCGTCGTAAGGAGCAGACGGTGGGGCACTCATGGTCATGCGACAAGCGCGCCCTTGCGTTTTCCTAAGTGCCTCCAGGCAGGTCTTCATCTGCAGGGCACTGGCCCAGATCAAGCTGCCGTACGAGACAGCTGGCCTGACCATTGCAGTATAGATCCACCAGAGGCGCTTGGGGGTGAGCCCCCAGGTGGTGCCAACGGCCCTCCGCAGCTGCGCGAGGATCGCGAGGGCCCTCTTGGTTTTGGTTTGAACATGGGGAGACCAGTTCAGCCTATGGTCCAAGGTGATCCCTACGCATTTGGTTTGCTTACAGAAGGAAATTTCCTTACCGTAAAGCCTAAGCGGCTGTATCTGCCACTTGTTTCTGCTGGTGAACATGATCACTGCAGTCTTGGTCTCGGAGAGCTTCAGACCACAGCGACCCGCCCATTGTTCAGCAGAGTGGATGAAATTCTGAAGGAGGTCCCTGAGAGTGTCAGGGGATGGGCCAGACGCCACAGCAGTGACATCGTCCGCATACCCCACCTTCAGGATTGGGTCAGGACGGTCGTCACGGAGGAGCTCGTCAATGACCATGTTCCAGAGAATAGGAGAGAGGACCCCTCCCTGCGCGCTCCCTTTGCGGACGGGGACCGTCCGTTGGTGGCCCAGCAGGTTGGCAGTGACCGTGCGATGACTGATCATATACATGATCCATCTGGTGAGGGACGAGTGAGTGTGCCTCTCGTAAAGGGCTTTGCGGAACGCTTCGAAGAGGACGTTGTCAAAGGCACCGTCAATGTCTAGGAAGACGCTTAAGGCGAAGCCGGTGCCAAGCACAGCTTTCTCCAATTTGTCGACCAGAACGTGCAGCGCGCTTTCGGTGGAGCGACCCGCCCGAAAAGCATGCTGGTTGTCGCTGAGCGGCGCGTTCTTCAGTTCCACTGAGAGAAGGCGCCACAGCACTAGTCTCTCCATCAGCTTGACCAGGAAGGTGGTTAGGCTGATTGGTCTGAAGGATTTTATAGACTGGTAGTCCGGGCGGCCTGGCTTCGGGATAAAAATCACCTTCGCCTCGGTCCATGCCTGCGGGACGTACCCGAGCGTGATGCAGGCTCGATAGAGGTTGCAAAGAGAGCGCAGGAAACCTGGGCATTTAACCGCCTCTCTAAGAAAGGCAGGTACGATGCCATCAGGCCCTGGAGCCTTGAAAGGCTTGAAGGAGGTGGCCGCTTTAACGATGCGGTCCTCCGTGATGATAGAGGCAGCCAGCATCTGGCCTCCCTCAGTGTGGTCTGAGGTGGTCAGGTTGGTTGGTTCGTTGGGGAAGAAGGCAGAGAGCATGACCTCAAGCGTTTCTCCTGGGTTGTCAGTTGACGTGCCGTCGGTTCGCTTAACCGAGGAGAGCTTGGACATTTTGTCTAGCGTAAGTGCTTTGACAATTCTGGAGGTGGGGCGTGAGCCCTCTAGCTCCTCGCAGTATTGGCGCCACTTCTGGGCCTTGGCAGTCCTGATCTCCCTCTTGAACTCATGGATGGCTTCAAGGTAGGCGGTCTGGTCTGCAGGGCTCCTGGTTTTGTTCGCTCTGCGGTGTAATCTCTTCGCTCTGCGACGGAGGTCGCCGAGCTGAGGATTCCACCACGGCGCAGATGTCTTCCCTTTGTAGGCTTTTAGGGGACAGGCAGCCTCGAAGGCGGCGGTTAGCGTTTCTGTTAAAACAGTCGCGCACTCGTCCGCCTCTCGGCACGTCGAAATAGTGGGTGGTTGGCCCGAAGACCGATGGGTCGTCTCCAAGGCATGCCTGAAGGCTTCCCAATCAGTATTTCTGGCGTTCCGTCTCCACGTGATGTGGTTTAGGCTGCGAGCGCTCGCCACACGAAAGTGAATGAACTTATGGTCAGAGAGGGACGGCACCGGGAGCACGCGCCACACCCCAATACTCTGAAAGAGCTTGGGTGAAGCGAGCGTGGCGTCAATCACCTCTGACCAGCGTCCATTGTCGAAAGTAGGCGTAGACCCAGAGTTACAGAACTCCAGGGTCGTAGAGGTAACATAGGACAGGAGGTCTTCGCCTCTCTGGTTTATCCCTGTGCTGCCCCAGTGGGTATGGTGGGCGTTGATGTCGCCGGCGACCATCAGCTCATAATTCCTGGCAGAGCAGAGTTCGACCAGGGTGGTGAGCGTCCGGGGGGACGACCGCTACGTCACCTGGTAGGTAAACCGAGGCAACGAGGGTGGTTCTCCCAGGCAGCAGATCCTCAGATTGAATGACGCAGATATCCCCGTTAGACAGGTCGGGTCTGAGCCAAGCACCGAGGGTTTTGGCCCCGAAGATACAGGCTCTAGGTGGCCGGTTCGCCTCGCGGGGGCTAACGCAGAAGCAGTTGTACCCAGAAGGCACGTTTTGGGGCTTACCTTTGGAGGTCCACGGCTCCTGGACTAGGATGAGACCCGGCTTGTCGAGCTCGGCTTGACGCATCAGGTTAGCCGAAGCTGCGACGCTGTGTTGCAGATTAATCTGCAGGCAGCTAATTCCTGGACTGCTGATCATGGCCGCGCAGTCGGGAGTCGCGTAGCAATTCCTCCTCTTCCTTTTCGGAGATGGAAGGCTCGCAAAGCTCCATGGGAATCTCGGCGTCCCCGGCAGTCAGGGTGGCTGAGGAGCCCTCAGCGGGCATTTGCCCAGCAAGAGTGTCTCCCTCGCCGTCCCTTTGCGTCGTGACGCCGATACTGCCCAGGCTCGCCTCGTCGGTCAGGTCAACGTGGATGGCGCGATCCGCCTGGTGAGTGCTAGCCTCAAACCAGTCAGTCGGCGCCTCTCCTCGTCGCTCCTGCCCCACTGGCTGCTTCGGTGGAGCGTTCGATGTGTGGGCCCGCTCAAGGTGCGCCCTGAGAGTCCTGGCTTGTTCCAGCGCACGCTGGACCAGCCCAGATCTCCGGGTGGACCTGGCAGGCCTGCGGTCGCGAGGTCCGGATTCGGCAGCGCGGGCTGCTTTACCGGGGTGGGGATCCACCGTTTGCCTCTGCTTCTTCGCCGGAGGAGCTTGCGCCCCGGATCCGGACTCAGGAGCTTTGGCTTTTTTGGCTTCGCCAGCTTTCCTCTCCTCGCAGCGGAGGATGGTCAGCTGAGTTAGACCAAGGTGAATGATGGACTTTGGCGGCAAGCGCTTCGTCCACGCATCCGAGAGCCCCAGGATCACCGTGAACCCGTCTCCTTGCGGGAGGAGGCATGGTGGAGGAGCCCGTTGGCCTCAAGGTCGGGGTGCAGCTTCAGCAGAATCTGCCTAAGCTGATCCCCAGATTTGATGGCACTGCCATTCGGAATCCAAACGCGGAAGCGTTCGGTTTTAATGCGTTGGCCTTCGCTGGCGAAGGTGAGTTTGCCGAGCTTCTTGGGCCATTTTAGCTGTGGCAGAAGCTCGCGTAGAGCTCGGCTGCTTTCCTCGGAGTTGCACCAGATGAAGATGCAGCCGTCCGTTTTGGCCGATTTGACCACGCTCACCGGGCGGCCTGCCAGGAGCTGGTCAATGAGCGCAGCGTCGATGATGCGCCATACACTGTCGAGCTGCTCGGCCGTGAGGTCTTGCTCTTCCCCAAAAACGATGACCGCGGGTTGGAGCATGGCACTGGCCTTGGAGGCGTAGGACTCCTTGGCCTTGGTAGATGGTTGGCTGGCCGGGGCCTCGCTCGCCATCGTTGCATGTGTGGCGGCTCCAGATGGCCCAGCCACGTTGCCGGTGTTTGAGTTGCTGGTGGGCTCAGCGGGTGGTGACCCCGCGGAGGCGGTTTCCCGAGGGGCTGAGGTGGCGGTGGCTCCTTTCGGCCCAACCGCTCCTACGCCCACTTGAGGCACCACCTCCGCGGATTGCCGAACCGCGGCCTCCCTCTCTCGCTGTCGCCGACGCCGTTCGTTGCGGCGTTGGTTGCGGCCTTGACGGGCTTCCTTGGACCGGATGCCTGGGGGTCCGGGGACAGGTCCACCGTCAGGCAGGGCGGAAGCGGGTCCGGTAGCCTCCGGTGGGGCGACGTTGGCGCTGTTGGAAGCGGCCGGAGCAACTGGGGGGTTTCCAGTTTCACTATCTTTAAAAGATTGAGCAGAAGAAGCCATTGCTGAAAGCGGGAGGAGGGTGAGAGGTGACTCACAAGAAAAGAGAGAGAATAAAAAGAAACCGCTAAAGACCGGACTACTCCCCGGCCAAGCGCCCTTCGGCACGGCGAGACCTTGGGCCTTAGAGGGCGGCAGAAAGCAGCGCCAGACCCGCAGTTAACCTGCGTACCCTGTTAAGGTCGAAGGGTGACACCTTTCCCTCAGAGCCGTAGCCAGAGGTACCTGATCACACACAGGTGCACGAACGCTGCGGACTGGCCGCATACCCTGTTAAGGTCGAAGGGTGACACCTTTCCCTCAGAGCCGTAGCCAGAGGTACCTGATCACGCACAGGTGCACGAACGCTGCGGACTGGCCGCATACCCTGTTAAGGTCGAAGGGTGACACCTTTCCCTCAGAGCCGTAGCCAGAGGTACCTGATCACGCACAGGTGCACGAACGCTGCGGACTGGCCGCATACCCTGTTAAGGTCGAAGGGTGACACCTTTCCCTCAGAGCCGTAGCCAGAGGTACCTGATCACGCACAGGTGCACGAACGCTGCGGACTGGCCGCATACCCTGTTAAGGTCGAAGGGTGACACCTTTCCCTCAGAGCCGTAGCCAGAGGTACCTGATCACGCACAGGTGCACGAACGCTGCGGACTGGCCGCATACCCTGTTAAGGTCAAAGGGTGACACCTTTCCCTCAGAGCCGTAGCCAGAGGTACCTGATCACGCACAGGTGCACGAACGCTGCGGACTGGCCGCATACCCTGTTAAGGTCGAGGGGTGACACCTTTCCCTCAGAGCCGTAGCCAGAGGTACCTGATCACGCACAGGTGCACGAACGCTGCGGACTGGCCGCATACCCTGTTAAGGTCGAGGGGTGACACCTTTCCCTCAGAGCCGTAGCCAGAGGTACCTGATCACGCACAGGTGCACGAACGCTGCGGACTGGCCGCATACCCTGTTAAGGTCGAAGGGTGACACCTTTCCCTCCAGCCGGGGCTAGAGGTACCCAGTTTGGCCAGAGGCCCTGGATGGGTCATCCAGCGCTGTTGCCCATTCTGTCCGGCAGCCCTAGGGTCAGCCTTGAACACTCGCGGGACGTGTACCCATGGGTCAGCTGACGGGACAGCGTGGAGGGATTCCTGCACCCGAAGGCACAGGGCTCCCTCCTGCCAGGCCTGCTCAAAAAGCGACTGCAGGTGTGAGGCATCGCAGACCTTAGCCCGTGGGCCTGGTCTGACTCATACCTCACAGGCGCTGTGTCCCGCCGGTGCGAGCGCTATTAGGGAGACTCGGTCAGGGAGATTTGGAGTTGGAGTGAAAATGTGCATTCTGTTTGGCGGGTGGGCCTCACGCCATTTAGTCTATGGGGGAACTTAATGACTTTGCAGACTGTATGAAAAGCGTTTTGGTTTTCAAATAGAGTTAGTTGTACGAAAATATCTTCCCGAATATGTTCGGTGCTTTAGCGTTTTCATGCGTTTTCATAGCGAAATCTTTGATCTAAAAAAAGAAGGCGCCGCAGTATGGTATCGCCAAGCGACCGGCACCAGTGGATACGGGCATCCATGGGGGTCGGTGGCAGAGCGGTTACCGCGCTTGCCTCTCGCACCACGGTCCCTAAGTTCGATTCCACGGCGAGGCCACATTTCGTATTTGGGGCGCAGCCGCGGAGAGAAGGCTTGGGGGCTTGTCGTGCAATTTACGCCCTTAAGGGCCAACCTCCTAGGCACAGTGAAAGTGTGCACTGCCTGACGATGAGAAAGTCAGGGCAGATGTACACACCTGTGTGAGCGTATGCCTGGGTACAGTATCTGTGTGCGTGTGTGCTCAGGAGTCAGCGAAATGGGCAGAATTGCCTTCTCGCTGGCTGAGGATCTAGTGTCATCAAAATGATGTGCCATTGCCCGCAGCCCTCCTGCAATTATTGTTATTATTATTCTTCTTATGGTATCGACAAGCGACCGGCACCAGTGGATACGGGCATCCAAGGCCTACAATACTTGGAGTACATGTTTTTAATTGTCCCTAATCTTCTGTGTCATTTTCGCAAAAGAACTGGTTTTCAAAACCCGAAAAATCAGATTTTTCCTTAATTTGAAATTAAGATGAGCAGCTCTGAGCAGCTCGATTGACAATGGGACACCTGGGGTTAACATTTTAGCGGACTTTAATTTCCTATCGTCGACTTTTACTGTAAAATTACACCTATACTTTACCGGTACATGATTAATGATATGCTATTCGAAATCATTTTTTAGGTATAAAAGTACGTTTTTTGGCCGATTCGACGTGTCAACACGTCCAACTGGGTTTCTAGATAAATTTTGACATGGAAAGTTAAGCTCGACACAGCTTTGTTTTAGCGCAGTAGGCGCCTAAACCCGGAAAACGTGATTTTGGCCATTTTCGCTCATTTTCACCGTACATAGGTCCAAAAATTTACGAGTTTTGATTTTCTCGCAGATTGGCGAGCACGATCATGGCAGCGGAGTGTACTCCTTGCTCGTGAAAATGGAGAATGAGGAGCCGTCTAAAACGGAAGAAGAAGAGGATACAGAGCGGCATGGTTCATAGCAGCAATGGCCATGCGTGATCCTAGGCGACTGACGCCGTCCTTATCGAGGTACAGGGCAAGCTGCGGGACGACCTGACAGTTTTCTGGCTTGCGTGAAGAAAGAGCTGCAATCGTGTCCGTGTGTTGTCGCGGTTGGGTATGTTTGACTCATAACAGGAGGGCTTTGTCCCGTTCATTAGCATCAGGAGTGCTGGTGGCCTTGACGCGTGTGGCAAATCGAATTACATAAGTCATGAAACCAAAAAATTTGCTAAGGTGGCTAAATCGTTGGATGTCGATGTCGCCGGGCGCTGATGCCGTTTCTCGTGCGGAGACGACAAGAGAGGTGACTTCAGAACTCTTCAGAGGAGCAGTGTCTTTAACGGCGCTATAGCTATAGTTGGCGGCTTCCAGTGGAACGGCTGACGCAGGAACTTAGGACCAGTATATGAAGTTAAGTAACTGGAACATTCGCACAGGCTTCGTGCAGTGATCGGCCGGATTTTCTGAACGTACGGAACATATTTTCCGCAACATACCGGTGGTCCTCGGTAAATGGAGAATCTATAATTTCTTGGATGCGATATTTCGTGTATTGGTAGATGTATATGGCGGCCCGCTAAGCTTTAGAAGAGCCATCACTGAACACAACAAGGCGACAGGGTTCAAGCCGGTCCGTAATGCATCTTCGGTGCATGACGCTCTGTTCAATATTCTCAAAGTCCTCTCGAAGATCATTCCATTCGTCTATGGTAGTTTTATCTGCCGGTTTGTCCTACTTATCTCCTGCGGTGAACGACTTGTTATAGAGAAGGCGGCCAGCTAGTAGGATCGGTGCTGCGTATACGAATGGGTGGTAGGGCTTTGCAATGTTGCTAAGGAGGCTCGCCCGTGTGTCAGAACGTGACTTATCATGTAACACGGCTTTGCGAGTCTGACAGTGTCTTGACCTGTGTCGCAAACGATACCGAGGTTTTTTTACAACTGCGTCGGCGATTCCACCGCATGTGGCAGATCTTAGAGGGTCCTCAAGTCGTTGGAGGCAAATTCTCGCAGGTGAGAGCATGCCGATTTGAAGAGATTGCGAAGACCAGCGATGATACGAGGGCCATCACTTGCTTGGCCGTAGCCTTGAACCAGATTGTCCATGTTCAGACCAACAAATCGATGCATCGAAAGGAATGCATGAATGAAAGTTTAAGTGAATTTCTGGCTCAATCTTAACGATAGAGAAAACATTGAGGGGCATGTGTCTGCCATCCGATGTGGCTAGCTCAAGTTAAACTAACTCGGCACTGATAACACGACGAGCTGTGGCTTGGCTCTTGTAAGGCGCCAGTTTGACAGGCGTCCAGTCCGGCGAGCCTCCTGAGAGCAAACCACGCAGAGCTTCAAATTTGTCGACCTCCGAGTAGCCGACTTGGTTGATTCTGTGGTTGAACGAGTTCCAGAAAGCACGGGAGCTCGCGATATCCTCTCCATCAAACGACTGCAGATGCACCTTTTTAAGCACAGTGTCGGGTAGGTTGATGACAGACAATGCGGTGGTTGATGACAGTAAAAGCGGTTGTTGATGACAGTAAAAGCGGTGGTTGATGACAGTAAAAGCGGTTGTTGATGACAGTAAAAGCGGTGGTTGATGACAGTAAAAGCGGTGGTTGATGACAGTAAAATCGGTGGTTGATGACAGTAAAAGCGGTTGTTGATGACAGTAAAAGAGGTGGTTGATGACAGTAAAAGCGGTGGTTGATGAAGGTAGATCAGTGGATGATGATGATAGTGAAAGCTCGCTAAGAGCATTCGTTGAACATTTTGCACGACTCTGCCCTCTATAGTCGATTGCGCAATGAGCTAGCTTGTATACTGCTCAAACTTATAAGGTCAAGCCCGTTATTCTGAAGACTTTAATAGAGTACAATCATCGACTGTCAAATCAATGCAAAACACAAACACGTCCGAAGTATCATGTCTGAACTCAGCGTTGACCATAAGATCCAATACTTAGTTATTTGGACAAACGATATTCTGAGCAGAATTTTTCTTAATCGAGTCAGTGAACCTGGCGAAGGCTTGAATAATCGCAGCTAAAAGAGAAAATTAAAAAATTCATCTAAAAATGGCTGCGAACCCGAAAGAAGTTCAATGTTAATTAGTCTCAACATCTTGACCATGAAAAACAAGTTTCATTAAAAAAAGTTTCGCAGACAACTTTGCCATTGTGTCTAAGAAGAAGAAGTGTCTAAGCAGTGACTTGTTTACTACGAAGAACACAATACCACTGGGCATTGTGGCTTCAATTTATTACTTTGCCGCCCTTTAGAATGGCAGCTAAAAATAAGGAGGCCACAAGGCAACGCGGAAAACAAAGTCAGTGGAAAAACGTGCCGATTTCGAGTGCATAAAAGCGACACCGCTGGACGCTGAGAGACCTCTCCAAGCCAAAAACTCGATCTCAGCTTCTCTACCAGCTTCATCAAGCTACAGCAGCAGCAACACAATCATGAGTTGGCAGTTCGCTCTCGGTCTTCTGCTCTGCGCAGCTCTGGCAGCCGCCAGACCCAGCCAGGAGATGTCGGAAGAGGACGCGGAGTCGCTGCAGGCTCTGGAGGCTCTGGCCGACTTGGACGAGCCCAACATGACGGAGGAGAAGGCCATGGAGCTGGAGAAGAAGTGGCTGCGTCTGCGCCGCATCCGCATCAGGTGGAGGCGCGTGTACCGCATCGCTAGCAGGATGTACAGGATCTACCGCTCCCTGCGCCCCGGCAAGTAGAGCTGCTGCGGGTCTCGTTTCTGACACCTGGTTACTGACCGGACTGCACCCTCGACTCGCTCGCACAATTAACACTATTGTACACGCTCAAATGTGCACTTTTCTCGAAGTTCAAGCCGAGTTTAGTTAAACAAGGATTCATATATCAAGTTTTCATGTTTTTTACTATGCAGAATTAGTGTCACCCAGAATGTTAACTCCGTGCTCGGTCCTTGATGAAAAATACATTGTGGTTCAGCCCTTCGAGCAATCAGTTTGACTGACAAAAATATCACTACATGTAGAAAAAAACTAATTAATTAATTTTCATATTGGCTTGAAAATAGCTCTGACATTGGTTCTATTATTGCTGGTCGGTAGAAATTCGGGCGACTATGCGGAATCCTGATTCCGCGGACTGAAAAACAGGAACAGTGGTGTGCTGGCTTTGAAATCGCGGCTCAATCACTGCGGCTGTGCCACCGGCTGTGCCACTGGCTGTGCCACTGGCTGTGCCACTGGCTGTGCCACTGGCTGTGCCACTGGCTGTGCCACTGGCTGTGCCACTGGCTGTGCCACTGGCTGTGCCACTGGCTGTGCCACTGGCTGTGCCACTGGCTGTGCCACTGGCTGTGCCACTGGCTGTGCCACTGGCTGTGCCACTGGCTGTGCCACCGGCTGTGCCACTGGCTGTGCCACTGGCTGTGCCACTGGCTGTGCCACTGGCTGTGACACTGGCTGTGCCACTGGATGCGCAAGGCTAAATATCTTTTTATCTCTTAATTTGCTTTACCTATTGATAATACGAGCGTATCACTCATCTTGTCGGAAATAATAATTAAATGTGATTAAATGTGAGAGAGGAATATTAAAGAGTATGTAGCTGCCAGTAGTTCTAAAGCAACCCCTGATCGAATTCGTCTTAATAAATTTGCGTCTTAGCCTACTACATTATTTGCGTACAAACTGAGTCGACGCATACAGAAACAAGCAGCTGATGTAGCAGTAACAGCATTTATGAGTGGCTTTTCGCTCTCGGACTACTTCTCTGGGGGCACTGGGCCAGTCCCGCAGGAAGCTATGTCAAGTATGTTATTTTCCCTAAAAAAATCTTCATAGATTTGCCGCAAATTATCGATGCGCAACAGTGGCGGCGCAGGACCTCCAGCTGGGGGGGGGGCGGTGGTTGGGTGGTCACCCCCCTGGCTGGGTGGTCACCCCCAGAAAAAAATCTAAAAAAAATCAAAATATAATCAAAATCAAAATATCAAAAAAGGTCTCAGGTGACCACCCCCATGCCCCATGGGGTGACCACACTTTAGAAAAAATATGGTAAAGTACCAATTTTTTTAAGTGGGTGGTCACCCCCTGAGGGTGGTGAGGGGTGGTCACCCGGGGGCAGCCCGCCCCCCGCCCCCCTGCGCCGCCACTGTGATTTGCGAGCATTTTGTGGGTTTCATTTTCTTGTTGTTTGCAGCAGTATATACGTAATTTGCGATCGATTTTTCGAATATACTATTTTCCTAGAAATCTATTTCAAGCGGGATCGGAACAGTAGTTTTTCGATGCTTGACTTAGTAAAGTAAAGCTAAAATTGTAAAGTTGTTATTCAGCGAAGCAGGGCTGACGTAGTTTTAACTGTCTGTTTAATGAAGTCAAAGCGTTTTGATGTGTTTGATGACATCATTTGTGACTATAATTTATTACATTAAAAAAATAAGATTGATAAGATTATTGAATATTGATTATGAATTTGTTCATGATCTTATACTCGTTAGTCGTATATGCATATCACATGTGATAAGTATATTGCTATATAACTGTTGTATATTTACTAGAACTAGAAGTACCTGTATTTGAATTTTTGTGCAATGTGCTTTTTTTATAAATGTTTGACAATTAATAATACAATTATCGGCATACTGCCATATCAAAAATGGAATTAATAAATGCAAGCAACTGGTTGATAATGACTAATTATTTAAGCAGTATTTCCTGAAGCGTGAATGTACATTTTTACTATTTGTATAAATTGTAGCTACTTTTGCTAGTACGTGAACAAGCCCTATAAACTTAAAAATTATTTCATTTTTTACTATTATTATTGGTCTAGACCTGATTTGGTATCCATGTCTGTCTATTTTGATGTTGGCAAAAATTTTTGGCAGCAAAGATTAAAGAAAAAAGAGAAGTAATTTAATAGGAAATTATATTTGATTTTATTATAGAAGTTTTAACAACTTTTTATGGTTACAATATATAAAAATGACAAAAACATGTGCAACTGGCTGTACCACTGGATGCACAAGGCTAAATGTCTGTAATAGTACTGTACTCAGAATCCTCAGATGGGATTGTAGTATGCTACTGAGAAAATATTTAGCTGAAGGTAACAAGGCAAGAATGAAATAATATTTGTATCTTAGACCTTATGACCCTTTCATTTCTCTCGTTCTCTTAGGTTTAGGCCATAGACATAGCCATACACTGCCATGTCATTTGAAGAGTCACAAATGTTTAAGTATTTACTTGCAGTTGCTAAGCAACTTGTTATCTTATGTAAAGTTATTAAATAGCAAAACTAGCAGGATTGCAGAAAATGCACTTAGGCAAGTTTAATATAGTTCAGTATGCAGCTATTCTGGTCAGAGTTGAATCTAACAAATAGTCTTTTTGTGCTATACTACATATAGACTCTCTGATTTTCATAAAACAATGCTTGCCATGTCCAAATATATCCAAACTGCATGTAAAATGATTGGAATCAAGTATATAAAGTGTATTCTATAAACTTTATAAATATAAAGTGCTCCTGCTATCTTTTTGTAAGTAATCCATTTTACTGCACTTTGATATATATTGTCCATTGGCATCTAGGTTTTATATGAAGCTAGCTACTTCATTACATTTTACTGTCCTAGGGCTAATTAATCCTACTGCTGTTACCAAAGTTGCTGTAGTAGGCCTACTATCTTCTTTACTAAACTCTTAATTCTAATAAGGCCACCAAAGTTGTTGCATGGTTATTTTACAATAGGTAATATCTTACTGAATATCACCAATTGAATGTCTTTTATTATTCGCTTTATGTACTTCTTATTTCAATTCAAATTGGTAGCATTTATGTATTTTAATCTGGTAGCATTATATGTTCAATATGGCTGATATTTATCTTCTATGTTCACTTCTATTTATAACCTTACTGTATTATTTCTATAAGTACTCTTTATCAGTCTTTATCCATCTTTATCAGTCTTTTATCACTCTTTATCCGTCTTTATCAGTCTTTATCACTCTTCAATTACTCTTTAATCTTATCTTCAATTCAATTGTCAGTCTGTCTTGGGCTTTACCAGTGGATCTAGATTTACAGCTCTCCCTTAGGCCTACTCTGTTTACTTCTCTTTCGCAATGTCTCTTTCAAATAACTTCAACACGAACACTTCAAGATTCAAGCTTTCTTTATTTTGAACTCTGTCTCAAACAAGGGTTATTTCTTGTCTCTTTTGCTCGTGTGTATTTATACTCAAACTTCTCCTCCTCCTCACCTCTGAGACTTCATTAAAACCTTTTATTTTCAGTGCGATTAAACAAATTGGTGCATTCAAACAAATTTTACAAAAAGTTTAACAAAATACTAAATTTTCATCGGAAATGGTTTCAAGGAATTGTACAAACGTGGGCCCTATCTCATTACATGAAACTTTATAACCACTTTTACTTAATTTTTACTTGCATTTTGAAATCCAATTGAAAAAACTTTCCCTAAAATGTAGCTTGAGTGACCTGTCACTGAAATGGGTGTTGCCAAAAATGGTTTGTCACTGAAAATGGCTCGATTAGGCCTATCTTCTTAATTGGCAAAAGTGCAGTTCCATTCAGTATTTTTTTTTAAAATTGCACTTTAAGAACTATTTAACAAAGAGTTTGATAAAAACAACAAGTATTAGCTTATTTATTAATTATGCAAGTTAATTATACTAGCTTTTTTTTGCCCGTTGTTTTTGGGGCAGAAATTTAAAGCAAAGCAGTAAGCAATTCACGTCTCTGTATTAACTTTATAGTGAAGGTCACCATTTATTTATTTACTGCATTAATGAAAAGTGAAGAGTTTGTTTAAGTGCGTTTTAAGTAAAAAATAAGTGAAAAGTTTGTCCAAACAGCCCCCTCTTGATTACTTCTTTAGAAACATGTCTCTTAGCCACTCCTCTATACAGTCAGTGGCAGATCCAGGAAGCTTCCTTCTCGGACCATTAGCCTAAAGGCATAGAAGTCCATTGCTGACACATTCTTTGTCGCCGATGGGTTTCCAGTGCGAATGTCAATTTGCCTGATGTTGATGTGGTACCCATCCTCTCCATCCCAGAAAATAAGCGGATACTGCAATGTATCATAGGCTTTGTGCAGCTCAGAAATCCTTTGCAACTGATTGCTTCGCAGCTGCAGAACAATGTCTCGCTTCTCAAATTCCTGCCCAACAATTTGAATTGCGACATCATTAACAACTGGTGCGTTATATCTCCTCTCATGCTGGCCTGCAGGCCGTTTATCAGCACGAATGACTACTCTGTGCTCCTCTGTGTCCCGTGGCAACCTCTCCATGGCAGTTTTAAATTGACGAACATAATTATTTTTCTCGTGCAGGACTTCCTGTAACTCAAATACAATGTTGGCACGCACTCCTGGAGCGATTCTACATCGGCGCTCAACCTGCTCTTGATGATCTCCCATGAAGTAGATCTGCTGGAACTTTGGCTCCTCTCCAGGCAGTGGTAGCAATGATCCTGTCATGGTACACCTGACCTTGGACTTTGAATGCAGGCATGAACCCTGGCTCACGGACAATACTTTTAGCTCCAAAAGAAGTCATTTGAAAGCAGCTGTTGTAGCACCGGATATTAGACAGAAAGTGCTCAGATTCTTCTGTCTCACCCAGCAACAGATGCCGAAGGCATGGTGGCAGGTTCTCGTTCAAAGGTTCAAGTATGACCTTTCCGTTGGAACAGCACATGCCTGGAGTTTCGTTGGCCCATCTTAATGCATTGCAGCGTGCGCATTTGACCAACATTCTCGCCATCGCAAGTTTAGGATGGACACCATAGACAACAGTGGGATCATAACTCAGAGCCGCATTCAGTGCCCAAGGACGTGGGCCAGCTGGCTGATCAGGTTCGTCAACGTTGGGGTTTGTTGGGGCCGGGGGTGGTCCAACAAATTGGAAGGTCTCAGCGCATTCCCTATGCCGCTCTCGATCATCCTGCCGACGCACTTCAGCCTGGTTGGCTGTTTCATTGCGACGGGCCTCGGCAGTCCGGTCTCTGTTCTGTTCTTGGCGCTGCTGTGTCTGGACTGCAGTCTCATTGCGATGGGCCTCGGCAGTCCGGTCTCTGTTCTGTTCTTGGCGCTGCTGTGTCTGGACTGCAGTCTCATTGCGACGGGCCTCGGCAGTTCGCTCTCTGTTAAGCTCTCGTCGCCTATCTACGTCTCTGCCGTGACTGGCTGTAGAACTTATTGCAGCTCCAGCACTGCTTCCACTGGTGCCTGATGTCTGTGCTCTTGTCCGAGGTCGAAGGTTATAGGGCTGGACTGGCTCAGCTTCATTTTCACTTGAAGCTGCTTGTGGCTGTGCTGAGGTGCTTGGTCTAGGTACTGCTGTTGTTGCGCCGTCTTCTACTGCATCGTTTGGCCTTGCTGTTGCTCGTCGAGCTGCTTTAGTCAAGCGACTTAAAAAACTTTTCTTAGGTGGCATCTGAAAGTTAGAAGTAGTCCGAATGACAGGGGACCTGTGTTGAAAAATCTTTCTCTTATCTTCAGTGGGAAAGGCTAAGCCTCTATTTTAGCAAAGCACTGTACGCCAGTGCTTTCTTTCTTTCTTCTATCCCAGGCTGGCTGTAGAGAAATATCGACTGGAGAGACAGTCTAGGGGTTTGGGCTGTGTACATTCACGGCTTGAAATACAATGTACAGTCTGGGGCTTCGGCGCCCGGGGAAGGGAGGGGGTGGCTGTAATAAAATTTGGCCCGCAGAGTGGCGGAGGGGAGTTGGGGTGGCTGTCCTCGGAAAACAAAAAGTGACTCACTTTGAGATGATGCAGCTTTGCTCTGGATTGAGTAGAGATGTTCAAAATTGACAGCATTGTTGGAAAACATGTAAAGTGTAAGTGGATCAAACTTGGAGAAAATCTGACAAAGTGGGGCGACGATATGTCGAATTGAGTGATTTTTTGACGATTTTTGAGCAGTTTTTTGCACTTTTGAGCAGGAAGGAAATGACTTTTTGGGAATTTGAGTAGCCTATTGCACTCAGCGTAGGTGGTTTTAGGTATGTGCAAAGTTTGGTGCGATTTAGTTGAGCGGTTTCGGCGTCTATAAAGACAAAAGGTTGCACACACACACACACACACACAGACAGACAGAGTTTTCACTTTTATATATATAGATTAGTTTATCTACAGTATTAATCAGCATTTGGTTGAATAATTTGTTTAACATTTTAAAACTATATATATTCTAACTAACTTAGTCATGTAATTATTGTCACTCTCCAGTCACTCTCCACTCCACCCACTGAGAGTCACTCTCCACTCCACCCACTGAGAGTCACTCTCCACTCCACCCATTGAGAGTCACTCTCCACTCCACCCATTGAGAAACACTCTCCACTCCACCCATTGAGAGCCACTCTCCACTCCACCCATTGAGAGTCACTCTCCACTCCACCCATTGAGAGCCACTCTCCACTCCACCCATTGAGAGTCACTCTCCACTCCACCCACTGAGAGTCACTCTCCACTCCACCCACTGAGAGTCACTCTCCACTCCACCTACTGAGAGTCACTCTCCACTCCACCCATTGAGAGTCACTCTCCACTCCACCTACTGAGAGTCACTCTCCACTCCACCCACTGAGAGCCACTCTCCACTGCACCCACTGAGAGTCACTCTCCACTCCACCTACTGAGAGTCACTCTCCACTCCACCCACTGAGAGTCACTCTCCACTCCACCCATTGAGAGTCACTCTCCACTCCACCTACTGAGAGTCACTCTCCACTCCACCCATTGAGAGTCACTCTCCACTCCACCCATTGAGAGTCACTCTCCACTCCACCTACTGAGAGTCACTCTCCACTCCACCCATTGAGAGTCACTCTCCACTCTACCGACTGAGAGTCACTCTCCACTCCACCCACTGAGAGTCACTCTCCACTCCACCCACTGAGAGTCACTCTCCACTCCACCCATTGAGAGTCACTCTCCACTCCACCTACTGAGAGTCACTCTCCACTCCACCTACTGAGAGTCACTCTCCACTCCACCCACTGAGAGTCACTCTCCACTCCACCCATTGAGAGTCACTCTCCACTCCACCTACTGAGAGTCACTCTCCACTCCACCCATTGAGAGTCACTCTCCACTCCACCTACTGAGAGTCACTCTCCACTCCACCCATTGAGAGTCACTCTCCACTCTACCGACTGAGAGTCACTCTCCACTCCACCCACTGAGAGTCACTCTCCACTCCACCCACTGAGAGTCACTCTCCACTCCACCCACTGAGAGTCACTCTCCACTCCACCCACTGAGAGCCACTCTCCACTGCACCCACTGAGAGTCACTCTCCACTCCACCCACTGAGAGTCACTCTCCACTCCACCCATTGAGAGTCACTCTCCACTCCACCTACTGAGAGTCACTCTCCACTCCACCTACTGAGAGTCACTCTCCACTCCACCCACTGAGAGTCACTCTCCACTCCACCCATTGAGAGTCACTCTCCACTCCACCTACTGAGAGTCACTCTCCACTCCACCCATTGAGAGTCACTCTCCACTCCACCTACTGAGAGTCACTCTCCACTCCACCCATTGAGAGTCACTCTCCACTCTACCGACTGAGAGTCACTCTCCACTCCACCCACTGAGAGTCACTCTCCACTCCACCCACTGAGAGTCACTCTCCACTCCACCCACTGAGAGTCACTCTCCACTCCACCCACTGAGAGCCACTCTCCACTGCACCCACTGAGAGTCACTCTCCACTCCACCCATTGAGAGTCACTCTCCACTCCACCCATTGAGAGTCACTCTCCACTCCACCTACTGAGAGTCACTCTCCACTCCACCCATTGAGAGTCACTCTCCACTCTACCGACTGAGAGTCACTCTCCACTCCACCCACTGAGAGTCACTCTCCACTCCACCCACTGAGAGTCACTCTCCACTCCACCCACTGAGAGTCACTCTCCACTCCACCTACTGAGAGTCACTCTCCACTCCACCCATTGAGAGTCACTCTCCACTCCACCCATTGAGAGTCACTCTCCACTCCACCTACTGAGAGTCACTCTCCACTCCACCCATTGAGAGTCACTCTCCACTCTACCGACTGAGAGTCACTCTCCACTCCACCCACTGAGAGTCACTCTCCACTCCACCCACTGAGAGTCACTCTCCACTCCACCCATTGAGAGTCACTCTCCACTCCACCTACTGAGAGTCACTCTCCACTCCACCTACTGAGAGTCACTCTCCACTCCACCCACTGAGAGTCACTCTCCACTCCACCCACTGAGAGTCACTCTCCACTCCACCCACTGAGAGCCACTCTCCACTGCACCCACTGAGAGTCACTCTCCACTCCACCCATTGAGAGTCACTCTCCACTCCACCCATTGAGAGTCACTCTCCACTCCACCTACTGAGAGTCACTCTCCACTCCACCCATTGAGAGTCACTCTCCACTCTACCGACTGAGAGTCACTCTCCACTCCACCCACTGAGAGTCACTCTCCACTCCACCCACTGAGAGTCACTCTCCACTCCACCCACTGAGAGTCACTCTCTTCACTTTAAAATCTGAGAATCAGTCTTATCTATACTCGACCCTCTGAGAGTGACTTCTCCCTACTCTTAGACATGAGCTCCAGTTAGGCAGGAAGTATGATATTCAATCAGACTTACGTAAATTTTTGTCTCTACTAACTAAAAAACCTGGCTAGCTGAATGTTAAGCTGCTACTTCCGGACTGTTGCAGCTCTCTGAAGAGTCAACACGAAATTAATAAAAAGAAGAGAAGGGAATCCTAGGAAAGAGAGACGGAAAAGGGATCTTAAAAAGGGATCTGAATATTTTAAGACGTCATTCTGGCTCGCCAAGGACGAAAACACGATCGAGCTAACCCAGCGACCTATTCAAAGCGATCGAAATTAATCATGGCGGCTTCTACTGGACTGGCCAGTCTCATACTGATTATCCTGCTGAGCAGTCTATGGTCCAGCTCCATGCTTGTCGCTGTTAGCGGATGTCCAGACGTGAACACTTATCAGAGTCCTCAGCTACTTGAGGTTTCTCAAATGAGACTGTTGCGTAATCTGTCTACAAGAGAACGACTAATTCAACTGGCTCAACCCTTGTTAGTGGAACGACCCGTCGGCTCGAAGAATCACGACTCTGTGCGAGACTATCTGGCGAATAAGATGCGCCAACTGGGCTGGACTGTCAGTCTTGACAGTTTTCAACAGGACACGGTTGACGGGTTGCACCGGTTTGACAACATCATAGCCACACTGCGGCCTGATGCGCCTAGAAAGCTCATACTGGCTGCTCACTACGAGTCTAAAAAGATGCCCGGCTTCATCGGAGCAGTAGATTCTGCGGTGCCCTGCGCTATGTTGCTGCAGCTGGCCGAGGCTTTGACACCTCAGCTTCGTCGCAATGATTCTAGAGTATCCAAGGAGCTCAGCCTCCAGATTGTGTTCTTCGATGGCGAAGAGGCGTTTGACACTTGGACTAGTACGGATTCGCTCTATGGGGCCCGGCACTTGGCTGCCAGGTCTGCAACACTACTTGCTTTGGGACAAAGGGAGAGAGAGGTAGATAGACAGGGACGGGGAGAGATTAGACACAGAGGAGTTGAGACAACAGGGAATAGATGAAGCAATGTAGGCCAATAAAGACGTGAGGCTTATCGTAATCGTAATATCATCGTAACGACAGTTCGCAACAGACGTGAATTAAACATTATCCGAATAACCCAGATGGTCCACCGAAACTGGCACATCGCCTAGCTGCACTGTGCTCAAAGAGATCGACTCGCTGGTTCTGCTCGATCTGATTGGCTACAAAAATCCTAGATTCGCTTATCTATCGCATGGCAGCAGCAACGATGCCCTCGTGGCCAAGGAGAAGGCCATGTTCTCAGGCCTGGTGTCGGCTGAGACTCGCTTGAGAAACGCCGGCCAATTGGCCGACTCGCGCGGGGCCGCCTTCTTTCAGTCGACGATTTTATACGGCCAGATTGAAGACGATCACATTCCATTCAGGCAGCGCAGCGTGCCGATTGTACACCTCATTGCTACCCCCTTTCCGCCTGTGTGGCACAACCTGCAGGACAATGCCGACAATATTGATTGGGAACAGACTGGTGAGAACTGTGGGATGTGATTCATTTATAATCTGTCTTATCTCTCCTCTAGGAGTCATCTCTCCCATGTCTCCCCTATATTATCTTTCTTCTGTCTCATCCCTCGCCTAAGTCGCATCACTCCCGTGTTTCATCTCTCCCCTGTCTCATCTCTCCTGTGTCTCCCACTAACTCATCTCTCCCGTGTCTCATCCCACTCTCAAGTCCCATCTCTCCCGTGTCTAATCCTACTCTCAAGTCCCATCTCTCCCGTGTCTCATCCCACTCTCAAGTCCCATCTCTCCCGTGTCTCATCCCACTCTCAAGTCCCATCTCTCCCGTGTCTAATCCTACTCTCAAGTCCCATCTCTCCCGTGTCTTATCCCACTCTCAAGTCCCATCTCTACCGTGTCTCATCCTACTCTCAAGTCCCATCTCTCCCGTGTCTCATCCCACTCTCAAGTCCCATCTCTTCCGTGTCTCATCCGACTCTTAAGTCTGATCTCTCGAGTCCTCGAATATTTAGTTTCTCCTCAAATGAGTCATGTCACTCACAAAGTACAATTTCATGCAGCACAGTTGCTACTTTACAATGAGCTGTTCTCTCTTCACTTGAGGTGCCATCGGTGCTGTTGTGCAATTGTGGACAGCTGAACTGCTGGGAGTGAACCCGGTGTCCGGTGGTTCTGGCGGCGCTGAATTGTGACTAGAGGCCACCAGTAGCCTGCCAGTTGTCGATAATCCGGCTGAGACTAAGTCCGCTCAGCCGAGTGCTTTGAAACTGCTGCCAAAACTGGTTGAGCCAGCTGTGGCTGTGCTGCTGGATGCCCTGATTAGAGCTATTGTTGCTCATTAAAACTTTGTTGACTGACTCGCCAAGTTAAATAAATGTAAAATTTGCCGGATTTTATTTTTGTTTTAGTTTTTTTAATTATATAAACAAATCTAAATTGCAATTGTTGTATACAGATTCTGTAGGGTAGGGTCAGTGTTGTAAAGTATACGCTAAATGTGGTAGAATTCCATGTTTTGGCAAGCGGAAGTTAAGAAGAAAAATCTGAATTAAATCAGCGTGTGAATTGCCAATCTGCATATATCTTGGTGCCCATACGAGGGCAGATAAAACTGTGTATATTGTTCTGCAGCTTTTAGTTTTGAGTAACTATTTAAGTGCAAGGCATGCAAAATTGACTTGTACTCGTACGAGTAGAAACTAGACTACTAGAACTTTAAATAGGTAAATCTGTATTTCTGAGTTTTTTAGCTGAACTCGAGTATCTTTTAAAATTTCATTTATCGCCGGCTTTTGTCGTAAACATCATTGTCGTTACACATTTTAGATAGGCCTATTTTATCTGAGGCTTTTACTGACTTCTTTACACTTCTGTGTCTGTGTCATATCAAATGTCGCATACTTGAATCGACATAGAGTTTATAGAGTTTGCCTTTTTCACTGACACAATCAGATTAAAAACAATCCCATTGATGCAATTTCAGAATGTAAATACCCTATATGTGATATTTGGAAAATCAAAATAAGATTTTAAGAAGCCATCCCATGGGGAAGATTTTGAAAAGCCATCCCATGGGGAAGATTTTGAAAAGCCATCCCATGGGGAAGATTTTGAAAAGCCATCCCATGGGGAAGATTTTGAAAAGCCATCCCATGGGGAAGATTTTGAGAAGCTATCCCATGGGGAAGATTTTGAGAAGCCATCCCATTGGGGAAGATTTTGAAAAGCCATCCCATGGGGAAGATTTTGAAAAGCCATCCCATGGGGAAGATTTTGAAAAGCCATCCCATGGGGAAGATTTTGAAAAGCCATCCCATGGGGAAGATTTTGAAAAGCCATCCCATGGGGAAGATTTTGAAAAGCCATCCCATTGGGGAAGATTTTGAGAAGCCATCCCATGGGGAAGATTTTGAAAAGCCATCCCATAGGGAAGATTTTGAAAAGCCATCCCATGGGGAAGATTTTAAGAAGCCATCCCATGGGGGAGATTTTGAGAAGCCATCCCATGGGGGAGATTTTGAGAAGCCATCCCATGGGTAAGATTTTAAGAAGCCATCCCATGGGGGAGATTTTGAGAAGCCATCCCATGGGGAAGATTTTGAGAAGCTATCCCATGGGGAAGATTTTGAAAAGCCATCCCATAGGGAAGATTTTGAAAAGCCATCCCATAGGGAAGATTTTGAAAAGCTATCCCATGGGGAAGATTTTGAAAAGCCATCCCATGGGGGAGATTTTGAGAAGCCATCCCATGGGGAAGATTTTAAGAAGCCATCCCATGGGGAAGATTTTAAGAAGCCATCCCATGGGGAAGATTTTGAAAAGCTATCCCATGGGGAAGATTTTGAAAAGCTATCCCATGGGGAAGATTTTGAAAGGCCATCCCATGGGGGAGATTTTGAAAAGCCATCCCATGGGGGAGATTTTGAAAAGCCATCCCATGGGGAAGATTTTGAAAAGCCATCCCATGGGGAAGATTTTGAAAAGCCATCCCATGGGGAAGATTTTGAAAAGCTATCCCATGGGGAAGATTTTGAAAAGCCATCCCATAGGGAAGATTTTGAAAAGCCATCCCATGGGGAAGATTTTAAGAAGCCATCCCATGGGGGAGATTTTGAGAAGCCATCCCATGGGGGAGATTTTGAGAAGCCATCCCATGGGTAAGATTTTAAGAAGCCATCCCATGGGGGAGATTTTGAGAAGCCATCCCATGGGGAAGATTTTGAGAAGCTATCCCATGGGGAAGATTTTGAAAAGCCATCCCATAGGGAAGATTTTGAAAAGCCATCCCATAGGGAAGATTTTGAAAAGCCATCCCATGGGGAAGATTTTAAGAAGCCATCCCATGGGGAAGATTTTAAGAAGCCATCCCATGGGGAAGATTTTGAAAAGCTATCCCATGGGGAAGATTTTGAAAAGCTATCCCATGGGGAAGATTTTGAAAGGCCATCCCATGGGGGAGATTTTGAAAAGCCATCCCATGGGGGAGATTTTGAAAAGCCATCCCATAGGGAAGATTTTGAAAAGCCATCCCATAGGGAAGATTTTGAAAAGCCATCCCATGGGGAAGATTTTAAGAAGCCATCCCATGGGGGAGATTTTAAGAAGCCATCCCATGGGGAAGATTTTGAGAAGCCATCCCATTGGGGAAGATTTTGAAAAGCCATCCCATGGGGGAGATTTTGAAAAGCTATCCCATGGGGAAGATTTTGAAAGGCCATCCCATGGGGGAGATTTTGAAAAGCCATCCCATGGGGGAGATTTTGAAAAGCTATCCCATGGGGAAGATTTTGAAAGGCCATCCCATGGGGGAGATTTTGAAAAGCCATCCCATGGGGGAGATTTTGAAAGGCCATCCCATGGGGGAGATTTTGAAAAGCCATCCCATGGGGGAGATTTTGAAAAGCTATCCCATGGGGAAGATTTTGAAAAGCCATCCCATGGGGGAGATTTTGAAAAGCCATCCCATAGGGAAGATTTTGAAAAGCCATCCCATAGGGAAGATTTTGAAAAGCCATCCCATGGGGGAGATTTTGAGAAGCCATCCCATGGGGGAGATTTTGAGAAGCCATCCCATGGGGAAGATTTTGAAAAGCCATCCCTTGGGGGGGAGATTTTGAGACGCTATCTTATGGGGGAGATTTTGAGACGCTATCTTATGGGGGAGATTTTGAGACGCTATCTTATGGGGGAGATTTTGAGTGGCAAGTGAGATTTCGAAAAGATTTTGAGAAGCAATTCGATGGGGAAGATTTTGAGAACCCATCCTACGGCGGGAGATTTTGAGAATTTATTAGGTGGGTGAGATTTTGAGAATCAATTCGATGGGGAAGATTTTGAGAATTTATTAGGTGGGTGAGATTTTGAGAAGCTATAACTTAAAGATATTTGAGACCCAATGTCAAAATATTTGGTCACATACTACACGCAAAGTTCTTACCCTTTTTGTATTTATTAGAAATACAAGTTTTTGTGTAACATTTTTACAAGTCGCCAAGGGTGCTTTATGCACTTTAAATTCACACATACGCAGTAAAAATTAGTAAACAGTTTATAATCTAATTTGCCTATGTACGCTTCTGCTTTTATTGACATATTTAATTGGTTATTTAGTTTCTTTGTTTTTTACAGATTTTGGAGATGTTTTCAATATGAAAATACAAGTTCTAACTAATAGTAACTGTAACAGATTTCATTTATATCAATGATATAATATAACTTATAACTTATAACTTATTTCACTTATATCAATGCTTGGCTGATTTTCTAGTCACTTGCCGCGATCCAACGCTCGTTCTTTGGAGAAACGTAGTTAACACGTTTGCCTCTCGTACCAAGGTCCCTGAGCTCGATTCCGCAACGAAGCACAGGCATTTGGGGTATGCTGTGTACAGCATTTACACCCTTGAGGGCCCAATTCCTCACTTTGAGTACACAGTGAGAGAGTAAACTGCGTGAGAAAGTCAGGGCCAGATGTACAAACCTGTTCACGGTATCTGTGTGCGTGTGTGCTCAGGAGTCAACGGAATGGGCAGAATTTAGCTATTCTAGCTAAATTCTAGCTAGATGCTAGCTATGGTTCTTTGCTGCGATTCTAGCTATGGCTCTTTGCTGCGATTCTAGCTATGGTTCTTTGCTGCGATTCTAGCTATGGCTCTTTGCTGCGATTCTAGCTATGGTTCTTTGCTGCGATTCTAGCTATGGTTCTTTGCTGCGATTCTAGCTATGGTTCTTTGCTGCGATTCTAGCTATGGCTATTTGCTGCGATTCTAGCTATGGCACGCGATTCTAGCTATGGCTATTTGCTGTGATTCTAGCTATGGCACGCGATTCTAGCTATGGCTATTTGCTTCGATTCTAGCTATGGCACGCGATTCTAGCTATGGCTATTTGCTGCGATTCTAGCTATGGCTATTTGCTTCGATTCTAGCTATGGCACGCGATTCTAGCTATGGCACGCGATTCTAGCTATGGTTCTTGGCTGCGATGCTAGCTATTGTTCTTTGCTGCGATTCTAGCTATGGTTCTTTGCTGCGATTCTAGCTATGGCTATTTGCTTCGATTCTAGCTATGGCACGCGATTCTAGCTATGGCTATTTGCTGCGATTCTAGCTATGGCTATTTGCTTCGATTCTAGCTATGGCACGCGATTCTAGCTATGGCTATTTGCTGCGATTCTAGCTATGGCTATTTGCTTCGATTCTAGCTATGGCACGCGATTCTAGCTATGGCACGCGATTCTAGCTATGGTTCTTGGCTGCGATGCTAGCTATTGTTCTTTGCTGCGATTCTAGCTATGGTTCTTTGCTGCGATTCTAGCTATGGCTATTTGCTGTGATTCTAGCTATGGTTCTTTGCTGCGATTCTAGCTATGGTTCTTTGCTGCGATTCTAGCTATGGTTCTTTGCTGCGATTCTAGCTATGGTTCTTTGCTGCGATTCTAGCTATGGTTCTTTGCTGCGATTCTAGCTATGGTTCTTTGCTGCGATTCTAGCTATGGTTCTTTGCTGTGATTCTAGCTATGGTTCTTTGCTGCGATTCTAGCTATGGTTCTTTGCTGCGATTCTAGCTATGGCACGCGATTCTAGCTATGGCTATTTGCTGCGATTCTAGCTATGGTTCTTGGCTGCGATGCTAGCTATTGTTCTTTGCTGCGATTCTAGCTATGGTTCTTTGCTGCGATTCTAGCTATGGCTATTTGCTTCGATTCTAGCTATGGCACGCGATTCTAGCTATGGTTCTTGGCTGCGATGCTAGCTATTGTTCTTTGCTGCGATTCTAGCTATGGTTCTTTGCTGCGATTCTAGCTATGGCTATTTGCTGTGATTCTAGCTATGGTTCTTTGCTGCGATTCTAGCTATGGTTCTTTGCTGCGATTCTAGCTATGGTTCTTTGCTGCGATTCTAGCTATGGTTCTTTGCTGCGATTCTAGCTATGGTTCTTTGCTGCGATTCTAGCTATGGTTCTTTGCTGCGATTCTAGCTATGGTTATTTGCTTCGAGTCTAGCTATGGTTCTTTGCTGCGATTCTAGCTATGGCACGCGATTCTAGCTATGGCTATTTGCTGCGATTCTAGCTATGGTTCTTGGCTGCGATGCTAGCTATTGTTCTTTGCTGCGATTCTAGCTATGGTTCTTTGCTGCGATTCTAGCTATGGCTATTTGCTGTGATTCTAGCTATGGTTCTTTGCTGCGATTCTAGCTATGGTTCTTTGCTGCGATTCTAGCTATGGTTCTTTGCTGCGATTCTAGCTATGGTTCTTTGCTGCGATTCTAGCTATGGTTCTTTGCTGCGATTCTAGCTATGGTTATTTGCTTCGATTCTAGCTATGGTTCTTTGCTGCGATTCTAGCTATGGTTCTTTGCTGCGATTCTAGCTATGGCACGCGATTCTAGCTATGGCTATTTGCTGCGATTCTAGCTATGGCACGCGATTCTAGCTATGGTTCTTTGCTGCGATTCTAGCTATGGCTCTTTGCTGCGATTCTAGCTATGGTTCTTTGCTGCGATTCTAGCTATGGTTCTTTGCTGCGATGCTAGCTATGGTTCTTTGCTGCGATTCTAGCTATGGTTCTTTGCTGCGATTCTAGCTATGGTTCTTTGCTGCGATTCTAGCTATGGTTCTTTGCTGCGATTCTAGCTATGGTTCTTTGCTGCGATTCTAGCTATGGTTATTTGCTTCGATTCTAGCTATGGTTCTTTGCTTCGATTCTAGCTATGGCTATTTGCTGCGATTCTAGCTATGGCACGCGATTCTAGCTATGGTTCTTTGCTGCGATTCTAGCTATGGCTATTTGCTGCGATTCTAGCTATGGTTCTTTGCTGCGATTCTAGCTATGGTTCTTTGCTGCGATTCTAGCTATGGTTCTTGGCTGCCATTCTAGCTATGGTTCTTTGCTGCGATGCTAGCTATGGTTATTTGCTGCGATTCTAGCTATGGTTCTGTGCTGCGATTCTAGCTATGGTTCTTTGCTGCGATTCTAGCTATGGTTCTTTGCTGCGATTCTAGCTATGGTTCTTTGCTGCGATTCTAGCTATGGTTATTTGCTTCGATTCTAGCTATGGTTCTTTGCTTCGATTCTAGCTATGGCTATTTGCTGCGATTCTAGCTATGGCACGCGATTCTAGCTATGGTTCTTTGCTGCGATTCTAGCTATGGCTATTTGCTGCGATTCTAGCTATGGTTCTTTGCTGCGATTCTAGCTATGGTTCTTTGCTGCGATTCTAGCTATGGTTCTTTGCTGCGATTCTAGCTATGGTTCTTTGCTGCGATTCTAGCTATGGTTATTTGCTTCGATTCTAGCTATGGTTCTTTGCTTCGATTCTAGCTATGGTTCTTTGCTGCGATTCTAGCTATGGTTCTTTGCTGCGATTCTAGCTATGGCTCTTTGCTGCGATTCTAGCTATGGTTCTTTGCTGCGATTCTAGCTATGGCTCTTTGCTGCGATTCTAGCTATGGTTCTTTGCTGCGATTCTAGCTATGGTTCTTTGCTGCGATTCTAGCTATGGTTCTTTGCTGCGATTCTAGCTATGGTTCTTTGCTGCGATTCTAGCTATGGTTCTTTGCTGCGATTCTAGCTATGGCTATTTGCTGCGATTCTAGCTATGGTTCTTTGCTGCGATTCTAGCTATGGTTCTTTGCTGCGATTCTAGCTATGGTTCTTTGCTGCGATTCTAGCTATGGTTCTTTGCTGCGATTCTAGCTATGGTTCTTTGCTGCGATTCTAGCTATGGTTCTTTGCCGCGATTCTAGCTATGGTTCTTTGCTGCGATTCTAGCTATGGTTCTTTGCTGCGATTCTAGCTATGGCTCTTTGCTGCGATTCTAGCTATGGTTCTTTGCTGCGATTCTAGCTATGGCTCTTTGCTGCGATTCTAGCTATGGTTCTTTGCCGCGATTCTAGCTATGGTTCTTTGCTGCGATTCTAGCTATGGTTCTTTGCTGCGATTCTAGCTATGGCTATTTGCTGCGATTCTAGCTATGGTTCTTTGCTATGATAGTACATATAATTCTTTACAATTAATTCTATAAAGTCTTTAAAAATGAATTCAGGAATATTTGCCATACTTTTAAAAAAGCTTGTTGTATCAAGCCAGTATTCTCCGTGGCTAAAAATTGTATTTCTAAATCACTAGGCACTCAAGCACATATCATGCTATGAGGATCAATCATAATTTTATTTTTAACTGGTGCTGATGAAAACAAACAAAACAATCATAGAGTAGATTTCAACAATTACCAGCGCAATTTAAAACGCCATGTATAATAGTTGATACAAATAGTGATAAAAACCAAGCTATATCTATCTCAAGCAAATAGTTCATTTTTATAGCATTCGAAACAAAAAAACAAGTTCAGTTGCAAGTACTAATAACAGATAAGAAGATATTTATTAGACGTGGAAGATTAGAAGACCTCGATCGAAAGGTCATGGGTAGAAAAGGCCAGTAGAAGGATTATGAGTGATATTTTAAATGCCCACAATTACCATTGTTCTGTATCTGCTAAAATATTAAACAAATCGTCATAGAGGTTTATACAAAGCAATTTTAGTTGACCTTGTCATCAGGGTCTTCTACAGGAATCATTAAATACCTCAGAGATTTTGATTCACATGTTGGACCTTCTCGAAAATCGGTAATTCGGTTTGGGAGCGATCAGAGGGTCGGTTGCAGAGCGGTCAACGCGTTTGCCTCTCGCACCACGGTCCTTAAGTTCGATTCCATGGCGAGGCCACATTCATTTGGGGCAGAGCCGCGGAGAGAAGGCTTTGGGGGGCTTGTTGTGCAATTTACGCCCTAGAGGGCCAACCTCCAAGGCACAGTAAAATCTACACTGCCTGACGATGAGAAAGTCAGGGCAGATGTACACATCTGTGTGAGCGCATGCCTTCGTACAGTATCTGTGCGTGTGTGCTCAGGAGTCAGCGAAATGTCTCCTCGCTGGCTGCGGCTCTAGTGTCACCAAATGATGCGCCATTGCCCGCCGCCCTTCTGAAATTCTAAAAAAAAACTGGGAGCCATCGTTAAGTAGGAAGTTAAGTTAAGTGGGAATTTGAAATACCCCGTTGTCTTTCCGCAGGGGGGAAATTGCGTGGACTTTCTACTGTTAAACGTGCCGCGCTCACATATTCTCTGGCTTCAAGTAGATATGCCCAGTCAGAGTGTTCTTCTCAACTACTGGTGTCTGGTTGACAAGATTGTTCGCTACCTCTACACGCCTGTCCTGCAGTTTCCTGGTGACTGTCATGCGAAGGCACTCCAAGTCCATGCGAACCGGGCCTTCCAGCACGTCGCACAATGTTTGAATGAACCAGGAGCCTCTTTGCTCCTCGCGTATCGCGGCAAAGCCTTGAAATGTTGAATGGCAAACATACAGATCACGATGGTCTTGCTGACTGACTTGAGGTCTATCAATGGCGACTGGACCATCAAACTGCAATGGCAGTTGTGCCTCCTGAAGAAGTTCCCCTCGGCAGCATTGGAAGAAAAATATCTTCGGTCGACCTCGCAAACAGCCATCAAGGAATGGCTTAACAATATCCTGCCAATAATGCAGCCGATCCTGATTTGTCAGCTCAATGTAGTCATCATGGCCGTGCGCCATGACAAAAACGACAAGGCAATCAAAGTTATTGAACATCTTAAACATTTTTTGCATTTCCTGAATTTTTTTCAAAACATCTTCACGACTCGGATCTAGCAACTTAAAAATGATGTACCCAAAACCATTAAACAAATCCTGTAATCTACGAACATCAATTTCCGAACCAGCTCGGTTTCTTTGTACATTGATGATGACGCAGACAGGAAACTTCATTGGATAAACTTGAACAGGACTAGCTGGGTCCAAGGTCACACTAGCAACAGCAGCAGCAGCATTTGATGCAGCAGTAGTACTAGCTTCGGCAGCACGCTCGGAGTTTGCACTATAATTTTGTGCATAGATTTCAATTAAATTGCTTACAACAGGTGACAAATCACTCAGACGACGCAACGCTTGGATGTTCCTGTCCCACACAATGGACTTTGTAAGCAGCCGTGCCATAATGTCAATAGCGTCACTTTGATTAGCATCTCCATCATCACTAAAAGCAGAGTTCAGCAGCTCCCTCACTCTAGGAACATCAGCATCGGGAAATTGGACAGCGATGTTAAACAACAATCTACGCAGTGGTGAAATGCAGTCAGGTGATGATGCCGCCACTTCAGGCAGATTGTTGAGAATGCAGCAGCCAATCAGAGACATGTTGGCAGCCAACAATGCTTGATAAATAGCAGATGGTGCTGAGTTGCCATACCAGATGCCTACATTTGCAAGTAACTGGTGAGCATTGCAAATTTTTTTCGCCTGCTGAGAATTTTTAGATAAAAGAAAAACAAGATCTTTGATATCGCTCTCGGTTAAGAATGCCAAGAATTTGAGAATTATTCTAGATTTGTCATCAGACATGCTGCAGCTATCAACTTGGATTTCACTTGGAGTCACTTCAATTTCTGGAAGGAAATATTTATGATTGATTATAAAGATCAAAGGTAAAAAAGTGCAACAGGAACCATTAATGCAAAAAGTTATTGGTACTTAAAGACATTAAATGTAATAGAAATACAGTTATTATACTTTTTTGGGCCTAGGCCTTAACTTTGTTCCGTTTTTAGCTCCGTTTTTATTCCAATTTATTGCATAGGTTAAGCCTCTCTGTGTACCTATGTGCAGGGGCGTAGCCAGGATTTTTGGTGGGATTGGTTTTAGGTTCTGTCCAGCATAATTTGCTAACTTGGATTAAAAAAGTAATTAATTCTTTTAAAGAATCTGAATGTAAAAAAAAATACCAAAATTTTGGGGGTATCACTGTATCGGCCAATACACCAATATCCCACTGGCTATGCCACTGCCTGTGTGCTTAGGAGTTACCAAAATGGGTAGAAATGCCTCCTGACTGGCTATAGGTCAAGTGCAACCAATTGTGTGCTGTTTGCCTGTCAGCTCTCTTGCAATTATTGTGTTTGCATAGATACTTTCTGTAACTATTTCTACTTACAACAACAGTTCTTAATTTCAAATACCAAAAGATATAGCTAATATACATATTTATGGGTATATGTCCTTGGGTCCTTATCTGAGATGATTCTCTACTTTGCAAGGGCATCCTCATATTTATTATATTAGTAATATCCTGAAAGCAATTTTCTCATTGCAGATATTTGTCAAAAGTCACATTGAGACATTTTTGTAGCATTTAGAAGTGACAATTATTTTCTTTTCAATTATGTTAACAACAACAGTTGACATGTAGAGATGCTAATACCGGGATCCCGGTTTCAAAAAATACCGGTTTTGGGCCATTTTTGGTACTACCAATACCGGTATTAGGGTCAGGTATTGCTCTGGTATTGCTCGGGTATTGGTCCGGTATTGGTCTAAAATTATCATAATTCATGCATACAGTATTATAGGCCTAATGTATAATTTTTGTCATTAATGAATATGAATGTTCAGCTTATATTAGTACTAAGTATAGTAGGTAGCATATAAATAGCATCTAATATGTAAGTATAGTTATTAGTCATGCAGAATGTTGCCTATAGGTAGAGATGCTAATACTGGGATCCCGGTTTCGAAAAATACCAGTTTTGGGTCATTTTTGGTATTATTTGGTATTTTGGTATTGGCAAATTCCGGTATTGCATACTGGGATCCCAGTTTTGGGCAAGTCTGGTATTTTAGCATCCTTATTGACATGCAATTGATATTTCATAAGATATGTTCATTTACAAAGCCAAAGATCTAAAATCTGCATATTAAGAAGCAGAAAATACAATCCTAAACTTCCCCTATCAAGACAATGCTAGACCTTATCCAGAAAGCCATTTAATAAATAAGTGTGCTAAAAGTAGTTGGGCAAATGGCCTATCTTTGCTGAGTGTCTAAGTCCTACTTTACAATCTGCTTTGTGTAATATATTAGCCTAGCACAAAGATTTTATATAGAATATATTCTAAATTATAACCCAGGGGAGTTTTTTAAGAATTGCTAAAGGGAACAAAGAGGCTAAAGCTTGTGCAGAACTGGAAACTTTTGACCTTGTAGACACTGTTCCATTATGCTGTCTTACTTGGCCTAAACCAAAAAAGCTAAGAAGAAGCAATTGGGAGCATCATTGGCTGAACCACAACTCTACAAGCCTAGGCTACAGCCTCTATGCAAACTATTTCAAAGATTGTCTAAGAGCAGCAGCAGCAGTATCAACAGCAACATTACAGGCATCTCAGAGTTAGAGTTAGACTTAAGCATAGAAATTTGATAAAAAATAATATTTCACTTTCCAACAGTATTTGCTATCCAGTTACAACTTGATTAAGGTCTGCCACAGAAATTACAAATTTTGCCTAGCCTTTGAGCCTTATAAACAGGCTTTCTAATGGTCTATTTAGCAGTCTTGCTAGTCTTGCATTTTGCCAAAAGTTTAAGTCTACATCTTTGCCTTTAAAAAGTTGCTAATTGCTACTAGATAAAAATCAAACTGACTGGCCTTAAATTCTACTACAAATTACCTTATCCATGTAAATTTTAGGCCTTTTACTATTCCACTATAGTTTTAAATATGTTATACAATACAAGTATTTTACTCTTACCTTCTTTTTGTGCACTACAATCAATACTAATTAATATCTTATTTTTAGGCTATAAAACATTTTTGTGGTGCTAAAGTTTTTTTAACTGATAGAGATACTTTTGCCATTCTCTGTGTGTTCTTCACTTGTTAATTTAGTTTATTTTTTTGTGTGCAAAGCCAGCCGCTATAATAATTTCATACTAGGCCTATATAATTATTTTTAACTGTGTTTTAGGTTTTTTTAATGCTTCGACACAAATTTCATAAGAAATACATTCAGAGTAAATTAAATAATAACTTAATAATTTATTTGTTTCAACATATTTTAAATGACTTAAGGGCATTAAGGGCACAAGGGTGTCAGGCTGTAATAGGTCTCCTAATAGTAATAGTAATAAATACATTAACATTCGCCAAAACTTGTTACAACTCATATAATATAATATATCTTATCACAAATGTCATAATGTCATACTGTACTCAAATAAATAGACCGTTTTATTAGCAAAAATCCCAAAATTTGGGTTTCGTAACAAACAAACATTGAGGGTATACTGGACCACCAGTGCAGTGGCGCTCTTCCGCACCGCGTTTTTTACAGTGGTTTTTGGGCTTGCCCCCGCTGATCAGCCCCTAACCGGGGCTCTGCCACGTTAAAGCTGAATTCCAAGACACGAGGCCTTTCGACAGCGTCAGACAGGTTGATAGTAAATAATCGATAACTGTACATTGAAAGATCATCTAGAAAGTATTTTTTGCCATAAATCTTTATACTTTTGCAAGTAAGTTGTATTAGTTTGTTTAAACGTTTAAAATGGCTTGATATAGAGACGCGCATTTTCAGTTTCATCGAAACAGAGGAATTTGACCACTATCTGACATCAGGCTCTTCGATTGCTCTATCAAACCTATTTAGCTATTTGTTAAATAAGGTAAGGAATAGATAAAATTCGAAAAGAGAAAATCATTTTACTTTCGTTCGCAATTCATATCTATAACACTCGTTTGTAAATCTGCTACCATTTTACTACATTAATTTCCTTTTTGTAAATATTTGAGCGTCTAACACGTACTCACGAACTAATATACTGTTATTCATATGCTACAGTAACTACACTAACTTTCTAATATACTACACCTATAAATTCTACACCTATAAAGGTGCATTTCATATTTAATTATTTGTGTAGTACAAGCAACATATTTTTTATCTATGTTTTCGCTTATAAGTGTCATTTACATTTTTGCACTATTCGTCGTAATTCCTAAATTAATCAACTCCGAATTGCAGCTGCTGCAAATCGTAAAAAATAAAAATTTAACCCAATAAAAATTAAAAAAAAACTTTTATTAGCAGAACCAAAAGTATATTATAGTAAAATGTATTACTGTCATGTTCTCTGATTAACAGTTTACTTCTACTAGACTACTTGCCTTAAATTGTTCAATAAAATAAATTTCAAAAGTCCCAAAGATCCGTGTTTCTCCATTTCATTATATATTTTTTATGAACGGAAACTTAGTCAATAGTATCACAATATAATATAGGCCCACAGAGCTTACATTAAATAATTTATGTTGCTAGATCCTAGATCTGTGCATATAATTATAACTTTTAGACGCACAGTAATCCTAAGAAGGCCTAGATTCGTCATTTCTTTAACTTCAGCAGCAGCAACAACAGCAGCAGCATGTCAACCGCCGGGTCAGTCCATGCAGCGGACAGCGCTAGAGCTGCCCCGTCAACCGCGGGTCGAAAGCCTTCAATGGCGACCTCCGCTGACAGCCTGAGCGCCCGGGTCATGTCCGAGATTAGCGTGATTGGCAGTCTCACCTTGAGCAGCGTTGTGTGAGCAACTGTTCTGACATGTTTGGTTTGTGGAGGTGCATTGACTTAGAGGACTTATTGAAGACAGATAGAGGACAATTAGAGGGGCATTGTAGAGGACAGGTAGAGGTCAGATTGAGTACAGGTAGAAAGCTGAGCACACTGTACAGGTGTAGGACACGTCGATGGTCTTGCAGAGAGAACTCTTACCATAGACTATAATTGGTCTCGCGCTAAATTGAACACACTGCCAGGGAATTCCCAGATGAGGAGTGTATGATTGTTCGAGTATCTCACGACAAGGCCCTGTGGGCTGTGGGCCTCACCTCCGGCCGCATACAATTCTTCACCACGGAGACTTGCACCCTGGTGTATTCGCTGGATCCGCCGGATCGTCGCGAGAATGAGACGGTCACCGGCCTGGTCTTTGTTCCTCCGGATTCCAGGTCGCAGAGGTCCGAGAGGCAGCACCTCTTACTCGCCTGCTACGCAACTGGCCAAATTCGTCTATGGCACTATACGGGCGTTGCTAACCCGTTGCTATGGACTGTAGTCGCGGAATCGCTGCCTCAGGAGGGTGAAACACAGCAGCAACAGCAGCAGCAGCAGCAGCAGCAGAAGCAAAATGAGCGATCTAAGCAACGCGGAAATGAGAAGTCTAACAACCAGCAGCTGCTCTGCCTGGCCTGCTCTCCTGACTCGCAGCGCTTCATTGTCGGATGCGTCGACGGTTCGATTCGAGTCTACGACCTGCGCCGTCACAGCATGATCAACGTCTGCCAGTCCAGCTACTCTGTCAACCGAGTGGACGGTCACCGGAACCGGGTGTGCGCCGTGGTCTACCACCCGCTGGGGAAGCAGATGCCGGCAGACTACGGCCACGTGTTCGTCTCAGGCGGCTGGGACAACACAGTGCAAATCTGGGACGACAGGCGAGGCCACAGCCTGTGGGTGTACTTCGGACCCCACGTGTGCGGCACGGACGCTTTGGACATTGACCCGCTGCAGAATCACATCCTGACTAGCAGTTGGGAGAGGCACCGGGCACTGCTCCAGGTGAGAGCGCTGTTTAAGGATTGAAAATATGGCTTTTAAAATACCCACTTCCTCATCTATGACCCACTTCCTCAGCTATGACCCACTTCCTCAGCTATGACCCACTTCCTCATCTATGACCCACTTCCTCAGCTATGACCCACTTCCTCATCTATGACCCACTTCCTCAGCTATGACCCACTTCCTTATCTATGACCCACTTCCTCAGCTATGACCCACTTCATCAGCTATGACCCACTTCATCAGCTATGACCCACTTCATCAGCTATGACCCACTACAATAACTATGACCTATGTAACCCATAATTTTCATAAAATTTCTTTAAAATAATATCCATCAATGAATAATTCATCAATTACCGATTCATAAATGACCAATTCATCAATGACCAATCCATCAATGACCAATCTGTCAATGACCAATCTGTCAATGACCAATCTGTCAATGACCAATCTGTCAAAGACCAATCTGTCAATGACCAAAACCACAAACAGGTGTGGAAATTTCCCGACGAAGCGGCCAAAGGTCGCGTTGACTTTGACGAGCCAGGAGTCCAGGAGGACATGCTGAAAAGTCGGCCTCTAGGCGAGCTGCAGCAGGACCCAATGTCCGCACCGTCCATGGGCTACGTGGCGCAATGGCTTGGCGACCAGTACATGCTGTTCGCTGGCAGCAATGCGAACCTGCTCAAGATTGTTGACAGGGGCACTTTAAATGTGAGTCGCGTTAAGTCTTATCATCTTTAGCTGTTGTGTCATCTTGTTCTGTGAGTGCCAGAGCGGTGCCTCTCGCACCAAGGTCCCTGAGCTCGATTCCGCTGTGAGGCCAAATTCATTTGGGGCGCAGCCGCTGAGAGAAGGCTTTGGGGACTAGTTTTACAATTTACGCACTTGAGAGCCAACCAGACAACTACCTGTCTTGACTGGTTGGTTCGATACCGGTTTTGACTAGTTCGATACCTGTTTTGACTGGTTCGATACCGGTTTTCACTGGTTCGATACCTATTTTAACTGATTCGATACCAGTTCTGGTTGGTTCGATTCCTGTTTCGACTGGTTCGATACCTGTCTTCACTTGTTCGATGCTTGTTATGACTTGTTCGATACCTGTCTTCACTAGTTCGATGCTTGTATGACTGGTTCGATACCTGTTTTGACTAGTTCGATACCTGTTTTGACTGGTTCGATACCGGTTTTCACTGGTTCGATTCCTGTTTTGACTAGTTCGATACCTGTTTTGACTGGTTAGATACCTGTTTTGACTAGTTCGATACCTGTTTTGACTGGTTCGATACCGGTTTTCACTGGTTCGATACCTGTTTTAACTGATTCGATACCAGTTCTGGTTGGTTCGATTCCTGTTTCGACTGGTTCGATACCTGTCTTCACTTGTTCGATGCTTGTTATGACTGGTTCGATACCTGTCTTCACTTGTTCGATGCTTGTTATGACTGGTTCGATACCTGTCTTCACTAGTTCGATGCGTGTATGACTGGTTCGATACCTGTTTTGACTGGTTCGATACCTGTTTTGACTTGTTCGATACCTGTTTTGACTGGTTCGATACCTGTCTTCACTTGTTTGATGCCTGTATGACTGGTTAGATACCGGTTTTGACTGGTTCGATACCTGTCTTCACTAGTTCGATGCGCGTATGACTGGTTCGATACCTGTCTTCACTTGTTCGATGCTTGTTATGACTGGTTCGATACCTGTCTTCACTAGTTCGATGCGCGTATGACTGGTTCGATACCTGTTTTGACTGGTTCGATACCTGTTTTGACTTGTTCGATACCTGTTTTGACTGGTTCGATACCTGTCTTCACTTGTTTGATGCCTGTATGACTGGTTAGATACCGGTTTTGACTGGTTCGATACCTGTCTTCACTTGTTCGATGCCTGTATGACTGGTTCGATACCGGTTTTGACTAGCTCGATACCGCTTTTGACTGCCAGCTATTATTAGTTACCTTCATTTAATAATCTTCGATTGATCTTACAATATTTTATAGATTTTAAAGAAACTCAAATATTTAAATATTTTATATCAAAATATATTTCATTGAGCAGCGTAATTCATTACTTACGAAAGCTTTCATCTGGATGCATATATCACAGGATTAAACAAGCAAAGTCATAAACAATACACAAGCAATGTTCTTATTATTTATTTATCCAATAAAAAATACATAACGGTGTCACCTACACACAAGACTGTAGCAGTAGCTAAACCTAGCCAAGTGGCTTCAAGTGGCTTAATACTTATTGTTGGCACAATTTATATGATAGAATATAGAAATTTTACCCACAATTTGTGTAGGGTCAGTTTTTGCCTAGCAAACCTTATATTTGTAGCTGTTGTTGCTGAATGCTTCTATTCATTTGCTAGAAAGTTTTTAATTAAAAATAATTTTTGCTAGGTTCTTCTATCCTTAAAAATGCTTAGCTTAGAGAAAAATAGTTTTGAAGGCCAGTTAAGCTTCTAATGCCTGTCTAGAGAGACCAAAAAATACTGTTGACTGGTTCGATACTTAGTTTGACTGGTTCGATACCAGTTTAACTAGTTCGATACCTAGTTTGACTGGTTCGATACCTAGTTTGACTGGCTCGATACTTAGTTTGACTGGTTCGATACTTAGTTTTACTGGTTCGATACCAATTTTACTAGTTCGATACCAGTTTTACTAGTTCGATACCTAGTTTGACTAGTTCGATACCTAGTTTGACTGGTTCGATACTTAGTTTGACTGGTTCGATACTTTGTTTGACTGGTTCGATACTTAGTTTGACTGGTTCGATACTTAGTTTGACTGGTTCGATACTTAGTTTGACTGGTTCAATACCTAGTTTGACTAGTTCGATACCTAGTTTGACTGGTTCGATACCAGTTTGACTAGTTCGATACCTAGTTTGACTGGTTCGATACCAGTTTGACTGGTTCGATACTTTGTTTGACTGGTTCGATACTTAGTTTGACTGGTTCGATACTTTGTTTGACTGGTTCGATACTTAGTTTGACTGGTTCAATACCTAGTTTGACTAGTTCGATACCTAGTTTGACTGGTTCGATACCAGTTTGACTAGTTCGATACCTAGTTTGACTGGTTCGATACCAGTTTGACTGGTTCGATACTTTGTTTGACTGGTTCGATACTTAGTTTGACTGGTTCGATACTTAGTTTGACTGTTTCGATACTTAGTTTGACTGGTTCAATACCTAGTTTGACTGGGTCGATACCAGTTTGACTAGTTCGATACCTAGTTTGACTGGTAAGATACTTTGTTTGACTGGTTCGATACTTAGTTTGACTGGTTCGATACTTAGTTTGACTGGTTCGATACTTAGTTTGACTGGTTCAATACCTAGTTTGACTGGTTCGATACCAGTTTGACTAGTTCGATACCTAGTTTGACTGGTTCGATACCTAGTTTGACTGGCTCGATACTTAGTTTTACTGGTTCGATACCAGTTTGACTAGTTCGATACCTAGTTTGACTGGCTCGATACTTAGTTTTACTGGTTCGATACCAGTTTGACTGGTTCGATTCCTGTTTGACTGGTTCGATTCTTTTTTTCACTGGTTCGATACCTGTTTTGACTGGTTCGATTCCTTTTTTCACTGGTTCGATACCTGTTTTGACTGGTTCGATTCCTGTTTTGACTGGTTCGATTCCTGTTTTACTGGTTCGATACCTCTTTTAACTGGTTCGATTCCTTTTTTCACTGGTTAGATACCTGTTTTGACTGGCTCGATTCCTGTTTTACTGGTTCGATACCTCTTTTAACTGGTTCGATTCCTTTTTTCACTGGTTAGATACCTGTTTTGACTGGCTCGATTCCTGTTTTGACTGGTTCGATTCCTTTTTTCACTGGTTCGATTCCTGTTTTGACTGGTTCGATTCCTGTTTTGACTGGTTCGATTCCTGTTTTGACTGGTTCGATTCCTGTTTTGACTGGTTCGATTCCTGTTTTGACTGGTTCGATTCCTTTTTTACTGGTTCGATACCTGTTTAGATTGTTTCGATTCCCAGAAACCTGAAAACGTTCGCTACCGCTAATTTCAGGTTGTGGCGAGTGTGTCGGACCTGCACAAAGGTGTGTACTCGGTGGCTCCACTGCTGCCAGAGAGTGCGGACTCGCGCAGGCCGGCAAAAATATCCGTCTGCTCAGGTGCCAGGTTGTACACCTTCAGATTTGAGAGGAAATAAGCTAGCGAAAGATTTTCGATTAACTTAGTAGTTGTTATTAGATTGTCTTATTTGCATACTTTTTCCTGATCACATATGTCAACTGTAGCTGCTAATTATGTACGGGCTAAGCTTTTGTTTGCAATTAATCTATCAGAAAAAAACTTCTTTAAAATTTTAAGGTCATTTTTCGGTCACTCTTAATTATTTTTTTGGGGGTTCAGTTAATTTAAAGAGGTCATGATTAGATGCTAGAAGGTCATGATGGTCATAATGAGATACTGGAAGGTCATAATGAGATACTGGAAGGTCATAATGAGATACTGGAAGGTCATAATGAGATACTGGAAGGTCATAATGAGATACTGGAAGGTCATAATGAGATACTGGAAGGTCATAATGAGATACTGGAAGGTCATAATGAGATACTGGAAGGTCATAATGAGATACTGGAAGGTCATAATGAGATACTGGAAGGTCATAATGAGATACTGGAAGGTCATAATGAGATACTGGAAGGTCATAATGAGATACTGGAAGGTCATAATGAGATACTGGAAGGTCATAATGAGATACTGGAAGGTCATAATGAGATACTGGAAGGTCATAATGAGATACTGGAAGGTCATAATGAGATACTGGAAGGTCATAATGAGATACTGGAAGGTCATAATGAGATACTGGAAGGTCATAATAAGATACTGGAAGGTCATAATGAGATACTGGAAGGTCATGATGAGATACTGGAAGGTCAAATTGGTCATGATCGGATCCTGGAAGGTCATAGAGGTCATGATGGGATACTGGAAGGTCAAATTGGTCATGATCGGATCCTGGAAGGTCATAGAGGTCATGATGAGATACTGGAAGGTCAAATTGGTCATGATCGGATCCTGGAAGGTCATAGAGGTCATGATGAGATACTGGAAGGTCATAGAGGTCATGATGGGATACTGGAAGGTCATAGTGGTCCACAGATTCTTTTTGCTTGGCTGTACTATATTTTAAGTAAAATTAGTACAACATAAGGCTGTGATTGTTTATTGTTTGATTTATTGTACTACAATGTTCAACTTACCTAGATTTTTTTCGTCTTGCAAACATTTTTTTCATTATTTTGGTAACTAAAATTCGAGTGCCATTTTTTGACAAAGAAAACTCCTCATTTGTTTGAATTTGTTAATATTTTGGTATAAGCTTGTTGAAATTATTGCTCGTATTTTTTACTTGTTAATTTGTGCTTAAAGTAAATTAGTTTTCTATTTTTTCTGTCCTACTATTCTACTTGCAGTAGTTCAGTTGGGCAAATGCAAAGCTTCAAATTGATTATCTCGTCTTGTTTCTAATTGAGCCTTTAGTCGATGTTTTTTTTTAAAGTGTGTTTATTTAATTTTCAGAATTTCGGGCCAATTTTTTCGATGTGATCAGTTTTGTGTCCCTAATATATATTCTTAGAATGAACGCCAAGCACTAGTATGTAGTAGGTTTTGATTTAAATATTTGCTAGAAATAAACTTGATGTCCCTATATTATTAAAAAATAAAACCAATTTGTCGTGTCAAAAAGTTACAAACTTTGTTAAAATGGTCTACTTGCTGATATATGGATTTCTATTATAATCTTCGCCGTGGCAAAGGCACAGATGGAGAGAGGAAGACAGGGGGAGAGAGAGACAGGGAGAAAGAGACAAGCGAGGGGGAGATAGAGAGGTAGACAGGTATAGACAGTGAGGGAGACAGGGTAGACAGAGAGGGAGACAGGGTAGAGAGTGGGGAAGACAGGGGAGATAGAGAGGGAGACAGGGGAGAGGGAGACAGGGAGAAAGAGACAAGCGAGGGGGAGATAGAGAGGTAGACAGGTATAGACAGTGAGGGAGACAGGGTAGACAGAGAGGGAGACAGGGTAGAGAGTGGGGAAGACAGGGGAGATAGAGAGGGAGACAGGGGAGATAGAGAGGGAGACAGGGGAGGTAGAGAGGGAGACAGGGGAGATAGAGAGGGAGACAAGGGAGATAGAGAGGGAGACAGGGTAGACAGAGAGGGAGACAGGGTAGACATAGAGGGAGACATGGGAGATAGAGAGGGAGACAGGGTAGACAGAGAGGGAGACAAGGGAGATAGAGAGGGAGACAGGGTAGACAGAGAGGGAGACATGGGAGATAAAGAGGGAGACAGGGTAGACAGAGAGGGAGACAAGGGAGATAGAGAGGGAGACAGGGTAGACAGAGAGGGAGACAGGGTAGACAGAGAGGAAGACAGGGTAGACAGAGAGGGAGACAGGGTAGACAGAAAGGGAGACAAGGGAGATAGAGAGGGAGACAGGGTAGACAGAGAGGGAGACAGGGTAGACAGAGAGAGAGACAAGGGAGACAGGGGGATAGAGAGGGAGACAGGGGAGAGGAGCCAGGGGTAAGGAAGACAAGGGATAGAGAGGGAGACAGGGGATATATAGAAGAAAGAGGAAGATGCAGGAAGATGGTTGCTGAGCAGACTCACAACGCCCAATATGCGTCTTCCCGACTGTCGGCTGGTGTTTGCCTAGTTGAAATCTGTCGTCATATTAAGTCGATCCAGCATGCGCTTCGGATAGAATCGCTCTGGATTTATTAATATCTAAAATCAAACAGAGCAAATAGTCTGTTACAAATTGCGTAATCAAGCATGATTCGGCTTTTAAAAGAAAGATAGCCTCGAAAATATGACTTTAATCTCGTTAAAGATCTTTAAAATGTGATTTTCTTAGAAAAAAAGTCTGTTAGAGTTTCAGAGTCGAGTAGAATTTATGACTCTTATTCATCAATGATTTTTTAGATTTAGAATGAAGTTAAAGATTTGGGATCAAGTGTATTTGATGAACAGAATGGCCCTGGTGATTCAAGATGATAGGCAAGAAAAATTCTGGGAACAGCTTTGAAATTCTGATAGCATCCGACACGAAGAAATTTGAGATTCTTTCCTAAGAAATCTACAAGAATGTTCTTAATGCAGCGAATGAATAGGACTTGAGTGTGCATGGATGATGAGGCTGTATCCGATGTCAAAAACACCAAGAGAGATTAACAAAACTCTAAAATATACCTCTGACAAAGTAACTAGAGACAGGAGATAGGGGAGAGGAGACAGGAGATAGTGGAGAGGAGACAGGAGATAGTGGAGAGGAGACAGGAGATAGGGGAGAGGAGACAGGAGTAAGTGGAGAGGAGAGAGGAGATAGTGGAGAGGAGACAGGAGTAAGTGGAGAGGAGAGAGGAGATAGTGAAGAGGAGACAGGAGAGAGGAGACAGGAGATAGTGGAGTGGAGAGAGGAGAGAGGAGAGAGGAAAGAGGAGAGAGGAGAGAGGTGAAAGGAGAGAGGAGAGAGGAGAGAGGAGACAGGAGATAGTAGAGAGGAGAGAGGAAAGAGGAGAGAGGTGAAAGGAGAGAGGAGAGAGGAGAGAGGAGACAGGAGACTGGAGAGAGGAGAGAGGAGACAGGAGAGAGGAGAGAGGAGAGAGGAGACAGGGGAGAGGAGACAGGAGAGAGGAGAGAGGAGACAGGGGAGAGGAGACAGGAGAGAGGAGAGAGGAGACAGGAGACAGGAGAGAGGAGAGAGGAGACAGGAGAGAGGAGAGAGGAGAGAGGAGATAGTAGAGAGGAGAGAGGAAAGAGGAGAGAGGTGAAAGGAGAGAGGAGAGAGGAGAGAGGAGACAGGAGACAGGAGAGAGGAGAGAGGAGACAGGAGAGAGGAGAGAGGAGAGAGGAGACAGGGGAGAGGAGACAGGAGAGAGGAGAGAGGAGACAGGGGAGAGGAGACAGGAGAGAGGAGAGAGGAGACAGGAGACAGGAGAGAGGAGAGAGGAGACAGGAGACAGGAGAGAGGAGAGAGGAGACAGGAGAGAGGAGAGAGGAGAGAGGAGAGAGGAGAGAGGAGACAGGAGACAGGAGAGAGGAGACAGGAGACAGGAGAGAGGAGACAGGAGACAGGAGAGAGGAGAGAGGAGACAGGAGAGAGGAGAGAGGAGAGAGGAGACAGGGGAGAGGAGACAGGAGAGAGGAGAGAGGAGACAGGGGAGAGGAGACAGGAGAGAGGAGAGAGGAGACAGGAGACAGGAGAGAGGAGAGAGGAGACAGGAGACAGGAGAGAGGAGAGAGGAGACAGGAGAGAGGAGAGAGGAGAGAGGAGAGAGGAGACAGGAGACAGGAGAGAGGAGACAGGAGACAGGAGACAGGAGAGAGGAGAGAGGAGAGAGAAGACAGGGGAGAGGAGACAGGAGAGAGGAGAGAGGAGACAGGGGAGAGGAGACAGGAGAGAGGAGAGTGGAGACAGGAGACAGGAGAGAGGAGACAGGAGACAGGAGGGAGGAGAGAGGAGACAGGAGACAGGAGAGAGGAGACAGGAGACAGGAGAGAGGAGACAGGAGACAGGAGAGAGGAGAGAGGTGAAGGGGAGATTTGCTTCAGTTTAACAAATCCTGTTGGCTTGCATTCATCCAATCTGAGTCCAATATTGCAGCTGGTTTGCAATGCAAGGTTAGACCTCTAATTTATTATTGCAATAAAAGTTAATTAAAATTCAGTGAATTAACAGTTTATCACAAAGGTCAAACAATGTGCTACCTATGATATGCTTTGATTGTTGTAAAAGCATCGAGCTTACAGCTTCAAGAACAGTTGCCAGAACCCATGAAACTGGTTGTTATAATGTAACCATTTCTTCTAGTTTAATTCTACCATTAGTTTCTGCCCTACCACTTGGAGTATATTGCAATTTCCTGACTAAATTTTTATGACTTGCTGGAACAAACAACAATATGAATAATGAAATTCAAACGAAAACTTAGGGTCCGGCTACATTACAAGTGTGCAATAGTTGCTTTTATTCTACATGCAATCCAGGGTGTCTAAGAGAAAATGCTGCTTTTCTCGGCGGCAAGCACTTTGTTTTTTTAATTTAGACTGAAAAAAAACTTAATTGAATTTAATATTTTGATACAATTGGATGTCGTGAAGCTAGGATAAAGCAGTTTGTGTTTATTAAAGATGTGAATGTTTAACACTGACGGCATTTTACGCTATATATTTATTGCACCAAAAATAGACTCGTTATCCAACGATTTAACAATTAGAAGTATTGAGTTGCTATGGCTAATGAGATTAGTTCCTTATATCAATGCAAATTAAACTCAACTTTGAGAGACTGAGACAGAGACTGAGACTGTGAGACTGTGAGACTGAGACTGTGAGACTGTGAGACTGAGACTGAGACTGTGAGACTGTGAGACTGAGACTGAGACTGTGAGACTGAGACTGTGAGACTGTGAGACTGAGACTGAGACTGAGACTGAGACTGAGACTGAGACTGAGACTGTGAGACTGTGAGACTGAGACTGAGACTGAGACTGAGACTGAGACTGTGAGACTGTGAGACTGAGACTGAGACTGTGACTGTGACTGTGACTGTGAGACTGAGACTGAGACTGTGACTGTGACTGTGAGACTGAGACTGAGACTGAAACTGTGAGACTGAGACTGAGACTGAGACTGAGACTGAAACTGTGAGACTGAGACTCAGACTGAGACTGAGACTGAGACTGTGAGACTGAGACTGAGACTGAGACTGAGACTGTGAGACTGAGACTGAGACTGAGACTGAGACTGAGACTGAGACTGTGAGACTGTGAGACTGTGAGACTGAGACTGTGAGACTGAGACTGTGAGACTGTGAGACTGAGACTGAGACTGTGAGACTGAGACTGTGAGACTGTGAGACTGAGACTGAGACTGTGAGACTGAGACTGAGACTGTGAGACTGAGACTGTGAGACTGTGAGACTGAGACTGAGACTGTGAGACTGAGACTGTGAGACTGTGAGACTGAGACTGAGACTGTGAGACTGAGACTGTGAGACTGTGAGACTGAGACTGAGACTGTGAGACTGAGACTGTGAGACTGTGAGACTGAGACTGTGAGACTGAGACTGAGACTGAGACTGAGACTGAGACTGAGACTGAGACTGAGACTGTGAGACTGTGAGACTGAGACTGAGACTGTGAGACTGAGACTGTGAGACTGTGAGACTGAGACTGAGACTGAGACTGAGACTGAGACTGTGAGACTGTGAGACTGAGACTGAGACTGTGAGACTGAGACTGTGAGACTGTGAGACTGAGACTGAGACTGTGAGACTGAGACTGTGAGACTGTGAGACTGGGACTGAGACTGTGAGACTGAGACTGTGAGACTGTGAGACTGAGACTGAGACTGTGAGACTGTGAGACTGAGACTGAGACTGTGAGACTGAGACTGTGAGACTGTGAGACTGAGACTGTGAGACTGAGACTGAGACTGAGACTGTGACTGTGACTGTGACTGTGAGACTGAGACTGAGACTGTGACTGTGACTGTGAGACTGAGACTGAGACTGAAACTGTGAGACTGAGACTGAGACTGAGACTGAGACTGAGACTGAGACTGAGACTGAGACTGAGACTGTGAGACTGAGACTGTGAGACTGAGACTGTGAGACTGAGACTGAGACTGAGACTGAGACTGAGACTGAGACTGAGACTGAGACTGAGACTGAGACTGAAACTGAGACTGAGACTGAGACTGAGACTGAGACTGAGACTGAGACTGAGACTGTGAGACTGAGACTGTGAGACTGTGAGACTGAGACTGAGACTGTGAGACTGAGACTGTGAGACTGTGAGACTGAGACTGAGACTGTGAGACTGAGACTGTGAGACTGTGAGACTGAGACTGAGACTGTGAGACTGAGACTGTGAGACTGTGAGACTGAGACTGTGAGACTGAGACTGAGACTGAGACTGTGACTGTGACTGTGACTGTGAGACTGAGACTGAGACTGTGACTGTGACTGTGAGACTGAGACTGAGACTGAAACTGTGAGACTGAGACTGAGACTGAGACTGAGACTGAGACTGAGGCTGAGACTGAGACTGAGACTGTGAGACTGAGACTGTGAGACTGAGACTGTGAGACTGAGACTGAGACTGAGACTGAGACTGAAACTGAGACTGAGACTGAGACTGAGACTGAGACTGAGACTGAGACTGAGACTGTGAGACTGAGACTGTGAGACTGAGACTGTGAGACTGAGACTGAGACTGTGAGACTGAGACTGTGAGACTGTGAGACTGAGACTGAGACTGTGAGACTGAGACTGAGACTGAGACTGAGACTGAGACTGAGACTGAGACTGAGACTGAGACTGTGAGACTGAGACTGAGACTGAGACTGAGACTGAGACTGAGACTGTGAGACTGAGACTGAGACTGTGAGACTGAGACTGAGACTGAGACTGAGACTGAGACTGTGAGACTGAGACTGAGACTGAGACTGAGACTGAGACTGAGACTGTGAGACCGAGACTGTGAGACTGTGAATAAATAAGGTACCAATTAATTCAGAAGATTCAGTTGAAGTACAGACAAGTCATTCGGAATCAAAGCAATTAAAAGTTTTACAACGAGCGGTGTTTGAGCTTCAACTACCCCAGCCCAACTGCACTGCTCAAACACTTGAGAACACCGGAATAAACAATGCTCAAAGACTTTTCAAATGCCTAGGTGGACAGAATCAAACAGAAAGATGTCGTGGCTACACTTGATAGAAAAATTGAATGGTCAGTTTATGAGAAGAATATACACAGACAGAGTTCCATTGTCCTCCGAAACATTTCTACTTTCTGCTTGTAAGTCTGTCTGTTATATAGAATAAACTGCACACTTGACATATCTTCAGAATCTTCCTCACTTAGTTCGAGTAACTCAAACAAGCAACTGCTCATTGGGCAGAGTTGAGTTATAGTTGAGAGTGGGGGGTACGAGTATTAAAGCATTTACAACATGCATAACAGCTTAGATTCCCATTGTGGATAGCAACTCTAGCAATAGAACTAATGACTAATATAATATCAGGCTAAGGGTTACAAGCATGAATATCGAAGCAGTCATCTGCTAGCCAATCAGAGAACGACATCGAAATTCAGCCAATGGAAATCCTTTTTCTACTCAAATGCTTTCTCTCTTCCCAGCGTGTAAAATGGGTTCTACTTAAGATCAGAATTATTGCTATTAAGGAATCACTGCAACTTATAGAAGTTTTGATTTTTTTTAGTTTGATTTTATGCTTACAGCATCGTGGACTGAGTGCAGTGCAGCAAATATGTTATGACAATTAATAGAGAATATTGACACGAATGATTTTTGCTAAGATGCTGCCGCTGCTGTTGCTGCTTAAGCTGTGCAATATTGTACAGTCTGTAGCAATAACTGACAGCAATTCTGCTCTTTTGCAAAGCAACCATTTGGGTGAGTTTATTGTTTCTTTTATTTATTGGGTTGAAACGTGTTTTTTTTCTATTTCATAACCAATGCAACAAAAGCTAGGTGTCAAATGTCAAATTCCCAATTTGTGAAAGGAAATCGTTAAAGAAAGAACTATAGACATTGTGTTTAGGTGTGCATTTCAATGGTGTTAGGCGAGAGCAGGGCTATAATATGCTAATGAGTTTATCTGCTATTTTCTGTCTTTCTGAATTTCTGATTTTCTGAGTTTTTCCGTCTCCGTGGAACCAGCTGAATGGAATCCAATTTCACGTTTGGATGAGTTCTGTACGAATAAACTGTTATTTTCAGTTGGGAACCTAGAGAGAAACTAGGTTAGAGAATAGGGGTAGACGACGAGGCGTCGATGAAGAGAGGTAGAGGACGAGGAAGAGGAAGAGAGGCAGAGGAAGAGGGATAGAGGAAGAGGGGTAGAGGAAGAAGTGGTAGAGGAAGAGGGATAGAGGAAGAGGGGTAGAGGAAGAAGGGTAGAGGAAGAGGGGTAGAGGAAGAAGGGGTAGAGGAATAAAGGTAAAGGAAGAGGGGTAGAGGAAGAGGGGCAGAGGAAGAGGGATAGAGGAAGAGGGGTAGAGGAAGAGAGGCGGAGGACTAGGGAATAGGAAGAGAGGCAGAGGACTAGGGAAGAGGAAGAAGGGATAGAGGAAGAGGGGTAGTGGAAGAAGGGGAGAGGAAGAGGGGTAGTGGAAAAAGGGGTAGAGGAAGAGGGGTAGTGGAAGAAGGGGTAGAGGAAGAGGGGTAGTGGAAGAAGGGGTAGAGGAAGAGGGGTAGTGGAAGAAGGGGTAGAGGAAGAGGGGTAGAGGAAGAGGGGTAGAGGAAGAGGGGTAGTGGAAGAAGGGGTAGTGGAAGAAGGAGTAGAGGAAGAGGGGTAGTGGAAGAAGGGGTAGAGGAAGAGGGGTAGTGGAAGAAGGGGTAGTGGAAGAAGGAGTAGAGGAAGAGGGGCAGTGGAAGAAGGGGTAGAGGAAGAGGGTAGTGGAAGAAGGGGTAGAGGAAGAGGGGTTGAGGAAGAGGGGTAGTGGAAGAAGGGGTAGTGGAAGAGGGGTAGGGGAAGAGAGGTACAGGGGTAGTGGAAAATGATGGTGGAAGGAGACAATGATAAAGGCTGTATCGTGTGCAATCAAACCAGGGCGAAATTAAAATTAAGACAAATTTTTACGAGTAACAATGGCAATAGACTTTTAGTTAGTTTTTTTTCTTAGTCTCGCATCGAACTGAATTCCAAAAGTTATTTTTCGAACAAAAATTTCGATCATTCACAAAAATCATTACCAAATCTTGATTGGCATGGGATTAACAAGCCGTTCCCCAGAATCCTCAATAGACTCTAGCTTCATCAAACTCAATAAAATGCTACCTGAACAGCAGCAGCAGTATGTATATCCATTGTACTCAGTGTTGTTAAATTATTAATAGACTTACATTGCTACCGCTAGTGGCCTACAACCGTTCTGGGTTTGATGGGGTCTGGGCTCAAGCGATCTCTGGTCTCAGAGGATCAGTCGGAGGGAAGTAGTTTATGGCTTAGTTGCACAATGGCTCGCGGTAACGTCAGCATTGCGCTGGAGGCGACATAACAAGTGTGTTGTAACCCTGCTGGCATTGAAGGGGAGTTCGCAAACTTTGCATTTCAGTCCAATACTGTTCAGCAGCATCGCATTTTCATTTTGTGCCCCTTCTACCACCGTTCCGCCCTCTTCTTCCACCGTTCCGCCCCCTTCTACCACCGTTCCGCCCCCTTCTACCACCGTTCCGCCCCCTTCTACCACCGTTCCGCCCCCTTCTTCCACCGTTCCGCCCCCTTCTACCACCGTTCCGCCCCCTTCTACCACCGTTCCGCCCCCTTCTACCACCGTTCCGCCCCCTTCTACCACCGTTCCGCCCCCTTCTACCACCGTTCCGCCCCCTTCTACCACCGTTCCGCCCCCTTCTACCACCGTTCCGCCCCCTTCTACCACCGTTCCGCCCCCTTCTACCACCGTTCCGCCCTTTTCAACAAACCATTCTGCCCCCTTCTACCACCGTTCCGCCCTCTTCTTCCACCGTTCCGCCCTCTTCTACCACCGTTTCGCCCTCTTCTACCACCGTTCCGCCCTCTTCTACCACCGTTCCGCCCCCTTCTACCGCTGTTCCGCTCCAAGCTACCAGTTTAGCTTGTATTTCGAGTAGCGATGAACAAGTAATAAATCTTTTTTCTAGCACCAAATCGAATGCGATAATAGAAGGACAAATCTTTGTATTTGTTTGCACTGACTGCTGAAAAAACGTTTATGTTTTATCTGAACTGTCATGTCGGCAAAAATTCCTACAGCCTTATCTAGGATAAAAATGAGCAGACAAGCAAAAAAGTTTATGATTTTAAGCTACTCGGTTTTTTATTATTGGGATCTATCTAGTAGAGCGTGTTTGCTTTGCAATGAGACAGCGGCGGTGTAACATAAAAAAGGTATCAATTAGTCTTCTGTGGCGCCATGCTGCCATTAGTTCTGCTGTTCAAATTTGTCGGAAATTGGTCACCTTCTGCTTGCGGTGCAGTGGGTAGGCAATTTATAGTAGATTAGCTGGGAAGAAAACACGAAACATTTTAGTTTTTTCTTGTCTTGATCCTCCTGCAGAACATTGCTGCGAATCAGGGAATGGGTCAGTCAGGGAATGGGTCAGTCAGGGAATGGGTCAGTCAGGTAATGGGTAAGTCAGGGAATGGGTCAGTCAGGGAATGGGTAAGTCAGGGAATGGGTCAGTCAGGGAATGGGTCAGTCAGGTAATGGGTAAGTCAGGGAATGGGTCAGTCAGGGAATGGGTCAGTCAGGTAATGGGTAAGTCAGGGAATGGGTCAGTCAGGGAATGGGTAAGTCAGGGAATGGGTCAGTCAGGGAATGGGTCAGTCAGGGAATGGGTAAGTCAGGGAATGGGTCAGTCAGGGAATGGGTCAGTCAGGTAATGGGTAAGTCAGGGAATGGGTCAGTCAGGGAATGGGTCCGTTAGGAATAGGTCAGTTAGGAATGAGTCAGTCAGGTAATGGGTCAGTCAGGAATGGGTCAGTTAGGAATGGGTCAGCCAGGGAATGGGTCAGTCAGGTAATGGGTCAGTCAGTAATGGGTCAATGTCAGTCAGGGAATGGGTCAGTCCTTGTCTATCTATCTATCTGTCTATCTATCTATCTATCTATCTATCTATCTATCTATCTATCTATCTATCTATCTATCTATCTATCTATCTATCTATCTATCTATCCATCTATCTATCTATCTGTCTATCTATCTATCTATCTATCTATCTATCTATCTATCTATCTATCTATCTATCTATCTATCTATCTATCTATCTATCTATCTGTCTGTCTATCTATCTATCTATCTATCTATCTATCTATTCATGTCTAGCAAACGAATTTTCTTGATAGAAAGTTTCTCAACGCACGATTCATAGTTCCTTCGGTTCCTTAAAGTAGATTTTAATTGAAGTGAATGCTGTGCCAGCTAAAGCTTATATTTTTGTAATCACTCGAATTTTATGGCTCGGATTTAGCAGCAGAAAAGGTCATAATGAAAAACACTGTGTTGAAGGCCCGGGTGTATCCTGCCCAAAGTTTGGGATTCTTAATTGGAAGCGTCTGCCAGCCTCTACGTGCGTTCAGAATTACAATTTCGGTCGTCAAAAAAATACTTTAGCCCCACTTGCGGGCAATAAAAATGTCTTGCATTTTTAGGACACCACCTGAAGCGCGTGTGCAATCCTTAAGTAGTCATGGAAATCCCATATTTGGGAGCTTAATGATGTCTAGAATTCCCTGTCAAGGTGAAATCGAGAAGGTTTATAATAATGCCATTACTGGTTTGCTAGGTCTGTCAGGTACCTGACCTAGCTTTACTTTTCTGTTACATTTTTATTATCCATACAACTTTAGTTTAGAAACTTTTTGGAGTTGAAAATTACTGAACCGCTAAATATATTAAAAATCAGAAAAAACCCATTCAAAATCCACAAAACACATTCAAAATCCCCAAAACCCGTTCAAAATCCCCAAAACCAATTCAAAAGCCCCAAAACCCATTCCAAATCCCCATAACACGTTCAAAATCCCCAAAACCCATTCAAAAGCCCCAAAACCCATTCAAAATCCCTAAAACCAATTCAAAATCCACAAAACCAATTCAAAATCCACAAAACCAATTCAAAATCCACAAAAACCAATTCAAAATCCACAAAAACCAATTCAAAATCCACAAACCCATTTAAAAGTTACAAAACCCATTTAAAAGTTACGAAACCCATTTAAAAGCCACAAAACCCATTCAAAAGCCCCAAAACCCAATTCAAAATCCACAAAACCTATTTAAAATCCACAAAACCCATTTCAAAGTTACAAAACCCATACGAAATCTGCAAAATCCACAAAACCCATTTAAAATCCACAAAACCCATTTAAAATCCACAAAACCCGTTCAAAATCCCCAAAACCCGTTCAAAATCCCCAAAACCCGTTCAAAATCCCCAAAACCAATTCAAAAACCCCAAAACCAATTCAAAAGCCACAAAACCCATTTAAAGTCCACAAAACCCATTTAAAATCCACAAAACCCACTCAAAAGCCCCAAAACCCATTTAAAATCCAGAAAACCCTTTTAAAATCCACAAAACCCATTTAAAAGTTACAAAACCCATTTAAAATCCACAAAACCCGTTCAAAATCCCCAAAACCCGTTAAAAATCCCCAAAACCAATTCAAAAACCCCAAAACCAATTCAAAAGCCCCAAAACCCATTCAAAAACCACAAAACCCATTCAAAAGCCACAAAACCCATTCAAAAGCCACAAAACCCATTCAAAATCCCCAAAACCCATTCAAAATCCACAAAACCCATTCAAAATCCACAAAACCCATTTAAAATTTACAAAATCCATTCAAAAGCCCCAAAACCCATTCAAAATCCACAAAACCCATTCAAAATTTACAAAACCCATTCAAAATCCACAAAACCCATTCAAAATCCACAAAACCCATTTAAAATTTACAAAACCCATTCAAAATCCACAAAACCCATTTAAAATTTACAAAACCCATTCAAAATCCACAAAACCCATTTAAAATTTACAAAACCCATTCAAAATCCACAAAACCCATTTAAAATTTACAAAACCCATTCAAAATCCACAAAACCCATTTAAAATTTACAAAACCCATTCAAAATCCACAAAACTTATTTAAAATTTACAAAACCCATTCAAAATCCACAAAACTTATTTAAAATTTACAAAACCCATTCAAAATCCACAAAACCCATTTAAAATTTACAAAATCCATTCAAAATCCACAAAACCCATTTAAAATTTACAAAACCCATTCAAAATCCACAAAACCCATTCAAAATCCACAAAACCCATTCAAAAGCCACAAAACCCATTTAAAATTTACAAAACCCATTCAAAATCCACAAAACCCATTCAAAATCCACAAAACCCATTCAAAAGCCACAAAACCCATTTAAAATTTACAAAACCCATTCAAAATCCACAGAACCCATTCAAAATCCACAAAACCCATTTAAAATTTACAAAACCCATTCAAAATCCACAAAACTAATTCAAAATTTACAAAACCCATTCAAAATCCACAAAACCCATTTAAAATTTACAAAACCCATTCGAAATCCACAAAACCCATTCAAAATCCCCAAAACCCATTCAAAATCCACAAAACCCATTTAAAATTTACAAAACCCATACGAAATCTGCAAAATCCACAATCCTTTTGAGACTCTTTCCCTCTTTCGAGTTACTCAAAGTTAGCGAGCAAAGTTGGTGTTAACAAAGACAATAGACTGAGTTGGGGTTCGTGACAACCCAGAATCTATCTCTTCAAATTCGCTAATTTCGTGATATATTTAGAAATCACGCCTATCAAAGTAACCTGACCTCGAACCCAGAAAAAGGCGAGTGACATTTTGGCCTCATTTGTGGCCATGGAGATCTGATAAACGTTGATGATGCAACACAGTCGCCATGATTGATGGCCGCCGATAAGAAGCATAGTGGAAATGGTTTTTATTTTTTATATAATTCCTGCTCAAAGCCTGATGGAGTGGTTGATTCGCTTTGCTACAATTATAGAAAAAGGCTCATTAATTTTTTATAATCCTTACAAAACCTCACGGACCAGGGTTAATGAGTGATCTTTGTTGCGATCTTGTTTCAAGAGCTGTTGAGACACGATTGCTACGGAAGCAGTTATTATAGTTAACGGGCTTCCTCTATCCTCAAACTGAGCTTAGTAATTACTTTTTTGTCCTTCATTTTGGATGTCGTGTTACCATGATTTGACAATCTGTCATTAAATTTCTAGATGCAATGTTGCCATTCAAAAAAACTATTTTGTTTAATAAAAGATTAATTTGATGCCTAAAAATCGTGTCTAATTACTAAAATCATATATTGATTACTGAAACTGTATTTCATTACTGAAATTGTTTTCTGATTACAAAATTTATTTTGCTGATTACTGAAATGGTTTCTGATTACTGAAATCGTTTCTGATTACTGAAATCGTTTCTGATTACTGAAATGGTTTCTGATTACTGAAATAATTTCTGATTACTGAAATCGTTTCTGATTACTGAAATCGTTTCTGATTACTGAAATCGTTTCTGATTAATTAATTCGTTTTTCTGATTGCTGAAATGGTTTCTGATTACTGAAATCGTTTCTGATTACTGAAATCGTTTCTGATTACTTAAATCGTTTTTCTGATTGCTGAAATGGTTTCTGATTACTGAAATAGTTTCTGATTACTGAAATGGTTTCTGATTACTGAAATAGTTTCTGATTACTGAAATAGTTTCTGATTACTGAAATAGTTTCTGATTACTGAAATGGTTTCTGACTACTGTAGAAACTGATAAAATCGATCGGAAATCCAAAAGCAGTTAAATGCAGGCAGCACCCATGAGCAGCCATCCATTATGCTATTTTATATCCACTTTCATCACAGACCAACAATCCCTGACTAGCCATTTGACATTGGCACTGCTTGATGGGCTATTCCCTGCACCCACCCCAGGCCGCAGAACCCTGCACCACCATCCCAGACAGTTGCAGAAAAACTCCACTTCACAAGTAAAGGAAACAAGCTTGACATACTGCAATGTAGCATTCAACATTAACATAACAGATAGATAGGGCGCGCCAACCCATCCGCCAATGTCTAGCAGCTCACGACTGGGCTCCACCCACCGGCTCCCTCCCCAACAACCACCCACCTAAGCCTCCCCAACCCCTCCTGTTTTCGGAACAATTATCGAGACTAGAGGTTACAAGGCAGGGAGAGACAGGGGTAGAGCAGTGGCTGGTGGCTTGCTAGACTGCCTGCCGCCATGCCTGGTGCCGCCGCCGCAGCCGCCGCCGCCGCCGCCGCTACCGCCGCCGCCCCACCTCATAGGTCCAGGTCCAATGCCTTCAAACCCAAACCCTTGTCATGTGAAGAGCATACAGGCACGCGGGCCCTCTGTCTGTCTGTCTGTGTGTGTCTGTGTGTGTCTGTGTGCGCGTGTGTGTGGCGACAGTCAGTCGGCTTTTGATGCCAATCTCTTCTTAGTCTAACCCCGTGCACCCTTCTACATGCCTTGAAAACCTGCCACCGTGCATAGTCCGTGCAATGGATTGGTCGGTTCAAAAAGGATTTTTTTGGCACAAGCCTTTTTATATACCATTTATTCATATATGGTTACAAGCTACTGCTGAACATGACCGGGTAGTGTGCGCGTTCCAGTGGTAGCCCCATGGACACTCAAGCACGCTTCTAAACTGAAATAATTATAGAACACAGATGCCTGACTACTGCGGGCCTCTCTGTTGTGTCTTTTTTTACTTCCGGGGAACGAACAAGCGACCATCCGATGGGGGGAGAGCCGTCGTTCTTTTACTACGTTTTCTCCGTCGTTCAATATTTTTTTAGCTTCGTGCGCATCAAGGGAACACTCAACTTTCTAATTAGCAGTCTTTGATTACTACTCTGATTTATAAGTAGTATATTTTCAAACTGGCAATTTAGAAATTCATACAAATTCTTTCTTTTTTTCTAATTTTCCTGAAGTTGCACCAAGGCCCCTGACCTCGATTCCGTGGCAAGGCCACATTACTTAGGGGCTTGTCTTACAATTTAGGACATTGCCTCCAAGGCACAGCGCGAGCGTAAGCTGCGTGAGAAAGTCAGGGCAGATGTACACACCTGTGTGAGTGTGTGCCTGCGTACAGTATCTGTGTGCGTGTGTGCTCAGGAGTCAGTGTCTACGGGATAGTTTGAAGCTACTAAACTCAATACTGCATGTTGTTAAAGCAATCTTTACAAATTGTTCTACTTTAAGTAGAAAGATAAGGACATTTTAGGACAGGTATTTACAAAATTTCACAGGGTTTGTTTGAAGTTTTTGAAGGAGTTTTTGCAACTTTCGTGTAGTTTTAGCAACAAATACTATTGTGAGTAATAAATGTTGAAAACTGACATATTTTTTGCCGAAAAAATGGGTGGGATCACATTTAGGCAATTTATTAATTTTCTGGTTGCAACTTCAACAACACAGTAAGATTTTCCAACCGCTATAGAGTTATTTCAAGCGTCGAGTGTGTAGTTGCAGAATGCAATATCTTCTGGAATTCAAAATTTAAAATCTTGTGCAGCTGCTATGCAAAGCAAGGGTGTGTGCGATACGCATGGGCCTGACACAAGCAGCAGTCACAAACACAGCCCGCCCCCAACCCAGCCGCGAGAAAATTAGTTTTTCCTTTAACCATTGAACTGGCAATTTAGTATACGTTGATTCATTTTCGGTTCCTCACTTACAAGGAAGCCACGCGGGCCATTCTGTTGCCATTCTAGACGCCAACAAACCAAACTTCTGCTTTGAAATTATTTCTTCGAAAAAGCGTTCAGAAGGGACACTTACTAGAAGTTGAGCCTTGGGGGCAGCATCAGCAGCAGCAGCAGCAGCAGCAGCAGCAGTGGCAGTTGTTGAAAAAGTGTTACTCTCAGTTCTCCAGCCCCCAGTTTTGCCACTTCATTGTACGCCTATATCTGTTTAAGAATGAGCCAGTCGAAACGCCTTTAAAGCTTTAGATTCTAATCAGAATGTTTTGTCTGCAGCCGTTGCATTTGATCGTCAGAGATAAATAATAAATCTACATTTTCTTTCTCTATTTCTCTATTTCTGCGTGTGACTTCCACAAAATTCATGAGCGAGAAGAGGATCTTAGAGATAATGATAGACAGGCTTAGAATCATAACTGTGAGATGCAGAATCGCCTACCTATGGATAGTTTTTCTAATCGCTAGACCTAATCTAGTCTCTATGTAAGCATTTCTTGTTCATTTCGATCTCTATTTCAATTCCCGCTGATGTGGTTTAGCTCGAACAGCTATAGCCTTTAGGCTAGTCAGCTGTTGTGTATATGTCTATGCTGCTGCTGCTGCTGCTGCTGCTGCTGCTGTTTCTGCGTGTTCATGAAGTCTCTCTGTCTGGACTAGCTAGGTATATAATAATAGTTAAAACAGTAACAATACTTATAACAATAATAATAATATATACCGTCGGTGAAAAAATTCAGACACTGGTCCTGATATCACCTGAATATAGTGGGGCCTGTGTTGCATAATCTAATAACACTACAGCTGGCCCCAATGCCTCCCCTGCTAATCTTTCCTGCTAATCTTCTCTCTCGCTGCGTCCAGTTTGCAGCTTTTGTCGCCCAGATGTTTCTGGGCCTGGGCTCCACATCCGTGCGATGAGCGCTGACTTCCTGAACAGGGGAAAATGTGTCCCAAAATCCCCAGAAAATCTCCCAACACAGTCCAGAAGAGCCGAACTGCACTTCTGTAAGCTTAATTCCCGCTTTTCCTTTCTAACACAGATGCTCCTGTCAATTGCTTCGAAAAACGGACTTCCTCTTTTTTGGGGGGGGGATTTTTTGAGGATTCTGGATATTCTTGTGGTCCCAATCCCACTCTGAAGGTTGGCACCCAGGCACGATGTCTAGGTGGGGAGTTACGAGAAGTTTTAAAAAGTTTTACTGCGTGAGAAATCCGCATTGGCAAGGCCACCCCCAAAAACTGGTTCTTTGTTACATTTCCAGTCTGTGCTTCGATGCTCTGTGCGAGTTAAAGGCAATAAATTATTTTACACACAGCTTTTCAGTTTCCATTTGACGTCTGTGCCGGGCCAAACTTAAACCATTTTAGCACATTTTAATTCCTGTTTTTTACTTTAGTGCCTTTGAACCAGACTGTGTATTGTTTAGGTTGCTTTGACTGCGATTTAAAGTCCATCTTGGCCCTGTCACTGTCTCATCTCTCCCGTGTCTCATCTCTCCCGTGTCTCATCTCTCCCGTGTCTCATCTCTCCCGTGTCTCATCTCTCCCGAGTCTCATCTCTCCCATGTCTCATCTCTCCCGTGTCTCATCTCTCCCGTGTCTCATCTCTCCCGTGTCTCATCTCTCCCGTGTCTCATCTCTACCGTGTCTCATCTCTACCGTGTCTCATATCTCCCATGTCTCATCTCTCCTCTGTCTCATCTCTCCTCTGTCTCATCTCTCCTCTGTCTCATCTCTACCGTGTCCCATCTCTCCCGTGTCTCATTTCTCCCGTGTCTCATCTCTCCCGAGTCTCATCTCCCCCGTGTCTCATCTCTCCCGAGTCTCATCTCTCCCGTGTCTCATCTCTCCCCTGTCTCATCTCTCCCGTGTCTCATCTCTCCCGAGTCTCATCTCTCCCGAGTCTCATCTCTCCCGAGTCTCATCTCTCCCGTGTCTCATCTCTCCCGTGTCTCATCTCTACCGTGTCTCATCTGTCCCGTGTTTGATCTCTCCCGTGTCTCATCTGCCCTGTGTCTTATCTCTCCCCTGTCTGTCTCATCTATTTCCTGTCTCACCTTTTCTCTGTCACCTATCCTATTCTCTCTCTCACCTATCCAATCTCTCCTTTGTCTCATCCCTCCCCTGTCCCCTGCTGTTGCTAGCCGATTATGACCATTCTGTAGCTTCCTCTTTATTCGATAAGAAAACAGGCAATTTCTTTCAAGTTAATAAATCAAAGTTTAAACTCGCAACTTTAGACAGACAAGCGAGCCAGTGGAGCTGTAAAAAGTGGCGCCGCTTTGGGTGGCTTGACAACAGGCGCACAAAGAAAGGCGCTTGGATATTGTGCTACTGTTGCTTCTACCGCGTATAGTAAAGGCGGTGGTACAACTATAAGCAGCTATGGAACTTTTTATTAACAGCAGGCTAGACAGTGACTGTATGTACTAATTTGATAGCTTGGTAATAATGGGGAGTTTAACATTTATTAACTCCAACGGGAGACAGACGGTAGAAAGGGCTTGGGCTGAAGAACACGAAACGGGGTCCCCTGAGAGACTTTGCCCATTCTGCTTGCGGACTCCGGCAATGGAAAGATTGATGATGTTTCTCTAAGCCCTCCTAACTCCTATAGTATCTGAGGAAAAATTTGCTTTAGTGGTCAGTGCGTCCAGATTCCCCTGGTCTTCGCGCGATTGGTTAGAGACTTGGAGCCAAAAGAAGAGAGAGAGGAAAAAACTGCATTGGGAGACGTTGCAGCAAAGTGAAGTCAGCGAGCTGGGGTGGGTGCTGGCGACACTTCTGGATGGCTGGTTAAGGGGCTGTGTAGGAGCAGGCGCGAGGATTGTTGTGGATTTCTGAAAAGCTCACAATAAGACTTCCTAGCGCAGCACAATGCTCTCCTACCATTGGTTGGACTCCATAAAGGCCTCCCCAACTGCCAATCCGCCAAAGCCATTAGAAAAGACCCTTCAGTCCTGATCGCTTCACGTCTTACAAGTCTGGTTATTAAGAAGCTACAACACACGTAGAACACCCGTTTAGCTTTCATAGCCCTGCAGCCTTTGTGACACTCAAGACTAGCTCAACACAGGTCAGAGGGAGTGAGAAAGAGACAATCTAGCTAAGAAAGACTTAGAAACTAGACGAAGGACAAGCCATTGTCTGCAACCTGACTACTGTGTGTGTCGGTGTAAATTCGAGACAAGACAGACAGCAAGAAGCTTAAATTGATACTTGCAAGCCGAACTAAGCAATAGTATCGAACAGCAGGAGTCGAGCGGAAGCATTCGGATACGTTTTAGAGTCAGGCCGCTCGCTCGCTGGCTCCATCGTCATTCGCTGGGAACGTCAGCTTATAATCCAACAGCAGCAGGCAGGAAGAACCCCTAGAAAACTTTTGAAACCCGAGACCAAATAAGGCCCAGTTATAGGACGACACACAAAAAACTGGAATAAGAAGTAGGAGAATAGGCAACTGCCCGTACATCCAAACACCGCCAGACCGTAGGGCCAGCAAACAGCTGTGACTATTGAATACTCAGTTCAGCCAGGTTGAAGTCCCAGACACGATCAGCATGTTGAAATCACTGCAGCCAGTAGTTATCGCCGTAGTCCTCAGTTTCGTCAGTGTCTGCTCCAACTGCTGGGCGTTGGAAAACATTTCAGGCGACCAGGTGCCAGAAATCAGCGAACACGAAGCTACTCTACCGTCTGCTCCGAAGATCTCTACACAGCCGCAGTCTTTGTACTATGCCTCGTTGAAGACCCCAGCCGTGATTGAGTGCACCGCCGATCATTCATCCTACGTCACCATCCACTGCAACGGCCGAGTGCTCAATCGCAAGGTGGATGTGCTGTCTGATCATGAGCAGACTGGGCGGCAGAAATTCTCCGTGCCAATCGAGTTCACTGAGGTTCAACAATGGTTGTCGTCAGTAGCCGACGGTGGAGCTGCTGAGTTCTACTGCAACTGCGAGGCCTGGAACCAGATGCCGGAGCTGAGTAACACCTACCGCAAAGTGGTCAGCCGGAGGGCGGTAGTCAGGCTAGCTTGTGAGTTGGGGCTTCTTATATAATGACATCTGTCATTTTGTACATATCCTGTGTGCGGCATGTTCAGTGTCTGGTTCCAGTAAACACAGGGTCAAAAAGCAGTTAGAATGTTGTGAAATTAGCTTGCAATGCTGACTAATTCTTAATGAGGGGTTGTGACTAAAGTGCGCTTGGCTGCCTAGAGATTTTCTCGGTAATTTAACCTGCCACCTGACGCAAACACCTGAGTGAACTAAATGAATTGAAAAATATGCAGCCAACGAAAATTACTGGCCAAAATTCAGTCTGATAGGTAAATTGCGTACATCTGCAGCTACCTGCCCGCTTCGCCAAATCGACAATTTCGAATCAAGAATTGTTCAACAGCAATGTCTCACTGGCAGACAGTCCGGTTCGCTGAAACGTCGCAATTTCAATCCTATATTGTGCCAACCGAAAGCCTAGTTGGTTAAATTAAATCAGTTGGTTGAATTCAATCAGTTACACTATGCGATGGTTTTGCATCCAGTTGGACTACAAAGAATTGTATAGATGGAATTTGAAAAAAAAATCGATTCATTCCCCACAAAAACGGTTTGAAATTTAAGTAAATCGCGTGCTTTTAGGGTTTTTATGGTGAAACGCGGCGCGAACACATCTTATTGCTTCACGGTTCAATTGTGAACAGGCCTCAAAGCACAGCTTCGAGGGCTGCTGTTTAACGCAGCTCTGAACAATAACTTCACGCTCCGTGCACCTCAAATAAAGTATGCCTATAGCTATATTATTATGATTATTCTCACGGAGGAAGCAGTGGCACAGATAGCAGGAGTAGCATGAGCTCCGTCTGGGTGAGCACACGCATCACTGCAACCCTGTGACGCCTGACTGCATCGGTGGGGTCTGCTATATAATTATTATCGCTATAAAGACAGACTGTTAAGTTGGAGGCACAGATCGAAATACAGACTAGACTGGCTTCAAGAGAAAGGTAGGGATAGGCAGTTGAGTAAAAAATCGATGATGAGCACGGTTCGTGATTCCCCAGTCAGTCAGCCTTCGAAATCTCTCAATGAAAGAAAGAGAAAAAAATCAGAGCTTTGAGTCAGTAAAATCTGCGAGTTGCTCTTTGTTTGCTTGTAATCTGGGGGTAGGCTTCATAGTGTTCTCAGAACTAGGAGTGGATCTCATTAGATTCAGAATCTTGACAAGGCCTACCTACCGACTGACTCAAGCACCTTATCCCAAGCTAGTTCTCTATCTCTCTATCTAAAGTGTTTAATCAAAAACATTCTGAGCAGGGAGAGTAGAGAAAGTTAGAATGTAAAATGAGCATCTGACATGTGAACTCATGGTACTATTAAGCCATTGTAAATGCAATGGACCTATAGCTATAGCATTCCCTATCCTGTGAGCAAACACTTCAACTTGTCCCGCCTAACTGTGCTCACATACCTACCCCCCCAAACCCATGAGCAGCCGGATCGGGGGCCGCACAGTTTTTTAAGCTTAGAAGAAGTCAAAGCCAACGTCGAGACACGATTTAGTTGTCTTCAAAATTCTTGAATAGTCTGACAGCCTGACAGCGGACAAGGGGCTTACAATGACTAAGGAATAGCGAATGAAGAGTGCACAAACTCAAGCTCTGTACATGCCTGTCTTGAGTTAAATCTCCTATTAGCCCTAAGCTTATAGCCCAATCTGCGGTTTTCTGCTTTTCAAACAAATAAAAGACAGACTATTTTCAGCCCATCTAGTCCATTGTATAGGGAGCTATGATTCTCTGTCTCATTACAGTGCGAGATACTGGGTGTTAGCTTGCGATCAGACACACACACACACAAACAATTCACAGTATGTCTGGCAATTGTCACAATCATAAAAAATACAGAACTCCTAAATTCATTGTCACAGCGGCACTGTGTCACAGTCGTTGTATTTGTAGCTTGTTCTGGTATTGTAGTGAAATGCTTAATTCTCGTAACACGAGCTAGCTATGTGTTTCATTGTGCCTAGTTAATGCTACTGCTGCTGCTGCTGCTGCTGCTGCTGCTGCTGCTGCTTCTGCTGCTGCTACAACACCAAATATATTTAGGCGTACGAGTGTGAGCTTGTTGGCTAATTAGATCGACTATGCCACACAATAGATTGGCACCCATTTCGTAGTTTCTCATTTCTGTCTCTACCAAGCAAGCATTGTCATTTCTGCCTGTCTCTGTCTCTCACTACTTACTAATTGACACAAAATTATTAGAAAGTTTTTACACTTAATTAATAAATATTCCCAACATAGTTTATCTGATCTTTGCCGTTTCAGATTTCGATTCGAATCGTTTTCAATTCGACCCGTTGCCAATGAATGTGTCCAACGGCTCCAGCGTCATGCTGTCCTGCATACCGCCTAAGGGCACGCCCAAGCCACAGGTAAGGACTGCTTTTTTCACGGTAGACATTCGAATCTGGGATTTAGAATCTGGGATTTAGAATCTGGGATTTAGAATATGGGATTTCGAATCTGGGATTTCGAATCTGGGATTTAGAATCTGGGATTTAGAATCTGGGATTTAGAATCTGGGAATTAGAATCTGGGATTTAGAATCTGGGATTTAGAATCTGGGATTTAGAATCTGGGATTTAGAATCTGGGATTTCGAATCTGGGATTTCGAATCTGGGATTTAGAATCTGGGATTTAGAATCTGGGATTTAGAATCTGGGATTTAGAATCTGGGATTTAGAATCTGGGATTTAGAATCTGGGATTTAGAATCTGGGATTTAGAATCTGGGATTTAGAATCTGGGATTTAGAATCTGGGATTTAGAATCTGGGATTTAGAATCTGGGATTTAGAATCTGGGATTTAGAATCTGGGATTTAGAATCTGGGATTTAGAATCTGGGATTTAGAATCTGGGATTTAGAATCTGGGATTTAGAATCTGGGATTTAGAATCTGGGATTTAGAATCTGGGATTTAGAATCTGGGATTTAGAATCTGGGATTTAGAATCTGGGATTTAGAATCTGGGATTTAGAATCTGGGATTTAGAATCTGGGATTTAGAATCTGGGATTTAGAATCTGGGATTTAGAATCTGGGATTTAGAATCTGGGATTTAGAATCTGGGATTTAGAATCTGGGATTTAGAATCTGGGATTTAGAATCTGGGATTTAGAATCTGGGATTTAGAATCTGGGATTTAGAATCTGGGATTTAGAATCTGGGATTTAGAATCTGGGATTTCGAATCTGGGATTTAGAATCTGGGATTTAGAATCTGGGATTTAGAATCTGGGATTTAGAATCTGGGATTTAGAATCTGGGATTTAGAATCTGGGATTTAGAATCTGGGATTTAGAATCTGGGATTTAGAATCTGGGATTTAGAATCTGGGATTTAGAATCTGGGATTTAGAATCTGGGATTTAGAATCTGGGATTTAGAATCTGGGATTTAGAATCTGGGATTTAGAATCTGGGATTTAGAATCTGGGATTTAGAATCTGGGATTTAGAATCTGGGATTTAGAATCTGGGATTTAGAATCTGGGATTTAGAATCTGGGATTTAGAATCTGGGATTTAGAATCTGGGATTTAGAATCTGGGATTTAGAATCTGGGATTTAGAATCTGGGATTTAGAATCTGGAATTAGAATCTGGGATTTCGAATCTGGGATTTCGAATCTCGGATTTAGAATCTGGGATTTAGAATCTGGGATTTAGAATCTGGGATTTAGAATCTGGGATTTAGAATCTGGGATTTAGAATCTGGGATTTAGAACCTGGGATTTAGAATCTGGGATTTAGAATCTGGGATTTAGAATCTGGGATTTAGAATCTGGGATTTAGAATCTGGGATTTAGAATCTGGGATTTAGAATCTGGGATTTAGAATCTGGGATTTAGAATCTGGGATTTAGAATCTGGGATTTAGAATCTGGGATTTAGAATCTGGGATTTAGAATCTGGGATTTAGAATCTGGGATTTAGAATCTGGGATTTAGAATCTGGGACAAAAGGATTTGGTTGTTATTGCCCCAAAACAGAGTAGACTGAAGTACTTTTCTAACAAGAGACCCAGTCAGTGACGGCTGAGGTGAGAAAATTAGCGACAGATTTCGAAGTCCCGCTGAGAGTCTTTTAAACTATCCTAAAAAACTAGGAACAAAGAAGGCTTAGAAGATCCTATAATTACTCACTGCCACCACAGTGGGGGTAAGAAATTATCGAGCTTTATTTTGTCCCATTGTCCCTTTTGAACACTTTGCACCGAAGAACACCTCAGCGGGGTGCCCCAGACATTTCCACTCAACTCACGGCTCAGACAGGGAACAGGGAATACTGTTATTAAGCAAGACTAACAATTATCACAGACAACAATTAATAATAATCGGCAGGTGGGGGGCTGCACTGACAGGTGAAATGATGGTCCATCCTCAGAGGGACATTATTATTGCATCATTCGCAAACTCAACGGGCGGGCGAACTAACTAAAAGTGTGGACAGGATTTCTAGATTAAAATCTATTTTCAGTTTTTCATTTGTTTAAAACGATTTAATTGACAGGTGAAATGGTTGAAGGATGGTCAGCCGGTTGATATGGTCGAATTGGCACATCGGGTCACCCTCGATCACCAGAAACAGCTCATCATCACCCCCGTACTGCTGTCCGACCGTGGAAATTATAGCTGCGTTGCCGAGATACCCGGCCAGCAGCTGCACTCCAAGCCTGCGCTGCTGTGGATTTACGGTGAGTCTAACAGGACTGACTACCTGTCTAACAGGACTGACTACCTGTCTAACAGGACTGACTACCTGTCTAACAGGACTGACTACCTGTCTAACAGGACTGACCACCTGTCTAACAGGACTGACTACCTGTCTAACAGGACTGACTACCTGTCTAACAGGACTGACTACCTGTCTAACAGGACTGACTACCTGTCTAACAGGACTGACTACCTGTCTAACAGGACTGACTACCTGTCTAACAGGACTGACTACCTGTCTAACAGGACTGACTACCTGTCTAACAGGACTGACTACCTGTCTAACAGAATACACTCTTGTCTAACAGGATACACTCCTGTCTAACAGGATACACTCCTGTCTAACAGGACACACTCTTGTCTAACAGGATACACTCCTGTCTAACAGGATATACTCCTGTCTAACAGGATACACTCCTGTCTAACTGGATACACTCCTGTCTAACAGGATACACTCCTGTCTAACAGGATACACTCCTGTCTAACAGGATACACTCCTGTCTAACTGGATACACTCTTGTCTAATAGGATACACTCCTGTCTAACTGGATACACTCTTGTCTAACAGGATACACTCTTGTTTAACAGGATATACTCCTGTCTAACAGGACACACTCTTGTCTAACAGGATACACTCCTGTCTAACAGGATATACTCCTGTCTAACAGGATACACTCCTGTCTAACTGGATACACTCTTGTCTAACAGGATACACTCTTGTTTAACAGGATATACTCCTGTCTAACAGGACACACTCTTGTCTAACAGGACACACTCTTGTCTAACAGGATACACTCTTGTCTAACAGGATACACTCCTGTCTAACAGGATAAACTCCTGTCTAACAGGACACACTCTTGTCTAACAGGACACACTCTTGTCTAACAGGAAACAAAGCTATTCATCTTAGTTTGACCGATAGTTAGGCCCAAGTGACCCCTACACAATATGCAGCTAAAACAGAAACTATTACTGTTACCAGCCAGTAGAAGGGCTAGATTGTAAAGTCGCTTCATCTTCTTAGATGCAAAAAAATTTCCTTGGGTCGAAAAAGGCGATCGATCTGAGGCTCGTGAGTTATTGGCATCGTGAGTTCGCTGTGGCTGCATCCTCTATTCTTAATCCTAGGTGAGATTAAAGGATTAGCCTGGATTAGAAGCATATTCGTCTGGAGTTCTCGCAGCTGGTCGAATATTTGAGTCGACCCTTGGCTGACACTCTCGGTGTACTTTTTTCAAGTATAAGATTTATTGCCCTATAATAACACGGGGCGGCAGTATGATAGGGCTTTAAGAATGCGGCGGATTAAAATGGTCGATTTTGGGAACATGGAAAAAGGAAAATCTTCGATTCCGTCAACATGGAAAATCGTCGATTTCGTCAACATGGAAAATCGTCGATTTCGTCAAGTGGGAGAAATCGTCGATTTTGTCTCCAGGGAAAATCGTCGATTTTGTCTACTAGGAAAATCGTCGATTCTTTAAGCATGGAAAATCGTCGATTTTGTCTACTAGGAAAATCGTCGATTCTTTAAGCATGGAAAATCGTCGATTTTTTCTACTTGGAAAATCGTCTATTTTTTGCATGGAAAATCGTCGATTTTTGTCCACGTGGAAAATCATCGAATTTTTCTACACGGAAAATCGTCGATTTTTCATTCTTGTGAAACCGAAACAATTTGATTCAAACGATATTCTATTAAACACAATGAAATTCAGCGAACGGCAGCTGGTCAGACTGGGCGGTCTGGCGAGCCTGTCATCCCAGCTGCGAATCCGGCACGGCATGCTCACCTGAGTGCTTCGCCAAGAGCTCCGAGCGAAGGCGCAATTGTACCAAGCCGATGTTCGGCGGAAAACCGTGCCAGGGCCAAGCCACGGTTATCGAGGCCTGTGACACAAAATGCACAGGTGAGGAATATTTGCCCAGCCCTATCCAATATTATCTATGTTTAACCTACACTTATCAATCCCAATCCTATTAATCCCAATCCTATCAATCCCAATCCTATCAATCCCAATCCTATCAATCCCAATCCTATCAATCCCAATCCTATCAATCCCAATCCTATCAATCCCAATCCTATCAATCCCAATCCTATCAATCCCAATCCTATCAATCCCAATCCTATCAATCCCAATCCTATCAATCCCAATCCTATCAATCCCAATCCTATCAATCCCAATCCTATCAATCCCAATTTAATATTATCAATCCCAATCCAATATTATCAATACCAATGTAATATTATTAATCCCAATCTAATATAATCAATTCCAATCCTTTTTTATCAATCCCAATAATATTAATCCAAATCCTATATAAACAATCCCAATCCTATATTATCAATCCTTATTTATCAATCCCAATCCTATATTTTCAACCCAAATCCTATATTATCTATCCCTATCCGATATTATCAATCTCTATCATGTATTTTCGATCTCTATCCAGAATTATCCATTTCTATCCATCATTATCCAATGCTTATCTGACATTTGTTCATCCCTCAGTGCACGGCAACTGGAGTCCCTGGAGCTCTTGGAGCTACTGCGGTCTCGACTGTCGGTCATTGCGTCATCGATCTTGCACCAATCCGGCGCCTAGAAACGGCGGCCGGGGTTGCGTCACTAGCGACGGCAGCTCCCAGTCTGCTGGTGACGAAATTCGCAACTGCACGGACGGGCTGTGCAAAAGTGAGTTTTCTAGTTTTTTACTTTCTATCCATGCTTTTTAATCTTTATCCTTCTTTATCCATCACTATCCATCTTTATCCGTCGCTATCCATCACTTTCATCACTATCCATCCTTATCCATCGCTATTCATCTCTATCCATCTCTATCGATCTCCAGCCATCTTTATCCGTAAATATCCATAGAAATTTGCTGTTCTCTTAACAATTCGCAGTTGATTGACGCGCTCAATATTATCCCACTAGCCTTTAATGAGGATTCTATATCTCCTATCGCATAAGTCATGCAAATATAATATTTAGATTTTAGCATTTACTTGATGACTGGCCTTGTTCTACATGTTGAAATAATATTAATAATTGAGTAAAATATATCTTTATAGAGTATCTGGCTATATATGCTGAGTGCAGGGAGTCAAGTAGAAGTGAATATTCTGTCAAAAGCTACTCAAAGACTGACTTCAAAGCATGACTCATTGTGACCCCGGCCGGTGTGGCCAGTCTTGTATAACAAAATTAAAATGCAGCGAGTTTCCTAAAAAACTAAATTAATCAGTTAGCTCGCACAGTGTAGCTGTCATATTTGACATAGCTGGTGCTTTAGGGTTTGCTAACGCTGTTCTTTGAAAACGCTGTTGGTTTGCTTCTCTACATCAGCTTATTGCGCAAATCATAATTTATCCAAGTTGTTTATTCTTGAACTCGAGTTACGAATTCAGAAATTTGTTAAATTTCAGAAGAGGACCCCACACTGCTGATGTATATTAATGGCAATGGACAAGCAGGTGAGTCGTGCCACAGTCACAATCACAAAAGTTTGTATTTTCCATTTGTATAACCACGGGGGTTTTTCAAAGCCGTCCGACTTCAGCATCGTCGAGATATTCAACGATTCTTATCGAAGACAATGGTGAAAATGTGAAAAGTTGATTATCAGTGTGTCGGGACTTCAGGATTTTATAAAATTGATGCGCGTAGCAAAAAGAGTCCTAGAACCCGTAGATGTGAGTCGATGTGAGCATACCTCATCGGCGGGATGGTTGAACCGGAAGCTGCCGTCAGCACACAATGAGCGTCGGTCTTCAATTTTGTGCCATTATTTTTTTCCACTCCATCCATTGCCAGCGCAGACTGCAGAACAGCATTGTAGCCCTGCAAGCTAGAATCACAAATCAGTTAAACATGAATTGGAACACGCAAATTCTTGTACGACGTCATTGTGTCAAGCTTCTGTCCCGTCAAATCTGCCTGTCTATACAGTCGGGTTTTTCTTGTTCACTCTCTGACAATGAGATTCCTTCCGCAGCTCCACCCACAATGGCCGTGCGGTTGAGTCTCTGGAAAACTTTTTCTTATAACATCTTAATGAATGACAGAACACGACCAATATGCCTAGGCAAATTTATGAATAAAATAAAACAGTATTTTGGCTAGACTAGAAAAAAACACAGCAACTTGACTTAAACGAGGCTCCGCGATGTGGCTTGAAGTTATGCTTAGAAAAATGACTGGAAAATTCTTACTTTTTTGTTTTAATTTTTTACTGAGCACCCCCCCCCCTGAGATGACTCAGTGTCTGGCTGAGCCGACGATAAAATAAGGATTATAGGGAGTTAAAGGCAGACAAATTTTTAGTAGAAGATTGCGGTTTATGAGCAGATTAACCTGACTGCCTGGTTGTACCGTTAGTTAAAAATAATAATAAATAGCTCTTACCTCGCATAATCTTGTTCCAATCTCTTAATCGATGTCTAAGACCATATTTTGTTTCTACCCAATTCCAAGTGAGCCCGGATCACGCCTCTAACCTTAACAACCTGGCCATCTACATTGGCCTGTTCGTGGCGGCGTCCGTTGTTGTCACGGTTGCCATGGTGATTGTCTACCTAGTCAGAAAGAAGTCTGCGCCAAGTTTCGCCACCGGTAGGCGGAATTTCCGATGCAGTTCGCATCAACAGCACACAAATGGTGAGTGACAGCTGGGGGAGGCCTAGATTATATATGTTAATTAGTTTTACCACAGACTCGAGCTCTAGACGTATTAACCGCTCTACCACTCACTTCAAGTTGGAGCGAATTTTGTCTATGGCTCATAGATAGTGCCATAGACATCTAACTACAAGCAATATCTGTATCCCGGATAAATAGATAAGCTGCTTAGGGGCAAAATGAGACAAACGGTCGAGGCGCGAACAACTGTCTATGGCTAAATTACCTTCATTTTTATGTATCGACTTTATTTCATGTCGCGCTCGATGTGAGTGTCTAGGGCAAAAACTCATCGTCGAAAAAGGCTCTAACTAGTTTGTTTTATTTTTTGGGGGTGCAGGGGTGAAGACCCTACACTTCAACCATAGACTAAATTTGATTGGTGTGGCATTTTAATTATTGTGACTTATTAATAAATTATATCTAGGCTTATGCCGTTTTAAGAACAGCAAAAAAATTCACGACTCTCACGTAGCTTGGTTTGACTGACTTGCACACTTAATAATTCGATCCTAAGTTAAGCCTAAAGTTACCTGATAAGATTTTTGTGAGCGCTACTTGAGAATAGTTGTGACGTAATCGAAAATCCGACTCACTCGGGCTTAGATCGATAAATAGAAAGAAAGACGAGAACAGAAGTGAAAGTTCCTTCCTACAAGCTTTTAATTCCTTTTAAGAGCTTTGTAAGGGGGGCAATTGGCCCAACAGGTGTTCAATCTCTGGTCCCGTCATTCAATTTTGAGTCCCTCCCAATGAGTCTATGATATTTTCTAAACTGTAATTTCTTAATTCCTCCTCTGTTTCAGTGAACTGTTCCACCGTAAGCTCAAACGACAAGGAAGTTAAGCACACCAACGGTAAGCGATAAATCCATTAATGCCTGTTGCGTAATAGTTTTGATGCACCGAATTTTGGTCTTGTTATCGGGAACGCCAGATCTTTATATTGGAAAAAATAAAAAGCTGCTTTCTAGGAAACCTCATCAGTTGAAGAAAGAAACCAGGTTGCGGGTCATCGATAAGGCCTCCTGATTCTAGATCACTCCCATTCACTCTACCTCTCTCCTAATCACTCTACCTCTCACCCATTCACTCTACCTCTCACCCATTCACCCTACCTCTCACCCATTCACTCTACCTCTCACCCATTCACTCTACCTCTCACCCATTCACTCTACCTCTCACCCATTCACTCTACCTCTCACCCATTCACTCTACCACTCACCAATTCACTCTACCTCTCACCCATTCACTCTACCTCTCATCCAATTCACTCTACCTCTCACCCATTCACCCTACCTCTCACCCATTCACTCTACCTCTCACCCAATTCACTCTACCTCTCATCAGACATACAGACTCCTAGAACAGACATACAGACTCCTAGAACAGACATCGATACCTGTAAAAGACACCTAAGCTATTCTACAATATAAGCAGACTTTTGTACTGAATGTATGATGTCAACATATTCCAACACTACTGACAGTAGCCGCATAGCAAATCGCTGAGTCATCAAAGCCAACTCCATTTTTTCCAGAACTTCTTCTGCCGCCAGAACTAAGCGGCAGCAATGGCACTACAATCAAGAATCCGAACGTGATAGAAATGTCCCAACAGCACGGACCATACAAGCAGCAGCAGCAGCAGCAGCAGCAGTTGCAGCTGCATGCTAGCGAACAATTACTGCCAGTCCACTTGCCAATGTCTTCAACTTTTCACAGCATCACCAACCAGCAGCAGCCTGTGTTTCACTATGCCACTTGCTATGCCAGCAGTCCTGTGGACTTCAGCGGGCGTCCGGGGTCGGCGCTGTACGAGCTGCCTGCCGGGCTTCAGAGCCAGCAGCCGCTGATGCCGCACAGCGCTCGGCCTGAACAGCTGGCCTGGGCTCGAATCGGGGCTGGCGGCGGCCGCGTCTGCTTGTCAGAGACTGGTGAGGCCAGATTCCCTGTCTGTCTGTCTGTCTGTCTGACAGCCAGTTCTGTATCAGTCTGTCAGTCTGTCTGTCTGACAGCCAGTTCTGTATCAGTCTGTCAGTTCTGTATCAGTCTGTCAGTTCTGTATCAGTCTGTCAGTTCTGTATCAGTCTGTCAGTTCTATATCAGTCTGTCAGTTCTGTATCAGTCTGTCAGTTCTATATCAGTCTGTCAGTTCTGTATCAGTCTGTCAGTTCTGTATCAGTCTGTCAGTTCTGTATCAGTCTGTCAGTTCTGTATCAGTCTGTCAGTTCTGTATCAGTCTGTCAGTTCTGTATCAGTCTGTCAGTTCTGTATCAGTCTGTCAGTTCTGTATCAGTCTGTCAGTTCTGTATCAGTCTGTCAGTTCTGTATCAGTCTGTCAGTTCTGTATCAGTGTGTCAGTTCTGTATCAGTCTGTCAGTTCTGTATCAGTCTGTCAGTTCTGTATCAGTCTGTCAGTTCTATATCAGTCTGTCAGTTCTGTATCAGTCTGTCAGTTCTATATCAGTCTGTCAGTTCTGTATCAGTCTGTCAGTTCTGTATCAGTCTGTCAGTTCTGTATCAGTCTGTCAGTTCTGTATCAGTCTGTCAGTTCTATATCAGTCTGTCAGTTCTGTATCAGTCTGTCAGTTCTGTATCAGTCTGTCAGTTCTGTATCAGTCTGTCAGTTCTGTATCAGTCTGTCAGTTCTATATCAGTCTGTCAGTTCTGTATCAGTCTGTCAGTTCTATATCAGTCTGTCAGTTCTGTATCAGTCTGTCAGTTCTGTATCAGTCTGTCAGTTCTATATCAGTCTGTCAGTTCTGTATCAGTCTGTCAGTTCTGTATCAGTCTGTCAGTTCTGTATCAGTCTGTCAGTTCTGTATCAGTCTGTCAGTTCTGTATCAGTCTGTCAGTTCTGTATCAGTCTGTCAGTTCTGTATCAGTCTGTCAGTTCTGTATCAGTCTGTCAGTTCTGTATCAGTCTGTCAGTTCTGTATCAGTCTGTCAGCTCTGTATCAGTCTGTCAGTTCTGTATCAGTCTGTCAGTTCTATATCAGTCTGTCAGTTCTGTATCAGTCTGTCAGTTCTATATCAGTCTGTCAGTTCTGTATCAGTCTGTCAGTTCTGTATCAGTCTGTCAGTTCTATATCAGTCTGTCAGTTCTGTATCAGTCTGTCAGTTCTGTATCAGTCTGTCAGTTCTATATCAGTCTGTCAGTTCTGTATCAGTCTGTCAGTTCTGTATCAGTCTGTCAGTTCTGTATCAGTCTGTCAGTTCTGTATCAGTCTGTCAGTTCTGTATCAGTCTGTCAGTTCTATATCAGTCTGTCAGTTCTGTATCAGTCTGTCAGTTCTATATCAGTCTGTCAGTTCTGTATCAGTCTGTCAGTTCTGTATCAGTCTGTCAGTTCTGTATCAGTCTGTCAGTTCTGTATCAGTCTGTCAGTTCTATATCAGTCTGTCAGTTCTGTATCAGTCTGTCAGTTCTGTATCAGTCTGTCAGTTCTGTATCAGTCCACTTAGACTTTTTTTGTAAAATTTTCATCTTTTTTATCACCTCATGTCTGTATTTCTCTACGGCCGTGAAATTCAGGTCAACGGCAATTCTTAGACGCACATTTTCCCTTAATCATCAAAGAAATTTTCCCAGCACAAATTTTCCATCATAACCAAGTGTGGCTGAACAAGCGAGGTGGGAATCTGCACAAGATTATCCGCTTCATCGATTTCACAATTTCTCGCAGCCATTTCGTGGGTCCTAAGCACGCTAGCCTCGTTACGCAATGCATGCTTAACAAAGAACAAATTGTGTTAGGAAATTCAATGACCCGTGAATTAGCGGGTCCCAGAGTTCAACGCAATGATAGCTGGCGAGTCCCGGGTCAATTGTAGCACAAATCAGGCGTGGAAAGCGCTAAACACGCCTGCCACTTGACAATGCGTGCTTGTTGGGAACATAACGAGGTTGGAACTGCAGAACTGAAGATAGACTGTAGTGGTTAAACAATGACCCGAAACTCGCTCCATTCCAGGTGTCTCTCTGTCCCTGCCTCCCGGCAGTCTAGCGAGCTCCAGCGAAGTCTTCCTCACCGTCTGCTCGGATCCGAGCGATCAGCTGCCAAGCCTGACTGATCGTCAGATACTGCTGTCGCCAGTAGTCACTTGCGGAGCAGCCGCTGGTGCTTCGCGTTTGAGCAGACCGGCGGTACTGACACTGCCGCATTCGGCCTGCCTACGACAGGGCTTCTGGAATGTCACCGTGATGTGCCGCGGCGATAGCGAGATCAGCAGCGGCACCTGGCACGAGCTGCTTCGAGTTGGATGCGAAAGTCAGCAACAGCAGCAGCAGCAGCAGCAGCAGCAGCAGCAGCAGCAGTCTCAACTGTCTGCTCCATCATTTTGTCAGCTTGATCAAAACGTCTGTCACCTGATGCTGCCCAGGTTTGGCAGCTTCTGCCTGGTCGGCCAGTCACTCGAAGGCGGATTCGCCTCCGTTCAGCTTCGCTTGGCTGCGTTCGCGGCGCCTCTGTCCCTTTCAGCGTCCTCCGACTTCAGCCTGCGGTTGTACGTATTGCGCGACACTCCTGACGCACTCGAGCAGGTGATGTCGGCTGAGAGACAGACTGGCGCCAGGCTGATTGACGCTCCGAAGCAGCTGGGCTTCAAGGACTGCGCCGAGCCCCTCTGTCTGGGCATCGAGGAGCTGTCGCTGGGTTGGCGATCCAGGTGCAAACACCAGGAGGTGCCTTTCGGTCACGTGTGGCACGGCCATCAGTCTGGCGGCCTGCACTGCGCATTCAGCTTGGAACACGTGGATCCAACCAGACAGAGCGTGTCCTGCAAGATTGTTGTGTACCAGAACCGGCACTACAACAGCAGACAGGTGGTGCACATTGTCAGCAACAAGAGCGACGTAAGTGTGGATGCAAGTACGCGTTACCTTTGCGAATAATTTGAGGTTTTGTGGCTTAGAAAAGACCCTGTAGCTTTCCAAGAAACAAGTAGAAGCCTTTAAACATATTTGGTAGCTTTTCCAAGAAATACTTCTAACTGGTTTCGGTAGCTTTTCCAAGAAAGCCTGTCAAACTGGTTTCAGTAGCTTTTCCAAGAAAGCCTGTCAAACTGGTTTTGGTAGCTTTTCCAAGAAAGCCTGTCAAACTGGTTTCAGTAGCTTTTCCAATAAAGACTTCTAACTGGTTGTGGTGGCTTTTTGAAGTCTAATCGAATGGGTACGAGCGTATTTAGTAAAATTATTTCTAACAGGTCAAACAGCAATTTAGCAGTTTTATTTTTCTACATGTGACTCTAGCTTATTTAAATTGTATATAGCCTACAGATTTAAAATGTCACTGTACTAATCATTTCAGCTGCCCTGCGTTAACCACGAAGGCAGTCCGGTGTATCCAACCAACGCCATGTTGGATCCGTGCCGTCTGGGACTCCACGTTGACCCGGCACCAACAGTGTTTCGGTGAGGCACCTGTGCTGTTCTATTTGGGCATATTAACCGTAGAACTTATACCAAGGGGGACCCACGGACCATTTTTGTGCTGCACCCAAACGGAGAATTGCAAGCACACGAAACTCAAGAACACGGGCCAACATTTTGTTGCGCGTCTTCTGAAACAGGATTCAAGTCGCCAGCTTTTCAGACCGTCGAGATATTCAATCGTTCTGGCCGAAAGTCGGATTTTTCGCATAAGCGCTAATGAATTTCATATATCCCCTCTACGCGAATTAGCATGTCACCCGAATGTGCTTGCATCATCTCCGTCTTTGGAGGTCACCTAACCTTCTCTAGACTGGACCTTCAAGGGCTACAAAAAGTGGAACTAGGCCACTATGGACACCGTTACGCGAATTTCTCTAATTTCACTGATCAAGCCTAGTTACAAGGTGCAGCTCAACCACAAGACACCATCGCCTAGTCTGTCAAACAATCAGTCACCACCCAGCGCTGTTAGCATGATCGGGCTCTGCAAAAACCTCTGCAAAAACGGGCGGCAAAATGGCTTGGTAGTCTTACTGTTAATTGATGAAAGTCAGTCAGGCTGATAACCTTAGTCACCCTTCGCCAACTGCAGACTGCCCAGTCGTCTGCGCAAGGCCGTCTCTCAGCTGCTGGACGCGCCGAATCCGCGAGTCGGAGGTCACGACTGGATGACACTCAGTCGGATGATGGGCATCGAACGATGCGTCAACTACTTCGCCTGCCAGCCGAGCCCGACCGAGTGCCTTCTGGACCTATGGGAGGCTCGCAGCCGAGAGGAGGACTCGCTAACCCGACTCATCGACAGCTTGAGAGCCATCAACCGGCCGGATGTGGCCAGCTTGCTGGAAGGCGATCTAGATCGATGGCAGTGACGCTGAGAAAATTTTTTATTAACAAAGAGATCAACTTTACCTTCCGATATTTTCGTTTACTAACAAAAGCACCAGAATTTTTATTATACTAGTCTTTGATGTATTGTGTTCGTATTATGGCCTGTTTAAATTCGCGCGACAGGTCTGATTCTAATTAAACAAAATTATATTGTCCAAAGCTTCGCTCATAGCGTGTAACAAAAATGCATACCCCAATCTGATTTTAAAAGTCGATATAGTCAACTTTTATACAACTAAACACTAAAGCATAGAATCGGAGAGTCTATTTTAATCCCACTGTTCTTTCATTGATGTCAGTACCTTTTAAAGTATGCATATTTGTAATTCACCTAAGCATTGCCTGAAACATTGCTGTGAAATTTAGTTACTATGAAAACACAGGAGATAAAACTGTCTGATATTTGAACTAATAAAAAGCTTTAAATCTGTCATTAAACTTAAGGTAGCAAGTGCGTCTCATAGTTTGAAACATTCTTTGTCCGTGCCATATTGTTAATCGACTTGCTTTGTTTAAGTAAAATGAATTTTTTTTTCGGTGTAAAAAATTCAAACTGAATTTCCACATATTCATAATTACGAGTGTTTGTAAATATCGAAAACTAAGTGCACACTCAACATCAGTTCATTAGTTCGATATTTAAGTTTTATTTAAAGTCAATTTTAGTCCCGCTGCATATTTTCCATTTTCCACTAATTTCTGTACGTAATTGATTTATCAGGCAGTCTTTGATTTTGTAATGTTGAACCCAGTCGCTTAATGCTTGCTTTTTATATGTATTTGCTATATGTTATAAGAAATTCAAACAGTAAACATTGTGAAGTCATTCAATGACTTGATTTGTAAATTTATAATTGTTTTTACACCATGTTTAGCGCTTTTATTTAAATAAAAAATTTGAGTGAAGTTTATCTTTTTTTAAATGAAAAATAACGTTTTGCCAAGTCGTGCTTCTTAACAATGATAAAAATATTTGTTTATTTTTTAGTTTAGTTATAACACAACAAGAATCAGATTTACTGACAAATTAAAAATATTTTTTATAAATTATCGAATTCTATAGTATAAGATTCTTTTTTTTTATTTTAAATTTATTAATTTTACAATACACAAACTAGAACGCACACTTTTCAACTATGCGCACATCAAGTTCGCGCTCAAAATACGAATTAAGAAATGTACAGTGTCATAGTTAACATCAGTTTTTTACTTTATCTCACCAAATGTACATTGTACGCATGTATTGATCTAACTAGAGTGTAGATAGTATTTTCTGGTGTATTTGCTTTGCAAGTGGCATAAAAGGCGACTTTGTTTATTACCGAGTTAGTATGATAGAGTTTATCGACCATTCGCAGACCCAAGGCCTCCCTATTCACAGGTCGCCAAGATCAACAGCCGCATTATCTCGTCCAAGTCCGTGTACATCAGCTCTGTCCAGAGCTGAGGCGACTTCTGGCAGCTGCCCCTCTCTTAGAAGCTGACCGCAAGCGTTGCCAGCAGACTTTCTACCACCGGTTGACTGGTTGTTTTCTGGATTACATTCAGTACAATTAGTAAAGCAGCAATGGTTCGAGACTGTGATTTTGCTGAGACACGTGTCTAAAGATTACTCAAAAGAAAATTATTTGTCACGTGATACTTACTCTGCGAGTGCATTCGGCTGAACACTTCAATGCCAGCCAACGAGAGGTCGGGTATCTCTGAAACAATTGTAATTTCACATGCGTACGTTACTTAGTTATCGACGCACGTCATTTTCGGGAGGAGTGAAGGCTTGGGGACTTGTTATGCAATCGGTAGCGCACCCATTTCTGTCCTTATTTACCTGCGCGTACATGTGCACTCTAATTATGCCTTTCTGCCGTCAACCTCGCTTTTTGACCCATTCATTTTTTGCAGCCAAAACCAACGAAGTCGTTTTCTTTAAGTTTTTCATTAATTTTGTGTGAGTCGTATGTGCTCAGGGGTTAGCGGAATGGGTAGAATTGCTTCCTAACTGGCTGCGGGTCGGCCATTAAACCAGAAATACTATGATTGACAAGCCAGACAGCCTTACTTTCCTCCCAGCCGTGTCCGTAGGCAGCCAGCGGGTAGGCCGGCTCGCCGTGCTTCGGAATGTCGAGTCCTTTGATCTCGAACTCTTCGCTGACGCGGAACAGTTGCAGCAGCCGCAGGCAGCCAAATATCACAACAGACAAGCCGGCGGACCACAGGACAATTGCACCAGCTCCAACCAGCTGCCAGAGCAGCGTCAGTCCCGACTGCCGGCTCGGATTGATGAAGATGCCGTCACTGACGCGGAAGAAGGCCACCGAGACGACTCCAACAAAGCCGCCGCCCATGTGAACTCCGACAGCTTCAAGGGGATCGTCGCAGCCGAGTTTTAGCACCAGCCAGGAGAGGGTCAGGTAGGCTAGACTGGCTGCCAGACCGACGAGCAGAGAAGACCAGGGCGGCACCACGTTGCAGCCGGCGCAGATGGCCACCATGCCTTGTTTTTTATAATAGGTGATTGATAATTTTTTGATCTGGAGTAACAATAGTTTCTCTTTCTTTTCTTTCTCACCTCTTCACCTCTTTCTCTAAAACTAATTTCTCAGAAGATTCCTGAATTAGTATAAAGACTAACTCCGCTTTAGAAGATTCTACCATACCTTCAGCAGATTCCATATTCCTTCAGCAGATTCCACATTCCTTCAGCAGATTCCACATTCCTTCAGCAGATTCCTGCAATCCTTCAGCAGATTCCACAATCCCTCAGCATATTCCGACAATTATCCTTCAGCATATTCCACAATCCCTCAGTATGTTCCGACAATTATCCTTCAGCAGATTCCACATTCCTTCAGCAGATTCCACATTCCTTCAGCAGATTCCTGCAATCCTTCAGCATATTCCACAATCCCTCAGCATATTCCGACAATTATCCTTCAGCAGATTCCACAATCCCTCAGCATATTGCGACAATTATCCTTCAGCAGATTACGACAATTATCCTTCAGCTGATTCTACAATCCTTCAGCTGATTCTACAATCCTTCAGCTGATTCCACAATCCCTCAGCATATTCCGACAATAATCCTTCAGCATATTCCACAATCCCTCAGCATATTCCGACAATTATCTTTCAGCAGATTCCACAATCCCTCAGCATATTCCGACAATTATCCTTCAGCAGATTCCACAATCCCTCAGCATATTCCGACAATTATCCTTCAGCAGATTCCACATTCCTTCAGCAGATTCCTGCAATCCTTCAGCAGATTCCACAATCCCTCAGCATATTCCGACAATTATCCTTCAGCATATTCCACAATCCCTCAGTATGTTCCGACAATTATCCTTCAGCAGATTCCACAATCCCTCAGCATATTCCGACAATTATCCTTCAGCAGATTCCACAATCCCTCAGCATATTCCGACAATTATCCTTCAGCAGATTCCGACAATTATCCTTCAGCTGATTCTACAATCCTTCAGCTGATTCTACAATCCTTCAGCTGATTCTACAATCCTTCAGCTGATTCCACAATCCCTCAGCATATTCCGACAATTATCCTTCAGCAGATTCCACAATCCCTCAGCATATTCCGACAATTATCCTTCAGCAGATTCCACAATCCCTCAGCATATTCCGACAATTATCCTTCAGCAGATTCCGACAATTATCCTTCAGCTGATTCTACAATCCTTCAGCTGATTCTACAATCCTTCAGCTGATTCCACAATCCCTCAGCATATTCCGACAATTATCCTTCAGCAGATTCTACAATCCTTCAGCAGATTCTACAATCCTTCAGCTGATTCTACAATCCTTCAGCTGATTCCACAATCCCTCAGCATATTCCGAAAGTCCTTCAGCAAATTTTCACAATCCTTCTGCAGATTCCATAATCATTCAGCAGATTCCTGGAATACTTCAGCAGATTCCACAATTCTATAATAAACATAATTACCAGCCAGTCCGCCGTTGATAGTGCTCAGTAGTGACCAGGTCTTGAATCGCAGCTTCTGTATGGACATGGTTAGAAAGGCCGCGCTGCTGCCACTGAGGCAGGTGTTGACCATCGACAGAGACACGGCTTGTCCGTCTCCGCCCGAAGCGATGGCGCCCTGCGAACCGCCGTTGAATGCCAGAAAGCCGAAGAACAAGACGAAGCCGCCAATAGACACCAGGGGCACGGAGTGTCCGCGGATTTCCCGCGGCATTCCCGTCACCGGGTCAAAACGGCCCAATCTGGGGCGCAAAATGATGGCTGCAACAAGGGCCGCCGAGCCGCCGAGCAGGTGGACAACCCCGGAGCCGGCGAAGTCCTGATAACAGAGGCCCGAATAAAAGATACACTAGTCTGCTGATTTTCATGCCCGACTCAGAAGACTTCAGAACTAAAAAAACTAAAAAAAAGGAAAGAAGGGTCCACTCACGTGATACTTCATCAGCAGGGGTACGCCATCGTCACTAAACGTGATACTCGCTCCCTGAGCTAGCCAACCGTTGGGCGCCCAGACCCAGTGCGTCACAATCGGGTACATGAAACCTGAGACAGTTAGGGTGCATTGGTTTTAATTGGTTGTATACGACGGATGCCGCCTGTTAGACAGCAGTGTCACCTGTTAGACACGAGTGTCACCTGTTAGACACGAGTATCACCTGTTAGACATGAGTGTCACCTGTTAGACATGTGTGTCACCTGTTAGACATGAGTGTCACCTGTTAGACAGCAGTGTCACCTGTTAGACACGAGTGTCACCTGTTTGATATGAGTGTCACCTGTTGTACAGGAGTGTCACCTGTTAGACATGATTATCACCTGTTAGACATGAGAGTCACCTGTTAGACATGAGTGTCACCTGTTAGACATGAGAGTCACCTGTTAGACATGAGAGTCACCTGTTAGACATGAGTGTCACCTGTTAGACATGAGGGTCACCTGTTAGACATGAGTGTCACCTGTTAGACATGAGTGTCACCTGTTAGACATGTGTGTCACCTGTTAGACAGGAGTGTCACCTGTTAGACATGAGTGTCACCTGTTAGACATGAGTGTCACCTGTTAGACATGATTGTGACCTGTTAGACATGAGTGTCACCTGTTAGACATGATTGTCACCTGTTAGACACTCACAGAGCAGCTCACCTGAAATAAGCGCCGAATAGATGAGGTAGCCCACAAACTCGCATCTCTCTGCCACGGCACCGCTGACAATGGTGGCCGCCGTGGCAGCGAACATAAAATTGAACAGCACGTGAGAATATTTCATCGCCGGCAGGCCGCTCAGGGCCCAGTACTTGTCGCCACAGAAACGATTTCCAGGATTGCCGAATGCCAAAGCATAGCCAACCAGGTAGTAGGATAAACCGCCAATAACTGCCTCGGAATTTGTGATTTTAGTGTTCTTATTATCTGGTGCAATCTCGCGCAGTCTGGCCTAATCTGTTATCATGGCATCTATTCTCTACTGATATACTTACTGTCTTGAGATCTATTCTCTTACCAGATCTATTCTCTCTCCGTATCTATTCTCTCTAGATCTATGCTCTCTAGATCTATTCTCTTACCAGATCTATTCTCTCCAGATCTATTCTCTCCAGATCTATTCTCTCCAGATCTATTCTCTCCAGATCTATTCTCTCTCCGGATCTATTCTCTCCAGATCTATTCTCTCCAGATCTATTCTCTCCGGATCTATTCTCTCCAGATCTATTCTCTCTCCGTATCTATTCTCTTCAGATCTATTCTCTCCAGATCTATTCTCTCCAGATCTATTCTCTCCAGATCTGTTCTCTCCAGATCTATTCTCTCCAGATCTATTTTCTCCAGATCTATTCTCTCCAGATCTATTCTCTCGAGATCTATTTTCTCCAGATATATTCTCTCCAGATCTATTCTCTCCAGATCTATTCTCTCTAGATCTATTCTCTCCAGATCTATTTTCTCCAGATCTATTCTCTCCAGATCTATTCTCTCCAGATCTATTCTCTCTCCGTATCTATTCTCTCCAGATCTATTCTCTCCGGATCTATTCTCTCCAGATCTATTCTCTCTAGATCTATTCTCTCTCCGTATCTATTCTCTCCAGATCTATTCTCTCCAGATCTATTTTCTCCAGATCTATTCTCTCCAGATCTATTCTCTCCAGATCTATTCTCTCCAGATCTATTCTCTCCAGATCTATTCTCTCCAGATCTATTTTCTCCAGATCTATTCTCTCCAGATCTATTCTCTCCAGATCTTTTCTCTCCAGATCTATTCTCTCCAGATCTATTCTCTCCGTATCTATTCTCTCTAGACCTATTCTCTCCAGATCTATTCTTCCTACTAGCAGGATCTCGCAGGCTACTCACATGAGTCCAGAATATTCTTGATGAGGATGTTGGTGACATTCTTAGAGCGCACAGCGCCAGCCTCTAGCAGAGCGAAGCCGCACTGCATGAAGTACACAACGATGGCCATTGTGCACAAGAAGAAGTCGTTCAACGACTGGTTGCCGCCATTGAATCTAGCCAGAATCGCAGCCATGCTTGACTCCGTGACTGCTCCAGGAGTGGCGTTTGCTGAGTCCATTCGTCTGCTTTTTGGCCGAGCAATAGATTTTTCGCTTTCAATCAAAATTAGTTGGTTGAGAACAAGAATTTCGCAAATGGGGATAAATTTTGTGTCTGCGTGGGATGGTTTAAATGTCGGTTGAGCAACCATCGATATTAGACCCAATGCGGGCCTAGAGGGTTTCATGTTTCTCTAGTTCAGGTTTTATGATTCAATCTAACCTACTAGATGTATGTACTGGATAAAAATTAATTAAATGTTTCTATCGATTTAAATGACGATGGGGGGCGTTAACCAACTTTTTCATTTCTTCCTACTACTGTCATTATGGTCATTGCTGCATACGGCTTAGGGCCATTATGTCTTAGAGAGAAGTGTTAGACACTATAGACAGTAGTGTCAGAAGATGTTAGACAGTGCTGCTACATGTTAGACAGACGTGTTAGATGTTAGACAGAAGTGTTAGATGTTAGACAGAAGTGTTAAATGTTAGACAGAAGTGTTAGATGTTAGAAAGAAGTGTTAGATGTTAGACAGAAGTGTTAGATGTTAGACAGAAGTGTTAGATGTTAGACAGAAGTGTTAGATGTTAGAAAGAAGTGTTAGATGTTAGACAGAAGTGTTAGATGTTAGACAGAAGTGTTAGATGTTAGACAGAAGTGTTAGATGTTAGACAGAAGTGTTAGATGTTAGACAGAAGTGTTAGATGTTAGACAGAAGTGTTAGATTTTAGACAGAAGTGTTAGATGTTAGACAGAAGTGTTAGATGTTAGACAGAAGTGTTAGATGTTAGAAAGAAGTGTTAGATGTTAGACAGAAGTGTTAAATGTTAGACAGAAGTGTTAGATGTTAGACAGAAGTGTTAAATGTTAGACAGAAGTGTTAGATGTTAGAAAGAAGTGTTAGATGTTAGACAGAAGTGTTAGATGTTAGACAGAAGTGTTAGATGTTAGACAGAAGTGTTAGATGTTAGAAAGAAGTGTTAGATGTTAGACAGAAGTGTTAGATGTTAGACAGAAGTGTTAGATGTTAGACAGAAGTGTTAGATGTTAGACAGAAGTGTTAGATGTTAGACAGAAGTGTTAGATGTTAGACAGAAGTGTTAGATGTTAGACAGAAGTGTTAGATGTTAGACAGAAGTGTTAGATGTTAGACAGAAGTGTTAGATGTTAGACAGAAGTGTTAGATGTTAGACAGAAGTGTTAGATGTTAGACAGAAGTGTTAGATGTTAGAAAGAAGTGTTAGATGTTAGACAGAAGTGTTAAATGTTAGACAGAAGTGTTAGATGTTAGAAAGAAGTGTTAGATGTTAGACAGAAGTGTTAGATGTTAGACAGAAGTGTTAGATGTTAGACAGAAGTGTTAGATGTTAGAAAGAAGTGTTAGATGTTAGACAGAAGTGTTAGATGTTAGACAGAAGTGTTAGATGTTAGACAGAAGTGTTAGATGTTAGACAGAAGTGTTAGATGTTAGACAGAAGTGTTAGATGTTAGACAGAAGTGTTAGATGTTAGACAGAAGTGTTAGATGTTAGACAGAAGTGTTAGATGTTAGACAGAAGTGTTAGATGTTAGACAGAAGTGTTAGATGTTAGAAAGAAGTGTTAGATGTTAGACAGAAGTGTTAGATGTTAGAAGGAAGTTTTAGATGTTAGACAGAAGTGTTAGATGTTAGACAGTATTTGAGATTTAGAAAGTGGAGAAATAAGTTTACATTGAATCCTGTCAATCATATTGCAAAACCCAAATTTTTCTGATATTTTGTAGCCTGTTTCACAGTATATCACAGTTGAAGTTCAGATACGGGTTCGGACCTGTTATTTCCGAATTTTTAATGACTTGAGTACAAATAATCTATGTTGGAATTAATGATGTCTATTCTACGCTCGTATTGGGCTGTTTTCTTTAAAACAAAGAAAAACTATTTAGATCTTAAACGTAAGGCAGAACATATTCTGTCAATCATTTTTCCACCTTCTAGTGATACGAGCTATTTTGCACTAAAAATTTCGCTCCTTAACCCGGAAACATGTGCATGGCTGTTGTGATTTTTAATTAAGAATCAGTCACCCTTTGTAAAAATTTAGAAAACTAATTTAGATTTAGGTGGAACGGGCTTCTTGTTGGCTTTGATGTACTTGAACCCACCCGACTTACGAAATCGATAATCAAAAACTGACAGAGCGAGGAAAAATAGTGACTCGTTTGAAGTTTTTTTTTATATTCTTCTGTTTCTTTGAAATTAAAAATTAAGTATTTTTAGGTCAAGCAAATAAAATTGTGAAAGTACTGACGGTGGGTACTGACAGTGAGTACTGACAGTGAGTACTGACAGTGAGTACTGACAGTGAGTACTGACAGTGAAATCTGACAGTGAGTACTGACAGTGAGTACTGACAGTGAGTACTGACAGTGAGTACTGACAGTGAGTACTGACAGTGAGTACTGACAGTGAGTACTGACAGTGAGTACTGACAGTGAAATCTGACAGTGAGTACTGACAGTGAGTACTGACAGGGAGTACTGACAGTGAGTACTGACAGTGAGTACTGACAGTGAAATCTGACAGTGAAATCTGACAGTGAGTACAGACAGTGAGTACTGACAGTGAAATCTGACAGTGAGTACTGACAGTGAGTACTGACAGTGAGTACTGACAGTGAGTACTGACAGTGAGTACTGACAGTGAGTACTGACAGTGAGTACTGACAGTGAAATCTGACAGTGAAATCTGACAGTGAGTACAGACAGTGAGTACTGACAGTGAAATCTGACAGTGAGTACTGACAGTGAGTACTGACAGTGAGTACTGACAGTGAGTACTGACAGTGAGTACTGACAGTGAGTACTGACAGTGAGTACTGACAGTGAAATCTTACAGTGAAATCTGACAGTGAAATCTGACAGTGAGTACTGACAGTGAGTACTGACAGTGAGTACTGACAGTGAGTACTGACAGTGAAATCTTACAGTGAAATCTGACAGTGAAATCTGACAGTGAGTACTGACAGTGAGTACTGACAGTGAGTACTGACAGTGAGTACTGACAGTGAGTACTGACAGTGAGTACTGACAGTGAGTACTGACAGTGAGTACTGACAGTGAAATCTTACAGTGAAATCTGACAGTGAAATCTGACAGTGAGTACTGACAGTGAGTACTGACAGTGAGTACTGACAGTGAGTACTGACAGTGAAATCTTACAGTGAAATCTGACAGTGAAATCTGACAGTGAGTACTGACAGTGAGTACTGACAGTGAGTACTGACAGTGAGTACTGACAGTGAGTACTGACAGTGAAATCTGACAGTGAGTACTGACAGTGAAATCTGACAGTGAGTACTGACATTGAGTCCGGACAGTGTCTTATTACCTTCATTTCTCTCTGCATAACAGATGTAACTCCCAAAGGTGATTAAGACCATAGATTAAAAGAACGAAAATTTCTTAGAAATTCAATAGTCAGTCATTATCAACTAAACCTGAAGAAGATTATGAATGACGTAGCCTCTAACACCACAAAACAATGGAGTAAGGCTGTCTGTCTGTCTGTCTGTCTGTCTGTCTGTCTATCTCCATCTATCGTCCCAGCCCAATCAGATAAAGTCCCCAATGGATTATCAAAGAGACGACACTGATAGGGGATTTGCGAGGCGGATTAGAAGAAAAAAGGGCCTATAAAAAGTGATTGAAAGATGAAGGCATGGAAGTGCAATTAATAATCACTAGGTTCAGAGCGGGTGCAACAGTTGAAAGGGCTGTGTTTTCGCTAATGAGCACACATCGACTGGACTAAACTGGACTACAGCCTGAATGAGTTGCAACCCCCGTGTACTGTAGGGAGTTGAAATACTGCTTGCTTCATTCACACAAAAAATCTACCGAAAAACTCGATCCTCAGCTGGGACAAAATCTCTAGGAAGTGATTTGCTGTTTGAGTTCACGCGGAGTGCTCTGTTACACCGACTAGGCTGAGTTGGGATTTAACCAGCTCTCCTCACCGACTTAGCTTGCCCCGCCTCTGACAGATTGAGAAGAAAAATTTAACGACCAAAGCTATACAATGGATTCTTTAGTGAGCAATGTCACCCAAGCTGCTGCCGCCATCGCCAACCTTCTGGCGGCTGTGGACGCCATGAAATTATCGCTGAACGATTTCTTCCTCTGCGTCGCCTCCATGATCATCTACTTCATGCAAGCCGGCTTCGCGTTTCTTGAAGCCGGCTCGGTGAGGTCCAAGAATGTCACCAACATCCTGATCAAGAACGCGCTGGATTCCTGTGAGTGACTTGGAATTCGCACATCAGAGTTCTGGAGTGTTGCGTTTGCACTGAACAATGCTGGAAGGCGTCTTCAAAGTCAACATTTGAAAGTCTTTTCTCATTTTAAGTTTCGGAGATAGTGCTTTCAAGCTGAAGGTTCAGGGGCAGTGTCTTCAACCTGAAGGTTCAGGGGCAGTGTCTTCAAGCTGAAGGGTCAGGGATAGTGTCTTCAAGCTGAAGGTTCAGGGATAGTGTCTTCAAGCTGAAGGTTCAGGGATAGCGTCTTCAAGCTGAAGGGTCAGGGATAGTGTCTTCAAGCTGAAGATTCAGGGATAGTGTCTTCAAGCTGAAGATTCAGGGATAGTGTCTTCAAGCTGAAGGTTCAGGGATAGCGTCTTCAAGCTGAAGGTCCAGTGATAGCGTCTTCAAGCTGAAGGTTCAGGGATAGCGTCTTCAAGCTGTACCCGATCCCTGCATTCGCCAGTCATAGGTGCCCTGGCCTACTATGTTTTCGGCTATGCCCTTGGCTACGGTGACCCGTCGAATGGGTTCTGCGGCGAGAAGTACTGGGCCTTGAGCGGCCTGCCATCCGCCAGCTACTCGCACGTGTTGTTCAACTTCATGTTCGCCGCAACATCGTCCACGATTGTTAGCGGCGCTGTGGCTGAGAGATGCGAGTTTGTCTCCTATTTGTTTTACTCGGCGGTCATCACCGGTGAGAACTGTTGGAGCTCTTGTTGGTAGAAAGATAAGTAGATTAAAAAGTAGATAAAGAGTTTGAAACGATGAATCGATAATACATACAAAATAGGTTGTGCTTTTGGGGAGGTCATTGGCAGAGTGGTCTAACGAATTTGCCTCTCGCACCATGGTCCCTGAGCTCGATTCCGCTTCGAGGTCACATTCATTTTGGGCTCGGATCGTGCAATTTACGCCCTTGAGTGAAAGAGATGTACACAACTGTGTGAGAGTGTGCCTGTGTACGGTATCTGTATACGTGTGTGCTCAGGAGTCAGCGAAATGGGCAGAATTGCCTCCTCGCTCGCTGCAGGTCTAGTGTCACCAAATGATGTTCCATTGCCCGCAGTCCTCCTCCAGTTATTATCATTATTAACATTATTATTAGGTGGTTGCTACTATCCAATTTTTCCCTCTTGCTCCTCATCTTACAGGCATCGTGTACCCCATAGTCAGCCACTGGGTCTGGTCGCCGAGTGGTTGGCTACGAAAAGGCATCTCCGTCACCTTCAGCGACGGGGTCGTGGCTGAAACGCGCTTCATGGTAAGTCTCCAGGTAGATTTCGAGTAGGTCATTTCAGCCCCTCCTGGCGGCGAGGGAAATAGCGGAAGAATGGATATCCGGAAATCAGATCTAAAAGGGAGAGCATCGTCACACGAACGTATAATCGCACTAGCAAATAAGACCTGGATCAGGTGGCTAGATTTGAGAGGCCTTAAAGAAGATGAGACGGGACAGATTCAAGACCGGATACGGAAGTGAATTGTCTTGAAATGCATTTTCTTCTGAGCAACATTTTATCGAGCAATAATGAAAGGCCTTCAGAGTGCTCAAGGCTTCCTCTAAAAATGGCGAAAATTGAACTAAAATCTTTGATCAGAGCTTGTCGCTCTTAATGATACTTCCAGAACCTTCTTGGAAATGGACAAAGCCACACAAACAAACTACAATAGACACCATCATCGAAACAAAATATACAGAAACAGAAAGACTCGGCTCGAGATAAAAACTCGACTTTGACTTCAGAAGACACCACCTCTTGAAACACTTTAAAAAACACCACCTTTCGAACCACTTCAAAAGACCTCTCGAACCACTTCAAAAGACCTCTCGAACCACTTCAAAAGCCCTCTCGAACCACTTCAAAAGACCTCTCGAACCACTTCAATAGACCTCTCGAACCACTTCAAAAGACCTCTCGAACCACTTCAAAAGACCTCTCGAACCACTTCAAAAGACCTCTCGAACCACTTCAAAAAGACCTCTCGAACCACTTCAAAAGACCTCTCGAACCACTTCAAAAGACCTCTCGAACCACTTCAAAAGACCTCTCGAACCACTTCAAAAGACCTCTCGAACCACTTCAAAAGACCTCTCGAACCACTTCAAAAGACACCGCCTCAAGAAGACAATCAGCCAAACCCAAATCAAAGGGAGGCCGCTTCTCAACCTCTCGCAGGATTTTGCGGGATCCGGCGTGGTGCATCTGGTTGGTGGCACAGCCGCCATCGCGGCCGCCGCCTTCCTTGGTCCCAGGGTCGGCCGATTCGCCTCCGCACGCGGCCCAGTCGAGGAGATGCGGGGCCACTCCGTGCCGCTCGTGTCTCTGGGCGCCTTTGTCCTGCTGTTCGGCTTTCTGGCCTTCAACGGCGGCTCGCAGGGCTCGATCTCGGCTCCTGGCGATGGCCAGGCCGTGGCCTTGGCGATGCTTAACACCGTCATCAGCGGCAGCAGCGCCGCTGTCATCACGCTGGGTATAGCCAAGTTCCGGCACAAGACCTGGTCACTGCTGAGTATTATCAACGGAGCTCTGGCTGGTATGTGCTGCATGGGTGCGCAATTTTCTTAGAAAAAATTCTCTTTCTACTCATATTTCTAGGAAATCGCTTTGCATTGTCCGCGTGAGAATTCACGAAGTGGTTTCTTAGAAACTGCGTGACGTTTTCTCTTTTTTGAAGAAAACTTGTGCGTAAGAACATTCATATAATTACAATCCAATTGAGTTATCGATTTGATAACTCAAAGAATTAATTTCAAGAGGTTGTAGCCTAGTGGTTAGAGCGTCGGACTCACGACTTGAAGGTCGGGGGTTCGATTCCCGACTCCGCTGGAACAATTTGTGTCCTTTAGCAAGACACTTAACTCTGCATTCCTTCAGTTCACCCAGCTGTTAAATGGGTACCAGCATTAGCTGGGATAATTGAAGGTGGGTGTGGCGTCCCCCAGTCCATGGACTGAACAGTTGTACGCAGCCTTCAGATGCGCCGCGCAATAGCTGCGGCTGTGCTGTCCGCTGCACATCTGCCTCAATTGGGACAGCTAGGTGTAATAAAATATTATTATTGCTTTTGGCTTTTTTAAGATGGGCTCCAGAATTTAGGCTGGTGGACTTAGAAACGTCTTTTGAAGTGTTTCGCAAAGCAGTGTCTTAGGAAGTTCGCAGCGAAGCAGCGTCGTTTGAGTGTTTTGCGAGTCGGTGTCCTTTGAAGTGTGTTGTGAAGCGGCATCATATGAAGTGTTTTGTAAGGTGGTGCCTTTTAGATATTTTGAAGCCGCGTCGTTTGATGTGTGCTCGAGGCGGTGTCCTTTTCAGTGTGTTGCGAAGCTGCGTTCTTTGACGTGTTTTGCGAGGCGGTGTCTTTCAAAGTGTGCTCTAAAGCGGCGTCCTTTGAAGTATTTAGCGAGGCGGTGTGCTTTAAAGTGTGTTGTTAAGCGGCGTCCTTTGAAGTGTGTTATAAGTTGGTGTCTTTGATGCAAAGCAAGAAATGAAAATTCAACTCTGCAGGCATGGTGGCGGTCTGCGCCGGCTGCAATATCTTCAATCCGTGGGCCGCCATCGTTGTCGGCATCCTGGCCTCTCTATCCTACACGGCCTGGTCCAGTCTGGTTGTACGCCTGAAAATTGACGATCCACTCGAAGCTGTCGGCGTCCATTTTGGCGGCGGCATTGTGGGAGTGTTCGCTGTGCCCTTTCTCAACGCCAAGCGAGGCATCTTGATCAACCCCAGCCGACAGTCCGGCCTGGACTTGCTCTGGCAGCTTGTTGGCGCCGCGGCCATCATGTCCTGGTCCGGCGGCATCGCCGTCGTCATGTTCGGCAGCCTGAAAGCCACCGGACTGCTGAGGGTCTGCGAGGAGTTCGAAAGGAAGGGCCTGGACATACCGAAGCACGGCGAGCCCGCCTATCCGCTCGTGGCTTACGGGCACGGATGGGGCGACCGTGAGTGACCTCTTGACCTCTGCGCATCTGTCTGACCCCTGTCTGACCCCCTGTGTCTTACCCCTCTGTCTGACCCTTCTGTCTGACCACCTCTGTCTCAACCCCTCTGTCCTAACCCCTCAGTCTCAACCCCTCCGTCTCAACTTCTCTGTCTGACCCCTCTGTCTGACCCCATGTCTGACCCCCTAGCTGTGTCTGACCCCGTCTGTCATAAACCCTCTATCTCAAACCCTCCGTCTCAACTTCTCTGTCTGACCCCTCTGTCTGACACCCTGTCTGACCACCTAGCTGTGTCTGACCCCTCTGCCTGACCCCCTCTGTCTGTCTGCCACAAAGTGCAGAAAGTCTCAAAAAAGCATTTGAATATTCTTGACTGGTGTTTTTTTGTTTTGCGCGACTTTCTCATCAGACTACTTTCTGTTGCTCGTTAAGAGCTAGTAGTATGCATGCTGCTTGATGAGAATTACTCAAACAGTTAAACAAACGATGATTAAAAAAGACACAAGGAATGGAAAGATTGCTTGCTTTTTTCACTTGAATGTTTTAGATGCACCTGTTAATTCTGTAACTAAACAGCAGGAATTTTACTTACCCTAGCAATAGACACTGAAAGTATGTCTAAATTCTCGCATAGCATGCCAGTGAGTTAATAATTGGCATTGGCCAACTAATAGTCCCAAATTGCACTAAATTTGCATCACAGATTTTTTTACTTAAACTCGTGTAAATCGATCTCTTTGTTTCTCCTAAAAAACCCTAAATTTCAGGACTCAACTGCAAAGGTAGGAATTAAAAGCATTATACTTTTTGTTTGCAGGCTTTTGCACGAAATTGCACTCTAAGAGACAATCAAAAACTTGTTTTAGAGAAAACGCGAATGGTTTCAATTTAAAAAAGTTTAGACAGGCGGTTAAATAAGTAATAGTCTCATATCATTTTCGATTAAAATTAAACGTGTTTTCTGAGGTTTTTTATCACCCTTGTTTTCCAAAAACATCCCGAATATAACATGCAAAAGTTCGCATATTTATCCTGAGATAACATGTTACCGTGTTACAGTTCACCCGTGTTGACAGAGATAGGGTCTAAGAAACAGTAATCGAACATGCGCGACGGTCGCCTAATAGGAAACTCCGAACATGTTCTTTGTTCCGAGAACATGTTCTTTTAAATTAATAAGGCTACTTAATGTATATTAATAAATTAAAAACATGAAGAAAAAACTATGCCTTCGTTGGCATGAGGTCAACAAACAAGACAGTACCCATGTCTAGTATGGTTTATCACACACACATGGTTTAACTCTGTCTTGTTTGTTGACCTCATGCCAAGGAATGCATAGTTTTTTCTTCATGTTATTAATTTATTAATATACATTAAGTAGCCTTATTAATTTAAAAGAACATGTTCTCGGAACAAGGAACATGTTCGGAGTTGCCTATTAGGCGACCGTCGCGCATGTTCGATGTAGCCTAAGAGTCGTCAACACGGCTGTACAGTTACATTATAATTTATTATAAACGTAATAATTAATTATAAATTTAAAACAAAATTTATATTAATGAATACTTTCAGCGGCTTGAAATATAAGTCCAAATACTATAGAAATGTAGAAATGTATAGAAATACTATAGCTATAGAATACTATAGACTGCTATAGAATACTGTAGAATACTATAGAAAATACAATTTATACGTTTGCCTTCACAATTTACTTTCATAGAAATGCTCGCATTCTGTAACACGGTAACATGTTATCGCAGGATAAATATGCGAACTTTTGCATGTTATATTCGGGATGTTTTTGGAAAACAGCCTTCTTTTTTATTTAGTTTTCTAAAACTTAACAATAATTAAAACAAAAAGTAGGCTAGAAATTTTTTAACTTAGTTTTCTAGCAAATCGATTTTTTATTTTTACTACATTTTACTTATTTTTTGTTCTTTCTTAAAACAATCTTAAAACTTAAAGAAAACAAAACGCTCTAAAGGAAAGTCTAGCTCATTAGATTTTTACTTGTAAAACTTCTTTAAGTACACTTAAAGAGGTGTATTTTACATACCCGCTGCCTACTTGGTTAGCTCCCAAATCAAATGACCGATTTTCTTGAAAGTCTAACATATGGATCAAAATTTGGGGCTTTTTTGGACGAACACAGCCAAAAACAACTAACATTGCTTAAGTATAATCCTTCATGGCAAATCCATATTGGTTTTTTAACTTAAAATAATTTTGTGATTTTGGGATTCGGTATTTTGGGAAATACAGAAAAAAAGAAAGCGTGCATGGTCATTTGAATTCCCCGTGATCTTTCGACTGTTTAACGCAGTAAAGTAATTAAAACAAATATTGGCTTTTTAAAACTAGTAGCCCAGCTAAAAAGTCTAAGATCATTTTGTAGAATTAAAGTCAAAAGAATTGCACAAAGTTCAAACCCTCAAAGCACTCTGAAACTGCTAAGATTGATTGATTAATTGACGAATTCATGATTTGTGTTGTGTTTTTTTAGCTGGCATAAAGGTGTCAGCTGAACTTAGCTTTGTGTTGTGTACTCACAATCGAAATTGGAAATGATTGAGCTCACAAGTCATGATTGCTGGTTTTTCTGCTTCCTGTAAATGTGTGATGAATGTAATTATACTCGTAAATTGGCTTATTAGACCAACTTTGCCTTCTGTAACATAAATTGTATCATTTTTTGTACAATATAAAAAAATGTATTTATTTTTATAATTTCAGAAGTTCCAGCCGAACTATCCCTGAGCGGCATTGAAAGCTACGCCAGACGTAGAGGTAAGATTTGTAGCAAACCATAATTGCTACTTATAGAATGCAATTCAAACTACTTATTTATAAAAATTTCTAGCAAGCGAAGCTGATGCAAGAAATCACAATCAGCAGCAGCAGCAAAATGACAAGCCGGTGAACAATCATCACAAGCATCACCATCTGCACAATGACAAGCGCCTGCCAGAGGTTGCGGCAGCCTTCGGCTCCGCTGAGGACAATGGGACAGCGCGTGCCACCACTGGAGTTGGAGCAGCTGGTCGAGAAAATGGCGGCTTCGAGATGGCCGAGCTTTGAACCGCTCACCGTGCAATGACCACTCAATCGATGAGACAGATTTAATTCATGCACAAATTGACAGTTAAAGCTGTAACATTAAGTCTTCATTAAGTTGCATACATTTTTTATAAAAATAATCCTTCGTAAAAGTTGTAAAACGAAGCATTATTTTAGCTATTTTGTTATAACCTTTTCTTCTGATGGATTCTTTAATCAGGCACAAAAATTCCAGTTTCAAAGAACAAATATTTTTTCTGTACATGCTTTTCATTACTTTTTGTATACTTGTAAAAAATGTTTCTTTATAACAAAATTGTTTAGTATATAGAAATTTAAGTTTTTTAGAGCAAGCAACGATGAATTATTGAGCGCCCAGTAAGTATCAATCATCTTCCTATCTATTCCAAAATATTCCGGAACTTTTCTTTTAAATTTTCATGTTACGTTTCCTAATTACGCTCATGCAGTCAATGCTATAATTTTGCGTAAAAATAATCTTTGTAAATTACCTTTTTTCTGACCTTGTCTTCACCGTCTCCTCTTGTCCTCTTGTCAAACTTTGCTATTTGTTATAATTAGAGTATATTTTTGACAACCGGATTAGTCCATTTTTATTTTTAAACAACAATTTTTCCTCGATAAAGAATGCCCGACGACCACGACAAGTATTTTTGTTTGCAGCACAATTTTTAGACTCTTCTGTAGATTGAAAAATGTTACTCTAACAAAGGATTTCTGTTTCGTCCAAATATATAGTCGGACGAAATGAAATAATAAGTTAATAAAACAGCTTTTATGATGTAATAGTGAACTCGTTTTCAACTAATACAGTAGTGAAGCACGCTACCTTACTGAATAAGTAGTATATAACGCATATTAACAAATCGGTCACAGATACGAGCTAACAAAGACAGGCGTAAACGCTCGTACGGGAATTCGGCTGAAATAAACAATGTCAATAACGAGAAAACACAGAATGACCTTTAGTTATCAACAAAAAAAGCTTGAATATCGTATTACTTTAAAATCTTCACAAATAATTTGAGTTCTATATGAACTCAAATTTCATGATTTTCATGAACGAAATTAAGAAACTCGTCAACTTAGGAAATCGGCGAATCGAGAAGTCTTCCTGATCGTCCAGATCACATATCTTCAGTGTGAAATGTCGCATTACTTCGAGCCTCTACAACTGAGTCAGGCGTGACAATGGACTGAGCAGCAACTGGTAGGTTATCGGTTCTATCTGGAAATGAAAAATTTGTGAGATGTGAGAAATGATAAATAACAACAAACCAATCTTATCGGTTTGATTTATTCAGCTGACCTTTAGAGTTCAAATCACAGTTAGCAGCTGTTGTTATCGACGGCCTAATATTGCAGTCAAGACACTGACCTGTGCTGCGACGCATCAGTTCTGTGAAACGAATATCGGTTGGCAATGTCTGTGAGGGTACGCAGATCCGTTTCGTCATTTTTGTTCTCTGGTTATCCTCAAAACAGGTCATTGCCACCCTCAAACCAGGTCATTGTCGTCCTCAAACCAGGTCATTGCCACCCTCAAACCAGGTCATTGTATTCTCAAACCAGGTCATTGTCATCCTCAAACCAGGTCATTGTCGTCTTCAAACCAGGTCATTGTCATCCTCAAACCAGGTCATTGTCGTCTTCAAACCAGGTCATTGTCGTCCTCAAACCAGGTCATTGTCATCCTCAAGCCAGGTCATTGGGCTGACATCTCCCACCTGGTCATTGGACTGACATGATCCACCTGGTCATTGGGCTGACATCCCCCACCTGGTCATTGGGCTGACATCTCCCACCTGGTCATTGGACTGACATCTCCCACCTGGTCATTGGGCTGACATCTCCCACCTGGTCATTGGACTGACATGATCCACCTGGTCATTGGGCTGTTATTCCCCACCGCGCAGGAGCCGGCGAAGTCCTGGAAGGTGGTGATCGGGCTGTCATCCCCAGCTCACCCAGGCAGTCACCATCCCTGGCCAGATCGCGACTCTCCCATCCCCTGCCGTAGGGATAAGCCGGCTCGCCGTGCTCAGCCTCGTCAAGGCCGACTGATTCGGCAGCCGGTGGCACGCGAAACAGGCCGAACAGGTGCAGGCAGCCGAATACGGACAGTGAGAAACCGGCCGACCAGGTCATGATGGCGAGAGCTCCGAGTAGCTGCCAGAGCAGGTGGAAGGCCGCAGCCATGTCGGCATTCCAGATCAGGCCATGGCGAGTGTGGAAGATTGCCACCAGGATCAGGCCGATAAAACCACCGGAGAAATGGACACTGACAGCGTCCACAGGGTCGTCAATGCGAAGTCGGGCGACCAAGGCCGAACAGCCGATGTACGCGAAACCGGCCACCGAGCCGATGACCAGGGCCGACCAAGGCTCCACTGAGTTGCAGCCGGCACAAATTGCCACCATGCCTGAATGGGATTCGATGCCTGTCTAACAGGTGTTTCTCTGTGTCTAACAGGTGTTTCTCTGTGTCTAACAGGTGTTTCTCTGTGTCTAACAGGTGTTTCTCTGTGTCTAACAGGTGTTTCTCTGTGTCTAACAGGTGTTTCTCTGTGTCTAACAGGTGTTTCTCTGTGTCTAACAGGTGTTTCTCTGTGTCTAACAGGTGTTTCTCTGTGTCTAACAGGTGTTTCTCTGTGTCTAACAGGTGTTTCTCTGTGTCTAACAGGTGTTTCTCTGTGTCTAACAGGTGTTTCTCTGTGTCTAACAGGTGTTTCTCTGTGTCTAACAGGTGTTTCTCTGTGTCTAACAGGTGTTTCTCTGTGTCTAACAGGTGTTTCTCTGTGTCTAACAGGTGTTTCTCTGTGTCTAACAGGGCTGCTAACCTGTTATTGGTCTAACCAATTGGTCTAATATGCGCTTCTCTTTGTATAAAAGAGTAATTCATGTCTAACAGGTTGGTCGTGTCTAACAGGATAGTCGTGTCTAACAGGTTGGTCGTGTCTAACAGGTGGTTCTCACCAGCCAGACCGCCGTTGATGGTACTCAGCAGTGGCCATCGACGCGAACGCAGCCTTCCAATCGCCATGACAACCAGGCCAGCCGCGCTGCCGCTCAGCATAGTGTTCAGCATGGCCAGGGCCAGGACCCGGCCGTCGCCAACCGAAGCCACCGAGGCGTGCGAGCCGCCATTGAAGGCCAAGAAGCCGCAGAACAGGACGAAGCCGCCAATGGCCGCCAGAGGAACCGAGTGGCCCGGAATGACACCGGAGACTGTCGCTGGAGCCCCCGAGGACCCGGGAAACCGGCCGATACGAGGACGAAGGATGATAGCCGCCACGAAGGAGGCGGAACCGCCCAGTAGGTGCACCGCGCCGGAGCCGGCGAAGTCCTGGAAGGTTGATCGGTGGATGATGAGACAAACAGACAGACAGGGAGACAGACAGGCAGACAGACAGTATAGACAGATAGACACCCAGCACTGACAGACAGACAGACACCCAGCACAGACAGACAGACAGACACCCAGCACAGACAGACAGACAGACAGACAGACACCCAGCACAGACACACAGACACCCAGCACAGACAGACAGACAGACACCCAGCACAGACAGACAGACAGACAGACAGACAGACAGACACCCAGCACAGACACACAGACACCCAGCACAGACAGACAGACAGACACCCAGCACAGACAGACAGACAGACAGACAGACACCCAGTACAGTCAGACAGACACCCAGCACAGGCAGACAGACAGACAGACAGACAGACACCCAGTACAGTCAGACAGACAGACAGACACCCAGCACAGACAGACAGACAGACAGACAGACAGACAGACAGACAGACACCCAGTACAGTCAGACAGACACCCAGCACAGGCAGACAGACAGACAGACAGACAGACAGACACCCAGTACAGTCAGACAGACATACAGACACTCACCATGAATTTCAGATGCAGGGTAGTCTGTCCAACAGTCACTATAGTTGAAGCTAGCCATCCAGTTGGGGCCCAAATCCAGTGACTGGCTATCGGATAAACAAAGCCTATAAGGTTTTGCAGGTGTTACAAAATTTATTTGTCTGAAAAGTCTTGATAGCAAGCTAGAGAAACATGCTGCTCACCGCTAATCAGCGCGGTGTACACCGAGTAGGCAGAGAATGTGCTTCGATCGGCAACAGCTCCGCTCACAATAGACGCGGCCGTGGCGGCAAACATTGCGTTAAACAGAACGTGAGAATATCGGGTGGACGGCAGCCCCGCCAGGGCCCAGTAGCCAGCGCCGCAGAAGGCATTGTCCGGTTGGCCGAAGGCAAGAGCGTAACCAAACAGATAGTACATTGTGGAGCCCACGACTGAGGGGATTTGGGAGTTAGTTGATGAATTGTGTGGGCATTGGTTGATGAATTGTGTGGGTATTGGTTGATGAATTGTGTGGGTATTGGTTGATGAATTGTGTGGGTATTGGTTGATGAATTGTGTGGGCATTGGTTGATGAATTGTGTGGGTATTGGTTGATGAATTGTGTGGTATTGGTTGATGAATTGTGTGGGTATTGGTTGATGAATTGTGTGGGTATTGGAGGATCCACGAAAATCGGTGATTTGGTTGGGAGCTATCATGAAGCAGTGTCTTTCCTCAGTGGGAAAACGTGCGTGGTCGTTCTACTGTTCATGCATTCTCGCTTGCAAAGTTCCACGAAGCTCCGCTGTTTAACTTGAAACTCACATGAGTCCAAGACATTGCGCAGCAGGATGCTGGTGACATTCTTTGCCTGGACAGAGCCGGCCTCCAACAATGCAAATCCGATTTGCATGGACAGTATCACAATGGACATCAGGCACAGGAAGGTGTCATTAAGTGACTCCTTCAGCGCTGACATATCAGCTGACAGTGCCACCAAGTCGATGCCGGAAAAGTTGGCCTCAACAACAGTCTCCATGTCGTTTGTTTAGCCAAACAAGCGGTCAAACTAGCTTTAGCCTATGTGCTTCTTATACATGTTGGGCCTATCAATCATCTAGATTGTCGAGCCTATCAACGATTCGAAGACAATGCGACCCGTGTGACTCAAAGAGCCATAATTGGATAGACGAATTCGGAAGATGAACTCACGAGTGCCAATCAGTCCGAGTGCTAATTTGCTGCGACTCCAGGAAATTCGCTTAGACTGATGATGGCTGTGTAAAAATAGACCATCCTGTACCGCGGAGAAGGACACAATGGCCTTTCCAAATCACCAAAATAATGTCATAACAAACAACACATTCGGCTATATTGATAGCAAGGGATTAGTGGATCTAGAATGGGATTAGTAGATCTGGAATGGGATTAGTAGATCTAGAAATGGGATTAGTGGATCTGGAATGGGATTAGTGGATCTGGAATGGGATTAGTGGATCTAGAATGGGATAAGTGGATCTAGAAATGGGATTAGTGGATCTGGAATGGGATTAGTGGATCTGGAATGGGATTAGTGGATCTAGAAATGGGATTAGTGGATCTAGAAATGGGATTAGTGGATCTGGAATGGGATTAGTGGATCTAGAAATGGGATTAGTGGATCTAGAATGGGATTAGTGGATCTAGAAATGGGATTAGTGGATCTGGAATGGGATTAGTGGATCTAGGATGGGATTAGTGGATCTAGAAATGGGATTAGTGGATCTAGAAATGGGATTTGTTTATCTGGAATGGGATTAGGGGATCTAGAATTTGAGGATGACAAGGGATTCGAAATCAGCGAATAAACTCCAAAGGAAAATGACTAACTCGAATAGAATTTAAGAGCTCCATTTACTTTTTGAGTCTAGAGAAGATTCAACAGGTTTCTGTATAGCTATGTAAGAAAGTAAAGAAGTTTCATTCTAAAGCACACATTTTATTTTAACAAGTAAAAAAGGTAAAAAAACAAAAAGGTTAATTGTGACGAATTCTTTCAGTTCTGTGGGAATATTTCCAGATTGTCACAGAATAGTAACAAGATATTGCAAACAGGTTAAAAACCTACTTTCAGTGTGACTTTTTGTGAGCGAATAAAGAACTAATGTAAACTTATTTTTTAGATATGAAATCTAAGGACTTATAATTAGAGTTAAAGAAACCACCCAGGAAGCAGCCGATGTAACCGTAAATTGTGCGGAAACCGCCGAAGAATCACCAGAACCAGTGGCCCATGGGACAACCAGAGAATTATTTACGGGCGATTCCTCGGCGGTTTCTGAGCATGGAATCTTCCGAACTGGAGGATTCTTTGGGTGATTCCATTTCGCCACCAAGAAGCACCGAGAAAACGCCCAGTTGGGTAGATTCTAAGCATGAAATCATCAGATTGGTATGTTTCCAGCGTTCGGCTGTTTCTTTTTCTGGAAACACCGCAGATTCCAACTGGAATCACCCAATGAAACATCCCTATTTTTAGCGGGCTTAAGAATGAGATCACAAGCTTGAAACATAACAAACATTTATTAAAACCAGAAAAAGCACTACAAATATGTATTGGCAGTCTATCGTGACGCTGAGAACAAAGCATGCATTGTTCTGAGAACTTGGGGATTTGAGGTGGATTCTTCATTGATTTGGGATGGGTTTGCTTAGGGATTTGAGGTGGATTCTTCAGTGATTTGGGATGGGTTCACTTGGGGATTTGAGGTGGATTCTTCAGTGATTTGGGATGGGTTTGCTTAGGGATTTAAGGTGGATTCTTCAGTGATTTGGGATGGGTTTGCTTAGGGATTTGAGGTGGATTCTTCAGTGATTTGGGATGGGTTCACTTGGGGATTTGAGGTGGATTCTTCAGTGATTTGGGATGGGTTCACTTGGGGATTTGAGGTGGATTCTTCAGTGATTTGGGATGGGTTCACTTGGGGAATTGAGGTGGATTCTTCAGTGATTTGGGGTGGGTTCACTTGGAGATTTGAGGTGGATTCTTCAGTGATTTGGGATGCGTTCACTTGGAGATTTGAGGTGGATTCTTCAGTGATTTGGGATGCGTTCACTTGGAGATTTGAGGTGGATTCTTCAGTGATTTGGGATGCGTTCACTTGGAGATTTGAGGTGGATTCTTCAGTGATTTGGGATGCGTTCACTTGGAGATTTGAGGTGGATTCTTCAGTGATTTAGGATGGGTTCACTTGGGGAATTGAGGTGGATTCTTCGGGGATTTGGTATGAGTTCACTTCGGGATTTGAGGTGGATTCTTCTGGGATTTGGTATGAGTTCACTTCGGGATTTGAGGTGGATTCTTCTGGGATTTGAGGTGGATTCTTCAGGGATTTGAGGTTGGTTCGCTAAGGGATTTAGGTGTTCTGTAAGATATTGAGATCGACAATTGGTAGGAATCAAGGTGACATTTCGAAAGGTTTTGCAGCATAGAAATAGCAAAAGGCATCAAGATTAGGAAATTAAGGATTAACAAAAAAGCGAGAGAAAAAGCGGATACAATGTAAGTCTACGCAAAGAATAGTTTAAAACACAAAATTTTGAACAGAATCCGGCTTTTCGCGTGGCGCTTTCGGCAGCTCTTCCTCGGCTGGCAATCGCTTGTAGCTGCCGGAGGAATTCCTGCTAGTGGAGCGACGCCCAACACCAGCGGAGCTACGGCGACCTTCGACCAGGCAGGCTATGATCTTCAAGGTGGGAGGGCGATTCGCACAATTCGGCTTGTGTTGAGAAATAATTTTCAATTATTTGAAAATCGAAGTGAAGTTTAGGATTTGAGGTGGTAGTCAGTGTACATTAGAGTTTGAGGTGGTAGTCAGTGTACATTAGATTTTGAGGTGGTAGTCAATGTACATTAGGGTTAGAGGTGAAAGTCAGTTTACATACATTAGGGTTAGAGGTGGTAGTCAGTGTACATTAGAGTTTGAGGTGGTAGTCAGTGTACATTAGAGTTTGAGGTGGTAGTCAGTTTACATTAGCGTTAGAGGTGGTAGCCTGTGTAAATTAGAGTTTGCACTACATTTTAATCTGAAAAAGTGTTAGTTTACACTTTACAGTTTACAAATACATTTTAAGAACTGTTGTTCGTCTACTTTATCCTTACCGTGTGCTAGTTATCTGATTGGTTGAGGCTTTTATTGTACATACTTTCTGCTCCTCTTTAAGTGATTTTATTACGACCCCCGTAATTTTATTGTGACACTGCCCCCAACCCTCCTGCAAATAATAATATTAATAATAATAATTAATAATAATAATAATCGAAATACTTTTTGGATTTTAAAAGCTAGCTCAACTTCGCTAAAAAAATAAAGTGACCCTGAATTAGGCCCTGTCTGAATAGAAACGAAAATACTGTAACAAAAAGAGATCTCTTCACCGTGTGCGTGGTTTACTCCATTCCTCTATATTAGGAATATGAGGCGATGAGACAATATCGCATGCTATACTTTTAATCAATTTTTCACCTACTCTTTTGAACAGTTTGGCACAAAACACAGCATTCTACTAGCTCAAATGGAAACAAGAACAGCAAGGTTTATAACTGGCGAAATATTTCAGGAAGACTTCGAAATTGAATCCTAGCTTGGGAGGTTTAAATCTAGTAGTTAGAGCTTTTAGTTCCTTTTAGTTTCACCATGGATATGGTGGCTTCCAGTCTGTGACCTTTACAAGCGGCAGTGCCACTGACTGTTTGTCAGTTTAAAAAAGTGACATACCTTCCGTTTTCGATGACAGACTACATACAACAAGCCGGCTAGGACGATAAAAGCAACAAAATAGACTGCCAGATAGGACGAGCCGCCGTAGCTAAGACTATCAGAGGCGTCTCTGCTTTTTAAATTAAAGCGCTGGTTTGCGATGGATTCAATGTCAGGCTGCTGCTGCTCTTGCTGCTGCTGCTTTGGAAGTTGCGGCTGAGGCGGCGGTGCCGGTCGCTTACGGAAAGGCGGCGGGGGCGGCGGGGGCGGCAGTTGTGCCCCCGCGTCCGTATCGACAGAGCCGGAGTTGTCGCCATCGTACATAATGCCGCGATCTTCAACACTGGCTTCGTCGCCAACTGACAGCTTGTTCGTATTCTTTGACTGCTTGACATTCGGAGGCACTGTGCTAGCCTTGCTGGTGGTTAAAAATTTGGCACCTACGGTTGAGCTAGCCGGCTTCCTATTTGAACGGGACAGGCTCTTGTCAGGCGACTGAACTATGGAAGCGCTGGATTCTTCCGTTTGATCATCGTCGCGATTCGGCGTGTCCTTGTGAGAGCTGGGAACTCTGGAATCAGATTTGACATCGTCGCGATAATCTTCTTCGCGACTTTCTGCGCCTGAATTGTGACTGGCAGATTCGTTATTGTCATTGCTAGCATGTGACGCTTTTTTGGCCTCGTTGCCTGGACGTCTCTGTGATACTGTTTTGGTCTCTGCAACAGCTATCAGTCCTGCACTGCGTGTTGCTGCTTCATTAGCTGATTTGATCACCGATTTATTGACGATAGCCGAGGCAAAAGCTCTTAAAGTTAACGGGCTAGACGTTGCCAATATACTCGTTAAGGAATCATTGGGTGCTTTAGTTGCATCTTCACTTGTCGCATTACGGACTGGTGCACTTTTAGAACCACTTGTGCTTAAACGCGCAAAAACACCGCCAGTAACAGCCGCAGTATTGATCGATTCGTTTTGTTGAAGGTTTAAAATCGAACTCGCAGTGGTACTTACATTTTTACTAATGATTAAACTGCCATTTCTTAGCTTAATCTCTTTAACAGAAGTTACAGAGTCATTGTTAGTAGTGTTTGAGACCAAAACAGTAGAGTTGTTAAAATTACGATTTGAATCAGTCAATCTTTCTGAAGAAACTGATGTTAAAGTGCTTGAGCCATTAGCAGGCTTAAATTGATTATCTGTTGAATTGGTGGAATTGTATACCTTTTTATGATTAACTTTGGACGATTTTTCTATATCTTCAGAAGCTGTGGATTCTTCTTCAGGCACAAATGTTTTGATTGGTGCTTTTTTCTTAGTATTTGAAGACTCATTTTCTGTTGACTGATAAGCTTTGTCTTTTATCTTTACGCCAATGTCTGCATCAGTAGATTCTATCTCAGAATCTGTTGGAGTATTGCCAGACTTTTTATTACTGACATTTCCAGTTGGTACAGAACGAAGTTTCTCTGATTTGGATTCCACATATGATTTTCTTGTGAAATCCTTGATAATTTCCTTAAACACATTTAGCACACCACCAGTTACATTTAGCTTTTTGTGATTAGCAGGCAATGCAGCACTAGGCTTTACTCTATCAGTAGCATTTGACAAGTCCTGTGTGGCATTAATTGACTCTTGAAAAGTAGATTCCAAGGTCTTTGAATTGTTGATATTGCCTGCAGATGCATTTTCAATTGCAGCTAATGCACTGTTGCTTGTTTTGTTAGCTTCCAAAGGCAGAGCATCTAAAAAAAGAAATAAAACATATTTTATTAGAATGCCATAGAAAGGGGCTTTGCACTTTGCCAATTAAGAATCGTGTTCATAAGTAACATAGTTAACCTAGTTAACCTAGTTAACATAATGTTTTCTTATTTCACCTTGCAAAAATATTTCTAGTGAAAGTTGTCATTGATTTTCATAATCAAAGTAAATTTCAGGGAACGGATTAATAAATAAAAGGTCTAGTAACCTTTTAAAATGAATAAGAAATTATTTTAGCAAACATTGTTTGAAAAATGCTTGTAAGCCCAATATATAAAAAAATTTTCCACAGCTTACAGAACACTTTGTCATGCAAAGTATGTAATGATTGATATAGTAATTGAAAGTATGTTACTATAATTCTTATAGGTTTCAGTCTGTTACTAACCATTTTATTATATAATTCAAAACTAGGCTTATCAGATACTGATAAAACATATAACCAAAGCAAGCAGCACATTTGATCTCTTTTTTTATGTACAAATACACACCATGCATGCCAAGGTGCATGCCAACCCCTTGAAATATACACTGGTCAATGCACACCATGGATGACATGCTTACCATCTCAAATTAAATGCACACTAGAATTCTAGCATGCACTTTATGATCTGGACTAGGGAGAATATTATATTTCAAGTAAATGCTAATAACTGATTCATACTATAAAATTTATTGTAAAACTTAGTAGAACTACTAGGTGTATTGATCATATTTTTCTTATACTATAACTTAGAGTAACAAATTACAACCTAGATAGCTACTTCTGTAATTAAAAAAATTATAAATAAATAAAAAATAATAAAAATATATAATCACTATCATTAAATGCAAATAGGCTATAGTCTTATTTACAACTAATTAAGAGAACAATAAGCATCTGTATTTAGGATAATTATTTGTCTTAAATAATTTAAAATAATAACTTACCAGAAAAGACCATAGCAAATAGAGAAAATACAGCAACGAGTGCGACGATATCAAAATTGACGCACAGTCTTGTTCGGGTTACTATAGAAGTCATTTTAAACATGAATATTTAGTTGGGTTTAGAACATGTTACGTTTCTTTAGTTAGGGAGGTAAAAGCTAACTGAATAAAACGAGAGTTTGTAGGAACGCATGTACAGAATTCTAGAAATTTCTATGTAAACCAATAATTTAAATTCCCGCGCGAATCTTCCAGAATGAGAAAACCAAATATCCTAGATTCTGGAATGTTCAGTATAAACTTCTATAATATAATTTGCCCACAGCGCTAAACATTCAAGCGTTTCTTTAATTTCGACAACTAACCCTCTCAAGCGACAAAAATACACGAATCTCCGCCTTCGTCTCGATTATTTAATACCGCTAAAAGTTCACTGGAGACTGGTGTGAAATGACGTCTGTGTTTCAGATTTGGTTTAAGGATGATAGTTTCTTCAATTTCGACAACTAACCCTCTCAAAAATACACGAACTACAGCACCACCGAGTCGGCACTCAGGTCCTGGTGGGCAGCAGGCCGGTCCTGTCCACGAAGTCTGAGCTCGGCTCAAACAAGCCCAGCTCGTCAAATGACGGTACCTTAACTGGGATGATGCGGTTGCAAGCGGGGATGGTCACGGTGCTAGCAATACTTGCAATCAAGGTGGTGGGAACCACTCGACAGGGTTCGGGTCATCGTAGTTGACCTGTGCACTATACTAGTTGACCTGTTGCAAATCAATAACGTGTTAGTGCACAGGCACTCACTACTTACTACTTGGGTACAATTAATAGTTCAATAATTTCGGATGACAATTAGGCTTAAATATCTTTGACTCACAAATTTTATTTTATGCACCACTGAAGTTCAATTTCCATTTAGACTGCTGATTTAAATATCTTTCCGTTTTAACAAATTGACAGATGCCCCGATGTATAGGTATTAGGATGTAGGATTTATTATTCAGTTATAAACCACGAAGACTCTTAATGTAGATGCGGTGTAAAAGTAATTGATGACTAAGGGCGCAAGACGCTCGACTCGTGGTAAAATTGTTGTGTTTAAGCGCTGTAACGATCGATGTGTCGCAGTATAGTCATTGTGAAACAGTTTTAATGCGAAATTTAAATACGACGGTAAAATAAATTAATGTAGATTTTAAACAATAGTACAGAACTGGTACCTGGCGACTTTTTGGGAGCTGGGTGAACTGAATCGTTAGGAAACTGTCTTTTTAAAGGACCTCACTATTATACAAATTAATTCTATGTACAGGAACGTTTTCTCTCTCATGGTAATAAAAATATGCGGTTTTCAAAGAATTCTTTGCATTGAGGGAAATTAATTCGCTGCACAACTGTGCTCTGAGCGAATGCTTTAATCAACTCTGATAATATCGCACGCTCAGGAACAAACAAAAACCCATTATCTTCGTCAGTTTCGCAGTTATTTGACAGCTGCGCTGCTTTCAACTCGCCTTAAAAAATTGCTAATCACGCAATGGCAGTGGCAATATATTGCCAAATTCTTTCTCTTCTCTCTGAGCACACCATCAGGTCGATCGATCGAGGTATTAACAAACTCACAGAAAAAATGCAGTCCTCTCTTTGTATTTGCTGGAATCTGCAATTTAAACATTGAACATGGATCCTAGAGCCATGCATTGTTTGACTTAGAACCCAACAAATATATACGCCTCTACATTAGGCCAGGCATGACGCAAAATGCATTTGCAAAATTACAAAAACCAAATCAGTGCTAGCGGAGCGCGGTGATTCTTCTTTGACAAATAACAGTGACACGACTCTAGAGGTGAATATTAACAAATCAAAACTGGCCCTTCTATTGCTGTTGGCGGTCAGTATTTCGTGCGCACGTGAGTAAAAGCTTGACTAATTTTTTTCGAACTTTTGGCACAAGTGAATCAATTGAATGTCACAGCTATTGCAGAGTGTCTCCAACCTGTTGCGGCGAATGCAGTTAGCTTTGTTTCGAAGAAATCTTTGAGCATTCCAAGGAATGTTTGCATGGTTGAGAACCTTTTTCGAAGCAATGTGTCCACTGCATGAGGCCAAATGCATTGTAGCTACTTTTAATCAGGTCAACGGAGAATGCATCATCTTCACGGCTGTCCGGGCATCGCGAATGGAAAGTTCTCCAGGACTGGATATCAGCCGCCAATCAAACACCAAGCTGTGGGTCGCTGAAGATCTGGACGAGTTTCTGTCTGATCCGATGACAACCACAATCACAACATCTCCGACAACAACCTCGACTGCACCGCCTACTACAGCTACGGTTTCGACACCTACTACAGCTACGGTTTCGACACCTACTACAGCTACGGTTTCGACACCTACTACAGCTACGGTTGCGACACCTACTACAGCTACGGTTGCGACACCTACTACAGCTACGGTTTCGACACCTACTACAGCTACGGTTGCGACACCTACTACAGCTACGGTTGCGACACCTACTACAGCTACGGTTGCGACACATACTACAGCTACGGTTTCGACACCTACTACAGCTACGGTTTCGACACCTACTACAGCTACGGTTGCGACACCTACTACAGCCACGGTTTCGACACCTACTACAGCCTAGATTCCGACACCTACTACAGCCACGGTTGCGACACCTACTACAGCTTAAATTTCGATAACTAATACTGTATCCACTGTTGATGCCCCTACTACAGCCGCGCCTACGACAGCGAATATGTCCAAGATTCAAGATCACGAAAAAAAATCTTTAACCATTTTTGTGTGCAACTCAAGAAAATTCCGAGTTTAAAAAGTTACTGATCGAAACAAATAAACTAACGACGAAAAGTTTTATTGAAACGAAAAGGTGTGTTGGTTGATGTAAAAGCATTTATTTTCGCACGAAGATTAGCAATCACAATTATAATGATAATCGGAGTGTCACTAGAGCAAGCACTTCTATTGTAACGGAAAGTGCAGAGGAAGTACATAAATTAAAAGGTAAAACTTTGCTGGCATGAATAAGAGTAAAGTTGTTGGTTTTAACCGATTCTGCAACTGCATCGGTATTATACAATCGTTGTCATTAAGGTGAGTTTATCAATAGCCACCACGCAGACGCAGCACCAGGTGGAGGGTCGACTCCTTCTGGATATTGTAGTCCGACAGAGTGCGACCGTCTTCCAGCTGCTTGCCGGCGAAGATCAGTCGCTGCTGGTCCGGTGGGATGCCCTCCTTGTCCTGGATCTTGGCCTTCACATTGTCGATGGTGTCAGAGGGCTCGACCTCCAAGGTGATGGTCTTTCCAGTGAGTGTCTTGACGAAAATCTGCATGCCACCACGCAGACGCAGCACCAGGTGGAGGGTCGACTCCTTCTGGATATTGTAGTCCGACAGAGTGCGACCGTCTTCCAGCTGCTTGCCGGCGAAGATCAGTCGCTGCTGGTCCGGTGGGATGCCCTCCTTGTCCTGGATCTTGGCCTTCACATTGTCGATGGTGTCAGAGGGCTCGACCTCCAAGGTGATGGTCTTTCCAGTGAGTGTCTTGACGAAAATCTGCATGCCACCACGCAGACGCAGCACCAGGTGGAGTGTCGACTCCTTCTGGATATTGTAGTCCGACAGAGTGCGACCGTCTTCCAGCTGCTTGCCGGCGAAGATCAGTCGCTGCTGGTCCGGTGGGATGCCCTCCTTGTCCTGGATCTTGGCCTTCACATTGTCGATGGTGTCAGAGGGCTCGACCTCCAGGGTGATGGTCTTTCCAGTGAGTGTCTTGACGAAAATCTGCATGCCACCACGCAGACGCAGCACCAGGTGGAGTGTCGACTCCTTCTGGATATTGTAGTCCGACAGAGTGCGACCGTCTTCCAGCTGCTTGCCGGCGAAGATCAGTCGCTGCTGGTCCGGTGGGATGCCCTCCTTGTCCTGGATCTTGGCCTTCACATTGTCGATGGTGTCGGAGGGCTCGACCTCCAGGGTGATGGTCTTTCCAGTGAGTGTCTTCACAAAGATCTGCATGCTGAGGTTAATTGTAGGCTGGCTTTAGTCTTTAGAAAGTGCTTTGATTTTTAGCTTTCCTAGTTGCTTTCGCAGTTCTTGAGAGTGAGGTCTGCAAGCGCGCTTTATATATGCGAATTGTCTATGGCTTGGTCAACAGTGGCGCCTAGAAAATTAATTCTAGAATTTTCCATATATTTTAATGCTAAAAATAGCTTTTCGTTTGCGTTCGTCGTCCAAAGCGCAGCAAATTTATGGTGTCATGTCTATTTTTAGAAATGGTTAGCGAACGAATCTTATGAGCCGAAGCACGCATGACGCAAAGCGGCAATCATTTTTAGATTGCTTACTCACCGACGAATAAACAAGCAATCTATCTTCATAATCAAAATATGATACTCTATTTTGTACTGTTTATGGGCCGCTATTATTGCTATTGTTCGACACTAAAGTTTGGGTCATTTCTGAGATTACGATAAAAATGGTGTTTGATGACAGGCAAAGATGCCAAGGCCAAATGTCTTTATCCGCACCTATAGCGGCATTATTGCAACAAATTCATCCCCTATTAGATCCCCTTAAGCTGGTGGCAAAATCCCATTGGCTGGCTTTGGGGACTTTGTCTCAAATAAAAATGAAACTGTTGCAGAATGAAGGTGGACATCGGTGCTGCTTTCTGTAACAGAACAAACTCAGCGACTGAATATGAAACACATAATAGCAATTGGACTTGCAATAGGTGAGTTTCATTCTGTTTGTAGCATTTTTTTAGTTTTCATTTTAATATTTTGCAGGCCAAAGACCATGCTTACCATCTTGTTTCAGTAGTTGCCATTGTGCATGGAGTCGACTGCATTCCGCACAGCTTTGTGCCCGCCAATTCGCTAATCATTGGCGACAACTCCAGCTGCACGGAGCTGATTCCATCTGGAGTGGTCAGGTCCGAGCTCGAGTGTGTCACAATGTGCCCGTTCAATCGCACCTGCATTGGGGCCAGATACCATCTAGAGACAGGTGCCTGCCATGTCCTACTGGCAAACCGGCTTTCCGAAGCACCGTCTGGCACTCTGAAGGGCTTGAACCTGACTGTTAATGCCAACGTCACCAAGCTCTGGCTAGCCGAGAACCTGACGGATATACTCAACCAGCTTTCTGCTCCAACTACTACTACTACTACTACTACTACTACTACTACTACCACTACTACTACTACTACTACTACTACTTCTACTTCGAATATGATTTCCATTCAGAATATGACATTTTTTCGGCGTAGGTTGAAAGTTGATGTACTTTTTTCGCCCACTAAAACTCACATTGGCAATGGCACATCATTAGGTGACACTAGACCCGCAGTCAGCCATTCTGCCCATTCTGCTGACTCCTGACTCCTGAGCACACACAGATACTGTTCGCTGGCACACGCTAACACATCTACCCTGACTTTCTCATCGTCAGGTAGTGTACATTTCACTGTGCCTTGGAGGTTGGACCTCAAAGACATAAATTGCACGACAAGCCCCCAAGCCATCTCTCCGAGGCTGCGTCCCAAAAATGGATGTGGCCTCGCCGCGGAATCGAACTTAAGGACCGTGGTGCGAGAGGCAAACGCGTTGACCGCTCTGCCACCGACCACCTCAAACTCCCATTGCCATCATGATTAATCTGAAACAATGAACACGTCCATGTTGCAGCCACTGGCTTTGGTCGTAACGGCACCGTACAGACATTCACGGTTCCATCGACCGCCTGCTACTTCATCCGGGCGTTCGGAGCCAGCGGTGGCAGCCACTGGACTGTGTACGACGGCAGTCCCACCACAACATTCCCGCCGAAGTTCTGGTACGGAGGTGTTGGCGCCTACAGGGCCGGCAGATTCCTGCTGACTCAGGCAACCCAGCTTTTAATCGTTGTGGGCCAAAGTGGCAGTAACTCCACCGAAATGACCCCAGGCTATCCGACCTACCCGGAAGACAACGCTGGTGCCGGAGGCGGTGGAGGCACCTTTGTTTACAGAAGCTCCGACAACTACTTGTACCTGGCGGCTGGGGGTGGGGGCGGTGGTTCCAACAGTTATCAAGGTGCGAATTTCAATTATTGAGCAGACAAAATCTATTTGTAGTTAGGTTAATCGAATCTCATAAGGGGCCTTACCTAGAATCGCAGCAGGAGCCTAGAATCGCAGCAGGAGCCTAGAATCGCAGCAGGAGCCTAGAATCGCAGCAGGAGCCTAGAATCGCAGCAGGAGCCTAGAATCGCAGCAGGAGCCTAGAATCGCAGCAGGAGCCTAGAATCGCAGCAGGAGCCTTACCTAGAATCGCAGTAATAGCCTTAACTAGAATCCCAGCAGGAGCCTTAACTAGAATCGCAGCAGGAGCCTTACCAGGAACTCGGCATTACTTGAATTCCAGGCGTCCCTGGTCAATCTGGACCAAATGGCACCAGTTCAGTTGGAGCCTCGGCTAGCCAAAGCTGTCCAGGTGGGAGCGACGGGAATCCGGGCAGCACAAACCCCCCCGCCGGCAACTATCACGGCGGACCCGGGGCGGGGTGGAATGGCCAGTTCAACGTCACCAGGCGGAGCATTCAGCACGGAGACCGTGGCGGCAGTCGCACAGAAGGCTGGATCGGCGGAGTCGCCGGCGGCATGAACTCCGGCGCAGTCGGTGGTTTCGGCGGAGGCGGCGGCGGCAGCGAGGACAACGGAGCTAGCGGCGGCGGAGGCGGCTACAGCGGCGGCGGCGCAGGCACAACATCCAAGCAGGCTGGCGGCGGTGGCGGCTCGTACTGCTCCGGGGCGGCCTGCGAGGGTGCCACAGGAGGCAATACGGATTCCAGCGCTGGTCTCGTCACGATTCAACTGTTCGGCCCCACCTGTGGCTGACCGCTAACAGTTTTGGGAAACACGTGTCTATGAGAGGAACTAGTAGGAATAGAACACAATTTATGATTAATCTAGATTATTTTTTCTTCAAAGATCTGTCATTTTACTGAGCATCTATCAGAAAGAATTGTTTTCTAACTGTAACCATAAAAATTCTGGCTGAAAATACACATTAGTGCAAGCCCAGATTTCAATTCTTTGTGGCTAAAGATTTTTAAGTGGCCCAATTTTTTTAGCCCGCATGATGAGGCTTGGCAAACAGCTGCTGAAAACTCCCATGCTAGCCGCAGGCTGTCAACGGATTGTTGAAAGTATATGTACTCATTTCTAGTGTATAGCAAACTATAAGCAGTTCAGAAAGTAAATTTGCAAATCCATGGCTAGTTCAAGCTAGTTGCAATGTTAAACACTAAGCACTTTTAGCTAACATTCCAAGCTTTAGATGTCATCATCAAATACGAATGCTTTCCTTCTTAAAATCAGTTTGATTGATTGATGCTGTCAGAGCTAAATGATCTGGGAGAGCCAGCACACGTTACAGGCTTTCAACTCGTATTGGAAAATTGCACAAGTTTCCTTTAGTTTCTCGTGGATCAATTGTTCTCTACACACTCATTGTCGTCGATCAAGGCCTGACATGCCGGGCCACTTTGTTAGGAGCGCTTAGCAACTGACAAAACAGCTAGGCATGACTTTCTCACAATGCATGGGGTAGGCACTTCTCAGGTTTTCTGTTTTCAAATGCGCCTTCTCTTTAGTTCCAGAAAGAAGCAGTTGACTACTTCACGTGGGACAACTGAGCTCACTTAAAAAATTAATTCTCTAAAGCAACTAGAGAAGTACTGAGAGCCATGTTAATTCTGCTATAGGCTACTTACCATGAGCTATAGCTATCCTCAGGACACATCTGCAGTTCTGATGCACCAGCACCTGTACAAAAACACAGATAACATCTAGTTCGTTCAACCATTTTTGTTAAGTTTCTGCTTAAGTCGAAAGGTGAATAAATTCTCAAAACTCGTCGCGCAGACACACTTCTACCGGGGTAGTTGAGATTAGAGAAATGCACGTGAAGTGAGTAGCCAGTCAGTCATTCACCCATTGTCGGGATAATTGTATTCTAGAAGTCAGTTGTCAGTCTGGCTCAAAAGAGACAGATTGGTTTTCGGTTGAAAAAGTTGGCTAATTCCTATAAAACACGGACTGCTGTCATAATGCATCATAATGCAACATACATAATACATGCTGCAGTAGAAAGAAATGATGCATTCACAGTTGACGAGTAGAAAATTATTGGAATATGGGAGCTTTAGAAGCATAATTAATGAAACAGTCGTTTACGCATGCACGATGTACTTTTGGGATGTGAACTGCTGCGGAACTGGTCCTAACGGTGAAGGTTAGTATACAGTCGATATAATTATTGCCCACTCAAAAGTGACAGCAAACAAGGAATTTTATTGTTGCACAGTAATGTTAATTACAACCACATTTGTTGTTTCTTGTTAAAAAATAAACAGTAAAGAGTAGTATAGATTCCTAAGTTTGTACTTCTATTATCGTACTTTAGCAATAGGGGGGTGAGTGGGAGAGCGGTTATCGCTTTTACCTCTCGCACCAAGGTCCCGAAGCTCGATTCCGCGGCGAGGCCATATTCATTTGTGGCGCAGCCGCGGAGTGAAGGCTTAAGGCTTGTCATGCAATTTACAAGACACCTTCAAGGCACAGTAAAAGTGCACACTGCCTGTACACTTTCCATCTGCCCTGACTTATGTGAAAGTCAGGGCAGATCTACACACCTGTGTTAGCGTGTGTCTGCGTACAGTATATGCGTGCGTGTGTGCTCAGGAGTCAGCGAAATTGGCTGAATTGCCTCCTCGCTGGCTGCGGGTCTAGTGTCACCAAATGATGTGCCATTGCCCGCAGCCCAACTGCAACCATTATGGTCATTATTACAAGTATTATTAGATTAGAAATATTCCATTTTATGTGCCACATGGAATCAAATCAAATGTAATTTTTGCTCAGAAGCCACCTAATAGTCGCTCCACCAAGTGAAGCGTCGACCCACTCAAGATGCTGAAGGACGCGAGAGTTTTATCGCCTTCATATGCAGTGTCTTGCCTGCGTAGATCAGCTTCTTCTGAGCAGACGGTATGCCCGTCTTATCTTGAATCTTGGTCTTCAGTTCGCTGACGGTTTCAGAGGCGACAACCTCGATCACAACAGTCTGGCAACAAAAATGATTGAAATCGACATGGCTAGCACCATAGACCCAATTTTTGCGCTCCATTAATTGTTTCGAACTACGTCACCGTGAGTGGAGTTTCGACGGACGCTGTAGCCGTTTTGTCTACAGAAAGCAAATTCGAGCGAGAGAGTGAAGAAGTATTGGCACTGTCACTGGAGGTTATTGGCACCGACGAACAATTTGAGAAGCTACTGGCTACGGAGCCAGAGGCTTGATGTAACCTCGACGAGCTGGAGGAACTGGCTCAGCAGCTGGAGAGAGAGAATGAGTGCAAGTCAAGCGTCTCCAAGGAAGTGGCGATCATGAAGAGGTTCACTACCTGGTTGTCGGATAACAATCTACGCTTGGACTTCAAGGAGGCTACAGCAGAGGAGATTTCTACGCAAACCAGCGAAAACCTGATGGCACCTTTTATTCACCCAACACGATGGTTGGTATTCGAGCTGCTCTCTTTCGTTACCTTATGAAGTTACGTGGATTCAACGCCATTACTGATCCGACTTTCAACGTGGCTAATCTAATGATTAAGCATGCCTGCAACGCCTATCTGAAAAATGGAGGTCGAATCCGGCATTATGGAGCTATCGAGTCTGACGACATAAACAAGTTGGCTGCCTACTTCAACATGTCTAGTCCATTGCATCTATATATACTATAATTAATGTTCCGTTTCCTTAACAGTGCAAGAATCGCACATCATTCCTGCACTGATTTTCTGCTTGATTTCAATGGAGTTTTTACCATAGACAGTTGCATTCCGGCACGCGAAAGAGTGCGGGAACTATATTCCTGCACGCTGAATCCGACAACACTGGTTCTCTGCTGCTGGGGGGACATTGGTTCTCTGCTGCTGGGGGGACATTGGTTCTCTGCTGCTGGGGGGACATTGGTTCTCTGCTGCTGGGGGGACATTGGTTCTCTGCTGCTGGGGTGACATTGGTTCTCTGCTGCTGGGGGGACATTGGTTCTCTGCTGCTGGGGGGACATTGGTTCTCTGCTGCTGGGGTGGAGTAGGTTTTGTCTGCTTAGGTTGCCAGCCAAAAGGTGATAATGTTTGGGGCCAACAGGAAGGGGAGTATTAGCTTATTGAGAGGACCAGTGTAATTTGCATTATGAACTTAATGAGGGGATTGTATGAATCGGGAAATTCTGCTTGTGCTTAGTCCCGGAAGGGGGGCTAAAGTTGCTAGTCTATAACTATAATTAAAAGATATTGTATTAAAGTAAATATTAAGCCTAATATTTAACGATGCAGGAATTTAATCGTCTAATCTTTTCGAATTAGACTTTTGCAGTTAACTTTTGCTCTAACCATTTATATTTTTTATTTGTAGCAGTGTCCAACTATTCTCTTCATGTTAGTACTTTTAGTTGCACTTAAAGATCTATGTGCTACGCCGTACCCAGACACTGATCATAGACAACTGCATACAGGATTTTCATCGCTTGCCCCAGCCTTAAAGAGCCCAGCTCGCTATTAACTACAAAGTCAACCTCCCTAACACATTACGGATTAGAAAGTAAACAGCAACAGAAAGCTACAAACTCTTCTAGTACTACTGACAGTAGTCGACTTACGAATATTTTAAGCGACCTGAATGTCCTCTCAATTCTCAAAGAAATATTTTTAAGTGTCAGCCGAGATGAAATATATTTTCTAACGATAGAATTTATTTGCTTAAGTTTTTTAGATGTGGTTTTAACCATTTTCTTAGCATTTGTTTCTTCATTTTGCGTAAGTCGTAAGTTTGTAAAATGATGAATGTTCATAAAATACGTATTTCAAAACATATCGGCAACAAAATGATTGAGAAAAAAATTTTGTAACTAACGATCAATTTTTTAATTTAATCAAATGATTAAACCGGCTGTAGGCTGGTTTACTTCCCATACCATAACCATATTTAGCTAATAATTAGAGCCAATAAACTGTATATATAGTTTACAAAAAGCAATCGAATTTACGTGAACTTTAAAATTTCGATATAAATTAATTTTTGCTCAATTCAAAGCAATTAGATTGAATCAATAAATGCATTAATTCCTTTGGTTACCTGCAACAAAATTACAGTTTAACTTAAAACAGCAACATTAAAAAATTCGACCCAGGCAGGACTCGAACCTGCAATCTTCTGATCCGAAGTCAGACGCCTTATCCATTAGGCCACTGGGCCTCATAAAGATGGAGTGTTGCATTCTATTTTAAACTTAATTTAAATGTGAAAATCCACGTCGATCGTCACGTGATGATTTCCGTTTTAACCCAGAAGGCTGATTTTTGTATTGTTTAAAAGTTTAATATTAAATATATTACATGTACTATAGATGATTACATGAATGTAACTCATAGTTTTATAGAGAGCGAAAGTTGGTAAAACGAAGTATTATGTCTGTGCTGAACGACTAAAGGCAAAGCCTAAGCTGATCTGCTGATAGTTAAAATGTTATAGAGGACAATAAGCGTTGCTGATTTTCAAGAAGAGCTGTTAATTTTGGACACAGAAATCGAGCCTGTGACTCCTCTCTCTCTCTCTCTTTGAACCGCTCATGCCAAGTGAGGCGGCGCTTGGCGCTACCGAGAAATAAAGGAAAGAGCTGAATTTGCTAAAAAAAACTAAACGGCCCTTTTTCGGGCCAGTACCGGATAGTGAAAATGAATAATCTGACACTATCTCGTCTAACACTCTCGTCTGGTCTGACGTCTGACACTCTTTACGCCCGGTCAGAAATATTGGGTAATATGACAGACGTGATTATTATCTGACAGACATGGTTACTATCTTACTGACGTGGATATCATCTGACTGACATGGATATTATGTGACAGTCATTCGCCGCTCTATACAACATGATTAAGTACAAATAGGTATTTCTTTCAAATACTTCATTGCGTAATTGCACAATTTATACATGAGCGTACATGAAAAGTGTGTATATTTTCCTCAGAAAATCCATATGGATTGTGCACTACAACATACGAGTAGACAGTTTTGCATCTCGCGTTTTTAAAGTACTCACTTTAAGCTGAAGCATCGTGCGTGATATGAAAATTCGTTCGGTAACTAAAACCTTGTGAATTTTAAGAACACTGTTTTGTAAAAGACTGTCTGCTATTTTTTACACAAATGAAGATGACTTTTGAAACATTTAAGAAAGCGAAGTTAGGACAGCGTTTAGACATTTTAATGTGAGGGTATTAAGCAAAAAACCAATAGGTAGCCAAGCTATTTGATTTAATTGATTTCAGCAGAAAAATAATGCATCTTCGTTACACATGCGTTACTACCGAAAAAATTTACTATATTATTAATATAGAGGTGCAAAGGTGCAACAACGTCACAGTACAGTACGTTCATGTACATATGCTTCTGTACTTTATCTTTGAGGAAAAAGCGTTGTTTGAATTCTCGCAGTTTCTCGCGTGCTTATTGCACTCGACTTCAGCTGTGAAATCGCACAGGTGAACTGATGTGCTTAGATACTTGATAATTCAACTAACTACATTTGTTAGGCTTCGCTGTTTTTTTTCGAAGCCAGTTGCTTAGCAACGTCGATCGTGAACGTCTTTCAGTAGGATACGCGCCTCACCTGCGCATTGGTTGGCACCTGCAACAGGCAGGTCTTCACGGAGCTCTGCAGCTGCAGCTCGTGAATGTTCGGCTCGCTGCAACGCGGCGTCCTATCGTAGTCGTTCAGCATTGTAGTTAGATCCGGAGGGCCGCGCCGGCCGCAGGTGAGGAACACTTTGTGAAAGGTCTTCCGAAACTTGGTGGAGAAGCAGGAGTACAGGACAAAGTTGCAAGCCGCATTCACCAGCAGCAGGAGGTTCACAATGGCGCTCAGGATTGGTTCGTAGCGGCCGCCGGGACATTGCAGGCTCGAGTGCGGCTCGATTGCTTTTCGCAGCGTCACGAAGGCCGACGGAAGCTGGCACAGGCAGAACACGATGACCACAGCGATCAGCATGACAGTGATCTTCTGCTGCTCAGAGCTCGCCCGGAGCTTCCGATTTCCGCCATTGCTGCTCGGCGATTGCATCTTTCCGAGAGCCCTGGCGGCCTTCGCAGACGCGCCACCGAAGGCTCGACCAGCGCCGCTGCTTCCTCCGCCACCGCAGCCGCTGCTGCTTCCGCCGGCGACGCCGATACCGCTGCAGACGCTGGCCCGCGGCGTGGCTGAAGTCAGCACCGGCATCTGTGCGAACTGCTGGGACGGACGCGGAGTAGACGAAGGCCGGCGCGGAATGAGTGCCGCGTTGAGCTCCTCTTGCTTCTTCTTGGCCCGGATGACGCTGCCGATTAAGAGGCTGTTGAACAGGGCCAAGAACACCAACGGGCCGAAGATGAACACCGTTGGGAAGAGGTGGTAGTAGCCGAATTGTTTCATCACCAGATAGGCCGGGGTCTTGTCCAGGTAGTAAGAGTAAACTAGATTGGCCTCCGCGGAAGCCGTGGCATTTCCCAGGACCTTGCTGGCCACTCGGTATTCTAGAAAGTTCGGAAATGTGAAAACCAGAGTGGCCAGGAAGATGACAACAATGGTGTGCTTGGCACGCTCCTTGGTGCAGTACTTCCTGCCGAACATCGGCTTGTAGACCACAACCCAGCGCTCGAAGGTGAAAAAGCAGGTCAGCCAGGTGGCAAAGTTGCTGAACAGATTGGCCAAGGGAAACATGGCCGCCAGCAGGTGATAGAACCAGGCCTGATGACGCACTCCGGGATAGATTTTCACCGTGATCAGGTAGAACAAAAGCAGGTAGACGACATCCGTGATGGCCAGAGCAGTTAAATAGTAATTAGTTGAGGACGCCATCCACTTGCGCGTCAGTACAACAATGTTAACTGAATTGGCAGCGATGCCTAGGAGAGCCAGAACAGGTGTGACGCACAGCAGGAACAGGTGAACCGTCGATCGAATGGAAGCCCGTTCGGCTAGCTCGTCCGCTGTCTCATTGGGACACAGACTAGATAGAGACATTGCTGCGAGCTGCGAAGTGGGTTTTGAAGATTGAAAGCTGAAGATTATTATTATTATAAACTGCTAATTTTCTTCTAAAAAACACGTTTAGTGTTACTATGAAAGTACAGAAAGATTATGAAAAGAGGCGAACTTAAAGCAAACAATTATTCTTCCCAATTTTCACGAGGAAAGACCACGGCGGATTTCAAATGGTATCTCACTGCCAACTTCACAATAGCTTCAAAATCGAAGACCGATTTTCGTGACAGTCCACTACAATGATCAAAACCGTCCGACGTCAGCATCGTCGAGATGTTCAGCTATTCTTGTCGAAGACCTTGGTCACGATATTGTAAAGAATGACTAATCATGAAATGGTAGGATGCTGGGCGTGTCACCGAGTGACTAATCATGAAATGGGAGGATGCTGGGCGTGTCACCGAGTGACTAATCATGAAATGGGAGGATGCTGGGTGTGTCACCGAGTGACTAATCATGAAATGGGAGGATGCTGGGCGGGTCACCGAGTGACTAATCATGAAATGGGAGGATGCTGGGCGTGTCACCGAGTGACAAATCATGAAATGGGAGGATGCTGGGCGTGTCACCGAGTGACTAATCATGAAATGGGAGGATGCTGGGCGTGTCACCGAGTGACTAATCATGAAATGGGGGGATGCTCGGCGTGTCACCGAGTGACTAATCATGAAATGGGAGGATGCTGGGCGTGTCACCGAGTGACTAATCATGAAATGGGAGGATGCTCGGCGTGTCACCGAGTGACTAATCATGAAATGGGAGGATGCTGGGCGTGTCACCGAGTGACTAATCATGAAATGGGAGGATGCTCGGCGTGTCACCGAGTGACTAATCATGAAATGGGAGGATGCTGGGTGTGTCACCGAGTGACTAATCATGAAATGGTAGGATGCTGGGCGTGTCACCGAGTGACTAATCATGAAATGGGAGGATGCTGGGCGTGTCACCGAGTGACTAATCATGAAATGGTAGGATGCTGGGCGTGTCACCGAGTGACAAATCATGAAATGGGAGGATGCTGGGCGTGTCACCGAGTGACTAATCATGAAATGGTAGGATGCTGGGCGTGTCACCGAGTGACTAATCATGAAATGGGAGGATGCTCGGCGTGTCACCGAGTGACTAATCATGAAATGGTAGGATGCTGGGTGTGTCACCGAGTGACTAATCATGAAATGGTAGGATGCTGGGCGTGTCACCGAGTGACTAATCATGAAATGGTAGGATGCTGAGCGTGTCACCGAGTGACTAATCATGAAATGGTAGGATGCTGGGCGTGTCACCGAGTGACTAATCATGAAATGGGAGGATGCTGGGCGTGTCACCGAGTGACTAATCATGAAATGGTAGGATGCTGGGTGTGTCACCGAGTGACTAATCATGAAATGGGAGGATGCTGGGTGTGTCACCGAGTGACTAATCATGAAATGGTAGGATGCTGGGTGTGTCACCGAGTGACTAATCATGAAATGGGAGGATGCTGGGTGTGTCAGCGAGTAACTCAGTTCGATTCCTGCTAGCTTTTGTCGTCAAACAGAAAATGTTTAAATCGGAAAGTGACTCCGATCTTCAATCTTTAACATCGATGAACTGCTCCATCATTATCTGCCTGATTGCATTTGACGGGCACGAAATTTACGCAAATTGCAATTTGATACCAAACTCGTCTGCTTCACGACAGAATCTGCAAACTTAAAGGCGTGAGCAGAAATTTGACCTACTGTGCTCAACCGCCGTGAGTAGCTTGAGCAACAGAATAGGTGAAAGGACGGAGACCAAACCCGACACTTAGCGGATAAGATTAATGATGACAAAATCCAGTCTAAAATCGTCTTTTAGACTTGGACCTTCTCAGAGACAGACCAAATAAGACCTGTTCAAGGCAGTTATAGATTGAATGATGAAAATGACTGATTCTGGTCTTGCAGCCCACCTTGAGCAGGTGAAAGATGAGCCTGGAGACTGGCCCCGGTTAGCAAATACGCAGCCTAGCAGAACTCGCACAAAGGGAAGAAGCGGAAGTCCAGAGAAAAAAATAGGAAGTGCCTCCCCCCCAATCCTTTGGAGGCGGACAGAGAAAGGGGAACGGGTTCGCGTATGCGGAAAGCATTCTCTGTGAGACTTCGGGGACGAAGAGGCATGGCAGAGACGGCTTATTGAGCTTCTCAGACGTGACGGCCAGGCCTCCCAGTGCCGTTCGACTGAAAACCGATAGTGCAGAGTCACGAGATGAAGCAATAGGCTGAAGAATGAGCACAGAGGATATGAGCCTTCAAGGGTAAGCGCATAGGCGGCACGAGCCCAGCTTAGCGCTGCAAACGGAAACACGAGATGGCAAATATTGAAAGCAACGAGGACACAGAGAGCCATGCAGATAATGTCACCACTATATGCACTCATTTTCCAGCACCCTTGAGGCTTGCTGCTCAGTGAATCTCGATGCCAATGAATTGTGACAGTGTGTAGGATCTTAGTGTGAGAGTACGAGTACTATCCGAATGCTGTGATCTCCCCTCTGTCCTATCTTCTCACCTCTGTCCTCCCTTCTCCCCTCTGTCCTATCTTCTCCCCTCTGTTCTCCCTTCTCCCCTCTGTCCTCCCTTCTCCCCTGTGTCCTCCCTTCTCCCCTCTGTCCTATCTTCTCCCCTCTGTCCTCCCTTCTCCCCTCTGTCCTATCTTCTCCCCTCTGTTCTCCCTTCTCCCCTCTGTCCTCCCTTCTCCCCTCTGTCCTCCCTTCTCCCCTGTGTCCTCCCTTCTCCCCTCTGTCCTCCCTTCTCCCCTCTGTCCTACCTTCTCCGCTGTGTCCTCCCTTCTCCCCTGTGTCCTCCCTTCTCCCCTCTGTCCTATCTTCTCCCCTCTGTCCTCCCTTCTCCCCTCTGTCCTCCCTTCTCCCCTCTGTCCTCCCTTCTCCCCTGTGTCCTCCCTTCTCCCCTCTGTCCTATCTTCTCCCCTCTGTCCTCCCTTCTCCCCTCTGTCCTATCTTCTCCCCTCTGTTCTCCCTTCTCCCCTCTGTCCTCCCTTCTCCCCTGTGTCCTCCCTTCTCCCCTGTGTCCTCCCTTCTCCCCTCTGTCCTATCTTCTCCCCTCTGTCCTCCCTTCTCCCCTCTGTCCTATCTTCTCCCCTCTGTTCTCCCTTCTCCCCTCTGTCCTCCCTTCTCCCCTCTGTCCTCCCTTCTCCCCTCTGTCCTCCCTTCTCCCCTGTGTCCTCCCTTCTCCCCTCTGTCCTATCTTCTCCCCTCTGTCCTCCCTTCTCCCCTCTGTCCTAGCTTCTCCCCTCTGTCCTCCCTTCTCCCCTCTGTCCTCCCTTCTCCCCTCTGTCCTCCCTTCTCCCCTCTGTCCTCCCTTCTCCCCTCTGTCCTATCTTCTCCCCTCTGTCCTCCCTTCTCCCCTCTGTCCTATCTTCTCCCCTCTGTCCTCCCTTCTCCCCTCTGTCCTATCTTCTCCCCTCTGTCCTCCCTTCTCCCCTCTGTCCTATCTTCTCCCCTCTGTCCTCCCTTCTCCCCTCTGTCCTCCCTTCTCCCCTCTGTCCTCCCTTCTCCCCTCTGTCCTCCCTTCTCCCCTCTGTCCTATCTTCTCCCCTCTGTCCTCCCTTCTCCCCTCTGTCCTCCCTTCTCCCCTCTGTCCTCCCTTCTCCCCTCTGTCCTCCCTTCTCACCTTTCACATTCCTTGTCACCTTTCACATTGAAATAAATTATCGAAGCATTGATTCGATTTTATTTCTGAAAGGCTTTGCTACTGAGTGAATTCCAATGCCAATGAATTGTGACAGTGTGAAGGATCTTAGTGTGAAAATATTCGCCATCCTGATTGATTAGTGAAGTAGTGATCAAATTGTGTCGCGCATGACGGCAGACAAATTACTGATCGAAGGAGGGAGACAACGAGTGCTATAATCAAACTCTGGAATCTCACTAGCTGACCCTTAGCAGTCTTGTAGTTGGCTGACTTTTCTAGTCGGTCTCATTTCCTATTTGATTCGGCACAGTTTAACACAGAACATGCGCCAATATGTCCTCTACCAGATAGGGATCAGGGATTCGTGTGCAGACTGGGAATTCGCTATGCACATTTGATGACGGAAAGCAGGAACCCCGAGAGAAAATCGCGTTGCGACGATGCCCGTTTCGGCCAAAGCTCGAGCGAACAGCTAATTTGCATAATGGGCTTTGTATTTTTTATCCTCTTAACCGTGTTTCACTTTCTGTTTCCCAGCATTTCTGCTGCTTTAGTTCAGAAATTTGTCGGATGACCGACAAATTATTTTTTTTGTTTATCCGAGCCTCCCAAACTCTGACTCTCATTGTGATGCGATGCGTCCTTGGAAGCCGACATCCTTCATATATATGCGACCGCTTTTTTTATGGAAAACGCTCCCCTTCTGTGGGATATTGCTGCTTAACAGAGTTAAAAGTACGTTCAGTCCATGGACCAGTCCAGGGATTCATGGAATGAGTGATTGAATGAATGACGGAATGAGTGACGGAATGAGCGATTCAGTCTGATTCAGCCCTCGAATTCTGCCCTCTCTCACCCTCCCATTTTCCCCTCTCTCACCCTCCCATTCTCCCCTCTCTCACCCTCCCATTGTCCCCTCTCTCACCCTCCCATTGTCCCCTCTCTCACCCTCCCATTCTCTCCTCTTTCACCCTCCCATTGTCCCCTCTCTCACCCTCCCATTCTCCCCTCTCTCACCCTCCCATTCTCCCCTCTCTCACCCTCCCATTGTCCCCTCTCTCACCCTCCCATTCTCCCCTCTCTCACCCTCCCATTGTCCCCTCTCTCACCCTCACATACTCCCCTCTCTCACCCTCACAAACTCCCCTCTCTCACCCGCAAATACTCCCCTCTCTCACCCTCACATACTCCCCTCTCTCACCCTCACATACTCCCCTCTCTCACCCTCACATACTCCCCTCTCTCACCCTCACATACTCCCCTCTCTCACCCTCACATACTCCCCTCTCTCACCCTCACATACTCCCCTCTCTCACCCTCACATACTCTCCTCTCTCACTCTCACATACTCCCCTCTCTCACCCTCACATACTCCCCTCTCTCACCCTCACATACTCCCCTCTCTCACCCTCACATACTCCCCTCTCTCACCCTCACATACTCCCCTCTCTCACCCTCACATACTCCCCTCTCTCACCCTCACATACTCCCCTCTCTCACCCTCACATACTCTCCTCTCTCACCCTCACATACTCCCCTCTCTCACCCTCACATACTCCCCTCTCTCACCCTCACATACTCCCCTCTCTCACCCTCACATACTCCCCTCTCTCACCCTCACATACTCTCCTCTCTCACCCTCACATACTCCCCTCTCTCACCCTCCTATTTTCTCCTCTCTCACCCTCACATACTCCCCTCTCTCACCCTCACATACTCTCCTCTCTCACCCTCACATACTCTCCTCTCTCACCCTCACATACTCCCCTCTCTCACCCTCACATACTCTCCTCTCTCACCCTCACATACTCTCCTCTCTCACCCTCACATACTCCCCTCTCTCACCCTCACATACTCCCCTCTCTCACCCTCACATACTCCCCTCTCTCACCCTCACATACTCCCCTCTCTCACCCTCACATACTCCCCTCTCTCACCCTCACAAACTCCCCTCTCTCACCCTCACAAACTCCCCTCTCTCACCCTCACAAACTCTCCTCTCTCACCCTCACATACTCCCCTCTCTCACCCTCCTATTTTCTCCTCTCTCACCCTCACATACTCCCCTCTCTCACCCTCACAAACTCCCCTCTCTCACCCTCACAAACTCCCCTCTCACCCGCAAATACTCCCCAAAGGCAAAGAGAATTGCTGCATGCACCTGAAAAGATCAAGTAGTTTTCAGACCAGCATTAGATGGTGGAGAGCAGGACGGGTTAGCAACATGTGTGATTAATTAACTGGGCCTGGGCCTACCTGATTGCCTTGGTGCCGGAAATCACATTGAGTGGCCGTTTGCGGGGCAAATCCTGTTCACTATTTACAACCCATGCCTAGTTCCAATAAACTTGCACCAGCTATCTAATGACTCTATAGATCCCCACTGCACACTGCACTCGCCAATGCCGTGTCTTAGAGTGCACCCGACGGCGTGTAATTGCAGAGCTGACTTCACTCTCTCCCCCTTCTCCCCTCTGTCCTCCCTTCTCCCCTCTGTCCTCCGTTCTCCCCTCTGTCCTCCCTTCTCCCCTCTGTCCTCCGTTCTCCCCTCTGTCCTCCGTTCTCCCCTCTGTCCTCCGTTCTCCCCTCTGTCCTCCGTTCTCCCCTCTGTCCTCCCTTCTCCCCTCTGTCCTCCGTTCTCCCCTCTGTCCTCCGTTCTCCCCTCTGTCCTCCGTTCTCCCCTCTGTCCTCCGTTCTCCCCTCTGTCCTCCGTTCTCCCCTCTGTCCTCCCTTCTCCCCTCTGTCCTCCCTTCTCCCCTCTGTCCTCCGTTCTCCCCTCTGCCCTCCCTTCTCCCCTCTGTCCTCCCTTCTCCCCTCTCTCCTCCCTTCTCCCCTCTGTCCTCCGTTCTACCCTCTGTCCTCCGTTCTCCCCTCTGTCCTCCCTTCTCCCCTCTGTCCTCCCTTCTCCCCTCTGCCCTCCCTTCTCCCCTCTGCCCTCCCTTCTCCCCTCTGTCCTCCCTTCTCCCCTCTGTCCTCCCTTCTCCCCTCTGTCCTCCCTTCTCCCCTCTCTCCCCCTTCTACCCTCTGTTCTCCCTTCTCCCTTCTCCCCTCTGTTCTCCCCTAATTTTCTCCTCTAATTTTTGTCCTTTTAGTCTCTCTTATCCTCTCTCCTGGTTCCACAGATCCAATTCCCATAGCTCCCCTCTTAGCAGGCAAATAATCTATGAGTTTCGCAATCAATCAACAATAAAGCTACCAGCTGTTGCTTGAGTAAGCTCAAATAAACAGATTTTTATTCGATATTTCGTGTCTGAAATTCAAGTTTTTCTGGCACTTTATTACCTCAACGTTTTTGGGAAGATCAAACAATAGTTGTGTAATTATACTCTTATGCATAAAAAAATTCATACAGTATTAATTCCATTGTATTATTGTAACTCGCCATAATTGGGGTTAAATTTATGCTGATAATCGCAATAATTTTCTCTTTTTTAAGGCGAAGCCCAAATGGCTAGAGTGAAGCAACAGCTGTTTCTATGAATATTCTGCTGCTGCTGCTGCTGCTGCTGCACTTGTACAACTATATAGCTAGACAGAATGCATGCCTGCATACCAACCAGTCTATTGTCATTTCAGCCCCGGATGGCCCCACTACATAGGTCCGCCAAATTACGAGTATCTCTTCAATTTCTTTCAGTTCGCATAAAGATAATTCGAAAAGGTTTCTCTGAATCTCAGTAAAAATGCATTATTTAGGTCTAGAAATAAAATTTTTCGGGATTTCGAAACCTAAATCGTCGAGATCAACAAATCAAGCTCTTAATTAAGAGACTATAAAATATAGCATTTTGTATTTTAGGGTGAAAAACAGAAATTTTGAAATCTGAGATTTTTAAATCGGGGATTTTGAAATCTGTGCTTTTTTAATCTGTGATTTTGAAACCTGGGATTTTGAATTCGGGGATTTTGAAACCTGGGATTTTGAAATCTGGGAGTTTGAAATCTGGGATTTTGAAATCTGGGAGTTTGAAATCTGGGAGCTTGAAATCGGGGATTTTGAAATCGGGGATTTTGAAATCGGGGATTTTGAAATCGTAGATTTTGAAATCGGGGATTTTGAAATCGGGGATTTTGAAATCTGGGAGTTTGAAATCTGGGAGTTTGAAATCTGGGATTTTGAAATCTGGGATTTTGAAATCCGTGAGTTTGAAATCTGGGAGTTTAAAGTCTGGGAGTTTAAAATCTGAGATTTTGACATTTGGGATTTTGAAATCTAGGAGTTTGAAACCTGGGAGTTTGAAATCGGGGATTTTGAAATCGGGGATTTTGAAATCTGTGCTTTTTTATCTGGGATTTTGAAATCGGGATTTTGAAATCTGGGAGTTTAAAATCTGGGAGTTTGAAATCTGGGAGTTTGAAATCTGGGATTTTTAAATCTGGGATTTTTAAATATAAGATTTTGAAATATGGGATTCATAAATCTAGGATTTAGACTTCTGGGATTTTGAAGTTCTAAAGTCAGTAAAGTCTTGGAGATCAGAATATCCCAGAACAATACCAAACAACTCGGTAAAAAATTAAATCCCATTTTAAACATTCCCAAAACCCCTTGGCAACCATCCATCTTCTTATTTTCGATATTTATTCCCCAATCTAGTTCTTCTTAGCTTCCCAGTTGTGCCCGATTCCCAAAAAACCATCTGTGAATTTTACGGATCTGTGAAGGAAAAAAGATGGGTTTAAGAAATCTATTCTTAGATTTACAATGCTGGGCTGGTAGGAACTGCAAATAGAAAACTGGGCCATGTGGAATACATGGCGTAGGACCGCCGCACACACTTTTGCAGCTTCGTTTCGTTGCTGATAAAACGAAGAACAAACAGCTCCTTGCAGGTCACATTTCCTGACCGAAAGATAGGAAATCTTAGCTTGTCCGGACACTAGCACTGGGCCACAAACACCTAGAAGCAGAGAATTGCTTCTATCTATCTATCTATCTATCTATCTATCTATCTATCTATCTATCTATCTATCTATCTATCTATCTATCTATCTATCTATCTATCTATCTATCTATCTATCTATCTATCTATCTATCTATCTATCTATCTATCTATCTATCTATCTATCTATCTATCTATCTATCTATCTATCTATCTATCTATCTATCTATCTATCTATCTATCTATCTATCTATCTATCTATCTATCTATCTATCTATCTATCTATCTATCTATCTATCTATCTATCTATCTATCTATCTATCTATCTATCTATCATCTATCTATCTATCTATCTATCTATCTATCTATCTATCTATCTATCATCTATCTATCTATCTATCTATCTATCTATCTATCTATCTATCTATCTATCTATCATCTATCTATCTATCTATCTATCTATCTATCTATCTATCTATCATCTATCTATCTATCTATCTATCTATCTATCTATCTATCTATCTATCTATCTATCTATCATCTATCTATCTATCTATCTATCTATCTATCTATCTATCTATCTATCATCTATCTATCTATCTATCTATCTATCTATCTATCTATCTATCTATACGTACATATGTTTTTCTGTCTCTCTTTACGATTTGCTGCCAACAATTTTTTCCGTCTCTACACGAAGAAACAGATCTGCGGCAAATTAAGACTTTTGTTTTTTGCCCCGAAAATCTTATTTACGACTTTTCGCCTGAACCATATATGGCCTGAAGGTGTATTGATTTAATCTTAATCTACGGATTTACTCATCAACAGTAGTATTAAGCTGCTACAAAATATCTGCTCCAAGATTATTGAGTTTGAGGCTCTTGCTTAGAGATTGTCACTGGGGTAATATATTTAGGAAAAGATATAGAGACGAGAGGGGAGAGAAATGGGGAGAGGAGATAGGAGAGAGGAGAGAGGAGAGACGAGAGAGGAGAGAGGAGAGACGAGAGAGCAGAGAGGAGAGAGGAGAGAGGAGAGACGAGAGAGGAGAGAGGAGAGAGGAGAGAGGAGAGAGGAGACAGGAGAGAGGAGAGAGGAGAGAGGAGAGAGGAGAGAGGAGAGAGGAGAGGGAGAGAGGGAGAGAGAGAGCGGGAGAGAGGAGAGAGGACACTGCCCATTGAATTTCAAAAATCTAATGTTGGAATTGATTCCGATATGTATCGAAAAAATTGAAATCTGGATTCGAACCAAGGCAACTCCAGACGAGAGAATTGGAGAGAGGAGAGAAATGGGGAGAGAAGATAGGAGAGAGGAGAGACGAGAGATGAGAGAGGAGAGAGGAGAGAGGAGAGAGGAGAGAGGAGAGAGGAGAGAGGAGAGAGGAGAGGGAGAGAGGGAGAGAGAGAGCGGGAGAGAGGAGAGAGGACACTGCCCATTGAATTTCAAAAATCTAATGTTGGAATTGATTCCGATATGTATCGAAAAAATTGAAATCTGGATTCGAACCAAGGCAACTCCAGACGAGAGAATTGGAGAGAGGAGATAGGAGAGAGGAGAGACGAGAGAGGAGAGAGGAGAGAGGAGAGAGGAGAGACGAGAGAGGAGATAGGAGAGAGGAGAGAGGAGATAGGAGAGAGGAGAGACGAGAGAGGAGAGAGGAGAGAGGAGAGAGGAGAGAGGAGAGAGGAGATAGGAGAGAGGAGAGACGAGAGAGGAGAGAGGAGAGAGGAGAGAGGAGAGAGGAGAGAGGAGAGAGGAGAGAGGAGAGAGGAGAGAGGAGAGAGGAGAGAGGAGAGAGGAGATAGGAGAGAGGAGAGAGGAGAGAGGAGAGAGGAGATAGGAGAGAGGAGATAGGAGAGAGGAGAGAGGAGAGAGGAGAGAGGAGATAGGAGAGAGGAGAGAGGAGAGAGGCTAGTGGATTGTGAAGAAAGGAGATGGTAACTAGAGATACACCATGAGAATTTGTAAGATATACTTTTTCTTCCCTGTAAGAGTAGAAAAGATAAATTTTTAATTTATTAGAAGCTTCTGAAATATAATTTCTGCAACTGTAACTCCATAGTATAGATTGGCAGTTGCTATGCGCCGAGCATAGCATAGCAACCACCGAAAGCTACACAGCCAAAGAAGTGGACGCGAGCACTTGACCTATGCATTCTAGTTAGATTTCTAAAATTAGATAAGTACTACTCAACACTTATTCTGCTCATGGATCCATGAAATTTAATTTGATTTCTTACCCACACCACCTAAGATCTTCATACAGTTTTTATCAACAGCCAGGCAGGCTTAGTTTTCACAACTCGATCGCTACTGTAGAACAAAGAGCAACCACCGTGCAGATGAGATAAGACTGCGTTGGGAGAATTTAGATTTTTTTCTTTGTGGAAACGAAATTTCTATCCAGTTTAAGGGGCTTCTACGCTGTATACTATATATGTATAATATGCCTATACAACATGACTAGTATCCCCCACAACCCGACCCCATGGCCACTATCAGCACCTCACCACTGTCTCATTTCTCCCCTGTCTCATTTCTCCCCTGTCTCATCTCTCTCCTGTCTCATTTCTCCCCTGTCTCATCTCTCCCCTGTCTCATCACTCCCCTGTTTCATCTCTCCCCTGTCTCATCTCTCCCCTGTCTCATCTCTCCCCTGTCTCATCTCTCACCTGTTTCATCTCTCCCCTGTCTCATCTCTTCCCTGTTTCATCTCTCACCTGTCTCATCTCTCCCCTGTCTCATCTCTCCCCTGTCTCATCACTCCCCTGTTTCATCTCTCCCCTGTCTCATCTCTCACCTGTTTCATCTCTCCCCTGTCTCATCTCTCCCCTGTCTCATCTCTCACCTGTTTCATCTCTCCCCTGTCTCATCTCTCCCCTGTCTCATCTCTCTCCTGTCTCATTTCTCCCCTGTCTCATCTCTCCCCTGTCTCATCACTCCCCTGTTTCATCTCTCCCCTGTCTCATCTCTCACCTGTTTCATCTCTCCCCTGTCTCATCTCTCCCCTGTCTCATCTCTCACCTGTTTCATCTCTCCCCTGTCTCATCTCTCCCCTGTCTCATCACTCCCCTGTTTCATCTCTCCCCTGTCTCATCTCTCACCTGTTTCATCTCTCCCCTGTCTCATCTCTCCCCTGTCTCATCTCTCACCTGTTTCATCTCTCCCCTGTCTCATCTCTCCCCTGTCTCATCACTCCCCTGTTTCATCTCTCCCCTGTCTCATCTCTCACCTGTTTCATCTCTCCCCTGTCTCATCTCTCACCTGTTTCATCTCTCCCCTGTCTCATCACTCCCCTGTTTCATCTCTCCCCTGTCTCATCTCTCACCTGTTTCATCTCTCCCCTGTCTCATCTCTCCCCTGTCTCATCACTCCCCTGTCTCATCACTCCTCTGTTTCATCTCTCCCCTGTCTCATCTCTCCCCTGTCTCATCTCTCACCTGTCTCATCTCTCCCCTGTCTCATCTCTCCCCTGTCTCATCACTCCCCTGTTTCATCTCTCCCCTGTCTCATCTCTCACCTGTTTCATCTCTCCCCTGTCTCATCTCTCCCCTGTCTCATCTCTCACCTGTTTCATCTCTCCCCTGTCTCATCACTCCCCTGTTTCATCTCTCCCCTGTCTCATCACTCCCCTGTCTCATCTCTCCCCTGTCTCATCTCAGCAATCTCTAATGTGCTCTATTTTCAATTAGTTTTCCAAAATTAGAACACATTTTAAGAAAGAAGATTGTGAGAATCTTCATCAGAGTAATTGAATTCGAAGTAATTTCCTTACGATGTTTGCTTGCTTGCGAGAATGCAGAAAGGGACTCGCCGCTTTGCAATTAGCAATGGCGCTTTTGATTATCCTAATGAGGCCCTGTTGACAGCCTGTGTTAGCTGTCATTCTGATCTTGAAGCTAGCATAGAAACAGGACAGGCTATTGTCTGTGCTTGAGATATTAGCGAGTGGATATTTATTCACATCCGACTCGAATCTTGAAAACAAGATATTAAAAACGCGTACAGAACCTATTACTGACTTGAACACATTAGATTATTGTCTTGTACACACCGGATACTTATATTCTACTCACCCAATTCTAATCTTTTACTCACCCAATTCTAATCTTGTACTCACCCAATTCTAATCTTGTACTCACCCAATTCTAATCTTGTACTCACCCAATTCTAATCTTGTACTCACCCAATTCTAATCTTTTACTCACCCAATTCTAATCTTGTACTCACCCAATTCTAATCTTGTACTCACCCAATTCTAATCTTGTACTCACCCAATTCTAATCTTGTACTCACCCAATTCTAATCTTGTACTCACCCAATTCTAACCTACTAAATGCTCGGTTCTAATCTGGTAATTGTAATCTAATTCTATTCTAATCACACCCAATTATTATCTGGTACATACCATATTCTAAGCTGGTACATACACCAGATTTTAATATTGTACATACATAATTCAAATATAATACACACCCGATTATAATCTAGTACACATTCGATTATAATCTGGTACACATTCGATTATAACCTGGTACACACCCGATTCTAATCTGGTACACATTCGATTCTAATCTGGTACACACTCGATTCTGATCTGGTACACATTCGATTCTAATCTGGTACACACCGGATTCTAATCTGGTACACACCTCATTCTTATCTGGTACACACTCGATTCTGATCTGGTACACATTCGATTCTAATCTGGTACACATTCGATTCTAATCTGGTACGCACCGGATGCCCTAAATGTACTTTTGAGTTTTATTAAAACTTCATTGATATGGGAAAATATTTAATCTTTCTGTGTCTAACAGAAAAATTCGCTTAAGTGACCTTGGCCTCAATGTTGATGAAAACTTGCATGTTGAGTTTTAGCTTCGATTTTTGAGTCTAGAATTGTCGCAAATCAGAGAATGCCCGACAGAAACTTCGCCCAGTTGAAGTAACCGATCCAGGGCTTGCTCTCTGTGATTGATCGCTTATATAGAGGAGTCAGAAATCAACAAGAGAAATGCAAATAAGAGAATAGGAGAGGAAAGAAGGGCCTGAATGGAAAATAGGCATGGAAGATTAGTTTGTTAGAATGGGATGAAAATGTGGAATTAACTGATTCAGTTCTAAAGTCTCCCAAAGGCAATAACAAACGATAATTATAACAAACGATATTACGCTCGTAGCATGCAGGATAATACAAAAATTCAGAGTTAGTGCACTTAACTTACTTTCTTAGAAAAAACATGCCGATTTTTGTAATCACTAAAATATCCCACTTGCTCAGAGCTTTAAAAAAGAAGACAATGGTATTTGAATTTTTTTATTAATAATATTTTGCATTTTTCGCTTATATTCAGTTTATTAAAAAATTATACTACACCAAATATTTTGTTATTTCGTGTCAATCCGTTTCTTGTTTTAGGCACACATTTTTTAATTATAATAATAGATTATAATTTATTAATTTATTAATGTATTTATTAATTTATAATTTATATAATTTATTAATATGATAATAAAATTAATCATAGCTAGATTAATAGATTATAATTATGAATTTAGATTCATAATGTATTACAATTTTCATTATTATTATTATTATATTAATGTTCTACTTTTTACTTTAGTCGTACGAAGTATTAAAATTGTTTATCAACTAACCGAATTTCTACAGTTGATATTTAACAGAATCAAAATTTTCCAATTTCATTAGGAGTTGAGCTTTAAATAACAGAGTGTCATCTTGCAAGCCTTGGCTGCTGTCGAGTAGACATTAAATTATTCACGAATGAGAAGTCTCCGGTCCTCCAGTGAATTAAAACTGACAGTTATGGGGGATTTCCTTCGACAACACGTCGGAAAGTTTCTTATTTTTTCCTAAGATATTCTGGTCAAGTTCGGATGCAATCAAATCTAAGAGCTTCTACTGTGAAACTCATGCGCCAGAAGGGTTCCTGGATGATTTTAGAAGCGCTTAGATTGTTTCATAAGTGTTAAAACAATTTCAAATAGGCTGGAAGGATTTAGCTCGTGTCTAAATGGTTGCAGTTGCTTTAAAGGAATGAAATGGGTTCAGAAGGTTAAATGGGTTCTGAAGGTTTCCGAGGGGTTTGGAAGGGTACGAAGGTGTTTTAAAGGCTTTAAATTGTTCAAAGTGGTTCAAAAGGGTTCAAAGGGTTCAGAAGGGTTTAAAGTGGTTATGAAGGTTCAAAGGGGTTATGAAGGGGTTCAAAGGAGTTATGAAGGGGTTCAAAGGGGTTATGATCGGGTCCAAAGGACTTTAAAAGGGTTCAAAAAGGCTTGGATGGGGTTCAAAGGGGTTTGGAAGGTTTCGAAGGGGATCAGAAAGGTTCAAAGGGGTTCAGAAGGATTCAAAGTGGTTATGAAGGCTCAAAGGGGGTTATGAAGGGTTCAAAGGGGTTCAGAAAGGTTTTAAGGGGCTCAGAAGGGTTTAAAGGGGGTTCAGAAGGTTTTCGAGTGTTTCAGAAAGGACTGATAATGGTAAAATTGTATTTGCACGCGAGGGGGCCGCATGCATAAAATCCATAGTTTTAAGCATGCACGCCAGATTTTGTTGTCCAATTGAGAGGCCTACCTTGAGCCGTGCAGTTGAGTTAGCTATTCGAATCGATGCTGAAGTGGATATCGGATGCCTGAGCACTCGACTGAGTCTCGGAACTGTTACAGGACAGAGTGGCTATTAAGCTTCGCTGGGAATGTCTTTCAATCTGTCCCGGTTTGTTTTATCTTTTTAGACTCTGAAACGTCTTCGAGTGGAAAATATGTCCGACAGAATTGAGTGCAGCACACCTGACTATTCACTGGGGGGAGGGGGAGTGGGCGGAGAGTCCTGCTTCTGGAATTCGGGAGAAAAATGATGGGGACAATGTGGAAACTGCAACACTGAAGCTTGTTTGAAAAATATCATTGGGAAATTCAACGATTCAAGCCGTTTATAGCAGCGAGTGATGGGCCTTTATCCTGGCTCTTTGCGGACAGGGCAAGAACAGGCAGATAGCAGAGAGAGGCGAATGGGAAGACATTTGACCAGGACGAAATCAGCCAATCAGCGTGAAGCAGCTGCCCGCTGGGATTGGAAAATCCCCAAATATGAATCTGGAAACAGGGACAAGATTGTCACGCGTACAATCTGTTGACAATGGGTTGTGAGTGACTTCAGACAGCCTGAAGGACATGACTTCAGACAGCCTGAAGGACATGACTTCAGACAGCCTGATTGACATGACTTCAGACAGCCTGAAGGACATGACTTCAGACAGCCTGATTGACATGACTTCAGACAGCCTGGAGGACATGACTTCAGACAGCCTGAAGGACATGACTTCAGACAGCCTGAAGGACATGCCATCAGACAGCCTGATTGACAATGGGATGTGTGAATGAGGTTATTCAGAACCATTAAATGAGTTCAGATGAATCCAGCCTTGAGTTGTATTTTGGCTAGTGTCCCATTTTCGCAGCATTATCCTTAATCCCTGGTTCATTCTGTCCAATTTTTTGCTTATTACGGTGATACGCACTAATGGCCTTTTTATCCACACTGCCTTCGGTGACAGTTCTTTTCAGCTTTCAACTTCGAAGCTATTTTTATTCCCTCCTTCGGCTTGATTGAATTTCATTCAATACAGAGGCGAACACCCACCCCCTCATTATCAATTTCATTCACTAGCCAATCCATTACGAGATACATCAATACCCGCATAGCAACTGTCTGCGCCTAATTACCCCCGATGCGGCCATTGTGAGTGAGGCTTTCACAGTTTAGGTTTAAAATTAAATAAAATATACTCATGTAACCTCGCATGCAAATAAACGAGCAAGTTCTTATGTAGAAATGCTAATAATACCAATAGTACTGTTTTTATTATTGAATTGCGTCTGATTTTTTTCTAGGAATCGTTCTTGTGACTCTCTGTCACATTCTGTCTTTGTTGTGTTAATAAGATAGTCAATTAGCCTGGCATGTAGTCGATTTACCTAACAAAATAGTATATTTTTACAGCTATTCAGTGTGTCTAACAGCTGTTCAGTGTGTCTAACAGCTGTTCAGTGTGTCTAACAGCTGTTCAGTGTGTCTAACAGCTGTTCAGTGTGTGTGTCTAACAGCTTTTCAGTGTGTCTAACAGCTGTTCAGTGTGTCTAACAGCTGTTCAGTGTGTCTAACAGCTGTTCAGTGTGTCTAACAGCTGTTCAGTGTGTCTAACAGCTGTTCAGTGTGTGTGTCTAACAGTTATTCAGTGTGTCTAACAGCTTCAGTGTGTCTAACAGCTTTTCAGTGTGTCTAACAGCTGTTCAGTGTGTCTAACAGCTATTCAGTGTGTCTAACTGCCAATCGATTTGTCTAACAGCTATTCAGTGTGTCTAACAGCTGTTCAGTGTGTCTAACAGCTGTTCAGTGTGTGTGTCTAACAGCTTTTCAGTGTGTCTAACAGCTGTTCAGTGTGTCTAACAGCTGTTCAGTGTGTGTGTCTAACAGCTTTTCAGTGTGTCTAACAGCTGTTCAGTGTGTCTAACAGCTGTTCAGTGTGTGTGTCTAACAGCTTTTCAGTGTGTCTAACAGCTGTTCAGTGTGTCTAACAGCTGTTCAGTGTGTCTAACAGCTGTTCAGTGTGTCTAACAGCTGTTCAGTGTGTCTAACAGTTATTCAGTGTGTCTAACAGCTATTCAGTGTGTCTAACAGCTTTTCAGTGTGTCTAACAGCTGTTCAGTGTGTCTAACAGCTGTTCAGTGTGTCTAACAGCTGTTCAGTGTGTCTAACAGCTGTTCAGTGTGTCTAACAGCTGTTCAGTGTGTCTAACAGCTATTCAGTGTGTCTAACAGCTATTCAGTGTGTCTGACACCTATTCAGTGTGTCTAACTGCCAATCGATTTGTCTAACAGCTATTCAGTGTGTCTAACAGCTGTTCAGTGTGTCTAACAGCTGTTCAGTGTGTGTGTCTAACAGCTTTTCAGTGTGTCTAACAGCTGTTCAGTGTGTCTAACAGCTGTTCAGTGTGTCTAACAGCTGTTCAGTGTGTCTAACAGCTGTTCAGTGTGTCTAACAGTTATTCAGTGTGTCTAACAGCTATTCAGTGTGTCTAACAGCTTTTCAGTGTGTCTAACAGCTGTTCAGTGTGTCTAACAGCTGTTCAGTGTGTCTAACAGCTGTTCAGTGTGTCTAACAGCTGTTCAGTGTGTCTAACAGCTGTTCAGTGTGTCTAACAGCTATTCAGTGTGTCTAACAGCTATTCAGTGTGTCTGACACCTATTCAGTGTGTCTAACAGCTGTTCAGTGTGTCTAACAGCTATTCAGTGTGTCTAACAGCTTTTCAGTGTGTCTAACAGCTATTCAGTGTGTCTAACAGCTTTTCAGTGTGTCTAACAGCTGTTCAGTGTGTCTAACAGCTGTTCAGTGTGTCTAACAGCTATTCAGTGTGTCTAACAGCTGTTCAGTGTGTCTAACAGCTGTTCAGTGTGTCTAACAGCTGTTCAGTGTGTCTAACAGCTGTTCAGTGTGTCTAACAGCTGTTCAGTGTGTCTAACAGCTGTTCAGTGTGTCTAACAGCTATTCAGTGTGTCTAACAGCTATTCAGTGTGTCTAACTGCCAATCGATTTGTCTAACAGCAATCCAATGTAGCTAACAGCTATTGTTAGTTGTCTAAGAGCTAGTGGTTGCAGTTTTTCTTGGTTCTATTCAGCTACATCGTCAACTATAACAAAATTTGTGCAACAGAGGTTTAAAATTTCGTATATCCTTGCAGTTCTGAACAAATACTCACGTTATAATTGGATCTCTGTGTCAAAGAGTTGCAAGCAGATACACACAAACGAATAAGTGTGGTTAATAAGAATGAGCAAAAAAAATTTGGCACGCAAAAGCACAATGCCCCAATCTTTGTGGCCCTTTTCATGAGTTGATAGTATCAAAAAAGCGACTTAGCTCATTAGTATTTTATCCCAAAGCCATTTTCCTAAAACATGTTTCTCGCACTTTACTGTAGGCAAGATCTACTGCGTAAAACGAGAAGAATCTAGTTGCGAAACTCTGATGTGTCTACTTGTAAGTAGAATTTGCAATAAATATTAACTTTTTTACATAATAAATTTTCATATGAAATATGAAAATACATTATTCATACTGTATATTATATGAAATACTGTATATTGGTATTTCGTTTCAGTTATTGTTATACAATCTGTTAAGTGGTTCATTTGGCGCTTTTGTAGCTTTTATAGCTTTTCTTTTAGCAAATGTAACTTGTAATTTATTAGAAAAATAAGAATATAACTATTTAAAAAATAGATGTCTTTTTAGTATTTAGTTTAATACGATGTTTTTTAATTTTTATAGTAATTATAAATATAAAAATATATATATATCAAGGAGCACGAGCTGAAATAGAACAGGAAACCTCGTTTCTTGGAAAATTTATTAAAGGCAGATTTTCACGGAAAATGCACTAGCGAAATAGGAACTTTTCACGCTTCTCACATTGAAGTGTTAAAACTTTTTATTGGAAACAGATCAAATGCTGTTCTTTTGATATAACTTCCGAAAAAACAAAACAACATTACTAAATTTTCCACGAAAGGAAGTGTCCCGTTTGTTCTTCTAGTGGTCATTTTATAATATATAATATACTGCATATACGCTAATAGTATAACTTACCTGTGTTACAATTGGCTTTAAGAAAATCCAATTGAAAATATAAATAATTGAAGTTAAACAATATCTATTTTTGAAACAATATTTAAAATGTTGAATAAGTGTTGCGTAATTAATGTGTTTGTACTTATATATTTCAAACCTGTAATAGTTGTTTTCGCATAGTTAAAGAATTAAAACAAAAGTAACGAATGAGAAAATGACATAAAAGTTGTTTTTCTTACTCAGATGCAAAAAAAACATTTCAAATGGGAAATAAAAGTTGTAGCACAGCAAAGCAATATTATTAAATGTGTACCATTTTTTCACACAGAAGAGCAATTTTAAACAAATTAAATATAATATATTTAATCTTACACAACCTAACCTTGCGAATGAACAAATACACAGATAAGCTTTTAACATTGTTATATAATTTTTGTTTATCTGAAATATATATCGTTTTAACTAATGAAAAAGAGTTTCGCAGATAAAAATAGAAATAAATATGCATGAGTTAACAAGAGACAGACATGATATTTCTGAAACATTGTACAAAATGTGTACCATATAAATTAGTCTCTCTGAGTATTTTGACAAGAAATTATCACACAATACTACTTAGTAGCTACTGACAGAATGTAAGTAAGTAGGTAATTAAAAAAACGAAAAAGCTGAACGGATAAGTAATGACTGCAGCAATGAGTTAAAAAATGTTTCAATTATTGCAACAAAAACGGACTAAAATATAAAGATTTTATCATAAGTGTAAGTTGGATGTCTACCGAAATTTATATTCTAAAATAGAATAGGAAATGGTTAGCAAAAGTAGATAAATAGACAGAAAAAATTAGCATTGAGATAAAATGTTTAGTGCCGATTAGTAAAAAAGCTAATGAACAAAACAAACTGAAAATGCAATAACAAAAGAGAAAAGCAAAAAAGAGTTAAAACAAATCTCTAAAAATTTCCAAAGAAACACGCGATTGTTTTGATAAAATAGAAAAGCTCCAAGGAAAAATAATGTACACAAAACTAAGATGCCTACTGACTAGTAGAGTAGTGAGAAAAGTCAACGACTTTTTAATTATAGTTAAGAAATTCGTTCCCACAATCACAATCAACAAGCAAAAACAAATAACGATATAATACTAAAATATTAGGAAACAAGACAGCACTTTCTAGCTTAGCTTTTGGAGTACTTATCAAAGATAACTTTATAACAAAACAATGAAAATATTTTACACAGACAATAAATATTTTTCAAATGGCTAAATAGTTTGATAAATATTTTGAGCATTTAACTTTAATAATCGTTAAATATTATGACGAAAAAACTACTAAAACTTGACTACAACCAACTTTTATTGCTGTAAGATTTTTGTTTTACTCAGCGGGCACGACCAAACAAAAGTACAAAAAATAGCCAAAACGGTTGCCAAGTTAGATTAGACCACGCTGGTACCCCTGCTGTTGCTGCGGCGGTGGCGGTGGCTGCGGCAGCTGCCGACGACGCTGCTGCTGCTGCTGCTGCTGCTGCTGACTAGACGATGTGGCAACAACGCGAAGCTGACGATCGCTGCGAAAGTCCTCCGGGTCGCCAGACCAGAGACCACCAGAGCCGGAGTGCTGATGCTGCGGCGCCGGGGGTGACTGCTGCTGCTGCTGCTGCTGATGTTGCTGATTTTGGTTACGAAATGACTAAAAATTGTAAGCGTTGAAAATCAATTCAACTTGAGTTAATTTAGATCTCGGCCGAAAAGATTAGAAGGGGAAGAGAGGGGAGAAGGGGAATAGAGAGGAGAAGGGGAAGAGATAATGTGGGGATTTAGATCATAGACTATAACTCAGCACAAAGGCAAGAATCGAAGTGATTTAGCTGGTGTAGCCTTCATATCTCACCTGCTGATGAGTCGGCGGTGGCTGTGCAGCAGCCGAGTGGCTGGGCGCGGCCCCGTTGAGTCCAAGAAGCCGTTCGGCTTTGCTCAGCATCGAAGGCGGATGGGTGGCCTTCCAGTAGGCCTCCAGGTACTCGGCCAGGTGTTGGCAGGCGTCTTCTAGTTGGTTCTCGTCAAGGGATACGTCGAATTGGTCCTGGAAACAGTGGGCTAGCGGATGGCATGCTGCACTCCAATAGGTCACTCTTCAGAGCACACCGATCTGGTCACTCTTCAGAGCACTCCGATCTGGTCACTCTTCAGAGCACTCCGATCTGGTCTCTCTTCAGAGCACTCCGATCTGGTCACTCTTCAGAGCACTCCGATCTGGTCACTCTTCAGAGCACTCCGATCTAGTCACTCTTCAGAGCACTCCGATCCGGTCACTCTTCAGAGCACTCCGATCTGGTCGCTCTTCAGAGCACTCCGATCTGGTCACTCTTCAGAGCACTCCAATCTGGTCACTCTACAGAGCACTCCGATCCGGTCACTCTTCAGAGCACTCCGATCTGGTCACTCTTCAGAGCACTCCGATCCGGTCACTCTTCAGAGCACTCCGATCTGGTCACTCTTCAGAGCACTCCGATCCGGTCACTCTTCAGAGCACTCCGATCTGGTCGCTCTTCAGAGCACTCCGATCTGGTCGCTCTTCAGAGCACTCCGATCTGGTCACTCTTCAGAGCACTCCGATCCGGTCACTCTTCAGAGCACTCCGATCTGGTCCCTCTTCAGAGCACTCCAATCTGGTCACTCTACAGAGCACTCCGATCTGGTTACTCTACGGAGCACTCAGATCTAGTCACTGTTCAGAGCACTCCAATCTTATCACTATGCAGAGCACAATCCACTTTAAACACTCTAAACACACACAATTATCGCAAACGAATCGCTCGACAATTTAAGCCATCAGTGGAACTCACCGGACTGCACAGCAGCAGTTTCTCAGCCAGGCTGAGCTGCTGAGTCATGTTTCTAGTCTGAGATTTGCCTCGACTTTTAATTAGACGCTGTAACACCTTGATGGAGTTGATCTTCAGATAGACAATGATGGGAGCCAGCGAAGTCTTGGCCAGCTGACCGGGGTGGTTGATGGTGTCGCAGTCCAGCACCACCAGCTGGAGGGTGCGCGCCAGCTCGAAGATGCGCTCGATCTCCTGCTGGACCTCGGCTGAACATCCGGGGTGAAACGGAGGTAAGGAATACATAGAAGTAGCAGGCTGGGACAATGGGAAAATAAGGAAATTAATGGGAAGAGATTGTTTGAGAAGTGAAAGAAAGCGGAGAAGGGGAAGAAACTGGAGAAGGGGAAGAAAGTGGAGAAGGGGATAAAAGTGGAGAAGGGGAAGAAAGTGGAGAAGTGAAAGAAAGCGCAGAAGGGGAAGAAAGTGGAGAAGGGGAAGAAAGTGGAGAAGGGGAAGAAAGTGGAGAAGGGGAAGAAAGTGGAGAAGGGGAAGAAAGTGGAGAAGGGGAAGAAAGTGGAGAAATGAAAGAAAGCGCAGAAGGGGAAGAAAGTGGAGAAGGGAAAGAAAGTGGAGAAGGGGAAGAAAGTGGAGAAGGGGAAGAAAGTGGAGAAGGGGAAGAAAGTGGAGAAATGAAAGAAAGCGCAGAAGGGGAAGAAAGTGGAGAAGGGGAAGAAAGTGGAGAAGGGGAAGAAAGTGGAGAAGGGGAAGAAAGTGTAGAAGGGGAAGAAAGTGGAGAAATGAAAGAAAGCGCAGAAGGGGAAGAAAGTGGAGAAGGGGAAGAAAGTGGAGAAGGGGAAGAAAGTGGAGAAGGGGAAGAAAGTGGAGAAGGGGAAGAAAGTGGAGAAGGGGAAGAAAGTGGAGAGTGGGAAGAGAGGAAAATTGTGAGGAGAGGGGAGAATAGGAAGATGGGGAGAATGGGAAAGAAGAGGAAAATGGGAAAGGAAGGGAATAGTAGGTCAAGATAGGGACAAGTGAAAGCGAGGCGAGAAGGGTAAGAGCAAAGAAGAATAAGAAGAAAAGGGGAGATGGGAAGAGAAGGCCGGTAGCTCACCAATGTTGCTGGCTCGGCTGCCCCTCTCAATCAAGGCGCGCCTGCCGGGATTGTTCAGCACGCTTCTCTTTGCCAGAGAAATATCCGAGGAAACCTGCGTGATGATGATGCGGCCTTCGAAGCGACGTTTAAGAAAGTCGAACACGGCGCGTTGCATCATGTCTGTCACTTCGTAGCCTTTGAGGCTGGGGCCAAGCAGGATGACTGGCCGCATGGAGGGAACCACTTCATAGGGCGGCGCGGCGTCCGTCTGAAATTATTGCCGAATTTCTCAGTTACTCCTAGGAAAATTTCCGATAAAATCCTGGGAAAATTTCCCATGAAGTCCTGTAAAGATCTCTCTTGAAATCCTGGGGAGATTTCCCTTGAAATCCTGGGGAGATTTCCCTTGAAACCCTGGGGATATTTCCCTTGAAATCCTGGTAAGATCTCTCTTGAAATCCTGGGGAGATTTCCCTTGAAATCCTGGGAAGATCTCTCTTGAAATCCTGAGAAGATCTCTCTTGAAATCCTGAGAAGATCTCTCTTGAAATCCTGAGAAGATCTCTCTTGAAATCCTGGGGAGATTTCTCTTCAAATCCAGCCATCCCAGGATTTGAGAAGAAGGGAACCTTCTTTACCTTCTTGAAGAAGGCTTTCTTCCTAGCCGCATCATTAGTTCTTCCGCCGGCGCCGCGTCCCAGCGAGTCGGAGTCGCCCTTGTCTGACTCGTCAGGCGCGTCAACAACCAGAGGACCCGGTGCGGCCGGCGGGGTGCCTTGGATAGAGGGAAGACGGCACTTGCTTTATTGATCACTATGAGCAGCAACATATGGTTGAGCAGTTTCCTCTTTTTACTTAAGAACCACTATGACCGGTCATTGCCCTCTTTCACCATAACCTCTATGACCGGTCATTACCCCATTTCACCATAACCTCTATGACCGGTCATTGCCCTATTTCACCATAACCTCTATGACCGGTCATTGCCCTCTTTCACCATAACCTCTATGACCGGTCATTACCCAATTTCACCATAACCTCTATGACCGGTCATTGCCCTCTTTCACCATAACCTCTATGACCGGTCATTGCCCTATTTCACCATAACCTCTATGACCGGTCATTGCCCTCTTTCACCATAACCTCTATGACCGGTCATTGCCCTCTTTCACCATAACCTCTATGACCGGTCATTGCCCTCTTTCACCATAACCTCTATGACCGGTCATTGCCCTCTTTCACCATAACCTTATGACCGGTCATTGCCCTCTTTCACCATAACCTCTATGACCGGTCATTACCCCATTTCACCATAACCTCTATGACCGGTCATTGCCCTATTTCACCATAACCTCTATGACCGGTCATTGCCCTATTTCACCATAACCTCTATGACCGGTCATTGCCCTATTTCACCATAACCTCTATGACCGGTCATTGCCCTATTTCACCATAACCTCTATGACCGGTCATTGCCCTATTTCACCATAACCTCTATGACCGGTCATTGCCCTATTTCACAATGGCTTCTAAGATCGGTCATCAACGCACTGCTCATTGTCTCTACGATGATTGATTCTAACCGGTCATTGCCTAGCCAAATGAGTCATGGCGTCACTAAATGACCGCCGAAAGCTCACCTGTCGCAGGAGCACCTGCGGATCCGCCGCTCCTAGAAGTCGCCGCCCGCTGTTGAACCCTCAGATTGTCCAGCCGAGCTGGCGAAGGTACAAACTGACAGTCGCAGCCTTCTCGCACCAGGCGGCCAATCCACCAGTAGCTGTCGAATTTCTCTTTAATGTGCAGAAAATCTTTTGCAGCAAAGGTGATGGCCTGGCCTTTCACCGGACACTCGGAATCGTTGGCGCCGTCGTAGGCAACGTTGGTCCTGACGGCGAAGGCCACCGGCTTTGTCTTGGCCTTCTCTAGCTGCTCAGCGGCTAGCTTCTGGCGCTCCCGCTTAGTCTCCTCGTCCACACTGGCCCCGGCAGAGCTCTGATCGTCCGAGTAGCTGGATTCCACGCTGCCCTGCCATGCGCAAATTGTTCTACTTATAGTACTCGTAGACACAAGTAAATTCTTTTTTTTACTAAGTTAATGTGTAGAATTACAGTCAGTGTGGCACAGACGACTGTGTACAGCCGTTCAGTCCATGGACTAGGAAACCGCAACTAACACACCAAATGCTTGTACCCATTTTTCAGTTATTTAATTAACAATAGGAAGACGAAGCTAGTTCACTGCCTAACCACCTCACAATGGCTCCCAAACCGAATAAAGGATTTTCATGTCCACCTTCAAGTCCACCATATTAACAGTAGGACTACCAAGCCATTTTGCCGCCCGTTTTTATACCAAGGGGGGGGAATTCCCCTTGAAATTGGAGAAATTGGCGTCAGGGTGTCCTTAGTGGCCTAGTTCCACCTGTTGTAGCTCTTGAAGGTCTAGATAGATAAGAGAGATAGATCTAGATGAAGGTCGGTGACCGCCGAAGTCGGAGATGATGCAAGCACATTCGGGTGACATGCTGATAAAGTTTGAAGGTCTGGAAAGGCCGCACTGAGGCGCAGTGCAAATTCGTGTATAGGGGTGTATGAAATACACTAGCTCTTATGGGAAAAATCGGACCTTCGGCCAGAAACATTGAATATCTCGACGGTCTGAAGAGCTGGCGACTTGTTTCTTGTTTCAGAAGAAGCGCAACAAAAAGTTGGGCCGTGTTCTTGAGTTTCGTGTGCTTGCATTGTTCCGTTCGGGTTCCCCCTTGGTAGTTCTACTGTTAATCAAAATTTTCCACCCTGTACGATGAAATTTTTTTTCAACGCCATCCGACCTCAGCATCGTCTAGATATTCAGTGATTTTCGTCTAAGGAAGAAAAAGTGAAGAATCTGTAACTTTAACTTTTTTGAAAATATTAATTTCAAAATGAATAGAAATATTTTTTCAATTCTAACCTTGCTTCCGGTTCAGACTAAAAGAAAAATTTCGTCTATTAGTACAACATCCTTTCCTCTCAGTCTTTAGAATTAGTTCCCCCAAAGAAAACTTTTTTCTTGCATTCAAAGTTTTAGAAGCAAACCGATTGTCATTCATTCTTGGCATTTACTTGTCAACGTGCAAGATTTGAACAGCTGCATTCTAGGGGCAGAGCTGCACGGATACAAGAAAGAATGCAAAAATGCCTCTATGTGTCGGACAGCCAATCAACGCTAGCTGCTACAGGATGGCTAAATGTGCTGTGCCACAATAACAGGAAAGTTTTTTTCTACATCTTTTAAAGCAAGATGCACATTCCGATCACAAGAACTGAACGATTCGAAAAAAGTGCAAAAGTGTTTTTGCACTTTTTTCCACCCCAGAATCGGGGACAAGTTAACGATAAACGCGTTTGCCATACGCACCGAGGTCCCTGAGGTAGATTTCGCGGCGAGGCCACATTCATTTGGGGCTAAGGGGTTGCAGCCTATTGACTAGATCATCGGACTAACAATTTGAAGGTCGAGGGTTCGATTTCAGACTCAACTGCAACAATTTGTGCTAATTATCAGCATACTTAACCCAGCATTGACTCAGTTCACAGCTGTTTAATGGGCACCGGAATTAAATGGAATAATTGAGGCTGGCTTTGGCTTTGGCGCCTCCCCCAGTCCATGGACTGAACAGCTGTACGCATTCTTCAGATGCGCCACGCAATAGCTGGACGAGATGGGCAGGTGTCTTCAGTAATATTAACAGTTCGACTACCAAGTCATTTTGGAGCGTGGTTTTATACCAACGGGGGTTTGGCAACGCCTGAATGCTAACAGCGTTGCGTGGTGACTGATTGGTTGACAGACTAGACGATGGTGTCCTGTGGTTGAGCTGCGCCTTGTAAGTAGGCTTGATCAGTAAAATTAGAGAAATTCGCGTAAGGGCGTCCATAGTGGCCTAGCTCCAACTTTTGTAGCCATTGAAGGTCCAGCAGTCCGCAAATATAAGGTTAGGTGACCACCGAAGACGGAGATGTTGCAGGCACATTCGGGTGACGTGCTGATAAATTTTGAAGGCCTGGCAAGGCCGCACTGAGGTGCAGTGCTGATTCGTGTATAGGGTGTGTATGAAATGCACTAGCGCTTATGGTAAAAATCCGACCTTCGGCCAGAACCATTGAATATCTCGACGGTCCGAAGAGCTGGCGAACTGATTTTTGTTTCAGAAGATGCGCAACAAAAAGTAGGTCCGTGTTGTTGAGTTTCGTGTGCCTGCGTTGCTCCGTTCGGGTGCAGCGCAAAATTTTGTCAGGGGGAATTCCCCCACCCCAATTGGTAGCTCTACTGTTAATTCTACGATAACAAAAGAGAGTTAAAGAGATTTAAGGGAATTTATCAATTTTTTGACTGTAAAAAGAAAAATATTTAGTTGATTTGTGCCAGATATTAGAAAACGAGTAGAAACTAAAATAGAAAACTTGTAATGGTAATCAGACCTGTCGAATGAGGGAGCCCTGGCTAGATGGGTTGCTGTCGGCTCGAACAAAGTCATGTTGCTGCGGCTGCTGCTGTTGCTGCCTAGAATTTAGACCAGCTCTGTGGACTTGGATGCCCACTGGATTTGTGCGGTATTGCTAAATTGTTAATAAAAAACAATAATTTATGTGAGACAAGATTTGCAATTAACTCAAACAGAGTAGAATGACTTAATAAGAATAATAATAATAATAATTTAAACAAATATAATTACAGGAGGGCCGTGGGCAATGGCACATGATTTTGGTAAAACTGAACCTGCTGCAAGCAAGAAGACAATTCCAGACTCATGAGCACACACACATAAACTTTAAAAATACAGATGCTCACACATGACTTTCTCAGTGTGAGGTAAAAAATAATTTTCAAATTTAGCTCATTTCAGTTATACAATTCAGTTATTCAGTTAGCAAAAATATGCACATACTGCAGCATACATTATGAACTAGGTATATTCACACTTGTGAGAAAGATGCATGTAAAATTTTAACCTTACCAGTAAATAAATATTTGCTAAGTTAGTAAAAGAATTGCTAGTTTATAAGTTTACTTTTATTCATGTAGCAAATCAATATAGCACTGCCAAAAATAAAGGATTAAAAAACACATTAATCTGCCATAAATTTCTTATTTTATGTCAATATAAACTTTCACTATGCCTTTCGGATTAGTCATAGGCTCTAAAGCCAAAGGCATAATCGCATGACAAGCCAAATAAGCTTTCTCTCAGCGGCTGCATCCCAAATGAATGTGTGTAGCCAGTGAATCGAGCTTTGTGACCTTGGTGTGAGAGGTAGATTTAACAGACCGCTCTGCCACTAACCTAAAGTAAAAAAAGTTATTGCAAAGTAGCTACTCTAAGTTTGAAATGACAGAATTTTCGTTTTTAACAGATACAACGCCTTAAAAAAACAATACTCACGTCGTCGATAATTCCGAAGCTCATTGAAATGCCCCATTCAAATCATGTTATGCATAGCTTAAATAAAAATACTTGCGTCAAGGGAATAATCTTTAGAAACGCCTCTGTGAAACAGGAATGAATCGTCAGTTGCAGATAAGCTAGAATGTAAGAAGTCACATTATTTTTTAATTAAGATACAAAAGCTGTATGATTTAGGATGCAGCTTGCTGATAATGCTTCCTAGAAAAATCGATTAATTGAATTCCATGATCAAAATAGCGCGGCTGAATCGGATAAAGTTGGTTATTTATTTTTCATGAATCAAAAGTATTTGTATTAACCCGTAGTTTTCAGTCACTTAAATGACTTTTTACATTTAAGTTACCATGAAAATAACAGAAACTTTGTTTACATTCGTAAAGCGTCATCTCTCAAATTCGGCAAATTCAAAATTTTGTTAATTAATGCACGATATGCCGATACGGTCTAGTTAGCAAATTGTTTTGCCAACTGTTTGAATTAACAAATTAGCTAAATAGTTGGCAAAACTAACAGCCAAAAAATGTAATTAACTTACGTGGTTGGATTAAAATCATTTTGAAATGTGTTGTACCTTTATAGCTATATAGTTGCTACTGTTATAGTAATTAATTTTTTTGGCTGTTAGTTTTGCCAAAATATTTAGCTAATTTGTTAATTCAAACAATTTAGGCCAAATTAAGAATATTTAGCTATCATATTTTGAGCCATTAAATGTGCTAGTCTATAGTCTATATAGATTCAAGACACTATAATATAATATATATGTGAAAATAAGACTTTTATAAACAAAGCTATATAAAAACAATGGAGCTTAATGTTGGGCATGCTGTACTAAGATAAACGGATTTGTGCTTGCTCCAGATCAAAAGCAATAGTTGATTATGTGCTGAAAAAATGACTTTTTCATATCTCTGCAGTGTATTTTTTTCCAAGAAATCGGCCTTCTAAAAATTTACACGATCTTTGAGTTTCCCGTCCTGTTATACTACAGTGGTCCTTGACACAGCCATTGCACAGAACATCTGAAGGCTGCATACAGCTGTTCAGTCCATGGACTGGGGGATGCCACACCCACCTTAAATTATCCTAGCTGATGCTGGTACCTATTTAACAACTGTCCCTAAGGTAGACCTATAAGGCACCATAGTCAGGAAGGTGGCACAGCATGCGCCGGAATAAATTTTGGAAGGACAATCTGTGCACCATCTGTGTACTGTCTGTGTGCTGTTTCTGTTCCCTAACCTTGACCCTCGAGACAGAAAAGCACCCTATGTTAACCCGAGACCTTTCGTGTGCATTGCACTTGTGTGCCGAGACCCTTTGTGTGCGCAGGAATTTCCCACTTCAAAGGCCATCTTCCTGACTATGGATAGGCCTAAGGCACAGGAATCAACACTGATGAGTGGCAGTCATTGGATTATATGTAAAACCACTTTTCATGAACCTCAATTTAGTAGATGGACCCCAATCACCCAAAAATCCACATAGACAAAGCTGGATCCTAATCACTTTGACAACCATTTCATGAAATTGCTGAGGCAATCAATCTTTGGTTGACAAAGTGACCAAGCTTTCTTGGCTGTTTTTAAAGCTAGCAATGTTCAATGTGCAACATGACTATGACACATTAAACAATAAATCCTCTGTTGCTTGGGCTGAGGGGTTGCAATCTGTAGCTGCTTTACTGCTATAGCTCTGCTTGGTTGCTTCAATGCCACAGATGATGGCACATGTTATAGCAATGCCACATGTTTAAACTCTTTGTAGATTATGATTTTCTGTGTAATTATGTTTTTATACCTTTTGATAACTTACCTGGTTTCTATTTCATTGCAGATTTTCTTGAGTATCAATTTGCCAATTAATCAGATTACATAGGATTAAATGGCGATCTCAATAAACAACTCCTCTATGCAAAGGGACCAAATACAGGGATGAGTCCAGTTGATGACCATTTGACAAAATGGCAGTTGACAAAGTGATCAGCAGCCACACAATTGAGGGGTCCTAACTTTCTTATATCACTTGCTTGATTTGTTCCATGTAGTTTAATATCCCATATCATATTGTCTCTAAAATAGCTAAATATTGTGAAATTAATCTAAAATAAAAAATAATTATTCACAGTTAACTAGGATATTACCAGAGGGGCATATACAGTACCTATTAGTGTGTGTACTCTTAGGCTATATAGCTCACCTTTTTGTGATTATTCACTCCTCAATTATTAGCTCTGCATCAAAACAGCTCTTTTTTCTTTGTAATACAAAAATATATGGGTTTGTGTAACAGGGCTCAACACTCTGTCTTCCTCTCTCTTGGTAGTGTATCGCTCGGCATGAGCAGTTTATCCTTTTAAGGCACTGGTCTCTTATTCTCCAGTCTTTGCTGGGCATTTTCTGTGGATCAGAGGGTCACAGCCTCAAATAACCAACTCAGCACTTAAACACTCTTTTACCTTCTTACTCAATTATAGTTTATTTGCTTTTTACCTTACTAGCACATTTGTCTGTCTCACAGAAATTCCAACTGTTTATATAGACAAAAAGGCTTGTTAAAGTGAGTGAATTTGACAGAATATTTATAATATTTTATATATAATTTTTAGTGCATTTAAACAAAGTGCATATGTATGAATTAGACTTTCAAACAAGATTTACAAAAACATCCCTACTACATTTGTCAATGTGTGTGTTTACTGTGCTTTTTGTACCAAATATTAGCTAGCTATTGAAATTAAGTTTGACTTTCAAGTAAACCAGTTGGTCAATTAATATTACAATGCATATTTATTGTACTGAGACTTTAAGAAAATGTTATTTTTTATACCTTTTTTAAGACCATATTTAAACAATTTAGGTATGGTATATAATCCCATTTCCTTAATCTATCTACTCTGCCTAATGCGCTACTTGGCTATATTAAAATTTTCTTTTTAGAGCTTTAACACAAAATTCATTTAGGTTCAAAAGCCTAGCTTATAAAAATAAAAACTCATACTCATGTTACTTCAGGCTGTCCATAATAAGTATTCTCACGCAGGTTGCTCATACTCATACGCAGGTTGCTGTTCACACGTTGTTTCTTAACCTTTCAAATAAAAAATCAATATCTGAATATATTTCAGAGCTAAATGAAGCAATAAAAATGTATTGATTATTTATTAGTTAAGTTTGCTAAGTGTTTAATTATGCCATTTTTTTACAATTTTCAGAGGCAAAATTAATCTCATTCAAATAAAAATCCTCTAGTACCCAGAAAAAGAATTGAGAAAATCTGACAGTTCATGTCAGAGGCACCTACAGTGGGCATGGCCAACAAGAACCAGTTGATCAAGGTGTCCACACTGATAATACTGACACTGCAGAATGTATCACTGATTCTTGTTGTGCGTTACATCCGAACCAGATCTGGCGACATGTTCTTCTCATCTACGGCAGTTGTCTGCTCAGAGGTGATAAAATTTCTGGTCTCCAGCGCCCTAGTTGCTTGGGAATGCGGATCCTTGAAGTCGTTTGGCGACTTTGTCATCAAGAATACTTATGGCGATCCCATTGACTGTTTGAAAATATCTGTACCTGCTGTGATCTATGTGCTACAGAATAACCTGCTTTATGTTGCTATTAGCAACTTGGACGCTGTCACTTACCAGGTAAATAAGGCCAACCTCTATAATAATCAAGAATAGGCTATCGATCCATAGGCAAACTTTTCTCGGTTTTGAGTACCGATCAATAGACTGGAATATGTTGACAAGCAAATATCGACCGGTAGTCTGGAATGGGGTGGTGGGTAAATATCGATCGGTAGTCTGGAATGGGGTAGGGGTAAATATCAATCGGTAGTCGGGAATGGGGTGGTGGGTAAATATCAATCGATGGCTAGAATGGGGTGGTGGGTAAATATCGATCGATGGCTAGAATGGGGTGGTGGATAGATATCGATCGATAGACTGTAATTTTATGGTATGTAAATATCGATCGGTAGTCGGGAATGGGGTGGTGGGTAAATATCGATCAATGCCTAGAATGGGGTGGGGGGTAAGTATCAATAAATAATTCAAAGAGCTCTGCCTAATAAACAGTTATTGCAACCTACAATCAAATAATCTAAAGCATAAACGATTCATAATAATGCTATAATTACACCAAACCCTCAGGTTACCTACCAACTGAAGCTGCTTACAACTGCATTCTTTGCTGTTATCATTCTTCGTCAAGCTCTTAGCAAAATACAATGGCTAAGTCTTGTGGCCCTATTTGCTGGCGTGGCCATTGTTCAATTGCAAACTGTCAAGCATTATAACAAAGTTGGCATTGAACAAAATCCTCTGTTGGGATTGTTGTCCGTTGTGGTTGCTTGTCTGATGTCAGGTGAGTAAATCTGTGCTACATAAAAGCAAGTTTTTTTGTCTAGCAGGTTTCGTGTACTTTTTATTGATATATATATATATATAATTTTTGGTTGGTCTCACCTGCCGATAGAAATAGATAATTGGTTTGGGATGGTTGGTCTCACCTGCCGATAAAAATAGATAATTAGTTTGGAATGGTTGATCTTACCTGCCGATAGAAATAGATAATTGGTTTCGGATGGTTGGTCATACCTGCCGATAGAAATAGATAATTGGTTTGGCATGGTTGGTCTCACCTGCCGATAGAAATAGATAATTGGTTTGGGATTGTTGGTCTCACCTGCCGATAGAAATAGATAATTGGTTTGGGATTGTTGGTCTCACCTGCCGATAGAAATAGATAATTGGTTTGGGATTGTTGGTCTCACCTGCCGATAGAAATAGATAATTGGTTTGGGATGGTTGGTCTCACCTGCCGATAGAAATAGATAATTGGTTTGGGATTGTTGGTCTCACCTGCCGATAGAAATAGATAATTGGTTTGGGATTGTTGGTCTCACCTGCCGATAGAAATAGATAATTGGTTTGGGATGGTTGGTCTCACCTGCCGATAGAAATAGATAATTGGTTTGGGATGGTTGGTCTCACCTGCCGATAAAAATAGATAATTAGTTTGGAATGGTTGATCTTACCTGCCGATAGAAATAGATAATTGGTTTCGGATGGTTGGTCTCACGTGCCGATAGAAATAGATAATTGGTTTGGGATTGTTAGTCTCACCTGCCGATAGAAATAGATAATTGGTTTGGGATGGTTGGTCATACCTGCCGATAGAAATAGAAATTTGGTTTGGGATGGTTGGTCTCACCTGCCGATAAAAATAGATAATTGGTTGGGGATGGTTGGTCTCACCTGCCGATAGAAATAGATAATTGGTTTGGGATGGTTGGTCTCACCTGCCGATAGAAATAGATAATTGGTTTGGGATGGTTGGTCTCACCTGCCGATAGAAATAGATAATTGGTTTGGGATAGTTGGTCATACCTGCCGATAGAAATAGATAATTGGTTTGGGATGGTTGGTCTCACCTGCCGATAGAAATAGATAATTGGTTTGGGATGGTTGGTCATACCTGCCGATAGAAATAGATAATTGGTTTGGGATGGTTGGTCTCACCTGCCGATAAAAATAGATAATTGGTTTGGGATGGTTGGTCTCACCTGCCGATAAAAATAGATAATTGGTTTGGGATGGTTGGTCTCACCTGCCGATAAAAATAGATAATTGGTTTGGGATGGTTGGTCTCACCTGCCGATAAAAATAGATAATTGGTTTGGGATGGTTGGTCTCACCTGCCGATAAAAATAGATAATTGGTTTGGGATGGTTGGTCTCACCTGCCGATAAAAATAGATAATTGGTTTGGGATGGTTGGTCTCACCTGCCGATAAAAATAGATAATTGGTTTGGGATGGTTGGTCTCACCTGCCGATAAAAATAGATAATTGGTTTGGGATGGTTGGTCTCACCTGCCGATAAAAATAGATAATTGGTTCGTTGCGCTGTATGCCTTGACTTTCACAGACAAAAATAATAACCATTTCAACAATGTAGCCATGAGTCCCAGTAGAATAAATTTGTGCAATCTTACAAGCTTAATCTTGATCTAAAGCTAGTTCCTTTGTTTATTCATAAATTTTAGTAGTTTTTTGGAAAAGAAAGTCTTCGATTTTATTTGGAAAACTCTAGAAATGAAACTACTAAGCTTGTGTTTCGTGTCCGACAAATGGAACTAATTTTCTGCTGTTACTATAATAGCAAGACTTCAAAATGAAGGTAGAGCTGGACTAAAATTTAGGAAAGCTTGAATTTGTTCACCTGCACATTGCATGTTAGACAAAGAATTTAGGTTAAAAATAGTCAAACAGTAGGCATAGGTTATTGTGTGTAATGTGTGTGTACTTGTAGTTGTATAGGTGCTGTTGAAATTGAAATAGTTGATATACTGACCGAGTAAAATCCGATTTCGCGCCAGATAGTTTAGCTTGCTCAATAAACACAGTAGCCTGTCCGTTAGATAGATTATTTACCTATTAGAATAATTACTTTACTTGTTCGACACATAAAATTATGTTTTAAGCAAAAAGTAACTTACTTGTTCACGGCCTTACCTGTTAACTGCCTTACCTGTTAACTGCCTTACCTGTTAACTGCCTTACTTGTTAACTGCCTTACCTGTTAACTGCCTTACCTGTTCACTGCCTTACCTGTTCACTATCTTACCTGTCATTGTCTTACTTGTTCACTATCTTACCTGTTCACTCTCTTACCCGTTCTGCACTGTCTTACCTGTTAATTATCTTACCTGTTTACTGTCTTGCCTGTTCACTTTTTTACCTGTTAGTGGCCTTAACTATTCACTGCCTTTACATACTAACTGCCTTAACTGTTAAACTGCATCATCTGTTCACTCTTATCTGTTGAATGTCTTGTTGACTGCCTCACCTGTTCACTCTCTTACCTGTTAACTGTCTTATCTGTTAAATGTCTTGTTGACTGCCTCACCTGTTGACTACCTCACCTGTTCACTCTCTCACCTGTTCACTCTCTCACCTGTTCACTCTCTCACCTGTTGACTGCCTCACTTTTTAACTTTCCTATCTGTTGACTGTATTACCTGTTGACTGCCTTGCCTGTTCACTATCTTACCTGTTGACTCTGTAACCATTCTAAATGCAGGCTTCGCAGGTGTTTATTTCGAGTTCATGCTGAAAAGCACAGAGAAATCATTGTGGTGGCGCAACGTTCAACTGGCCCTAGAAGGCGTCATGTTTGGCATGGCAACGGCCTACATCAATGACGGATCAATGCTAATGACTAAGGGTTTCTTCTTTGGCTACGACTCTTGGGTATTGTTCGTGATCCTGCTGCAGAGCATTGGCGGCCTAGTTGTGGCCGTTGTTGTCAAATACCTGGACAATATTGTCAAAGGCTTTGCCACCTCAGCCGCTATCATTATCGCCTGCGTGTTCTCCATCTACATGTTTAATTTCCAATTGAGTCCGCAGTTCATATTGGGCACAACACTGGTTATTGTGGCCATATTTGCCTACGCTAAATTCGGCATCACTCGCACCGTTCAGACTAAGACGCCCACGCCTATGTCGAAGCCATTGTTATCTAATAGCAGCGCTGCTCAAGACACTGACAGTATTGTCAAAGTGTCCGAGTGAAATGGATGAGCGACTAGCACGGAAATCCCTCAGGTTTTGTAGGGAAATCCCTCAGGTTTTATAGGGAAATCCCTCAGGTTTTGTAGGGAAATCCCTCAGGTTTTGTAGGGAAATCCCTCAGGTTTTGTAGGGAAATCCCCCAGGATGTGTTGGGAAATCCCACAAGATATGTAGGGAAATCCTCATTATATTTGTTGGAAAATCCCTAAGAATATGTAGGAAAATCCCACTGGATTTGTAGGAAAATCCCCCAGGATTTGTAGGAAAATCCCCCAGGATGTGTTGTGAAATCCCACTGGATATGTGGGGAAATCCCACTAGATTTGTTAGAAAATCCCCCAGAATATGTATGAAAATCCCACTAGATTTGTTGGAAAATCCCTAAGAATATGTAGGGAAATCCCACTGGATTTGTAGGGAAATCCCCCAGGATATGTTCGGAAATCCCACTAGATTTGTTGGGAAATCCCACTAGATTTGTTAGAAAATCCCCCAGAATATGTAGGAAAATCCCACTATATTTGTTGGAAAATCCCTAAGAATATGTAGGGAAATCCCACTGGATTTGTAGGGAAATCCCCCAGGATATGTTCGGAAATCCCACTAGATTTGTTGGGAAATCCCACTAGATTTGTTGGGAAATCCTAATGGATTTTTAGGGACATCCCTAAGAATTTGTGGAGAAATGTCCGTAGGAGGGAAAATTAAAATGAAAGATTTAATTATAAAAGGAAATTTTACCAGATATTAATCTTGGACTAAAGAACTAAATTAGTTAAATTAATCCTACTGCCTCAGCTTTATGTTGATCAGGTGGCGTACCATTTCCATTACTAAAAATGTGACTTTCCTGATACTGATTGCCATTTAGTATCTATGTTGCTTAGTTTAAAATTCAATAGGTCCTCTAAATAGTGTTGATGTTATCAAATCTAATGCTGTTGAAATGCGAAAATGTTAATATGAAGTGTGAGTAGATTAGTCTGGTTAGTGATAGTTTTGTTTATTTGTTTTCATATGTTTTTATACACAATATAGGCATCTTACTTTTGTTTTTTCCTACTAAATACTATTGCCAAATCAAGCTGGTTTTGTTAAACTTCCTAAAAAGTGATGCACTTTGTAACTTTTTCTGACTTTTTTCTCTTTTCAGTTGAAAGTTTTTGTCTAAGCGTGATAAGCATGCTTTTTGCATTGGCCTTCGAAGCACTCTGACAATAGCAAGAAATAGATTCAATAAAAATTAATCGAATCTTAGAAATCGATAGATTCTTAGAAATCGATAGATTCTTAGAAATCGATAGATTCTTAGAAATCGATAGATTCTTAGAAATCGATAGATTCTTAGAAATCGATAGATTCTTAGAAATCGATAGATTCTTAGAAATCGATAGATTCTTAGAAATCGACAGATTCTTAGAAATCGATAGATTTTTAGAAATCGATTGATTCTTAGAAATCGATTGATTCTTAGAAATCGATTGATTCTTAGAAATCGATAGATTCTTAGAAATCGATAGATTCTTAGAAATCTATAGATTCTTAGAAATCTATAGATTCTTAGAAATCGATAGATTCTTAGAAATCAATGGATTCTTAGAAATCAATAAATTCTTAGAAACCGATAGATTATTAGAAATCGATAGATTCTTAGAAATCGATAGATTCTTAGAAATCGATAGATTCTTAAAAATCGATTGATTCTTTAAAAGTCTAAAATTGCAGCGAGCTTTTTGAAGACAATATTTTCTTGAATCAATAATTATTTAGAATCACATCTTTCCAGGAACCGAATAGTTCCTTGAAAAAATCAAACCTGCTGAATTATCGTTGTTATTTTCTTTTCCGTTCCATCACTGTTACATACTAGCCACATCAAATTGCAAATGAAAAAATTATACTTTTTGTTTTCTTGTGAAAGACCACATTGCTTAATTTGTGCTGCTGTCTATTGCTGAAACGGTTGACTGTAAATACTTCACAATGCATCAGATACAACAAAAATCAACTTTCACCTAGCCCAGGTATCAGCAAAATAGTTTAATTGTCTTCTTATTCTGCTTCACGGAGTAAAAAATACTTATGCGATAATCTCCTTGGTGTCGGATTATGTGATAGTAATAGAGGGCCTTTAGTAACTAGTTGAGTATTTTCGAACATGCTCTTGTGTCACTGCTCTTTGGCCGCAATAGATTCATTCTATTTCAATAGGTAGCAATATTTAGCTGTATATTTTGTTAATTTTTTTCTGTTTCTTCTGCCTAAATTTTGACGCTATTAATAAATTAGACGCTTATAGTTTGCATGTTATGGATGAAATATGGTATTATGTGTACGAATTATTTTTGTTCTTCCGTTTTTATTCGAACTTATCATTTTATTACTCATATTTTAGCTATGGCCTAGCTACTGATAGACTCCACATTCCACAGAAATCCCAAGAAAATAGCATTCCAAGAAAACAGTCAGTAAAACACCCACCTCACTCCACTTGCACCCAAGACTATAACAGCCACTAAAACACCCACCTCACTTTACGGCACCCACCTCACTTTACGTTCAAAGATAACAGCCATTAAAACACCCACCCACTCCACCAGCACCCTAGACGATAACAGCCAGAAAACAGCCACCTCACTCCACCGGAACCCATAAGATAACAGCCAGTAAGACACCCACCCCACTCAGTCAGCACCAACATGTTGTTGATACTAGCCAGCCAGCCAGAAATCAGCCACCTCACTCCACCGGAACCCTAGAATATAGCTGCCAGTAAAACACCCACCTCACTCCATCAGAACCCATTAGATAACAGCCAGTAAGACACCCACCCCACTCAGTCAGCACCAACATGTTGATACTAGCCAGCCAGCCAGAAATCAGCCAGAACTCTTGCACTTTTTCATCTTTCTAACCCAAAAAACTTTAAGCCTAAACGATGACCTCTCCGCCAACTGATTCACCGGTAAATCCGCTGCTAGAGTACGACATGAGCCATCCGAAGCGCGGCTTCTTTCTGATTATTAATCAGGTGACTTTTGAGCGTCAAACTGGCCAGAGTGAACGCAAAGGCTCTGATGTGGACGCGGCCAAATTGGAGGCTACGTTTAAAAATCTGGGCTTCTCTGTTGTACCATTGCGCAATCTGAAACTGAAAGATCTGCAACAAGTCCTGGCCGAATTTAGCCAGAAAGATCACAGCGAGGCTGACTGCTTTGGCATGGCTGTGATGTCGCACGGAGAGAAGGACATCATTTACTGCACGGATGGGCGTCTGAATGTGGACGAAATCACCAAACCCTTTCGAGCTGACAAATGCGCCAGTCTGATTGGCAAACCAAAGCTTTTCTTCTTTCAGGCAAGTTTTTTAACTGCACTACTCACAAGTAGGCGAGCTAGGAATATTTTTGTCATTTTTTAATTTGCGATAAAAATTGTTATTTATGCCGAAATCCATTCGAACAGGCGTGTCGCGGTTTCTCATTTGACGACGGCGTCGAAGCGCCCGACGCCGATTTGCCAAACGACGAAGATCCGCGCGAGGAGCAAGTGAAGAGGCTGCCAATCGAGGCGGACAATTTCTTCTTTTATTCAACTCCACCTGGATATTTTAGCTGGAAGAATTCTGTCTACGGATCATGGTTTATGCAGGTGAAGCTCTGATTGGGCCTTGTCTGAAATGCAATGATTCGCATCCCACGTGTGGCAGGTATTCGTTTTTAATTCAGGATGTATTACAGATTTGTTTTAGTAAATTTATGATTTCTTAGAATTCTGATGTAATTATTAAAATATGGTATTTTCTTAGTATCAGTTGTAATATCCCTCACCTCTTGATGCGTGGATTTTTAAGAACTATGATCCAATGACCATCAAAAGAATTTGTTAGAATCCTGTCCTAATGTCAAAATATTTTTCTGTTACCATCAGTCCACATGGGATTGGCTGGAATCATCTCCCATCAATCCACATGGAATTGGCTGGAATCATCTCCCATCAGTCCACATGGGATTGGCTGGAATCATCTCCCATCAGTCCACATGGGATTGGCTGGAATCATCTCCCATCAGTCCACATGGGATTGGCTGGAATCATCTCTCATCAATCCACAAGGGATTTGCTGGAATCATCTCCCATCAATCCACATGGAATTGGCTGGAATCATCTCCCATCAATCCACATGGGATTGGCTGGAATCATCTCCCATCAGTCCACATGGGATTGGCTGGAAATATCTCCAATCAGTCCACATGGGATTGGCTGGAATCATCTCCCATCAATCCACATGGGATTGGCTGGAATCATCTCCCATCAATCCACATGGGATTGGCTGGAATCATCTCCCATCAGTCCACATGGGATTGGCTGGAAATATCTCCAATCAGTCCACATGGGATTGGCTGGAATCATCTCCCATCAATCCACATGGGATTTGCTGGAATCATCTCCCATCAGTCCACATGGGATTTGCTGGAATCATCTTTCTCTCTACGTACCACACTCTCAGGAACTGTGCCGAGCCCTAGACCAGTGCGGCAGTCGGCACGAGTTCGCCCAGCTGATGGTGACAGTCCAGCGCGAGGTGGCCTCGGAGAAGCACGAGAGCCTCACGGACTCGGTTAAGACTAGCAAGAAGAAGCAGATGCCTGTGAGTGTCAGCCAGCTCACCAAGCTGCTCTACTTCCGTCCGAAACAGGCACTAAATGCTAAACCCAGTGCCGGCGTTGAAAATAAGCCATAATTTCGTTTCATTACGAATTATCGTTCAGCTGATAATGACGTTCGTCCTAATGTTGCTGATCGATTTTATAATTTTTTATGTCTTTATTATTGAACGTCATTAATTTGTATGCTGTGATATTTTATTTAGTTTAAAGTCTTTTTACTAGTTTAAAGAAACTACCACTATATAACATACAGTTGAAAAACAACCACCCCACTCCACCCACACCCCGAAGAAGATAACAGCCAGTTAAAAAACAACCACCCCACTCCACCCACACCCCGAAGAAGATAACAGCCAGTTAAAACCAACCACCCCACTCCGCCAACACCCCGAAGAAGATAACAGTCAGTTAAAAAACAACCACCCCACTCCGCCAACACCCCGAAGAAGACAACAGCCAGTTAAAACCAACCACCTCACTACGCCAACACCCCGAAGAAGATAGCAGCCAGTTAAAAAACAACCACCCCACTCCACCCACACCCCGAAGAAGATAACAGCCAGTTAAAACCAACCACCCCACTCCGCCAACACCCCGAAGAAGATAACAGTCAGTTAAAAAACAACCACCCCACTCCGCCAACACCCCGATGAAGATAACATCGATGAAGATATCTTTTATTAGGTTTTTGTAGATAGTATTGCAAACTTGATTGTGTCTAACTTTACAGATATATTTTTCTGTCTTTTTTTCCAATCGAGAATAAATCTGAACAATTTTCTTTGCTGTGATATTTTAGGAAATGTGACATTTTTAATTTTTTAATCAATTTTAGCCACATTGGCCAAAACAGGTCTTCCAATATACATGCTCAAGAATAATTAACAAGGTTGTATATGGAAACAAATACATTTTTTAAGGAATCTCACTTTTTTATACTTTTACAATAAAACTAATTTGTATCGTTTAAGTTCTTTTTATTTATCCATATCCCCATGTATTTCAAAAGTAACAACTTTTTAATGTTTATTTACTTAATTTTTCTAAAGTCTATCGATATTATATATCTCGAGTTGTTTAACTTATCCTATTGTTTTGCTCAAGTTATCCCATCATCCATTGCTCTAGTTATCCCAAAGTTATCCCATCATCCATAGCTCTAGTTATCCCAAGTTATCCTATCATCCATACCTCTAGTTATCCCAAGTTATCCTATCATCCATAGCTCTAGTTATCCCAAGTTATCCCATCATCCATAGCTCTAGTTATCCCAACGTTATCCCATAATCCATTGCTCTAGTTATCCCAAAGTTATCCCATCATCCATAGCTCTAGTTATCCCAAAGTTATCCCATCATCCATTGCTCTAGTTCTCCCAAAGTTATCCCATCATCCATACCTCTAGTTATCCCAAGTTATCCCATCATCCATTGCTCTAGTTCTCCCAACGTTATCCCATAATCCATTGCTCTAGTTATCCCAAAGTTATCCCATCATCCATAGCTCTAGTTATCCCAAAGTTATCCCATCATCCATTGCTCTAGTTCTCCCAAAGTTATCCCATCATCCATACCTCTAGTTATCCCAAGTTATCCTATCATCCATAGCTCTAGTTATCCCAAGTTATCCCATCATCCATAGCTCTAGTTATCCTAAAGTTATCCCATCACCCATAGCTCCAGTTATCCCAAAGTTATCCTATCATCCACAGCTTCAGTTGAGCCGAGGAATCGAAGCCCTTGGCCCGAATCCGTATGGCTACAACAGAGAGTGTGAACAAAGACCGCAAAGCGGATGGTGACGAGCCGTCCGTTGACGATGACTCTCTCGGTGACGTATTTCATCGTAGTCGCCCGGACCTCCTAGCTGGCATCGCCGATATTGAAGTCGCAGCCTCGGCGTCTTCGACACCGCATAGCAGTGTTGCCATGGCAACCAACGCGCCAACTCTGCTAGCATCAGTTTCTCTGCCAGACGATGGCACTAGGCGCGGCTCCACAGTGGAATCCTTGCTGTTTGACATTTATGACAGGCTGCAGTTTAGTGGCGGTCGCTACGGCTGCGGCCGGGGTCATGGAGGCGGTTTCTTTGACTCCAGCTTCGAGTCGGACACCTACACTGACACGGCCAACGAGTCAGCTGCGGTTGCCGCCGCTGCAGCCACAGCAGCCGCTCTGGCCGCTTCAAAGCCGTCTCGTTTCGGCTTCCTAAGAACCGGATTGTCTCTGTACAGGCAGCAGCAGCAAGCGTCAATAAATCAGCGAGTTAATCGATGCTATTCAACGCCAAGCGACACTGATTTGGCCGCAGCCGCGGTGGCAGCGGCCGCCGGTGCGTCATCGCGCAACGAGGACCTACTGGCGTTGCCAAGGGAGGAGCTGATCCGGCTTGTGCGGGAGATGCGCGCTAGGGTTGGCCAGACCTCCGCTAGGCTGGTCAGGGAGCTCAAGAGGCGAGATCATCGGCTGGCTAGGCTGCAGAAGAATTGCGACCTGCTCACTGCGGCTCTGCAGGCTGCGAGTCAGAAGAGAAGTGAGTGCCCACTCAGTGCTCATTACTCAGCAGTCTTTTCTGAGAGGTCATGGCTCGTTCTATTCAAAGGTCGCGGCTAATACTATTGAGATATCATGGCTCATTAATGAGTGCTTATGGCTCATTGGGTAAGGTAGTAGTGACTCATTCAATTAAGAGATCAATGCTCATGAGTCATCACGGCTCATTAATGAGTGTTCATGGCTCATTAATTAGTGGTCATGGCTTGTTGATGAGTGGTCATTGCTCATTAATGAGTGGTCATTGCTTATTGTTGAGTGGTCATTGCTCATTAATGAGTGGTCATTGCTTATTGTTGAGTGGTCATTGCTCATTAATGAGTGGTCATTGCTTATTGATGAGTGGTCATGGCTCATTAATGAGTGGTCATTGCTTATTGATGAGTGGTCATGGGTCATTAATGAGTGGTCATTGCTTATTGATGAGTGGTCATGGCTCATTAATGAGTGGTCATTGCTTATTGATGAGTGGTCATGGGTCATTAATGAGTGGTCATTGCTTATTGATGAGTGGTCATGGGTCATTAATGAGTGGTCATTGCTTATTGATGAGTGGTCATTGCTCATTAATGAGTGATGATGGCTCATTCAGTGAGACCTGGTAGGGGTCGTGCAGTGGCTCATTAGTTAGAGGTCATGGCTCATTCATCAAGCGGTCATTGTTCTTTCAAAGAGACATTATGGTCATGCCTTTTTAGGTATTGGTAACTTAATTTTGTTTTATTTAAATGGGAAGTTTTTAAATACTTAAGATTTACTTGCATTTAAAGTACAAATGTGAAGGAAATGATACAAAAAGTTTGATCCTACCATTAATATTCCAGGAAATTTTGCCAGCTAAAGCTTAATCTAGCAAACATTTTTCTTAAAACGGTAAAACTAATCACTTTGACCCCCTATATATCTTTAATGTCGTAAACTTTTTTTCTAGATGTTGTTAAAACCAAATAGTGCATGATTTTCATATCATTTTGTCTCATTATTAATTTTCGTGTTGTGTCTACCTGTTTTGGATGTATGACAAAAGTTTTAGCAGATAAGAGACAAAGATGTCAATCAAAGCTTGCTACACACATTGGCTTGCATGTTGTCGTAGCTTTGTACGTACTCATGTTGTAGTCCAAGTTTTATTCTAGCACAGAACCTTGAGTATGTAATTGCAATGCTACATGAGTTTTTTATTTTTTTTGCACCGAGACTCTGCAATGTTTTGTGACATTGGGTGCCTGTGTCTGTTTGTCTGTCTGCCTGCCAGCAAACGTTCTTTAATTGACCGTGACCTGTGTCACTATCACAGAGTAAGAGAATATATTACCTCTTTCCTTTTATAGATCCTCACGCTCGTATTAGGGGATTTCTGTCCTCAATAATTGATGCGTTGTTTGTTTTAGTGAATCCCCGTTCTAAATCCTAGATAGACATTCTCACACTCACCTTCACACATTCCCACAACACATTCTCGTATCACACTAACAGACATTCACACTAATATACATTCACACTAACAGACATTCACACTAACAGACATTCACACTAACAGACATTCACACTAACAGACATTCATTCTAACAGACATTCACAATAACAGACATTCACACTAACAGACATTCACACTAACACACATTCACTCACTAACACACATTCACACACATTCACTCACTAACACACATTCACTCACTCACACACATTCACTCACATTCACTCACTCACACACATTCACTCACTAACACACATTCACTCACTCACACACATTCACTCACATTCACTCACTAACACACATTCACTCACTAACACACATTCACTCACTAACACACATTCACTCACTAACACACATTCACTCACTAACACACATTCACTCACTAACACACATTCACTCACTAACACACATTCACACACATTCACTCACTAACACACATTCACTCACTAACACACATTCACTCACTCACACACATTCACTCACTCACACACATTCACTCACTAACACACATTCACTCACTAACACACATTCACTCACTCACACACATTCACTCACATTCACTCACTAACACACATTCACACACTAACACACATTCACTCACTAACACACATTCACTAACATACATTCATTCTAACAGACATTCACACTAACAAACATTCACAATAACAGACATTCACACTAATAGACATTCACACTAATAGACATTCACACTAACAGACATTCACACTAACAGACATTCACAATAACAGACATTCACACTAACAGACATTCACAATAACAGACATTCACACTAACAGACATTCATTCTAACAGACATTCACACTAACAAACATTCACTATAACAGACATTCACACCAACAGACAGTCACACTAACACACATTCACACACATTCACTCACTAACACACATTCACTCACTCACACACATTCACTCACATTCACTCACTCACACACATTCACTCACTAACACACATTCACTCACTCACACACATTCACTCACATTCACTCACTAACACACATTCACTCACTAACACACATTCACTCACTAACACACATTCACTCACTAACACACATTCACTCACTAACACACATTCACACACATTCACTCACTAACACACATTCACTCACTAACACACATTCACTCACTAACACTCATTCACTCACTCACACACATTCACTCACTAACACACATTCACTCACTAACACACATTCACTCACTAACACTCATTCACTCACTCACACACATTCACTCACTAACACACATTCACTCACTAACACACATTCACTCACTAACACACATTCACTCACTCACACACATTCACTCACTAACACACATTCACTCACTCACACACATTCACTCACTAACACACATTCACTCACTAACACACATTCACTCACTAACACACATTCACTCACTAACACACATTCACTCACTAACACACATTCACTCACTAACACACATTCACTCACTAACACACATTCACACACATTCACGCATTCTATGACAAGCACGCTGAAACTATGACAACCACCCTCACCCACGCGTGCACTGATTGGCTCAGCTGGTTATAGAGTGTGCAAAGTTGCTCGCTATACAGCATTCCATTCGCCTATTGTATAGCCATTTAGTTTCTAGCCAAAGCTTTATGACAGAGAGGCACAACTTAACAGCCAGTACAAATGCTATTTAATAATTCTTGAAAAGTGGAATCTCTTATAAACTATAGAAAGCCTTTAAGTGTCTTGCCTGTGGTTGGCGGTAAGCTATAGATTCGACCTTTATCTGTTATCATCCAGTTGCGCTTTTTTGCTATTAGTTATCCGAGTACAGTTTAATTCCCCTACTCAGTTTCCCCCTTCCTCTCGTTCGAGCAGTCTATATTTGGATGTCCCATGTCTGTTTCCCCTCTGCTCACTGGATCCTCTGCTCAGTTCAATCCAGTTGTTATCCCTCTATACTGCTTGAGTACAGTCAGCTAATTCGGCATCTCCATCCGAGTACATCCAGTATTGATCTCCTCTGGTTGAGTAGCCTCCTGCCTCTTTTCCTGTTTCTTCTGACTCTGAAATCCCTATACAGCATCTCCCCAAAAGCGTGGGTGAGTGGCAAGCCAGTGGAGACTTTGCAGCTCAGCCTCGACCCCTGCTCCAACCAATCCCCTGAATCTAAAAATAATCCTCACCCGTAGGGGCGGAGGCTGCACTTCTACTTCTTCTCTTCCTCTCTCCCTCTCTCCCTCTCTCCCTCTCGCGGCGCAAAGCATAATAATATCTACGTCACACAGTTGGTTTCCCTACTCAAGCATCATCCCAACCTAGAGAATCTGCTTTTTTATTGTCCAGAACTTCAAAAGTTTCATCTGAAAGTACAGATTTATAGAATGGCTACAGTCAGTGGTTTAACTAGTTCCCCATCGATGCCATTGATCCAATGCTCGGATAGCCATTTAACTAGTCCTCAGAGAAATAGGAGATTTATTCAGCAGCAGCAGCAGCAGCAGCAGCACAGTTCTGAGTCATCGAATCGTGCCGTATTGGCCGATAATTTGAGAAAACTTCGCTCAAACACTCAGCGACTGCAGCTGCAGAGGCAAGACGGCTGCTTAGCTAGTTTGACAGGAGGCAAATCTCAAACCATTCTGGTGTCAGGTAAAATTTACTCATGTTCATTTATTGATTTTCAGTACGTTGTATGTAAGATCAGGTTCTCAAACTGTGTTCATGGGTAGTTTTGAATAAGTCGTTACTTTCGTTCAGTTTTTTTCCCAAACTGTACTCATCGGTAGTAAAGAATAAATCGTTACTTTCATTCAGATTCTTCTCAAACTGTACTCATCGGTACTTTAGAATAAATCGTTACTTTAATGCAGTTACTTTGCAAACTGTACTCATCGGTAGTTTAGAATAAATCGTTACTTTAATGCAGTTACTTTGCAAACTGTACTCATCGGTAGTTAAGAATAAATCGTTACTTTTATTCAGTTTCTTCTCAAACAGTACTCATCGGTAGTTAAGAATAAATCGTTACTTTTATTCAGTTTCTTCTCAAACAGTACTCATCGGTAGTTAAGAACAAATCGTTACTTTAATGCAGTTTCTTCTCAAACAGTACTCATCGGTAGTTAAGAATAAATCGTTACTTTTATTCAGTTTCTTCTCAAACAGTACTCATCGGTAGTTAAGAACAAATCGTTACTTTAATGCAGTTACTTTTCAAACAGTACTCATCGGTAGTTAAGAATAAATCGTTACTTTAATGCAGTTTCTTCTCAAACAGTACTCATCGGTAGTTAAGAACAAATCGTTACTTTAATGCAGTTACTTTTTAAACTGTACTCATCGGTAGTTAAGAATAAATCGTTACTGTCCCGACTAATTTGTCTAGAAGCAAACTGAAATCATCACTGACCTAGTAGAAATCGTTACTTTTCTCTTATTCGTTGTCAAACTGTACTTCTCAGTAGCCTAGAATGAAATCGTTACTTTTTGCGATAAGTCTAATTAAGTGGAAAAGTAACTTATATTTGTACCGCAATCGCCTACGCCAGTAATTTTATATGAATTCTTTAACGCGGTTTTTTCTGTCGCGTCATTCGTGTTTCTAATATTTTAGTTGCCATTAAAATATTTTAGCTCGTAAATTTATTCTCTGCTCATCTGTTTATTGTCTCCCAGTCTTTCTTCTGTTCGAAAGATAAATAGAAATTCTCTAACAACCGAAAACTTCTTACCTCGGCTGAGTGTGTGTGCACCTGTGTGACATTGCGCTGTTCTGGCTTCCAAACTATCGCCTCTTTTTGTCTTCTTGGCTTTGCTGCTTTTTATTTTCTGGAAGCTGTGCTCAGCTCAGTTTGATGTGTGTTTGCTTATTGGCACACGCGGCACGTGTCTTTTCACTGCTACGTGCTCAAAGATTGTTTCTGTGCTGATGATTTTGAGTTCGCAAGCTGGCCTGTATGGCCACTGGAGATTGCCTGACAAGCTAGAAATCAGAAGCTTATCAGAAAGTATCAATTCAAACTAGATCCAATCGTCAGGTGGTGAGTGGCAGACCGGTCTGCCTCCCGCAACAATGTCCCTTAGCTCGATTCCGCGGCGAGGCCACATTCATTTATATTCAAGGGGCAATTTACGCCCTTTGAGGGACAACCTCCAAGGCACAGTGAGAGTGTACACTGCCTGACGATGAGAATGTCCGGGCAGATGTACACACCTGTGTGAGCTTGTGCTCAGGAGTCCAGCGGAATGGGCAGAATTGCCTCCTCGCTGGCTGCGGGTCTAGTGCCACCAAATGGTGTGCCATTGCCAGCAGCCCTCCTGAAATTATTATTATATAAAATCCAATCGTCTAACAATTATTCAGGCCAGGATGCCAAGCTCAAATTCACAATCGAACCGCGTCCCGGCGAGGAGGCCTTCAATCAGTGGCGCGACGGCATGCGGGCAGTGGCCAGACTGCCCAACGGCATTCCCGTGGAGTTTCGAAGAAAGGTTTGTTGCCCCATTCTTTTCATGTCTACATTTGGGATGTTTGCATGTAGAATTGGGATTTCCCGAGATTTGGCTTATATTAGATTGGTATTATCTTCGACTAGGATTATCGTAGGTTGGTATAATCTTCGACTAGGATTATCGTAGATTGGTATAATCTTCGACTAGGATTATCGTAGATTGGATTAATCTTCTACTAGGATTATCGTAGATTGGTTTAATCTTCGACTAGGATTATCGAAGATTGGTTTTATCTTCGAATAGGATTATCGTAGATTGGTATAATCTTCGACTAGGATTATCGTAGATTGGTTTAATCTTCTACTAGGATTATCGAAGATTGGTTTAATATTCGAATAGGATTATCGAAGATTGGTTTATTCTTCGAATAGGATTATTGTAGATTGGTATAATCTTCGACTAGGATTATCGAAGATTGGTTTAATATTCGACTAGGATTATCGTAGATTGGTTTAATCTTCGACTAGGATTATCGTAGATTGGTATAATCTTCGACTAGGATTATCGTAGATTGGTATAATCTTCGACTAGGATTATCGTAGGTTGGGATAATCTTCTACTAGGATTATCGTAGATTGCTATAATCTTCGACTAGGATTATCGTAGATTGGTATAATCTTCGATGGATTATCGTAGATTGGGATAATCTTCGACTAGGATTATCGTAGATTGGTATAATCTTCGACTAGGATTATCGTAGATTGGTATAATCTTCGACTAGGATTATCGTAGATTGGTATAATCTTCGACTAGGATTATCGTAGATTGGTTTAATCTTCGACTAGGATTATCGTAGATTGGTATAATCTTCGATGGATTATCGTAGATTGGGATAATCTTCGACTAGGATTATCGTAGATTGGTATAATCTTCGACGGATTATCGTAGATTGGTTTAATCTTCGAATAGGATTATCTTACATTCGTATTATCTTAGATTAGGATTTAAAAAAAATATTTTTCAAAGTGAAATCCTTTAAATCTTAACCCACCTGGCCAGGTGTGGCTGTCCCTAGCTGAGTTTTACCTGGCCTCGCAGCGTCTCGATTGGCAAAGAATTCGCAAGCTGTGCTTCAACGATCGACTGAATCCGGACGATGACTCGCTGGACCATCAGATTGTGAAGGATTTGCACCGCACGGGCTGCGAGGAATTCGGCTCCGAGCACGATAGAGCTGTGCTCAAACGCGTCCTGCTGGGTACGCGTGCTCAAACTGCGCTCATCAATGAGAAATCAGTACTTATTTCCTAGGCAGCAAAAGAGAAATCGTTACTTATCTCCTAAGTAGCCAAGGAGAAATCGTTACTTATCTCCTAAGTCGCCAAAGAGAAATCGTTACTTATCTCCTAAGTAGCCAAGGAGAAATCGTTACTTATCTCCTAAGTCGCCAAAGAGAAATCGTTACTTATTTCCTAGGCAGCAAAAGAGAAATCGTTACTTATTTCCTAGGCAGCAAAAGAGAAATCGTTACTTATCTCCTAAGTCGCCAAGGAGAAATCGTTACTTATCTCCTAAGTCGCCAAGGAGAAATCGTTACTTATCTCCTAAGTCGCCAAGGAGAAATCGTTACTTATCTCCTAAGTCGCCAAGGAGAAATCGTTACTTATCTCCTAAGTCGCCAAGGAGAAATCGTTACTTATCTCCTAAGTCGCCAAGGAGAAATCGTTACTTATCTCCTAAGTCGCCAAGGAGAAATCGTTACTTATCTCCTAAATCGCCAAGGAGAAATCGTTACTTATCTCCTAAGTCGCCAAAGAGAAATCGTTACTTATCTCCAAAGTAGCCAAGGAGAAATCGTTACTTATTTCCTAAGTCGCCAAAGAGAAATCGTTACTTATCTCCTAAGTAGCCAAGGAGAAATCGTTACTTATCTCCTAAGTCGCCAAAGAGAAATCGTTACTTATTTCCTAGGCAGCAAAAGAGAAATCGTTACTTATTTCCTAGGCAGCAAAAGAGAAATCGTTACTTATCTCCTAAGTCGCCAAGGAGAAATCGTTACTTATCTCTTAAGTCGCCAAGGAGAAATCGTTACTTATCTCCTAAGTCGCCAAGGAGAAATCGTTACTTATCTCCTAAGTCGCCAAGGAGAAATCGTTACTTATCTCCTAAGTCGCCAAGGAGAAATCGTTACTTATCTCCTTTCTGTTCTTAAATGGTGTCTTTCTGTCCTTTAAGGATGTCTTTCTGTCTTTTAAGGATGTCTTTCTGTCCTTTTAAGGATCCCTTTTTGGAGTCTTTCTGGTGTACTATTGCGACATATTTTTTTCGAGGTTCTTTTTCGGTTTTCAAGTTTCAAAATATTCACAATATCCCGCCAAATCCTCCAGCCTACGCCCGTTGGAACAAGCGGGTCGGCTACTGCCAGGGCTTCAACGTGTTGGCCGCTCTCATCCTAGAAGTGATGGAACGCAACGAAGACGAGGCATTGAAGGTCATGATCTTTCTGGTTGACAGCTGCCTACCCGAGAGCTACTTTGCACAGAACCTGCAAGCTCTCACAGTTGACATTGCCGTGTTCCGCCAGCTACTCCGAGCGCACCTGCCACAGCTGTCCAACCACCTGGACAGGCTGCAGTCTGTCGCAGCTAGCGGTCATGTGGCTTCTCCTGCCACCCTGGCCGCTGCCTATGAGCCGCCTCTAGTGAATGTGTTCACCATACAATGGTTCCTCACACTGTTCTCAACCTGCCTGCCTGCCTTTGCCACCCTGCGCCTCTGGGACGCCATCATGCTGGAAGGTCAGTCAGTCAGTCAGTCAGTCAGTCAGTCAGTCAGTCAGTCAGTCAGTCAGTCAGTCAGTCAGTCAGTCAGTCAGTCAGTCAGTCAGTCAGTCAGTCAGTCAGTCAGTCAGTCAGTCAGTCAGTCAGTCAGTCAGTCAGTCAGTCAGTCAGTCAGTCAGTCAGTCAGTCAGTCAGTCAGTCAGTCAGTCAGTCAGTCAGTCAGTCAGTCAGTCAGTCAGTCAGTCAGTCAGTCAGTCAGTCAGTCAGTCAGTCAGTCAGTCAGTCAGTCAGTCAGTCAGTCAGTCAGTCAGTCAGTCAGTCAGTCAGTCAGTCAGTCAGTCAGTCAGTCAGTCAGTCAGTCAGTCAGTCAGTCAGTCAGTCAGTCAGTCAGTCAGTCAGTCAGTCAGTCAGTCAGTCAGTCAGTCAGTCAGTCAGTCAGTCAGTCAGTCAGTCAGTCAGTCAGTCAGTCAGTCAGTCAGTCAGTCAGTCAGTCAGTCAGTCAGTCAGTCAGTCAGTCAGTCAGTCAGTCAGTCAGTCAGTCAGTCAGTCAGTCAGTCAGTCAGTCAGTCAGTCAGTCAGTCAGTCAGTCAGTCAGTCAGTCAGTCAGTCAGTCAGTCAGTCAGTCAGTCAGTCAGTCAGTCAGTCAGTCAGTCAGTCAGTCAGTCAGTCAGTCAGTCGGGCCTCCAATCCGCAGGCAGCGAGATGCTTCTCCGCTGCGCGCTGGTTCTGTGGCGGAAGCTGCAGGCGAAGATACTCAAAGAGACAGATAGTGCCGATGCATTCTACTGCCACATGGGCGAGATCACGGCCCTGCTGAACTCGGAGACACTCATCACTACGGAGCAGCTGATCGAGGAGCTGTACGCCTCGATGTCGGAGATACCGTCAGGCGCCATCTCAGAGCTAAGGGAAAGATTCACCTTTAATATTAAACCGTTTTCTGCCCCAGTCGGCGGTCGCTCGGATCGCAATAATCGCTCGAAATCTTCTGGCAAGTCTGGCGGTCGAGGAGGTGAGAGTCCATTTTCTGGAGTATTTTCTCTTAAATCTGCAGTAGGATTTAAATTCTAAACTGTCTATTCCTAAGATACCAAAGCTACAGTTTTACTGTCTTAAAAATTTCCTTAAGTTCAAAGTTCCTAAATTCTAAAATCCCTAGATCACTTGATTCTATAATCCCAAATCCCTAGATTCCTTGATTCTATAATCCCAGATCCCTAGATTCCTTGATTCTATAATCCCAAATCCCTAGATCCCTTGATTCTATAATCCCAGATCCCTAGATTCCTTGATTCTATAATCCCAAATCCCTAGATCCCTTGATTCTATAATCCCAGATCCCTAGATCCCTTGATTCTATAACCCCAAATCCCTAGATTCCTTGATTCTATAATCCCAGATTCCTTAATTCCTAGATTATGAAATCCCAGATTCCTTGATCCCTAGATTATGAAATCCTAAATTCCTTGATTCCTAGATTCTGAATTCCCAGATCCCTTGATTCCTAGATTCTGAATTCCCAGATCCCTTGATTCCTAGATTTTTTATTTCAGATCCCAAATCCCAAACATATAAAATCCCAGCTAGGCATTGTGTGACGCCCGAGCAGAATTCTGTGGGAAATTTTTATTTTAGCAGTAAACACCGTAAAATAATTTATTGTTTCGGCCACCATGAGAAATTCAGTTTTAGATTTTGAAGGGAAAGGAAAACCCATTGGGAAAACTATCCCCTAACGGCTGTAGATTTGTAATTTTATTCCTCTAACAGTCGTGGCCCCGCAAACTAAATCCAAGATTAACTGCTCGATTTAAAACTGCAATGCAGCGCACCGGAAGGTGTTTCATAGCCGCTACTCGTCTCTTAGCTCAGTGTGTGTGAAGAAATGAAAAAAACTAATTTAGTTTCCAGAGAACAGATTTCTTGAGGTCAATGGCTGCTCACGTTTTCTCTTTCTCTCTCCCTCTCACTCTAATCTTTACGAGCTCATATAACGCCCTAGCGTTGCACTTGTGGTCGCATTATTCATTTGAGCATAGTCCTTAAAAGAGAGAAAGAGAGAGCGCGCGAGTCAGTATTAATAAAAGCGAAGAATGTACTTTTGTGGCGTGTTTTGTTTTTCTAAAATTCACGGGTCACTTAGTTTTATAACATTTTTATGACTACAATTTCAAGCATTTCGTGATTATTTAAGTTTCAGCAATGCTTTACATGTAATTGGATACCAACTTGATAAACTACAATGGGATAACAGTCAGTGGACTACAATGGGATAACAGTCAGTGGACTACAATGGGATAACAGTCAGTGGACTACAATGGGATAACAGTCAGTGGACTACAATGGGATAACAGTCAGTGGACTACAATCGGATAACAGTCAGTGGACTACAATCGGATAACAGTCAGTGGACTACCATGGGATAACAGTCAGTGGACTACAATGGGATAACAGTCAGTGGACTACAATGGGATAACAGTCATTAAACTACCATGGGATAACACTAACAGTTAATAAGCTACAATGGGATAACAGTCAGTGGACTACAATGGGATAACAGTCATTAAACTACCATGGGATAACACTAACAGTTAATAAGCTACAATGGGATAACAGTCAGTGGACTACAATGGGATAACAGTCATTAAACTACCATTGGATAACACTAACAGTTAATAAGCTACAATGGGATAACAGTCAGTGGACTACAATGGGATAACAGTCAGTGGACTACAATGGGATAACAGTCAGTGGACTACCATGGGATAACAGTGAGTGGACTACAATGGGATAACAGTCAGTGGACTACAATGGGATAACAGTCATTAAACTACCATGGGATAACACTAACAGTTAATAAGCTACAATGGGATAACAGTCAGTGGACTACAATGGGATAACAGTCATTAAACTACCATATGATAACAGTCAGTGGACTACAATGGGATAACAGTCATTAAACTACCATGGGATAACACTAACAGTTAATAAGCTACAATGGGATAACAGTCAGTGGACTACAATGGGATAACAGTCATTAAACTACCATGGGATAACACTTACAGTTAATAAGCTACAATGGGATAACAGTCAGTGGACTACAATGGGATAACAGTCAGTGGACTACAATGGGATAACAGTCAGTGGACTACAATCGGATAACAGTCAGTGGACTACCATGGGATAACAGTCAGTGGACTACAATGGGATAACAGTCATTAAACTACCATGGGATAACAGTCATTAAACTACCATGGGATAACACTAACAGTTAATAAGCTACAATGGGATAACAGTCAGTGGACTACAATGGGATAACAGTCATTGAACTACCATGGGATAACACTAACAGTTAATAAGCTACAATGGGATAACAGTCAGTGGACTACAATGGGATAACAGTCATTAAACTACCATATGATAACAGTCAGTGGACTACAATGGGATAACAGTCATTAAACTACCATGGGATAACACTAACAGTTAATAAGCTACAATGGGATAACAGTCAGTGGACTACAATGGGATAACAGTCATTAAACTACCATTGGATAACACTAACAGTTAATAAGCTACAATGGGATAACAGTCAGTGGACTACAATGGGATAACAGTCAGTGGACTACAATGGGATAACAGTCAGTGGACTACAATCGGATAACAGTCAGTGGACTACCATGGGATAACAGTCAGTGGACTACAATGGGATAACAGTCATTAAACTACCATGGGATAACAGTCATTAAACTACCATGGGATAACACTAACAGTTAATAAGCTACAATGGGATAACAGTCAGTGGACTACAATGGGATAACAGTCATTAAACTACCATGGGATAACACTAACAGTTAATAAGCTACAATGGGATAACAGTCAGTGGACTAAAATGGGATAACAGTCAGTGGACTACAATGGGATAACAGTCAGTGGACTACAATGGGATAACAGTCAGTGGACTACAATGGGATAACAGTCAGTGGACTACAATGGTATAACAGTCAGTGGACTACAATGGAATAACAGTCAGTGGACTACAATGGGATAACAGTCAGTGGACTACAATCGGATAACAGTCATTAAACTACCATGGGATAACACTAACAGTTAATAAGCTACAATGGGATAACAGTCAGTGGACTACAATGGGATAACAGTCATTAAACTACCATGGGATAACACTAACAGTTAATAAGCTACAATGGGATAACAGTCAGTGGACTACAATGGGATAACAGTCATTAAACTACCATGAGATAACACTAACAGTTAATAAGCTACAATGGGATAACAGTCAGTGGACTACAATGGGATAACAGTCATTAAACTACCATGGGATAACACTAACAGTTAATAAGCTACAATGGGATAACAGTCAGTGGACTACAATGGGATAACAGTCATTAAACTACCATGGGATAACACTTACAGTTAATAAGCTACAATGGGATAACATTCGATGTATTTAACGAGATGTCTTCTGATAGATCTCAGAGCTGATTCCCCAGTGTCTAATTTCTCCCATCCGCAGACTCAGCCTATCTGTCTGGCAACGACGACGAAGATGATTTGGACATCCTCGGTGGTGGCGGTGGCGACGGAATCTCCGGCGGCGGCAGTTCCGGCGGCGGAGGCGGCGGCGGAGGTCGCAGCGGCGGCAGTAGTCTCGGCATCGGTTGCTTCTCCGCCGCCTTCCGTCTGGCTGGCGGCGGCTCCTCCGGCAGCAATGCCCCCCTGCCACACTCAGCATCAGCAGGAGCTGCCCTCAGTGACCTCAGCGCCCTCCAGCAGCAACAGCAGCAGCTGCAGCAGCACTCGGGTTCAAAGGATGGCGCTTCCAGAACCGAGCTAGAACGGCGCAACACGAATTTGAACCACCTGCTGAGCAATTATCGTCGGCTGCAGCACAGGCAGCTGCGCGCCTCGCTTGTCATCGCCTCAGGCGGTGGAACTGGCGGCGGTGGCGGCGGCGGCGTCAACGCAGCCGCATCGAACGGTTCCGCCGCCAGTTCCGTGGTGGAGCATCCGGTGATGAATCACTTGCTGCTGGGCCGGCCTAGTCCTGCTGTTCCGTCACCAGTCTCACCTGCGCCACCGCCGCCGCCATCAGCTCCGACGGCTCCTCCAGCCGCTGCGATGATCAAAAAATCGTCGCCAGCCGTGTCGCCTGTTTCTCCATCGCCGTCCGTGTCTCTGTCGCCAACGTCTCGCCGACCGGAGACCCTGTTGGCCATGGTGTCAAAACGTCTGAATAATGTTGAACCTACCGTCGACGCTGCCACGGACGAGTCGAGGCAGTCGAGGCCAGAGTCGCAATCGCAATCGCCGGCCTCTCGCATCGATACCGGCGGCTTGGACATTGCTCTGGGTCGAACTATCGATCGGCAACGTTCATCTGCGGCTGCCAAACCCGCCAAGTGCGATGAGACACCGTCTAGGACTTCAGCAACACTGCTGGATCCGCAGGCGGCTGAAGAGACTGTCGATGAGCAGCAGCAGCAGCAGCAGCAGCAGTCGCCATCTTCAGGACCCGGCTTCGAAGATGGTGGCTCAGGCAGTCGAGAATGGCTGAGCTCGGCTGCTCAGCCCCCGCAGTTTTTGGCTTCGACTTCAGCCGCGGGTGCCGCAGCTTCAGCATCGGCTTCGGCTTACGCGTCCGCGTCTGGCGGCAGTGCGGCCTCCGTGGCGGCCATGAATCCGCACCTGCTGCGCGGTAATCGGCTTCGATTCGGGGCCCAGTTCGGCCTGTACAAATCGGTGCGCACCCAGCTGCAACAGCCGGCTAGCTTGACAAATCACTGACTTGCCTCACTACTTCAAGTAGCTTTTTAATGAGATCAGCCCGGCACTTTAACGCAATATTAGTCCCTGAGCACGGGTGGTATTTCAAATACAGTTTTTTCAGTATCTCCTAAAATATTCAACTAATCGCTATTAAAATCCATGGCGATTGGTCAGTGCCATGAAAACGTTCTAACAGAGCCTTTCAGCCAGGTTTCAACTGTACTACTGATAAGTAGGCGAGAATAGAATATTCATGTTTGTTATAATAAACCAGTACCGGATAGCCCAGTTTGACTATTTCAAATTGCTCTTCTTCAATCTATCTAGTCTACATAAACAAAAGCAAAAAATGAAAACAAAATACCATGTTCTTTTACCACTAATATTATAATTGTTGTGATGTTAACTTTGTTGAGCTGTGAATTTTTATTGTGAGGTTGTCATACTATATTTATTTTTTTCTCGTTAATTTTCTTTCAATGAGGAAATCCTACTTGATCTTTCCAGGACTTGACTATTAACTATTAGTCACATGATTAAAACTAAATTATAATTGCTTTTTAATCGTACCCTTTTTAGATCACAAAATTGGTCGATAGCTTTTTTTATTTCCAAAGATCAAATCTTGACGCGATTTTTTGTTGTTTGTGTATTAAATACGACAAAAATGTTGAATCCGTGATAAAATTATACACCGCTTTCAATTCATGACATCTCAGCAGAATATTGTTGTGGTAGATTTGTTTTATTGTTTAAGTTTTTCTATTCCTAAAATGACCACATTGAAATAATTGCTGAGCCCACATTTGTTCAACTTCGGTTTGATGTTATATCAGTGCTTTTAGTAACTGAATGTACACCATATATTTTCCGTGCTTGTTCTTTTAGTTTCAGATGAGTTAAATACACATTGTGAGCTTTTCAATGCTATGCATAATCGCTGTGCTTGTCATTTAGGCTTCCATTAAAAACGCAAGAGCTACCGTCAAAATAGCAACTTTCTCATCCTGGTTCTGGGAATCCGGAAAAACCTTACCACATGCTTACTGGTTTCCCTCGACTTGCTTAAGGCTTTTCATTTTTTATTTAATTGCTTTGAAATATTTATTGCTTTATGCGTCAGATCAGACTAGTGACTTTACATTAAGTTTACATCTACGCAGAAGACATGCTGTTATACGACTTAGCAGCATTAAAAAATAATTTATAAGCATGCGCCAGTACGTGGCCTTTCCTTGTATACTTCTCTGATTCCCACCACGTATTTGACAGCAGAACTTATTATATCAAATACGAGAATATTCTGCTGGGTGGACATATTTGCTTTCTTTCACGAATAAAAACTTATAGAATGATTTATTTTATTTATAAGGCATTATGGCTTATACCATAAGCCTTATGGATTATAAGGCTTGGGCCTTATTTTCGGCAAGCATCCAGTCTACGAAATAAAAAAGAAGTTAAAATAATTTTCTTTTTTATTTTTAAGTCTATGACACTAGCTAAACTTAGTTTTCTTACAATTTAGTTCAATATTAGCTAATTATTATGCGCAGTTAGCTACTTCTGCTTTTATTATTGTTTTACTAAGTTATAATAAACTGGTCAAATAAAATTAAAACTGCAAGGCAGTCGTCACAGTGGGCTGTTTTGCTTTAAAACCCTTATTCGACGCAAATCGAGGCACAGTTACTCGTCTTTTTCACCGTTAAAGGGTATATTGACGTGTAGAATATTTAATAGTAAGCTGGCTTATTGCTAAATCATTCTTCGGAGTTCAAATTGCACACTCTAACTATATAGTTTTACTTCCAATGTAGCCATCCCACCAGTCAACTGTAAGACATCCAGATTGGTCTTAAGAACTTAAGGTCCTCTTTTAATAATAACTAAATTAGCAAAGCGAGTCAACATGAATATTGACGCTCTAAAAGTAGCTGATTTAAGAGAAGAATTAAAGAAGCGAAATCTTTCAACAAAAGGTCTTAAAGCAGAGTTAACGCAAAGATTAAAAGATGCCATTCAAAAGGAACAGCTATCTGATGGTAAGAGTTAGCTAGCTATTACTACCAGCTGATATTTGTTTACAAAAAGTGACTATATTATAGCATAACGCCTACATTTTTACACTTTGTGGACTATTTTTTTTCTAACAGAAGAAAATGCTTTGACTTTTTTTCAAATACATACACTTTATCATTTACCATGTTATGATATTAGTTGACAAAGTGACATAAGTAGGCTTATGTCTGTTTGTAAAGGCTGAAATTTTCATATTCTAAATCTAAATTGTCATATCTATTTAGATTCAAACCTTTTTATTTTCCTTAAGCGGAATCTCCCAGAAACATGTTTCTCTAATGTACCCCCTTTATGCATTTCAGATGGCTTTTGCAATTGACTGTAAATAGTAAATTGATATCTATACAACGTCTATTTGTTAAGCTATGGAATAGGTATAGCTTTGCCACTTCTTTAAAGCCAAAAGAGTTATATATTGTAAACAAATAAACATGTCTTGTCAGCATAGTAATCCTATTCCTATTCAATGTAAAAAACGAAATTTAATACTTTAATAAATGAGTGTTAATAAAAGATATTTTAATTCCATAGTGTAGATAAAAAATGACCTATATGCTTTTGGAATCTTTCAATTCCATAAAAAAAATAAATTAGTTATTGCAATATTTTTGTTTTCCAAGTCAAATCCATCCTGTCATCTAGATCACAGCCCCTTAAGGGAAAAATACATTACAAAAAAACTATTTTAATGTTGATTAAAAAAGTTTTATAACTTTTTTATTACCTGACCAATTTTGATGAGTGAGGTGAACTCGGACAAGCAAGATCTGTAATACAAGAAAACCAAAAATATGAATTTTAAAAATTAATAACTGGAGCCCCTCGCATAATTTTGAAAAGTTGTCCTCTTTGTGGTTTTTAATTCATGCAATTGTTTTGGTAGCTGGCCATTTCAGACAACCATTTCAGCCTCAAACAAATTTACCTACTTGTAAAGTAATATAAAATGTTAGGGTAATGTATCATCAACCAAACAAGAATGTGTATTTTTTAACTTAAAACCTAAGCTACAGATTTTCTATTTAAGATATGATGATAAATCAAAAGCCAAGTTATAGAAAACAGTTACATCTTTCTAAAAAGTATCTGCTTTTGCTATTTTATCATATAGAAAAAAGTTATTTCTGCTTTTTATCTAAAACCGAACAATGATTTTCATGTATCTTCAAACCAAACAGAGAATTTGATGTTTGGTTTTACAATTTGAGTGAGTGGTTTAATCTTATTTTAAGGAGTGAACTATCAAGAATTATGTAATTTGAAAGCATTTTTCATGCTCTATAAATAACTACATTTATGGTCATTTAATTGGCAGGCAACCACATACAATCTTTGTCTAAAGTACATACAGAAAATTTTTTGTTAAAAAGTATGCTTTTGCAATAAAAATTTCTATTAAAACATCAATATCTTTCTTTCCTCTTAATGCTTCATTGCACATCATGCCTCAGCTTGTAGATAATTTCTTCAACTTTCAAATTAGTTGTTCTGTGAAACACAATAGCTTGTTTCTGTCTTGCACGAGACCAAGGAAGAAGTCAAAATTCTTGTTCGGTTTTGAAGATACACTGTTCGGTTGATGATACATTACCCTATCTCTATTAAAAAACTTAAACTTAAAAAATTTAAAAATAAATTAAATTTAATATAATATTTGTTTAAAACATTTTTATTTGACTTCTTATTAGGAAAGTAGTTCCTAATCTTAAAATACATTTTTTTAGATATTAAAATCTATATTTGCAAGTGTTTGCGCTGTGCAGAACTAGATGTTATATCTCTTAAATAATGTGTTATATAAAAAAGTGATTAATCACAATGATTAAGTGTGCATTGATAAAAAACTGATTATTTAATTATTGAGATTATATATTATATATTGAGGATATAATATTAATATATATTGTTATAGCATGCCACTGTATAGTATTTTTATCTATACTTTTTTATTCTATTTTTTATTACCAACCAGCATATTCAGACAGAAAGTCCAATAATATCCACTTGTACTACTTCTCTTATAACTAGCTAAGCACAAGTGATTTAACTTGTAAAACTAACATTTTCATTAATTGTTTTTAGTTTTTTATTACTGCCCATGCTTATGCATTATTAGTTAAAGTAAAAATAGCTACATAAAATCCTTCATAAATTAAAGTTTTATTATATACAATTTCTTCTGAAAAGGATGTAGCCATCCAGTAAGTATTTAACATTTTCAATGGAGCTCTAATTATTTTGTATCATTTCCTTGTGAAATAGTGATTCTACTATCTATACCAATTTCCTTTCTGCAATATTTAGGCCAGGCACCAGCAGCACCTGCTCCTGACATCGATGCTCTGCCACCTGACGATTCCGCTGGCGATGCTGCCCTGTCAGCTGATGACACATCTGTTTGTTTGACACAATCTGAACAAGTGACCGCTGAAGAGAATGGAGGTGTCAGTGACCCTGTAAGTTGGTATAAATATCACTTAAAATATTGATCGTGTAAAGTGTCTGTTGATTTCATGAAACAATTGTACTTATCCTTTTTCTTTAGGCTCTGCTGCAGCCTATTGAAACACTTCAACAAACAGAAGATAAACCAGAGCCTACTCCAGAACCTGTTCAACCGCAACTGGAAGCCACACCAGAACCTGTTCAACCAGAAGCCACTGCTGAACCTGTTCAACCAGAAGCCACACCAGAACCTGTTCAACCGGAAGCCACTGCTGAACCTGTTCAACCGGAAGCCACTGCTGAACCTGTTCAACCGGAAGCCACTGCTGAACCTGTTCAACCGGAAGCCACTGCTGAACCCGTTCAACCGGAAGCCACTGCTGAACCTGTTCAACCGGAAGCCACTGCTGAACCCGTTCAACCTGAAGCCACTGCTGAAACTGTTCAACCGGAAGCCACTGCTGAACCTGTTCAACCGGAAGCCACTGCTGAACCTGTTCAACCGGAAGCCACTGCTGAAACTGTTCAGCCGGAAGCCACTGCTGAACCTGTTCAGCCGGAAGCCACTTCTGATCCTGCTCAACTGCCTGAGCCAATGCAAGCAGAACAGGGTCCGGAATCGCAGGCCAAACAGGCTAAGCAGGATTCTCCGAAATTGGAAAACAAAGAAGACAACTCAGCTATCGCTTTGTCTAAAACTGAAGAGAAGGATCAGACAGAACCAGCGGCTGTAGCTCCGTCAGATTCTTCGTCTCCCCAGAGGAAGCGCCGACATCGCAGTCCGTCCCCGTCTGGCAGTCATCATCAGCATCCGGAGCAGGAGCAGCAGGATGGCAAGCGATCGCGAACTACAGCTTCGGCCTCGTCGTCAACTGCCGGCTCCACTTCGCGGCATCATCATCACGGCGGAGGCGGCGGCAGCAGCAGCCGGCATCATCGCAGCCGTCGATCTCGTTCGCGTTCTCGCTCCCGGTCTCGTTCGGCCCGATCCCGTTCGCCCGCTAGCGGAGCTGCCGCCGCAGCTGGTGCTGCCGGCTCTTCCTCCGCTGGCAACGACGCTATTGAAGCCGAGATCGCCGACATGCTGGGACCGGAGCCAGCCGGTTGGGAGTTGGACCAGCAGTCCAAGCCGCGCCTAGATCCCTATCATTGCGATCTGCATCTGAAGGTCGGCTGGCCAGATCGCCTGCACGCCAGGCCCGTGGCTGATGAAGGCTTCGCATTCTGTTGGGCTGGCGGTCGGGCTACGCACGGCGTGGCTCACGGCTCCGCCCAGCTGCAGCGCCCGCTGCGAGTCTGGTACGAAGCCAAAGGCACTAAGAAGGTGGAGGATGTTCGACTTCCCAGTGGAGAACCGGACAGTTGCGCTATTAGATTCGGCTGGATGGCCGACGGTGTTGGCACCGATTTTCAGCTGGGTAAGTTTTCAAACTCATGTAGGTAGTCCGGAGTTCGATTCTCCGCCTTTTTGGCTCCGCTTAAATGACCGGTGATAATAAATGTCCGCAGGTGAGGCGCCTAATTCCTACGGCTACGAGAGTACAGGAAAGCGATGCGCCAATGGCATATTTGAAAAATACGCGGCTCCATTCGCCATCGGAGATGTCATCACCTGCTACGCTGTAAGTTGATTGATTTTAAACACAATCCTTATTTATATTCGGCTTCTAAAATAAATGATGAAAAATTGAGACAAACTTCAGAGCGTTGGACATTGTCCTACGCTTTGTGATTGACACGTGCTTAATCTTTTCTGATCGATTTTAACATTTTTTCTGTACATGCATGCTACTTAGAATGACATAGTTTTTTCATTAAAACCTGGCAATTTTTCTTAATGATGAAAACATATGACAAGTGAAGGTACGCCTTATGATTGACATGTGCTTAATCTTTTCTGATAAGAAAATCATTGCCAATTCATAATTGTAGACTATTTTTGTTTCTTAGTTAAGCAGCTTATTATATTAATGATGAAACTAACACGGACTAGAGTCTCAGAACTCTACTTTATGATTGACAATTATTTGCTTCCGTTTCTGAACAAGCTGCTAGAAAATATTATATGGATTGTCATATTATAGTATTCCATACTATTAGGTACATATTTGTTGTTTATAGTCAGGCAAAATATGATGAAACCTACACGGACTAGAGTCTCAGAACTCTACTTTATGATTGACAATTATTTGCTTCCGTTTCTGAACAAGCTGCTAGAAAATATTATATGGATTGTCATATTATAGTATTCCATACTATTAGGTACATATTTGTTGTTTAAAGTCAGGCAAAATATGATGAAACCTACACGGACTAGAGTCTCAGAACTCTACTTTATGATTGACAATTATTTGCTTCCGTTTCTGAACAAGCTGCTAGAAAATATTATATGGATTGTCATATTATAGTATTCCATACTATTAGGTACATATTTGTTGTTTAAAGTCAGGCAAAATATGATGAAATCTACACGGACTAGAGTCTCAGAACTCTATTCATGATCGACAATTATTTGCTTCCGTTTCTGAACAAGCTGCTAGAAAATATTATATGGATTGTCATATTATAGTATTCCATACTATTAGATACATATTTGTTGTTTAAAGTCAGGCAAAATATGATGAAACCTACACGGACTAGAGTCTCAGAACTCTATTCATGATCGACAATTATTTGCTTCCGTTTCTGAACAAGCTGCTAGAAAATATTATATGGATTGTCATATTATAGTATTCCATACTATTAGGTACATATTTGTTGTTTATAGTCAGGCAAAATATGATGAAATCTACACGGACTAGAGTCTCAGAACTCTATTCATGATCGACAACTATTAGCTTCCGTTTCTGATCCGCTAATATAGATTATGAATTTATGCCATGGAGTTTCGTATGTTAGTAGAACAATAATCGTTTCCTTTATCGCAGGACTATCCAGCTGACACAGATCTAGTCTATCTGTCATTCGCTGTCAATGGTAGCTATCAGGGCGCCGCATTCGCTGTCAAACTGCCAGCAGTGGACGAGGCTAATGTGTCCGCTACAGCTTTGTACCCGTGCGTACTAGCCAAGAACCTAGCCTTCGCTGTACAGTTTGGCTTCTCGGCTACCACAGGCGAAGAATCCTATTGGTTTCAACCGCCGCCAGTAAATATTACCGATTCCGGCACTGAAGATGCGGCCATTGTTGAAGAAGCATCCGAATCTGAAGCCGAGCCTCGATTAGAGCCTCGTCCATTGGATTATAAGCTTCCTAGTGATGACTGGCTCAGCATGGCCCAGCTGATGCAAGCTAGGCCAAACTGTTTAGTCCGAGCTTGTCTTCCGCCGGCTTCCAAATCCGACTGCGAAGTTATCCTCATGGTTGGACTGCCCGGCGCCGGCAAAACTCATTGGGTTAGGCAGCATTTGGCTGAGAATCAGGATAAGCGCTACACTATACTGGCTAGCTATGCCGTGCTGGACAAGATGAGTGTGAGTTGAGCAATTCTGTAACTTGCTTCTAGTTGCTTTTCTTTTACAAGTTGTTACCCCAAATTCTGATCTTATCTTATCTTCTGATCCGGAAATCCCAAATCCTCATATTGTTCCATTATTAAAAAATCCCATTTCCCACCCGCAGGTATCCGGCAAGTCCAGACGGGATCTCACCCAGCCGCATCGTTGGCAACTGTTTCCTCAGCGTGCTACAGCCTGTGTGGCCACTCTCTGCAAATTAGCCTCACTGCGACGCAGAAACTACATCATCGATTTGGTGAGTTGCTTATATTTTTTCTCGTGTTAAAGCAAGTTAATAATCCCAATAGTGTTTTATTGAGCCGGATTTTCCTATTTCCAAGAAGCAGCCCAGCGAGACCACTTTCTTTAATTAGGATGGAGTGATTTCTCCCAGTTTACTAATCCCCCGTAATGCAATCGCTCATTGATAAGCTGCGGAGTCGACCATTTACTCCAAGCCAGGTATATCCCATATTTAATTATCCCCTATCGTATGTTAATTGCTTCTGAACTTACAGCAAATCTACGCGTCACTGTGCAGAGAGAATTGCTTTTTTATTTAACGGACAGGACAAGCTAAAACTACAAAGGTTCAGATACCGTTTGGAAATTTCCCAGTGCCCAGATCCCCAAAGATACCCACAGCAAATGGAGAAAAAGAGACGCAGACGACACAAGGGCAGCGTGTGGCCAACTAAATCGCGCATAATTGATTCATCGTTCGCTCCCCTCTCCCATTTTTTTCTCCACTCCACAACTGTCCATGATCTCCCCCGACCTGACCTGTGATGACCAATGCTAAAGACCAACGTTGTGCCAGCGGGCCAGTCGCAGCGAATTCGCCCATTCGCCGGCTTTAAACGCCGGGCTGTCGTTATTGTGCCGCCCAATGAGGAGGAATCGGTCAGGCGCGCCAGTCTGCCGCGCGTTAAAGAAGTCGGAAAGGAGGTAGCCGACAACGACCTGCTAGAGATGAAAGGTTTCTGCCCAACTGTTTGATTCTGCTTGTCATTATTTTACAGTATCTTTGTGCTCACACATTTTCTAACGCGGTAGAAACTTGCCTGAACTGAAATGCCTATTTTAATTTGCTCAGTTGATTATCTATTTAATTATATTGATCTATCGATGCTCACTTGAATCAAATCTGACATCACTTTCCCCCCTTCCCCTCAAAAACACAACTCCGAACACCCGCACTACTCAGCCAAATTCGCGGTGCCCAGCTCCGATCTTATCGACGAGTTCATCTTTCCTGAGCTACCCGAAGCCGAGGCTCGCCTAGCTGTAGCCCAGTACAATCGCGAGGGCGGCCAGTCTGCTGCTTCAAATAGCTCCGCTTCGCGTTCCCGCGTCGGCTCCAGGTTCGATAACGACGACGGTGGAGATGCCGATCGTCAGCCGAGGCGACCTGGCGGCGATAACAGAGACCGGGACCGCGACAGGGATCGGGATCGCGACCGGGACAGGGACAGGAATCGAGACCGGGATCGCGATCGTGACAGAGACCGCGACCGGGACAGAGACCGAGACCGCGACCGGGATCGTCAGGGTGGTCGCCGCGGCTTTGATCGCGGCTACAATCGCGACTTCCGCGGCGGCGGTGGTGGCGGCTTGGGTCGCGGCGGCGGCGGAGGGGGATTCGGTCGCGGGTTCGGCGATCAAGGTCGATTCGGTGGCGGTGGCGGCGGAGGTAGATTCGACCGAGGCGGAGGCGGTGGTGGCATCGGCGCCGGTTTTGGCGGTCGCGGAGGAGGAGGCTTCGGCGGTGGTGGCGGAGGAGGCGGCAGACGCGACAATGATCGATTTAGCGGTGGAGGCCATCGGGACGATCGCAACCGCCGCTCTGGTGGATTCGGTGGCGGAGGCGGAGGCGGCAGCTTCAATCAGCACCGGGCTCCAGTGGCGGACCTGATGCAGCAGCAGGTCCAGCCGCTTTTGCCGCCTTCGCACGGCTCCAGTTGGGGTGGCAGCGGAGGCGGAGGTGGTCGTTACGGCGGACGAGGCAGCAGCGGTGGCGGAGGCAGTCGGTTTGGCAGCGGTGGCGGTCAGCCTCCAGTGCCTCAGCTGGCCTCCCTTGTGCCGCCGCCACCTCCGCAGCAGCTGCAGCAGCCATCGTTGTCTCATCTGGGAGTTGCGGCTCTGGCAGCCCAGCCGCCGCCGCCGCCTCCCCTGCCACCGGTGCATCATCAGCTGCAGACGCATCGTATGCCGCCACCGCCTCCACCGCCTGCGGCCATGCAGCAGCCGCAGTTTCAGCAGTTCCCGCAGTACCAGCAGCAGCCTACAGCCTGGCCTAGTATCGATCACCAGCATCAGTCTGCTGGCTTTGGTCAGCAGCAGCAGCAGCAGCAGCAGCAATGGCCAGGTGGTTACTGAGAGAATGATGTTAATAAATCTATGCGAGACTTGTTTTACATTTGGCAGCCTTGCCGTTTAATATAAATTGATTAATCCTTTGTTATAACCGTTTACCAATCATCCTACTCGTTTGTTCGTTTTTTATTAGTCGTTTATCACAAGCGGAACTTCTATTAGGATGTCGTAATAAAAAGCAACTTGCTGTCCTTTAAAAGATCTTTGAAGCTTCAATTTTGTAAGCTAATTTATTTGTTTTATTCTAGACAAGTTTCGCTGTACTTGTTTTAGTACTGTTTTTGGTTTATTAGGTAGCTTAATCTGAGCTAGGTTTTCTATTAACTCCTTCGCCACCTTTTATTGCTGTGTAAATATTAGTACTGCTTTTGTGTCTGCTTTGACACATTTTCTAAGCTAAATATCATCTATTTCCAGCACTAGCAAAGCTTCACGCTTGTCGATTACTGAATTAGTTCTACCAATTTTCTGTTGCATTATCGTTTCGTTGTCATCTATCTATTATTCTCCCTTACTAATTTTCGCGCATAATTTATTATTTGGTATTTTAATAATAAGTAACTTTATTTGTTGTTTTCTATTGTAATTTAATAAACAAATAAAATTCTCAGCTAATAATATCATTGTCTATTATTATTAATGTATGACTAAAACTCTTGTTACTTTCTTATCATTGAGTTATACGAGTATTAAATATAATCTATATAATCAAAGTCTATCGTTTTCAGCTAATTCGATCATCAAAATATAGAAAATCAATAAATTGCGATCCCTAGTAACCGTCGCTAAGCGAAATAAAGAGCATGACTATCGCCGAGACGTGGGAACAATTCTCCCAGGTTGTAGACATGATGTTCGCCGAAGACCCCAAGCGTTGTCGTGTCACCGTCAGCTATCGGCAGGCGCAGGGCAGTCTGGTCTTGAAGGTCACCAATGATCACGTGACAGTCAAGTACAAGACTGAGCATGCTCAGGATGTGAAGAAATTGGAGAAACTAACCAGTCACTTGATGCGACAGTTGGTTTCCAAATAGTCTAAGCCTAGTTGAATTTTATGTACTCATTTTTCTGTGCATTGTCTTCTAAAAGCGTACGGGACTTTTGCATTCGTTTAATTATTTCCGTTTTAAGACAGATTCGATAGCAGGTGTATTAGGTTCTGCTTATTGTGAGTGACATTTTCGAGTTCTTATTCTGTTTTTTTTTAGATTTTGAGACATTTTGTGTTCTTAAACTAAAGAGAATTAGATTTGAGAGTTCTCATTTTGGATCGAGTATAATACTAATAGTTTTAGGAGAGCTGCGGGCAATGGCACATCATTTGGTGACACTAGACCCGCAGCCAGCGAGGAGGCAATTCTGCCCATTTCGCTGACTCCTGAGCACACACGCACACAGGTGTGTACATCTGCCCTGACTTCCTCATGGTCAGGCAGTGTACACCCCTCACTGTGCCTTGGAGGTTGGCCCTCAAAGGGTGTAAATTGCACGACAAGCCACCAAGCCTTCTCTCCGCGGCTGCGCCCCAATTAAATGTGGCCTCGCCGTGGAATCGAACTCAGGAACCTATTCGAGCACAACTAAATCCATTTTTAACTTTAAAAGGCTAATAGTAACCTTGCTTAATCATCTAGTGTGATCTAATCATTATACTGTATTACTACTAATGCTAGTTCATTATTGTGTTAGTACAGTTTGAGTTGTCACTGGATGTGTTGACCGTATATTGCAGGGGTCGGCAACCTTATATACCCCGCGGGCTAAAGAGAGAATCTTAAAGACGACGGCGGGCCGCATGAAGAAAGGGGAGAGATGAGTGTGAGAGATACAATTCAGACTACTGCAAGTAGAAAAGCAAAGACTTGGCTGCAAAACTCTCACATAACACTAAAAAATATCACCATAAAATGGCTAGCTTAAAAGAGACTTCTATGCACACTAAGAGTGGGTCTCGGTCTGCCAGCGCGAGGTTCGTTCCCCACTTTTAGTGTGTTACAATGAGACAGGTGAGAAATGAGACGGGGGAGATAAGACGCAAGAGAGATGAGACGCGGGAGATAAGACGCAAGAGAGATGAGACAGGGGAGAGGTGAGACAGGGGAAAGATGAGATAGGGTGTACTGTAGAGGGTGTTAGGAGGAGCTAAGGGCCGGATTTCGGAGCTTCGAGGGCCGCATCTGGCCCGCGGGCCGGAGGTTGCCGACCCCTGGTATATTGTAATTCGCATTTATTTCAATATTGTGTTAAGCAGATAATTATTCCCATGAAAATCAACTAGGCCTAGCCCACAATGTTCATTAATCGGTTTGTTTGAAGAAAATATCGGTTTTAGAGATATTGTTTATCACCTGGCTGTCTTTGTCACTGTCTTGACCTCCGCGCTTTCCCAGATATTGCCTGTATTGTTTGCTTGTCCTTTGTTATTAGAAAACGCATTGAGAGATACAAATTAATGGTGTTCCAACTCATGATTGTCATTCATCTGTGTTTGCTTATTTCTGTATTTCCTGTTGTTTTGCTTATAATCTGACATTACGCACTTCTCTACTTTGGTTGCTAATATAACAAATGTTTATCAAACAATACTAACTATGAAATATGTGTAAACCATTATTTATAACATAACAATATGCTATGTCAGTCCCTATATATTATCCCGTAAGTCCAACTTATGCTTATATTTACCAATACTTATTGCTTGGCGTGTACTGTTCAAAGCTGTATTCAAATTATTAACTACTTATAAATATACACATTAATTGCTGGCTAACTTTATTTCCTGATTGTTTTGCTTGCTTCTCTCCAGCCATTTCGGTTTCTGGGTTTAAAAAAAACAAATAATGAAATTTTTTTGTTTACTTTCTACTGGTAGTAGAGCAACAGGGATTTTATTTGCACTAGTTCTTATCTTTCGTGGTGTTAACTATAGCTGGCCCGCTGTAGAACAGACTGTTATCTCTTGCAACACAATTGCCTTGCCCTGCGTACCGGGGGAGGGGCAGGCAAGATTGAAAAAGCAGATTGGAGAAGCGTGTGGTGTGTGCTTTCATTCCATATTTGTACTGCTAATATTGACAGTGGGTCACTTTAAACTGGTTTCTGAACCGATTTTTTTTCAAGATCTTAATCTTGAATTTCTCTTTTTCACGACACACCGCGACAGAGTTTTGGTAACCATGGTATATTTATTATAAATACTACCATATATCCGCAAATTTAATTTTTAGAGCTGTTGCGGGTCTGATTAACCGGGTGTACAGCCTAGAATTTAGCCGCCTACTCGTAAATGCGTCACTGCTCAGAGCACCGCATGCAAATAAATTGTACTGTTATGCAATCAGCCAGGTAGGGAAATAGTGAGGTCACGCACATCTTCAGGTCACAATGCTTGCAGCTTATTTATTAGTTGTATGCTGGTAAGTAGGACTGCTCAAAAGTCTATGTAGTTTCGGTGCAACTTAAATGGTTATTTTGTAAGCTGAGGATAGTGTTGGTTTTGAGTTAGCACCCGTCAAACAGACGGATCTTAAACATTTAGGACAGTGTGACTTTAACGGCGCAATTTAGTGTATCAAATTTCACGAATTCGGGTTTGTCTTGGCTTTTTCTAAGAAGACCGTCTACAATTCGCATGATTACTAGTATTCAACGAAAACTGGCTGTGCTGCCAAATTACTTGCTGACGTAAACATTTTAAAGATAAAACTGAAACAGTCAAGATTTTCACCGCACAGTAATTAAATATTGAGAGTTATAAACTTGCTTTTCTACAGAAGAATAATGCCTGCATCGTGCAGCTATCGGCACGCGGAGCGGAAAATCTTACCGTAACACAAACACACTAAGACATCAGGTGCGTGCACAGTAAGTGCATGGACCCTTAGTTTCACTAAAACACATTCTATTTACCTTCCATTCTCTATCCATTCCATCCTCTATCCATTCTTTTTTCTGTCCATTACATCCTCTATCCATTCCATCCTCTATCCATTCTATCCTCTATCCATTCCATCCTCTATTCATTCTATTTTCTGTCAATTCCATTCTCTATTCATTCCATCCTCTATCCATTCTATCCTCTATCCATTCCATTCTCTATTCATTCCATCCTCTATCCATTCTATCCTCTATTCATTCCATCCTCTATTCATTCCATCCTCTATTCATTCCATCCTCTATCCATTCCATCCTCTATTCATTCCATCCTCTATTCATTCCATCCTCTATTCATTCCATCCTCTATCCATTCTATTTTCTATCCATTCCATCCTCTATCCATTCCATCCTCTATTCATTCCATCCTCTATCCATTCTATTTTCTATCCATTCTATTCTCTATCCATTCCATCCTCTATCCATTCTATTCTCTATCCATTCCATTTTCTGTCCATTCCATTCTCTGTCCATTCCATTCTCTATGCATTCCTTCCTCCATCCATTCCATTTCTGTCTATTCCATTTTCTATCCATTCCATCCTCTATCCATTTCTTTTTTCTCTATCCATTCCATTTTCTGTCCATTCCATTCTCTATCCATTTCATCCTCTATCCATTCCACCCTGTATATTTCGTATCTACTGTCTACTCTTCAATATCTCTTGTTTTACACAATTCTGAACCTATTTTGCTGTGTACCTAATTATTTATTAAATTTTTGATTTTGCATATTTTGTAACTCATGGAATATATTATACAGCTCCATTTATATGTTGCATTTATATGCCAGCTGGCCCAGAAAGGCATTGCCATCTACGACTAGATAGAAACAGCATTGAACTTCTATTTTTAGCAACAGATGCAATGACGTCAATCCGGCCAATATGTTCACAACGCCGCACAACGAGGTGTCAAAATAGAGTTTTTCAATGCTGTACGCTAAGTCTAAGCATGTACATTTGGTCAAGTACATTTCTACATAATAAAATGTAGCCATCTAAAATGGCGTGGTAAACAAGGCCGTATCTTCTTGAGGTAAGGGAGCCAAATTCTTTATCCACTCTCTCTCTCTTCTTCTACTGGCCAAATTGGCAAGCAGCAACTGCATTTTAGCCTTCAGAGCCTTCCTTTGAAGGCTTGTGGCAGAGTTTGCTTTCAGTTTCTAAAAATAGCAGCGCGACCCTCGCTCCGACCCCTTGTAGACAAAATATGCGCGCGGGTTTAGCCATAAAAGACCGCACTGCAATCTCATCAGACATGCAAATCTTTTAAACTGCAGTCTTGTGAAACACACAAAATACTCTACAGGCTTATAGATTAGCACACTAGAAATGTCTAGCAAGAAGAACTGGTTCAGACGTCGAAGCGCCACCTCAATCGGTGGCAGCCCCGATACTGAATATCCAACTAGGAAGCTTGTGATTGTCGGCGACGGCACCTGCGGCAAAACCTCACTATTGTTCGCCTTCACCAGGGACGAATTCTACGAGGCCTACGTGCCGACCATCTTTGAGACATCCATTGTGGACATGGAGATACGGCCAGGTAAAGTCATCGCTCTGAGCCTGTGGGACACGGCTGGGCAAGAAGCCTATGCTCGTCTTCGACCTCTGTCCTACACCGACACTCACGTCATCCTGATCTGCTTCGCCATGGACAGTCTGGACAGTTTCAACAATGTCCGCGACACCTGGATCCCGGAGGTGCGCCACTACTGTCCCAGGGCGGCCCTGCTGTTAGTTGGCTGCAAGAATGATCTGGCGGTCGGCAGTTCCAGCGACTGCGTCAGTCGAGATCAAGTTGAAAAGCTGGCCGTCAGTATCGGGGCCACCGGGCACTTCCTGTGCAGCGCAAAGACACGGGAGAATGTCACCGAGGTGTTCGAGTCAGCGGCCAGCGTGGCCTACGAAGCCGGCAAGAAGAAGTCGAAGGTTAGCGGCAGCCTCGGCAGCTGCTTCGGCGGAAGAAAGAACAAGCAACAGAAGAATATGAAGAAGTCTTTGGCAAGAGGAGCCAGGTGAATATTAAGGAGGCCTTGAAAATCTAGAACAATCCGCAAATTACATTCTTCTTCACAGCCGTCTTTCTGCCGTCATTTGTTCTCGAGTCTTTTCATCTTTTTCGACATCAAAATTCTTCTCCGCCGCAAATCGTCCATTATTGTCTTGTGACATTCAATTTTCAACGTCACTACTTTGTATCATAATTTGTATTCGAAATGGATAATCCTGTGTGTAAATTGGCTGAGTCGTTTCGATTGCTCACCTTTGCAAATTAATATTTCATTCAGTAATACGAAATTGATGTTTGAGTATAGTGCCTAGCTTAAACTGTTTTATACTGTGCAAGTTAAATCAACTTCTAATATTCTTAAGTACACAAACTGCTTTTGCTGATCTCTATTTAATTCAATTGTCTTCTTTTGAACTCATTTTCGAAGTGAAGGTAAAGAATTTGGGAATCATTCACAAACTGAGGGAATCATTCACAAACTGAGGGAATCATTCACAAACTGAGGAAATCATTCACAAACTGAGGGAATCATTCACAAACTGAGGGAATCATTCACAAACTGAGGGAATCATTCACAAACTGAGGGAATCATTCACAAACTGAGGGAATCATTCACAAACTGAGGGAATCATTCACAAACTGAGGGAATCATTCACAAACTGAGGAAATCATTCACAAACTGAGGGAATCATTCACAAACTGAGGGAATCATTCACAAACTGAGGGAATTATTCACAAACTGAGGGAATCATTCACAAACTGATGGAATCATTCACAAACTGAGGGAATCATTCACAAACTGAGGGAATCATTCACAAACTGAGGGAATCATTCACAAACTGAGGGAATCATTCACAAACTGAGGAAATCATTCACAAACTGAGGGAATCATTCACAAACTGAGGGAATCATTCACAAACTGAGGGAATCATTCACAAACTGAGGGAATCATTCACAAACTGAGGGAATCATTCACAAACTGAGGGAATCATTCACAAACTGAGGGAATCATTCACAAACTGAGGAAATCATTCACAAACTGAGGGAATCATTCACAAACTGAGGGAATCATTCACAAACTGAGGGAATTATTCACAAACTGAGGGAATCATTCACAAACTGATGGAATCATTCACAAACTGAGGGAATCATTCACAAACTGAGGGAATCATTCACAAACTGAGGGAATCATTCACAAACTGAGGAAATCATTCACAAACTGAGGGAATCATTCACAAACTGAGGAAATCATTCACAAACTGAATAAATCACTCACGAACTGAGAGTATCATTAAAAAAGTGACATATAGAGCTATGCTTCTACTAATAGTAGCGCGTAAAATGAAAAGCTAACTAAGCGACTTTGATCAGATCTGAAAACATTAGACTCATCGCTGATTCAGCTTCGGTCCAATCGGTGCAGAGACGGCAAAAGCGTTTCGCCCATAGTCAGTCGCATTGCAAAATAATTGCTGTCAACTTCCACATTGCAATCGTGTAATTGAAGTACTTTAAAAAGTTTAGAGTAAACAAACAAAAACAGTTTGATGCACTTGTATTTGTCTCCAAGAGCAAAGATATTAACAGCAAAAGCGATTTCTCCCAATGCTCTTTCATAGTCTTATAAGATTTCATTGTGCCTTACACAGCCCTCCATACTGTGAGAACTATCACTGATGCCTGGGCACATTGGTGATAGCTCCATTTGATTGGCTGAAGCTTTCGGATTAGCAGCAGCAGCAGCAGCAGGTTCTCCTCGTTCAGAAGGCCAATCCGTGGTAAATTTACACTTCGAAACGCATTCAGAAAGACAGCGGCAGCAGCAGCAGCAGCCGCACAGAAGGCGGTTCCACAGTCGGGCCAGCACGGCACCGTAGCCGCTGCTGAAGTCCCTGTTCGACAGTCCGTACACCAAGAAGTTCAGGGTCGAGTTGGAATGTGCCAGCAGCATGGCGTAGGCGTGCAGCTGAATTGGCAGCTTGTCCTCGTGATCCACCACCACCACAATGGTGAACGGCGCCCAGGTGACGAGCAGCACGGCGAACACCAGGAACAAAGTTCTGGCCAGTCGGAATGACGTCACAGCTTGGTGCTGCCTCAGAGCGCTGCTGCAAGCGACGGCCTTCGCCAGCCGCTGTCGGGAGCTGCGGAAGTGGGCGAAGATCCTGGCGTAGCAGACAGCGATCGCCGCACTGGGCAACGCCACGCCAACCAGAGCGAAGAAGAAGGTGTACGACCTGGAGGCCGTGCGGTCCCACAGGCAGGCGAGGTTCTTGACGGCGTAGCCGTGGCCTCCCCAGCCGAGAAAGTTCGGCATCTCCATGAGGAAGCTGAGCAGCCAGATAAGGCAGCACATCGCCAAGGTGGACCGGCGACTGAAGATCGACTGGTACACGGAGCTGTGGCAGATGTGAATGTACCGGTTGATGGCGATGGCAGCGATGCTCAACAGTGAGCAGTAACAGGACACCAGACACACCGAGGCTACGAACAGACACAGGCCTCTGCGCTCTATGAAGTACACCTCGCCATGCACAATGCCTGCGGGTATCGGGTGGCAGGTTGAGAGAAGTCTTGTTGAAGGGGAAGTGGAAGGAAATGATTCCCTCAGTTTGTGAATGATTTCCTCAGTTTGTGAATGATTCCCTCAGTTTGTGAATGATTTCCTCAGTTTGTGAATGATTTCCTCAGTTTGTGAATGATTCCTATAGATTGTGAATGATTCCCTCAGTTTGTGAATGATTCCCTCAGTTTGTGAATGATTCCCTCAGTTTGTGAATGATTTCCTCAGTTTGTGAATGATTCCTATAGATTGTGAATGATTCCCTCAGTTTGTGAATGATTCCTATAGATTGTGAATGATTCCCTCAGTTTGTGAATGATTTCCTCAGTTTGTGAATGATTCCTATAGATTGTGAATGATTCCCTCAGTTTGTGAATGGTTTCCTCAGTTTGTGAATGATTCCCTCAGTTTGTGAATGATTCCCTCAGTTTGTGAATGATTCCCTCAGTTTGTGAATGATTCCTATAGATTGTGAATGATTTCCTCAGTTTGTGAATGATTCCCTCAATTTGTGAATGATTTCCTCAGTTTGTGAATGATTCCCTCAGTTTGTGAATGATTCCCTCAGTTTGTGAATGATTCCCTCAGTTTGTGAATGATTCCCTCAGTTTGTGAATGATTCCCTCAGTTTGTGAATGATTCCCTCAGTTTGTGAATGATTCCCTCAGTTTGTGAATGATTCCCTCAGTTTGTGAATGATTTCCTCAGTTTGTGAATGATTTCCTCAGTTTGTGAATGATTCCCTCAGTTTGTGAATGATTCCCTCAGTTTGTGAATGATTCCCTCAGTTTGTGAATGATTCCCTCAGTTTGTGAATGATTCCCTCAGTTTGTGAATGATTCCCTCAGTTTGTGAATGATTCCCTCAGTTTGTGAATGATTCCCTCAGTTTGTGAATGATTCCCTCAGTTTGTGAATGATTCCCTCAGTTTGTGAATGATTCCCTCAGTTTGTGAATGATTTCCTCAGTTTGTGAATGATTCCCTCAGTTTGTGAATGATTTCCTCAGTTTGTGAATGATACCCTTAGTTTGTGAATGATTCCCTCAGTTTGTGAATGATTCCCTCAGTTTGTGAATGATTCCCTCAGTTTGTGAATGATTCCCTCAGTTTGTGAATGATTCCCTCAGTTTGTGAATGATTCCCTCAGTTTGTGAATGATTCCCTCAGTTTGTGAATGATTCCCTCAGTTTGTGAATGATTTCCTCAGTTTGTGAATGATTTCCTCAGTTTGTGAATGATTCCCTCAGTTTGTGAATGATTCCCTCAGTTTGTGAATGATTCCCTCAGTTTGTGAATGATTCCCTCAGTTTGTGAATGATTCCCTCAGTTTGTGAATGATTCCCTCAGTTTGTGAATGATTCCCTCAGTTTGTGAATGATTTCCTCAGTTTGTGAATGATTCCCTCAGTTTGTGAATGATTTCCTCAGTTTGTGAATGATTCCCTCAGTTTGTGAATGATTTCCTCAGTTTGTGAATGATACCCTTAGTTTGTGAATGATTCCCTCAGTTTGTGAATGATTTCCTCAGTTTGTGATATTATGTAGTACAGCATATATTCTTTAAGCAGCTCTAGTTGCTAAGTAACTCCTGAAGGTCGCAGTTGTCAAGCGCAAGTGGCCAGCTGGTTTACTGATGGGAAAATATTTTAAGGGCCGTGTCTTGAGTTCGCCCGGAAGCGACCCAAGCGAACTCGACAGACTCTAGCTCGGAGCTGTACTGAAAAAGTACTGAAAAACGGTTTCAAGCTGGATAGAGTACACATAAGGTACAAATGCACAACTCACTCACCTATGATACCGAATGGATCAATAACCAATGTGATGCACAGGTCTGCCAGTGCCAAATTTACAATCAGATAATTGCCAATCTGCTGCAGTGACTGAAATTATTTGTTAAATAAAGTTTTAGTAGCAACAGCCGATAATTACTCTGCCTTATCATCATAATCCATCTCACCTTTTTCAACAAGACAGTTAAAATCACCAGTACATTGCCGAGAGTGCCAAATAGTGTGCTCAAAGACAAGATTACCAATCCGGGGTAAGTGACCTCTGTGACAGTGAGATGAGCAGGTAAATAATTATAATTTACCTTTGAATCACTAAGCTACCAAAAAAAAGTATTTTTACCTGGCAAAATGTGTAGCAAACTGCTTGTTGTGATATTGTACGGAACAGACAAGCCAGCAATATCCATGAAATCTATTTTTCCCTCTTCAGATGCAGAATTATTCTTTTTCTGGGATTTTTTGTTCAGCAGTGTCACAATGAGAATCTACGCTCGTATGCTTATTATAGCCAGCAACTGGATAGCAACCACATGCCATTGGCCCTGCCGGTCGACAGTTGCTGAGGCCAGAGAATCCGGACAGAAGGATAGGGACAAGGGGAGCTTTATCCCATTGGTTCGCTGGCTATGAAGATATTATGGCAAAGCTTTTAACGGTTTTAATTTTGACAAAAGTTGAGCTGGAATTAAAGGACACTGGATACTGGGAAATCCCAATACCACTTAGATTGGGGTGAGACACGATATAAAATAATGAAAATCTATAAATCTATTCGCTTTTCTGTCAATCTCATCTCTCCCAATCTCATCTCTCCCAATCTCATCTCTCCCAATCTCATCTCTCCCAATCTCATCTCTCCCAATCTCATCTCTCCCAATCTCATCTCTCCCAATCTCATCTCTCCCAATCTCATCTCTCCCAATCTCATCTCTCCCAATCTCATATCTCCTAAGTCCGAATCTCATTTCTCCCTGTTGTACGAGTAATCTCATGTCTCCCAATCTCATCTCTCCCAATCTGATCTCTATTAATCTCATGTCTCCAAATGTCCTCATTTTCACAGAATAATCACAGAAAAGAGAAAAATCTGGTTTATAAGTGATTGTAATTTGGGAGATTACTCATCTTTCATATGAGTAGGTTTCATCAGTCTTTGCCATAGACAGGTAAGTATAATCGGTCTTTGCCATGGACAAGTGAGTGTTTTTATCAGTCTTTGCCATAGACAAGTGAGTGTCATCAGTCTTTGCCATAGACAGGTAAGTATAATCGGTCTTTGCCATAGACAGGTAAGTATAATCGGTCTTTGCCATGGACAAGTGGGTGTCACGAGTCTGCCCTACTAGCTACTGCCATTATTTTACCTATCCTAACGGACTGATGAACCGAGTACCCAAATTAGCAAAGATTAGCGATCTGGTTCATTCTGATAATCCGGTTGCTTAGGCAGTAATCAGTGAAGTCTTGCGCGTGATGGGAAATATCTGATGATGAGTACAATGATATGCTGTCTGCTCCAGTGCATTAATTTTTTCCACTGTTCTTCTCTAATTCCGTGTTCGATTATCTGCCTTGTATTAATCTGTTACACGAGTCTATTTGTTCCTGTGAAAGGAATTTTCACTGCCGTAAAAATTTCAACATTCGCAATGTAATTATTTCTTAAAGTTTTCTGTCTGTGCACTGATTTATATTAAACTTCTAATTTTAATGATTAGTCTGTGATACTTTTTCTCCAAACTATATAATAAATTCCTAGTCTTACCTTCCGTACATCTGTCACTCTGTCTATCTGTCACTCTGTCTATCTGTCACTCTGTCTACCTGTCACTCTGTCTACCTGTAAATCTGTCTATCTGTCACTCTGTCTATCTGACACTCTGTCTACCTGTCACCCTGTCTATCTGTCACTCTGTCTATCTGTCACTCTGTCTACCTGTCACTCTGTCTACCTGTCACTCTGTCTACCTGTCACTCTGTCTATCTGTCACTCTGTCTACCTGTCACTCTGTCTACCTGTCAATCTGTCTATCTGTCACTCTGTCTACCTGTCACTCTGTCTATCTGTCACTCTGTCTATCTGTCACTCTGTCTATCTGTCACTCTGTCTACCTGTCACTCTGTCTATCTGTCACTCTGTCTATCTGTTACCCTGTCTATCTATCACTCTGTCTACCTGTCCCTCTGTCTACCTGTCACTCTGTCTACCTGTCACTCTGTCTATCTGTCACTCTGTCTACCTGTCACTCTGTCTATCTGTCACTCTGTCTATCTTTCATCCCACTCATCCAACTTAGAGAAAATCCAAATTTATCTGTCGCTCATCAAATCACGATATATCACTTCATGCTCAAACTCAGATTGTCAAACATGAGTCTGCTCAGATTACGTGAGAAGCCACAATTCCTTGCCACTTTTTCTGTACTGCAATTCCTGTCGTAGAAAGTCTGATTGTAGAAAGGTGATGGAACCCCCACTTCATTAGCTGCAGAATCAGATAGAACAAATTTCAACTGTTCTACATTTAATGTGCAGTCTCCTATCTACTGCAAAAAAATGTGCTTTTTGAAGAGAGTGACTAATTCTGAGAGAGACCAATTCTGAGAGTGACCAATTCTGAGAGTGACCAATTCTGAGAGTGACCAATTCTGAGAGTGACCAATTCTGAGAGAGACCAATTCAAAGAGTGACCAATTCAGAGTGTGACTAATTCCGAGTGACCAATTCGGAAAGTGACCAATTCAGAGAGTGACCAATTCAGAGAGTGACCAATTCAGAGAGTGACCAATTCAGAGTGACCAATTCAGAGTGACCAATTCATAGTGTTACCATTACCAATTCAGAGTGTGATCAATTCAGAGAGTGGCCAATTCAAAGAGTGACCAATTCAGAGTGTGACTAATTCCGAGTGACCAATTCAGAAAGTGACCAATGCCGAGAGGGACCAATTCAGAGAGTGACCAATTCAGATTGACCAATTCAGAGTGACCAATTCAGAGTGTTACCAATTCGGAGAGTAACTGATTCGGAGTGTGATCAATTCGGAGAGCTACCCATTCAGATGACCAATTCAAAGAGTGACCAATTCGGAGAGTGACCAATTCAGAGAGTGACCAATTCAGAGAGTGACCAATTCAGAGAGTGGCCAATTAAGAGAGTCACCAATTCAGAGAGTGACCAATTCCGAGTGATCAATTCAGAGAGTGACCAATTCCGAGTGACCAATTCATAAAGTGACCAATTCAGAGGGTGACCAATTCAGAGGTTGACCAATTCAGAGAGTGACCAATTCCGAGTGATCAATTCAGAGAGTGACCAATTCTAAGTGACCAATTCAGAAAGTGACCAATTCAGAGGGTGACCAATTCAGAGGGTGACCAATTCAGAGGTTGACCAATTCGGAGAGTGACCAATTCGGCTTAATGATAACGATTCTCGAATTGGCTTAAAACAATATTTTTCTCGAAGATTCATAAAAAATTCATGTCGCTACCTGCAGAATCTTTGGTTAGCTGCACTTATTTCTCTGAGAAAATGGTGATTTTGAAACCATGAATTATATTAGTCTCAACTGCTTCCAACTGTCACCTCTCTTACATCGTCTCTCACAATCTCATCTCCCATAAATATATTTTCTCCAATCCCATCTTTCTCAATCTCATCTCTCCCATTCTCACCTCTCTCAATCTTATCGCTCTCAATCCCATCTATCTCAATCTCATCTTTCCCAATCTTATCTCTCTCAATCTTATCTCTCTCAATCTCATCTCTCCCAATCTTATCTCTCTCAATCTTATCTCTCTTAATCTTATCTCTCTCAATCTTATCTCTCTCAATCTTATCTCTCAATCTTATCTTTCTCAATCTCATCTATCTCAATCTCATCTTTCCCAATCTTATCTCTCTCAATCTTATCTTTCTCAATCCTATCTCTCTCAATCTTATCTCTCTTAATCTTATCTCTCTCAATCTTACCTCTCTCAATCTTATCTCTCTCAATCTTACCTCTCTCAATCATATCTCTCTCAATCTTATCTCTCTCAATCTTATCTTTCTCAATCTTATTTCTCTCAATCTTATCTTTCTCAATCTTATCTCTCTCAATCTTATCTCTCTCAATCTTATCTCTCTTAATCATATCTCTCTCAATCTTATCTCTCTCAATCTTATCTCTCTCAATCTTATCTCTCTCAATCTTACCTCTCTCAATCATATCTCTCTCAATCTTATCTCTCTTAATCTTATCTTTCTCAATCTTATCTCTCTCAATCTTATCTTTCTCAATCATATCTCTCTCAATCTTATCTCTCTCAATCTTATCTCTCTCAATCTTATCTCTCTCAATCTTACCTCTCTCAATCATATCTCTCTCAATCTTACCTCTCTCAATCATATCTCTCTCAATCTTACCTCTCTCAATCTTATCTCTCTCAATCATATCTCCCTCAATCTTATCTCTCTCAATCTTATCTCTCTCAATCTTACCTCTCTCAATCATATCTCTCTCAATCTTACCTCTCTCAATCATATCTCTCTCAATCTTACCTCTCTCAATCTTATCTCTCTCAATCATATCTCCCTCAATCTTATCTCTCTCAATCATATCTCTCTCAATCTTATCTTTCTCAATCTTATCTCTCTCAATCCTACCTCTCTCAATCTTATCTCTCTCAATCTCATCTTTCCCAATCTTATCTCTCTCAATCTTATCTCTCTCAATCTTACCTCTCTCAATCATATCTCTCTCAATCTTATCTCTCTTAATCTTATCTTTCTCAATCTTATCTCTCTCAATCTTATCTTTCTCAATCATATCTCTCTCAATCTTATCTCTCTCAATCTTATCTCTCTCAATCTTATCTCTCTCAATCTTATCTCTCTCAATCTTATCTTTCTCAATCTTATCTCTCTCAATCTTATCTCTCTCAATCTCACCTCTCTCAATCTTATCGCTCTCAATCTTATCTCTCTCAATCTTATCTCTCTCAATCTTATCTCTCTCAATCTTATCTCTCTCAATCTTATCTCTCTCAATCTTATCTTTCTCAATCATATCTCTCTCAATCGTATCTCTCTCAATCTTATCTCTCTCAATCTTATCTTTCTCAATCTTATCTCTCTCAATCTTATCTCTCCCAATCTTATCTTTCCAAATCTCATTGCTTCCTTATACGTCTTTATCAGACACTTTTTAAAAATTTCCGTGAGCAATAGACTAAGGAATAATCCTTTCAGCGTTAATACATCAGTGATTTTCGCTATTGAGAGTGTGCTCAAAGATTTCTGAGTCACCTGGTACTCTGCTCTGTCATTAGCTATAATTGCCTGACCCACCTGCATGCTTAATTGCTCAAGCAAAGCTGCCTAGAAGCAGCAAAAAGTCAAATTTGGGTAGTCAGTTGCATGTCGTTAAATGCTAACTATTTATTTCTGCTCCTTTAAGCTTCATCTTGAGATCAAATTGCGTTCTCCAACGCTCTATCTCGAAATCCGCTGTCTTTGCTCAGTTGAGTCTACAGCTCATATTGAGGAAAATGCTTTGATATTTTCCGTTCACTTGTCCATTGTGCTTCAAAGTTGCTTCGAGCATGCACCCTGATACGATTGATCTGTTCAAAAGATTTATTATCATGCGATTGCTTCTTCAGGTGAGGGGTCATTGCTTCTTCAGGTGAGGGGTCATTGCTTCTTCAGGTGAGGGGTCGTTGCTTCTTCAGGTGAGGGGTCATTGCTTCTTCAGGTGAGGGGTCGTTGCTTCTTCAGGTGAGGGGTCATTGCTTCTTCAGGTGAGGGGTCGTTGCTTCTTCAGGTGAGGGGTCATTGCTTCTTCAGGTGAGGGGTCATTGCTTCTTCAGGTGAGGGGTCATTGCTTCTTCAGGTGAGGGGTCATTGCTTCTTCAGGTGAGGGGTCATTGCTTCTTCAGGTGAGGGGTCATTGCTTCTTCAGGTGAGAGGTCATTGCTTCTTCAGGTGAGAGGTCATTGCTTCTTCAGGTGAGGGGTCATTGCTTCTTCAGGTGAGAGGTCATTGCTTCTTCAGGTGAGAGATCATTGCTTCTTCAGGTGAGGGGTCATTGCTTCTTCAGGTGAGAGGTCATTGCTTCTTCAGGTGAGAGATCATTGCTTCTTCAGGTGAGGGGTCATTGCTTCTTCAGGTGAGAGGTCATTGCTTCTTCAGGTGAGAGATCATTGCTTCTTCAGGTGAGAGATCATTGCTTCTTCAGGTGAGGGGTCATTGCTTCCTCAGGTTAGAGGTCATTGCTTTTTCAGTGAGTGGTCATGGGTCATTCAGTGAGACTTTATGGCTCATTTAAGTGAGAAGTCATGGCTCGATTCTCAAGTACAATATATTATATAGCATATAATGACATGAGCTCATTAAAATAGTCTCAAACTAAACATCACAATGAAGTTACAAATCTCTTGCACTATTAATTAAGCTCGTAATAGTTCATATATTCGTATATTCGTTCATAATTAGCAAGTTTCGCATTAAAAGAGTTCCTGGGAACGGGATGCTGAAGTGTGTCAGCTCAAGTCTCGGAGTTCCTCCTGGCTATTCAACGGCTCCGACTCCAGCGGAGTCATACAGGCGTCCAACATTCTCTGTGAGCACATTGAGTAGGCCTCAACATCTTCCATTGAAGCTGCTGCAGCTTTGGCGGCTCCGGCGGCTTCGGCGACAGCCAACGCCGCGCCATCCGTGTGCCAGTCGCTGGTGAGGTGCCAGCTGCGGGCTCCGTTGGCCAGACAACGGCAGCAGCAGCAGCAGCCGCACAGAAGGCGGTTCCACAGTCGGGCCAGCACGGCACCGTAGCCGCTGCTGAAGTCCCTGTTCGACAGTCCGTACACCAAGAAGTTCAGGGTCGAGTTGGAATGTGCCAGCAGCATGGCGTAGGCGTGCAGCTGAATTGGCAGCTTGTCCTCGTGATCCACCACCACGACAATGGTGAACGGCGCCCAGGTGACGAGCAGCACGGCGAACACCAGGAACAAAGTTCTGGCCAGTCGGAATGACGTCACAGCTTGGTGCTGCCTCAGAGCGCTGCTGCAAGCGACGGCCTTCGCCAGCCGCTGTCGGGAGCTGCGGAAGTGGGCGAAGATCCTGGCGTAGCAGACAGCGATCGCCGCACTGGGCAACGCCACGCCAACCAGAGCGAAGAAGAAGGTGTACGACCTGGAGGCCGTGCGGTCCCACAGGCAGGCGAGGTTCTTGACGGCGTAGCCGTGGCCTCCCCAGCCGAGAAAGTTCGGCATCTCCATGAGGAAGCTGAGCAGCCAGATGAGACAGCACATCGCCAAGGTGGACCGGCGACTGAAGATCGACTGGTACACGGAGCTGTGGCAGATGTGAATGTACCGGTTGATGGCGATGGCAGCGATGCTCAAAAGTGAGCAGTAACAGGACACCAGACACACCGAGGCTACGAACAGACACAGGCCTCTGCGCTCTATGAAGTACACCTCGCCGTGCACAATGCCTGCGGGTATCGGGTGGCAGGTTGAGAGAAGTCTTGTTGAAGGGGAAGGGAGTGAGTGGCAGAGCGGTTGACGCGTTTGCCTCTCGCCCCAAGGTCCCTGAGCTCGATTCCACGGCGAGGCCACATTAAATTGGGGCGCAGCCGCGGAGAGAAGGCTTGGGGGCCAACCTCCAAGGCACTGTGAGAGTGTACACTGCCTGACGATGAGAAAGTCAGGGCAGATGTACACACCTGTGTGAGCGTATGCCTGCATACGGTCTCTATGTGAGTGTGTGCTCAGGAGTCAGCGAAATGGGCAGAATTGCCTCCTCGCTGGCTGCGGGTCTAGTGTCACCAAATGGTGTGCCATTGCCCGCAGCCCTCCTGCAATTATTGATATTACTTGTGTGATTTTTTGGCAATGTTCACCACTGCTTGGCAATGACCAACCAGCAATGCACAGTGTGTTTCTGTTTCATCAACGGTGTCTTCTCGCTTGCTTTGGGTCGACTATAAATATGATTTTGAATGTGGCACCGATTTCCCAAATATTTGGCTCAATCAAGACCTTTCGCCCCCCTACTGTCTGGCTCTAGCTTACCCTGGCATGTCATTTTTTTCCTAATAATTTTGCTCCAGTTTTCGATAATTGCACTGAGCCTGTTGGAGTCCTGCAGCAAGTTGGTACCGAAAAGTGCATTGAGCATGGACTCATCAACTATAGTGTAGCTGTGTAGCATATTTTTATGGGTTTACGAATTCTGGGAGCTAAAAGTACAAACAGTAGGCTCGGGATTAGTTTTTTGAGCCCAACTCAACTTAGCTTGGGTCATTAGTGCTTGCAAAAAAAAGTAATTTCATCTTTCATCATTTTTGTCTTTTGTTTTTGCAAGGCTATTGTCTGGGATCATCTTGTTAAAAAAACAAAGATAATATTTGCTAACAGAGACTTGTTTAAAATGGTCATTAGCGCTAACAAAGGTGCAAAAACTGATTGGAAATGATCGTGCTTTCAGCGAAGGTAACTGCAAGACTCGTTGCAATGAGAGAGATGGGATTGGGAAAGATGAGATTGGGAGAGATGAGATTGATAGAGATGAGATTGGGAGAGATGAGATTGGGAGAGATGAGATTGGGAGAGATGAGATTGGGAGAGATGAGATTCGGTGAGATGAGATTGGGAGAGCGGAGACTGAGAAAGATGGAATTTGAAGGTCCTAATTCTGTGTAATAAGAACGCTGTCTGATTCTCTATGAAGGGGAGCAGTAATTTGAGTCTTGCGTCGATCAGAACTCAATAGAAGAATTTTGTCCTATGTTTAGTTCGCCAGTCACAGTTGCAATCTGGTTCTGTCATCTGAGCCAAATCTTAAGCGAAAATTTTTTTTTTAACTTAATGAAATATGAACCCAGACAGACGAAATATGTCATTTATTGAAAGGACACATTGTTTTTAGCTAGATTTTTGTCTCCTAAATCTACACAAACGTTTAGAGTTTATTTGCCAAATCAGTCGAACAGAGAAGATTAAGTTTGTTCCAAGCGGCTGTGCACTTTTATCTAACACAAAGCTACTGCATCTCGATGGCATTCACTGATTGTAAACAGAGCTCGACTTTCGAGCATGCCGTGTTTGAGGCTTTGAAAGTGGCTTAATTAGGTGCAGAGAGTGAAGGCCAATTAGATTAAATTGGATTATATTGCCCATATCTGCACCTGCAAACTGAAGTAAGATAATTTGCCTTTAAAATATTTACGCATAAAATTTCAGTGAATTGTCACTGCAGCCCCCCCAAATGTCTATGGCCTGTTGTTTGCTTGAGTGGATTGTCACTCCAGCTCCCCCCAAATGTCTATGGCCTGTTGTTTGCTTGAGTGGATTGTCACTCCAGCTCCCCCAAATGTCTATGGCCTGTTGTTTGCTTGAGTGGATTGTCACTCCAGCCCCCCCAAATGTCTATGGCCTGTTGTTTGCTTGAGTGGATTGTCACTCCAGCCCCCCCAAATGTCTATGGCCTGTTGTTTGCTTGAGTGGATTGTCACTCCAGCTTCCCCAAATGTCTATGGCCTGTTGTTTGCTTGAGTGGATTGTCACTCCAGCTTCCCTAAATGTCTATGGCCTGTTGTTTGCCTGAGTGGATTGTCACTCCAGCCCCCCCAAATGTCTATGGCCTGTTGTTTGCTTGAGTGGATTGTCACTGCAGCCTCCCCCAAATGTCTATGGCCTGTTGTTTGCTTGAGTGGATTGTCACTCCAGCTCCCCCAAATGTATATGGCCTGTTGTTTGCTTGAGTGGATTGTCACTCCAGCTTCCCCAAATGTCTATGGCCTGTTGTTTGCCTGAGTGGATTGTCACTCCAGCCCCCCCAAATGTCTATGGCCTGTTGTTTGCTTGAGTGGATTGTAACTCCAGCTCCCCCAAATGTATATGGCCTGTTGTTTGCTTGAGTGGATTGTCACTCCAGCTTCCCCAAATGTCTATGGCCTGTTGTTTGCCTGAGTGGATTGTCACTCCAGCCCCCCCAAATGTCTATGGCCTGTTGTTTGCTTGAGTAGATTGTCACTCCAGCTCCCCCAAATGTCTATGGCCTGTTGTTTGCTTGAGTGGATTGTCACTCCAGCTCCCCCCAAATGTCTATGGCCTGTTGTTTACTTGAGTGGATTGTCACTCCAGCTCCCCCCAAATGTCTATGGCCTGTTGTTTGCTTGAGTGGATTGTCACTCCAGCTCCCCCAAATGTCTATGGCCTGTTGTTTGCTTGAGTGGATTGTCACTCCAGCTCCCCCCAAATGTCTATGGCCTGTTGTTTGCTTGAGTGGATTGTCACTCCAGCTCCCCCCAAATGTCTAAGGCCTGTTGTTTGCTTGAGTGGATTGTCACTCCAGCTCCCCCCAAATGTCTATGGCCTGTTGTTTACTTGAGTGGATTGTCACTCCAGCTCCCCCCAAATGTATATGGCCTGTTGTTTGCTTGAGTGGATTGTCACTCCAGCTCCCCCCCAAATGTCTATGGCCTGTTGTTTGCTTGAGTGGATTGTCACTGCAGCCTCCCCCAAATGTCTATGGCCTGTTGTTTGCTTGAGTGGATTGTCACTCTAGCTCCCCCCCAAATGTCTATGGCCTGTTGTTTGCTTGAGTGGATTGTCACTCCAGCCTCCCCCAAATGTCTATGGCCTGTTGTTTGCTTGAGTGAATTGTCACTCCAGCTTCCCCAAATGTCTATGGCCTGTTGTTTGCCTGAGTGGATTGTCACTCCAGCTCCCCCAAATGTCTATGGCCTGTTGTTTGCTTGAGTGGATTGTCACTGCAGCCTCCCCCAAATGTCTATGGCCTGTTGTTTGCTTGAGTGGATTGTAACTCCAGCTCCCCCAAATGTATATGGCCTGTTGTTTGCTTGAGTGGATTGTCACTCCAGCTTCCCCAAATGTCTATGGCCTGTTGTTTGCCTGAGTGGATTGTCACTCCAGCCCCCCCAAATGTCTATGGCCTGTTGTTTGCTTGAGTAGATTGTCACTCCAGCTCCCCCAAATGTCTATGGCCTGTTGTTTGCTTGAGTGGATTGTCACTCCAGCTCCCCCCAAATGTCTATGGCCTGTTGTTTGCTTGAGTGGATTGTCACTCCAGCTCCCCCCAAATGTCTATGGCCTGTTGTTTGCTTGAGTGGATTGTCACTGCAGCCTCCCCCAAATGTCTATGGCCTGTTGTTTGCTTGAGTGGATTGTCACTGCAGCCTCCCCCAAATGTCTATGGCCTGTTGTTTGCTTGAGTGGATTGTCACTCCAGCTCCCCCAAATGTCTATGGCCTGTTGTTTGCTTGAGTGGATTGTCACTCCAGCTCCCCCAAATGTCTATGGCCTGTTGTTTGCTTGAGTGGATTGTCACTCCAGCTCCCCCCAAATGTCTATGGCCTGTTGTTTGCTTGAGTGGATTGTCACTCCAGCTCCCCCCAAATGTCTAAGGCCTGTTGTTTGCTTGAGTGGATTGTCACTCCAGCTCCCCCCAAATGTCTATGGCCTGTTGTTTACTTGAGTGGATTGTCACTCCAGCTCCCCCCAAATGTATATGGCCTGTTGTTTGCTTGAGTGGATTGTCACTCCAGCTCCCCCCCAAATGTCTATGGCCTGTTGTTTGCTTGAGTGGATTGTCACTGCAGCCTCCCCCAAATGTCTATGGCCTGTTGTTTGCTTGAGTGGATTGTCACTCTAGCTCCCCCCCAAATGTCTATGGCCTGTTGTTTGCTTGAGTGGATTGTCACTCCAGCCTCCCCCAAATGTCTATGGCCTGTTGTTTGCTTGAGTGAATTGTCACTCCAGCTTCCCCAAATGTCTATGGCCTGTTGTTTGCCTGAGTGGATTGTCACTCCAGCTCCCCCAAATGTCTATGGCCTGTTGTTTGCTTGAGTGGATTGTCACTGCAGCCTCCCCCAAATGTCTATGGCCTGTTGTTTGCTTGAGTGGATTGTAACTCCAGCTCCCCCAAATGTATATGGCCTGTTGTTTGCTTGAGTGGATTGTCACTCCAGCTTCCCCAAATGTCTATGGCCTGTTGTTTGCCTGAGTGGATTGTCACTCCAGCCCCCCCAAATGTCTATGGCCTGTTGTTTGCTTGAGTAGATTGTCACTCCAGCTCCCCCAAATGTCTATGGCCTGTTGTTTGCTTGAGTGGATTGTCACTCCAGCTCCCCACAAATGTCTATGGCCTGTTGTTTGCTTGAGTGGATTGTCACTCCAGCTCCCCCCAAATGTCTATGGCCTGTTGTTTGCTTGAGTGGATTGTCACTGCAGCCTCCCCCAAATGTCTATGGCCTGTTGTTTGCTTGAGTGGATTGTCACTGCAGCCTCCCCCAAATGTCTATGGCCTGTTGTTTGCTTGAGTGGATTGTCACTCCAGCTCCCCCAAATGTCTATGGCCTTTTGTTTGCAACAGCCCAACTTATCTCTAAGTACTCTCTTGTTTACACAGTGTCTGTCTTGCCGTGTAAGTTCACACTGCCTCAGTTGACCTATTAAATTGCTTACTCAAGCTAGCTTAATTTTCGATATTTTTGCGTGGGGTGAGAAATGACACGGACAACTTCCGTACCTACAGTGAGTTGGCACTATGGATTCAATGCAAGTTCACATCGCTAGGTCATTGCTATGGAGTAAATAAACACAATCTAATTGCCTTAACACGCAAAATGTGAATAGAATTTTCGTTTTCCTTTCGAGATTGCCCCTGCAGAAAAAAACGTGGTCTAAAAATGTAAGACAAGAAAGCTTTTTACAGTTTGCGCTCCACTTTGCGAAACGACGTATCGATTTCCATTAAGTGAAGTTTAGTAAGATCTTTCCTGTGCAGTCAGTTTCGATTTTAAAATCTTTTTTTCGTTCATGTGCATCACAACTTCTGTAACAAATGCTGACTTATCTGTCTAACAGGTGACTTTTCTGTCTAACAGGTGACTTTTCTGTCTAACAGGTGACTTTTCTGTCTAACAGGTGACTCTTCTGTCTTACAGGTGATTCAAACAGTACATAACTTACTGACAATTCCGAACGGATCCACCAGCAAGGTGATGCATAGGTCGGCGATCGCTAAATTCACAATAAAATAATTGCCAATTTGTCTCAGCGACTGAAAAAATGTAAATTTGAGTCCTTTTAGTAATTTTTATTTTCTACAATATTCTATATCTCTGCCGAGGTAATAAAATCTTGCTCACCTTCTTTAGCAGAATGGTGACAATCACAAGTACGTTGCCAAGGCTGCCAATGACGGTGCCCACTGATAGGATCAGCAGGGCAGGATACGTCACTTCTGCGACAACGTGGGTTGGTTTTAAGCGAGCTGTCAGCGTTACGCCAAAAATAATTTCAAAGCCATTACAGCATTTTTCAATTTTTCGTTTTAAGGCCGCGCTGTGTTTCGATTGGTTCCTTCAAGGTCATTACGCACTGCACTCGTGGAGCCAGCACGCCCACTCCCGATTGGAAATTTCAAGGTCATGCCGCCCTCCCTAATTCGATCTCTCAAGGCCATCAAATCAACTCCCTGATTGGTTCCTTCAAGGTCATCACGCACTGCACTCGTGAATGAAGCACGCCCTCTCCAGATTGGAAATTTCAAGGTCATCATGAGGGTATCAAAAACTTTCAAGGTCATCCCGCCCTCCCTAATTGGATCTTTCAGGGCCATCAAACCAACTCTCTGATTGGTTTCTTCAAGGTCATCACACCTTCGCCACCGCCCAACATCAAAGGAATAATTATTTACCTGGCACAACGTGCAGCAGACTTCCAGTAGTAAAATTATAAGGAACTGATAAGCCGGCGATATCCATTAGCCTCTTTATCGTATGTGGCGCTTGTAACAGGTGACAACGTCTATCTGTTGGTGGTTGGAATCGAAAATCGCCTTTTCTGATTCGAGTCCACTTCGAGTTTTAAAAAATCTGGGCTTCCTTATGCACCCCCTTCGACTTCCTACTGGATTGGCTGTAGATGAGGATTGGGATAGACATTTAGGAATGAGGAGAGACAGGCGTACGAACATCCCTTGTGCTGGTGCATCGCTCGCGTTGAGGAGGATGACTCGACGGGACAGGCCTGTATTGCTGCAGACTGCTCAATCAGATAAGGCTAATTATTTATGGCAAACTCCAGCGATGCGGTAAAGAACACGAGTTTTGTACCGATTTGGCCACAGCTTTGATGGCTCTGAATATAGCTATGCTGTACTGTAGTGTACTGTTGTGTTGTACTCTAGTAAAGGGTTTGTTGAAACTTTTCTAGAGATTTTTGTCTACATGTCTTGTCTTCCAAAGCCAGCGGAGTTTTAAGCCAGAATAAAACGAATTCTTGAGCAATAACTAGAGATTAAGAAGAGGGAGAGAATGGGAGGGTGAGAATGGGAGGGAGAGGATTAGAGTGAGAGAATGGGAGGGAGAGAATGGGAGTGAGAGAATGGGAGGGAGAGGATTAGAGTGAGAGAATGGGAGGGAGAGAATGGGAGGGAGAGAATGGGAGTGAGAGAATGGCAGGGAGAGGATTAGAGTGAGAGAATGGGAGGGAGAGAATGAGAGGTAGAGAACGGGAGAGAGGGAATGAGAGTGAGAAAAGGATTTTAGGATAAGAAGGTCTGCCGACGCTCTCACAGAAACAAAATATCTGCTGACGGTTTCATTGAAACAAAATGTCGGTCTCACGTCGGTCTGACGGTCTCACTGAAACAAAATGTCTGCTGACAAAAACAGAAAGAGTCAGTTGTCAATTTGACTGATTGCAGAATAATCCCTTTGTCTGTTGAGCAGACATTCCATATTTTATTGGCGATATATTTAACAGTTAATAAATTTTAATCAGACCGGATCAAACCGAAAATGTGTGCATTCGACACAAAACGAGAACGAATTCGTTTTTGTTAAATTGATTTCCAGCCAGACGGCCCTTTTAAAAGACGAATGATTAAAAAAGCAAAAGTGCATTAATTATATAATGAAATATATAATGGAGGATAATGAAGCTGTCATAAAGATGTCATGAAAGCAGAGTGTGTCTCAAGATTCGCCCTGAGGTCGTCGGGTTTGTTGTCGCCGGGTATCAGTTAAGGTTTTTCAGCGTCGCCTAATTGCCTAAAAAGGGCTTTTTTTGTCAAAATGTCTGCCCTTAGGAGGTTTAAGTGAAAACAATTTCATAGAATATAATAATATCTTGCTGCTCACATACTTAGTTACTTACGAGTAATTACCGGATGAACTTAAGTAGGAACTTGAGCTTGTCGGAAACAACATGTAATCAGTTGAGCTGCGATGCCATTTGGCTTTTTAACATTGCAATTTTCTATGCGAAAATTCCATTTTCGAAAACAACGAAACAGCCATTCTTTGAAGTGCTGGTTTCAATCAATCTATCTATCTATCTATCCATCTATCTATCTATCTATCTATCTCCCTATCTATCTATCTATCTATCTATCTATCTATCTATCTCCCTATCTATCTATCCATCTATCTATCTATCTATCTATCTCCCTATCTATCTATCTATCTATCTATCTATCTATCTATCTCCCTATCTATCTATCTATCTATCTATGTATCTATCTATCTCCCTATCTATCTATCTATCTATCTATCTATCTATCTATCTATCTATCTATCTATCTATCTATCTTTCTATCTATCTATCTATCTATCTATCTATCTATCTATCTATCTATCTATCTATCTATCTATCTATCTATCTATCTATCTATCTATCTATCTCCCTATCTATCTATCTATCTATCTATCTATCTATCTATCTCCCTATCTATCTATCCATCTATCTATCTATCTATCTATCTCCCTATCTATCTATCTATCTATCTATCTATCTATCTATCTCCCTATCTATCTATCTATCTATCTATGTATCTATCTATCTCCCTATCTATCTATCTATCTATCTATCTATCTATCTATCTATCTATCTATCTATCTATCTATCTATCTATCTATCTATCTATCTATCTATCTTTCTATCTATCTATCTATCTATCTCCCTATCTATCTATCTATCTATCTATCTATCTATCTATCTATCTATCTATCTATCTAGCAGAGGTTGTAGCCTAGTGGTTAGGGCGTCGGACTCACGACTTGAAGGTCGGGGGTTCGATTCCCGACTCCACTGGAAAAATTTGCGTCCTTTAGCAAGACACTTAACTCTGCATTGCTTCAGTTCACCCAGCTGTTAAATGGGTACCAGCATCAGCTGGGATAATTGAAGGTGGGTGTGGCGTCCCCCCAGTCCGTGGTCTGAACAGCTGTACGCAGCCTTCAGATGCGCCGCGCATTAGCTGCGGCTGTGCTGTCGGCTGCACATCTGACCCAATTGGGGCAGGTGTAATCAATTCAATTATCTATCTATCTATCAGCATTCAGCTAAAGTACATTGGAAGTCGCACTGAGTTTTGAGGATCAGACAATCGATTCTGTCAGACAAAAGAATCCTGAATAAGGATTTCGTCCCATTTACAAATGCCGATGTATCAACGTCACCCCCTAAGGCGGAAGAAATTGGTTGCCATGGAAACCTAACTGAATGGCTCTAGTAATAGGTCTGAGCTCGGCAGTGGATTATCTACGGCTTAGAAGCTCCCAGTGCGAATTTTTCTTAACGGAAATTTGAATTCCAATATTCTTACAAAGGATCTAATCAAAGACTAAATTAATTATTTTATTGTTTACCTGGTCACGTCTAGTTAATTATTGTCCCGACTAGAACTCATTTTCAGTCCGACACAACTGTTTACAAACACCTGGCTTCTGTCTAACCGGTCAGTCTTCTGTCTAACAGGTGACTCTACTGTCTAACAGGTTACTCTTCTGTCTAACAGGTTACTCTACTGTCTAACAGGTGACTCTTCTGTCTAACAGGTGACTTTTCTCTCTAACAGGTCAGTCTTCTGTCTAACAGGTGACTCTACTGTCTAACAGGTGACTCTACTGTCTAACAGGTGACTCTACTGTCTAACAGGTGACTCTACTGTCTAACAGGTAACTCTACTGTCTAACAGGGGACTTTTCTCTCTAACAGGTCAGTCTTCTGTCTAACAGGTGAGTTTCCTGTCTAACATGTGAGTTTCCTGTCTAACAGGTGAGTTTCCTGTCTAACAGGTAAGTATTCCGTCGAACAGGTGACTCTTCTGTCTAACAGGTGACTTTCCTGTCTAACAGGTCACTCTACTGTCTAACAGATCACACTACTGCTTACCGGTGACTCTTCTGTCTAACAGGTGACTCTTCTGTCTAACCGGTCAGTCTTCTGTCTAACAGGTGACTTTCCTGTCTAACATGTGAGTTTCCTGTCTAACAGATCACACTACTGCTTACAGGTGACTATACTGTCTAACCGGTGACTTTTCTCTCTAACAAGTCACTCTTCCGTCTAACTCTGCTATCTAACAGTTTTAGGTCGTTGATGAAAGGAAAAAGGTATTTCTGTTTTAAGGAACACTATGAGGACATAATTGTTTGTTTCTAAGGCACATATATTGTACATTCTTTATAAAGTAGTTAGTTAGCGTATTTTTATAAAGCAAGTCAACGAAACAACTTCCTTGATTATTTATATTACTGTAGATTCAGATTAAAAAACGAAAGTATTTTACAAGAGACAAGCGTCAAGTATGAAAATTGCCATAGACTCAGTTGCGTAATGATTCAAATCATAAATACAGAGCAAAGGCACGTCCTGTCTAACAGTTGAACACCCTGTCTAACAGGTGAACACCCTGTCTAACAGGTAAGCACCCTGTCTAACAGGTAAGCACCCTGTCTAACAGGTGAACATCCTGTCTAACAGGTGAACACTCTGTCTAACAGGTGAACATCCTGTCTAACAGGTGAACACCCTGTCTAACAGGTGAACATCCTGTCTTACAGGTGAACACCCAGTCTAACAGGTGAACACCCTGTCTAACAGGTGAACACCCTTTCTAACAGGTGAACACCCTGTCTAACAGGTGAACACCCTTTCTAACAGGTGAACACCCAGTCTAACAGGTGAACACCCTGTCTAACAGGTGAACACCCTGTCTAAAGGCGAACAAGCCAGCCAGAATCGAACCAGAATCAGGTCTTGCCGGAGCAGTAGTTTCTATGCATAGCCAGGTCGCTTTTCAGTTTGAACGGCTTGTTGCACTTGGCGCACGGGTACACAATCTCTTTCCTCGGCGAGGCGGACCAGGCCAAAGCCGTCGGACCAGTTGAAGAACTCGCCGATGCCTGCTGACCTGCGGCCTTCGACCGTCGATAGGCTTGCAGCGCGGCGGCTGAGCTGTTGACGCTGCCGACGCCACTGCCGGAGGCTGCCGACGATGGTCGGCCAGCGCTTCCACTGCGCTTGGAAGAATCCGTCGGCTTTGGAGGCCTTGACTGCTGCTGCTGCTGCTGTTGCTGCAGCTGCCACAATGGCACCGGGTCGGAAATTCTGCGCGCCGACTGACGTGAACCGAACGGCTGCTGCTGCTGAGTCGATGATGAGTCTGAGTCGCTAGAAATTCAAGTGAGAATGAGTGCACTCAGTATTCCCCATCAACTCGAAGAAGTCGGGATTCCCCAGAAAATCAAAGAACTTGGGATTCCCCATTAAATCAAACAACTTGGGATTCCCCAGAAAATCAAAGAACTTGGGATTCCCCATCAAATCAAAGAACTTGGGATTCCGCATCAAATCAAAGAACTTGGGATTCCCCATATGATCTAAAAACTCGGGATTCCCCATCAAATCAAAGAACTTTGGATTCCCCAGAAAATCAAAGAACTTGGAATTCCCCAGAAAATCAAAGAACTTGGGATTCCCCAGAAAATCAAAGAACTTGGGATTCCCCAGAAAATCAAAGAACTTGGGATTCCCCAGAAAATCAAAGAACTTGGGATTCCCCAGAAAATCAAAGAACTTGGGATTCCCCAGAAAATCAAAGAACTTGGGATTCCCCAGAAAATCAAAGAACTTGGGATTCCCCAATAGATCTAAAAACTCGGGATTCCCCAGTAAATTTAAGAACTCGGGTGTTCCCATTTAATATGAGAACTTAGGATTCTCAATCAAATTAAAAAACTCTGGATCCTCATCAAGCCTAAAAACTCGGGATTCGCCGTCAGGTCTGAAAACTCGGCAGTCCCCATTAAGTCTAAAAACCTGGGAATGCCCATGGTATCTAAAAAACTGTAGATTCCCGACCAAACCTGAGAACTTAGAGAATCGGAATTCGCCACAAACCTCTTGTTTTCCTCATCACTCGGAACTGGCTGCTGCTGCTGCTGCTGCTGTTGTTGCTGGTTCTGCCACGCCTGTTGTCGAGTAGACATCGCTGCCGTTGGACCAGGCGGTGGTCTCCCAGCGATCTGCAGGTGTGAACTGATCGGCGGCAGGTGGATCGCCGATTCTTCCGGCTCCGGAGCCTCCGACGATGGGGCCAGATCGCCGACGCCGCGGCCGACGCGATCCAAAGCTCGCCTCATGTTGTCAGTCTGCTCTCTGAGCAGCCGGATTCTGGTCTCATTAGCGGACACTTGCTGTTGCATGTCCAGCAGCGGATCACCTGTGCCTGATGGATGGATTTTGGGGAAGAATGTTTCGCGAGTGCGAAGGGATTAACGCTCGCTGAGTCGATAACGTGATTGCAAAGAAATCTTAATCCATTCAGCGGGTGGACACGTCTCAAAGTGACACACCCGAAGAAACTAACTTCCTGCAGATAATGGATTTGCGAGAAAAAATGCATCATGAGAAAATTATAGGAGATGGACTCATTAAAAGTGAAAATACTACGGAGGAGTTTAAAAGTTCTCACATTTTCCTTTTTTCTCCTAAATGCTCAACCAATAACCATGAAAATCCTGAACGGAGCCTAAAATTCTCAGCTCCGTTCTAATGTTATCTAATTCTACTAGATCTAGTCTCATGCCATCTAATTCTACTAGATCTAGTCTCATGCCATCTAATTCTACTAGATCTAGTCTCATGCCATCTAATTCTACTAGATCCAGTCTCATGCCATCTAATTCTACTAGATCCAGTCTCACGCAATCTAATTCTACTAGATCCAGTCTCACGCAATCGAATTCTACTAGATCTAGTCTCATGCCATCTAATTCTACTAGATCTAGTCTCACGCAATCGAATTCTACTAGATCTAGTCTCATGCCATCTAATTCTACTAGATCTAGTCTCACGCAATCTAATTCTACTAGATCTAGTCTCATGCCATCTAATTCTACTAGATCTAGTCATCTAATTCTACTAGATCCAGTATCATGCCATCTAATTCTACTAGATCTAGTCTCATGCCATCTAATTCTACTAGATCCAGTCTCATGCGATCTAATTCTACTAGATCTAGTCTCATGCCATCTAATTCTACTAGATCTAGTCATCTAATTCTACTAGATCCAGTCTCATGCCATCTAATTCTACTAGATCTAGTCTCATGCGATCTAATTCTACTAGATCCAGTCTCATGCCATCTAATTCTACTAGATCTAGTCTCATGCGATCTAATTCTACTAGATCCAGTCTCATGCGATCTAATTCTACTAGATCTAGTCTCATGCCATCTAATTCTACTAGATCTAGTCTCATGCGATCTAATTCTACTAGATCTAGTCTCATGCGATCTAATTCTACTAGATCTAGTCTCATGCCATCTAATTCTACTAGATCCAGTCTCATGCCATCTAATTCTACTAGATCCAGTCTCATGCCAGCTAATTCTACTAGATCTAGTCTCATGCCATCTAATTCTACTAGATCTAGTCTTCTGCCATCTAATTCTATTAGATCTAGTCTCATGCCATCTAATTCTACTAGATCTAGTCTTCTGCCATCTAATTCTATTAGATCTAGTCTCACGCAATCGAATTCTACTAGATCTAGTCATCTAATTCTACTAGATCTAGTCTCATGCCATCTAATTCTACTAGATCTAGTCTCATGCCATCTAATTCTACTAGATCTAGTCTGATGCGATCTAATTCTACTAGATCTAGTCTGATGCGATCTAATTCTACTAGATCTAGTCTCATGCAATCTAATTCTACTAGATCTAGTCTCATGCCATCTGATTCTACTAGATCTAGTCTCATGCCATCTAATTCTACTAGATCTAGTCTGATGCGATCTAATTTTACTAGATCCAGTCCTAATTCAAATTTTAGATCTAGTTTTTTACGCTAAATGCACTTTATATGAAATTAAACTGAAAATAGAATTTTACGAAACGCATTCCGTATATTTTAATCGAATGGCTTAAGATTTCATGATGGAGATAGAGATAGAGACAGAGATAGATATAGAGATAGAGTTGAGATTGAGATAGAGATCTTAGATGAGGTAGATTGACAAAGTGATAGCCAGCCGAACTAACCTTCAAGATCCTGATTGATCGGCCCGTTCAGATCTGGGTACTCGATGAGGACTCGCTTCTCATCCTCGCTCTTCTGCAGCGCAGTCTGCAGGTCGGACACCTGTGCTCTGAGTCGCTGTACCGACAGTGTGAGCATGTCCTGCGCCTCCGTGAGCGACTTAACGAGCAGCTGAGTTCGGGGAGTTCAGGATGCTGATGGCTTTGGGGGTGGTTTCACACCGCACTTTTCTACTCTCACAATCTACTTTCGTCTCGCTCTCCCCTCTTATCTCATTCCGCTCTAATATATTCTCATCTCACCCAACTTTAATCTCGACATCTCTAATCTCACCCTCTCTAATCTCATTCCTCTCTACTCTCATCCCTCTCTAATCTCATTCCTCTCTAATCTCATCCCTCCCTAATCTCAACCCTCCATAGTCTCACCCTCTCAAATCTCACTCTCTCTAATCTCACCCTCTCTAATCTCACCCTATCTAATCTCAACCTCTCTAATCTCACCCTCTCTAATCTCACCCTATCTGATCTCACCCTCTCTAATCTCACACTCTCTCATCTCACCCTATCTAATCTCACCCTCTCTCATCTCACCCTCTCTCATCTCACCCTCTCTCATCTCACCCTCTCTAATCTCACCCTATCTAATCTCACCCTCTCGAATCTCACCCTCTCTAATCTCACCGTCTCTAATCTCATGCCACTCTAATCTCATCCCTCTCTAATCTCATCCCTCTCTAATCTCACACTCGCTAATCTCACCCTATCTAATCTCACCCTCTCGAATCTCACCCTCTCTAATCTCATCCCTCTCTAATCTCATCCCTCCCTTATCCCACCCTCTCTAATCTAACTCTCTCTAATCTCATGCCACTCTAATCTCACTCCTGTCTAATCTCACCCTTCACCACCATCGCCGTCACTCACTTCCGCCTCCTGGGCCTGCATCCTAGAAGCAACAAGTTGTTTATCCACATCCTTGCCCGAATCCCGGTGATTGTCTTTGTATTCTTCCAACTCGTCCAGCTGCTCCTTGAGCTGCTCATTCTCGGCTGACAATTCGGCCGCCCGGTTGGCGGTCACGCGGTGCTTGGCACGCAGAGTCTCATTCTGGCGGGCCAGGTTGCTGCAGCGGGTGTTCGCGGCTTCTGTCTCCTCCTTGGCTCTGGTCAGCTGATCGGTTAGGTCAGTGAGCTGCCGACCAATTGAACACACAGCTTGTTCCAGGTCTTCCACTCCGAGATCGGCTCTGTTGCTCACCTGTGTGAGCTTATCTTTCACGCGATCTGGGTAGCGAAATTGGAGACAAATTATGAAACATTTGCAACACACTACTTAGTTGCTATGAAAGGTTACAAGGCATGATTGAAAAATAGCTTAAACAGTGATTTTTCTGCAGTCGCAACTTTCCCTCGTATCTGCACTTTACACGGGTTAACTTTATTTTCTTACCGTCTCCCTGCTCGGTGATTGGTCATTCTGTTATTATCTCTCCCCCCTCTCTCTCTCTCGTGTCCAATCGTGTTTTGCGTGGCCCACCATTTCATCTCTTACCCTCATCTCATGCCGGCTCGTCCTCACTTATCTTACCCGCCAACCCCTTCTTATCTCGTGTTACTTAAATACAAGTACATTGACTTGCTGTCTTAACAGGTGAAAGACAACTCTATTTTTTATCCTGCGGAAAGACCTACTTCACGATACCATGAATGATCCTCACCCAGCAGTGCTATGAGTCTCTCCTGCTGAGCAATGTTCCTCCTGGCTGACTCAATGTCATCAGTCAGCTGTTGTTTGCTGGCCTCCAACGCCTTGTTGGCCGCCTTGAGCTGCTGAACAGCGGCCTCCTGCTCCTTGACCAGCTTGCTCAGCTTCGTCTCCAATTCGCGCCTCGAGTTGGCCGCCTTCAGAGCGTCCGCGGTTCGCTCCCGATCGAAATCGGAGATTTGAGATTTGGCCTGATCCAATGCGCTGCTGAGTTCTGCGTTTTGCCGTTTCAACTGGGTGTTGGTTTCTGCTACCTGCGTTGGAAAACAAACAAATACTCTAGCATGGTCTCAAAGAAAATGTGTTATCATCGCTTCAAGCTTCCTGAACATTCGGACTGCCAAGCCATTTTGCCGCCCGTTTTTATTCCATGGGGGTTTTGGCAGAGCCCGAATGCTAACAGCGTTCGGTGGTGACTGATTGGTTGACAGACTAGGCGATGGTGTCCTGTGGTTGAGCTGCGCCTAAAATTTAGGCGACAGGGTGTCCATAGTGGCCAATTTCTACCTGTTGTAGTCCTTGAAGGTCCAGCAGTCCGTCTAGATAAAGGTCGGTGACCGCCGAGGACGGAGATGATGCAGGCACATTCGGGTGACATCCTGATAAATGCTGACGATGAGAAAGTCAGGGCACCTGTGAGTGTGTGCTCAGGAGTCAGCGAAATGGGCAGAATTGCCTCCTCGCTGGCTGCGGGTCTAGTGTCACCAAATGATGTACCATTGCCCGCAGCCCTCCTGCAATTATTATCATTATTATTATCTCACCTGGCTGAAGTGTTTCGCCAGCCTGTTGGCGTCCTTCTCCAGTTCCACGCTCCATCGGACTAAGTCCCCAGCCGCCAGCCAGTCGCTGTCGAGATTGCCAGCAGCCGCCAATTGCTGAGATCGGTAGATCTTCAACGACGATGGCAGGCGTTCTCGATCGCACAGGCTGGCGAGGTGGGCGCTGACGCGGCTAAATCCGTTCTGCACCTCGGCGCAGCTGTCGCAGGGCACGAAGGCTGTCTCGATGGTCTGGCAGGATTTCACGGAATTTGTTGATGAATGTTTGACATTAGGAAGCTGATCCTTATGGTTGGAGACAAACTTTGCTGCTGCTGCTGTTGCTGCTGCTGTTGCTGCGGCTGCTGATACTGAGGAAGAACTTGTACTATTCAACTGGTCTCGCTGCTGCTGTCTGAGTTCGTTAAGGCGTGCCTGTGTAAAAATAATAATTGCCAGTCTGAAGCCCTGATTAGTAAAAATATATAATAAAGTAAACAAAAGCTATTGCTATTGACCTCAATTAATATTCTATACAATCCTTTAGTGCTCCAGGTATAATCCCCAAAAATCCTTTCTATTAATCCTACCATAATCCATCCTATAGCCCTACAATAATCTATCCTTAATCCTGCAATAACCCACCCTATAATCCTACAATAATCCATCCTATAATCCGACAATAATCCATCATATAACCCTACAATAATCCATCCTTTAATCCTACAATAATCCATCCTATAACCCTACAGTAATCCATCCTATAATCCGACAATAATCCATCATATAACCCTACAGTAATCCATCCTATAATCCGACAATAACCCATCATATAACCCTACAGTAATCCATCCTATAATCCGACAATAATTCATCCTATAATCTTAAAAATCTATCATATAACCTTACAGTAATCCATCCTTTAATCCTACAATAATCCATCCTATAATCCGACAATAATCCATCCTATAATCCGACAATAATCCATCCTATAATCTTACAAGTCCATCCTATAACCCTACAGTAATCCATCCTATAACCCTACAAATGAATCCAACTAATTCAACAATATAAGATGCCCCACTGATTAACACTTATTAAATGTTTACGTGAAAAACTAACCAACTAAATGTACTTACATCATCAGTCAGCTGTCTAACCAGCAGAGCCATCTGACCCATGCGATTCCAAAACTTCTTAGCAACCAGACCTAAACTGCTGCCAGCATGGGTCTGGGTGGACTGCTGGCCTGAACCCTCGGCCGGCAGGTGGGTCATGATGAACTGCGACAATACCTGCAGCATCAGGTTGTACCTGTAAAATTAAGATTATAGAACTGAAATCGATCCGTTTAAAATGCTACATAAAATGAATTTGATGGTTACGTTTAACTTACCTGTCGATAATTAGCTCTAAAAGTACAATGTGGGACACTTGATTGGCTTCCGGCTCGTCTATGCAAAATGCGTATTGCTGCAGCAGGTAGGGCACGTCAAGGTCGCAAGCTTTTTTATCTGGAAATTTCCACGACATAACGGGAACAGGGCCCGCTTTGGCTATGAGTTCCTGCAGGATGCCATGCAAATCTCGCGCGTCACTTGAAAGACTTTTCAGGCAGTATTCGCTGCCTAGGAGATGGGCCATGCTTAGCGCTGCAAAATAATTCGTTTCGTTAAGACTAAGGAGGACATCATTTTATTCGAACTATCAAAACCTTGCTTTAGGATTAAAAAACAATTACAGTCCTTAACAACCTGTATTATCTATAAATAATTATTCACATTTTTCTGTAAGAAAACGTGTCAAACGAGATCGTGTTTTAAGCATCGAGATAATATAAAAAAATCATTGTTTTAATGACAAATTTTTTTATACATTTCTCGTGGTCATTCTAAAATCATAAAATTAAATGCGTTACGTTCACCATGAGTAAGAACACTTTTACGTTCCCAGCAATGCTTTAATACATAAAAAATTATAGACTCGTGAAACCAGTTCTTCTGACTTTTCTAGTCGCTTTTCGAGTTTCTTTTCTAGTTTATTTATTAAGCAAAATATTTCTGGGGAAATCTAGTTTGCCTGTTCGCCCAAAAAGTTATTTCTACAAAAACATACATTGAAAGAAATCACAACAAAAACGTATCGCACATAACTTCATCGAAACACTTTACTGTATTTGAAAATATAGTATGAAGCCTTTAGAAATGCATGATGATAATACGCTTTCTGTTTATCTAGTTACAAAGTCACAAAGTTTCTAATAAAAACGGTTATTATATATAAATTCGAGATGTTAAATACTTATCGTAGTAATCTCACCGAATTTATCATTTATAAGATTCTCTGTTACTTAAAATCCATGATAGTTAAAGCACTGAAAGTAAAACGATACAAAAACGACTGAATTACTAGACGAAATAAAAGTGTAGATAAATACGTCGTATTACGTGCGGGATTTAAAAATTGTGTGGAATTTTGCAAGTCAAACACGTGCACCGCGTCCTACTACAAATATTATAACAAGAGAGAACAGTTAAAAAATTTTAAATGGGTAACTTCAAATAAATTAGCCTCCTTCTTTATGAAAATTATTTAATATACGGATCAAAGTATTGCTAACTAATTTACGAGTTTTATTTGTACTTCCTATATGCATAATTTGAAAATTAGAAATATTATCAGGTTTTCCTAGTTAAAACTACTGAACCTGTCATATTATAATTAGGATTGAGGTTTTCTTTATATGCGCTTATAAAGAAGGCAACAGATTAATTCACGATGGTGAAACTCCATCTTTCATCACTTTTGGCTCTAATTCTGCTAACTGTTCGATTCGGTGAGTACTGTAAATTATATATAATCAATCCATATTTATTAAAACTCTAATCATAAGTTTTAAAGGGTGAGTGCCATGACTCAAAGAAAAAGTAAGATTAGAAATTTACATATTATCCATGCAATCGTGAAACAAAAAGATGCGATGCTTTCACTTATTCCAATATTTTTTGCCAATTGACTGCCCAGTCTCCTCCCAACCAAATCTCTGTTTGTGTTTGTGGACCAATTTTGTTGTAAATTTAAATTCCAGCACCGATTATTTACCGATTATTATATTCTGTGCCAATAACTGATAGGCGCTACAGTACTAAAGCAATATTGCTGCTTATCAGATAAGCAGACTAGACAGATAAGCTCCTTACTCCTGCATCTTCTATATTAATACAATTATGTTTATTGAAGTATAAGTAAAACAATAAAAATGAAATTCAAACAATCTCTTCATTATAATTATGAAAAAATGTGAAGAATATATCGGTCTAATCTTTCATGCTGATAAGCAGGCCATATTGTCACCGTATTGTAGGCCTAGCAATAGTTTGCAAGTAATTGGCATAGTACCAATAAGAAAGAATGTGAATAAAAATAATTTAGTTGTTTTATAATTTAACTTATGCCTAATCAATAGATCTGTCATAAATAACCAGTTTTATGTTTTCTTATCTTGTTATCTTATTGCATTAATTATCTGTGTATAATCTTTATAACAAAAATAATTTGTCCTAAAATTCACATTTAGCCTAGACAACCATTAAGGTACCTAGACACTTCGTCATCTTACAACTTCATCCAGATGACGATCTTTCCAATATCTCAGAGGGTGGATGACGAAGAGACTTAGACTTGTGGACACTTCGTCATCTATAAACTAAAGGTTTCAAAGTTAGAACAGAACCACCCCTCCCCACCTCCTCACATCCTGTTGGCACCTATCTTTTCAACTCTTATAATGAAATCAGTTTTGACACCTCTTTTTGACAATTTAGAGTGTGAAGTGTGTTCACACCTCTGCCCCACCACCCCACCCTCACTTTATTGATGACAAACTTGATTGCTTGTTATTAGTAGATGATTATTAGTAGATGACAAACTGACCAAACTTTTAAGCATGCCAATTGGCTGGATGACGAAGTGTCCTACCTTACAAGTGGATGACGAAGTTGTAAGATGACGAAGTATCTAGGATCCACCATTAAAGATTAGATAAAGATTTTTATTACTTCAAGAACTTATCTTCATTTTATTTTTTTTGTTAATAACATTTTTGATAAGCAATGAAATCTATTTACATTTTTTCAAAAAATGAAATGGTATATGTAGGTTTTTTAGCAATTCAACAGAAAAAACAAGCAGATAAATTCAGCGCATGTGCACAGGAAATTATCCTTATGTGCAGTGTAATATTTTGTACAGGATTTGGAAAATGTTTAGAAATAATATTATTTTCTTATTATATAAAAAATAACATAACTATGTTATGGTAAATTGAATTGGTAAAAATATGTATGATACATAAACATTAAGCAATTAAGATTTGTATGAGTTAAGTGTATGCACTATATACAGAAGGTCAAAAATAAATGTAAACTTAACTTATTTATGTCATGAAATGGCTGGGTTTATAATCTGAATTTAAGCATTAAAAATTTTTCTAATGTTTAAAAGTTTAAAAGTTTAAAGTCGAGATAAAAGCGAGCTGCACTTATTTATAGTTATCATGCTTTAGTAAAGTGTAATTTAGATAATTTTTTTCTACTTATAGTCATTAGTCTTTTACATGGTAGTTATTCATAATAATCCATTCTGCCAACTAACCCCAGATCCCGGATCAGCCATCATGTGCTACCAGTGCGACAGCAACGAAGATGACTCATGCCGGGACAGCCGCTATTTCGATCAGCGCACCAACGCCTTAATCGACTGCACCAGCTTTCAGGCCAGGGTGCCTGGCACATTCTGTGTGAAGATCTACCAGGAGAGCACAGGTTGGCACTCCTGGATCAAGGTCACAAGGCGGTGCGGCTCAAGGCCGGAGCGAATCGCCTGGGGCTGCAATTATCGATTTGTTGACATGGGAGTTTATCGCGAGACCTGCTATTGTTCGGATAGGGACGGTTGCAATGCAGCCGTGTCAATGGCCGCATCCAGTGTGTCTACAATGGCCCTAACTGGCCTACTGTTATTGGTGCTAGCTCTGCTTCGATAAACTAGCATATAAATAAAACAATTTTTTCATCTTTGTTACCTAAACAAATATTTTGTGTTTTTCTTCACATTCTTAACTTATAGTACTATTACTATTGTACATTCCATTCCATTTTTTATGAATATATCATTCCAAGTTTATGCCAGTTGTTTTATTTAACAATTGTTTTCAATGTTAGAACACACAAAACAACGGTAGAGTACTATAAAAACCTCTACTTATGATTGTACGCTTCAATTGCTTTGCCGATCCTTGTAATCTATTAACTCTTTATCAAGCTATGCACTACTTTGCTTACCGTATTACTGTAAGTAGTGCCTCATTTAAACATGTGATGAATTGTTCGGTTTAATGTCATTTTTATGTGACTAATAAAATAAACAAATGGAGACCGTTTTATGTGTCAGTTAGTCATGAAATAGACAACTGTTTATAGAACCAAAACTTACGACTTCAGTAATACAAAAACCAGAAGTTATTTAATTCTGAGCGAGAGCTAGAAGCGAACAAGGAATCGCAGCTAGAATCTATATCAATAATAGTACCAGGAATCGCAGCTAGAATCTATATCAATAATAGTGCCAGGAATCGCAGCTAGAATCTATATCAATAATAGTGCCAGGAATCGCAGCTAGAATCTATATCAAGAATAGTACCAGGAATCGCAGCTAGAATCTATATCAAGAATAGTACCAGGAATCGCAGCTAGAATCTATATCAAGAATAGTACCAGGAATCGCAGCTAGAATCTATATCAAGAATAGTACCAGGAATCGCAGCTAGAATCTATATCAAGAATAGTACCAGGAATCGCAGCTAGAATCTATATCAAGAATAGTACCAGGAATCGCAGCTAGAATCTATATTAAGAATAGTGCCAGGAATCGCAGCTAGAATCTATATCAAGAAAAGTGCCAGGAATCGCAGCTAGAATCTATATCAAGAAAAGTGCCAGGAATCGCAGCTAGAATCTATATCAAGAATAGTGCCAGGAATCGCAGCTAGAATCTATATCATGAATGGTGCCAGGAATCGCAGCTAGAATCTATATCAATAATAGTGCCAGGAATCGCTACTAGAATCTATATCAATAATAGCGCCAGGAATCGCTGCTAGAATCTATATCAAGAATAGTATCAGGAATCGCAGCTAGAATCTATATCAAGAATAGTGCCAGGAATCGCAGCTAGAATCTATATCAAGAATAGTGCCAGGAATCGCAGCTAGAATCTATATCAATAATAGTGCCAGGAATCGCAGCTAGAATCTATATCAATAATAGTGCCAGGAATCGCAGCTAGAATCTATATCAATAATAGTGCCAGGAATCGCTGCTAGAATCTACATCAAGAATGGTGCCAGGAATCGCAGCTAGAATCTATATCAAGAATAGTGCCAGGAATCGCAGCTAGAATCTATATCAAGAATAGTGCCAGGAATCGCAGCTAGAATCTATATCAATAATAGTGCCAGGAATCGCTGCTAGAATCTATATCAATAATAGTGCCAGGAATCGCTGCTAGAATCTACATCAAGAATGGTGCCAGGAATCGCAGCTAGAATCTATATCAATAATAGTGCCAGGAATCGCTACTAGAATCTATATCAATAATAGCGCCAGGAATCGCTGCTAGAATCTATATCAAGAATACTGCCAGGAATCGCAGCTAGAATCTATATCAAGAATACTGCCAGGAATCGCAGCTAGAATCTATATCAAGAATACTGCCAGGAATCGCAGCTAGAATCTATATCAAGAATAGTGCCAGGAATCGCAGCTAGAATCTATATCAAGAATACTGCCAGGAATCGCAACTAGAATCTATATCAATAATAGTGCCAGGAATCGCAGTTAGAATCTTTATCAATAATAGTGCCAGGAATCGCAGCTAGAATCTATATCAATAATAGTACCAGGAATCGCAGCTAGAATCTATATCAATAATAGTGCCAGGAATCGCAGCTAGAATCTATATCAAGAATACTGCCAGGAATCGCAGCTAGAATCTATATCAAGAAAAGTGCCAGGAATCGCAGCTAGAATCTATATCAATAATAGTGCCAGGAATCGCTGCTAGAATCTATATCAATAATAGTGCCAGGAATCGCTGCTAGAATCTATATCAAGAATGGTGCCAGGAATCGCAGCTAGAATCTATATCAATAATAGTGCCAGGAATCGCTGCTAGAATCTATATCAAGAAAAGTGCCAGGAATCGCAGCTAGAATCTATATCAATAATAGTGCCAGGAATCGCAGCTAGAATCTATATCAAGAATAGTGCCAGGAATCGCAGCTAGAATCTATAACAAGAATAGTGCCAGGAATCGCAGCTAGAATCTATATCAAGAATACTGCCAGGAATCGCAGCTAGAATCTATATCAAGAAAAGTGTCAGGAATCGCAGCTAGAATCTATATCAAGAAAAGTGTCAGGAATCGCAGCTAGAATCTATATCAATAATAGTGCCAGGAATCGCAGCTAGAATCTTTATCAATAATAGTGCCAGGAATCGCAGCTAGAATCTATATCAATAATAGTACCAGGAATCGCAGCTAGAATCTATATCAATAATAGTGCCAGGAATCGCAGCAAGAATCTATATCAATAATAGTGCCAGGAATCGCAGCAAGAATGGTTATTAGAGATCCATAGGATCTTTATTCTTAAATAATACCTTATTTCGAAGGAAGTATTCTATAAAACATAAGAACAGTTTTTTTCCGCAAACTCTCTTATACCAGAGCAACCAAAAAATTGTTTTATATTTGTTTTTTCACCTCAGCACACCGTTCAACAGAATAATTTAATGTAAAAGAACTATTTAATTGTAACAATAATACACCTACGCTCGTACAGTTAGTCAGCGTTAAATCGAGAGCTATCTACTATGTATGTACCAGCTCATTGTTAATCTCCGTATCTGGCCAATGGTCTATGGGTTCTCTTTGCTTAAAACGGGGTCACCGGCCGGTTCTTGTAGTACTCAGCCAGCTTGGCATTGCCAGCCAGCACTCGCTTCTTCAAGTCCAGCAGTTCCGGGAACTTGGCTACAAAGTCGGCCATGTTGCCCAGACTGTCCAAGATGGTCAGGCAGGCCAGGTCTGCGAGGCTCAGCGATTTGCCTGCAAAGTACTGCCCACCTGCCTGCTTCAGGAAGCTGACGAGACCCGACAGCAACTTCTGGCCCTTCTCCGCCTGGAAGTCCTTGGCCAGGTCCGCCTTCTTGTCGTCTGGGGCGAACATGATCTTGATAAGCTCCTGGAAGACGTCCTCCAGCTGACCCAAGGCTCGCTCGATGAGGTAGTACTCCCAGTCGTTGGATCCCATGAGTCCGCCCTTCCTGGCATAGTACCTGGCGATGGCTCCGCTCTGGACGAGCTGGCCCGTGGCCTTGTCTCCGGTGTCCACATAGGGCAGCACCCCGGTGGGGGCGTCCTTCTTGTGCTGCGGCCACTCCTCCCTGGTGTAGCGGATGTCCTCGAAGTCCACGTTGGAGGCGGCGAACACGAGGCGGACCAGCTCGCCGCGACCGCGAAACGCGAAGTAGTACAGCTTGGGCTTGGGTCCAGACATTGCTTCTCGGTGATAAAGTTAGAGTTACTCTCTAAATCGTTGACTGATTGTAGTGTGGCAGTCTCTGGAGGCTCCTTGCCATTTACTGCCTTGTTTTATACTCACAGATTGTGAGAGCCAGTCCTGCGACCCCCTGGTAGGCTCTGACAATGGCAGTTTTGTTATGCACGTTCTCAGGCACAGACGACAGTAGCACTGGCTGGCTCACACGAAACCCCTCCTCCAAGCTCTAGTGTACTGTCAGCTGCGCACAACTGCACCAACCCCAGGCTTTGCACGCGCTGCGAGAGTTGACGCTGTCACAACGTTGTTAGCTTGACATGGCACAGAATTTCTCCGCGATAACATGGCCTGGACTAATTAGTGGTAAATAGATTTTGACAGACAACTAACTATCCACAGACAAGACACAGAGAGACCGGAAAAAAACATGTTCGTCTGGGTATTTTGTTGTCAAGCGTGATTCCAGTAAAGAATCGTTTCATACTGTCTTCGAACAGACACCCCTCGTACTTCTACGCTCGTAGTATATTTGCTTATTTGCTACAATCGAAATAACAACTGAATGTCATAGAAATACTTGCTACATGTATAATGATACCGCGTATGCGCTCAAATTAAGTCGAACTGCATGCAGCGTAACAAGTGTTAAGTATTGTCGAACACTCGAGTATAGTCAGCTCAGGGCCTACATGGGAGTCACCGGCCGGTTCTTGATGTACTCAGCCAGCTTGGCATTGCCAGCCAGCACTCGCTTCTTCAAGTCCAGCAGCTCCGGGAACTTGGCTACAAAGTCGGCCATGTTGCCCAGACTGTCCAAGATGGTCAGGCAGGCCAGGTCTGCGAGGCTCAGCGATTTGCCTGCAAAGTACTGCCCACCTGCCTGCTTCAGGAAGCTGACGAGACCCGACAGCAACTTCTGGCCCTTCTCCGCCTGGAAGTCCTTGGCCAGGTCCGCCTTCTTGTCGTCTGGGGCGAACATGATCTTGATAAGCTCCTGGAAGACGTCCTCCAGCTGACCCAAGGCTCGCTCGATGAGGTAGTACTCCCAGTCGTTGGATCCCATGAGTCCGCCCTTCCTGGCATAGTACCTGGCGATGGCTCCGCTCTGGACGAGCTGACCCGTGGCCTTGTCTCCGGTGTCCACATAGGGCAGCACCCCGGTGGGGGCGTCCTTCTTGTGCTGCGGCCACTCCTCCCTGGTGTAGCGGATGTCCTCGAAGTCCACGTTGGAGGCGGCGAACACGAGGCGGACCAGCTCGCCGCGACCGCGAAACGCGAAGTAGTACAGCTTGGGCTTGGGTCCAGGCATGCTCTGCTGCTGCATGAATGCTCTCTTCCTGTTTCAGAGTGGCTGTTTGAGTTGTTTGGGTTCGTTTGTATCACCTGCTTATTATTTGTGCACGTACAGGCAGCTTCCAGGGCAGGGCAGTGCCTCCTCACCTCAACACAATGCGACTGTTACCTATTCTTGCTTAAACTAAAAATGTCTCACCACACTGACGCCTAGCGCCTACGTTCTACCTGCTAGCAGGACTGCGGTGTGCGTTATGGCTTTTTAAAATTGCGCATTGTGTCTCCTTGTTTACACTGGATACGCTCGTAGCGTTCACTGTAGTGAGCAAGTGGTGTGAGCTTAATTTAAGTACAATAAAGATCATTTTACAGCAACCATTCGTGCCACGGACTGTCTGTATTACATTGAAATGTACCTTTAGGTCCTTCTGCTTTATATTCCCATTTGTTCATTGGATCACTCTGTTCCATGGGATCACTCTGTTCCATGGTATCACTCTGTTCCATGGGATCACTCTGTTCCATGGGATCACTCTGTTCCATGGGATCACTCTGTTCCATGGGATCACTCTGTTCCATGGGATCACTCTGTTCTATAGGATCACTCTGTTCCATGGGATCACTCTGTTCCATGGTATCACTCTGTTCCATGGGATCACTCTGTTCCATGGTATCACTCTGTTCCATGGTATCACTCTGTTCCATGGGATCACTCTGTTCCATGGTATCACTCTGTTCCATGGTATCACTCTGTTCCATGGGATCACTCTGTTCCATGGTATCACTCTGTTCCATGGTATCACTCTGTTCCATGGTATCACTCTGTTCCATGGGATCACTCTGTTCCATGGTATCACTCTGTTCCATGGTATTACTCTATTTTCAATTCCTAACTAAGCATAAATAAATAAGACGACCTTGAAAGCAGAAAACGTATAGAACTCTTTCTTAGCGTTAATTACGTCTTATCTTGTTTTCGATAGCACAAGCTACAGCTGCACCGGCCACTCGTCAGTAGCTGTAAGTGAGTGCTCAGATTTGTTGCGCTTAAATGAAAATTATCTTTTTTTATCATCAAGAAGAATCTTCTATTGTCGTTTATCTGCAGCAAACAAGTTTTGCAGGTCTAACAAATACCAGCTCACTGAATGAGTGGCAGCTACTTAGCTATATACGTAGAGACGACGTTTGCTAGTGTGAGAAGTACTCGCTTGGCTGTTCTCAGTCTGGCTGAGAACGTGAAACTAATTAGCTTGTAGAAGAAGAGACGAGGTTGCAATTAAAACGAGAACTCACGTGCGGACTGGCGCGATGGTAGAAGCAGTAGAAATTCAAGGGACGTTGAACACTTTATGACAGCTTTTTCTTAAATGTCTAATATCATTTATCAGCGTGTTTCATTGATTGTCTATGGGACATTCATTGCCAAACTTCCCTCTGGGATTTTAGATTAACCTCCCAGACTGAAGACAATCTTGGAATGTCTCTGGGATTTAGATTAACCTCCCAGACTGAAGACAATCTTGGAATGTCTCTGGGATTTAGATTAACCTCCCAGACTGAAGACAATCTTGGATTGTCTCTGGGATTTAGATTAACCTCCCAGACTGAAGACAATCTTGAATGTCTCTGGGATTTAGATTAACCTCCCAGACTGAAGACAATCTTGGAATGTCTCTGGGATTTAGATTAACCTCCCAGACTGAAGACAATCTTGGAATGTCTCTGGGATTTAGATTTACCTTTTAGAGTGGCAGTATTTGGATGAAATGTAAATCTTTAAATTTTACGTTTACAATTCCAAAACTTTGTAAAACTTCGATTTAGAAGCAGACAGTCAGACAGGCCAAAAATCAAACAAAAACTTTGAGCGCACTGCTTACAATTCAGGGTCATTCATTGTTTGGCCTGTCCAAATACTGAGTCGGGCTGGCTAGCTGGTCGTATTACCTACGTATTCAATTGTGAGCTGCACGCCACATGCAAGCAATCCGCTGCCTTCCTGCCCTTGCCTTGTACTTTTGTTAAGCCGTGCTTACCCACAGATTTTTGGAAAATAACAACTGAAGGAGATGGGGCGAAAGAGAGATGAGAAACTGGAAATGAGAGCTTTTTTGGGAACGATCCAGGGCTTGGGTACACAAAACACTGCAGCCTATAAAGCTGCTTGAGAACGGAATCACTCAGCCATCAAACCAAGCTACTGCAGTCTTAGGTAATCTAATTCGCTAACTCTAAGCCAAGCATGCCTGGACCCAAGCCCAAGCTGTACTACTTCAACGTTCGCGGTCGCGGCGAGCTGGTTCGCCTCGTGTTCGCCGCCTCCAACGTGAACTTCGAGGACATCCGCTACACCAGGGAGCAATGGGCCGAACACAAGAAGGACGCCCCCACCGGGGTACTGCCCTACGTGGACACCGGAGACAAGGCCACGGGCCAGCTCGTCCAGAGCGGAGCCATCGCCAGGTACTATGCCAGGAAGGGCGGACTCATGGGATCCAACGACTGGGAGTACTACCTCATCGAGCGCGCCTTAGGACAGATGGACGACGTCTTCATGGAGCTGGTCAAGATCTTCATGGCCCCGGACGACAAGAAGGCGGACCTGGCCAAGGAATTCCAGGCGGAGAAGGGCCAGAAGTTGCTGTCGGGTCTCGTCAGCTTCCTGAAGCAGGCAGGTGGGCAGTACTTTGCAGGCAAATCGCTGAGCCTCGCAGACCTGTCCTGCCTGACCATCTTGGACAGTCTGGGCAACATGGCCGACTTTGTAGCCAAGTTCCCGGAGCTGCTGGACTTGAAGAAGCGAGTGCTGGCTGGCAATGCCAAGCTGGCTGAGTACTACAAGAACCGGCCGGTGACCCCCATGTAGGCCCGGAACTGTGGGAGCATGCCATGCTAGCTCGGCACAGAGTACAAAAACATAGTAGATTACTCGAAAAATTCATAATCAACCAATGCAGTGCTGATAAAATAGTTTCTGGCTCGATAAAAACACAAAATCAATACACTCTTTTCTATATCTAACAATGTTTCCGATTTTTTTTATTTACCTTCACTGGAAATATATGAAATAAATAATTTATTCACTGTTCTCATATTGAAAAAGGTCTGGCAATATGAAAATTTATTTTAAGTGCTCGCAAATATACACAAACTGATATCCTTTCGCTACTACTGTTTTCACATTAATAGAGCTTTGAGTCTTTTTTCAACATCAAGAGATCTAATGGACACATATTCCTTGGCATTCTGCCTACCTATGTTCCTATCTCACAATCTACTACTAGACTCTCTACCCCATCTCTGCTAGTATGTCTAGATTGCCTACCCATCTCTACTAGTACGTCTAGATTGCCTACCCCATCTCTACTAGTACGTCTAGATTGCCTACCCTATCTCTGCTAGTATGTCTAGATTTTCTACCCCATCTCTACTAGTGTCTCTACCCCATCTCTAACAGTCTCTCTACCCCATCTCTACTAGTCTATCTACCCCATCTCTACTAGTCTATCTACCCCATCTCTACTAGTCTATCTACCCCATCTCTACTAGTCTGTCTACCCCATCTCTACTAGTCTGTCTACCCCATCTCTACTAGTATGTCTAGATTGTCTACCCCATCTCTACTAGTCTCTCTACTCCATCTCTACTAGTCTGTCTACCCCATCTCTACTAGTATGTCTAGATTGTCTACCCCATCTCTACTAGTCTCTCTACCCCATCTCTACTAGTCTATCTACCCCATCTCTACTAGTCTATCTACCCCATCTCTACTAGTCTATCTACCCCATCTCTACTAGTCTGTCTACCCCATCTCTACTAGTCTGTCTACCCCATCTCTACTAGTCTGTCTACCCCATCTCTACTAGTATGTCTAGATTGTCTACCCCATCTCTACTAGTCTCTCTACCTCATCTCTACCAGTCTATCTACCCCATCTCTACTAGTCTATCTACCCCATATCTACTAGTATGTCTACCCATCTCTAGGAGTTTCAGCTGATCTGCTACTGCTCTCTCATTATGTTGGCATTATGGGGGTCTAGGCACAGACGTACAGGCTTGTCTGCCTTGCAAAGGACGACAAAATTTGGAAGGTACTTCGTGGGCTCGTCGCATTTAGTGAAAGTCTATCAGAAACAAGGCGAATGTTGAATGTTGCATTGCAGCAAACGGGATTCCGCTTGACTCCTTCATATCCCAGTTCCATACGAACCTTTCCTGCGACTTTTAGGCGTGTTTTTAATAGAAAACTTGTCTGGGAAACAGATGTACATTAGCAGCCGCTCCAGTGTCACACTTGCAATTCACCAGCTGACCTTCGATTTCGATGCCGAGGGTTCTTCTACTGTCCCTATCGTTGCCAATCGGTTGCCGGGGATCAGATTCTGAATTTCCGTTCGTGTTGTGATCCAAAGCTCTCAAGCTCTAATTTCGACGCTCATTGCTAAGGGATTTTGCTCCCCGCACAGGCTTTGCACGTCTTGTCCTATGCAGGATATGCACCATTTTATATTTCGTCCCACAGAATGAGAACTATCCAAACTTTCATTGCAGCTTAACCTCATGATCTGACTTTTCTCTGACTTTTTCTGACAGCAACTCCGTGTCTCTCGCAGCAACTCCGTGTCTCTCGCAGCAACTCCGTGTCTCTCGCAGCAACTCCGTGTCTCAGTGTCTCTCGCAGCAACTCCGAGTCTCTAGCAGCAACTCCGTGTCTCTCGCAGCAACTCCGTGTCTCTCGCAACAACTCCGTGTCTCTCGCAACAAATCCGTGTCTCTCGCAGCAACTCCGTGTCTCTCGCAGCAACTCCGTGTCTCTCGCAGCAACTCCGTGTCTCTCGCAACAAATCCGTGTCTCTCGCAGCAACTCCGTGTCTCTCGCAGCAACTCCGTGTCTCTCGCAGCAACTCCGTGTCTCTCGCAACAACTCCGTGTCTCTCGCAGCAACTCCGTGTCTCTCGCAACAACTCCGTGTCTCTCGCAGCAACTCCGTGTCTCTCGCAACAACTCCGTGTCTCTCGCAACAACTCCGTGTCTCTCGCAGCAACTCCGTGTCTCTCGCAACAACTCCGTGTCTCTCGCAACAACTCTTCGGAGTATTCCAAGATTGTCTTCAGTCTGGGAGGTTAATCTAAATCCCAGAGACATTCCAAGATTGTCTTCAGTCTGGGAGGTTAATCTAAATCCCAGAGACATTCCAAGATTGTCTTCAGTCCGGGAGGTTAATCTAAATCCCAGCGTCTAGACATTCCAAGATTGTCTTCAGTCTGGGAGGTTAATCTAAATCCCAGAGACATTCCAAGAATGTCTTCAGTCTGGGAGGTTAATCTAAATCCCAGAGACAGTCCAAGATTGTCTTCCGTCTGGGAGGTTAATCTAAATCCCAGAGACATTCCAAGAATGTCTTCAGTCTGGGAGGTTAATCTAAATCCCAGAGACATTCCAAGAATGTCTTCAGTCTGGGAGGTTAATCTAAATCCCAGAGACAGTCCAAGATTGTCTTCAGTCTGGGAGGTTAATCTAAATCCCAGAGACATTCAAGATTGTCTTCAGTCTGGGAGGTTAATCTAAATCCCAGAGACATTCCAAGAATGTCTTCAGTCTGGGAGGTTAATCTAAATCCCAGAGACAGTCCAAGATTGTCTTCAGTCTGGGAGGTTAATCTAAATCCCAGAGACATTCAAGATTGTCTTCAGTCTGGGAGGTTAATCTAAATCCCAGAGACATTCCAAGAATGTCTTCAGTCTGGGAGGTTAATCTAAATCCCAGAGACAGTCCAAGATTGTCTTCAGTCTGGGAGGTAAATCTAAATCCCAGAGACATTCCAAGATTGTCTTCAGTCTGGGAGGTTAATCTAAATCCCAGAGACATTCAAGATTGTCTTCAGTCTGGGAGGTTAATCTAAATCCCAGAGACATTCCAAGAATGTCTTCAGTCTGGGAGGTTAATCTAAATCCCAGAGACAGTCCAAGATTGTCTTCAGTCTGGGAGGTTAATCTAAATCCCAGCGTCTAGACATTCCAAGATTGTCTTCAGTCTAGGACAGGGGTCGGCAAACTTAATAGCCGGCGGGCCAAAGAGAGAACCCAAAAGACGACAGCGGGCCGCATTGACTGTAGAAATATGAGATAGGGGGGGAGAGATGAGACAGAATAGATAAGACACACTAGAAATGAGACACAGGAGAGACGAGACCGAGGAGAGATGATACACAGGAGAGACGAGACCGAGGAGAGATGAGACACAGGAGAGACGAGACCGAGGAGAGATGAGACACAGGAGAGACTAGACCGAGGAGAGATGATACACAGGAGAGACGAGACCGAGGAGAGATGAGACACAGGAGAGACGAGACCGAGGAGAGATGAGACACAGGAGAGACGAGACCGAGGAGAGATGTGACACAGGAGAGATGAGAGACGGGAGAGATAAGACAGGGGAAAGATAAAACAGTATAATGTAGGTGTCGGAAGGAGCAACGGGCCGGATTTGGGAGCTTCGAGGGCCGCATCTGGCCCGCGGGCCGGAGTTTGCTGACCCCTGGTCTAGGAGGTTAATCTAAATCCCAGTGTCTAGACATTCCAAGATTGTCTTCAGTCTGGGAGGTTAATCTAAATCTTAGAGACATTCAAGATTGTCTTCAGTCTGGGAGGTTAATCTAAATCCCAGAGACATTCTTAGATTTGGTTAGATAAATTAGCAAGCTCTGAATGCTCAATGAAGTGACAGGCCATGGTAAAGAGCAGTGTTTTGGTTTCGCTCTGCAATTAGCAATTTTGTTCTTTTCTTCCGCCTGTGTCTGCCTGGTACGAGTTCTACTGCCAAACTGCTCTTCGCTCTCCAGTGCGCGCCAGTTCGCAGAGAACGGGCTCAAACCAGCTCCTTATTGAGTCTAATCCTGGCTCGAGTACCTTTTCTACTTGCCGAACACGAAAGGCTTTGTAGCGTTTTCAAAAATAGCAACACACCCGACTTGTACGAGCGTACGGTGGATGGGATTGTGAGGATAGAGAAACGGCTGCAGACTTTGTATTTCAATGCAGGAAAAATTGCCGACTAGACTGAGGGTCAGCGAGATGTGCTCACAATGAGTCAAGTTGCGACTGCTATTGGCCATCCGGCCAGCTCAAAGGCTGGCGTTAGTACCGGGTGGGAGAGGATACGGCAATGTACTTACAATCCGTATACAATGCTATAAACGAGCTCTCTTATAGTCCAGATCAGACTAACAAACTCAATTTACTGTCGAAAACAAAAGACATCTTGAGCTTTCTTTCCGTTTCCAACTGACAGAAACAGTAAGCACATTCACATAACTACGAGTATTATATTCTCCTGTGATTAGCATCTTCTATTCAATAACAGAATTCAACAGACACGCTAGTTTACGAAAAAACTACACCTGTATTCTACCCCTGCTCAACTACACCTGTATTCTACCCCTGCTCAACTACACCTGTATTCTACTCCTGCTCAACTACACCTGTATTCTACCCCTGCTCAACTACACCTGTATTCTACCCCTGCTCAACTACACCTGTATTCTACCCCTGCTCAACTACACCTGTATTCTACCCCTGCTCAACTACACCTGTATTCTACCCCTGCTCAACTACACCTGTATTCTACCCCTGCTCAACTACACCTGTATTCTACTCCTGCTCAACTACACCTGTATTCTACCCCTGTTCAACTACACCTGTATTCTACCCCTGCTCAACTACACCTGTATTCTACCCCTGCTCAACTACACCTGTATTCTACCCCTGCTCAACTACACCTGTATTCTACTCCTGCTCAACTACACCTGTATTCTACCCCTGCTCAACTACACCTGTATTCTACTCCTGCTCAACTACACCTGTATTCTACCCCTGCTCAACTACACCTGTATTCTACCCCTGCTCAACTACACCTGTATTCTACCCCTGCTCAACTACACCTGTATTCTACCCCTGCTCAACTACACCTGTATTCTATTGTTTTGTTAATTTATACACAGAGCAATGTTAGTTGTCCTTATCAGCAGGGTTTTCGACAAGAATAGCTGGATATCTGGACGCTGCTGGCTCGTACAGCTTTGAAAGTTGGTTCATCGTAATGGGCAGAAAATTCAGATTCAGATGGTGGAATTTCACGAAAAATTGGTCATTCGGTTTGGGAGTTATTGTGCAATATTCAGTGGGTATATTGAAGTACCCCCTGTGGAAAAATAGGGGAAACATTTTCAAAACTTACAAAAGCCCGCAATTATGGAACCTTGATTGGCAGCAATAGTCAATCGATTCTCTTCAATGGGTTATCTACCCCATCTTCCATGGCCTATCTACCCCATCTTCCATGACCTATCTACCCCATCTTCCATGGCCTATCTACCCAATCTTCCATGGCCTATCTACCCCATCTTCCATGACCTATCTACCCCATCTTCCATGGCCTATCTACCCAATCTTCCATGGCTTATCTACCCCATCTTCCATGGCCTATCTACCCAATCTTCCATGGCCTATCTACCCCATCTTCCATGACCTATCTACCCAATCTTCCATGGCCTATCTACCCCATCTTCCATGGCCTATCTACCCAATCTTCCATGGCTTATCTACCCCATCTTCCATGGCCTATCTACCCAATCTTCCATGGCTTATCTACCCCATCTTCCATGGCCTATCTACCCAATCTTCCATGGCTTATCTACCCCATCTTCTATGGCCTATCTACCCAATCTTCCATGGCTTATCTACCCAATCTTCCATGACCTATCTACCCCATCTTCCATGGCCTATCTACCCCATCTTCCATGGCCTATCTACCCCATCTTCCATGGCCTATCTACCCCATCTTCCATGGCCTATCTACCCCATCTTCCATGGCCTATCTACCCCATCTTCCATGGCCTATCTACCCAATCTTCCATGACCTATCTACCCCATCTTCCATGGCCTATCTACCCAATCTTCCATGGCCTATCTACCCAATCTTCCATGGCTTATCTACCCAATCTTCCACGGCTTATTTACCCAATCTTCCATGGCCTATCTACCCAATCTTCCACGGCTTATTTACCCAATCTTCCATGGCCTATCTACCCCATCTTCCATGGCCAATCTACCCATCTTCCATGGCCTATCTACCCAATCTTCCATGTTTTATCTACCCCATCTTCCATGGCCTATCTACCCAATCTTCCATGGCCTATCTACCCCATCTTCCATGGCCTATCTACCCAATCTTCCATGGCTTATCTACCCCATCGTCCATGGCCTATCTACCCCATATTCACTGGCTTATCTACCCCATATTCAATGGCTTATCTACCCCATATTCAATGGCTTATCTACCCCATATTCAATGGCCTATCTACCCCATATTCACTGGCTTATCTACCCCATATTCAATGGCTTATCTACCCCATATTCAATGGCTTATCTACCCCATATTCAATGGCTTATCTACCCCATATTCAATGGCTTATCTACCCCATATTCCATGGCTTATCTACCCAATCTTCCATGACCTATCTAACCCATCGTCCATGGCCTATCTACCCCATCTTCCATGGCCTATCTACCCCATCTTCCATGGCCTATCTACCCAATCTTCCATGGCCTATCTACCCCATCTTCCATGGCCTATCTACCCAATCTTCCATGACCTATCTAACCCATCTTCCATTACTTATCTACCCCATATTCAATGGCTTATCTACCCCATATTCAATGGCTTATCTACCCCATCTTCCATGGCTTATCTACCCCATCTTCCATGGCTTATCTACCCCATCTTCCATGGCCTATCTACCCCATCTTCCATGGCTTATCTACCCCATCTTCCATGGCTTATCTACCCCATCTTCCATGGCCTATCTACCCCATCTTCCATGGCTTATCTACCCCATCTTCCATGGCTTATCCACCCCATCTTCCATGGCCTATCTACCCCATCTTCCATGGCTTATCTACCCCATCTTCCATGGCTTATCCACCCCATCGTTCTTCACACTTTCATTTCCTCCGCAAAAAAGCAATAAAAAAGTAATAAACATAATATCCTAGTAGTATCCTATGCTTTTTCGGTTAAGTTTTGTATCAAGGTTGAACATTTTTATTTAGTTTTTTTTCGTTTTTCGGACCATGAAAACTGGCTGAGATTGGTGTGATAATGTCACTGAACATCAGTTTGGCTTGTTGTTCCAGATTGTTTAGTTTGTTGTCCATAGCTTCATCCCAAACTGAATAGACGACTGTTGGATAGACCTGAAGTGACAAGTTGGATTAGAAATTTGAGCTTTTGTGAATTTTTAATTGCAATTTTTTTCGGTAAGACAACAGTCAACAAAGGTAAAAAATACTGATCAATGTGATACCAAAAATTATTAACTTTCTACGAGGGTCGCGAGTTCGAATCTGGCTGTACATCTGGTCCAGCTTTAATATCTATCAATTTATTATCTACGAGAAATGTCATCACACTGGGACATAATTAGATTACTTAATTTACTAGCCCAGTATTATCGGCTCATCGAAATGTAGTAATTTGATTACCGGCTGTCTGTCGACAGTTAAATAACCTGGGCCCGCGATACTAATTAATCAAACAACTTATACCGTTAATCAATTATTGATTGATTGAATTTGCGGTATTAGAGGCACAAAAACGGCCCCTATATATGTAGAGGACAAAATATTTAGCAGCATCAAACATACGAAGGGTGAGATTTCTAATTGGGAGGAAGGGTGAAATACAGAATAGGGGAAGGGTGAGATACAGAATAGGGAAGTGTGAGATACAGAATAGGGAAGGGTGAGATACAGAATAGGGAAGGGTGAGATACAGAATAGGGAAGGGTGAGATACAGAATAGGGAAGGGTGAGATACAGAATAGGGAAGGTGAGATACAGAATAGGGAAGGGTGAGATACAGAATTTGGAGGGGTGAGATACAGAATAGGGAAGGGTGAGATACAGAATAGGGAAGGGTGAGATACAGAATAGGGGAAGGGTGAGATCCAGAATTTGGAGGGGTGAGATACAGAATTGGGAAGGGTATGATACAGCATAGGGAAGGGTGAGATACAGAATAGGGAAGGGTGAGATCCAGAATAGGGAAGGGTGAGATACAGAATAAGGGAAGGGTGAGATCCAGAATAGGGGGGAGATACAGAATTGGAAGGGTGAGATTCTGAAGATGTTATGGTGCCACGTGAGTAACATAGATGAGTCAAAAATTGTACTTTAGACGAACTGAAAAGTGCGTAAACTGATTGTTACAGAAATGAAATATACTCCTACTTGGCACCATGTGAGTGGAAATTCCATTTTAACAACTGCAGCAATTAAGCCAAGATACATAGAAAGTTTTTGGCGAGTCTTGGACATTTATTTTTGAGTGACAGCCAACGGTAAAGAGAAGTGCGCGGGCAAGGACCCTGAATAGAAGCATCTATAAGATGCTATTTATAGAAGTCCTTGGCGCGGGCCTCACTTTGCTATCTCCGTTTGTGCCCTCCTCTCTATAGTGTACAAAGTGCGCGCTTGATCGTCAAAAAATCTGGCTCAAACCAGTTTTTCATCCAGTCTAGTCCTGCTGTGTCTACTTTTTATACTTCGATACACAGCAGTAGCGTTTTTAACAAAGGCTTCACACCCGCTAGGCTAGGGTTTGGGCTGAAGGATTGAGAAAGGGTTAGAAAATGTTCCGTTAACTTTGGGGTGGGGCCTCTTTCTATCCTCCAGCGCGGCCAATGTACATTTACTCGAAAATAAATCTAATGTACATTCAATTCTGAACCACAAATAAGGACAGACCAGTAAAGAAAGAAACGAATTGAGAAAGACAGGGAGGGTTCCTATAAATTTGGCCTTGACTTTGGCCACGCCACGCCCCGTATCACAATCTGTAATCTGCAGACCTAGCTAGACTAGAGAAACAGGCTTAGCATGTCCGATCACAAGCCGAAGCTGTACTACTTTGGTGTCCGAGGTCGCGGTGAAATTATTCGCTTAGTCTTCGCCGCTGCCAATATCCGATACGAGGACATTCGTTACACTCGCGAACAATGGCCCGAGCATAAGAAGGATGCGCCAACTGGGGTCCTGCCCTATGTGGACTCTGGCGACTCAAGCCAGGGCAAGCTAGTTCAGAGCGGCGCTATTGCCCGCTTTTACGCCAAGAAAGCCGGACTAATGGGATCCGACGACTGGGAGTACTACCTGGTTGAGAGGGCCCTAGCCCAGCTCGAGGACGTGTTCCAGGAAATCATCAAAGTCTGGATCGCGCCAGACGATAAAAAGCCCGACCTAATCAAGGAGTATCACACCGAGAAGGGCCCCAGACTGCTCAAGGTGCTCGTTGACTTTCTCAAGGAGAATGACGGCGAGTTCTACGCTGGCAAAGGTGTCACCCTGGCTGACCTGGCCAGTGTCACTCTTGCCGACAACCTGACAGTGTTCGGCAATGAGCTGGCTGACCAGTTCCCTGAGCTGCAGGAGCACAAGCAGCGAGTGATGGCTGCCAACGCCGGGTTGGCCGAATGGATCAAGAACCGGCCCGAGACGCCTCACTGAGCCAAATTTCTCAGCTTGAGAATAATTTGAATTAGAAAAAAACAATAAGATACGCTTTTCTTCTTCTCGGCATAATCTTCTAGGAATAGTTTTGGCGCATGCTTTACGTCGGTAAAATCTTTTAACACTTTTATTCCTGGCAGCTGGCACCGTTTTAAATTCTTTTTGAATAATTAATTTTCTGCTGTTGTTTTCAATAATTAATAAACCAATTTCTCAATTAGCTAAATAACAAATCCATATATTCCAATTCGAATCGTCCTCTGTCATTCTTGGTGTAAGTTTTTTATTGTCAACATACGCATATGTCTACTGCTAGTAGGCTATTACACTACTTTGTACCTATTTTTAACTAAAAGAAGGACGGGTGACACTTCGCTTCTTGATAATAAAATGAAGATCAATTATTTATGAATGAAGCTTTCTAAAATTGGTTGAAGCAACAATCTTTGCAAGATGTAATAAAGGAACAGCATTGGATCTGCTTCCAACAAAAATTAATCTACATTTTAATGTGAAAAGTGAAAGTCCCTATCTCGCTAGTGCATTTTGTCATAAAAGGCAGCCTTTAATAAATTTTCCAAGAAACGAAGTGTCCTGTCCTGTCCTTCCTTCTTCAAGTGGTTCTTGCATCTTCCAAGCTTGCTCATTTAAACACGGAATGAACGGTCTATCTTGAAATGAAAAGTGTCTATTTGATTTTCTCGCAGCTAAATTACGAGTAGTAATTTTGAAAATCGGTTTTCTAATAAGTTAATTGAAAATTCGTGGGCGATTGTTAAGGTGGAATTTAGCTTGAGGAAATCAATCAGCAAAATGTACTAATTCAATTAGGCACTCACGGACAAACCGACGCCGAAGCCGAATGCCCGAGATCTTCAGCGGCCGCCAGAAGGATGTCGACCTGATTGTCGAACGCAGCTTTGGGAATTCACTGCCAGCCAAACGCGAATCCTCCCACGAGGGAATCGCATCCCAAGTTGCACTTTGAAGACCATTGAGTCTAGAGGGTGCTGCATGGCTGGTTGAGCAGAGCAGCAGTAGCACTTGCATCAGAATCAGTGCGGGCAGCATCCCTGAGATTGTAGGCTTCAGCTTTGCCCTGAATTTCAGAAATAGGACTGGCTCATTTAGTCTACGTGTAGTATTTGATGTGGTTGCAGCCTTGTGGTTTGGTCGCTGGACTCACGGCTTGAAGGCCGGGGGTTCGATTCCAGACTTCAAGCAAGGTAATTTACTCTGCATCAGCATTAGCTGGGTAATTGAGGGTGGGTGTGGCGTCCCCCCAGTCCATGGACTGAACAGCCGTACACAGCCTTCAGATGCGCCGCGCAATAGCTGCGGCTGTGCTGCCGGCTGCACATCTGACCCAACGCAGGCAGGTGTAAAAAAACATCCTGTGACTGTGTGCCTGCGTACGGTATGTGTGCGTGTGTGCTCAGAAGCCTGTGGAATGGGCAGAGCCGCCTCCTTGCTAGGGCCTACTAGATACTAAAGCAAGCGTTATTTCTGAAGGAACTCATAAATAAGTTTTTGTAGCAAATACCTATGCATCTTCCGGCTCTCTCTCCATTGTATTCCACAAATTTAATGCTTTTAGTTCTCCGATTGGGTTTTTGAAAATAAATATTTTACAGTACTCTTGACTGCTTTAACGCCCCAAAGCAGCCATGCATGGAGACTGCTGTCTGAACGATGTTGGAACAGGTCAAGTGAGAGGATATCTCAGTGTCAATACTACTCAAACACAATTATTCTTTTAACACCGTGCTGAAGGTAAAATGCAAAACATTTCCTATGACTTTTTGTCAGCAAATAAAACAAATAATTGTCTTTATTTTCACAGATAATTAAGTTGCTTGACCTTCTCTCGACTCGTGAATAGCTGGAAGATTTTCTGACTAAAATATGGTTTTTCTAACAGACTGTTCTGTCTAACAGACTGTTCTGTCTAACAGACTGTACTACTGTCTAACAGACTGTTCTGTCTAACAGACTGTTCTGTCTAACAGACTGTACTACTGTCTAACAGACTGTTCTGTCTAACAGACTGTTCTGTCTAACAGACTGTACTACTGTCTAACAGACTGTTCTGTCTAACAGACTGTACTACTGTCTAACAGACTGTTCTGTCTCACAGACTGTTCTGTCTCACAGACTGTTCTGTCTAACAGACTGTTCTGTCTAACAGACTGTTCTGTCTAACAGACTGTACTACTGTCTAACAGACTGTTCTGTCTAACAGACTGTACTACTGTCTAACAGACTGTTCTGTCTCACAGACTGTTCTGTCTCACAGACTGTTCTGTCTAACAGACTGTTCTGTCTAACAGACTGTTCTGTCTAACAGACTGTACTACTGTCTAACAGACTGTTCTGTCTAACAGACTGTACTACTGTCTAACAGACTGTTCTGTCTCACAGACTGTTCTGTCTCACAGACTGTTCTGTCTAACAGACTGTTCTGTCTAACAGACTGATGTTCTGTCTAACAGACTGTTCTGTCTAACAGACTGATGTTCTGTCTAACAGACTGTTCTGTCTAACAGACTGATGTTCTGTCTAACAGACTGTTCTTCTGTCTAACAGACTGTACTTCTGTCTAACAGACTGTTCTTCTGTCTAACAGACTGTACTTCTGTCTAACAGACTGTTCTTCTGTCTAACAGACTGTTCTTCTGTCTAACAGACTGTACTTCTGTCTAACAGACTGTTCTTCTGTCTAACAGACTGTTCTTCTGTCTAACAGACTGTTCTTCTGTCTAACAGACTGTTCTTCTGTCTAACAGACTGATCTTCTGTCTAACAGACTGATCTTCTGTCTAACAGACTGTTCTTCTGTCTAACAGACTGTTCTTCTGTCTAACAGACTGTTCTTCTGTTTTAAAGTCTTAGACAGTCTGTTTCTCAGTCTAACAAGCAGTTTTTTAGTCTGTCTAACTGATTAAACGCCGTATTAAATGTAGCATGAATCACGGGTGTAACAGATGTGCAGTCAAGAAAGTTATAACTCACTGTTAAGTGTTGCTGCTTGCAATTTTAGAGTCGTTCTCAAATTAACACGTTCTGCTGTTACTCTATCTACCGAGTTTGATACGCATGGGCGAAGCGCATTGTTAAAGTTTGGGATGATAAATCATAGAAGAAATCTACGCGTATGATCCAAAGCACAAATTAGGATGCAGGTCACGTGACTTCTGCAAAATTGCACCAATAAGAAAAGGCCCCAGCGTCACCACCTCACCGCGGCTTGAGTTGAACAGCAGTGAGTCCCTAGATACTTGAGCACAATTTGTATCGAAATGTCTCTCATTATGCATACCGATCGGAGAGATAGGAATAAGGGATTATCCTCACCCACAATCCTTCAGATCCGATAAGGATTATCCTAATCCGAAACCATAATTTGGAATAAGGATTATCTTAGCCTACAATCCTTAATTTGGTGTACGGATTAACTTAATCCACAATCGTTTAGTCCAAACAGGAATTATCTTAATCCAGAATGCATCATTTGGTATAAGGATTATCTAAATCCACAATGCATCATTTGGTATAAGGATTATCTTAATCCAAAATGCATCATTTGGTATAAGGATTATCTTAATCCACAATGCATCATTCGGTATAAGGATTATCTTAATCCATAATGCATCATTTGGTATAAGGATTATCTTAATCCACAATGCATCATTCGGTATAAGGATTATCTTAATCCATAATGCATCATTCGGTATAAGGATTATCTTAATCCATAATGCATCATTCGGTATAAGGATTATCTTAATCCACAATGCATCATTCGGTATAAGGATTATCTTAATCCATAATCCTTCATTTGGTATAAGGATTATCTAAATCCACAATGCATCATTATCTTAATCCATAATCCTTCATTTGGTATAAGGATTATCTTAATCCATAATCCTTCATTTGGTATAAGGATTATCTTAATCCATAATCCTTCATTCGGTATAAGGATTATCTTAATCCATAATCCTTCATTCGGTATAAGGATTATCTTAATCCATAATCCTTCATTTGGTATAAGGATTATCTTAATCCACAATGCATCATTCGGTATAAGGATTATCTTAATCCAGAACCCTTCTGCCGAGATAAGGATTATCTCATCTAAAAGCATTAAATTGGGTTAAGGGATTATCCTAATCTAGAAGGCTTCAGTGTGGCAGCAAACTCAATCGTTCTATTCTCCTTATTATCAAAACAATCAAGGTCAATAATTTAATGCGTGCAGGTCATGCCTGACTAGCAAACAATAGAGTACGATTATGTAATCAATTTATCTTGTCAAGCTGACGTTTAAATTTGCTTAACCTCAGTTTGAATTTCACTGACTTACAGAGAACTCAAGTTAAATACGATTTTCTTAGAAACAACAAAATTCCAAAGAATAAAAGACTCACGGAAAAATTCCAGGTACGGCAGAATTATTCGGTTTATTTAAATTATTATCTTATCGTAGGTTTGCATACACACAGAAACAATGCAGCAACAACAATGCAATCTGACTATCTTCACAAACAAAAATTAGAAATTCTTTTTTGGGCAATCAATGGAACAGTTTTGTTAATCTGTTCGGTTAAGAAAGGAAAAAAGGGCTTTAATACGAAATAAGCACAGAGGAAAACAAGAGCAAAAAACACAAAGGATTTGACACAACTGGGTAACACTGACATACACAATGGCCTAGTTTAAAAAGGCCAGAAGAAGAACTAGTTTAAAAACTTTAGACAAACTATCTTCATAATGATATTTTTGCTAACTATATCGTCAGTAGAGAGCAAACATATCACAGAATATAATCTAATAAGCTTATAAACTTAGAGGCTTATCAAATATTTAAAACAGCTGCCCTGAAACTGCAAGGGTTCAGGCAACATACCCTGAAGTATCGGCTGATGGGGTAGAGGACACCCTGAAGGACCGGCTGGTGAGGTAGAGGACACCCTGAAGTATTGGCTGATGGGGCAGAGGACACCCTGAAGGGCCGGCTGGTGGGTTAGAGGACACCCTGAATAATCGGCTGGTGGGGTAGAGGACACCCTGAAGAGTCGGCTGATGGGGTAGAGGACACGCTGAAGGGTCGGCTGGTGGGGTAGAGGACACCCTGAAGAGTCGGCTGATGGGGTAGAGGACACCCTGAAGGGTCGTCTGATGGGTAGAGGACACCCTGAAGGGTCGTCTGATGGGTAGAGGACACCCTGAAGGGCCGGCTGGTGAGGTAGAGGACACCCTGAATAATCGGCTGGTGGGATAGAGGACACCTGAAGAGTCGGCTGATGGGGTAGAGGACACCCTGAAGTGCCGGCTGATGGGTAGAGGACACCCTGAAGGGCCGGCTGGTGAGGTAGAGGACACCCTGAAGTATCGGCTGATGGGGTAGAGGACACCCTGAAGGGCCGGCTGGTGGGTTAGAGGACACCCTGAATAATCGGCTGGTGAGGTAGAGGACACCCTGAAGTATCGGCTGATGGGGTAGAGGACACCCTGAAGGGTCGGCTGACGGGGTAGAGGACACCCTGAATAATCGGCTGGTGAGGTAGAGGACACCCTGAAGGATCCGAGTTAAAAACAGAAAACATTATTCAGCAAAAATAGCTGACAAAATATCTGACAAGAGAGCGAATTCAGAAGGCAGGCAGTCCAGCCATAAAATTTATTTAGGTAGCCTAATTTACTAAAAAACTATGGGGGCTGCATACGGTTGTCAGAAAATTAAAAAAGGAAAGCAAATTAGCAAACGACAAATTTACAACGCATTAACAGTAACAAGACCAGATGACGGTGTATTGTAAATGATTATCGCGAAAAAAGACAGAAAAAGCGGCAAAAAAGAATCAGTAAATAAAAAAACTCACAAAATAAACTCATTTCATATGGTGCTTAACGAACACAGAAAGCTAACAGCCCATAACTATGCTAAACACAATCGTTCTAATGAAATCGTACCATAAAAATAAATCATAAATAAAAACATTTTTTATGGAATGTTGCAAATCAAGTTTGAAATAAAACACAAAACGGAATTGAGTAGCATTAGATTATAGGCATTCATTGTTCTCCTCATGGCAATGAAAAATGCAAAGATGACATTCAAATCAATGCCTCACTGGACTCACTGATAAGATAACGTATGATTTATTAGACAATATCTGACAATATTCTAGCAACCGTGTACACTCTTATTAACCAACTGAGTCATTCTCGATTGAAAGGGACAATTTTAGAGTACTCATGTTAGGCTTTACCTGTTAGACAAATGTTCCCCTGTTAGATTTAGGCGGTCGGTGGCAGAGCGGTTAACGCGTTTGCCTCTCGCACCAAGGTCCCTAAGTTCGATTCCGCGGCGAGGCCACATTTTTTTTTCGAGAGAAGCCGCGGAGAGAAGGCTTTGGGGGCTTGTCGTGAAATTTACGCCCTCGAGGGCCAACCTCCATGGCACAGTGAGAGTTGCAAATCTCACTGACGATGCCTGACGATGAGAAAGTCAGGGCAGATGTACACACCTGTGTGAGCGCGTGCCTGCGTACAGTATCTGTGTGAGTGTGTGCTCAGGAGTCAGCGAAATGGGCAGAATTGCCTCCTCGCTGGCTGCGGGTCTAGTGTCACCAAATGATGTGCCATTGTCCGCAGCCCACCTGTAATAATAATAATTATTATCATTACTCCCCTGTTAGACACTCCTGTTAGGCAACATGTTCATGTGTTAGCCTGTGTTAGGAGAGGTTGTAGCCTAGTGGTTAGGGAGTCGGACTCACGACTTGAAGGTCGGGGGTTCGATTCCGGACTCCACTGGAACAATTTGTGTCCTTTAGCAAGACACTTAACTCTGCATTGCTTCAGTTCACCCAGCTGTTAAATGGGTACCAGCATCAGCTGGGATAATTGAAGGTGGGTATGTCGTCCCCCCAGTCCATGGACTGAACAGCCGTACGCAGCCTTCAGATGCGCCGCGTAATAGCTTGCGGCTGTGCTGTCGGCTGCACATCTGGCCCAATTGGGGCAGGTGTAATCAATTATTTATTATTATTATATCATGTGTTAGACAAGATATTCCCCAGTTAGACAAAATGTTCACCTGTTAGACAAGATTTTCCCCTGTTAGACAAGATGTTCACCTGTTAGACAAGATTTTCCCCTGTTAGACAAGATGTTCACCTGTTAGACAAGATGTTCACCTGTTAGACAAGATTTTCCCCTGTTAGACAAGATTTTCACCTGTTAGACAAGAAGTTCACCTGTTAGATTTCCTAGACGGAATCGTCATCCTGTTCTACTACATTCTAACCTGTAGGGCAACGCGAGCATTTTAATTATTTTGATATACAAAAATGTTCCCAGTGACTGACAATGACCGACCACAAAAAATTAGGCAGAAGATAGTCTTGCTTGTGGCTTTTTACCACACATTTCCCTCATAGCTAGCTGAGGGAGATGAAAGTTGTTCGTCCTGTCCGCTAGATTCAACAGGGGGCCTCTGTTCTCTATGCTGCTGCTGCTGCTGCGAGAACTCTCGAAAGTGCCTACCAGCTGGTCCATTGGGCAGCAGTAAGTCTACATTGAAGTCCATGCCAGTTGGACTGATGTCGGCTAGGGGAGACGATGCGATTCGATCGATCAGGCACTGGATGGTGGCGGATGTGTCGCCTCCAAGGCCGTTGATGTCCAGCAGAGGGGTAAACACCTCCGTTAGGTGGAATAGACGCTTGATGGCTGCGGTGGAAATGGTTTGGGGAAATAGGTGAATAAAACAAAGGTTTTCATTTTAGAAGAATATGGGATCTACAGGGGCACGAATGAGGATCTGGGATTAGATATGAGGGTCTGGGATTAGATATGAGGATCTGGGATTAGATATGAGGATCTGGGATTAGATATGAGGATCTGGGATTAGATATGAGGATCTGGGATTAGATATGAGGATCTGGGATCAGAAATGAGGATCTGGGATCAGAAATGAGGATCTAGGATCAGAAATAGGTATCTGGGATCAGAAATAGGGATCTGGGATCAGAAATGAGCATGTGGGATCAGAAAAAAGGATCTGGGATCAGAGAGGAGGATCTGGTATCAGAAATAGGGATCTGGGATCAGAAAAAAGGATCTGGGATTTATAATGAGGATCTGGGATCAGAGATGAGGATCTGGGAGCAGAAATGAGGATCTGGGAGCAGAAATGAGGATCTGGGAGCAGAAATAAGGATCTGGGATTAGTTATGTCTATAAACGGTCTGAACGGAGCACCATCTGACCCACCGGCAAGCCGAACAGACAGGCGCAGCTCGTGACTCTGCTGCAGCACTGAGGGAGACCAGCCGTGCCTATTAGTCTCCTCATTGCACAGGTGAGTCCAGAATAGGCCAGCAATGGATAGGTGCGTGCTGATTAGGGAGTCCAGATTCACAAACACTGACTCGGGGCATTGAATGCCGATATCTGTCACGGTGTTTGATGCGCGAAGCGATTATCAATTTACCAATCCATAAAGAACGGCTCAAAAAAAGCTGAAAAAGTACTCACATGGCGACGTCAAACAAAAGGCTGATAGGAAGGCCAACTCATTATCGGTGATGCTCAATTGATCCCATTTAGTTGACAGTTCGAAAAATTTTGTAAACAATTTTGACAGCATCGGATGTCTGGCCGACTGAAGAAATCGTCTGCGAAATCAACACGAGGGCGCAGATACAATTCCGCTACTCACAGTAGCATAGTAAGCAACATATGAACATTTGAAACAAAACATTTTACTGTTTAGCTAATATAAAAAAATCAAACAGGGACAGGAGATGTAAGGGAGATAGAAGATTAACACCTGTTAGACAGGAATATGAGATGGATGAACACCTGTTAGACAGGAATATGAGATGGATGAACACCTGTTAGACGGGAATATGAGATGGATGAACACCTGTTAGACGGGAATATGAGATGGATGAACACCTGTTAGACGGGAATATGAGATGGATGAACACCTATTAGACGGGAATATGAGATGGATGAACACCTGTTAGACGGGAATATGAGATGGATGAACACCTGTTAGACGGGAATATGAGATGGATGAACACCTGTTAGACGGGAATATGAGATGGATGAACACCTGTTAGACGGGAATATGAGATGGATGAACACCTGTTAGACAGGACTATGAGATGGATGAACACCTGTTAGACAGGAATATGAGATGGATGAACACCTGTTAGACAGGAATATGAGATGGATGAACACATGTTAAACAGGAATATGAGATGGATGAACACCTGTTAGACAGGAATATGAGATGGATGAACACATGTTAAACAGGAATATGAGATGGATGAACACCTGTTAGACAGGAATATGAGATGGATGAACACCTGTTAGACGGGACTATGAGATGGATGAACACCTGTTAGACAGGAATATGAGATGGATGAACACCTGTTAGACGGGACTATGAGATGGATGAACACCTGTTAGACAGGAATATGAGATGGATGAACACCTGTTAGACGGGAATATGAGATGGATGAACACCTGTTAGACGAACTAATTGTGTTTCTAATAACAAGCAAATGATGATAAGCCCCATCATAGTTGAGCTTACTCAGGAGTTGACAAACTCCACAAGAGCATCATGTCATTGTGTTTCAGCTCCTGCCCCTCCCACTAGAGTGCATTTTTCAATATTTAACATGGAAATTTCCACCCAAATCCCAACCCATCGCCCACCCCAATGTCCTTCTCACATGAATGAATATCTGTCGCGGAAATTTCCAGTATGCCAAAAATTTGAGAACTAAAAAATATGATACAGGAATTCTTTGGCTCGCTCATGAAGTCATGGAACCGGTGAGACACGCAAGCAGACAGAATATCCCTAGTTATCCAAATCAGTGGGGATTGTTTTTGAGAATTGAGAATATGGCTAATTATTACATTAGGCAGCTTGGTAGGCACGCCCTGTCCCATACAAAACGCCCTTTTTTCTACACGCCATGAAAGGAAATTGAAGAAGACAGATTAGGATGGGATTATTTAGGCTGAAGGTAGGCAGGGCGTGTTTGGTTGAGAAAGCAAGGGACTCAGGTGCTAATCTGAGGAACAGCAACAGGGTGGCAGGGAGGCAGAGAGATAACAAAATTTTTTTAGGCCGAATTGACTATGCTCGAAGCTCAGTTGAAGAAAAGATGCTAGCTGATAAAACGAGGTCAAAAAACATCTCACGAAGATTGCTCAGGAAACTGAAAAGGCTTAGCTAGCTGCTGCTGCGAATAAAGATTATGATTTTACGAACAAAAATTTTAGAGAACTTCACGCAATTCATGAACAAGTGATTAAATTAATTTTTAAGACATAGCAGGGCTTAAATCACGAATGAGAATATTGAGTGCACATAAAAATGACGAGACGATAACCAGAAGCTCAAGACTCGGAGGGTGGGAATGTGAGCGTGCGGAGGGTAGGAATGTGAGCGTGCGGAGGGTAGGAATGAGAGGGTGCGGAGGGTAGGAATGAGAGGGTGCGGAGGGTAGAAATGAGAGGGTGCGGAGGGTAGGAATAAGAGGGTGCGGAGGGTAGGAATGAGAGGGTGCGGAGGGTAGAAATGAGAGGCTGTGAAGGGTAGGAATGAGAGGGTGCGGAGGGTAGGAATGAGAGGATGTGGAGGGTAGGAAAAAGAGGGTGCGGAGGGTAGGAATGAGAGGGTGTGGAGGGTAGGAATGAGAGGGTGCGGAGGGTAGGAATGAGAGGATGTGGAGGGTAGGAAAAAGAGGCTGTGGAGGGTAGGAATGAGAGTGTGCGGAGGGTAGGAATGAGAGGGTGCGGAGGGTTGGAATGAGAGGGTGCGGAGGGTAGGAATGAGAGGGTGCGGAGGGTAGGAATGAGAGGATGCGGAGGGTTGGAATGAGAGGCTGTGGAGGGTAGGAATGAGAGGGTGCGGAGGGTCGGATTGAGGCGGTGCAGAGGGCCGCGGTCATCTTACCTAGTCAGACGGAAGTTCATGGTGGGATCAATAATGTAGCCCTCTAATCGCTTAACCAGAGAGAAGCAGAAGCGCATGGCCAGGAGCTGTGAGCAGTGGCTGAGTAGAAGGCGCCTCTTGTCCGCCGGACAGATCACTTCCGAGCAGTTCTCCAGCCAAGGAGGCTTCGGCGGCTCCTGCGAAGCTTCCGCTGCGGCAGCGGCTGCGGCATCATCTGTGCCACTGTCGCCGAAGATGCTCTGGGTAAAGGCCACTACACGGCTGAGCAGGCTTGGCATGCAGGCGAGCAGACGAGAGAGAACAACAGGCTCCTCGTCTGGCAGGGGCTCGCGAGTCTGCATGGAAATTATCGGCTAGTGAATTAGCGGAAACATATGTACGAGATGTAGGGAGACTAATGTATGAGATGTAGGGTGACAGATCTGAGATTCAGGGATAGATACAGATCTGAGATTCAGGGATAGATACAGATCTGAGATGCAGGGATAGAGACAGATCTGAGATGCAGGGATAGAGACAGATCTGAGATGCAGGGATAGAGACAGATCTGAGATGCAGGGATAGAGACAGATCTGAGATGCAGGGATAGATACAGATCTGAGATGCAGGGATAGAGACAGATCTGAGATGCAGGGATAGAGACAGATCTGAAATGCAGGGATAGAGACAGATCTGAGATGCAGGGATAGAGACAGATCTGAGAGGCAGGGATAGAGACAGATCTGAAATGCAGGGATAGAGACAGATCTGAGATGCAGGGATAGAGACAGATCTAAGATGCAGGGATAGAGACAGATCTGAGATGCAGGGATAGAGACAGATCTGAGATGCAGGGATAGAGACAGATCTGAGATGCAGGGATAGAGACAGATCTGAGATGCAGGGATAGATACAGATCTGAGATTTAGGGATAGATACAGATCTGAGATTCAGGGATAGATACAGATCTGAGATTTAGGGATAGATACAGATCTGAGATTCAGGGATAGAGACAGATCTGAGATGCAGGGATAGAGACAGATCTGAGATGCAGGGATAGAGACAGATCTGAGATGCAGGGATAGAGACAGATCTGAGATGCAGGGATAGAGACAGATCTAAGATGCAGGGATAGAGACAGATCTGAGATGCAGGGATAGAGACAGATCTGAGATGCAGGGATAGAGACAGATCTGAGAGGCAGGGATAGAGACAGATCTGAGATGCAGGGGTAGAGACAGATCTGAGAGGCAGGGATAGAGACAGATCTGAGAGGCAGGGATAGAGACAGATCTGAGAGGCAGGGATAGAGACAGATCTGAGAGGCAGGGATAGATACAGATCTGAGAGGCAGGGATAGAGACAGATCTGAGATGCAGGGGTAGAGACAGATCTGAGATGCAGGGATAGAGACAGATCTGAGAGGCAGGGATAGAGACAGATCTGAGATGCAGGGGTAGAGACAGATCTGAGATGCAGGGATAGAGACAGATCTGAGAGGCAGGGATAGAGACAGATCTGAGATGCAGGGATAGAGACAGATCTGAGAGGCAGGGATAGATACAGATCTGAGAGGCAGGGATAGATACAGATCTGAGAGGCAGGGATAGAGACAGATCTGAGATGCAGGGGTAGAGACAGATCTGAGATGCAGGGATAGAGACAGATCTGAGAGGCAGGGATAGAGACAGATCTGAGATGCAGGGATAGAGACAGATCTGAGAGGCAGGGATAGATACAGATCTGAGAGGCAGGGATAGAGACAGATCTGAGATGCAGGGGTAGAGACAGATCTGAGATGTAGGGATAGAGACAGATCTGAGAGGCAGGGAGACTAACCATTTGCAGCCGTTCGGCTCTGAACTGTGCCATCCTCTCAGGTGAGAAATGAAACGATCGCCGGTGGCCCAGCAAAATCAGATCGATATTATCGGCAATCAGCTGCGAGCTGGTGACTTCTCCGTTGGCGTGAACAAACTGGCTGGATACAGACAGCCTCTGCGGCGGCCAGTGCGGTGAGAACTTCTCAACGGAGGTGAGCAGAATTCTGGTGAGTCGCTCATTCAGACTGACCTGCCGAACGAAAGCCTCCAAGGTCGGGCACAGCAGGGGGCCGACTAGGCGCTGGCAGACTTGACCCAGAGACTCAGACGAAACTTCGTCTGTCGATATGAGTTGAGACTTCTCCAACCAAAGCTTCTTCGGAGCCCGACCTGGCGGCGGCTGCTGCTGCTGGTCCAGATGGAAATAATCTCTAGTCTGACTCTGCTGCTGGTGTTGGCTGTGATGCAATGCAGACGAGGCTGGGGACAATCTGTAGAGCATGTTGAGACAGCGGGCTGGTTGCTTAGCAACCGGATGGCCGGCAGAGCTGCCTGCACTGTCGGGCTGCTGCGGCGGCCGTAGCAGGCGCTGCCGCTTCAGCGGCGGCGGAGCCATCGAAGAAGACGGGGCTGGAGGCGAAAATTCTTCGTATTGAGCTTGCCGCTGGTAGGTTCTAGATCCGGGGCCATTGTTGCTGCCCGAGCTGCTGCGCCTGCCAAGCTGCACTTCAAATTCTCGACGCTTCTGTTCAATGTAGAGCAGGAGGTGGCTGTCAGTGATGGCGTTGATTGACCAGGCGCTTGAATTTGAAGCGCCCCCGCCGCCAGTACTACCAGGCAGCGGGATCTCCGAGAACGTCGGCAGGCCGTCGCTGGCGAGCTGGTCGAACTGCTGCTCTATGGCGGAGTTGGCAGCCTGGCCAGCTGATTCGCGAGCCTTCGCTCGACGGCCGAGCTTGGAACGCTGGCGGCCCATGTTGACGGCGCAGCACTTCTTTAGGCGGCACCACTGGCAGGTGTTGCGCGTCTGTGGCGTAATCTCCAGCGGCACCGTGTGGCCGCAGGCGCCGCCCAGATTGCAAGAGGACACAATGCGACGGAAGAAGCCCTGGAGATGAGATCAGAAGATGAGCACATGAGGGCGAGGCATTAACAAACAGGAGGGACAAAGATTCGTGAAAAGAGAGGATGGAAAGTTGGTCAGTGAGAGGGCGGAAATCAGGAAAGGGACGGCGGAAATCAGGAAAGGGACGGCGGAAATTGGGGAATGGAGAGGAGAGGATGGAGAGGATATCTGGGAAGAGGAGCGAATTTAAGGGAACAGAGGGGCGGGAATCATAGAAGAGACGGGCGGAAATCGGGGAAGAGAGGGGGCGGAAATCAGGAATATAGGGGCGGAAATCAGAGGAGAGTGGCGGAAATCAGGAAAGAGAGGGGCGGAAATCAGAGGAGCGGGGCGGGAATCGGGGAAGAGAGGGGCGGAAATCATAGGAGGGGAGCGGGAATTGAGGAAGAGAGGGGCGGAAATCTGGGAAGAGGAGCGAATTTAAGGGAACAGAGGGGCGGGAATCATAGAAGAGACGGGCGGAAATCGGGGAAGAGAGGGGCGGAAATCAGGAATATAGGGGCGGAAATTAGAGGAGAGTGGCGGAAATCAGGAAAGAGAGGGGCGGAAATCAGAGGAGCGGGGCGGGAATCGAGGAAGAGAGGGGTGGAAATCAGAGGAGCGGGGCGGGAATCGAGGAAGAGAGGGGTGGAAATCATAGGAGGGGGCGGGAATTGAGGAAGAGAGGGGCGGAAATCATAGGAGGGGCGGGAATTGAGGAAGAGAGGGGGCGGAAATCATAGGAGGGGGCGGGAATCAGAGCAGAGAGGGCCTGAATTTCGGCGAAGATGGGCGATAATTGGGGAATCTAAGGGAAACGCGGTAGACTCGAAAGAGTAGGTCGGAAATTAGTGAGGAGGGAATGGAAAAATATAGAAGGAAAAAAGATAGAAAAAATAACATCGGGTCGGTCGTAGCAAGGCTGCTAGAACACAGGTGGGTGGATGCGTGGATGATTAGAGGCCAATGGAACGATGATGGCGCTCAGCATTTAGTGATTTTGCGGAGTCTTGTCTTAAAAACGGTGTGTGAAGACACACGCATGGCTTGGTGCGCGTTTTGCAATTCAATTTGGTAATTGTTGAGGAGAGGAAAACTGGATGATTGCCAACACAGTCACACACAAATCGCCTAGGACCTAATCTGTAAAATTATCCAACAATTCAATAGAAAAATGCTTTCATCTTGCTATCCGTCTGCGTGTAGAATAAGAAAGCAAGAAACGAAAGTCAGCAGTTAAACGTTAACCGAAATTGTGCAAGTGCAAAATCTATTTATAGACCTATTGATGAATGTCTGGCGGAACTAGGTTTCAATGCATTCGTTAGGCTCGTGATACACAATTATTATCAGTGTGTATACAGCAGTCAACATGTATTCAATTGATGTCTATAAATACATTAGCGGCTAGTGTCACGAGTAAAGAGACCATATAAGTTTAGGATGGCCTTTCTTATTTCATTACAAATGCGACTCGAAGTTAAAGGACTGATCGGATTATCTCTAGTCTGTATTGAGTTGAACTCTGCCAGCGATCAGCGATTGTAACTGCAAACAACATACGATCGTCTGATACTAAATGTCTACTGTGTTATATTGCCCATTCGGATCCACTGCATAGAACCTTTCAGCGAATTGCGCAAGTCTACAAACAGTCTTCAACCCGACTATTATTGGTAAGTTTCTGAAATTATTTGGCTATATTTATAATTTTTCAATGCTTTATTCATTGTTAAGTGTTTATAATGTTAGCGACAGTTGCTGATGGTGAGAAATTTTTGTTTTAACTCTTCCAAACAATGGCGTCTACCAGCTTGTACAGATACAGGATGAATTTTTATCTGTACAATGCGCGCAAGATAAGATACTCAATCCTGCTGCATTGCCATTGGATTAGAACAATATAGATGATCGGTAGGGATGAGTTGGACGTCCTAAAGCATAGAGCTTTAAGCCAGCTATCTTCGTTTTTATTGGTTAGGAACCGCGCCTAATCATGAGATGGGAGAAAAGATAAAACTATGTAATCCCAAGCACGATGCTAGGAAACAAGCTATAAAATAAAAATCTCACGCCAAACAGTTCTATAGGTTTAGCTAGGAGGATTAACCTTCTTGTGTGCATCTTTTTCACACAGGACTAGTAAAATTAGTTAAGTAGCTATAGAGGGTTTGACTGATTAATTAGACTCTAGGTCGGGAGTAAAGGGTTAAAAGATACATCATTATTTTTTAGTTTAGAATTAAACTACCTGCTTAGTTTATTAATAGTAACTAAATACAATTTTTAGTATACACAAGAATAGATAACGCCCTATTTTTAGATTATTGTTTTATATCTGAAAATAAAATCTAGTTAATAAAAAAACCTGACAAAATCCCTTTTTAGTGTTATAGATTTCTTAGTTAAGCTATATACTCCCTATAGTTGTTTTTAACTTACCCCTTAGGCCAAAAAATGATTCATTATATTAAAGGCCAACAATACTCGTAGTTAAAATATTGCATATCTTCATGTTAAAATGACGCGCAAAAAATTCGAGCAAAAAATTCCCTTCCGCATCAATAAACAAACAAATAAACAATTAAGTTTTGTTGAAGGTCATAGCGCATATTTTTGTATACTAATAAAAATAGTTATATTTTTCATAATATAATAAATCACACAGCCTAATTATTTGTTAGCTATAACTGTAACATTTTTATTGCCATAAATATAGTATTTTAGTTTAATTTAAACAAAAATCATCTCCCTATATTTAAAAACATTAGAAGAAAAAAACAAATATCTATTATAGAAAAATTAGGCCCAAAAATTATAGAATACTTTTAGCATATTTAATAAAAAATTGAAGGCGGTAAGCACATAACGTACAACAGAGTGACATCCGGGCAGAAACACAAGTAGGAATTTGGATTTACTATTATGGTATGCCTAAACATGGTCATTCACGTTTGGCATTAAAAATACACGGAAACATTAAGTAATTCAGCAGACAGCTAAATTCCTTTTGAATATTTATTATAGCATATTATATATCCTGTCTTTATGTCTAATTTCTTAACTCCATCCTATGTGCTAGTTAGGATAAGAAAATTTACATCTAAGCTAAGCTCGGCTAAAAAGGAAAGACTAAACACCCCGGCTGTGAAGAAAACACTAAACACCCCGGCTGTGAGAGAAAGACTAAACACCCGGGCATTGAGTGAGAGACTAAACACCCGGGCATTGAGTGAGAGACTAAACACCCGGGCATTGAGGGAGAGACTAAACACCCGGGCTGTGAAGAAAACACTAAACACCCCGGCTGTGAGAGAAAGACTAAACACCCGGGCATTGAGGGAGAGACTAATCACCCGGGCATTGAGGGAGAGACTAAACACCCGGGCATTGAGGGAGAGACTAAACACCCGGGCATTGAGGGAGAGACTAATCACCCGGGCATTGAGGGAGAGACTAAACACCCGGGCATTGAGGGAGAGACTAATCACCCGGGCATTGAGGGAGAGACTAAACACCCGGGCATTGAGGGAGAGACTTAACACCCGGGCATTGAGGGAGAGACTAAACACCCGGGCATTGAGGGAGAGACTAATCACCCGGGCATTGAGGGAGAGACTTAACACCCGGGCATTGAGGGAGAGACTTAACACCCGGGCATTGAGGGAGAGACTAATCACCCGGGCATTGAGGGAGAGACTAAACACCCGGGCATTGAGGGAGAGACTAAACACCCGGGCATTGAGGGAGAGACTAATCACCCGGGCATTGAGGGAGAGACTAAACACCCGGGCATTGAGGGAGAGACTAATCACCCGGGCATTGAGGGAGAGACTAAACACCCGGGCATTGAGGGAGAGACTAAACACCCGGGCATTGAGGGAGAGACTAAACACCCGGGCATTGAGGGAGAGACTAAACACCCGGGCATTGAGGGAGAGACTAAACACCCGGGCATTGAGGGAGAGACTTAACACCCGGGCATTGAGGGAGAGACTAAACACCCGTGCATTGAGGGAGAGACTTAACACCCGGGCATTAAGGGAGAGACTAATCACCCGGGCATTGAGGGAGAGACTTAACACCCGGGCATTGAGGGAGAGACTAAACACCCGGGCATTGAGGGAGAGACTAAACACCCGGGCATTGAAGGAGAGACTTAACACCCGGGCATTGAGGGAGAGACTTAACACCCGGGCATTGATGGAGAGACTTAACACCCGGGCATTGAAGGAGAGACTAATCACCCGGGCATTGGGGGAGACATTAAAGACCTAAAGAATTAAAGTAGAGACTAAATACCTATGAAGTGAGGGAGAGACTAAATACCAAGGCAGTGAGGGAGAGACTAAATACCAAGGCAGTGAGGGAGAGACTAAATACCAAGGCAGTGAGGGAGAGACTAAATACCTAGGCAGTGAGGGAGAGACTAAATACCTAGGCAGTGAGGGAGAGACTAAATACCAAGGCAGTGAGGGAGAGACTAAATACCAAGGCTGTGAGGGAGAGACTAAATACCAAGGCAGTGAGGGAGAGACTAAATACCTAGGCAGTGAGGGAGAGACTAAATACCAAGGCAGTGAGGGAGAGACTAAATACCAAGGCAGTGAGGGAGAGACTAAATACCAAGGCTGTGAGGGAGAGACTAAATACCAAGGCAGTGAGGGAGAGACTAAATACCAAGGCAGTGAGGTAGAGACTAAATACCAAGGCAGTGAGGGAGAGACTAAATACCAAGGCAGTGAGGGAGAGACTAAATACCAAGGCAGTGAGGTAGAGACTAAATACCAAGGCAGTGAGGGAGAGACTAAATACCAAGGCTGTGAGGGAGAGACTAAATACCAAGGCAGTGAGGGAGAGACTAAATACCAAGGCAGTGAGGTAGAGACTAAATACCAAGGCAGTGAGGGAGAGACTAAATACCAAGGCAGTGAGGGAGAGACTAAATACCTATGAAGTGAGGGAGAGACTAAATACCAAGGCAGTGAGGGAGAGACTAAATACCAAGGCTGTGAGGGAGAGACTAAATACCAAGGCAGTGAGGGAGAGACTAAATACCAAGGCTGTGAGGGAGAGACTAAATACCAAGGCTGTGAGGGAGAGACTAAATACCAAGGCATTGAGGGAGAGACTAAATACCAAGGCTGTGAGGGTGAGACTAAATACCAAGGCAGTGAGGGAGAGACTAAATACCTATGAAGTGAGGGAGAGACTAAATACCAAGGCTGTGAGGAGAAGATTTTGAAAGTAGACATTTTGAAAGTAGACACCCTGAAAGTGAGGGAGGGATTAGAAACATCTTACTTTAAAAAGAGGCCTGAAAAACAGAACTAAATCAGCTCAACAAGCATGAAAACCATATTATGTTATTTCTTTTTAGACAAATCACGGCTCAAATGTTGACATTGTATCACACCAGTCAAAAACGCTTGCCTGCATGCTTTCTACACTTAATATAGTTGGTAAGAGCACCTCTGAAATGATTATTCGTTTTCTTTACCTAAAATTCTGCTTTAAATAGTAACTTTTTTTGCGACGCAAGACTAAAGGAGTGAGCCAGTTTGAAGTGATTTTCTTTTTCCCAAAGAATAGAAAATTCTTTGACCTTTTAACTCCATTCCTTCGATCATCCTCTACCATTATTATTTTGGTCATCACCCACTACCGTCATTAATTTGGTCATCACCCTCTACCCCAATTATTTTAGTCATCACCCTCTACCCCAATTACTTCAGTCATTGCCCTGCCCTCTACCCCCCATTATTTCGGTCATCGCCCTCTTTCCCTCATATATTTAGTTGTCATCCTCTACCCCCTTATTTTGGTCATCAACCTCTACCCCTATTATTTTAGTCATCGCCCTCTGCCCTTATTAGTTTAGTCATCACCCTCTACCCTCATTAATTTAGTCATTACCCTCTACCCCCGTTATTTCAGTCATCGCCCTCTACCCCAATTACTTCAGTCATTGCCCTCTACCCCAATTACTTCAGCCATTGCCCTCTACCCCAATTATTTCAGTCATCGCCCTCTACCCTAATTATTTCAGTCATTGCCCTCTACCCCCATTATTTCAGTCATTGCCCTCATCGCCCTCTGCCCTTATCAATTTTGTCATGACCCTCTACCTCATTAATTTAGTCATCACCCTCTAATCCTCATTAATTTGGTCATCCCACCTCTACCCTAATTATTTCAGTCACGCCCTCTACCCAATTATTGCAGTCATTGCCCTCTACCCCCATTATTTCAGTCATTGCCCTCTGCCCTTATTAATTTTGTCATGACCCTCTACCTCATTAATTTAGTCATCACCCTCTATCCTTATTAATTTGGTCATAACCCCTCTACCCTAATTATTTCAGTCATCGCCCTCTGCCCCAATTATTTCAGTCATCGCCCTCTACCCAATTATATCAGTCATAGCCCTCTACCCTAATTATTTCAGTCATTTCCCTCTACCCCCATTATTTCAGTCATTGCCCTCATCGCCCTCTGCCCTTATCAATTTTGTCATGACCCTCTACCTCATTAATTTAGTCATCACCCTCTAATCCTCATTAATTTGGTCATCCCACCTCTACCCTAATTATTTCAGTCATTGCCCGCTGCCCTTATTAATTTGGTCATCACCCTCTACCTCAATTATTTCAGTCATCGCCCTCTGCCCTTATTAATTTGGTCATCACCCTCTACCTCAATTATTTCAGTCATCGCCCTCTGCCCTTATTAATTTGGTCATCACCCTCTACCTCAATTATTTCAGTCATCGCCCTCTGCCCTTATTAATTTGGTCATCACCCTCTACCTCAATTATTTCAGTCATCGCCCTCTGCCCTTATTAATTTGGTCATCACCCTCTAACCCAATTATTTCAGTCATTGCCCTCTACCCCCATTTTTTCGGTCATCGTCATCGCCCTCTTACCCTCATTAATTTAGTTGTCATCCTCTGCCCCCATTATTTCAGTCATCGCCCTCAACCCTCATTAATATGGTCATTGCCCTGTATCCTCATTATTTCAGTCATCGCCTTTTACCCTCAGTATTTCGGTCATAAATCTCTACCCTCATTATTTCAGTCATTGCCCACTACCCCCTTAATTTGTTCATTAACCTCAACCCTCATAACTTCATAGAAGACCATGTTGAACGTGCTATCTAAGAATTTGTTAGAAAAAGAGTCATGCCTTAAAGTTATTGATTACAAGAAATACCCACAGGAAAGCATTTTCCTATTAGAAATCATCTATATAGAATTTATATAACGTTATAAAGGTGTCATATAATGGTGTTGCATTTTTGAACGGTAATACTAAATGTGGATGATTTCACAAGTGTGAAATCCAGCAGCTAAATTATCATTCACTCACCTTGCACCCTTCGCAGGCGGGCACACCGTAGTGAACGCCGCTAGCAATGTCCTGACAGACTGCGCACTTAGTTAGAGACAGGTCCAGAGTGAATGGCTCAACCGCTCCAACTGACTGCACTGTTCGATGGACAACTGAGTCGTAGTAAACAGCTGGACTGTCCGCCGGCTCGCCGACCAGATTGTTGTCGTCGTCAGAAGCAGTAGCGACAACCGGCGCAGCCTCCATGACGGCCATCAGTCCGAGACAATCTGGCGAGGCCATTGGAGATCAGCTTGGACTGGCGCGATGCGTCAGCGATAATCTGCCGTTTGCCGTTCAGTCCCGTCCAGCCTTAGCTCAAATTGCTAGCTAAATTGGTATTGTCCAACAGGGCCTGCCGAGTAGGATAGCTGGAAGAATTATGCATACCAAATTATAATTCAATAATATTTATTTAAAAGAAGTAGCTAAAATTGTTGCTTAGGAGATAAATTAACCATCTATGGGGTTTCCAGAAAGAACTCCTCTTTTTTTCGGTTAAATAAATTTCAGGACTAGTATAAGAACAATGGGAAACATAGCTGCTGCTGACAAACCTTATGTCTCAGTTTTCAATATGCTAGGATGGGATAATAGGGATCAGAACTGATAGTATTTTCAGCCTAAACGGCCTTTTTACCTTGCCGGTCTAAAAGCAGGTATTTTCACGGTGCAAGAGAAGTTATAAAAATAGTTTTCTACAATTCACTTCAAAAAACAATTGCACTTTCCACTTTTGTAATATTAAATCAATATTGATTTTACTTTCATCAACTGGCTGAATTCCGGGTTTCATTATGGCCCAGCAAGTTGCAGATTAGAGTGCTCTGATCGGTAAGTGTCCACCAGCTTTGATATTTAATGGGAAATGTCCGCCTAAGAACTGGGAAACTTAATGGGGTAATGATTAAGGCTGTCAAGGGGTAATCGTCAGGTTAAGGCTGTCATGGGGTAATCGTCAGGTTAAGGCTGTCATGGGGTAATCGTCAGGTTAAGGCTGTCATAGGGTAATCGTCAGGTTAAGGCTGTCATGGGGTAATCGTCAGGTTAAGGCTGTCATGGGGTAATCGTCAGGTTAAGGCTGTCATAGGGTAATCGTCAGGTTAAGGCTGTCATGGGGTAATCGTCAGGTTAAGGCTGTCATAGGGTAATCGTCAGGTTAAGGCTGTCATAGGGTAATCGTCAGGTTAAGGCTGTCATGGGGTAATCGTCAGGTTAAGGCTGTCATGGGGTAATCGTCAGGTTAAGGCTGTCATAGGGTAATCGTCAGGTTAAGGCTGTCAAGGGGTAATCGTCAGGTTAAGGCTGTCATGGGGTAATCGTCAGGTTAAGGCTGTCATGGGGTAATCGTCAGGTTAAGGCTGTCATAGGGTAATCGTCAGGTTAAGGCTGTCATGGGGTAATCGTCAGGTTAAGGCTGTCATAGGGTAATCGTCAGGTTAAGGCTGTCATAGGGTAATCGTCAGGTTAAGGCTGTCATGGGGTAATCGTCAGGTTAAGGCTGTCATGGGGTAATCGTCAGGTTAAGGCTGTCATGGGGTAATCGTCAGGTTAAGGATGTCATGGGGTAATCGTCAGGTTAAGGCTGTCATGGGGTAATCGTCAGGTTAAGGCTGTCATGGGGTAATCGTCAGGTTAAGGCTGTCATAGGGTAATCGTCAGGTTAAGGCTGTCATGGGGTAATCGTCAGGTTAAGGCTGTCATGGGGTAATCGTCAGGTTAAGGCTGTCATGGGGTAATCGTCAGGTTAAGGCTGTCATGGGGTAATCGTCAGGTTAAGGCTGTCATAGGGTAATCGTCAGGTTAAGGCTGTCATAGGGTAATCGTCAGGTTAAGGCTGTCATGGGGTAATCGTCAGGTTAAGGCTGTCATAGGGTAATCGTCAGGTTAAGGCTGTCATAGGGTAATCGTCAGGTTAAGGCTGTCATGGGGTAATCGTCAGGTTAAGGCTGTCATGGGGTAATCGTCAGGTTAAGGCTGTCATGGGGTAATCGTCAGGTTAAGGCTGTCATAGGGTAATCGTCAGGTTAAGGCTGTCATCGGGTAATCGTCAGGTTAAGGCTGTCATGGGGTAATCGTCAGGTTAAGGCTGTCATGGGGTGTGAGAATATTAAAATATTATGAGAAGCGAAAGTATTTCTTACAATAACAGTAGGCTGTGGGAATGACAGAAATAGAGTTATCTTTTTTGCAAGTGATTAGCAACAAGTGTACCTTTTCATTATCTTAAGTTAACATCCCGGTTAGTTTAAAAGGCATTGTTTAGAGGTACGTACGTACAGAAACGAGCGCAGATCCGATGTACATGTACGCCTTTCAACATAGAAATTCTTTCCTGATGATTTCTGCTGCTTTTGCCTCGAATAATATCGAATTTAGAATTAGGAAATCTTCGGTATCGTCTTTAATGCGTCTCTCCCTCGCAGTCCGCTAAAAATACGTTTGTCTTTTCCGCTAGAAAATGTTTCTATTGGAAGCATATAAAGGTAAGATTGTCAGCAGAATGCGGTCGCCCGCTCCAGTTAAAACCGGGTTTCGAGTGGTTGAGTGTGCGCGTGTGCGTCTGCGGTGGGGGGAGGCCAAGGCAAGGAGACGGACCTGTGGTACTCTGTCCTAAACACACTCTTACTCAGCCACCCACCTACATGAAACCTCCTAAAGTATTTCAGTTTTTTTTGTAAAAAATTACCGAATAAAATGATTTCTTTCTTGAGTTGAGCTGTTCTTCTCTGTACACACACACGCGCGCACACACAGATACAATGCCAGTTTTACTTTTTCTAGGGTCTTGAGGCATTCTCCGTTATTTTTAAAGGCGAAGAAGAAGACACAGAGAAAGAGATAGGTAGAGAGAGAGAGAGAGAGAGAGTTCGCGGTCCACTCTGCGATACCGAGATAGCGGTTAAAGGTTGGGGTGGGAGTGGGGCGGGTGATAGGTGAATTCAGCCACCCCATTAATATATTTAACCTTCAGCCCTAGCCCTAGTTTAGCGCCTTTTTCTAGTCCAGAAAACTGACAATAACCGGATTTTACTGGATTCTCCATATCTGCCAGTTTTATAAAGATATCGTTCAGAGAGAAAGAGAGTGGGGTCGTGACACAGCTGCAGGGGTTCACAGCGTTCTCTAGTCAAACCCTGTCTAGATTCTCAAAACAATGACCTTCCTTCTAACACTAGATGCCCCTCAAATACACTCATAATATGATTCAAAATAGACTGTACCTTCATTCACAATTACTTGCACAGTACAGACTATTCTTCTGTTGCCTAATTCTAGCTGTTAAAAAAAGTATTCAGATTGTCTTAACACCCCATCCATTTCATATTCTACTTTCTTAAAAAACGTCTAGGCCCTAAAGCTAAAACATTTAGTAGTTCAATTAATTGATAAAATAAAAAAATGGATAGTCAGTTGAACAACTAAAATGAGATTTTTATCTGGCAGTTTTAGGTACAATAGTTAATCACATTCACAGTTTCTAATAAAAAGCTACTCAAACACCCCCCATCAGTCTATAATCTATATAAGGGTCACAGGGAGATTTTAATAAAGGCTTAACTATACCTGATCAATCCTTGAGTTATTAGTTTCCTTATAAAAGTTGACTCGAAAGCTAATTAAAATGAATAGTTTGACTTCTTTTATTTCGATTATACTAAAATTAGGTAACCACAATGGGTAGATATGGGTGACTGACATGTCTATGCTCTATAATCCAAAATTAAGATTCACAAAAAAATTTTTCAAGTGAATGGTAAACAGCGGGAGTAACTACAGACACAAAATGAGTATTTGATGACTCGCCATCTTTGTAGCGCTTATATACAGTAAAAATAAATTATCATTTAGTGTCATTATAAGATGGTCTTGAAAAAACTATAACTGTGATTAAAGGAGGAACTCTAAAGGGTTCACTTAATTTAACTAGCTCATATAGCACAATTAGGTTAGTTATTAGGCTGACTAAACTCATATCTATAGTTTGCCATTCAATTTTTTGTTTTGCTTTAAATGCTTGCCAAAAGCATCAAAATTGCAATTAAATTCTTTCTTTATCTTCACACACAATAGCAACTGAGTTAAGTAGTGTTCCATACCAAAGGTACAAAGCAAGAGCAACTATGTTTCTATAGAGCCTATACCATGCCTCGTCATCTTATAAGTACATTGACCTAATTTCTTAGAACTAAATAAAACTTAGCTGCCCAAAAGTTAACCCAACAAAACCTTGGATAGTATTCATGTGCACGCCATGTTTTGAAGCATAATCCTACTAGGTTCCTGATCAGATTTTATTAATAGTCTGATATTATTGAATTCTCCATAAGTTTCCACAAGTGAATCAAAAAGTACATTTCTACTCAGTCTTTGATTTGCTTCAGTTTTTAGGCCTAGCCAAAATCACTTTCCTAGAAGCTTTTTTGTTGGGCTTGAAAATATTTTAAACAATTGTGAACCCTAAAGTGCTAACTGGCTAGGCTTAGTCAATTAAGGAATTTATAGCCTTTGCATGTAGCTAGCAAATACCAAATATTAACTTGCTAACTATATACAATGCCCACCCACATTGCAGCCAAAGATTTGAATTATTTTTAAAGTAAAAATATAAGTGACTAAAAAATCAGGTGGACTTTTAAATTTTTTTAATCTAAGCCTTCAATAGCACAAAAATAATTTCAACTGGCTACCATTTGATAGAGAAAGTCTACAAACCTAGAATAAAGCAAAGCCAGCATTCAAATCAATATGCCTATAGCTCAAAAGTTATTTTGGATTCACCTGTGGCTTGCCATTTTCTAATGGCATGATAATAATATATTTATAAAATATGTAATGCCTTTCTAAACATTGCAATCAGATAGGCTTAGAAAATTAGATTAAGTTCTAATAATAAGTTTATCTTAAGAACAAAAAACAATAAATTTTGTAGGCCTACTTACTTAGCTGAGCTGAGAAAAGTTCTGTAATATGCACACAAATTTGTGCCCTCTTCATGTCACATTATGTGATTATTGTATAGCTGTTTCTTTCTGTAATTTCAATTGCCCTGCTATCATTTAAGAAAGCAAAATGTTTCGTTAAGCTATAGCGGGAGCCACTTCCTCGAAAAAAAAGTATTAGTTATAGCCTAGGCGTAGGCCTATAAGAATAAAGTTAAAGTCTAGATGCGATGTTTTTGTCTGTTAACACGTGACTTCACTGTACGACTTTATAATGATCATGTGAGCTGTGACAAATAATCGCGGCGATTAAAGTGAAACAAAAATTACACGAAGTTTTCTAGATTTTGCAAGGCCTAGGCCTACTATTACTAAGCCTTAGGGCACAGAAATAAATGTCTAATGATAGGCTAGTTGGCTATGGCTGCAAGGAAGAACTTGATATCACTTGCTTGTTACATGGGAAAAATAGACAACAAAGAAAGGTTAATCAACAAGAAAGAAAGTCTATGACGAGTCAACAATATTTTTGCTCACAAGTTGTTAATCTAGATTCACATTGAGTTATATGTTATTCATTCTGTTGAATAGCTGATAACTTTTTATAGATGCTTTTCGACTTCTAAATTGTTTTTTAAAATCGAATACTGACTTCTCATATGTTCACTGAAGGCACAAAGGATGAACTTGCTAGCAGAAAATAGCTGATTGACTCTGATTGACTTGTTGGGCCAGTGGCTATACAAAGACATGTAAGAAATAAAACAGTCTGCTTAGGTGTGAAGTGGTTGCATATAATGCACGCATCTTTTTATAAAACAGAAAAGCTTAAGCGCTTCAAGCCATGTGTGGCTTACTTCAGACATAATCCTAAGCAATATTGAATATTAGCTACTGTAGCTACACATAAACCTTTAATATACACAAGGTTATAGCTAATGACATCTAAATTCAGTAAATAGTCGCTTCCTAGTTAGCTGTGTGAGTTATCAGCCGGCAACACACTTTAAATAACTGTAGACAGAGGCTTGCTCCAATAGAGGAAGGAAATCGCACTGGGAACCAACAAGCGCGCGATTGGTCAGCAAACAGACAAGTCACGTAGGCCTACACGTTGTTCGGTGGAATAATTTTAAATTGAAAATTATGTCGCATCGCGAAAAACTCATTACTGGTGTATTTGCTGCTTGAATTCAATAACTAGCAGAAATACATATCACAGAGGCGGGCCATTTCACATTGGATTCTGTGCCCCAAAGCCGGTAGATGGGTGCGTCATTTGTTTTAAACGGTGGTGAGCGTGGAAAATTTTGCGGAATGTATTTTCTTTTGTTGCGTCCGTTACATTAATAAATGGCGTGACCTAGAGACATACGAGTAGAGCTTTTTAGTGCTACGAGATATACCTGAGGGTAAAATGCTTTTCGTGTCTTCATGAGACTTTTTTGAAGAAATGCTTGGTTGCATACTCTACATCTGTCTTGATAACAGGAAATTGATCTTGTTTGATGTTTCATTTTTTGAACCACCTTTACTTTCTTTCGCTGGAAACTAAATTTCATGATGAAAATATATGGTTTTCAGGAATTGTTTGTTATCTTAGTTTTGCTGCCAATTTCTCTTGTAAATTATAAATGAGTCGACACAGTTGTTTTTCTATGGACTTGATTTAACAATAAAAAATTACAGTTCTGCTTTCATTTCATGCAAAAGATGTGCACTTTTCAAATACTTTTGCTGAGAAATTCACTTTTTAGAGCATTTCAAATGTAGAAAACGAAAAGTGTAGTTTAATAATTCAGTCACCTGTCAGTTTTCTTTACAATATAGGTGCATTATAATGAGATTGATGCTAAGTAGGTTTGGAATGTTGGACTTCATACATTAAATATTTCAACTTCAAAGCCAAGTACCTAAGTGTAGAACAACTATTTGTTATTGGAGGATTACAATACAATACAATATATATACAATAAATACAATGGCCACCGGCCACAAGTGGTCAGGAAAGGGGGACATTGTCAAAAAGCACGCTTAGCTGCGCAGTCTCTGATGAAGGTAGCGCCATTGATCTGATCAGGCGCCCTGGCGTCTTCTGTCAGACAGTCGACGAACCTCCGGGTCCGCGCCTGCCCCCGCCGGAACGGGCCCTGCTGCGTGTACAGCAAGACCTCCTGCAGCGGCTCCGGGCAGTAGGACTCGGCGCGAATGACGTGGCCCGCCAGCTTCAGGCGGCGCTGTCGCAGGGTCACGCTGGGAGGGCTCAGCTTGGCCCGGTGGTAGAGAGCCTGGTTGGTGACGTGTTCGGCGTGACGGTACACGCTGAAGGCAGCGCGCAGCAGGCTGGAGTGCGCCGCGTCCAGCTGGCGCTCCAGCACATCCGTCATGGTCCAGGTCTCGGCGTTGTAGAAGAGCACCGTTTCCACCACCGCCTGGAACAGTCGGGTTCTCAGCTGGTCTGGCAGGGCGTCGCTTTGGAGCACGATGCGCACTGAGCGGAAAGCCGCCCACGCAAGCCCTCTGCGACGCCGCAGGTCCTCCTGGACGCTGGGCACGAGACCACCAAGGTACCGGAACTGCTCACATCGGGGGAGCGGTGCTGCCGTTGCGCTGTCCATGCTGGGAAGGCGGATGACCGCTGGCAGATCGGCTGGCACAGTCAGGACCTCCGTCTTCTTGGCGTTGATCTTAAGGCCAACCTTCGCAGCGGCAGCAGCTAGGCCGTCGAGGAGGCATTGAGCACCAGCAGCAGTGGATGCCAGCAGGGCGAGGTCATCAGCATATCCGAGGACTGCCAGCCGCTTCTCCGGGTGCCGGCTGCTCGTTCGCCTGCATAGGATGTAGCCGTCCGAGTTGTCCGGTAGTCCTGTCCGCAGCACCCAGTCCAATATGAGGATGAACAGGAAGGGGGCGAGGGTGTCTCCTTGCAGGACTCCGGATGAGGTGGTGAAGAAGTCGGAAAGGCCGTCAGGTGTGATCACAGCAGCGTGCGTGTCGTGGTAGAGCGCCATCACTGCTGCAATCAGTTTCTCTGGCACGTTGTAGGCTCGGAGAACTAGTGGAATCACGCCTCGAGCCACCGAGTCGAAAGCCTTCAGGAAGTCGATGAACAGACAGAAAAGGTCCGACTGGCGAATGCGCGATTCCTCGATAATTCTCCGGAGCGCCAGAATTTGCGTGACTGTACCACGTCGTGGCCGGAACCCATTCTGCTCGTACCGCAGGTAAGGGTCCAGCACTGGCTGCAAGCGCGACAGTAGCAGCTTGCTGTGCAGCTTGGCGGCACAGGACATCAGGGAGATGCCCCGATGTTCTTCAATCTTGTTGGTGCCCGGCTTCTTGGGGATTCCGACGATATGTGCTCGGGTCCACTCCGGAGGTGCGACGCCAGTATCGAGAACGTTGTTGATCACCCTGGCGATCTCCTGGGCGACCTCGCGCAGTCTGAGCACCTCGTTGGGAACTTCGTCGGGACCCGTTGCCTTGCCGCCTGGGATCTTCTTGTCGAGCTGACAAACATCGATTGCGGTCACATGGCCGGTACAGAAATGATGCGGAGGCGGCAGTGGCGTGTCAGGGGGCAGCGCCAGCACATTAGGGAGGGAGCGCAGGTGGTGGCGCATTCACTATGCTAGCGAAAAAGTCCCGCAGGCTGTTCTTGCGCTCATCCGGCGTGTCCCCAACCAGGTTGAGCGCCGTGCGTTGCTTCCTGCCAGTGAGGGTGTTGATGGCAGTCCACACGGTGCCGCTTTTCCTGTCCGGGGCGGCGGAGGTGACGGCGCGGATGGCCTCGCTCACGGCAGCCAGCTGCTGCTCTTTGTAGACAATGGCGAGGGCCTTTTCCGCCTCGTCTGTTGTGTGCCTGCTCCTCCTGAGTCGCTGCACTCGATCTTGGGCCTCTCTGATCGCTGGGTCGCTCATCCACACTGGTTGTGAGCGCTGCGGTGGACGCACGAGTGGTAGCGTGCTTTCCGCCGCGGTGTGGATTGCGGCGCATATGTCACCATACTGAGCGTTGTGGGTGTCGCCCAGCGCGGTGGAGAAGGCGCGAGAGAAGCGGTTCCTAGTTGCTGGGTTCCGCAGTGCTCTAAAGAAACGCCTCGGTCTTTTCTTCGGTGGTCGGTACAGGGGGTCACGGAGACGCAAGTCACAGAACAGCAACTTATGGTCTGATCCCACGGCCAGTGGTCTGACGGTGTCGCAATTCAATGCTCGGCGGCGTTCGCGAGTGCGCAGTAGCACGTGGTCTAACTGCGCTAGCCTGCAAGTCGCGTTACGGCCGGTTGCATTTCGCCTTCTCCGTTTACAGCCGGTAAAGGTCGCGAGCCGGCTGGCAGGTTTGCGGAAGGTGGTATTTGCAGACACCAGATCGTGCTGCTCTGTCAGACTCACCAGCGCATCAGTGTTTGGATTCTCGTGTGAAGTCACATAAGGGGCGCTAGCGGATCGACGCATCACCGCATTCAGATCGCCAAGCACCACCAGAGTGTCTCGCTGCGCGACGGTTTCCAGTTGAGCCGACAGGAGATCGTAGAACCTGCCAGCTTCTTCTGGGTGGGCAGCTGTCGGCGCGTACGCGCAGAAGAGGCGCGCGTTGCGGTTACGTAGGCGAATGTCAACCCGCATCAGTCGGGGGCTCAGGGGGAGACAGCGCACGCTTTGTCGCAGCCGAGGGTTTACAAGGGCACCGACCCCGCCACGTCCTTTCTTGTCCGCGGAGGTGTAGAACAGGGTCCAGCCGCCACCAAGGTCTTCCACTTGTGAGTCGGGATCGCTGACGATGGAATGCTCTTGCAACATCAGGATGTCCAAACACAGATCTTGGGCGAGTTGGGCAACCAATCCTCTTCGCCAGGTTGCCTTCAGAGTGCGGCAGTTGAAGGTTGCCAATCTAAGCGTGCAGTCTGGTACGGCTGGGGCCCGCTGACATTGGGCCTCATGGTCTCCGGCGCCACCCGGCAAATCCAAATCCTCAGTGGACGGGTTGGGCTGGCGGCGCATGTTGGATCCGCGCAGCCGGCCTCTGCGATTCCGTTCACGACGCCTCTCAATCCGACGCCGAACGCTCCGCTTGCCCCGTCTCACTTTGGTGCTGACTTTTGCAGCCGCAGCCGGGGGGCGCGGCTCACCGAGCCGACCGAGGAGAGCGCAGTCTGATGCAGGTGCTGCTGCTGCGTCACCAGGAGGCGTCAGCATTATACTTGCACGTCAGTGAAAATATAAGTGGCTCTAAGTGGCTATAAGTGGCTATAAGTGGAGGATTACTACAAGTCTAAAAGATATGAACAGTTAATACTGTACTAAGAATTCAAGCACTAGACCAACTCAAGTAGCACAGCACTTGAGCAAACGAGCTGCGTTGCGCAACGATTAACTTAACTAACCTGTCGAGCAACAATTAGGACAGTTTACTACATGTATATAGGGGTCAGTTATAAATGGCAACTGACTCCATAATGTTCAGTTGCTTGTCAAGTGCCTTGTTGCTTATACTCTCGTATAAAGACAGCGGTTGATTTTATTAAAAAGCAATTCTCACTTTAAGCAGTTGAATCTGCACTGGCTTTGTAAATTCACAAACTACTCAAAAATTCCCTCCCTGGCACTGCGATCCCATCTGAATCCCAACTGTGTCCCGTATGCCATCTGAATCCCAACTGTGTCCCGTATGCCATCTGAATCCCAACTGTGTCCCATATGCCATCTGAATCCCAACTGTGTCCCGTATGCCATCTGAATCCCAACTGTGTCCCGTGTGCCACCTGAATCCCAACTGTGTCCCGTATGCCACCTGAATCCCAACTGTGTCCCGTGTGCCACCTGAATCCCAACTGTGTCCCTTGTGCCACCTGAATCCCAACTGTGTCCCGTGTGCCACCTGAATCCCAACTGTGTCCCGTATCCCATCTGAATCCCAACTGTGTCCCATATGCTATCTGAATCCCAACTGTCTCCCATATGCTATCTGAATCCCAACTGTGTCCCGTATCCCATCTGAATCCCAACTGTGTCCCGAATCCCATCTGAATCCCAACTGTGTCCCGTATCCCATCTGAATCCCAACTGTGTCCCGTATCCCATCTGAATCCCAACTGTGTCCCATATGCTATCTGAATCCCAACTGTCTCCCATATGCTATCTGAATCCCAACTGTGTCCCGAATCCCATCTGAATCCCAACTGTGTCCCATATGCTTTCTGTATCCCAACTGGGTCCCGAATCCCATCTGAATCCCAACTGTGTCCCATATGCTTTCTGTATCCCAACTGGGTCCCATATGCCATCTGAATCCCAACTGTGTCCCATATGCTTTCTGAATCCCAACTGTGTCCCATATGCCATCTGAATCCCAACTGTGTCCCGTATGCCATCTGAATCCCAACTGTGTCCCGTATGCCATCTGAATCCCAACTGCATCCCGAATCCCATCTGAATCCCAACTGTGTCCCGTATGCCATCTGAATCCCAACTGCATCCCGAATCCCATCTGAATCCCAACTGTGTTCCGTATGCCATCTGAATCCCAACTGTGTCCCATATGCCATCTGAATCCCAACTGCGTCCCGAATCCCATCTGAATCCCAACTGTGTTGCGTATGCCATCTGAATCACAAATGTGTCCCGTATGCATCCCGTAAGCTTTAGTCGAGCTTAGGTACTGCTACAATAAACAATGAACTAGTGTATAGTCAGATAATATACCAGCGTATGATTATTAGTTAGTAGGCAACAGAATCAAAACTTTTTACTAGTTTAGGCTAGTGCTTTTTATATTTAGGTGCGTATATTCAAGCAAACTTATTATGAACGGAACTGAATGTATATAAAAAATGTACTAAACAAACTAGGACATTGTGAGAGTAGTGCAAGAAAACGGCAGCAGCCACAGCAACATAAAAAAGGAAAAAATGAATTGACAATATGAGCTGAAATGTAGTTGCTGCGGGGCTGTTACTAGCAGATCGATGGACGCCAGTAAAATTAATGGCTTTGTGGAAATCAAACGAAGCGACATTGAAAATCACAGAACGTTCGCTTATTGCTAAAGTAACTTGTGGTAATTAGAAGTTAAGCGAATTACTTCAAAAATGATTAATATCCACAAAATACACAGAATTGCCTACAATCCCACAGAGAATCGCCAACAATCCCTGAGAATCGCCCACAATCCCACAGAGAATCGCCCACAATCCCACAGAGAATCGCCAACAATCCCTGAGAATCGCCTACAATCACAGAGAATCGTCCACAATCCCACAGAGAATCGCCAACAATCCCTGAGAATCGCCCACAATCCCACAGAGAATCGCCAACAATCCCTGAGAATCGACTACAATCCCACAGAGAATCGCCAACAATCCCTGAGAATCGCCTACAATCCCTGAGAATCGCCTACAATCCCTGAGAATCGCCCACAATCCCACAGAGAATCGCCAACAATCCCTGAGAATCGCCTACAATCCCACAGAGAATCGCCAACAATCCCTGAGAATCGCCTACAATCCCTGAGAATCGCCTACAATCCCTGAGAATCGCCTACAATCCCTGAGAATCGCCCACAATCCCTGAGAATCGCCTACAATCCCTGAGAATCGCATACAATCCCTGAGAATCGCCTACAATCCCTGAAAATCGTCTACAATCTCTGAGAATCGCCTACAATCCCTGAGAATCGCCTACAATCCCTGAGAATCGCCTACAATCCCTGAGAATCGCCTACAATCCCTGAGAATCGCCTACAATCCCTGAAAATCGTCTACAATCCCTGAGAATCGCCTACAATCCCTGAGAATCGCCCACAATCCCTGAGAATCGCCTACAATCCCTGAGAATCGCCTACAATCCCTGAAAATCGCCTACAATCCCTGAAAATCGCCTACAATCCCTGAGAATCGCCCACAATCCCAGAGAATCGCCTACAATCCCTGAGAATCGCCCACAATCCCTGAGAATCGCCTACAATCCCTGAGAATCGCCTACAATCACAGAGAATCGCCCACAATCCCACAGAGAATCGCCAACAATCCCTGAGAATCGCCTACAATCACAGAGAATCGCCCACAATCCCACAGAGAATCGCCAACAATCCCTGAGAATCGCCCACAATCCCACAGAGAATCGCCAACAATCCCTGAGAATCGCCTACAATCCCACAGAGAATCGCCAACAATCCCTGAGAATCGCCTACAATCCCTGAGAATCGCCTACAATCCCTGAGAATCGCCTACAATCCCTGAGAATCGCACACAATCCCTGAGAATCGCCTACAATCCCTGAGAATCGCACACAATCCCTGAGAATCGCCTACAATCCCATGAGAATCGCCTACAATCCCTGAGAATCGCCCACAATCCCTGAGAATCGCCTACAATCCCTGAGAATCGCCTACAATCCCTGAGAATCGCCAACAATCCCTGAGAATCGTCTACAATCCCTGAGAATCGCCTACAATCCCTGAGAATCGCCTACAATCCCTGAGAATCGCCTACAATCCCTGAGAATCGCCTACAATCCCTGAAAATCGTCTACAATCCCTGAGAATCGCCTACAATCCCTGAGAATCGCCCACAATCCCTGAGAATCGCCTACAATCCCTGAGAATCGCCTACAATCCCTGAAAATCGCCTACAATCCCTGAGAATCGTCTACAATCCCTGAGAATCGCCCACAATCCCAGAGAATCGCCTACAATCCCTGAGAATCGCCCACAATCCCTGAGAATCGCCTACAATCCCTGAGAATCGCCTACAATCACAGAGAATCGCCCACAATCCCACAGAGAATCGCCAACAATCCCTGAGAATCGCCTACAATCACAGAGAATCGCCCACAATCCCACAGAGAATCGCCAACAATCCCTGAGAATCGCCCACAATCCCACAGAGAATCGCCAACAATCCCTGAGAATCGCCTACAATCCCACAGAGAATCGCCAACAATCCCTGAGAATCGCCTACAATCCCTGAGAATCGCCTACAATCCCTGAGAATCGCCTACAATCCCTGAGAATCGCACACAATCCCTGAGAATCGCCTACAATCCCTGAGAATCGCACACAATCCCTGAGAATCGCCTACAATCCCATGAGAATCGCCTACAATCCCTGAGAATCGCCCACAATCCCTGAGAATCGCCTACAATCCCTGAGAATCGCCTACAATCCCTGAGAATCGCCAACAATCCCTGAGAATCGTCTACAATCCCTGAGAATCGCCTACAATCCCTGAGAATCGCCTACAATCCCTGAGAATCGCCTACAATCCTACAGAGAATCGCCCATACCAAACAGTTAGTTTAATAATAATCAAGAAGATATTTCGCGGAAAGACTTGAAACTGTTGATAGTTAATTAAGAAGTGCCAAGCTCAAAAAACAATTATAAACAATTAAATAGCTCTTGTCGCTGCTGAATGATCAGCAAAGTTATTAATGCATAAGAGAAAAAATCTTATCTAGAGGGCTTTGAGTAAACAAAAATAGTAAAAAATTTGTAAAAAAATTATTAGAATTGGTGTCTAAAATCAAGCTTAAAACCAGATCTAGTTGGTAATAATGCGAGCGAAAAAATGATTTAACCGAATGCACTGAATAACAATGGCAGCAGGCACTCGTCTAAATAAAGAAAACCCACTTCACTAAAAAAATCAGGGGTGGTTGGCCAGTTGCCTGAAGAATCAGGGGTGGTTGGCAAGTTGCCTGAAGAATCAGGGGTGGTTGGCCAGTTGCCTGAAGAATCAGGGGTGGTTAGCCAGTTGCCTGAAGAATCAGGGGTGGTTGGCAAGTTGCCTGAAGAATCAGGGGTGGTTGGCCAGTTGCCTGAAGAATCGGGGTTGGTTGGCCAGTTGCCTGAAGAATCAGGGGTGGTTGGCCAGTTGCCTGAAGAATCAGGGGTGGTTGGCCAGTTGCCTGAAGAATCAGGGGTGGTTGGCCAGTTGCCTGAAGAATCGGGGTTGGTTGGCCAGTTGCCTGAAGAATCAGGGGTGGTTGGCCAGTTGCCTGAAGAATCAGGGGTGGTTGGCAAGTTGCCTGAAGAATCGGGGGTGATTGGCCAGTTGCCTGAAGAATTGGGGTTGGTTGGCCAGTTGCCTGAAGAATCAGGGGTGGTTGGCCAGTTGCCTGAAGAATCGGGGGTGGTTAGCCAGTTGCCTGAAGAATCAGGGGTGGTTGGCCAGTTGCCTGAAGAATCGGGGGTGGTTAGCCAGTTGCCTGAAGAATCAGGGGTGGTTGGCCAGTTGCCTGAAGAATCAGGGGTGGTTTGCATTGTGGTTGACGTCATTGAAAAATTATATCAGTTAATCATTCAGTTAAAGCTGCATCAATGAAAATAATTATCAATAGTGCTAAAAATTTTAAATGAAAAATGAATAGAGCGGAAATACGCCTCACAAAGGGTGATATTAGTCACTCCTAGGATACAATGAGAATTTGTCAGCTGTGAGTAAACTGCTTCTGGCTGGCACACTAATCTCGATCAACTCCCGATTCAGCCTTCGTCCTCGTAGAGTACGCTCATTGATTTGGCCTTTGTCTGATATTGCTGCTGCTGCTGCGGCAAATGGCCCACTGGAATTAAATAATTGCAGAAACGTACACTTGGCCATTGTTCGGTTGCACAATTGATTTGATAACTTTCCTCTCTCCACTCCTTTGATCCCAACTCTCTCCTCTCCTTTGATCCCAACTCTCTCCTCTCCTTTGATCCCAACTCTCTCCTCTCCTTTGATCCCAACTCTCTCCTCTCCTTTGATCCCAACTCTCTCCTCTCCTTTGATCCCAACTCTCTCCTCTCCTTTGATCCCATCTCTCTCCACTCCTTTGATCCCAACTCTCTCCACTCCTTTGATCCCAACTCTCTCCTCTCCTTTGATCCCATCTCTCTCCACTCCTTTGATCCCAACTCTCTCCTCTCCTTTGATCCCAACTCTCTCCTCTCCTTTGATCCCAACTCTCTCCTCTCCTTTGATCCCAACTCTCTCCTCTCCTTTGATCCCAACTCTCTCCTCTCCTTTGATCCCAACTCTCTCCGCTCCCATCTCTGGGTCTTATTCCATCCTTGAGTCCTATATCCAACTACTTCCTCTAAAAGAGGCCTCGTCTCACCCGACAGTCCGCTGTGGCCGCTGTGAGTTCTGGATCGGCCAGCCGTAGCGCTGGTCACTAGCGCCAGTTCGTGCAGCAGATTTTCAAATCGAAAAGCGGTTCGCACGTTTGGCAAATTCGTGTGCCGAATATCGTTGCCAAGGACGCCCTCCTGATTATAGGCCGGGCCCAGCCAGCGCTGCTTGACATCGTGAGGAAAGCCGGACATGAGCACAGAGTTGCGGGCCAGTTCGCACATATCCGTATTGCTGAGCTTCCAAACCTGAGCAGCTATTGAGTACTCCTCCATTAGCGGCTCTTTGGTGAAGTGGAACATCAGCGGATCGTCCGTGCTGAGGGTGACGCACAGGCCTTTGGCTAGGAAATCAGGAAGCGGACTGCGGCTGTACGGCAGGAACAGGCTGTTGTTGGATAGTGGCGACATTGCCATGGGCACCTGTGCCAGGTAGTACAGGTATTGCAGCACAGGAGCCTAGAAAAATCCCATTAGACTGAGTATTTAGGATACGATTGTGATCGATGATAGGATTAAAATCCTATTGTATTTCATGCACCCCAATACACGAATTAGCACTGCGACTCAGTACCAACTTGCCAGGCATAAAAAATTTATCAGCGTGTCACCCGAATGTGCTGGCATCATCTCCGTCTTCGGTGGTCACCAACCTTTATCTAGACGGAGCAGCTGGACCTTCAAGGGCTACAACAGGTGGAACTAGGCCACTATGGACACCCTGATGCGAATTTCTCCAATTTCACTGATCAAGCCTTAATATTAGGCACAGCTATGGCAAGGAAGGGGAAATGGTAGTCCTACTTTTAAGGATGGCAACCGCTAGAAGGCATTGTACATCTGATTCCCGGAGTAACCATCCTCATAAAAATTGAGGATCTGAGGATAAAAGTTAAGAATTCCGAAAACTGGAGGATAAATATATGGAAAGACTAGGATCCTAAGAGTTGATAATCTAGTCTAGCGACACTAAAACATCCTTAGTGTCGCAGCAGCAGCAGCAGCAGCAGCTGAAAAGTGCGCATCAGTGCACACGGAGAGGGAAGGGAAGTTGCTTTTGACACAAGGGGAGTTTGAAAAGGCGGGATCTAAAAAGAGATAGCGTGCTATGCAGAATTTGGAGAAGCTTTGGAGAGAGATGAGGATAGATTGGGAAGCAAATACTGCTTTTTTATTTCACGATTGTCTAGCATGGAGGCTGAAAGAGGTTACACGAATCCGTGACGGAACACTACTGCTGATTCAGAGATAATGCGACCCTAGATCTAAGCCCAAAAATTGCTCATGCCTGTGGCAGATTCAGTAAAATAGTTACTGCGAATGAAAGGAAAATGGGATAGCTGCTGGTGATTGGAAAGAGGGGATTCCTTCCCATAGACTGCGGGAGAGGGGATAACTGCAGATGGGCTGTGGGATAGGGGATAACTGCAGATGGGCTGTGGGAGAGGGGATAACTGCAGATGGGCTGCGGGAGAGGGGATAACTGCAGATGGGCTGTGGGATAGGGGATAACTGCAGATGGGCTGTGGGAGAGGGGATAACTGCAGATGGGCTGTAGGAGAGGGGATAACTGCAGATGGGCTGTGGGAGACGGGATAACTGCAGATGGGCTGTGGGATAACTACAGATGGATTATTGAATATAAGATACATACATATCTACATAAGGATTGAATATAAGATACATAATATCTACATAAGGATTAAGGACGAGGGATAATATGTGAAATTCCAGGTGAAGCCAATGAAGACTCCGACCACCTTTCTAAGCAGGAGTCCGTGGCTGATGTTCTCAGCCAGCAGGAAGGCAGTTGCCAGGTGGTGCACAGGGCCAGCTTCGCCGCAGTGGGGCCTGAGCAGTATTGGCTGAAGGCCGCGCTCCCTGCGCAGGGCGTTCAGTGGTAACAGGTTAGCGTACAGGTAGTACAGGTAATAGGCGTAGGGCGGATTGCGGTGACTGTCGGTCCAATCGGCTGGCTCCGGTGTGTCGTGATCGAATACAACTGATTCTGATTTCGATTCGTCATCAACGGAGTCCAGGGCCACTACCTGGTAATGAATTAGGCAGTATACTTTGGATTATCAAGGTTAGCAGACAGGTGGAAATAAGCAGATTGGTAGTTAATAATAATAATATTAATAATAATATTAATTGCAGGAGAGCAGCGGGCAATGGCACATCAATTAGTGACACTAGACCAGCAGCCAGCGAGGAGACAATTCTGCTCAATTCGCTGACTCCTGAGCACAAACTTACTCGGATATTGTACACACACGTACAGTATCACAATACTGTGATTTGAAGCTAGAAGGGATTTGAAGAGATACTCGGGATTTGAAGCTAGTTGGGAACATTGGGATTTGAAGCTACTTGGGAATATTGCGATTTCAAGCTAGTTGGGAATATTGGGATTTGAAGCTAGTTGGGAACATTGGGATTTGAAGCTACTTGGGAATATTGCGATTTCAAGCTAGTTGGGAATATTGGGATTTGAAGCTAGTTGGGAACATTGGGATTTGAAGCTACTTGGGAATATTGCGATTTCAAGCTAGTTGGGAATATTGGGATTTGAAGCTAGTTGGGAACATTGGGATTTGAAGCTAGTTGGGAATGTTGAGATTTGAAGCTACTTGGGAATATTGGGATTTGAAGCTAGTTGGGAATATTGGGATTTGAAGCTAGTTGGGAACATTGGGATTTGAAGCTAGTTGGGAATATTGGGATTTGAAGCTAGTTGGGAATATTGGGATTTGAAGCTAGTTGGGAACATTGGGATTTGAAGCTAGTTGGGAATATTGGGATTTGAAGCTAGTTGGGAATATTGGGATTTGAAGCTAGTTGGGAATATTGGGATTTGAAGCTAGTTGGGGAATAATGGGATTTCAAGCTAGTTGGGAATATTGGGATTTGAAGCAAGTTGGGGAATAATGGGATTTCAAGCTAGTTGGGAATATTGGGATTTGAAGCTACTTGGGAATATTGGGATTTGAAGCTACTTGGGAATATTGGGATTTGAAGCTAGTTGGGAATAATGGGATTTGAAGCTACTTGGGATTGTTGGGATTTGAAGCTAGTTAGGATTATTGGGATCTGCAGGCATCTCTTAGACAGATAGAAGACCTGTCTCGCACACACCGACTGCAGGAAGACAAACAGATGCGGATGTGAGGCTGGATCTATCGTAGCTTCAAACAATGGCTTGAACAGATTGTCCAAGAAGGTCTGGAAATTGTCCAGCTGCCCGTGCCGCCTGTAGACATCGAACAGTCGGGGAATCTGGATCATCCATTGGACATTGTCGCCGAAGTCGGTCAGGCCGTACTGCAGGGCCCAGCGGGCCAGGCGGTCCCACTCGTCCGGGGTTCTGCCATAGATAGACAGCCTGAGCTCAGCGTTCTGATAATGCGACTCATTCAGGTCTTGCATGACCTCGCGCAGAATCTCGGCAAAGAATCTGCCGCCAATATAATTATCAGTCTTCAGGAATACCTCGCGCAGGTGATTCCTGCCCAGAGGATTGTATTTGGAGTTGAATTTGTCGAATCTCTGGAAGGTGTGCCGATCGGCGTGAACGTCCAGCATGTCGATGTTCAGATCGTAGGCGGTGATTTTCATGGCCTCGAAGATCTCTTTCAGGGATAGAACCTGACCGTTGCGGTCCACGTACACCTGTAGGATGGGATCAGTAGAGGATTCAGCATTCTCTGATCCCATTTCTACCATCTTTTCTGCTCCCATTTCTACTATCTTCTCTGATCCCACTTCTACTGTCTTTTCTGATCCCACTTCTACTGTCTTTTCTGATCCCACTTCTACTGTCTTTTCTGATCCCACTTCTACTGTCTTTTCTGATCCCATTTCTACTATCTTCTCTGATCCCATTTCTACTGTTTTCTCTGATCCCATTTCTACTGTTTTCTCTGATCCCATTTCTACTATCCTCTGATCCCATTTCTACTATCCTCTGATCCCATTTCTACTATCCTCTGATCCCATTTCTACCATCTTTTCTGCTCCCATTTCTACTATCTTCTCGGATCCAATTTCTACTGTTTTCTCTGATCCCATTTCTACTGTTTTCTCTGATCCCATTTCTACTATCCTCTGATCCCATTTCTACTATCCTCTGATCCCATTTCTACTATCCTCTGATCCCATTTCTACTATCCTCTGATCCCATTTCTACTATCCTCTGATCCCATTTCTACTATCCTCTGATCCCATTTCTACTATCTTCTCGGATACAATTTCTACTGTCTTCTCTGATCCCAATTTCTACGATCTTTTCTAATCCCGATTTCTACTGTCTTCTCTGATCCTAATTTCTACTATCTTCTCGGATCCCATTTCTACTGTCTTTTCTGATCCCATTTCTACTGTCTTTTCTGATCCCATTTCTACTATCTTCTCGGATACAATTTCTACTGTCTTCTCTGATCCCAATTTCTACGATCTTTTCTAATCCCGATTTCTACTGTCTTCTCTGATCCTAATTTCTACTATCTTCTCGGATCCCATTTCTACTGTCTTTTCTGATCCCATTTCTACTGTCTTTTCTGATCCCATTTCTACTATCCTCTGATCCCATTTCTACTATCCTCTGATCCCATTTCTACTATCCTCTGATCCCATGTCTACTATCTTCTCTGATCCCATTTCTACTATCCTCTCGGATCCCATTTCTACTATCCTCTATGATCCCATCTACTATCCCCCCTTAATCGGAGCGACAAGCAACAAATACTAAACATGCTACTCATTTATAAATAGCACAGTAGCAAGTATAGCAAATCGAAGGCAAACAGAAAAAAGCAACTGACCTTCTCGTTCGGATGGTGCTTCAACGAGCGCTTAATGAATCGCAATAGGTGCTTCTGGTTCATAGCCGAAGCAGCGTGTATATGATTGTCTACCTTGCGTATGTTGTAGAAGTCCCTATGAGGCACCAGTTTCTGTTCGGCACTTTCAGACAGCTCATTTAGCAGGCTGTGCAGTTGGTATTTGGACTGCAGACAAGTCAGCCGCCTGAAGCAGTAGCTCTTCAACGGACCGTTGGATGTCAGCGCAATGAGAATCTTGTGCTCGGTGACAAATGCATCCTTGTCCGAGTATTGCAGCTTGGCGCAGAACTGGGCAGTGTCCTCAGCTAGGGAGGCTAGACGGAATACCCCGGCTTCAACTGATAGTCCGATTTGGAGTCGATTCTTTGGCAGATTGTTCAGACTGTACTCCGAATGCTGATGGTGGTGGTGGTGCTGCTGCTGCTGCTGCTTAGGCGGCTGTGACTCAGAGAGACTTGGTGCTGCTGCTGCTGCTTCCCCACCGACTTGACTTGAATTAGAAGTGCCTAAACTACGACTGAGGTATCTGCGGAGCAAGGTAAAGTAAGTTAGAGAGCTAGACACGAATTGAGTGAGTGAGTGAGTGAGTGAGTGAGTGAGTGAGTGAGTGAGTGAGTGAGTGAGTGAGTGAGTGAGTGAGTGAGTGAGTGGATGAATGAGTGAGTGAGTGAGTGAGTGAGTGAGTGAGTGAGTGAGTGAGTGAGTGAGTGAGTGAGTGAGTGAGTGAGTGAGTGAGTGGATGAATGAGTGAGTGAGTGAGTGAGTGAGTGAGTGAGTGAGTGAGTGAGTGAGTGAGTGAGTGAGTGAGTGAGTGAGTGAGTGAGTGAGTGAGTGAGTGAGTGAGTGAGTGGATGAATGAGTGAGTGAGTGAGTGAGTGAGTGAGTGAGTGAGTGAGTGAGTGAGTGAGTGAGTGAGTGAGTGAGTGAGTGGATGAATGAGTGAGTGAGTGAGTGAGTGAGTGAGTGAGTGAGTGAGTGAGTGAGTGAGTGAGTGAGTGAGTGAGTAAGTGGATGAATGAGTGAGTGAGTGAGTGAGTGAGTAAGTGAGTGAGTGGATGAATGAGTGAGTGAGTGAGTGAGTGAGTGAGTGAGTGAGTGAGTGAGTGAGTGAGTGAGTGAGTGAGTGGATGAATGAGTGAGTGAGTGAGTGAGTGAGGGAGTGAGTGAGTGAGTGAGTGAGTGAGTAAGTGGATGAATGAGTGAGTGAGTGAGTGAGTGAGTGAGTGAGTGAGTGAGTGGATGAATGAGTGAGTGAGTGAGTGAGTGAGTGAGTGAGTGAGTGAGTGAGTGAGTGAATGAGTGTGAGTGAGTCAGTCCGGTCCTCACCTAGCAGTGGTGGCGCAGAAGGCTTGGCCAGCCAGTCGCATGTACCTCTGCCTGAGGTGCATGGCCCACACCAGGTGGCAGCAGGCCTCGGAGACGTCATCGTCAGTTCCGGCGCTGCTAGCCAGATCCGAGTCGCCGGAAATGCTGACCCTCTGGAAGTTCACAGCGGCTGTGTGACTGTCGATCTCGTCCGAATTGACAGCGCCGGCGTTAGTCGAGACGGAGTACAGTCGACTGATTTCGGATGTGTCCGAGCTAGAAGGAGCGGCAGCAGCAGCAGCGGCAGCAGCAGCAGCGGCAGCAGCATCTATAGTAGCCTGTCTCTCAAGTCTATGCTGCCGACTTTCGATTCGTTGTATTGGAAATTTGGACACGTTGAAGTGTCCGGCGCCGCCACCGCCGCCCACACCAATGTCGACGCTGCCGATCGGTTCGTCGTTAATCATCGCGCTGGAGCCGTAGCCGACATCTTCCATGTCTTCGGCATGTATCGCCGACTCGGCAGCGGCTACGCGACGCATAATGGCAGCGCCCAAGGACTCCAGCGAGGCTGGCGGCTGCGGCGGAGAAGCCGGAGCTACAAACTGACTCAGCTGGTCGGCTGTCAAACCCGCTGACTGTCCCAAGTCGCAATCCTTGGCAGCATTAGCCCCACTATCATTGTCGTCTTCTTCCGTCAAACGCAGACGCTTTGGCGATGGCAGACTGTCTGACATGAGCAAGCTACAGCTTATTCCAATGTATCGATCGTGTGATTGACTTTTTGGTTTTATTGCTTGATCGGATTCTGGAAAAGTTTGATGTAGAAAGGAATAAGGATCCGCTAGATAAGGCTTGGGGGCTTGTCGCGCAATTTTTTACCATTAAAAATTCATAACAGATGAGATGAGAAAGTCATAGCAGATGTACACACCTGTGTGAGTGTGCGCCTGTATACAGTACCTGCGTGTATTTTAAGCAGCCAGCGGGATGGAGGGAATTACCTGTCGCTGGCTGCAAGTCTCTCTCCCGCAGTCCTTCAGTGACCCACTATCCTCTCTCCCCCAGTCCTTCAGTGACCCACTATCCTCTCTCCCGCAGTCCTTCAGTGACCCACTATCCTCTCTCACCCAGTCCTTTAGTGACCCACTATCCTCTCTCCCCCAGTCCTTTAGTGACCCACCATCCTCTCTCCCCCAGTCCTTCAGTGACCCACTATCCTCTCTCCCGCAGTCCTTTAGTGACCTACTAACCTCTCTCCCCCAGTCCTTTAGTGACCCACTATCCTCTCTCCCGCAGTCCTTTAGTGACCCACTATCCTCTCTCCCCCAGTCCTTCAGTGACCCACTATCCTCTCTCCCCCAGTCCTTCAGTGACCCACTATCCTCTCTCCCGCAGTCCTTTAGTGACCTACTATCCTCTCTCCCCCAGTCCTTCAGTGACCCACTATCCTCTCTCCCGCAGTCCTTTAGTGACCTACTATCCTCTCTCCCCCAGTCCTTTAGTGACCCACTATCCTCTCTCCCGCAGTCCCTTAGTGACCTACTAACCTCTCTCCCGCAGTCCTTCAGTGACCTACTATCCTCTCTCCCCCAGTCCTTTAGTGACCCACTATCCTCTCTCCCGCAGTCCTTCAGTGACCCACTATCCTCTCTCCCGCAGTCCTTTAGTGACCTACTATCCTCTCTCCCCCAGTCCTTCAGTGACCCACTATCCTCTCTCCCGCAGTCCTTTAGTGACCTACTAACCTCTCTCCCCCAGTCCTTCAGTGACCCACTATCCTCTCTCCCGCAGTCCTTTAGTGACCTACTATCCTCTCTCCCCCAGTCCTTTAGTGACCCACTATCCTCTCTCCCGCAGTCCCTTAGTGACCTACTAACCTCTCTCCCGCAGTCCTTCAGTGACCTACTATCCTCTCTCCCCCAGTCCTTTAGTGACCCACTATCCTCTCTCCCGCAGTCCTTCAGTGACCCACTATCCTCTCTCCCGCAGTCCTTTAGTGACCTACTATCCTCTCTCCCCCAGTCCTTCAGTGACCCACTATCCTCTCTCCCGCAGTCCTTTAGTGACCTACTAACCTCTCTCCCCCAGTCCTTTAGTGACCCACTATCCTCTCTCCCGCAGTCCTTTAGTGACCCACTATCCTCTCTCCCCCAGTCCTTCAGTGACCCACTATCCTCTCTCCCCCAGTCCTTCAGTGACCCACTATCCTCTCTCCCGCAGTCCTTTAGTGACCTACTATCCTCTCTCCCCCAGTCCTTCAGTGACCCACTATCCTCTCTCCCGCAGTCCTTTAGTGACCTACTATCCTCTCTCCCCCAGTCCTTTAGTGACCCACTATCCTCTCTCCCGCAGTCCCTTAGTGACCTACTAACCTCTCTCCCGCAGTCCTTCAGTGACCTACTATCCTCTCTCCCCCAGTCCTTTAGTGACCCACTATCCTCTCTCCCGCAGTCCTTCAGTGACCCACTATCCTCTCTCCCGCAGTCCTTTAGTGACCTACTATCCTCTCTCCCCCAGTCCTTTAGTGACCCACCATCCTCTCTCCCCCAGTCCTTCAGTGACCCACTATCCTCTCTCCCGCAGTCCTTCAGTGACCCACTATCCTCTCTCCCCCAGTCCTTTAGTGACCCACCATCCTCTCTCCCCCAGTCCTTCAGTGACCCACTATCCTCTCTCCCGCAGTCCTTTAGTGACCTACTAACCTCTCTCCCCCAGTCCTTTAGTGACCCACTATCCTCTCTCCCGCAGTCCTTTAGTGACCCACTATCCTCTCTCCCCCAGTCCTTCAGTGACCCACTATCCTCTCTCCCCCAGTCCTTCAGTGACCCACTATCCTCTCTCCCCCAGTCCTTCAGTGACCCACTATCCTCTCTCCCCCAGTCCTTCAGTGACCCACTATCCTCTCTCCCGCAGTCCTTTAGTGACCTACTATCCTCTCTCCCCCAGTCCTTCAGTGACCCACTATCCTCTCTCCCGCAGTCCTTTAGTGACCTACTATCCTCTCTCCCCCAGTCCTTTAGTGACCCACTATCCTCTCTCCCGCAGTCCCTTAGTGACCTACTAACCTCTCTCCCGCAGTCCTTCAGTGACCTACTATCCTCTCTCCCCCAGTCCTTTAGTGACCCACTATCCTCTCTCCCCCAGTCCTTTAGTGACCCACTATCCTCTCTCCCGCAGTCCCTTAGTGACCTACTAACCTCTCTCCCGCAGTCCTTCAGTGACCTACTATCCTCTCTCCCCCAGTCCTTTAGTGACCCACTATCCTCTCTCCCGCAGTCCTTCAGTGACCCACTATCCTCTCTCCCCCAGTCCTTCAGTGACCTACTATCCTCTCTCCCCCAGTCCTTTAGTGACCCACTATCCTCTCTCCCGCAGTCCTTTAGTGACCCACCATCCTCTCTCCCCCAGTCCTTCAGTGACCCACTATCCTCTCTCCCCCAGTCCTTTAGTAACCTACTATCCTCTCTCCTAATCCTTCAGTGACCTACTATCCTCTCACCCAATCCTTCAGTGATCTACTATCCTCTCTCCTAATCCTTCAGTGACCCACTATTTGAAAAATCCTGTCATAAAAACTGGGCAAACAATATAAAAACCTTCTGACAAAGAAGAGACGTCAAGACAGTTGAAGAGAATTTCTTCCAGACAAAAATCACAAGCTAGGCGTCAAGCAGTCTTATCTTTACCGGCAAATATTTTCTGTTTTTCAGTCTGAATTTGCACAGTAATATTTGCACATTAAACAGGTCCAATCAGGCAATCAACGTTTCACCGACAAAATTTAAGTGACAAACTCGAATTTATGAATTATAGATGCACTTTAAATTTTAATAATTAGAAAATGGCATATATGAGGACAATTTTCCCAATAAACTCGAGAGCTAGGGATAATTAAGCAAAGAAAAGCTGGGGAAAACTTGTTTTTTTGGGAGAAACAAGAATGACTCATTAATTCCGCATGCACTCAAGACATAGATAAAAATATAAAAATATTACTTTTATAAGAATTTGGAAACAATCAGTAACAGAACAAGTGATAAACCGACACCCCGCAAAATGACAGCGCACGCAATTACACCACTCCGTCTAATGAATAAAGGTATAGTGAGTAAGAGATAACAAATGTACCGGAAGATGACTATACCAAGAAGTAAAACAAAAGCGTCTTTTGATTGAATGTCGCTAAGATAGTTTCTAGAAGACTATAGGGCGCTTGTCTTCCATCGCTGACTCGAGTAAAACAAAACAGATCAAAAATCTTCAATGACACGATAAACAACACTTAACAGAGCTTAATTTAGTGAGGCAAACAGTAGCAGCAAAGCAAATTAATTAGTTCCGTTTCATTCTTAGAAACAATTGCAATAAGGAAAATTTTGCTTCTCTTTTTCAAAAGTAATCTCAAGTTTGAGTTGGTTCTGAGCTCTTTGGCACTAGTTTAATAATCGACCCAGTTGCTGGCTAATTAAACACCGAATCCGAAAATTGATTTGAAATAGAAAATCAACTAGCTAATAGTAATCATAGTAGTAATTAATTAATAAATACGAAAAACAAAAAAACAACCGGAGCTAGACAGAACAAGGGCTACAAATAAAAGAAGAAATTATTTGGTTTTGAATTTAGAATTCATAAAACAAAGAACGACAGATATAAAATAGAAGAACCGATTCTACTAATGGAATTGATGCGGCTGCTGGCGAAACTAAATGATTAAGCAGATGAATTTAATTATTATTACTAAAACAGCCAAAAAGTACCTAAAAGTACATTTTAAGTGTTTAATTTGTACTCAGAAATCGTTAATCCTACCATAGATTAAGCCAATAAATTTGCAATTCAACAAAGGCATAAATAATTTGAAAGAAATTGCTACCTTCGCTAACTATAAAATTATGATTTCTAAAAACTGGTTCAACTGTTCTACTTTTACGTGAAATTTTTATTATAAATGTAAAATATGATATTTAAGAAACCGCTCAATCAACAATTAAAAATCGTTTAATTACTAATTACTATTCTGCCAATTTCAGACAATTGAGTTAAACAAGCTTCATACTCAGCCGCCAATACCCAGTTTCTCTTCAACATCTCATCATTCGTCATCGTCGCGGAAGTCGCCGTAGCGCCAGATATTGCGTCGAGCCTTGAACGCCACAGCCTGCTTGGCGACGTAGCGGGAGTGCAGCTCGCCGCCCGCGCCGGAGCGAGAACCCGCTGGCGGGCGCTTCTCAAGAAACAGCAGGCCAGACTCGAGCAGCAGCTCAGCCAGATCCACTCCACTGGCCTTCTCAACTAGTTGCACGCCGGTAATACCGTCGGCTTCGTAAATCTTCTTAACGGTAGCTGGCTTATCGGCGGCTTTGTCTAGGAGCAGCTGGACAGCCTGTTGAATGTCCTCCTCCTCTGGCGGAGCCTGACAGAAAGCCAGCCGGCAGATCCTGGCTAGAGGAGCTTGAGCTCGAAGCGACTCAGGCAGTTGAGCAACGTCGGCAACGCTGGTTATGCTCTTCTCTAGGCCCAGATCGACTAGTTGAACAGTGCGACCGGATGAGTCGTTGCGCAGTACCCGAGCCCGATGCCAGACGCCTTCGAATCTGGCTGCGCACAGGTCGCCTTTGCGCGGCGTGTAGGCGCCAGGGACAGGCGGACGACGCTCGTCGAGTTCTTCGCGCAGAGCGGCGGTTAGGCGAGACCGACGCTCGGCGTCTGTGGCTAGCTGAACGCAGAAGGTCAGGTCCGGTCGAACCTGCAAGATTTTTTGTTGGGATTAATTATGTTCATCATGTATGCCATGATGAACATAATTAATTATACCCATACCCACTTCAGGTATGCCAGGTGATTTCACTGACCACTTCAGGTATGCCAGGTGATTTCACTGACCTACTTCAGGTATGCCAGGTGATTTCACTGACCTACTTCAGGTATGCCAGGTGATTTCACTGACCTACTTCAGGTATGCCAGGTGATTTCATTGACCTACTTCAGGTATTCCAGGTGATTTCACTGACCCACTTCAGGTATTCCAGGTGATTTCACTGACCCACTTCAGGTATGCCAGGTGATTTCACTAACCCACTTCAGGTATGCCAGGTGATTTCACTGACCCACTTCAGGTATTCCAGGTGATTTCACTGACCCACTTCAGGTATTCCAGGTGATTTCACTGACCTACTTCAGGTATGCCAGGTGTTTTCATTGACCCACTTCAGGTATGCCAGGTGATTTCATTGACCTACTTCAGGTATTCCAGGTGATTTCATTGACCTACTTCACTTATGCCAGGTGATTTCACTGACCCACTTCAGGTATTCCAGGTGATTTCACTGACCCACTTCAGGTATGCCAGGATTTCATTGATCTACTTCAGGTATGCCAGGTGTTTTCATGGACCTACTTCAGGTATTCCAGGTGATTTCACTGACCCACTTCAGGTATGCCAGGTGATTTCACTGGCCCACTTCAGGTATTCCAGGTGATTTAAACGACCTACTTCAGGTGATTTAAACGACCCACTTCAGGTATTTCAGGTGATTTAAACGACCCACTTCAGGTATTTCAGGTGATTTAAACGACCCACTTCAGGTATTTCAGGTGATTTAAACGACCTACTTCAGGCATTCCAGAAATCTCTCTAATCCTCACCTCAGTCACGGTGCAATCCACGGGTCCGCCGTCTTCTCCGGCGTTGTCCTTCCTGTGACTCGGTCCGGTAGCTCCGTCGGCAGACTCCGATCGGCCATTGTCCGTTGACGAAGGCGCGGCAGCGGCTGCTGCGGCGGCAACGCTCCAAACGTTGAGCTTGTCAGCTTTAGCTTTCTCTTCGGCTTTAGTTAGCGCCGGATAATAATCGGATTTCTCGGCAGTGAAGTGCACTTTACCGTAGCCGCGCTCAACAAGGGTGACGGCTACATTCTCGCCTTCAACAAACAGGTGGCCAATGAAATTTCCTCCGCGATCGCAGGCCTCAATCAGGACTTCAACTTCGCGCTGCAGGCAGAGCTCTTTAACAAATCGGCTGGCCTCTTCACCGAATGGATCTCCGGGCTCCTCGGTGCCATTCGGCAGTCGCCTAGGAGTTCTGGGACACTCCACCCCAGTCAGTAGCACGGTGATTAGGCAGGTGCTGCGCGGAACGTAGACACGGAATCGATTAGCTGAGGCGACGAATTCCACGAGGCCCTCCTGACGGCCAGAGCGTTGCAGCGACGGCAGGAACTGCTTGGCTCGCTTGGGATCGCCAGCCAGGTCGGAGATCTTGTGAGCCGGCGGCTCCTTCTTGCTGTGTACACCGACCGCCTGCCATTGGGTGCCGTTGGGGATCAGTTTCATACGGAAACTTATATTAACTGATTGCACCTGCCCAGATTGGGTCTTATGCACAACCGAAAGCCACAGACGCAGCCATCTGAAGGCTGCGTACGGCTGTTCAGTCCATGGACTGTGGAGATGCCACACCACCCACCCTTGAATAACCCAGCTAATGCTGGTACCCAATTAGAAAGACCAAATTAGAAAGACTAAATACACACATTACTGACTTGAACTGAACTGACGCAATGCAGAGTTAAGTGTCTTGCTAAAAGACACAAATTTTCCAGTGGAATCGGGAATCGAACCCCCGACCTTCAAATCGCGGATTTGAGCGCGGATACTTTTTCGAGATTAGTAAATAGAATATGACGCACCTTCTTCTGGGCCACAGCTTCGGCGGCCAGCAGGGCATCGTAGGCCGATGATCGGTTGACATCGTCGGCCCGATAGCGAACCACGTAAGCCAGGCCCTTCTGCACCAGAGCTTCGGCCACATTCACGTCGCCAACTAGCACTGTGGCGCCGACCTTCTCGGGAAATTCTGGCGACTTTGGTTGGATATAATCAACGCGAGCCGTGACCCGCTTACCAATTAGGCGCTTGCGCAGAAACTCACGGGCTTCGAACATGTAGGGAATGTCGTATAGCGGACGGGACACCCTGCGATGGTGTTATAAAAGTGCAAGCATTACAGTGGGACAATATAACAGACAAGACGCTATTATACACATGAAGATGATACCAGAAAAAATAGCCTGATTTAATTTTATCCCTAAAATAAGAACGGAGTAAAAGGGATAAAATTGCAGAGCACTAAAGAAAAGAGAAATTATTCGGCTCAGAGAGGGATAAAATCCCCGTTGGAAAACGAATGACAGGATCTTATCCATTCATATAAGGTTCTTCGGCACCATGGGTAATGGTCATTCTTACTGTAATTGTCATTACCCTGATAAGAGGATCTTAACCCCAAATAAATGTATATTATCCCCTGATAAGAGGATATTATTCCCTGATAAGAGGATCTTATCCCTGATAAGAGGATCTTATCCCCTGGCAAGAGGATCTTATCCCCTGGCAAGAGGATCTTATCCCCTGACAAGAGGATCTTATCCCCTGGCAAGAGGATCTTATCCCCTGACAAGAGGATCTTATCCCCTGGCAAGAGGATCTTATCCCCTGGCAAGAGGATCTTATCCCCTGGCAAGAGGATATTATCCCTGATAAGAGGATCTTATCCCTGATAAGAGGATTTTAACCCCCGATAAGAGGATCTTATCCCTGATAAGAGGATCTTATCCCTGATAAGAGGATCTTATCACTGATAAGAGGATTTTAACCCTGATAAGAGGATCTTATCCCTGATAAGAGGATCTTATCCCTGATAAGAGGATCTTATCCCTGATAAGAGGATCTTATCCCTGATAAGAGGATCTTATCCCTGATAAGAGGATCTTATCCCTGATAAGAGGATCTTATCCCTGATAAGAGGATCTTATCCCTGATAAGAGGATCTTATCCCTGATAAGAGGATCTTATCCCTGATAAGAGGATCTTATCCCTGATAAGAGGATCTTATCCCTGATAAGAGGATCTTATCCCTGATAAGAGGATCTTATCCCTGATAAGAGGATCTTATCCCTGATAAGAGGATCTTATCCCTGATAAGAGGATCTTATCCCTGATAAGAGGATCTTATCCCTGATAAGAGGATCTTATCCCTGATAAGAGGATCTTATCCCTGATAAGAGGATCTTATCCCTGATAAGAGGATCTTATCCCTGATAAGAGGATCTTATCCCTGATAAGAGGATCTTATCCCTGATAAGAGGATCTTATCCCTGATAAGAGGATCTTATCCCTGATAAGAGGATCTTATCCCTGATAAGAGGATCTTATCCCTGATAAGAGGATCTTATCCCTGATAAGAGGATCTTATCCCTGATAAGAGGATCTTATCCCTGATAAGAGGATCTTATCCCTGATAAGAGGATCTTATCCCGGATAAGAGGATCTTATCCCCTGACAAGAGGATATTATCCCCTGACAAGAGGATATTATCCCTGATAAAGGTGTACGAAATAAAGACAAACCTTGGTCTCTGTCCATCGGCATCCTGAGTGTTGATCCTTGGCGGCCTAATAGAAGCCAGGAACAGTTTAACAAACTCGCCATTGTCCTGGCGTTTCACCACCAAACTATCGCCATTGCCAACTTCAACAACCTTGCCGTCCAGTGAGTCGCTGGAAGCTAGTCCCTGTTCGGATTTGTTGTTGCCAACGACGCCGCCGCTGATCCCGCCGCTGGCAGTCTCCACGTAGTCCTGTTGAATGCGAACGTCATAGGTGAAAATTAGGCTTTAGATCATAATAATAATTACGACACTAGACCAGCAGCCAGCGAGGAGGCAATTCTGTCCATTCCGCTATCTCCTGAGCACACGCACACAGATACCGTACGCAAGCACACTCTCACACAGGTGTGTAAATCTGCCTGGACTTTCTCTTCGTCAGGGAGTGTACACCTTACTGTACACCTCGCTTAAGGGCGTAAATTGCATCCCAAATGAATGTGGCCTCGCCGCGGATTCGAGCTTAGGGACCTTGGTGTGAGAGGCAAACGCGTTAACCGACCCCCCGGCTTTAGACCATAGACTAAACACCACCCCGAAATCTTACCTTCCACAATCGCCGCCTAGCCTTCTTAGCATCCCGTTCCGCCTGACGCAGTTTGACAGCGGCTCCTGGCTGGCTAACCACTCCCATGCTCCAGTCCACACACCTGGCCAGGCCTTCCTGCACCAGGATCTCGGCAATGTTGCCATTGGTGTGCAGGACAGATCCGACAACACTCTGGCCTGAGACTGTCTCAAGCACTAAGCGGACATTGCGCTGAAGGAGCCGGGCTTCAACAAAGAATTTCGCTTCTTCAGCGTAGGGCTCGGCAATCTGCTGCTGCTGCTGTTGCTGCGGAGAGGCCAGCGTTGTCGTTTGAGCACCAGACTCGACAGCATCTCCATCGTCCAGCTGTTGCTGCTGCTGTGGCTGCTGCTGCTGCTGCTGCTGCTGCGGCTGCTTAAAAGTAGGCGACTTGACACCGCTAAGCATGAAAGAGACACTATAGTAAGCGTCGGGCAGGCTAATTAGCACCCGATAAGTGCACGCGTCTCTAACGTGCTCAATAACAGCCTGCAACGGGCGCTGCTTGTGCGAGTCGACAAACAGGCGAGGATTGTCAACCTTCCAGACCATATTGCGAACGTGATTGGACCCCATATCAGTCTGGCTCCATTTGCCTTTGCCTTCGGCTTTGGCCTGATCTTCCAAGGCGGCTAGCTGGTTCAGTTGGTCAGAGCCCGAAGGCCCGCCACCTGAGCGACGAACTTCGGCCAGACCTTCGCGGACCAGAGCCTCGTTCATGTTGACCCGCTCAGCTTCAGGCTCCACTCTGCAAATGGGATTTATTACAAGAACTATTTGTAATAATCATTATTTCCAGTTAAACGATTCCCTAATCAGCTGTTTGCAGGTGCTTTTTCCTACTCATTTCGCCCAGAACTCACCGATCATAGAGCACGCCATAGTACTTCTTGTTGCCAGTGCCGCCAACAACAGTTTCACAGGCGAACAGTACCTCCTTGCCAACTAGACGCCTTAGATATTCCCTAGCTTCGTAGGCCCACGGCTCATCTTTGGTGACTTCACCGGAGGCCAGACGACGGCCAAGTCGAGGCGCCTGGATGCTGGTTAGGCCGCAGTTCCACTCCTGGGGCGGACCACCGCGCGGTCGGTCTCTAATGATCAGAGAGTCTCCAGATTGGATCTGCAGCAATGGTTGATAGATGGATGGTTCATTTTGATGGAAATTCTATTCAAGCTACATAAAAATATGTGATCTATACTGTTGTAAGTTGATGAGAATTGCTTTGTCACAATAATAGTTTGGTTTGCTTCTAATTTGATTAAAAAACTGATATAGCCTAAAAGCTTAACTTTAGTCCAAATAAGCTTAAACTGTATATACTATTACTCTTTCTTCATAATGGAATGTAAAAATTCCTGAGTTCCTAGAGTGTCTATAGTGCCTTGTTAATTATCTACTGTATAACAAGCTGTTTACCACCAAAAAGTGTCAGTGACAAATGAATTCAATTCATTTTATATTAAATTTCTTCAATCAATTCATATTAAATAACTTCTATTCTAGTTTAATTTAATCACTCCAAATGTACTAGCTTTAACTTTCTAGTAAATATCAATTTCAGTAATGTTAGTTTCATTCCTTTCTTTTAAATAAACAAAATTTAAATTTTGTAGTAAAAATATAACAAATTTTTAATAAGATAATGTCATTAACAATAATGTTTTTTATTCTGTTCTTGTTGGTACAAAAAAATCACTGGTGCAACTAGAGGGATGAGGGGCAACCAAACTTTTCTACAGGAGCACCCAAAAAATAAGAAAAGATACCAAGTGTATATTTTACCAAAGGTGGCCATTTATTTAACCTTATCTGCCATATATCTAGAAGAATTCACCTTTTGGAAAATCTTAGTTGCGCTACTACAAAAATGTACAAAGAATTTGTTTTTATTTAATTGATAATAATAATAATAATTGATTACACCTGCCCTAGTCGGGTCAGATGTGCAGCCAACAGCACAGCCGCAGCTATTGCGCGGCACATCTGAAGGCTGCATACAGCTATTCAGTCCATGGACTGGGGGGACGCCATACCCACCTTCATTATCCCAGCTAATGCTAGTACCCATTTAACAGCTGGGTGAACTGAAGGAATGCAGAGTTAAGTGTCTTGCTAAAGGACACAAATTGTTTTAAGTGGAGACGGAGACGGGAATCGAACCTCCGACCTTTAAGTCGAGAGTCCGATGCCCTAACCACTAGGCTACAACCTCTTGTAGCCTCTTGTTTTTATTTGCAGTATTTGCATAAGAAATTAATATATGTACAATGCATACAAAAATAGAATAGGACAAACTTGTTTTTACAAAAAAAAGTTGATAAAATTACAAAAATGTAAAACTTGTTTAATTTGCTTTTTAGGACTATTTTTTATTATTCATCCAATATTGCTTTTATTTATTTACATTGCAATGACAAATTTTTATTAAAATTGAAAATATACAAAAAATCAGCTCACTTTAATTGTATTTTTTAGTTTTTAGTGCATTTTTTATAATAACAATATCAAGATAACCTTTCTTGATACTTTAAGTTGTTAAAGTATTAGATAAGTTAGACATTCAACTATTTTTTATTTGTGAAGTTTAGAACGGATTTTAAAAAATACTTGTACTTAAAAAAATAAATACTTAATACTTAATAAAGTACGCGCAATTATAAAGAAAATAACTTTCCAACAAGGTAATCACGTAAGTTTTTTACTTGCGCGTTGCGCGCAATAAAGGTCTTAGTATTCAGTTATGGTTAAAATATTACCTGCTTTACAGTGCCTCGTAGCTGCTGGTTCTGACTCGTGGCCGCCATTTGTCGTATGATTTCAGTTTCTTTCGGTTTACAATGCTTTCCACAATAAAATCAGCGCCAAATATACACAATTTCGGATAATTTTTGTATGCGAACTCTTAAATTTATGAACGTAAATTGCGCGCGTGTGCCAGCTGTGAATTCAGCCGAAATTAAAACACGAAGAGTATAATATGTAAAACAAATGCATAGTTAATGAAGACTGAGTATTGATAAATATATATTTGACTAGATTAAAAAGCTGCTAAAATATATATTACTTTCCTTGCTCTCAATTTTTTTGCGATGTAATAAGCTCGCGAAAAGTTAAAAAGTATAAACATATCGTTAAAGTGACGTTAAAGTATCGCAAAGTCACAGTAATTTTTCAAGGACCACTGGGAGTAAACTCCCCTAGAGTAATTTTTGTGTTTCGTATATAAATTTTATTCCGCTAACAGCCGTCAAGTTATACGAATTTTCGCAGTCGTTTGATCGTTCCTATATTTATATTTTATCATTGATATATTAAAACTGATGTACTTTCAATACTTTCAATAAAGTAGTGACAATCAGAAAATGTTATCGTTAATATTTGATTTTACGAGCAAAAGTAATGTATACTGACGTATTATTGGTTGTAAAAACTATAATATAGAAACTGAGCACAAATGTATGCTTTACACAATAGTAGTATATTATAAAATGAGATTAAATGGCTACTATAGTGAAATGGGAATTATTGTGAATAAAAAAATTAAATATTTCGAACTAACATAATACAGTTAAGGAACGGATAAAAGTCTAAATCCCATGCGACATCTGAGATCGATACATGCATCTGAGATTCGAATTATTAAATCACAATTTTGGTTACAATTCCTTGAATATTGCAGCGTAAATGTAAATATAAATGTAAATGTAACCTACCGAAATATTAACTGACACGGCGGTTTTCATGCTTCGATAAAAAATAAACTAATAAACACAACTATGTTGTGGGTCAAACTGACGCATTGTACGTCTAGTAGTGTCAGATGCTATGCAGCTTATAGGATCGACAATTTTATTTGCGTAATGCCCATTCAAATGAAATTTTCCGAGCTAGCTCATACTCCCACTCGTGCCACTTTCGTAAGTGGCACGAAAATGGCATCTCAAATGTAATGGTTCTGTACTTCTAGCTAGCAAGTTACAGCACACTTGGCACGAATGCATATTTACAGTTACCTGACGTAACTGTACGTCAGGTACAGTACGTCAGTACGTCAGGTACAGGGCTGTCGAGGATGCAGCATCCATTCTCCCAAGACGGAGGGCAAACCATCCCAAGGCGCTGTGGGACAACGATCCTGCAATCAGTCAAGCGCGACGACACGTGCAGAGCGTCACCGCCCTCCATGGCGATGATAGCGACCAGGCCAACACTGCCCGGGACCAGCTGCAAGTCATCTATGCCCAGCGAACCGAGGTGTTTGTTGAAGAGGCAGTGAGCGAGATCCAGCTAGCGACCGACAACTGCCGCCACAGCGCTGCTTGGCGGGCCATCAACCAGCTGACTGGCAGGAAGCCCAGGCCTAGCGCAGTTGTTGGCGCGGACTCCATCGAGCATCGCAAGACTCAGCTGGTCAACCACTACCGCGATGTGCTTAATGCTCCTGCACAAAATTTACTTCTTTTACCAATCCCAGACTTTGTCCCAGCAGAACCTAGCGTCTTCAACGTTGGCCCTATCACAACGAGCGAGGTTGGCCGGGCTCTGAGGACCATGCGTGCCGACGCCGCTGCTGGGGTGGATACGATTCCTCCCAGGGTCCTGAAGCTACCAGAGCTGACCCCCGCCATCACCGAGGTGCTGAACAAGCACTGCAGTCTTGGAGGCGACGCGGCCGCCTGCGCGCCCCCACAATGGCGCACCTCCAAGATCGTTTCCATCCCGAAGAAGGGGGCTTCTACAAGCCTGGACAACCAGCGTGGCATTGCGCTGGAATGTACCACGGCAAAGTTGCTGAATGCTGTGCTGCGCAACCGCCTCCTGCCAGGTCTCAACCCACTGCTGCTGAGTCTCCAGAGCGGTTTTCGGCCAGGCAGGTCCACCACTGAGCAGGTTGCAACCATCCGCTCAATCATTGAGGCCTGCAAGACCCGCCTGCGCTCCGTGTCGATTGTCTTCGTGGATTTCCGGAAGGCTTTTGACTCGGTGGCCAGGCTAGCGATTGCATGCTGTCCTACTACGGCGTCCCCCCTGCACTGGTGGCTGCGGTGATGGATCTGTACAGCGATTCCAGGGCATTTGTTCAGTCGAGCGACGGCCCCACTGATGAGTTCAGCACAAGCTCTGGCGTCCTTCAGGGCGACACGCTGGCTCCTCTGCTTTTCATCATGGTCGTGGACTACGTGCTGCGCCGGTCTCTCCATGATGACGACGGCTATGTGCTAGTCCCACGTCGAAGCTCCCGACACCCTGCAGTCCCGCTGCCGGCTCTTGCGTATGCCGACGACATCGCACTCCTCTGTCGCGATCCAGCTGCTGCCCAACGCGCTCTCATAAGACTCTGCGAGGAGGGCGCTCGGGTTGGACTGATGATCAACGCACTGAAGACAGAAGTGCTGCACGTGGGCACTGATACCGCCCCGGCACTAGATCTGCCCAACGGAGACGCCATCGCGGTGTGCGAGGACTTTCGGTACCTCGGCTCCCTGGTGATGAGTCCCGACTCCATCGTCTCCGACAGAAGGAATCAGGCCTGGCGTGCGGCGCACCTTCTCAGGAACGTCTTCAACTCTGCTGCAAGAGACAGCCTGAAGGTGCGCCTCTTCCGCGCTGCCGTTGAGCCTATCCTTCTGTACGGCATGGAAGCAGTGCCGATGACCGCCACGCGAGAGAAAACCCTGGACGCGCTATACAGGTCCCTGCTGCGCCACGCCCTGGGCGTGCACTACCCGGAGAGGCTGCCGTCCAGAGACCTGATGGTTCGCGCCGGCGTCCCAGCCCTGAGCGTCACCCTGCGCCGGCGCCGCCAGATGCTGCTGGGCCACTGTCTGAGGAGCCACGGTCGCGGCGAGCGAAACCCGCTTGCGCTGGTCCTCCTGCACCAACCGACCGAGCGGCTGCGCCGCGGCCAAGGAAGAACTGTGACGCTAATTACCACTCTGTTGGCTGACTTGCAGGCTATCGGACTTGATCCCCAGTCCGCCATGGCCTGCCCCTCCCGACTGTTCTGCGAGCGCGTGCGCGCAAAAGCTATCTAACTTTTTGCGTCTATATATATATATACCTGACGTAAGTAAAACAGATGCATGAAATTACCTGGTTTAAAATTTTGTCTGAGTACTTTAAAGGGGCTAAAAAGCGCAATTGGAAGCTCTGAGTTATAGGATGAAACAAATTACTCAAGAGCTATAATTAGCCCTATATAGAAGTTAGCGTCTTTTCCACCTGCTTTGTCTTCTGTGTTTAGTCTTGTGTAATGGATAAAAATAGCTAGATATACGAGTACTGTAAAAAACGAAACCTCAATAGCTTGCAAGCACTTTAGTGACAAATATACTCGTAATTGTTATTGTTTTTCTGAGTTGTCTGACTCATCGCGAGTATAAATTCCTGTGTCTATTTAAATTATACATTATGGCACAAAAATTTTTCGCGATAATTTAAGACTGAGGTGAGTGAAAAATATTTTACAAGCATCCTTCATCAAACACTGATTATCCCACATTCAGTCAGCCTTCTCCCACCTTCAGTCAGCCTTCTCCCATATTCAGCAAGCCTTTTGCCACCTTCAGTCAGCCTTCTGCCACATTCAGTCAGCCTTCTCCAACCTTCAGTCAGCCTTCTCCAACCTTCAGTCAGCCTTCTCCCACATTCAGTCAGCCTTTTGCCACCTTCAGTCAGCCTTCTGCCACATTCAGTCAGCCTTCTCCAACCTTCAGTCAGCCTTCTCCAACCTTCAGTCAGCCTTCTCCCACCTTCAGCCAGCCTTCTCCCACCTTCAGCCAGCCTTCTCCCACATTCAGTCAGCCTTCTCCCATATTCAGTCAGCCTTCTCCCACCTTCAGCCAGCCTTCTGCCACATTCAGTCAGCCTTCTCCCACCTTCAGCCAGCCATCTCCCACCTTCAGTCAGCCTTCTCCCACATTCAGTCAGCCTTCTCCCACCTTCAGCCAGCCTTCTCCCACATCAGTCAGCCTTCTGCCACCTTCAGTCAGACTTCTCCCACATTAAGTCAGCCTTCTGCCACCTTCAGTCAGACTTCTCCCACATTCAGTCAGCCTTCTGCCACATTCAGTCAGCCTTCTGCCACATTCAGTCAGCCTTCTGCCACATTCAGTCAGACTTCTCCCACATTAAGTCAGCCTTCTGCCACCTTCAGTCAGACTTCTCCCACATTCAGTCAGCCTTCTGCCACATTCAGTCAGCCTTCTCCCACATTCAGTCAGCCTTCTGCCACATTCAGTCAGCCTTCTCCCACATTCAGTCAGACTTCTCCCACATTCAGTCAGCCTTCTGCCACATTCAGTCAGCCTTCTCCCACCTTCAGTCAGACTTCTCCCACATTCAGTCAGCCTTCTGCCACATTAAGTCAGCCTTCTGCCACCTTCAGTCAGACTTCTCCCACATTCAGTCAGCCTTCTCCCACATTCAGTCAGCCTTCTCCCACATTCAGTCAGCCTTCTGCCACATTCAGTCAGCCTTCTCCCACATTCAGTCAGACTTCTCCCACATTCAGTCAGCCTTCTCCCACATTCAGTCAGCCTTCTCCCACATTCAGCCAGCCTTCTCCAACCTTCAGTCAGCCTTCTCCCACATTCAGTCAGCCTTCTCCAACCTTCAGTCAGCCTTCTCCCACATTCAGTCAGCCTTCTGCCACATTCAGTCAGCCTTCTCCAACCTTCAGTCAGCCTTCTCCAACCTTCAGTCAGCCTTCTCCCACATTCAGTCAGCCTTCTGCCACATTCAGTCAGCCTTCTGCCACATTCAGTCAGCCTTCTGCCACATTCAGTCAGCCTTCTGCCACCTTCAGTCAGACTTCTCCCACATTCAGTCAGCCTTCTCCCACCTTCAGTCAGACTTCTCCCACATTCAGTCAGCCTTCTGCCACATTCAGTCAGCCTTCTCCCACATTCAGTCAGCCTTCTGCCACATTCAGTCAGCCTTCTCCCACATTCAGTCAGCCTTCTGCCACATTCAGTCAGCCTTCTCCCACATTCAGTCAGACTTCTCCCACATTCAGTCAGCCTTCTCCCACATTCAGTCAGCCTTCTGCCACATTCAGTCAGCCTTCTCCCACATTCAGTCAGCCTTCTGCCACATTCAGTCAGCCTTCTCCCACATTCAGTCAGCCTTCTGCCACATTCAGTCAGCCTTCTCCCACATTCAGTCAGACTTCTCCCACATTCAGTCAGCCTTCTCCAACCTTCAGTCAGCCTTCTCCCACCTTCAGTCAGCCTTCTGCCACATTCAGTCAGCCTTCTCCCACATTCAGTCAGACTTCTCCCACATTCAGTCAGCCTTCTGCCACATTCAGTCAGCCTTCTCCCACATTCAGTCAGACTTCTCCCACATTCAGTCAGCCTTCTCCCACATTCAGTCAGCCTTCTCCCACATTCAGTCAGACTTCTCCCACATTCAGTCAGCCTTCTCCCACATTCAGTCAGCCTTCTCCCACATTCAGTCAGCCTTCTGCCACATTCAGTCAGCCTTCTCCCACATTCAGTCAGCCTTCTGCCAAATTCAGTCAGCCTTCTCCCACATTCAGTCAGACTTCTCCCACATTCAGTCAGCCTTCTCCCACATTCAGTCAGCCTTCTCCCATATTCAGCAAGCCTTCTCCAACCTTCAGTCAGCCTTCTCCAACCTTCAGTCAGCCTTCTCCAACCTTCAGCCAGCCTTCTCCCACATTCAGTCAGCCTTCTCCAACCTTCAGTCAGCCTTCTCCAACCTTCAGTCAGCCTTCTCCAACCTTCAGCCAGCCTTCTCCCACATTCAGTCAGCCTTCTGCCACCTTCAGTCAGACTTCTCCCACATTCAGTCAGCCTTCTCCCACATTCAGTCAGCCTTCTCCCACATTCAGTCAGCCTTCTCCCACATTCAGTCAGCCTTCTCCCATATTCAGCAAGCCTTTTGCCACCTTCAGTCAGACTTCTCCCACCTTCAGTCAGCCTTCTCCCACCTTCAGTCAGCCTTCTCCCACATTCAGTCAGCCTTCTCCCACATTCAGTCAGCCTTCTCCCATATTCAGCAAGCCTTTTGCCACCTTCAGTCAGACTTCTCCCACCTTCAGTCAGCCTTCTCCCACCTTCAGTCAGCCTTCTCCAACCTTCAGTCAGCCTTCTCCCACCTTCAGTCAGCCTTCTCCCACATTCAGTCAGCCTTCTCCCACATTCAGTCAGCCTTCTCCAACCTTCAGTCAGCCTTCTCCCACCTTCAGTCAGCCTTCTCCAACCTTCAGTCAGCCTTCTCCCACATTCAGTCAGCCTTCTCCCACATTCAGTCAGCCTTCTCCAACCTTCAGTCAGCCTTCTCCAACCTTCAGTCAGCCTTCTCCAACCTTCAGTCAGCCTTCTCCCACCTTCAGTCAGCCTTCTCCAACCTTCAGTCAGCCTTCTCCCACATTCAGTCAGCCTTCTCCCACCTTCAGTCAGCCTTCTCCCACCTTCAGTCAGCCTTCTCCAACCTTCAGTCAGCCTTCTCCAACCTTCAGTCAGCCTTCTCCCACATTCAGTCAGCCTTCTCCCACCTTCAGTCAGCCTTCTCCCACCTTCAGTCAGCCTTCTCCCACCTTCAGTCAGCCTTCTCCCACCTTCAGTCAGCCTTCTCCCACCTTCAGTCAGCCTTCTCCAACCTTCAGTCAGCCTTCTCCCACCTTCAGTCAGCCTTCTGCCACATTCAGCCAGCCTTCTCCCACCTTCAGTCAGCCTTCTCCAACCTTCAGCCAGCCTTCTCCCACATTCAGTCAGCCTTCTCCCACCTTCAGTCAGCCTTCTCCCACCTTCAGTCAGCCTTCTCCCACATTCAGCCAGCCTTCTCCAACCTTCAGTCAGCCTTCTCCCACATTCAGTCAGCCTTCTCCCACCTTCAGTCAGCCTTCTCCCACCTTCAGTCAGCCTTCTCCAACCTTCAGTCAGCCTTCTCCAACCTTCAGTCAGCCTTCTCCCACATTCAGTCAGCCTTCTCCAACCTTCAGCCAGCCTTCTCCCACCTTCAGTCAGCCTTCTCCCACCTTCAGTCAGCCTTCTCCCACCTTCAGTCAGCCTTCTCCCACCTTCAGTCAGCCTTCTCCCACCTTCAGTCAGCCTTCTCCAACCTTCAGCCAGCCTTCTCCCACATTCAGTCAGCCTTCTCCAACCTTCAGTCAGCCTTCTCCCACCTTCAGTCAGCCTTCTCCCACCTTCAGTCAGCCTTCTCCCACCTTCAGTCAGCCTTCTCCCACCTTCAGTCAGCCTTCTCCCACCTTCAGTCAGCCTTCTCCAACCTTCAGCCAGCCTTCTCCAACCTTCAGTCAGCCTTCTCCCACATTCAGTCAGCCTTCTCCCACCTTCAGTCAGCCTTCTCCCACCTTCAGTCAGCCTTCTCCCACCTTCAGTCAGCCTTCTCCAACCTTCAGTCAGCCTTCTCCCACATTCAGTCAGCCTTCTCCCACATTCAGTCAGCCTTCTCCCACATTCAGTCAGCCTTCTCCCACCTTCAGTCAGCCTTCTCCCACCTTCAGTCAGCCTTCTCCCACCTTCAGTCAGCCTTCTCCCACATTCAGTCAGCCTTCTCCCACATTCAGTCAGCCTTCTCCCACATTCAGTCAGCCTTCTCCCATATTCAGTCAGCCTTCTCCCACATTCAGTCAGCCTTCTCCCACATTCAGTCAGCCTTCTCCAACCTTCAGCCAGCCTTCTCCCACATTCAGCCAGCCTTCTCCCACATTCAGTCAGCCTTCTCCCATATTCAGCAAGCCAATTCTGCCACCTTCAGTCAGACTTCTCCCACATTCAGTCAGCCTTCTCCCACATTCAGTCAGCCTTCTCCCACATTCAGTCAGCCTTCTCCCATATTCAGTCAGCCTTCTCCCACATTCAGTCAGCCTTCTCCCACATTCAGTCAGCCTTCTCCAACCTTCAGCCAGCCTTCTCCCACATTCAGCCAGCCTTCTCCCACATTCAGTCAGCCTTCTCCCATATTCAGCAAGCCAATTCTGCCACCTTCAGTCAGACTTCTCCCACATTCAGTCAGCCTTCTCCCACATTCAGTCAGCCTTCTGCCACATTCAGTCAGCCTTCTCCCACATTCAGTCAGCCTTCTCCCACATTCAGTCAGCCTTCTCCCACCTTCAGCCAGCCTTCTCCCACCTTCAGTCAGCCTTCTCCCCTAAAAAATCCATCCAGAATCAGGTGATGGCGTCAGCATTGAGTTGTCACACCAGGCTGCATTCGGCAGCTATTTTGGTGCTGTTTTTGAGCTGTCATTGTACCGCAATGCCCATGCCTTTCGTTGATTTCTTCGAGAGCCAGCTGAAGACCGACTGTCCGATACTGGAACAGTTTGAAACTGAATTGTTCATGTGTCTAGATCGCATGCTACTGGCCAAAGCGATGAACATCGTAATCATAAAGAACATGACCTTGTCGTGTGCTTTCCACCAGCAGTCAGTCGTGCTGAGTATGTCGTTCAGAAACGAAGCCGAGATGATTAGCATTCTTTGCAATTACTCAGGGTATGACATTAAGCGACGCGCACCATTGAATCTAGAGATCCAGGCGCATGAGTACCGATTGATGGGAGATTCCAAGCCTTATCCAGTCCGGGGAGCTGGCGGCAGCGACTCTGATGCGGCAGTGCAGCTCCTGACGCAGAGCTCGGAGAATTTGGTGTACAGCCGGAACACGGATGGCTCATTTCCAAGGATGATACAATTCCGGCTAACAGACAAGACTCGTTATTTGAAAATCAACTTTGATTATGCGGGCCGGCTGCTGTGCAACATGACAATGAGCCTGTCCCGCCGAGAACCAATCAGAACCGAGTGCGGTTATTCGCGGATGCTAAAGACACTTGTCGGTTTGGAATGATACATTCTGAAACGATATTTTCGATGAACAGTCGACTCATATAGAAAGACTCATTTTTTTCTGTATCGCTGAAAATATTCAACCAATCGCCATGCATATCCAGAGCACGAGCATATATTAATATCGTTATATCGTTATAAAACTCGTTATATTAATATATGAGCTCACATGTTCTGCACTTTCTATTTGAATCATTCACAATACAGTAAGATCAATACAGTACTTAAAAGTTACGAGCGACTTCAGTGCAAACAATTTATTCGGGTTCTTGAATAGTTTTGTTAAAACATTCAAACTTTACACATGAGATTATTATCATAAGTGCATGCAGAAATTAAACCAAAACACAGGTAAGTTTCCTACAAGCTATACAAAAATGGTTTCTAAAACATGCAGTCTGCTTTATGGTCTCGACTTTCCAGTCAAAAAACTGAAAAATTGACTGGTTCTAAAAATACCAAGATAAGTAACGGGACTCCATCGTGAAACTCAAAGTGAATGACACGACTAGAACTATTCTAGCTTAGCGTCAAGCTTGCAGGCCTGAAATAAGGATAAAAATGTAATTAAAAACATAATATTTTTGTGTCTGATAGAAAATAAATACACTAGGCTATCCATCAACAACGAGCTGCTGGTCATGATTTTTTGTCATGCAGTTTCTGCTTTGATTATCGTCATTGAAGTGTCGACACTGACGCGATGCTGATGCTGAGGTGCTTCGGTGAGCTCTTTTTTGCTTCATTTTCGGCCCCTTGGACGCCGACGTTCTTCGGGGCAATGCGTTGCTGCGAACTGGTCGCCCGCGCTTTGCTTCTCCCAAACGAAGCGATGTCGAAGGCCAATTCAAGGAGCTCGCACAAGGTCAGCAAGGACATGCCCAGGTAGATGCCCATAATGCCGCCAACGTCAGAGATGAAGCTCTGCAGATCGTAGTCGATGGAGAAGCTCAGCCGATCGCACAGAACCCGGTGAGGCTTGAAGTGAATCTTCAGCATGTTGCTGCGAATGTAGGACGCCACGATGGACTCGTTTCCGCTCACCAGCAGGTCCAGCACCGGCACGCTCAGGTTCCGGGCCCTGGCCAGCTGCCAGGCCTTCTTGATGGAGCTGTTAATGAAGGGAGCCGTGGAGCTCGGGGTGGGCCAGTCCGAGCTGGAGATGCTCACACTGTACTCCAGCGTGCTGCAAGGCCGCCTACTCTCGCAGGCGGCTTTTGTGAGCCGGTCGAATCGACTGCTTTTCATCTCCAGAGAGGCGTCGCGGAAGAAAATGAAGAATGTCGGGTCGCCTGTCAGGTTCATGACGAATCTCTTGCCTCTGAGCGGCCACGGTAGCGGGCCGATGATGCCAGACATGTTGACAAGCTCCTGCGTCTGCCTATGGAACTCGTAGTAAAAGCAGTAGGAGTAGCTGTACGCGTGGTTGTAGGGCGTCTCGTCGTACGGGTTGACGTATTGAACGTCCGGTGTGTCGCTGAGGCAGCTAAACTGTCCTTCCTTGTACACCTGCTGCATCATGCCGATTTCAACCGTGTGAAACTTTCCCGGGCCGAGAGAGAACGAGCTGACAAAGTCGGTCGGATACTCGCCCGGAGGTGTCAGGAACACTTTCACCCCGGCCTGCCTATCTGGCCCATTGTAGTCTGCAACATTGAGCGACCAATCCGACACTGGAATCTGAACCTGCCTGGCGTACACCATTTTCTCAATGTTATTTCCACTCGAGGCTAGACCAGGAAATGCCGAGTCTGTGACCAGTGTGACAACCAGGCCAGCTGAAGAGCCTGTTTGAATAATTCTTTTCTGCCAAGTGCTGTTTAGAGTCCACTTCAGACAGCGCAGGTACATTGGATGGTAGAAGCTTTCAGCAACAATGGGCTGGTACTCCGGCATGCCGTAGTCGGTGTTGTAAGTGACGTCACTCGTAATCACATTCTGCTCGTTTCTGTGGGCCAGCGCGTCAACCATCAGGCGATAGGACAGCGACTGCGGATAGGCCAGCGAGAAGCCGATCTCGCCAGCGAGCAGCATGCTGGCATAGCCGGACATTGCCAGCTCGCGTCGCATTGTGGCCTGCGACACATTCAGCTGAGCATTGATGGCGGCTGCCGATTGAGCGTCGATAGTGGCTGCATAGCTACCGGAAATGGGATTCTCATAGCAGGCGTACACATCCGGAAACTGGAAGTTCAAGCTGTTGCCCTCGAATGTGCTGGTGACCTGGCGGGCCTGCAGCTTCACTCCAAACTGGTAAAGTCCCCTGAGGAAGAGGCCCATCATCAGCAGAAATATCAGCAGCCAGGCGAGCCGCACCGTCAGCGGCTTGCTGGTGACCATCCTCGGCAGTCCGTGCGATGTTGAGGACTCCATGGCGCTCTTGAGTTGCAGCATTCTTTTGCAGTCTGTCTATTTCCCAGAGTGCTCTGATAGTGTTCTCAGCAAAAATCTCAGGCGAGGGTCTAGTCACTTCTTTTAGTCTCTCACGTTTGTTACAGCATTTAATATGTGCGATGACCACTCAGGTAGATTGGCTGGAGTCTCCACCCCAACCCCAGACTGACCAACGGTGCTCCGCTGTTAACAACAAAGCCCTGCAGCCGGCAACAGAAGCTGCGGACTTTCTCTCAGCACTGAAGCCAGCCAGACCCAGTTAAGCCCGCTTTTTCCCGCCTCCTGCACAGCCCCTTCATAGACTTGACTTTGCGTGGCTATTGTGTAAACTGGAACAACCCAAATCACTCGTTGGGGTATTGGCTACTGGGATTCATTATGCAGCCCCAATCGCCGACACTCCGAAGCCACTGCTGACTGGCAGTTTGCTAAAGCTGTGGGTGAAATAAATTTCTGAATGCCAAACTGGGCGCGGAGAATTTTCTAGACCCGTATATTTTGATTTCCTCGAGCACCTTTGTCTACAGTTTCTGCTTAGTGACTGACCCCACTAGGCTAGCTAGTGGCAAAATCAATCACCGTTGTCATGGCGACGCATTGGGAATTGCTAGCTTTGGTTTCATTGTTTGCTTTAAATCCCTTTCCACCGCATGATTGTTCAATCGACCAAGCCGCGACAGGCCTCTAAAACATTATTTTGATTGGCACAGAAGGCTAAAAATACTTAGCTAGCTGGAACTGATGCCGTTTGAGAGCCTGTAAAATGGAAAAGCACTTCGCATAATTAATCAATAACAAGAATTCTCGCTCAAACTGGTCATCAGAGGGACGGCGAGACCCTTTTTGTTTATTTGGGAACAAGAAGGCTGACTTTGATATTTGATTGTGTTTATTGGCAGTCACTTTTTAATGGAGTGATAGGTTATGGATTATGGTGGACAGGTGGATGGTGGATAGGTAATGGAGTATGGTGGATTGGTAATGGATTATGGTGGATTGGTAATGGATTATAGTGGATTGGTAATGGATTATGATGGATTGGTAATGGAGCATGGTGGATTGGTAATTGATTATGGTGGATCGGTAATGGATTATGGTGGATCGGTAATGGATTATGGTGGATTGGTAATGGATTATAGTGGATTGGTAATGGATTATGGTGGATAGGTAATGGATTATGGTGGATTGGTAATGGATTATAGTGGATTGGTAATGGAGCATGTTGGATAGGTAATGGATTATGGTGGATTGGCAATGGATTATAGTGGATTGGTAATGGATTATGATGGATTGGTAATGGAGCATGGTGGATTGGTAATGGATTATGGTGGATTGGTAATGGATTATAGTGGATTGGTAATGGATTATGGTGGATTGGTAATGGAGCATGTTGGATAGGTAATGGATTATGGTGGATCGGTAATGGATTATAGTGGATTGGTAATGGATTATAGTGGATTGGTAATGGATTATGGTGGATTGGTAATGGAGCATGTTGGATAGGTAATGGATTATGGTGGATTGGTAATGGATTATAGTGGATTGGTAATGGATTATGGTGGATTGGTAATGGAGCATGTTGGATAGGTAATGGATTATGGTGGATTGGTAATTGTGAGAGATACAATTCAGACTACTGACAACAGTAGAAAAGCAAAGACTTGGCTGCAAAACTCTCACATAACACTAAAAAGTATCGCCATAAAAATGGCAAGGTTAAAAGAGACTTCTGTGCACACTGAGAGTGGTGGGAGAGGACGGCGTGTGGCTATGGCTGACTGACGAAGGCAAACAAGCCAGAAACCAGTCTCGGTCTGCCAGCGCGAGGTTCGTTCCCCACTTTTAGTGTGTTACAATAATGGATTATGGTGGATCGGTACTGGAGCATGGTGGATTGGTAATGGTGTCTTGTCTGAGTTATAATATTCTGATCCAACCAGAATTCAGAAATGCGGCATGCAAACAGGTGAAGATTGTTGAATTCCTCCTGAATTTCATGATGCCAAGTGCAACAAATACGGATGTGAATACTGGCAGGCTCAATGGTCTCAGCAAACATTTCTACTAGGGACTCGTTGAGAATTGTCGCTTAAAAGTACTGGGCTGAGTAGTCGCTCTCCACTAGACTCAAGAAGACTGACTTGGTACCTGCCCGGTGTCTTGTCCTGCAGTCAGACAGCAAACACAAAGATTGTTCGACAAACACTCGTAAAAAGCTTCTGCAACTACAAGCAACAAGACCAGTTGCAGTCAAATATGCTGTATTTCCCTTTCACCAAGTAGTGAGAACTCCTTCAGACAAAAATGCTGCAGGTAAAGCAGTGCCTCGAGTCCACGTCTTCGCACGCCTTGCCGAGGCTGGTAAGCCACAGGCCTCTGATTGTAAGGCTTGCCTGGCTGCTGCTGTTCTTGTTAATGCTTTCCCTGTTCTTAAAGGGGCTAGTTGAGTTCGCGGTGAAGCTGCAGACACGCCAGGTTACTTCGTCATTGGAAGCGAACAAGATCGATTTTACATTTCCGGACATTTACGCATGCTCTGAGAGCGCCATTTCAAGCAGCTACGCCGCCAACGCTGATCCCACGGCTGCTGGTAGAATGAACGCTGGACTCAACTCGGCTAATCTGCATTTGCAGCAGAATCTAGACAGGGTTGGACTTGTTGACAGCTTCGCCAGACGCGATTTCAGCTTCATGATTCTGCACACTCTGCAGTACAGACTACTTGTGGACACTCTCGCTCAAAGGATTGAGCAGGGCGTCATTGAGGCCAGCATTCTCAGCAAGGATGAGACTGGGCTGCCTCGTCTCAACCTCAAAGCCAGCCTGGCAGCCTTCTACCACCCTGTGTATCTGCGCTGCTACAAGTGGAGCCAAGCCGGGGTCGACCCCCGCGTCCTCCTGCAGCCTGGCGACTCGGGTCTGGTTTTAACACTGAATTCGGACAGCGAGTACCCGCCAGCGACCAGCAGCTTAGTGAAATCGCTCGTCTACATCAACGACATTCAGATTCCTGTCTCCGACTGGTCGTTTTCACCTCAGGACATCAGGAGCTCGGATCGGTGCTCAGGATTCCGAGTGTTCCTCACTCCACCAGGCGAATACCCGTCTGAGTTCGTGCCGTCCTTTTCCCTCAGTCCGGGAAAATTTCACACTGTCAATATCGACCTGACTCAGTATGAGAGCAGCGAAAGCGACTTCGGATGCTTGAAACAGCCGCACAACGTTAAATTCTTGAACCCGTATGACGAAACGCCTTACGAGCATTCATACAGTTATTCCTACTGCTACTACTATGAGTACCACAAGCGAATTCAGCAGGTCATGAACATGTCAGGCATTGTAAGTCCTCTGCCGTGGCCTCTGAGAGGCTATAGGTTCGGGTTCAACCTGTCCATTGAACAAAACGTTTTCATTGCGCAAAACGATCCTTCATTAATCAAGCCCCTGCTGCAGCTCAGCAACACGGTTCAAGCGGTGTGCATCTCAAGCAGGCCCTGCTCTGTGCTGGAGTACAGTGCCAGTATCTCGAGCACAGACTGGCCGACAAGGAGCTCACTTCCCACATTCCTCAACAGCTCGGTGAGGAGAGCGAGAATGCTGGCAATGTCCAAGAACCTGAGTGTACCTGCTCTTGACTTTCTCGAGTCAGCAAATCAATCAGTTGCTGAGCAATACGTGCAAAGAAACATGCTAAAAGTGTTCTTCAAGCCTAGAAGAGCACTTTGCGATCGCGTGAAATTTTCGATCGACTACCGAATTCAGAGCTTCATCTCTGACGTTGGCGGAATCATGGGCATCTACCTGGGCATGTCACTGCTCACACTGTGCGAGCTGTTTGAGTTGATCTTTTACCTGTCAGTGGAACTCAGAGGCAGGCTTCGACGAGTTCATGAGCAGGCAGAGCCGTCTCCTGAGTCAAACGAAAATGCAATTCGCCAGCAAAAGATGGTCTCAGCAACTCGACAGAATTCAAACAAATGCATTGTGGAAGACTTTGAGGAGAACTAGCTATTTACCTTCGTGTCAATCAGCAGTTGGTCAGTGAATCTGGTGTCTGGATAGCGACTGCTTGCAGCTGATGCAGGCTTTTAAAACAACCGAGCTGTCCGTTTTAGACACTGAAATGACACCAAGCTAACACCTCGTAGAAAGTTGTGTGAACACATAAACGAAACTTCTTTTGTTTATTTTTCACTGAAAGTTTCAGCCCACAGTTATTTTTTTAATTGTTCTCGTATGAAGCATTGAAACTTCACTTTGATTTGGAACAGCGTTATATTCCCAACATCCCCTAACTGACTGCTAGCAAAGAACTCTAGCTTGTGTTGTGAAATCATCTGCAAAAAGTTATATCACCTACTGATAGTGGTATCAACTGATTTAAATATAAGCGCTGCAGAAATGGAGCATCATTTGGTGACACTGTGTCACGCAGCCAGCGAGGAGGCATTTCTGCCCACTTCGCTGACTCCTGAGCACACACGCACACAGATACCGTACGCACACGCTCACATAGGTGTGTACATCTGCTCCGACTTTCTCATCGTCAGGCAGTGTACACTCTCACACTGTGCCTTGGAGGTTGGCCCTAAAGTGCGCATATTGCACGACAAGCCCCCAAGCCTTCTCTCCGCTGCTGCGCCCCAAATGAATGTGCCTCGAGGAATCGAGCTCAGGGACCTTGGTGCGAGTGGCAAATGAGTTAGATCGCTCTGCCACTCACCGTAAACTTAGCCCCACTAACAATTTCATTCACTCGAGTATGAAATACCCGTTGACGGAAGCCTTAGCACTGGGCTGCCTAAGCATTGGTATAGGGTTTTTTAGACCCACTACACTACCGTGTCGTTATACAACAGCGGCCTTGGCAGTGTCCGTGAGAAAGACAGTTAATTCCCTGATCGCCCCCCACCCAGTCCATGGACTTCGTGTAGATGTACATGAACTGCATGTACAAACGCAGTCTTTAGTGGCACTGGCTTTTTATCTGCAATGGCCCAACTTGATTTGTGTAACTTCTGTTCTATATTTTCCAATTTCCAATATTCCAATCTAGATTTGCCTCGTGCAACTCCGTCATTTATAATAGTGCTTAGTGGCTGGCTTAGACTTGTTAGACGAAGTGAAATTCAAGAAAAATGTAAAGAAATATAAATGAAAGGAGATTTGCGAGGCAGAGAGACTGAGCAATGGAGAGATTTCGCAAGGCCATGTGTGCATTAGAACCGATTGCATTGGTGCATGCAGCAGCCGCTGGATCTATACTCTGCTGTGGCGTGTTTGTCTGTGTACCCAGGGTCGCAGCCTGCAGAGCGACTGATAGAGTGAGAGTGAACTCTAAGTCCATATAACTAGTAGCTTGTTGCTGGGGGAAGGCTGCATAACTGCTGCGCATTGCACCCTGCGCGAGTTGATTTCGTCTCAAGTCTATTTTTTGTTGTTTCCCAAGGCAACCACCATCAGCATTATGGTGTTTATCACGGTTAGACATGGAGGTAAGATTTTGTTTTTTAAGCCCATAAATCCCCAATCAAACTCCCAAATCCCCGATGGCACTCCCAAATTCCCAATGGCACTCCCAAATCCCCAATTTCAATCCCAAATCTCCAATGACAATCCCAAATCCCCAATTTCAATCCCAAATCTCCAATGGCAACCTCAAATCCCAAATTGCAATCCTGACAAATCCCCAATCGCGCTCCTAAATCCCCAATGGCAATCCTGAGAAATCCCCAATGGCAATCCCAAATCCCCAATGGCAATCCCAAATCCCAAAATGGCAATCCCAAATCCCAAATGGCAATCCCAAATCCCCAATCGCAATCCTGACAAATCCCCAATGGCAATCCTGACAAATCCCAAATGGCAATCCCAAATCCCCAATCGCAATCCTGACAAATCCCCAGTGGCGATCCCAAATCCCCAATGGCAATCCTGACAAATCCCAAATGGCAATCCCAAATCCCCAATCGCAATCCTGACAAATCCCCAGTGGCGATCCCAAATCCCCAATGGCAATCCTGACAAATCCCAAATGGCAATCCCAAATCCCCAATCGCAATCCTGACAAATCCCCAGTGGCGATCCCAAATCCCCAATGGCAATCCTGACAAATCCCAAATGGCAATCCCAAATCCCCAATCGCAATCCTGACAAATCCCCAATGGCAATCCTGACAAATCCCCAATGGCAATCCTGACAAATCCCCAGTGGCGATCCCAAATCCCCAATGGCAATCCCGAATCCCCAATGGCAATCCTGACAAATCCCGAATAGCAATCCGAAATCCCGAATGGCAATCCCAAATCCCCAATGGCAATCCCGAATCCCCAATGGCAATCCTGACAAATCCCGAATAGCAATCCGAAATCCCGAATGGCAATCCCGAATAATCCCTAGTGGCAATCCGAAATCCCGAATGGCAATCCCGAATCCCTAGTGGCAATCCTGACAAATCCCGAATAGCAATCCTGAATCCCGAATGGCAATCCCAAATCCCCAATATGGCGCTACAAAATTTGCGGTGGCGCCCCAGCCCGATTTCCCGATAGCAGCGACCTCCAACAAACTGAAAAATCCTGGCTGGTTCGTAAATACTTAGTCATGCTCGTATTCTCATAAATGAGTCACCACTTGTTAAACGAGTGGCATCTATACTAAATCTGAAACAATGTGCCATCCAACGAAGAGACACTTTTCAACCAGGACTGCGGAAGCGCGGCTCTGTTGAGAGCGATTCGAGACAAATGCTGCGAGATCGGATCAAACGGTGCGTTACCCAATAGATTTTTACAGCTTTATGAGACCTGAAATTCACAAAGACAATATGACTCTTAATTTCCACGTACTTTCTTTCAACTTACGTCCGAACCGAGATTTCAAGCGAACAATTTTTTTCAGCAATCATCGATTTATCCGACAAGGACGGAAATGTAAAAGATCTGAGAAAATATCCACACATGACGGCAAAGGAGGTGCTGTCGGATCGAGAGGACTGCGTGCTACTTAAAGTAGGAGGTGAGCACTTTTTCTAAGCATATTTCACTTCGAAATTTAACTTTATCTTTAACAGCAGCATCTACGCTGAGTACTGTCCATGGACCTAAATGCCACCAATCTCACCCGAATTTAGTACTTGGTAAATGAGCTGATGCTGGTACTCCATGATTTTACCGAATCAAGGATGAGGCATTCTAATTGTCTTGCTCAATGACAGATTTAGTTTCCCACGGCTGAGATTCGAATTCTGGACCTTCTCGGTTTCGGTGCCAAAAGCTCTGGGTTGAAATTATTATATCAAATTTTAAAATGTGCATGAGAGCTCAATTAATATTTTACTTGTAGAAAATAAAAAAGGAAAAGTGGTTTTCACGCCTTTGCTGGACAATGAGGAGATCATCACGAAGGCCTTTCTAGGTAATTGGATCGATAAAAAACCCTTTGAATAAACTGAAATCTGAGCTCTGAGCATTATTGAACTAACTAATTGCCATTGTAATAGTGAGCTGATTGTAAACTCTACAATCTTAATTGCATGTGTTGACGGGCAGAGAAATTGGCCAAAGGATCCAAGCGAGAGTCGAATAAGGGCCAGAAAACGGCCGGAAGAGGATCCGGTGGCCCCAGCAGTGGCGGCAGTGCAAGCGCCGCTTCGGCATCACAACAAGTTTCTGGTAGCAAGAAAGCTGGCGCACCGCAGACGCATGGAGCCCACAAGCGACGCTAAATTGCACACTGCACTGTGTCATCTTCGATCAATTCCTCTTAATTCAGCTCGAGCAAGTTTACAATAGTCTCCCCAAAAAGTGCACATTTGAAAACGATATTATGCACGAGTACAATTATTCACTTAAACTACTGTAGTGTCGTACAGTGTAACAAAATTCGCAATCTAAAACGGCCCTTTTAAGGGACGCCAACAGTATAATGATGTGTATGGTGGCGTGAAATCTGCAACTGAATGATTGAAGAGTACTGATTTTAACTGAAAAACTCAATGATCTTGATTTCACTTAGATAAAAATAAATGGTTACGCCAAGAACCTTTTAAAGGGACACTTAATCAACTGAATGAAGCTGTATTTTACGCGCAAGCAAAACCTCTCCGTGCACTAGCTTGTTTAACTTATTCTTATAACATGCAAGTAAAAGACATATTTTACATATGTTTTTACTAAACCACGTAACAGAAACTAATAATATTGTAAACAATTCAATCATATAACTATTCTTCTGCAAATACGTAAGATTTTGAAAAAGAAACTTAGAATTCAGATTTCTACGACTTGTCTTTAAAAGTGGCTTATTGGATTACAGCTCAATAAAAACAAAGATTTATTAAAATTTGCACACATGTTTATCTGTAAATGCGACTGTCACTTCAGCCTTTTTTAATTTCAAAACTGAATGTTCTTTTTGTTAGTGCCAGTTGTTCAAAAGAATTTGGCATCAGTAACCACGTGTGTGTGTATTTACGATGGTCATTTAGTCCACAAGCTAAGATTATTGGTGTGAATTTTTTCTTTTATATAGACCTAACCTTATTAAAACCTCATTGTTTCTATTGCATCATCGCCTGTTATATTGTAACTTCATACTAAGGTAGCTTAATTTCTGGGCAATTACTGATTTTTACTATTCACATTTCAGAAATAAACATATTGAAAGTGGAAACTTTTTGTGCGAATTTGGTCCCATGAGCATTTGCTTTTTCGTCTATGGTTTTATATCACAGTTTCGCAATTCTTAAAGTGCTGTTTGTATATATACATTTGTTATTAAATTTCCATTTAATAACTTGTAAACGGATTGGACATTGGTATAGTCTACCTTATAAGCTTCTTAACAATACAATAGGAACTATATAGTAAATTGGAAACTAGAATACAAATTAAAATAATTTTGACAAATATAATGAATAAATGATTCATTGAGCTCTTAGCACTTTTATTTCACATGTTTCATGATTTTTGCAGTTCTATTCAAGTTAGGCCTAAAATGATCAGCAATGTATACTTTAAATAAGGTTTTAAATAAAAAATATCAATTTTAATCTCCAATCAACAGCTCATTTTTTGCAAATAATTTTTGATATTTGGAATGAATTCTAATGCAAGTTATATTGTAGAAAGCTAAAAAAACCTTATGTGTTTCATCAATTTGGTGCTTCTATCAACTTTGTTTTTATTTATAAGTTGCATACCTTCATTTCAACGTATTAATTTGAGGACAAAATATATATTTCCACCATTTTGAGTATGTCTTAACTTAATGTTAGGCCTACATAAAATTTGTATAATACAATATATAGATTTAAACATTTCTATATTTGTCTTCTTATTAAAAATTCAGCAAGGCCTAGTTTAAGTAAGTGAATACTGAGTGTTCTGATTGCTTTAAATATTAAATATATAAAGTATATACATTCCATTAAATTATGAAAAAATACTTGCTTAAGATTTTATATTTTGTTATCTAGAGGTGTCAACAAGAAATATCAGTGGGCAGAGAATGAAATGACTAAAGGGACACAAGTATCATTAACAAGTATTATTCACTAATTTACATGCTGGGTGCAGTGTTGTGTTGTGTAGCATTAGCATACAGAATTCAAGCTGAGTGTGATATTTCCAGAGTTGGGTGCATTAAACTATTTAAGTAACCATTCACCTTTGGAATTACCTTCTTTACAGATGCTTCTAGACCTGTTCGGAGAAATCTGTTGGAATTGCAATTTACCATCCTACAAATCCTGCTCAATTCATGCAGGCGGCCTTTATCTGTCAGTATGTTCTGTTGAATCGCCGAATGTGTCAGGAGTTTGTTTCGTGTGCAGCTCAAACTGCCTCGCCATCGCAATCCAACACACAGCTGGCGATAGGACGTACCTGAGCAGTGTGGATGACTGCGCAGTGACTGACAAGAATGTGTTGCTTGTGATACATGAGAAAATCTACTGCACTTCAATGCAGACTGTAGTGGCTGCAATCAGAGACAAGTCTGATCATTTAGTTCTTCACCGAGTTCAGTTTGAGTGCTCGTCGGATGAGCTTCAGTTGGGCTCTTTGAATTTCCGAGCTGTTGGCGCCACACTTGGCGACATTTTTGCGGTTAAAACTGACGGCTGTCTTTGCAAGCTGGGCGCCTCGATCGATTGTGCCAGTTTCTCCATCGAGTACATCGCCTGCGAGTCTCCTGTCAGACAGCTCGCTTGCGGCAACGATCACTGCGTTGTTCTGCTCGACAATGGCCGGGTGTGCTCAATGGGCATCGGGTCTCGGGGCCAACTGGGGCATGGCGACTTGGCCGACCTGACAACTCCAAAGCAACTGGAGTCTTTAAGTACACTGTCTGTCATGTCGGTGTCTGCTGGCGGATGGCACAGCGCTTTCCTGACTAGTACAGGCGACCTGTATCTTTGCGGCTGGAACGAGTCGATGCAGTTGGGAATCAGTGACCTGTCTGTGTGGTCCGAGCCCGAGCCGCTTGACCTGCCTCCGCTAATAGACAACAATGGCATGGCCGACGAGGCAATATCCGGCGTCTCATGCGGCATGCGGCACACGGTGTTGTGGACTGAGAGAAACACAATCTTCTGCCTCGGCGGCACCACAGAACCGTTAATAGACAAGCGAAAACTGCCCCTTGATGAAAGCTTCAGTAGAGTGGCCTGCGGACACAAGTCTAGCCTTTATCATGGTCGGGAAAAGATTGTGTGCAAATCTTACGATTTCGCCTTTTCTGTCGCAGTTTCTTAATTTATTCGTTGTTCTTTCTTAGTGATTTGAAATATAGACATTATGCAAACCAGGCATCATGCTCAATTTAGTTCTTATTGCAATCCGAAGCATAACAGCTTTTTTGTATGCATATAAGTCGCTTCATATTTCTTCTCTTATTGTTTTCAATGCTATTAAATATATTAATTAGTACAGTGTGTGCATTGCGATTGTAGTGCATATATTTCCAAGCACATCATTAACCATCATAGCTGATTAAAAGCACTCAACATTTTAGTCGCACTCAGAGCGTCGGACTCACGACATAAATGTCAGGTGGTTCAATTCTCGACTCCAGATTAATGGAACCGCTTGTGCCCAATTTAGCACGGCCTTGATTGTACATTGCTTCAGTTCGTCTAGCTGTTAAATGAGACACAACATTAGTTGGGGTAATCGGGAGTGGCGGCCCTTACATTCTCACATTACGTCCAAACAAGACAAAACAAACATCAATCCTGCAGCTAACCCAAAATGGAAATAGTTTCCAGGCTGCACACAGCGTAGAGAAAGAGTTCGGGGTGTCGACAACAGGCTGCGGTAGTCCCGAGGAAGTTGTGGAAACCTGCTATTCAGACGCTGCAGCAAGTCATTCACAGATGATGTCAGATTTTGTGACAGTGCCCATGAACGCAGAATGCACGGAACATTTTTAACATTTAACATTTATTGCTATTGACTTATAAAAATGCACTTAGCCCAGTTCAGCCAAAAATTCTATTGTTTCTTAATTTTTTGATGGATTTAAAAAAAACTGGCAGAATTACTCAAAACGAGCTCCTTAACATTTTAGATTTCGTATCTGTAAAAGCTCATCTTGCTATAATAATAACCTAAAGAGCCGCGCCAGATAACTGAGCCAGATCACATGCGCTAAGTTGATGTTGCTCTAAGTTTCATTTCCTTGTTTTTGCTACTGAATTGTCTCGAATTGTGGAAGAGAATTATAATATTTTTAATTTTGTAGTTTAACCTCGTTACTTTCCGTCTACTTAATTGGGAATCGAGTTCACGCACCAATTTAACATAATACAGAGTTCATAATTTATTTTTTTATTGAGAATGTGTAGTGTATTTCTTCCGATATGCTTTGATGTCATTTTGTTTTTAATTTTTATTATTGAGGTTCTGATATTATTATTTTAGCTAGTCTTGGTATTATCATTTTAGTTTTCATCAATTCAACTGATTAGTTGCAAAAAGTTAATTGTCCTTATGATAGAATTACAACCAGTCTCTATAAAATGTATTCATTTAGTGTACTTTTTTAATATAATTTTTTAGGTTAGGCGTACCAAAAAGAGTTTCAGTCAATACTTTACTATGGCCACATAGTAAAGTACTACCAAATATTAATTGATTTAAAATCGAGACCTCAGTTTTATATAAATGCCTTACTATATAAAGATCAGATTATATTAGAGTAGACTATAGATTAAATCTTAGCACTGTCAGCTGTTTGAATTTCAGCCCTTAATGCCCTAAGGTTGTAGTTAAAAGAATATTTCAGCTTTATAGAATAGGTATATAGTCTATCATGTTTTTTGTGATTTACCAAAGCTTTATTGATTTTTTTGCTAGTAGGCCTAACTTTACTCTTAGTCTTGGCTCTTGGCCTAAAATTGAGGCTTTTAAAGGATGAAATAAGGCCTAGAAAATACATTTGTCATAAGTGTGAAAACGAGATATTCTAGACTAGATATGTTAGCCTTGTCAAATTCATTATTTAACTTGATGACTAACATATCTAGTGTCTGGCACTTTTGCTTGATGTCATGGCACACTCACTAGGTCAGGATGAAAGAACTTGACTCACCATGCACTTACATAAAACAGCCAGTGCAATCCAAAGCAAGGATATCTAGAAAGCATGTAATCCTATCTTTCTATTCTTTTATTGTCATAAAACAAAAAATTAATCTTTTTAAGACTTAGTAGCTGAATAGTTTTTAAGGAGCTACCGTATAAACAATTGCTCTTTGTTTAGTTTAACTTAAAATTTTATTTCAAGTTTCTTTTCATTGCTATTAGCAGTAGCTTTCTTTGACACCTTTGTCTAACTTAGTTTGTGAGTTTAAAGTGTCAAGCTTCAGTGTTATTTACGTATTTACTTTTTGTTTTTTTGTATAGATGCTTATAGTATTAGTGATTCTAAGGGATTGGCTAAACATTTATAAGCTTCATTGTATAGAAAAACATGTCACAAATAAAAATGCTTAAGAAAAAATCTTTTGCATTTTATGAAATCAAGCAGTTTTTAATGGATAGTACAAACTTTAGTAGCTTTATTTTAACTTGAGTATTTAGTTCACTTATAATGTACAGCTCTGATGATCTAATGAAAGCATATCTATGATTAAAAAATGCAATTGCAGAAGCACAGGTTCAGTAGTTATCATGGACAGCAGTGAAATAAGTTTCACTAGTGACATGGCTAGTGTGGCTGTTCAAACAATACCAACTCGCAAGACTGATCAGAGCTCACTGGAACTGGCCAACCCTGCCATGGATCACATGTTCAAAGAGTTGGAGGCCAATGTAATGGCATCTTTAATTGGCATTGAAGAGATGAATCGACAGCTGAAGGCAGACAAAGAAAGGCAAGAACGCGAACGAGAGACTGAGTTTGTGCCAAAACCTTTAAAAGGTGATGGCAGCAAAGCTATGGGCGATGCTCTTGATCAGGTGAGTATATGTCGATTCAAAGCATCAATTAATTAGCTTCTGTCTAATAAATCAAAGTCCGCCTGTCAATCGATCGCCTGTCATCCAGTCAAGACAGTCCCAATCAATCACCTGTCATTCAGTCAAGACAGTCCCAATCAATCACCTGTCATTCAGTCAAGACAGTCCCAATCAATCACCTGTCATTCAGTCAAGACAGTCCCAATCAATCATCTGTCATTCAGTCAAGACAGTCCCAATCAATCACCTGTCATTCAGTCAAGACAGTCCCAATCAATCACCTGTCATTCAGTCAAGACAGTCCCAATCAATCACCTATCATTCAGTCAAGACAGTCCAGACATTCCCATCTAATTCCACAGCTACAGCGGAGCCTTCTGAGTCGGTTCTCATCTGCGCGCGGCATCGCCGGACCAGCCGTCCCAGCTGCGGCCATCTCGGCTTGGCTGTCCAGCTGCAGTAGTCGCGCCGCCGTTCAGCAGCTTGGCCGGCGGTCTCGCGTGGAAGTTTCTGATTGGCTGGCAGATTTACTGCTGGGACAGGCGAGTGACTCGGCTCGCGTGCAATTCCGCTTGCACTGGGGTGACGAATTGGATTCTTTGCGGCTGGCTTGTCGACAAGCTCTTTTGGAGGCCTACAGTGTCGGCCCCAACCAGTTGGATGACGGCCTGCATCAGGCTATGCTGAAGAGACCGCCAATCGTTTATCTGCATCCGCGCTACTGTTCAGCTAGTCAGGTGGAAGCTCTGGCTGTTCAATTGTGCCTACCAATGTCGGCCTTCGATTGTCAAGAACTGTCCTCTGATGGTACTGTGTCGCCTGCAACTCTTGCTGAAGCAATGGACTCCATGGCCAACTCCAAGAGGCCTCTACTAGTTCAGGCCGTGTGCGGCTCCAGCGGCCTCGGAGAACTGTCCGAATTGTGCCGCAGTCGCGGCGTCTGGCTGCACGCCCAGGGCGCCAGGCTGGCTGGCGAGGCTTCGACCGTCTTGAAGAATCAAGAGCTCGCGCCAGATTCCGCTTGCTTTGACTTCAGTCACCTGTTTGGCCTATTCGGCCTGCCCAGGATTACCTGGATAAATCGGTCCGAGTTTTCTGATCAGAATGGACTCGACAATGGCTGCGAAGATGAGGATGCCGAGCTGCTACTGTGGCTGCCAGCTTGGCTAGCTATGCAGCGAATAGGCCGCGAATCGGCATTGAATCGGCCGGCTCGAGTCAGGGCCTGCCTGCAACAATTCACCCAGCTGTTGCTGGAGCATCAGGGGCTGCTGATTCAAGTAGCCAGCGCCGATCCTGACGAGCTGCTCTTCGGCTGCTGCGAATCCGCCGACGGTGGCGACTGGCTCAACGCCGAGACTCGCTGGCTAGTTGAATCACTGTCGGCTGCCGCTGCCACAGCCGAGAATGGCGACTCGTTTCATCTGACTTTAAAGGCCACGCCAGCCAGGGCTGACGATCGGGCCAAGCAGTTTGACAGCGTCAGCCCGAGTCCGCGCCTGCTTGGCCGATACCGTCCGCAGGATGAAGCCCAGCTGCCTGGCAAACAGGATTTTCAAATCCTTGCCGGAGCTCTGAAGGACGGCTTGCAACTCCTAGCCGCTACTAGGGAGCTGAGGCCCGAGTTTCTGAGGCTAGTCGGTGAGTCTGAGCAGTGTGGCTGTTTCTGAGGCTAGTCGGTGAGTCTGAGCAGTGTGGATGTTTCTGAGGCTAGTCGGTGAGTGAGTCTGAGCAGTGTGGCTGTTTCTAAGGCTAGTCGATGAGTTTGAGCAGTGTTGGGGTGTTTCTGAGGCTAGTCAGTGAGTTTAGCAGTATGGGTTTTTCTGAGGCTAGTCAGTGAGTTTGAGCAGTGTGTTTCTGAGGCTAGTCAGTGATTTTGAGCAGTGTGTTTCTAAGGCTAGTCAGTGAGTTTGAGCTGTGTGTTTCTAAGGCTAGTCAGTGAGTTTGAGCAGGGTGTTTCTGAGGTTAGTCATTGAGTGTGTGTTAGTGTGTGTTGCTGTTGCTGCTAATTTTGAGCAGTGTTGAGCAGTGTTGAGCAGTGGCAGCCGACAGTGATTCAACTAGCCAGCGAGTTTAAGCAGTGTGTGTTTCTGAGGCTGTTGAGTTTAAGCAGTGTGTGTTACTGAGGCTGTTGAGTTTAAGCAGTGTGTGTTTCTGAGGCTGTTGAGTTTAAGCAGTGTGTGTTACTGAGGCTGTTGAGTTTAAGCAGTGTGTGTTTCTGAGGCTGTTGAGTTTAAGCAGTGTGTGTTTCTGAGGCTGTTGAGTTTAAGCAGTGTGTGTTTCTGAGGCTGTTGAGTTTAAGCAGTGTGTGTTTCTGAGGCTGTTGAGTTCGAGAATTAGTTTTTTAAGGCTCTGAGAGTTACAATAATTTTCAAAAAATCCGAACTACCGGTTCCCGCAGTTGCCAGCCCAAACCTGCAGCCGGTGCCGCTGACCGATTGGCCCGGTCTGGGCGCCGTCCGTTACTCAGGCCAGGCCGCGAACTCTGGCGCCTTGAATCGCGCACTCTTCGAAGCTCTGCAGAGCGAGGATGCCGGCTTCACCTGGGGCGCTGAACCTGGCGGTGGCGAAGCTGGTGCAAGCGGCTGTCTCAGATTCGGTCTGGTGCCACCCGAAGCCGACATCGCCGGTATGATCGCCGCTGTGCTGCGTGTTGGCGCGATATGTGACGAAAAAGTTCTAGCCGAGGAGGCCATTGTGGCCACCCTGCGGCAAGGCATTGAAGCTGTGGAGCAAAGTCTGGCCAATGAGGAGCGGGAGAGGCTGGAGCAGGAGGGCCTGCTCAGGCAGCTGCCGTTTGTTGACTCGCTGGTCAACTGGTGGTCTCCGCTGCCGCCTCGGCCACCGCTGCCAGGCGCGGCCCTGAGTCTAAACAGCGGCCAGCTGACTAGCACCGAACTCACCTATCGCTACAAGGTGCAGTTTGCTCAAGGCAAGTGAGCTCGACTGGAGACTTGCATCGCGCTGACCGATTGTCGTCAGCGACTTATCAGATGTACTTGCCTAAAGTTTCACTGACCCTGACGTTTTTTGGCTTCCTGAAGTTTCACCCACCCTGAAGTTTTACTCTCTCTCTGAAGTTTCAGACGTCCTGAAGTTTCAGACTTCCTGAAGTTTCACTCTTCCTGAAGTTTCACTCTTCCTGAAGTTTCGCTGTTCCTGAAGTTTCATTCTTTCTGAAGTTTCATTCTTTCTGAAGAAGTTTCACTCTTCCTGAAGTTTCATTCTTTCTGAAGTTTCATTTTTTCTGAAGTTTCACTCTTCCTGAAGTTTCACCCACCCTGAAGTTTCACTCTCTCTCTGAAGTTTCAGACGTCCTGAAGTTTCAGACTTCCTGAAGTTTCAGACTTCCTGAAGTTTCACTCTTCCTGAAGTTTCACTCTTCCTGAAGTTTCACTCTTCCTGAAGTTTCACTGTTCCTGAAGTTTCATTCTTTATGAAGTTTCATTCTTTATGAAGTTTCATTCTTTATGAAGTTTCATTCTTTCTGAAGTTTCAGTATTCCTGAAGTTTCAGTATTCCTGAAGTTTCACTCTTCCTGAAGTTTCATTCTTTCTGAAGTTTCATTCTTTCTGAAGTTTCATTCTTTCTGAAGTTTCATTCTTTCTGAAGTTTCATTCTTTCTGAAGTTTCATTCTTTCTGAAGTTTCATTCTTTCTGAAGTTTCATTCTTTCTGAAGTTTCATTCTTTCTGAAGTTTCATTCTTCCTGAAGTTTCATTCTTCCTGAAGTTTCATTATTCCTGAAGTTTCATTCTTCCTGAAGTTTCATTCTTCCTGAAGTTTCATTTTTTCTGAAGTTTCATTCTTCCTGAAGTTTCATTCTTTCTTAAGTTCACTCTTTCTGAAGTTTCATTCTTTCTGAAGTTTCATTCTTTCTGAAGTTTCATTCTTTCTGAAGTTTCATTCTTTCTGAAGTTTCATTCTTTCTGAAGTTTCATTCTTCCTGAAGTTTCATTCTTTCTGAAGTTTCACTCTTCCTGAAGTTTTATGCTTACCGATGTCTTAATTATATATCACACTTTCTCATATTCGTGCTTGCAGTTGTTTTGTTTTGCTTGTTCTGGTTGTAAATCATTAAATTATGACATGATTAATCATGCTACAAAATCACATGTACTTCCCATTTTTCTAAGCCCTTGCTTTTTTAAAAGCAGATTTTTACTTTATCGTTTTGTCAATTTTCTTCCATCTTCAAACACTCCAGGTGCTAAAAAACTTTATGACAACAAACGCTATACACACTAGTTTTGCTAAATTATACTGAGTAGTAGTTAACTTTTACATTCCAATGTGACTTGTCTTAACTTTAATTTCTTGTTTAATCCAACCTATATAATTAGGCGTAAAATCGTTATTCCGCCAAGGGATTTTTTGTAAGACTTCATTTTAGGAATATCTAAGATTCGAACTCCCGACTTCTCACTCATAATTTCAGACCATGTTCCTGGCTAGAAGCGGCTTCGGCGCCACTCTGGCCTCGGTTGCTAGGGGCAATGGATTGCGTCAGTTGTGCTGCGCAGCCGCTGGCAACTATAAAAACATTCTTGTAGAAAAGAAAGGCGACAAGAATCAGGTCGGCTTTGTCAGGCTGAATAGGCCGAAGGCTCTAAACTCGCTCTGTGACGACCTATTGCGAGAGCTCAACGTCGCTTTGAAAGCCTTCGATGTCGATCCAACTGTCAAGGTAAGTGGAGCTCCTACTTTTTCTAGAAGGTAAAATGCGAACTAGTCTACTATAAGTAAAAATATTAACATCTTATCACATCTTCGTTAATCAGATTTTTGTACTGAATACTGACGATACCCCTCGATAAATCATGCTACCCCTCGATAAATCATGCTACCCTATCGATAAATCATGCTACCCCTCGATAAATCATGCTACCCCTCGATAAATCATGCTACCCCTCGATAAATCATACTACCCCTCGATAAATCATGCTACCCTTCGATAATTTTTGCTACCACCTATATTTTTCAGCGATTTATTTTTGCCCATTCCTCTTCCAGGCCATTGTACTGACGGGTAGTACGAAGGCCTTCGCCGCTGGCGCCGACATCAAGGAGATGCAGCCGAAGACCTATTCCAGCGTGTTCGGCGGCAACTTCATCAACGACTGGACGGACATGCTGCGCATTCGCAAGCCAATCATAGCGGCTGTGAATGGCTACGCACTGGGAGGCGGCTGCGAGTTGGCGATGATGTGCGACATTATCTACGCTGGCGAGTCGGCCAAGTTCGGCCAGCCGGAGATCCGGTTGGGCACCATCCCTGGCGCTGGCGGTACACAGCGACTGCCCAGAGCTGTTGGCAAGAGCAAAGCCATGGAGCTGTGCCTCACTGGCGACATGATCAGCGCCTCGGAGGCGCAGTCAGCCGGTCTGGTTAGCAAAGTGCTGCCAGTCGATAAGCTGGAGTCCGCAGCTATCGACCTGGCCGAACGCATCGGCAAGATGTCTCTGATGGCAATCTATGCCATTAAGGAGAGCATCAATGCCGCTTACGATTCGCCCCTGTCCCAGGGCCTGCTGCTGGAGCGGCGACTGTTCCACGGCACATTCGGCACCAAGGATCGGGCCGAGGGAATGTCGGCCTTCACTGAGAAGCGAGCCGCCGATTTCAAGGACGAGTAGAACCGGATTTGTTGACCTTCGCCATTCATAACTCACCCACTGTTAGCTTTGTTTACACCTATCCATTTTGAATGATAATGGTTATAAAATTTGTTATTTTTCAAATACACGATCGATCGATTTAATTCTAGTTGATGTCATATTGTCTACTAGTAATGTGTAGCATGAAAAAAATGGATTTTTTCCTTGAACAGGCCCTCATTATTTCGAAGCGCAACATTACATTGTTTCCGGAGGTTCTCTTAAATCTGCACTTCAGACAGACAGACAGACAGACAGACAGACAGACAGACAGACAGAGACAGACAGACAGACAGACAGACAGACAGACAGACAGACAGACAGACAGACAGACAGACAGACAGACAGACAGACAGACAGAGAGTTCTGTCCAGTTGCTAAAAGTAGAAACATCAACTTGACGGCAGTCGCTTCTGCCCGCAGACGCAGCCGCGAGTCAGCCTTCCGCCGCTGCGTCCGCTTGCCGACTTTGCGCCGTTATTCGGCGAGGCTGGCAGGTTCCACCTGCCGGATTTGCTGTCGGAGTGGAGTCGCTGTTTAGAACGAATGCGGCACAATCTGGTGCTGTATCAGACTAACTACCTGCTCTGTCTGGTTATTGGTTGGCTGCTGCTGCTGCTAGCCAGACCTGAGGAAGTTCTTGTAGGCCTGGCTGGCATCGGTGCTGTGCTGTGCCTGCTATTTGGCAGGCGCCGGTTTAGTTCTACTGGACAGGTTAAATCTCCCTTCTCGGGTTCAGTCCAAGGCAGACAATCTGTGTAGACAACCGGGTAGAACGACCACGGGGTATTTCAAAAAATTTTCAAATGTGGGCATTTAACGATTCTCGGGTGGCAAAAATCACACAAATAGGCAAAATGGGCGGCTTTGAAAGTTTTTTCATCGTTAAGTGCGGAAAATATTGTTCTATGTGGTGGACTTTCACGAAAATCGGTCATTCGGTTAGGGAGCTTTCGGGAAGTTGGCAGCGGGTATCTGAAATACCCCCGTGGAGTTTCTACTGGTAAATAATAATAATTAATAAATAATTGATTACACCTGTCCGATTGGGCCAGATGTGCAGCCGACGGCACAGCCGCAGCTATTGCGCGGCGCATCTGAAGGCTGCGTACGGCTGTTCAGTCCATGGACTGGGGGGACGCCACACCCACCTTCAATTATCCCAGCGGATGCTGGTACCCATTTAACAGCTGGGTGAACTGAAGCAATGCAGAGTTAAGTGCCTTTGCTAAAGGACACAAATTGTTACGGTAGTCAGGAATCGAACCCCCGACCTTTAAGTCGCGAGTCCGACGCTCTAACCAGAAGGCTACAAGCTCTCTGTGAAAGCACTTCCCATCACTTCAGTTCACTTAGATGTCAAATTTGATGCAGCATTTGTTGAGTTACAACTTGGAGTTGGCGAAACTCCACCCCACACCTGTCCACGGACTGAACAGCTGTACACAGCCTTAGGAAGGGACGGCTTTGTTGAGTCTGTGAATGCTTGTGTTCGTCTATGAATTAGGAGTTTTGACCCAGTTTCGATCGATTCCTTAATAATCTTATTAAATTATTTGCTATGCAGAGTTTTTAAGAGCCGAGAAATCGAATAGTCTATGGTTGAAACCCATAATTTCAACTCAGGCTGCGCGAGCACTACCATTGGCCAGCTGTTCAATATTGCTATTATCCTACCTGCTCAAACCGGTGCTAATTGTGCTGGGGTCGGCTGTCTCAATGCTGCTCATGTGCCTGTTGCACTCGCTACTTCTTCGTCGGCGTCAGAAAGATTTGGCATTGTTAAGGGTGTCTGCTGTTGCTAAGGCGGTTGCTAAGGCAGGCGGCGGCTCCCCGACGGTCACGCCCATGGAGCTGCTGCTGGCCGTATGATCTCAATGGCCCTTATGAATTAAACTTCGCCAGTCTGAAAGTATCCATCCACTCAACAGATTGGATTGATTCCCAATGTTTGATTCCAAACTTACAATTGTAAGATTTCATAATAATTCTTTCATCATCAGGTTTCACGGTTCCTGAAACTTCACTGTTCCTGAAGTTTCAGTATTCCTGAAGTTTTACTCTTCCTGAAGTTTCAGTATTCCTGAAGTTTTACTCTTCCCGAAGTTTCACTGTTCCTGAAGTTTCACTCTTCCTGAAGTTTCACTGTTCCTGAAGTTTCACTCTTCCTGAAGTTTCGCTGTTACTGAAGTTTCGCTGTTACTGAAGTTTCGCTGTTACTGAAGTTTCGCTGTTACTGAAGTTTCACTATTCCTGAAGTTTCCGGCTTCCTGAAGTTTCCGGCTTCCTGAAGTTTCACTGCTCCTGAAGTTTCACTCTCCCTGAAGTTTCAGGCTTCCTGAAGTTTCAGGCTTCTTGAAGTTTCAGGCTTCCTGAAGTTTCACTGTTCCTGAAGTTTCACTCTCCCTGAAGTTTTCCTTTCAGTATTCCTTTCTGCAACTCCCTGAAGTTTCAGACTCTATTGATTCCTTTTTCGTAAATTAAAATGTCACTCCAGCAATTTGGTACTTGTTAAGCAAATATCTATCTAGCCTTTATATAATTTCATAATTTAGATAATTACAGATATATCGCGTAATAATATTACATTTATTTAGATTTTTCTTGGCCTTTGCTCCATTAAAAGCACATGTTTTGCTTTTTTGTCAATTTTCTTCCATTTTTAAGCACTTCAGTTGATAGGTGCTAAATAAACTTTATGACAACAAAAGCTGGACACACTACTTTTGCTAAATTATACTGTGAGTAGTAGGGAAATAGAATTCTAGAATGGGGAAATGGGATTCGATAATTGGGGAAATGGGATTCAATAATTGGGGAAATGGGATAGGAGGATTGGGGAAATGGGATTAGAGAATTGGGGAAATGGGATAGGAGGATTGGGGAAATGGGATTAGAGAATTGGGGAAATGGGATAGGAGGATTGGGGAAATGGGATAGGAGGATTGGGGAAATGGGATAGGAGGATTGGGGAAATGGGATAGGAGGATTGGGGAAATGGGATAGGAGGATTGGGGAAATGGGATAGGAGGATTGGGGAAATGGGATAGGAGGATTGGGGAAATGGGATAGGAGGATTGTGGAAATGGGATAGGAGGATTGGAGAAATGGGATTCAATAATTGGGGAAATGGGATAGGAGGATTGGGGAAATGGGATTAGAGAATTGGGGAAATGGGATAGGAGAATTGGGGAAATGGGATTAGAGAATTGGGGAAATGGGATAGGAGGATTGGGGAAATGGAATAGGAGGATTGGAGAAATGGGATTAGAGAATTGGGGAAATGGGATAGGAGGATTGGGGAAATGGGATTAGAGAATTGGGGAAATGGGATTAGAGAATTGGGGAAATGGGATAGGAGGATTGGGGAAATGGGATTAGAGAATTGAGGAAATGGGATTGGAGAATTGGGGAAATGGGATTGGAGAATTGGGGAAATGGGATTGGAGAATTGGGGAAATGGGATTAGAGAATTGAGGAAATGGGATTGGAGAATTGGGGAAATGGGATTGGAGAATTGGGGAAATGGGATTAGAGAATTGAGGAAATTGGATTAGAGAATTGGGGAAATGGGATTAGAGAATTGGGGAAATGGGATTAGAGAATAGGGGAAATGGGATAGGAGGATTGGGGAAATGGGATTAGAGAATTGAGGAAATGGGATTAGAGAATTGGGGAAATGGGATAAGAGAATAGGGGAAATGGGATAGGAGGATTGGGGAAATGGGATTAGAGAATTGAGGAAATGGGATTGGAGAATTGGGGAAATGGGATTGGAGAATTGGGGAAATGGGATTGGAGAATTGGGGAAATGGGATTAGAGAATTGAGGAAATGGGATTGGAGAATTGGGGAAATGGGATTGGAGAATTGGGGAAATGGGATTGGAGAATTGGGGAAATGGGATTAGAGAATTGAGGAAATGGGATTAGAGAATTGGGGAAATGGGATTAGAGAATTGAGGAAATGGGATTGGAGAATTGGGGAAATGGGATTGGAGAATTGGGGAAATGGGATTGGAGAATTGAGGAAATTGGATTAGAGAATTGGGGAAATGGGATTGGAGAATTGGGGAAATGGGATTGGAGAATTGGGGAAATGGGATTGGAGAATTGGGGAAATGGGATTAGAGAATTGAGGAAATGGGATTAGAGAATTGGGGAAATGGGATTAGAGAATTGAGGAAATGGGATTGGAGAATTGGGGAAATGGGATTGGAGAATTGGGGAAATGGGATTGGAGAATTGGGAAGTCCGCATATTATTTTCTGTTACCTGCTGTTGCAATGCATTCTAAATAGCAAAAAGAATAGTTTTAGCTTGCGTAACAAAAATCAAGAAATGAAGAATCACTGACACTGACTAAAAGTAATCTAGTTGCCTTGAAATACAAAAGACACTGATTTAATTTTCGCCATCAATAAAATTGGCAATCGATGCATTGCTACCTCTGTTAGTAGGTGTTTTACGAAGCCTATTTAAATGCCGCAGTTAATTACAGACAGAAATAAAATGCTACTCATGAAAAATTTCACGTCTCTTACGGCTTCTGAGCCAGGAATTGAGCAAATTAGGATTCGCGAATCACGCGAAAATTTGGAAACTGATCACTCCAGCTCCTCCTCTTCCTCCTCGTACTCGCCCTCATCATCAGCCGTGGCATCCTGGTACTGCTGCATCTCGGACACCAGATCGTTGACGTTGGACTCAGCCTCCATAAACTCGTGATCGTCCATGCCTTCGTTTGTGTACCAATGTAAAAAGGCTTTCCGCTTGAACATCGAGTTGAATTGTTCGGAGACTCGCTTGAACAGCTCCTGGATGGAGGTGGAGTTGCCGATGAAGGTGACGGACATCTTCAGGCCGCGTGGTGGAATGTCGCACACCGCAGTCTTAATGTTGTTGGGAATCCACTCCACGAAGTAGGAGCTGTTCTTGTTCTGCAGGTTGAGCATCTGCTCCTCGACCTCCTTGGTGGACATGCGGCCTCGGAAGATCGCAGCCACGGTCAAGTAGCGGCCGTGCTTGGGGTCGCAGGCGGCCATCATGTTCTTGGCGTCGAACATCTGCATGGTGAGCTCGGCCACGTTCACCTGCTTGTAGGAGCTGCTGCCGCGAGCCATCAGCGGCGCGAAGCCGGGCATGAAGAAGTGCAGGCGGGGGAAGGGCACCATATTCACGGCCAGCTTGCGCAGGTCGGCGTTTAGCTGGCCGGGGAAGCGCAGGCAGGTGGTGACGCCGGACATTGCCGCGCTGACGAGGTGGTTCAAGTCGCTGTAGCTCGGTGTGGACAGCTTCAGAGTGTGGAAGCTGATGTAGTAGAGAGCTTCATTGTCGATGCAGAAGGTCTCGTCAGTGTTATCCACCAGCTGGTGCATTGCCAGCATGCAGTTGTAGGGCTCCACCACCGTATCTGATACCTGAAACCCGTCATGCCACTTGTAAACAGTATCTCTGTTAATTTCAACAAAGGACTAACTTCACAAACCTTGGGCGATGGTACCACCGAGAAGGACTCGATGATGCGGTCCGGGTACTCCTCCCGAATCTTGCTGAGCAGCAGGGAGCCAAAACCGGAGCCGGTGCCGCCGCCTAGCGAGTGACAGAGCTGGAAGCCCTGAAGGCAGTCGCAGCTTTCGCACTCCTTCCTGACGACGTCCGTCACCCTCTCGACAATCTCGGCGCCCTCAGTGTAGTAGCCCTTGGCCCAGTTGTTGCCGGCGCCGCTCCTACCAAACACAAAGTTATCGGGCTGGAACAGCATGCCGAACGCGCTGGCACGGACGCTTTCCATTGTGCCGGGCTCCAGGTCAACCAGCACGGCTCTAGGGACGTACTTTCCTCCGGTGGCCTCGGAGAAGTAGACGGAGATGCGCTCGAGCTGCAGATCCGAGTCGCCGTGATAGGTGCCAGTGGGGTCGATGCCGTGCTCATCGGAAATCACCTCCCAGAACTGTCAGGGACGCGGAGTTGAGACTAGACTGTAGTTCTGGGTGGACGAACCACCAATTAAGCTCTCACTTATTGATACGAAAATGTCAAACTTAATCCCGGAATTTTCGGCAATCTCTCAACTTAGCCCAACACACTGGGAAATCTTCCAGTGTCTTTCAAAACGAAGTCCTGGCTATCAGCTCCTGTGCCACGGAACTGAGCCAGAGGAATATTTCCGGCAGGACAATTATCTTTCACTCCGGAAGGACATCCCGGGCCTCACAATGACCCTACCAGGTCATGGCTGCGATGCCAGGCACTGATTCCTCCAGGAAAGACATTTGAGACGAGCTGTGTCCATACTGTGCCATACTTAAACAGAGAAAGGCTAAACCACCTTGGACAAAACCCATCCCTGGATGATGTTTGCAGATCCTACAAAATCACACGGCTCGTCCGGTTTCTGAGGGGTATCATACGAGCATCTTTCTTCCCTAGTGAGGAACACGCTGCAGGATGGCCCGGCCACGGACCTCCTGAAGTCAAGACCCGCCACTCAAGCTCCCACTCATTGATACGAAACTGTCAAACTTAATCCCGGAATTTTCTGCAACGTAGTCTCTCACCTTGGCGCCGATTTGATTTCCGCATTGCCCGGCTTGGATGTGGACTATTTCACGCATTCTATTTGCCTGCAACTAGCTGCAAAAATATATACTAGCTGAATGCTTTAGCGAATTTGATTTGCCTTATAAAATACTTTCGTTTTCACTTGCTTTTTCTATTCTAATCTGTACCAGACTGCTGTGTCTATGGGCAAAGGACTTCGTGAATGCTTATTTTTATAGTGGCTAATTGGAAACCAATAATTCACTATCTGTTCAACAGTATGTTCGATGCCACAGTTGATCATTATGCTTTGTTTGTTTTTTTTCTCGTCCGTCACCTTTCACCATTCCGAACAATCGCTGTCACCCTTCACTATGATCGCTCTCACCCTTCATTATGATCGCTCTCACCCTTCATTATGATCGCTCTCACCCTTCATTATGATCGCTCTCACCCTTCATTATGATCGCTCTCACCCTTCATTATGATCGCTCTCACCCTTCATTATGATCGCTCTCACCCTTCATTATGATCGCTCTCACCCTTCATTATGATCGCTCTCACCCTTCATTATGATCGCTCTCACCCTTCATTATGATCGCTCTCACCCTTCAAAACAATCGCTCTCACCCTTCAGAACAATCGCTCTCACCCTTCAGAACAATCGCTCTCATCCTTCAGAACAATCGCTCTCACCCTTCAGAACAATCGCTCTCACCCTTCAGAGCAATCGCTCTCACCCTTCAGAACAATCGCTCTCACCCTTCAGAGCAATCGCTCTCACCCTACAGAACAATCGCTCTCATCCTTCAGAACAATCGCTCTCACCCTTCAGAACAATCGCTCTCACCCTTCAGAGCAATCGCTCTCACCCTACAGAACAATCGCTCTCACCCTTCAGAACAATCGCTCTCACCCTTCAGCATTCAGCTTAGTGAGACTTCGAAATGGCATTAGGCAAGAAAGTAAGGAACAAGAAGCTGAATGGATAAACTAGGAGAAGAGTCCATATGGTATTTGTGTACTAGGGTACTAGGGCATTGGTGTGAATGGGCGCACTGATGAGAAGCCTTCACTGCTTGCTTCATATGATGCACCATCATGCATGTGTACCAATAGATGCTTTCATATACTAAATGCGCACAACAGCAGTGTGTGTGTGAGTTCACGCTTCGATAAGCATACAAAGCTAGCTCATAGTTATTAATCCCTTCGCTGTAGCATATAAGATCCCCGGACATGCTGGCTGGCACATGTGGATTGTGATTATGGGCATGTGTGTAATCAGGATGCGATAGGAAAACTCGAGAGCGGCATTCTCCCCAGTAAAATTTTGCGCCAATGAGATGGGAGAATATCCTCACAGCCGATGACAAGACGGACACGAGCATGGAGGAACCCTAAGGCTAAAATCTAGAACTCCTGCCTGTCTAGTCAATGGACTGGGCGAGTGCGATGGCCAGATGAGAACACAGCTGCCATTCAAAGTACTATCGTGATCTAGATCCTTAGAGTGATATCTTCTAGATCCTTAGAGTGATATCTTCTAGATCCTTAGAGTGATCTCTTCTAGATCCTTAGATTGATCTCTTCTAGATCCTTAGAGTGATCTCTTCTAGATCCTTAGAGTGATATCTTCTAGATCCTTAGAGTGATCTCTTCTAGATCCTTAGAGTGATATCTTCTAGATCCTTAGATTGCTCTCTTCTAGATCCTTAGAGTGATATCTTCTAGATCCTTAGAGTGATCTCTTCTAGATCCTTAGAGTGATATCTTCTAGATCCTTAGAGTGATATCTTCTAGATCCTTAGAGTGATCTCTTCTAGATCCTTAGAGTGATCTCTTCTAGATCCTTAGAGTGATCTCTTCTAGATCCTTAGAGTGATCTCTTCTAGATCCTTAGAGTGATATCTTCTAGATCCTTAGATTGCTCTCTTCTAGATCCTTAGAGTGATATCTTCTAGATCCTTAGAGTGATCTCTTCTAGATCCTTAGAGTGATATCTTCTAGATCCTTAGAGTGATATCTTCTAGATCCTTAGAGTGATCTCTTCTAGATCCTTAGAGTGATCTCTTCTAGATCCTTAGAGTGATCTCTTCTAGATCCTTAGAGTGATCTCTTCTAGATCCTTAGAGTGATCTCTTCTAGATCCTTAGAGTGATATCTTCTAGATCCTTAGAGTGATCTCTTCTAGATCCTTAGAGTGATCTCTTCTAGATCCTTAGAGTGATCTCTTCTAGATCCTTAGATTGATCTCTTCTAGATCCTTAGATTGATCTCTTCTAGATCCTTAGAGTGATCTCTTCTAGATCCTTAGATTGATCTCTTCTAGATCCTTAGAGTGATCTCTTCTAGATCCTTAGAGTGATCTCTTCTAGATCCTTAGAGTGATCTCTTCTAGATCCTTAGAGTGATCTCTTCTAGATCCTTAGATTGATCTCTTCTAGATCCTTAGATTGATCTCTTCTAGATCCTTAGATTGATCTCTTCTAGATCCTTAGAGTGATCTCTTCTAGATCCTTAGAGTGATATCTTCTAGATCCTTAGAATGATCTCTTCTAGATCCTTAAAGTGATATCTTCTAGATCCTTAGATTGATCTCTTCTAGATCCTTAGAGTGATATCTTCTAGATCCTTAGAGTGATATCTTCTAGATCCTTAGATTGATCTCTTCTAGATCCTTAGATTGATCTCTTCCAGATCCTTAGAGTGATCTCTTCTAGATCCTTAGATTGATCTCTTCTAGATCCTTAGAGTGATCTCTTCTAGATCCTTAGAGTGATCTCTTCTAGATCCTTAGAGTGATCTCTTCTAGATCCTTAGAGTGATCTCTTCTAGATCCTTAGAGTGATCTCTTCTAGATCCTTAGAGTGATCTCTTCTAGATCCTTAGATTGATCTCTTCTAGATCCTTAGAGTGATCTCTTCCAGATCCTTAGAGTGATCTCTTCTAGATCCTTAGATTGATCTCTTCTAGATCCTTAGAGTGATCTCTTCTAGATCCTTAGATTGATCTCTTCTAGATCCTTAGATTGATCTCTTCTAGATCCTTAGAGTGATCTCTTCTAGATCCTTAGAGTGATATCTTCTAGATCCTTAGAGTGATCTCTTCTAGATCCTTAGAGTGATCTCTTCTAGATCCTTAGACTGATCTCTTCTAGATCCTTAGAGTGATCTCTTCTAGATCCTTAGAGTGATCTCTTCTAGATCCTTAGAGTGATCTCTTCTAGATCCTTAGAGTGATCTCTTCTAGATCCTTAGAGTGATCTCTCTTAGATCCTTAGAGTGATCTCTTCTAGATCCTTAGAGTGATATCTTCTAGATCCTTAGAGTGATCTCTTCTAGATCCTTAGAGTGATCTCTCTTAGATCCTTAGAGTGATCTCTTCTAGATCCTTAGAGTGATCTCTTCTAGATCCTTAGAGTGATCTCTTCTAGATCTCAGAATGATATTGCCAAACCCTATGTATTTTTAGTTACTGTACTCAGAGAAAAGTAGCTCAACTTTCTCTATATTTCAAAATCGCATCGCTCCATTCACTAAACGAACTTCCTTGTTCTGCAGATCAGCCTCATTTCCGAAGGCATTGCCTGGATCCTATACTGTGCAGACTTCCTCCATTTTCGCGTTTAATTCCTTCCCCTATCTGATTCTCAATTTCTTAACTCGTTTCCCCTGCGGCTCCATCAGTCTTAACTAGAATGACGTTTTCTGCCGGCATGGATTGGACTTGGCTTGATTTGATGGCCAAGGGATTAGATGGCACTGAGGAAGTGAGCGCAGATGTGTCCTAATCTGGATTTCTGGACGTTGATTTCAGTCGAAATTTAGTTTAGTCAACTTTGTATCCTCAAGCAGCTGGGTAAGGGCTTTCATATATTTATAAAGATAAACAAATTGCAGCATCCTGATATTATATAGATTTTCCTAAATAAAAGCGTACACTAGTCGGTTGCTTCTGTTCGTTTATTTTGAAAACTCAAATTAAAATTCAATGCTGCACGTTGAACTTAAGCGAAGTTTGCATCGTACAAAGCAACAAGCAAAATAAACTACTGCAGATTTTGAGTCACCCTCCAGGCTCAATGTACACTCAGCCCCCACTGTCACCCCTCTCCAGGCTCAATGTACACTCAGCCCCCACTGTCACCCCTCTCCAGGCTCAATGTACACTCAGCCCCCACTGTCACCCCTCTCAAGGCGGCTCAATGTACACTCAGCCTATACTGTCACCCCCCAGGCTCAATGTACACTCAGCCCCCACTGTCACCCCTCTCAAGGCTCAATGTACACTCAGCCTATACTGTCACCCCCCAGGCTCAATGTACACTCAGCCCTCACTGTGACCCCTCTCCATGCTCAATGTACACTCAATGTACACCCCTTGAGTGATGACAGCTCACGTTATAATTGTATGAGCTAAAAAAGAACGCAAGTATACAGAGTTATTTGGTCTGCTTAGAAGATTACGCTTGTATTTATACATCGTTGATTTTTAGATGGCGCCTTATACTCGTAGTTACAAAACAATCCAATATAATTAATAGCATAATTAATCACATAAAGTACTCGTAGGTAACTTACAGATGAAAAACACACGTTAGCACAACATATACTCGAATAAAAAGTGAAGAGTTCATTGGGTATTAAGGGCAATAATAGACTCACAAACAGCAAAAAGCGAGTTAATATCAAATTTAAATTGGAGCTATCCGTATGGCGATTTAAACAAAGTTCTGCGTGACGAAATGCGGCGAAATTTGAATCAGCTGGACGATGACAGCAAAACCGATCATCGCTGCTAGGCCTACTGACGACGTCGCCGGAACTGACAAACTGCCATCGTTGGCTGCAAACTGTTCCGAGCCGCTTGAGTCACCAGCCACTAGCTGGTCCGCTTGCATCGACACAACGTACTTCTGGGAAATGATTAACAGGGACAACTCAACCTAAACAGTAGAAAAACCACGGGGCTATTTCAAATTCCGAATGCCTACTTCACGATTGCTTCGAAATCAAATGACCGATTTTTCGTGAAATTCTACCATGTGGATAAACATTTTCCGCCCTTAACGATGAACTAACTTTTGAAGCCGTCCGACATCAGCATCGTCCAGATATTCAGTGATTCTTGTCGAAGACCCTGGTCAAAAGGACAACTCACAATGCACTGTATAAACCAATATGACGAATCTATATTGTTTCAATAAAGTTTTTCCTTTGTTAAACAAGTTCTGCGTTATGCCAAACTGAGGCGGAAAAGTCTTCCTTAGGGCAGAGATTAGAACTCCTGAACTCCAAATCGGAAGCAAAGTCTCAGGCACCAATTCCTAGAAAGCGCTCACCATGAACTTGTCGCTGGTGCAGAAGGCAGAAGTGGGCACGGATATTCCTAGCAACGGTTCAACCAGCTTCACCGCTTCGGGGCCGCATAACTTCCTGATCTCCTGAGAGACACAGTCGATGAGGCTGCTGTAGAGCCTGCGTCATGAGGGTGGGTGACAGCCAATGTGTACCTCTGAAAAACAGCCAGGATCTAGAAGACATCACTCTAAGGATCTAGAAGAGATCACTCTATAAGGATCTAGAAGAGATCAATCTAAGGATCTAGAAGAGATCACTCTAAGGATCTAGAAGAGATCACTCTAAGGATCTAGAAGAGATCACTCTAAGGATCTAGAAGAGATCAATCTAAGGATCTAGAAGAGATCACTCTAAGGATCTAGAAGAGATCACTCTAAGGATCTAGAAGAGATCACTCTAAGGATCTAGAAGAGATCACTCTAAGGATCTAAAAGAGATCACTCTAAGGATCTAGAAGAGATCACTCTAAGGATCTAAAAGAGATCATTCTAAGGATCTAGAAGAGATCACTCTAAGGATCTAGAAGAGATCACTCTAAGGATCTAAGAGAGATCACTCTAAGGATCTAGAAGAGATCACTCTAAGGATCTAGAAGAGATCACTCTATAAGGATCTAGAAGAGATCAATCTAAGGATCTAGAAGAGATCACTCTAAGGATCTAGAAGAGATCACTCTAAGGATCTAGAAGAGATCACTCTAAGGATCTAGAAGAGATCAATCTAAGGATCTAGAAGAGATCACTCTAAGGATCTAGAAGAGATCACTCTAAGGATCTAGAAGAGATCACTCTAAGGATCTAGAAGAGATCACTCTAAGGATCTAAAAGAGATCACTCTAAGGATCTAGAAGAGATCACTCTAAGGATCTAAAAGAGATCATTCTAAGGATCTAGAAGAGATCACTCTAAGGATCTAGAAGAGATCACTCTAAGGATCTAGAAGAGATCACTCTAAGGATCTAGAAGAGATCACTCTAAGGATCTAGAAGAGATCAATCTAAGGATCTAGAAGAGATCACTCTAAGGATCTAGAAGAGATCACTCTAAGGATCTAGAAGAGATCACTCTAAGGATCTAGAAGAGATCACTCTAAGGATCTAGAAGAGATCACTCTAAGGATCTAGAAGAGATCACTCTAAGGATCTAGAAGAGATCACTCTAAGGATCTAGAAGAGATCACTCTAAGGATCTAGAAGAGATCACTCTAAGGATCTAGAAGAGATCACTCTAAGGATCTAGAAGAAGTCACTCTAGTCATACGAAAGAAATCAGTCTAGCCTAGTTCAATTATATCAAGGTTTCATCCTGGTTATGTGCCTATTATGGGAGTCGAAGCTGTTTCTTTAAAATTGCAAGGTAATCCAATCTTTCATTTAGAAGCCTGTATTTCTTTTCCTTGATATTTTCTTTTCTAAAGACATTTTCAAAACTAAAAACAACAACTTTCGCATTAAGGTGTAGAGATATTTTCACTTTTCAGTTCGGGATTACTTCAATCTTCGTGTTGTTCTTCCACCAGCTAGGACAGGACTAAGAGGGCCAAGACAAATCTGTTTTTCTTGCACGGCTGTTCTCGCGCGACACAAATTCTAGACACGAAGCGTCTCCAGAGGAGAGAATTGAAAACTGCTTTGTCTCCTAGCTGGTGCAGATAGCGGGCCTGTTATGCCGCTTCTGCGTTATAACGTTCATTCATAACGTTGCTGCAGCAGCTGACAGGGGCAAAGTAGTTGATCCGTGTTTTTCTCTGCTTTTTTCCAAGCAATAAATAAATATTCTTGAATATCTCTTGTGCGCATATTTTGCTATTTTCTGACAGGAGATCTTTTTCAGGTGCAAGATAGTTTTTTAGAATTATTTCTTCTAAAAATAGTATTCTTAACACCGTATGACTAAATTAATGATAAAAAACAATGACACATTAAATGATTCAACGAACTAAAAAGCGAATAAACAAATATATGGTTCAATTAATGGCTTTTATAAGTAGAAACTTAATTAATCAGTCAATTTACCTGCAGGATGACTTACTTATTAATTTATGACACACATTTAAACCTGCGTATGACACTGACGGGATTACTGAATGACCCCCACGATCAAACCACCGCAGTTACTCGCATAGTGCGACTCGGAACGAGATGGGAAAGGAAGGCTTTCTCCAACAGGGGTCACCAGCTGAAGGGATGCCGTTGGCAGTTAAACCGACTTCATTCTTTCCCCTAAAAGGTTGACCCGCCAGGTCCTATCGTTGCCCAATGAAGTCGTGTTAGATACTAGGCGTAGAACTTGTATACAGTGTAGAAAATTCCACACGAATCAGCAGCAGCAGCAGCAGCAGCCTCCTAACACCTCTAGCGAAGAAAGGTATTCGATATGGTATCGCTTCTTAGCGGATCCTGTGTCGCAAGAATTGACAGTTTCGAAGTGAAGCAGCAACTGTGCCGAAGACTATCGTTCATTCAGTTTTCATGCACACTTTTTCCCGACTTTCTACTAAATTGTAGATTGACGCATGCCTTTTAACTGCGCACTGATAACAGCCAATTATTAGGAATACCAGGCAACTAGAGGTTCACTCGGCAACGGAGAATAGACCAACTCTTGGATCTAGAAGACATCACTCTAAGGATCTAGAAGAGATCACTCTAAGGATCTAGAAGAGATCACTCTAAGGATCTAGAAGAGATCAATCTAAGGATCTAGAAGAGATCAATCTAAGGATCTAGAAGAGATCACTCTAAGGATCTAGAAGAGATCAGTCTAAGGATCTAGAAGAGATCACTCTAAGGATCTAGAAGAGATCACTCTAAGGATCTAGAAGAGATCACTCTAAGGATCTAGAAGAAGTCACTCTAGGCATGACTCCAGGGTTTTAGAAAGGTATGTTAAATTGACGAAGATAGAAGTACTGTCTCACCTGCAGTATCGATCCCTGCTTACTGCTCGGCTGCTGCTAGTCTGAAAACTTGCATAGCAACTGGATGTCTGCCGACTTGCCGACTGGTAGCACAGGAACATTGTGGGGTAGTCTGCGGTGTGTGTGTGTGTGTGTTTAGCTTATTCGCATCGTTTCAGTTTGCAAGACTGCATGCCTTAAGCAGACAGGTTGATTAATCCCACACCAAGTCTCACCATTAAAAGCTCCATTGTAGCAGAAGTTGGCCAGAGACATAAAAAAATAGTCTGTTGGTGGCGGTGTGGGTCGTACCCTCCTGCAGAAGCCCAGATCGCTAGTGCCGCAGGCAAAATAGTGAGTTATAATCCTTGACAAAAATTAGACATCGGGTTTCGCTGCATGAGGTTAAACAGCAACTGTGACAATGGTGAAATATTTTGCTGTTTTAATTGGCAATAAATTATTTATGCATCTTGCCTACTGTTGGCTTTTGAGTACACTTGCAATTAGAAGCATCCTGCTTACTTGCTCCAGAATGAATTTTTGTTTCAGCGAAAAATGTTTCTCAGTATTTTTGTTGTCATTGAAGTGATTAGTTATCTTGTATCTTGAGTTGATGAATTGAAATCAGGGTTGGGTTAAGACATCAGGGGTAGGCAAACTTATTACCGTGCGGGCCGCTGAGAGAACCTTAAAGACGACAGCGGGCCGCATTAACTGTAGAAATATGAGAAAGGGAAGGGATGAGACAGGAGAGATGAGACATGGGAGAGATGAGACAGGGAAGAGATGAGATAAGGGAGAGATAAGACAGGGGAGAGATGAGACAGGGGAGAGATAAGACAGGGGAGAGATGAGACAGAGGGGAGATGAGACAGGGGCGATTCTCCATCTCCATATGAGAGATGAGACGGGGAAATATGAAACAGGATACTGTAGGTGTTGGAAGGGGCAACGGGCCGGATTAGGGAGCTTCGAGGGCCGCATCTGGCCAACGGGCCGGAGTTTGCCGACCCCTGGACCGTTGATTTCTCGGTTAGACTATCGATTGGACTACAAACATGCTCCCGGAACCACAAACCTCGATGGCACTAAGGTCCTGAGTTCGAATTCACAACAAGGCCCCATAGCAAGCAACAATGCTCGATAAACCAGGGCTTGCCTGCTCGATAACCATTTATAACTCCATTACAAGAGCTTTGTGTTCAAGCTAATTAGTTCCGATATAAGATCCTTTATCTTACTAAAGGCCTCCCAATTTGACTCATTGGTTGGAGCTAATGATAAGTACTCGCTCCATCGCATAGATTGCTATAATTGTGACGGTAATTATATTAATTGTGGCCTAATTCAGCATTTTATGATTGCATTTATCGCAGCCTAAATGGACAAATAAATGTCGCAAATTATATCGCAAATCATACGCAAACGAAGGAATGTTAATGCTGCCTTATCAGTATACAAGTTAGAATTGTATGAAAAAATTGCACATACTCGTATTAGCTTGGATTCTAAAAAGCCGAACAAAAGCGTATTAAAAGCTTTTATACTATTGAATTTTATCTCATTTAAGAAATTTGATGAATTTTTAAGAAACTAATTTATGATGATAGCTTTCAAGAAATCAGGAATTACAAACGATAATTTCATGGAAACTACATGTAGAAAAAACTGGGAGGGAATATATTAAACTTTTTTCTGAGAAACATGGCAGCTTCCTGGAAACTAGGATGGCAGTTTCCTGGAAACTTGGATGGCAGTTTCCTGGAAACTTGGATGGCAGTTTCCTGGAAACTAGGATGGCAGTTTCCTGGAAACTAGGATGACAGTTACCTGGAAACTAGGATGGCAGTTTCCTGGAAACTAGGATGACTGTTACCTGGAAACTAGGTCGGAGGCAATTTCAAGTAGTCCGAACAAAGTAATTTTAGAAATAAAGCTCAGATTTCCTAGAAAAATTCCGACCTCGAAATTACAATATTTTTTTTCCAAGAATTTCAATTTTACATTTTTCATTAATTTTAAACGAGGAGCTCTATTTCCAAGATAAAAAAAACTATTTTCCCGGAATTCTTAGAAAGAAAAAGCTTTCTAGGTGCCTTATCCTGAAAATGTGCCCGGAATTTAAAACGGTTGCTGAACATATTTTGTTATACGCTTAATTTGTTTATTTATTCAATGTTAAGTATACCTGAAGCACTCTTGTGCTATACTCACTCGCACACTCGGCTCAGGTGTGTTGCTTGCATCACTCCCGTGAAGAAGGCACGACCCTCGGGCAGGCTGCTCACCAATGATGAATTCAGGCGCCTCTGACACTCCAGCACCTTTAGCTCCTCCTCTTCCGGGCACACTGGCAGTGTGGGAGGAATTTTGCCTGCGAAACGAAATAACAGTGGCAGCTAGCATTTCCTAATTAATCCGTTAACTTTTACGAACGGATTAAAGATTTTCCTCATTGTATTTATTTTTTAGTCTCTTTATCGTCAATGTTTCACCATAGATCCCTATCATTTTGCATTCATCCCAATCCTTCTCTATCCTTCCCTATCCTTCCCTATCATTCCCCATCCATCCCTATCCTTCTCTATTCTTGTCTATCCTTCCATATCTTTCCCTATCCTTCACAATCCTTCTCTACCCTTCCCTTCCCTTCCTTATCATTCTCTACCCTTCCCTATCCTTCTCTACCCTCCCTATCCTTCCCTATCCTTCCCTATCCTTCTCTACCCTCCCTATCCTTCCCTATCCTTCTCTACCCTTCCCTATCCTTCTCTACCCTTCCATATCCTTCTCTACCCTCCATATCCTTCTCTACCCTTCCCTATCCTTCTCTACCCTTCCCTATCCTTCTCTACCCTCCCTATCCTTCTCTACCCTTCCCTATCCTTCTCTACCCTCCCTATCCTTCCCTATCCTTCTCTACCTTCCCTATCCTTCCCTATCCTTCCTTATCACTCCCTATCCTTCTCACTACTTCACTAATCAAGCCTCACTATCTCACTGAAATTTACACTGTGGAGATTAGAAACAATGATCAAACTTAACCCACGAAAGCCTAATAGTAACACACCCCAGAGTCAATAGGATGATGTACTTCAACTCATGCCTAATAAGAAAAAAAATTATACTAGTAACCTAAGCTTTCTAAATTCCAAAAATATTATATTTCTTTCTGAATTAGTTATTCACATTGGCATTGTGTTCGACATTCTTAATTGTGTTTCTACTACGCTCGTAATTTTATAAGCACTCTCTCAGACGAAGGCCCTAGTAACTTACACAGTTGAGAAACTCGCGTTGCTAAAGGTCGAGTGGCCCCACATCAGAGGGAATGCCTGATTGCAGACCCACTGAGCAAAGCTCAGCAGTTTGTGTGCGGCACCACTCTCAGTGAGCACTTTGATGGCTTCGATTGCGCGTGTGCTGAGAAGGGAGTTTCATACTGGCGCCATCAACAGCTTTTGCTACGGGACAAACTGCTTGCTGCCTTTCACTTTTTAGACGCGAGCATTATTAACTTTTTTTCCTGAGAGTATCGGCAGCCATTAGAGACATTTTACATTGCAGGTAGTGTAAGGACAGGGCGGAATGGACAGGATGGAATGGACAGGATGGAATGGACAGGATGGAATGGACAACATGGAATGGACACAATTGAATGGACACGATGGAATGGACACGATGGAATGGACACGATGGAATGGACACGATGGAATGGACAGGATGGAATGGACAGGATGGAATGGACACGATGGAATGGACACAATGGAATGGACACGATGGAATGGACACGATGGAATGGATGCAATCTTCTCAGGATGGAATGAACAGGATGGAATGGACACGATGGAATGGACACGATGGAATGGACACGATGGAATGGACAGGATGGAATGGACAGGATGGAATGGACACGATGGAATGGACACAATGGAATGGACACGATGGAATGGACACGATGGAATGGATGCAATCTTCTCAGGATGGAATGAACAGGATGGAATGGACACGATGGAATGGACACGATGGAATGGACAGGATGGAATGGACAGGATGGAATGGACAGGATGAAATGGACAGGATGGAATGGACACGATGGAATGGACAGGATGGAATGGACAGGATGGAATGGACACGATGGAATGGACAGGATGGAATGGACAGGATGGAATGGACAGGATGGAATGGACAGGATGGAATGGACAGGATGGAATGGACAGGATGGAATGGACAGGATGGAATGGACAGGATGGAATAGACAGGATGGAATGGACACGATGGAATGGACTTGGAATGGATTGGATGGATCTGAATTCTGATCAGTATTCTTAGAAAGTTTTCCATAATATTTACTAAGTCCATTAGGCTTTCTGTGCAGTTCATGAAATCCCTTGAAATGAAATCTGGGCTTGGATTTTTTATATTTTCGCGCATTTTTCTAATTGTTAAACGAGTGGAAACAGTCAGTTACGCCCTCCTGCAAACTGGGTCGCTAATTAGGCGGAACACAGAGCCCCCTAGCCTGCAGGTCTTGCGCAACACAACCGGAACACGGACCCACAAGAACTGTTCCCGAACTAATTAATAATCCAACCAGCGATTGGTCTGTATAACCGCTTTTCCAGACACATTTTCATTCCTGACTATTTGAACAGTGTGGGTATCCTACCTTGGCTAGGTAAGGTAGAGAATCTTTTTTAAATATTCCTTCAGGATCGGCTGCTCCAGCTTTAACTTTTCCAACGGAGGCTAAACCAAAGTAAGTGTTAAAATGCCATACAGTTGGAACCCCGTTCAGTTTGGTGTTCCATACACATAATTCATATCCCTTTTAAACTAGAATTGTACCCCGTCGAGTGTCAGTTAATTTGGGGCTGACTAATGCTGGATCACCTAGTCATCATTGTTGATAGTGGCGTGGACATTGTGGGTGGACAGAGAATGACTCGATGGGATTGTGAATGACAGGATGGGATAGATTGTGAATGACAGGATGGGATAGATTGTGAATGACAGGATGGGATAGATTGTGAATGACAGGATAGGATAGATTGTGAATGACAGGATTGGATAGATTGTGAATGACAGGATGGGATAGATTGTGAATGACAGGATGGGATAGATTGTGAATGACAGGATAGGATAGATTGTGAATGACAGGATGGAATAGATTGTGAATGACAGGATGGGATAGATTGTGAATGACAGGATAGGATAGATTGTGAATGACAGGATGGGATAGATTGTGAATGACAGGATAGGATAGATTGTGAATGACAGGATGGGATAGATTGTGAATGACAGGATAGGATAGATTGTGAATGACAGGATAGGATAGATTGTGAATGACAGGATAGGATAGATTGTGAATGACAGGATAGGATAGATTGTGAATGACAGGATGGGATAGATTGTGAATGATAGGATGGAATAGATTGTGAATGACAGGATGGGATAGATTGTGAATGACAGGATAGGATAGTTGTGAATGACAAGATAGGATAGATTGTGAATGACAGGATAGGAAAGATTGTGAATGACAGGATATGATAGGTTGTGAATGACAGGATAGGATAGATTGTGAATGACAGGATAGGATAGATTGTGAATGACAGGATAGGATAGATTGTGAATGACAGGATGGGATAGATTGTGAATGATAGGATGGAATAGATTGTGAATGACAGGATGGGATAGATTGTGAATGACAGGATAGGATAGATTGTGAATGACAGGATAGGATAGATTGTGAATGACAGGATAGGATAGATTGTGAATGACAGGATAGGATAGATTGTGAATGACAGGATAGGATAGATTGTGAATGACAGGATAGGATAGATTGTGAATGACAGGATAGGATAGATTGTGAATGACAGGATAGGATAGATTGTGAATGACAGGATGGGATAGATTGTGAATGACAGGATAGGATAGATTGTGAATGACAGGATGGGATAGATTGTGAATGACAGGATAGGATAGATTGTAAAGGTACCCAGAAAATGATTAAGCGGGAAAGTACCTTGAAATTCTGCATTTTTATTGGAGTTGCAATAACAGAACTCACTGCAAGTGAAATTTTATAACTGTCAGCTCAGAGTAAGCCAGCGAGATAAGTAAAAATATGTTGGACTTGTCTGGGTGCCAGGGCTGTAAGGCCTGTGGCAAAAATATTGTTTTTTTTTAATTGCCTGCGAGTAATAAGAATGTCGTTCGTAGCAAAGCAGCTGAGCTTGGTCGGCCCCTTTTGTTCTTTTCTTCAAAGCATTCTTTCATTTTGTTGCTTCGCCACTCAAAAGCTCCTCAGGTGGACAGTTCTGAGTCTTAGATGATGCAGAGTTACTTTGGCAAAGCCGGGGCAGCGCGCCCGGCCTCGTCAGAAATTATAAATGACACCTCTTATTATTTTTTCTGCAATATTATTTCTCGATTGTATGACACACAAAAGAACTGCGCGCTATTTTTTGTGTTGGGCAAGGTTTTAATTGCTTTCAGAAATTTCTTTCCGTTTCCAAAAGAATTATTTTATTCACTTTGGCTTACCGTCTGAGAGGCAGGAAAGGCTGCATGTTATCACCGCCAGTGTCAGCACAGAGGGCAAGCCTCCACTGGTCATTGCAAAGCAGGCCTTGCTCGGTATCTGGGACAGCGATTCTACAGATAGTGATGGAATGGAATTTGGTGGACTAGACATTTGCAAACAAATATATTAGCATCTAGTTATCCATTTATTAGGCTCATGTCTCTCTTTTTTATTGCCTCTCCTGTCGTCTACGCGCTCTACCCTCATCTTCCATTCTCTTATATAATCCTCTCCTCTTCTCCCCTCTCTTCCCCGCCTGACTTTGTGATATGGTCTCTTAAATTGAAAATCAACTGGAAACTAGTTGTTTGCTAGCAAAATCAAGTTAAAAATACGAATAAAAATGCTCTAGCGTCTTTACAGCGGCTTACCAGGGAGATGTCTTTAGACTTGAGTTGGCTCGTTGAGTTACGAGGTTTCACGAGCTGCGCTCATCTGTTCGCATCGCCTCCTCGAGGTCTGCTGAGAGAAAATTATTCTTCCAGGTTTTATCTTCAACAGTATCGTGTTTGAAGGCCTTGGGATACGGAATTACTTTAGTTTTCGACCTTCTCACCCATTTTGCTGATTGGTCAGCATGCATCAGAAGTCGGTGAGTTCCTATTGGTTGTTTGGGAAAGCTTCCAACTGGTTGATGTGAAATGCAGGAGAGGCAAAAATGATAGTGCAGCAGAGATGCATTTTATCTTTTCGTTTTTTTACAATCTTGGAAAGATTTCTTGAATCAAAAGCGAAACTTGCAGAGTGTCTGTCAGTCTGCTGGACTAGATAATTTAGGGCTGTTGTTGAGGAAAATTCTAGCCACATTTTATGCCAGAAGAGGATGTAAAAAAGGCAACACTAAAAATTACTTTATTGCCTTATGTTCCCACCGCAAACCTCAAAGACTAACGTATTGAATAACAAAATTTTATTGGCTTCCGGCTCTGTTTTAAAATGACTTAAACAAGGCCGTCAGTAACAAATTTGGGCGCAGTTAAAACCGTCTAGTACACATCCCTGCTCGATCTGCGTGCTTTTCAAGAAACTTTCGTTTTGCCTTTGCATTTCACGTTTGTGTTAAAAAAGCTCGGGTTATAAAAAAGACATTCCAGGCAATAAAATTGCCTGAATTTGCAGCTGTCTATGGCCACGCCTAATGCGACTTCTACAGTTGCGCTCATGCACTGTTGATAATTTGCGAACTTTACCAAGTAGTATTCATTCCCATTTGGGATTAAATTGAGCCACCTAGAAGCTTCACGTTTGTGCTGTCTCAGCCCGGTGTAACGCGATTACACAGTTAGATACTAGGATCGACTAGTTTGCGAAGACCTTGAAAAATGTCTAAAAAAGACGCCCACAAAGATGAGGTGATGAAGCATCTGGCGGTGCAGAAGGAAGTTGTGATCTCCGAATATGTCCCCAAACAGGAGACCCTGCTGCCGCCCATATTCTATGACATGCCGCGCACTGAGCAAGTTCAGTCAGTTGACATTGGTCACTCCGTCCGGGAAACGATCAGCTGCCCAGAGGGCTTCTTCGGCATCGACCATCCGAACACTTCCTGGCTGATCAACCTACTGAAGGACACATCAGAGTGGCGACTCCAGAAGGCACTGTTATCGCTGCGCACCCGGCCTCTATTCGATGGCACCAAGTACTATCAGGTGATTGACCGACCCAGCTACTATTGGGGCGAGACAGCTGCGATGGAAAAATCCGTGTTTGGCCCGAAGGCGATGCTCTACCTGAACTCATTCGGCGTGGCGCTCTTTCTCAAGTCGGAGACGGGATGCTTAAAGATTAGCTCGTCAAAATCCGGCAAAAACTATCTCATCAGTGTGACATCGCCGCAGTATGCGTCGTTTGTGCACGACAGCGAGTACGATCTGCTTCGTTTTCAGTTCGACTTCTTGTGCATCAAGCGCGAGTACTACCAAGGCTTGCACTACCTCGCCATGTCGGGCTGGAACCCATCTAATACCACCCTGCTAACGTACCGTCGCAAGTACTACCAGTTCAGCGTGCCTTTCACTGACTGGGTCGACGTACTCCGCTACGTTCTAGAGCGCAAGCCGGCCACCAATGTAGCAGCGCTCGTTGAAAAAATGTTCGAATTGCAGTATGTCGTCAGCCAGGCCTACAACTTCAACATGAGCCTGTTGAAGGAGGTCGGCAAAGTCATGATGGAGGCCTTTGAATTGAAAGAACTGACGAGGCACAACTTTAATAATCCGACCAAGCTGGGAAACTACGCCGGTCGTAAAGTACTCAAAAACAAAGAAGTCCCAGTGCCGGACGAGTATGCCACTGTGTTCTCTGACAAAGACGGCAAGCCGAAGTTCTCGGTACGCCCAGTGGTGCCTAACATCATGTCCTACGTCCGCCGACTTCTCACCTACCAATACTACTTTGATGGCAAGCATCTGTTCGCTCTGCCCCAGATTCTCCGCGCAGTTCTCGCCTTTAAGCAACACGACTTCTTCGTGGTATCGCAATCTGTGAAGGCCACAGCGGAGACCGACTCAACTGGCACACACAGGGTGTACATAGATCCCATTATCTTCCAGCTCCATTATTTTCTAAACTTGAAGTCAGATGGCATGTATCTGCGTCACAAACAATGGTCCTGCCACGCCACAAGCGCTGAAAGTGACGGCATCACAGAGGAAGAACGAGTGTGGGTCTATCGATTCGACACTATCAACTGCCTGAGTCTACTCTCTGGCCTGCTGCAGAACTGTCTCATCAAGAACATGTCGAGCGTCATCATCGAGGCCGTCTGTGATCTCGTCGTCTTTATCCTGGTGGACTCGGAGCTCATAGAGCCGTTCTTTCGATACTCATACTTTGACACCTACTTTGGGCTAACCAGTGTGATCAACTGCGTGCCCAACCTCATGTCCAAGACTGTGATGCGCCTGCTGAAGAAAGCGCCACTCACATTGGTGTCCAACTATGAGAGTAGCCAAATCACTCGAATGTTCACAATGACATTCTGGAAATCTGCCCCCAACCAGGTGGACGTTGTGACAGTGCCGAAGACTTTGGAAGAGATCACAATGTTCATTATTACGAAGAAGCGCCGAATCAGCATGAAGATGGAGGGCCCGGCCACTGGCGAAGCGATGTCCGGAGCCAGCGCTCTTGGAGCAGCCGGCGGCATCACCATGTTCATTAGGAACTATGACGACATGCCAGAGATATCCGCGGCAGACGAGAACGCCGATCAGCCAGCTTCCGAGACAACCAAGAAGCAGGACGAGGAGCGGAAGCACGTCTACGAGTACAAGCACATGGAGATTGACGCGCGCTACAGCACTGTGTTCCCGCTCTACTTCGAGGGCCTGAACAAAGTGCAGGTAAATTTCGACGAGAACAAGATGTTCGACGACTGCGTATTCGAGTCCTATTCTCAGCACATGCTGGCTCACCTTAAGAAGTGACCGACCATTCATTTTCTTCTTCGCATCTGAAAACGTTTGGACGATTTCTTTTTTCATTTCGGGATGATTCCTGACCAGAAACTCGCTTTACTTTCCCTGCTCTTTAATTAAAAATTAAAAGTGCAAAATGAAAAGCTCCTAAGGCCACACACACTAAGGACTGCTTATGCGTATAAAAATGGTCTTTTCTCACTTTGGTGAGCTCCGTTCTCGCTGCAGAGGATCCATTTGTGTGCAGTGAATCCGCTGCTTGGCCTAACAGTAGATGATCTCATCGTATTTTTATCGTAAAAAAAGTGTCGCTAAAAATCGTCGAAATAAACCTACTCAAGAACCGAACGGTGTTTTTAACAATTCAGTCCAGCGGACATGTATACCCTAGTGCTGCATAATTTATCCCTATTCTTTAGTTTCTTTTGTTTTTTTATTTGCTTTCGTGAAAGCCAAGTAGAATGAGTTAATGCGCATTAGATAACACAAATGCAGTTCCACTGCTGCCCGCTTCCGAATAGAAGTCCTCGATTTTCTGCGCGCAGACTCTTCCATGGGGGACATTTTCTATAGCTCTAATCCCGTGGGATTTTAATGCCAAATAATGATAGGAGTTGTTAGTCGAGTGTCGACTTTTTACTGGCTGATGGGAAGGGCTGGCATCCACTTCATTAGCCTAATTGAAGCGACCGGTTTTCACTCCCAGGATGTCCTTTGGCTGCGGCAGCTGAATTCACCCCAAACCAAGAATTCATTGCACTTGAAGCCCCAGTTTAGCCCCGTCTGTGCGAACATTAGTCAAAAGTATGTAGCTCGTACCATGCATGCCAGTTTCGACAAACATCTAAGTTTTCGTTTCTTCTGTTTGATTGATGCACTCTCCACAGCCAAGACTCTTTTTAACCCCATAAGCAAAAAATGACGATTGATATTAAATTATAAAGCAAACCTGCTCACTACTATGAGTACAGCAAAGTAGAAATCACCAGCAAGAGAGTTTAAAAAGCGACAGAACCTGTTAGACATGGCAGCAATACTCATTACAAACCTGTTAGACATGGCAGCAATACTCATTACAAACCTGTTAGACATGGCAGCAATACTCATTACAAACCTGTTAGACATGGCAGCAATACTCATTACAAACCTATTAGACATGGCAGCAATACTCATTACAAACCTGTTAGACATGGCAACAATACTCATTAGAAACCTGTTAGACATGGCAACAATACCCAACACAAACCTGTTAGACATGGCAACAATACCCAACACAAACCTGTTAGACATGGCAGCAATACTCAACACAAACCTGTTAGACATGGCAGCAATACTCATTACAAACCTATTAGACATGGCAGCAATACTCATTACAAACCTGTTAGAAATGGCAGCAATACTCATTACAAACCTGTTAGACATGGCAGCAATACTCATTACAAACCTGTTAGACATGGCAGCAATACTCATTAGAAACCTGTTAGACATGGCAGCAATACTCATTACAAACCTGTTAGACATGGCAGCAATACTCATTACAAACCTGTTAGACATGGCAGCAATACTCATTACAAACCTGTTAGACATGGCAGCAATACTCATTACAAACCTGTTAGACATGGCAGCAATACTCATTACAAACCTGTTAGACATGGCAGCAATACTCATTACAAACCTGTTAGACATGGCAGCAATACTCATTACAAACCTGTTAGACATGGCAGCAATACTCATTACAAACCTGTTAGACATGGCAGCAATACTCATTACAAACCTGTTAGACATGGCAGCAATACTCATTACAAACCTGTTAGACATGGCAGCAATACTCATTACAAACCTGTTAGACATGGCAACAATACTCAACACAAACCTGTTAGACATGGCAGCAATACTCATTACAAACCTGTTAGACATGGCAGCAATACTCAACAAAAACCTGTTAGACATGGCAGCAATACTCAACAAAAACCTGTTAGACATGGCAGCAATACTCAACACAAACCTGTTAGACATGGCAGCAATACTCATTACAAACCTGTTAGACATGGCAGCAATACTCATTACAAACCTGTTAGACATGGCAGCAATACTCAACAAAAACCTGTTAGACATGGCAGCAATACTCATTAGAAACCTGTTAGACATGGCAGCAATACTCAACAAAAACCTGTTAGACATGGCAGCAATACGCAGTACAAAGCTGCTAGACATGGCAACAATACTCATTAGAAACCTGTTAGACATGGCAGCAATACTCAACAAAAACCTGTTAGACATGGCAGCAATACGCAGTACAAAGCTGCTAGACATGGCAGCAATACTCATTAGAAACCTGTTAGACATGGCAGCAATACTCAACAAAAACCTGTTAGACATGGCAGCAATACGCAGTACAAAGCTGCTAGACATAGCAACAATAATCATTACAAACTTGTTAGACATGAGAACAATACACAACACAAACCTGTTAGACATGGCAGCAATACGCATTACAAACCTGCTAGACATAGAAACAATATAAATAACAAACCTGCTAGACATGAGAACAATACACATTTAAAACCTGGTAGACATTGCAACAATATTCATTTACAAACCTGTTAGAGATTTGGATATTCCGTTTTAACCGAAAAGCTTGGCTCGCGGAAACGCAAGTTCGCTGACAACAAATCATGCCACTACACAAGGTCCGCAGGCGCAAAAGAGTGCCATTCTTGAGCGGGGACACAAAATGTGTTTGCCGACAGCTTTGAGATCGCCGAACACGATTAGCAACAACTCCTGCAGCATCACACCGCGGCATCACAATGACCAACACTGTGTTAACAAATTTCTTATGTAATGTGCCAAAAGTTTATGGAGTTTCGGATTCTAGTGAGGCTAAAATAAAAAATAAGAGATTTGTGCATTAGTGTAGATTGTAGAAGCTTTACTTAATTTTGTTCTTAGTAAAACGGCCCTTCCAAGGTCCACCAGAATCGCATCAAAAGGAAGGATTGAAAGCCAACTTCAGCCTCTAGTTTAGGTCAATGTCCATGTCCATGGACTGAACAGCCGTACGCAACGACCAGATGCACCGTGCAATAGCTGCGGGCCCTGCGGCTGTACTCTCAGTTGCACATGTGAGGTTAAGTAAATTATTATTGTTTATTAATTAGTATTTATATAACATTTTTCTCATTGCTTAACAAAGTTTCATATTAAGAGTTCTTTGAGGTTCGGATTCTGGTGACGTTTAAAATATTTTTTGCGGTAAGGTTTTGCTTTACTCCATTTTGCTCAGAAAAACGGCCCTTCCAAGGTCCACCATCGCATCGGGGGGGATTCAAGCCTGCTTCGGACGGCTTAGGAAACTTTAGAATTATGCAGGTTGACTAATCTGTTCACGAATGAATTAATTAAAAGTGTGATTCGGAAATCGTGTGCTACTTTAAATAACTTTAAACGAAAGAGCTGTAGTTAATGAAAATGCTAATTTTATGCAAATATCTTTGTACCTAATATATTTGCAGTCTCTTGTCCATCACGTCAGGATAACGCTTGAAATCAAAAGCGAAAAAAGTGGCTAAAATCCTTGTTTAAATTAAAATTTCTTTGCTCCTATGGAACTGTGTCTGTGAGAGATGTAATTGGAGTTATTCGATGCAAAATGAAAAGACAAATTCAGTGGTATATATTTTATTTTATTATTATTTATGTAAATTGAAAAAAATCGGCAGAGTTGTAGTATTGCTATTATAAATATACAATTTCATTCTCGTATATACTCATAAGTCGTAAAGTTGCATTTTTTATTTATTGTTACCTTATTTAGCACTTTAGCAAACTTCTGTCCTTGAGGCCAGGCTGGCAGGAAAACTGTTGCCTGCCTACTATTAAGTAGACCTGTACGCACGTTATTCTCTCATTTCTTTTTAAACTTTCTTAGCGACCAATAAAAATTAGTTCTAGAATTCAAATATCGATTAGCAGTTTTTATCTTGTCTGCTCCGTATTTTAACTTGTTCATTCTGCAGAAATGCGCTGGAGAGCTTAAATAGGCCCGCAGTTATAGTTAAGATGCGCGCGAATTATGCGTAAGTACGATTCTGTATGTAAACATTCAGTTCGTTTCTTCAAGACGGGGGCGGCGGGCCACTGTACTCGACTGCCCAATTGGTAAGTCTGTCATCTGGTTTATTTTTAAGGACAATAATTTTTCGATTCTTAAACTTCGAGTTTAAGTAATTGAGTCTACTAGTAGTGCACCCTATGGCCTTGAGTCTACTAGTAGTGCACCCTAGTGCACCCTGCACCCTATGGCCACCCTATGGCTATGACTAGATTGAAGGTGTGCCACCTTAGCAGGTCGAAGTGCATTAATTGCTCAATTTCGAAATTATTTTTTACTTCTGATCATGTCACCCAATAAAATGAACAAAAAACCTAATAAATATTCCAAAACTTAGCGGCCTTTGTACTGAGGATACTCACTGAAGCACTTTAATAGAGCAGACTACTGCATCATTGACTCCTGTATCAAAATCTTGATGAGCACTAATATCTCCTTGACTGACTGACAGCCGAATGTGGGACCCACATATGGAGGGAGAGGGTGAATTTTTGTTTTTATTAGGGAACAAAATAAACAAAATTAAAACAGCGGGAGGGAGCGCGGAGAATCAGAGAGTGAGAGAGACAGTATGAGATCTATCTACCTGTCTATCTATGCCCATCTATAAAAAAACGTAAAACATAATTAAAGGAAAGATTTATCCAAACAGCACTTGTTTTGTACATGCAACAACACAAATGGGCAGACACACACATTAGCAGTGCCATCAAGCCACGTTACCATATATATTATGTTGTGTTACTTCAGTACGTAGGGTATAATTAATGGGACTGATAACATATCTGTTAGTTCCTAAGCAACATATCTTTAAAATGCATATAAAAAGCTACTAATTTTACGTTGCGAGAATGTACTAATGTACCAGCGATTATTGACACTTTCATATAGTACAAAATTAGGATTGATGATGACAGACTGAAATGCGTTGCACTTTAAAAAGTACTCGCCCACTTCAAAGTACACACTTTAAATGAATACCAGAGTACTCTATTGCTACGCCCTTAAAGAGTACCAGAGTACGAGTACTTAAGAGTGCTTAAAGAGTACACTGTGAAAACACTGCCGACGTGTTTTCACAGCGCAGCGCCGACACAGCGTCGCCGACTGGCGGTTGGGCAGCGTCGCCGACTGGCGGCTGGGCAGCGTCGCCAACTGGCGGCTGGGCAGCATCGCCGACTGGCGGCTGGGCAGCGTCGCCGACTGGCGGCTGGGCAGCGTCGCCGACTGGCGGCTGGGCAACGTCGCCGACTGGCGGCTGGGCAGCGTCGCCGACTGGCGGTTGGGCAGCGACTGGCGGTTGGGCAGCGACTGGCGGTTGGGCAGCGACTGGCGGTTGGGCAGTGACTGGCGGTTGGGCAGCGACTGGCGGTTGGGCAGCGACTGGCGGTTGGGCAGCGACTGGCGGTTGGGCAGCGACTGGCGGTTGGGCAGCGACTGGCGGTTGGGCAGCTACTGGCGGTTGGGCAGCGACTGGCGGTTGGGCAGCGACTGGCGGTTGGGCAGCGACTGGCGGTTGGGCAGCGACTGGCGGTTGGGCAGCGACTGGCGGTTGGGCAGCGACTGGCGGTTGGGCAGCGACTGGCGGTTGGGCAGCGACTGGCAGTTGGGCAGCGACTGGCGGTTGGGCAGCGACTGGCGGTTGGGCAGCGACTGGCGGTTGGGCAGCGTTGCCGACTGGCGGCTGGTCAGCGTCGCCAACTGGGCACGGTCGAGCCGATAGGCGGGTCATAATCTTGTTTGCCTGTGCATAGATTTTTCCTGCTATTTCTGGGACACCCTACGTAACATTCATTCTTTCATTCATTCATTCATTCATTCATCATTCCTTCTTTAGCTTTTGGATAACTTCGAGTTGCATCCGCTGCAACTCGAAGAAGGCATCCTGAATGAAAGGAGATAAAAACATTTTTTACCTTTTATTTCAATTATGAAGACTAAGACGCTCAAAGTAGACAACAATATATAGAAGTGTAAATAGCTACTAAAAACCTTTTGGACTGCAATATGTGCACGTATCTAAAGTCCCGGACTAAAGTCTAAAGTCTAAATTTTAGTCACTAACTGACATAATCATCTTGGGATTGGGGTAGTCTATAGGTATATTTTAGGGACAGTATTTCTATGGTCCAATAGTAAAAAACGGTTTAATATCATAAACCTCACCAGCTGGCTATGCTTGGCGCGCCATTTCCGGCCACCTCGACGCTGCTGTTGCCGCTACCGCTGCTGCCGTTGCTGTTGCCACTGCTGCTGCTGCCACTGCTGCCGCCACTGCTGCTGCTGCCGCTGCTGCCACTGCTGCTGCTGCTGCTGCTGCTGCTGCCACTGCTGCTGCTGCAGCTGCTGCTGTTGCCGCTGCCAAGGCCTAGGTGGCCAAGGTGGCCTTTGGCTCTGTTTTTTGTGGAATGGAGTATAGTTATGGAATTGTGAATTTTTATTTTTAAAAAATGAAATGAAATGAAATAAGGTGTTTTAATCACATTAAATAGTTAAATAATGTTAAATAATACGATTAGTTCGTGATATTTCATGCAGTGACGCGATCAGTGGCTTCTGTGGCCTCGGCTACAAAAGTGTGAAGTACACAAATGCACACTGGTGCATAATTGGATCATTCACGAGAGTAAGTGCATAAAGTGAGTTGTGATGGTTGCTTGTTTTGTGCTGTTGCTGTTAATGTTACTTCCGTGCTGTGCTTGCGCTGTACGTCTTTTGTAGACACTAAAATATGAAGAGTTACTTACATGTAGAACAACGAATTGCTTAAGCTAGCTATGTTAATCGATAGTTGTCTACTGTTGCAAATTACTAAGCATACAAGAGACAGCAGACAGTATAATTATAAAAAACCTGCGCCGTCATTACTAAAAAAATGTTTTATGAACAAATTCGCAATTGTTTTTTAAACGGGAAAAAGAATTGCGAAGTGGCTGCATTGTATGAGCGAAATCAGAAATAGCGATTTCAAGTTCCAGTGTGCGTTAGCTATAATTTCTGGAAAACAAATCATTTTACGTGCATGATGACGTTATTGATGTTAAATAGTGAAATAATATTAAATTTAATTAGGCTTTTAAAATCAGATCCTCACACGCTATTTCATATCCTCAGACAGTATTTCTGAAATTTAAAACAATGAGATTTAAAGTGAAAAAGTTTCTGCTGAAAGTCACTAGGCTGAAATTCGCGCCCTGGCCTTATTATTAGCCGATTCAAGCAAAATTAATGAATTTCGCTTTTGGGAACTTTTTAAATCGGCAAACATTTCGCGCGCACTATTCACTTCACTGACCACAACTTGCGCATAAGTGCGCTGCGGCTGCTGCTGTTGCTGTTGCGGCTGCTGCTGCTGTTGCCGCTGTTGCTGTTGCGGCTGCTGCTGCTGTTGCCGCTGCTGCTGTTGCTGTTGTGGCTGCGGCTGCTGTTGCTGTTGCGGCTGCTGCTGCTGTTGCCGCTGCTGCTGTTGCTGTTGCGGCTGCGGCTGCTGTTGCGGCTGCTGTTGCTGCTGCTGCGGCTGCTGTTGCGGCTGCTGTTGCTGCTGCTGTTGCCGCTGCTGCTGCCGCGTCTGCGGCGTCTGCTGCTGCCGCTGTTGCTGCTGCTGCTGTTGTGGCTGCTTTTTTCTTTCTTTCTTTCTTTCTTCTTCAGACCGCGCCCAAGTCAGAACAGCGGTTCTGATAGGGGCGGGGGCGGCCAGCGCCCCATGCTCCGCAGGAGGGAAATGGCCTTGTCGGGCTGGCGCAGGAGCTCCTGGTGGTCCGTGCCAACCAGGGCAAGGCGCTTTGCGTCGCCCCGAGGGCAGTAGAATATGGCGTGTTGCGGCGTGTCCACGGCTCCGCAGTCGGCGCAGAGTTCGTGTTCCGCGAGGCCGAAGCGGTGCAGCGTCTCGCGGCAGAGGGTTGTCGCGTTCGCACGCAGTTGGTTAGCAAACACGGTTTCAGCACGGTTGCGAGCATCCCCGAAGGTCGGCCAGGTGGCGCTAGGGAGGCTGCGCGCGTCAAGCCTTTGCCGCTCTCGTCGAATGGCGGCTTTAGCCGTGTCCAGCGGGATGCCTACGTCGAATTGCCCGAGGAGTACCGCCTCGTTTGCCAGCCCGTCCGCGACCTCGTTGAGCTCGAGACCGCAGTGGGCTGGCACCCAGCACAGTTCGACCCTTCTCGAGGTGCGGAGGAGATGGTGCCAGCAGGAGCGGCCGAGATCTGTCCGCTGCAGCAGGGGGCCAGCTTGGAGGGCCTGCAGAGCGCTGAGGCTGTCCGAGTGCACTCGTGCAGTTGCCCCTAGCTCTGGCGGCAGGTCGGCGATGGTGGAGAGGGCCTCACGGAGGGCGCAGAGCTCGGCCTGGAAGCTGCTGCATAGTTGCCCCGCAGCGGTGCGGCGTATGAGGCTCTGGGTCCGGCTGATAACGACGGCGGCGCCCCCGCCCGGGCCGGTGCCGTCCCGCACCGATCCGTCGGTCCAGGCCTCGATGTCGGTCGGTTGGCGGTCTGCAAGGGCCCGACGCGCTGCCTCCGCCCGGGCCTCCGGTCCGTCGGACCGGGTGGCTGCTCTGGCGACGTCCAGGTCGAAGGTGACGTGGTCATTCCGGGCGTCCCAGGGTGCACACCCCAGCTGCGTGTCGATGCGAGGGAGGCCGTCCAGGACCTGGCATACGTCGAGCTCGGTGGCTGCGCGGCGCCAGCAGCCTCGGAATGGGCGCGTGAGGTCGCGCACGTCGACTAGGGCCCCCGACGTGTAGGCGGTAGTGTCCGCACCGCGCTCAGCTTGATTGCGGAGGTAGGCCTCATGGCAGCGGCTTTTAAGTCGGGGCTGGGTGTCGCGGCTAAGGCTGATGCGGGCTGGCGTATCGGCGGGGAGGCGTAGGACCCTCTCGCGCAGGCAGGCGGCCCTTTCGGTGACCAGGTGGCTGAACGGCGTTAGGTCAGCCAGCTTGAGGACTGCTCTAGAATCCGATGGGAGGATGCAGCCCGTGATGGCCCGGGCGCAGGCCAGCTGCTGGCGCTCGATGGCGAGGCGTGTGGACGGCGCAGCGCCTGCAGCCCAGACTGCACATCCGTACTCAGCGACCGGGCGGATTGTGCTGACGTACGCGGTGCGTAGGGTACGCATGTCTGCCCCGGTTGTGCGGTGGCTAATCGCGACCAGGGCTCGGCGGCGGCTGGCCATTCGGCTCTTGACGGCGGCTGCGTGTCGGCCGAAGGTGAGCTGATCGTCGAGCTTGACGCCCAGGAAGGTGGGGGCGACGGCGACGGCGTGCGGCGACGCAGTACCCTTCCGGTGGGTGGTAGGTTTGCCCCGGCTTGAGCTTGGTTTCCTGCAGGAGAGCCGCTGCTGGTTTGTGACGGTGGAGCCACGCGGCCAACTCCGTGGAACGGGCTTTGATGCCGTTGCAGTTGAACTGCAGAACACGAAGTAGATGGCCGGGCTCCTCCCCGTCACTGGGTCGCTGGCGGCAGTGGGGGCGGCGGCGCCGTGGGCGGCGGCGGCTGGCTTGTGGCGCCTCGCCACCGCGAAGGCGCAGCACGAGGTGCAATTCGTCCCCCTCGGCAGGTAATGTTAATGGAAGTGTCCGGTATTTGTTGCGGAGGCTTGTCTGAGTGGTAGAGCAATTAGTCATCTGGAGCTTGCTCCAGTTGTTCAGGGACCCGGCGTGAACGGTGCTCCTTTGTCCCCGTTGTGGCTGCTGCTGCTGTTGCTGCTGCTGCTGTTGCTGCTGCTGCTGTTGCTGCTGTTGCTGCTGCTGCTGTTGCCGCTGCTGCTGCCGCGTCTGCGGCGTCTGCGGCTGCCGTTGCTGCCGCTCCTCCTCCTCCGCCAAAACAAGAGAGTTCCAACTAACTCTCTTCTTTTTTTGGCGAAGGAGGAGGAGGGCCCATAGGTCGCCTTTTAACCATTTTTAAATGAAAAGAAAGCCAATGCCAAATGCTGAAGAAATGCCAAATAGAAATTAGTCTGCCAAATGCCGAAGAAATGCCATATAGAAATTAGTCTGCCAAATGCCGAAGAAATGCCAAATAGAAATTAGTCTGCCAAATGCCGAAGAAATGCCAAATAGAAATTAGTCTGCCAAATGCCGAAGAAATGCCAAATAGAAATTAGTCTGCGAGATGTCGCTGCAACAGATAAAATATTGTAGCAATAACAGACAGCTGATTTTAGAATTTTAGAGTTCTAAACCTAGCCACCCAACTCCCCACCTAGCCACCCAATTCCCAACCTAGCCACCCCTCATCTCATCTCAACAAAGTTGCTATTTGGCAAATTCAGAAAGCAACAAGGAGAAAATAGTGTTTTTTTCAAGAAGCCTACGAATTATAAGATTTACTTATTGAAACACATGCAATCGTTGCAAACAAATTTTAATGTAAAAACATGGCACAAAAAATTGATGCTTTGAAATCAGAAACAATGATATAGTAAGGTGAGCTATACAGTGACGCAAAATACTCTAAAATAAGCTAATTACAATACATTAGATGATACATGATACAAGATTAAAGAAACTGATACAAGATATAATATAAAAGATACATGATTCAAGATACAAGATAAAATTTATTAGAAATATTAGAAATGATGAAATTGGGCGCCATTTAAGACTGGCTTTATACGGGACGGTATCGGGCACATTTCGTAAGCTACTTATTTATTAAAACTCGTTCGCCACAAATGGAAAACAACTTTTCTACTAGATCTTGATGTGACTCTTATTCGCCACTAATTGTTTTAAGCAGATTTGTTACTTATAACTTGGTCTGGTCGTTCAAAAAACCAACTTCGGCTTATAACGGGTTTATGAGCGGTTTATAAGCCCCTACGATAAGAGATTCATACGAAAGCTTTCGCCGTTTTAAAATTCTGGTTGTTGTTAAGAGGTTTGGTTCTAAGACCCGCGGGTCAGCCCTGGGAGGGGCTCTTCCGCTGTAGGTACTGTATATTTATTGGATACGATTGACGAAAAATATTTTACACGATAAAAAAAAACGAATGGAAAATATTTTTTGGTATATTGAGTGCGCATGATTGGGATAAAAAATGGGTCCTCACAAAGATTAGGACATCAGGATAAAAGAGGAAATCTAAGACAAGCGCATAGTACATATGAATTTGCAAAGCCTAGCCAACCCCCAAATTGGTTAGGGTATCGCATTTTCGCATTTGTAATTTAGCAGAAAGATTAGAGCTTAGTAATTAGATTAATAGCTTTTGGCGCATCGCAAGGGGAGCAGCCTAGGTGAGTTATAGGTAGATTGAGATTGTAGTGCGTTTTTTCGCATTGGAGGGTTACAGAAAAATTGATGGAAAAATTTATTTGAGAGTTTGTAGCTAGATTGGTAGTCCTGGCGCATCACACACAAGGGGAGCAGCCTAGGGTTTACATTGGTAAATTGGTTTGACAGATTTACATTGGTAAATTGGTTTGACAGAAGAATTGATGGGAAAAAAAGCTAGATTGATAGTCCTGGCGCATCACACACAAGGGGAGCAGCCTAGGGTTTACATTGGTGAATTGGTTTGTTTTGGTTTGTGTCCGCAAAAAACGACTCCGTATCGGAGGGCATAGGGCATTGCAAATTTTTAGTAAAATAATCTAATGATCATTGAATTCTTAAAGTGATGCGAATTGGACTGGCAGGGCCTTGCAATGCTGAGCCAATACTGTCCCGTGCCCATAAACTAGCCTGAACCCTAAAAAAATTGTACTTTACCTTTCCAGTTCCGGCCCATTGTTAGGTAAACTGTCAGACACCCACCACCCCGCCTAATTTCTATAGCCTACTCTTGCCAAAAAAATATGACCCCCCAGCGGTTCTAAGCCTATTCAATTTCTATCTATATCACTTAGAGAACATCCTCCCCTGCCCTCTAAAGTGACAGTGACAACTGCCCTTTATACCAAATTATGCTTCAGCCAAATAATAAATCAACAAGCCCAAGCCCATACGCCCACCCCAATCTAGTTCAAGCTTGAAATCTTCGTAACTCAAACCTAGAAAACACTTCTCACCCCAATATCACCTACTTGCAGTAAGCTGGTAAGAAACTTGCCAAATGACCCAAAGGAATACCTGGATGGCTTAGTGTCTAGTGCCGGGACTTGTTATTTTTTCCACTTTTTTGCCAAACTAAAGAGCAAGCACAACATGAGATAAACTGCTGCATATGTTGGGTGCTGGAGATTGTTTTTTGGTTGCTGTTGCAGCAACAGCTGCCTCTTTTAGTTTGTCCTGCCTGGACCCCTGGGCGCTGGTGTAGCAGCAGCTATTCTCCTCTCCAGGATTTCCCAGAGGTGATGTAGAACAGGCATTCTGGACCCCGGTTTTATCCTAATCGGATCAGGGCGCCTGTCTAGGGTGTGGATTTTAGCCTTGCAGGCTTTAAGGAGCCAGCGGGTCCCCAGATCATCAATCCTGTTCGCTACCAGGGGCATCTGGGCATGCTCATGCAAGTAGCTGGTGGAGATGTAGGATGGGATCCCATAGAAGATTCTGAGGGCAATGTTTTGAATTTTCTGAAGGTCACTCTTGTTTCCCGGGCTTAGGATTGTTAGAATGGGTGCTCCATATGTCATGGTGCTCTCCACGTAAGCCCGGTATAGCATTTTCAGAGCGTCGCTCTTCAGATTGGTCTTTTTTGCAATCTTGCTAAGGCACATCACCTGCGCTCTGCAAGTGTTGATTTGTGATTTTACGTGTTCATTAAGTCTCAGGTTAGTGTCCAGCTTTATGCCCAGGAACTTAACTACATCACAGTTTTGTATTTGCACAGTTCCCAGGTGGAGTTGGGGCCGTTTGTCCTGGCACCCTACCCTGGGTTTGTTGCAATTGAAGGTTATGGCCTGGCTTTTTCCGGCATTGATTTTGATGCCCTGCACGCCGCACCATTTATGGACTTCATCCAGGTAGCGCTGCAGGTTTTTCCTGAGCTTAACGAAACCTTCCGCCGACGCCCAGATTGCCATGTCGTCGGCGAACTGGCTTCGTTCTACTCCAGGTGTTTTTGGGGTTGGCATGGTGCTCACAAAGAGCAGATAGAGGAGTGGGCTGATAACTCCACCCTGGGGGACGCCAGCCTTGAGTTTAAACGACTGGCTGAGGGCTAAGTTAACCCTCACTAGGACCAACCTGTCCCGAAGGTAGCTGGAGCAGATACTAAGAACCCGCCCCGGGAGGTTTGCCTGGATCATTTGGTACCGCAGTGCGTCCTGCCAGACGGAGTCAAAGGCTGCTTCGACATCTAGCAGGACTGCGGATAATTTCTTTTTCTTGTGTTTGGCCACCATGATATTCTGCACCAAGCGGCACAGATTATCATAAGTGGAGTGATTTTTCCTGTAGGCGCATTGATCTGCACCCAGTGCGCCCGTGGATTCCAGGTGGCTTTTTAGCCTCCGCGCAATGATTTTTTCAAAAATTCTAAAATTCTGGTAGAACACAACTATATACATATAAAGCATATTTTTTATCTATTTCTGTTGCAAGATAAATTTTCTGGGCCAAGCAAAATGTGTATATCTTAACAACAAATCTTACTTTCTTTTCGCCAATGACCAAAACAGTAGTCGATAGTTTCGCCGTTTTAAAAATATGAAAAAGCGAGGCTTTTGATGGATTTTTATTGCATTCACTTTTTCGCCAGCTTTTATTATCATATTTCTGAACATTTATTGGACAAACCTGAGTGCGCATTTCTAATTACTGCGTTGAATAGCACATAGCAATAGGACAAATAATTTGGTTTCTGCATTAAAAAATTCGCAATAAAGTTCGGATTTTTATATAAAAAATTAGATAGAAAGTCAGATACAACAAGCAGTAGTAATGTAGGATCACATATATATATATCATTTGTGTGAATTATCTGTGAGTTTCTTGTAAACATTTGCTACAGCATAGCTATAGCTATGCCCTATGTGAATCTTTAAAAAATTAAAGTCTCTTTTGAAGAGGACAGAACAGAAGTAGCTAGTCCTATATGAAGAAACTAATTTCTTAGCTTAAATTAGCTTAATAGATATTGTTAATTTTTTAACTGGAATTGGCTCTCTATTGTAAACATTTTTATAATGCTAAAACACAAGGATCTCACCTTGTATAGTAGCAAAATAACTGTATACAAAATATTATCAGGCACACCAGATGGCAAATATGGATCTCAGATTTAAATTATGAATTGATAGCTGACCCTACCTATATTTTTATCCATTTTTGCCAAACGAGGCCACTTTTGGTACGTCAGAGTATTGGTAGAGTATTGGTATTGGTATTGGTACGTCTGCGGGGCGTGCCTCCTCGCCGGACCCGCACCCAGAAGGCACGGGCACAATCTATCCCGCACCTGTGCGGGTCTCACCTGCATATTTACCCAGATGGCAAATTTGCCAACTGGGCAAACAAAGTTGGCCCCTTCTGCTGGCCCTATAAATACCATTTCACCTGGGCCACGCGTTAGAAAATCTTCAATTTTCAATTTTCTTGAATTTGCTAGGAAGCTGAAATTGAAGTTGAATTTGGCGGTGGCGGGGGGCGGGGCGGGGCCCGCAAGGGACGGGCGTCGGCCCGACCCTTCTTGCGGCCGGCCGATTTTTTCTGATGCCTGAAATTATGTATTGCCAAACTCGTTAATCACGCAAATTATGTTTCTTGGAAATTAACAAACATGATTCAAGGAAGTGTTGTACCAGAAAACAACGGTGAGGTAGCTATAGCAGTATATGTAAGTTATAGGTGAGTTTGTCAGTTCAAATATTGCCTGGCCTCTTTGGACACAAAAGAGTTTTTCTTTTCTAAGAAAATACCAAAACTTTGCCACTTAATAGCTTTATTGTTTAAGATAATCATACTTGATTTAATGATTTTCTTCATCAAATTCTTAAATATTTACTAGTAAGTTTAAATTTTACTCTAAAAGTTGGGTAAAGTTTAGCACTTTAATATATTAATGATCTAATATCATGCATAGAAGGACAAATAATTTGGTTTCTGCATTAAAAAATTCGCAATAAAGTTCGGATTTTTATATAAAAAATTAGATAGAAAGTCAGATACAACAAGCAGTAGTAATGTAGGATCACATATATATATATCATTTGTGTGAATTATCTGTGAGTTTCTTGTAAACATTTGCTACAGCATAGCTATAGCTATGCCCTATGTGAATCTTTAAAAAATTAAAGTCTCTTTTGAAGAGGACAGAACAGAAGTAGCTAGTCCTATATGAAGAAACTAATTTCTTAGCTTAAATTAGCTTAATAGATATTGTTAATTTTTTAACTGGAATTGGCTCTCTATTGTAAACATTTTTATAATGCTAAAACACAAGGATCTCACCTTGTATAGTAGCAAAATAACTGTATACAAAATATTATCAGGCACACCAGATGGCAAATATGGATCTCAGATTTAAATTATGAATTGATAGCTGACCCTACCTATATTTTTATCCATTTTTGCCAAACGAGGCCACTTTTGGTACGTCAGAGTATTGGTAGAGTATTGGTATTGGTATTGGTACGTCTGCGGGGCGTGCCTCCTCGCCGGACCCGCACCCAGAAGGCACGGGCACAATCTATCCCGCACCTGTGCGGGTCTCACCTGCATATTTACCCAGATGGCAAATTTGCCAACTGGGCAAACAAAGTTGGCCCCTTCTGCTGGCCCTATAAATACCATTTCACCTGGGCCACGCGTTAGAAAATCTTCAATTTTCAATTTTCTTGAATTTGCTAGGAAGCTGAAATTGAAGTTGAATTTGGCGGTGGCGGGGGGCGGGGCGGGGCCCGCAAGGGACGGGCGTCGGCCCGACCCTTCTTGCGGCCGGCCGATTTTTTCTGATGCCTGAAATTATGTATTGCCAAACTCGTTAATCACGCAAATTATGTTTCTTGGAAATTAACAAACATGATTCAAGGAAGTGTTGTACCAGAAAACAACGGTGAGGTAGCTATAGCAGTATATGTAAGTTATAGGTGAGTTTGTCAGTTCAAATATTGCCTGGCCTCTTTGGACACAAAAGAGTTTTTCTTTTCTAAGAAAATACCAAAACTTTGCCACTTAATAGCTTTATTGATTAAGATAATCATACTTGATTTAATGATTTTCTTCATCAAATTCTTAAATATTTACTAGTAAGTTTAAATTTTACTCTAAAAGTTGGGTAAAGTTTAGCACTTTAATATATTAATGATCTAATATCATGCATAGAAGGACAAATAATTTGGTTTCTGCATTAAAAAATTCGCAATAAAGTTCGGATTTTTATATAAAAAATTAGATAGAAAGTCAGATACAACAAGCAGTAGTAATGTAGGATCACATATATATATCATTTGTGTGAATTATCTGTGAGTTTCTTGTAAACATTTGCTACAGCATAGCTATAGCTATGCCCTATGTGAATCTTTAAAAAATTAAAGTCTCTTTTGAAGAGGACAGAACAGAAGTAGCTAGTCCTATATGAAGAAACTAATTTCTTAGCTTAAATTAGCTTAATAGATATTGTTAATTTTTTAACTGGAATTGGCTCTCTATTGTAAACATTTTTATAATGCTAAAACACAAGGATCTCACCTTGTATAGTAGCAAAATAACTGTATACAAAATATTATCAGGCACACCAGATGGCAAATATGGATCTCAGATTTAAATTATGAATTGATAGCTGACCCTACCTATATTTTTATCCATTTTTGCCAAACGAGGCCACTTTTGGTACGTCAGAGTATTGGTAGAGTATTGGTATTGGTATTGGTACGTCTGCGGGGCGTGCCTCCTCGCCGGACCCGCACCCAGAAGGCACGGGCACAATCTATCCCGCACCTGTGCGGGTCTCACCTGCATATTTACCCAGATGGCAAATTTGCCAACTGGGCAAACAAAGTTGGCCCCTTCTGCTGGCCCTATAAATACCATTTCACCTGGGCCACGCGTTAGAAAATCTTCAATTTTCAATTTTCTTGAATTTGCTAGGAAGCTGAAATTGAAGTTGAATTTGGCGGTGGCGGGGGGCGGGGCGGGGCCCGCAAGGGACGGGCGTCGGCCCGACCCTTCTTGCGGCCGGCCGATTTTTTCTGATGCCTGAAATTATGTATTGCCAAACTCGTTAATCACGCAAATTATGTTTCTTGGAAATTAACAAACATGATTCAAGGAAGTGTTGTACCAGAAAACAACGGTGAGGTAGCTATAGCAGTATATGTAAGTTATAGGTGAGTTTGTCAGTTCAAATATTGCCTGGCCTCTTTGGACACAAAAGAGTTTTTCTTTTCTAAGAAAATACCAAAACTTTGCCACTTAATAGCTTTATTGTTTAAGATAATCATACTTGATTTAATGATTTTCTTCATCAAATTCTTAAATATTTACTAGTAAGTTTAAATTTTACTCTAAAAGTTGGGTAAAGTTTAGCACTTTAATATATTAATGATCTAATATCATGCATAGAAGGACAAATAATTTGGTTTCTGCATTAAAAAATTCGCAATAAAGTTCGGATTTTTATATAAAAAATTAGATAGAAAGTCAGATACAACAAGCAGTAGTAATGTAGGATCACATATATATATATCATTTGTGTGAATTATCTGTGAGTTTCTTGTAAACATTTGCTACAGCATAGCTATAGCTATGCCCTATGTGAATCTTTAAAAAATTAAAGTCTCTTTTGAAGAGGACAGAACAGAAGTAGCTAGTCCTATATGAAGAAACTAATTTCTTAGCTTAAATTAGCTTAATAGATATTGTTAATTTTTTAACTGGAATTGGCTCTCTATTGTAAACATTTTTATAATGCTAAAACACAAGGATCTCACCTTGTATAGTAGCAAAATAACTGTATACAAAATATTATCAGGCACACCAGATGGCAAATATGGATCTCAGATTTAAATTATGAATTGATAGCTGACCCTACCTATATTTTTATCCATTTTTGCCAAACGAGGCCACTTTTGGTACGTCAGAGTATTGGTAGAGTATTGGTATTGGTATTGGTACGTCTGCGGGGCGTGCCTCCTCGCCGGACCCGCACCCAGAAGGCACGGGCACAATCTATCCCGCACCTGTGCGGGTCTCACCTGCATATTTACCCAGATGGCAAATTTGCCAACTGGGCAAACAAAGTTGGCCCCTTCTGCTGGCCCTATAAATACCATTTCACCTGGGCCACGCGTTAGAAAATCTTCAATTTTCAATTTTCTTGAATTTGCTAGGAAGCTGAAATTGAAGTTGAATTTGGCGGTGGCGGGGGGCGGGGCGGGGCCCGCAAGGGACGGGCGTCGGCCCGACCCTTCTTGCGGCCGGCCGATTTTTTCTGATGCCTGAAATTATGTATTGCCAAACTCGTTAATCACGCAAATTATGTTTCTTGGAAATTAACAAACATGATTCAAGGAAGTGTTGTACCAGAAAACAACGGTGAGGTAGCTATAGCAGTATATGTAAGTTATAGGTGAGTTTGTCAGTTCAAATATTGCCTGGCCTCTTTGGACACAAAAGAGTTTTTCTTTTCTAAGAAAATACCAAAACTTTGCCACTTAATAGCTTTATTGATTAAGATAATCATACTTGATTTAATGATTTTCTTCATCAAATTCTTAAATATTTACTAGTAAGTTTAAATTTTACTCTAAAAGTTGGGTAAAGTTTAGCACTTTAATATATTAATGATCTAATATCATGCATAGAAGGACAAATAATTTGGTTTCTGCATTAAAAAATTCGCAATAAAGTTCGGATTTTTATATAAAAAATTAGATAGAAAGTCAGATACAACAAGCAGTAGTAATGTAGGATCACATATATATATCATTTGTGTGAATTATCTGTGAGTTTCTTGTAAACATTTGCTACAGCATAGCTATAGCTATGCCCTATGTGAATCTTTAAAAAATTAAAGTCTCTTTTGAAGAGGACAGAACAGAAGTAGCTAGTCCTATATGAAGAAACTAATTTCTTAGCTTAAATTAGCTTAATAGATATTGTTAATTTTTTAACTGGAATTGGCTCTCTATTGTAAACATTTTTATAATGCTAAAACACAAGGATCTCACCTTGTATAGTAGCAAAATAACTGTATACAAAATATTATCAGGCACACCAGATGGCAAATATGGATCTCAGATTTAAATTATGAATTGATAGCTGACCCTACCTATATTTTTATCCATTTTTGCCAAACGAGGCCACTTTTGGTACGTCAGAGTATTGGTAGAGTATTGGTATTGGTATTGGTACGTCTGCGGGGCGTGCCTCCTCGCCGGACCCGCACCCAGAAGGCACGGGCACAATCTATCCCGCACCTGTGCGGGTCTCACCTGCATATTTACCCAGATGGCAAATTTGCCAACTGGGCAAACAAAGTTGGCCCCTTCTGCTGGCCCTATAAATACCATTTCACCTGGGCCACGCGTTAGAAAATCTTCAATTTTCAATTTTCTTGAATTTGCTAGGAAGCTGAAATTGAAGTTGAATTTGGCGGTGGCGGGGGGCGGGGCGGGGCCCGCAAGGGACGGGCGTCGGCCCGACCCTTCTTGCGGCCGGCCGATTTTTTCTGATGCCTGAAATTATGTATTGCCAAACTCGTTAATCACGCAAATTATGTTTCTTGGAAATTAACAAACATGATTCAAGGAAGTGTTGTACCAGAAAACAACGGTGAGGTAGCTATAGCAGTATATGTAAGTTATAGGTGAGTTTGTCAGTTCAAATATTGCCTGGCCTCTTTGGACACAAAAGAGTTTTTCTTTTCTAAGAAAATACCAAAACTTTGCCACTTAATAGCTTTATTGTTTAAGATAATCATACTTGATTTAATGATTTTCTTCATCAAATTCTTAAATATTTACTAGTAAGTTTAAATTTTACTCTAAAAGTTGGGTAAAGTTTAGCACTTTAATATATTAATGATCTAATATCATGCATAGAAGGACAAATAATTTGGTTTCTGCATTAAAAAATTCGCAATAAAGTTCGGATTTTTATATAAAAAATTAGATAGAAAGTCAGATACAACAAGCAGTAGTAATGTAGGATCACATATATATATATCATTTGTGTGAATTATCTGTGAGTTTCTTGTAAACATTTGCTACAGCATAGCTATAGCTATGCCCTATGTGAATCTTTAAAAAATTAAAGTCTCTTTTGAAGAGGACAGAACAGAAGTAGCTAGTCCTATATGAAGAAACTAATTTCTTAGCTTAAATTAGCTTAATAGATATTGTTAATTTTTTAACTGGAATTGGCTCTCTATTGTAAACATTTTTATAATGCTAAAACACAAGGATCTCACCTTGTATAGTAGCAAAATAACTGTATACAAAATATTATCAGGCACACCAGATGGCAAATATGGATCTCAGATTTAAATTATGAATTGATAGCTGACCCTACCTATATTTTTATCCATTTTTGCCAAACGAGGCCACTTTTGGTACGTCAGAGTATTGGTAGAGTATTGGTATTGGTATTGGTACGTCTGCGGGGCGTGCCTCCTCGCCGGACCCGCACCCAGAAGGCACGGGCACAATCTATCCCGCACCTGTGCGGGTCTCACCTGCATATTTACCCAGATGGCAAATTTGCCAACTGGGCAAACAAAGTTGGCCCCTTCTGCTGGCCCTATAAATACCATTTCACCTGGGCCACGCGTTAGAAAATCTTCAATTTTCAATTTTCTTGAATTTGCTAGGAAGCTGAAATTGAAGTTGAATTTGGCGGTGGCGGGGGGCGGGGCGGGGCCCGCAAGGGACGGGCGTCGGCCCGACCCTTCTTGCGGCCGGCCGATTTTTTCTGATGCCTGAAATTATGTATTGCCAAACTCGTTAATCACGCAAATTATGTTTCTTGGAAATTAACAAACATGATTCAAGGAAGTGTTGTACCAGAAAACAACGGTGAGGTAGCTATAGCAGTATATGTAAGTTATAGGTGAGTTTGTCAGTTCAAATATTGCCTGGCCTCTTTGGACACAAAAGAGTTTTTCTTTTCTAAGAAAATACCAAAACTTTGCCACTTAATAGCTTTATTGATTAAGATAATCATACTTGATTTAATGATTTTCTTCATCAAATTCTTAAATATTTACTAGTAAGTTTAAATTTTACTCTAAAAGTTGGGTAAAGTTTAGCACTTTAATATATTAATGATCTAATATCATGCATAGAAGGACAAATAATTTGGTTTCTGCATTAAAAAATTCGCAATAAAGTTCGGATTTTTATATAAAAAATTAGATAGAAAGTCAGATACAACAAGCAGTAGTAATGTAGGATCACATATATATATATCATTTGTGTGAATTATCTGTGAGTTTCTTGTAAACATTTGCTACAGCATAGCTATAGCTATGCCCTATGTGAATCTTTAAAAAATTAAAGTCTCTTTTGAAGAGGACAGAACAGAAGTAGCTAGTCCTATATGAAGAAACTAATTTCTTAGCTTAAATTAGCTTAATAGATATTGTTAATTTTTTAACTGGAATTGGCTCTCTATTGTAAACATTTTTATAATGCTAAAACACAAGGATCTCACCTTGTATAGTAGCAAAATAACTGTATACAAAATATTATCAGGCACACCAGATGGCAAATATGGATCTCAGATTTAAATTATGAATTGATAGCTGACCCTACCTATATTTTTATCCATTTTTGCCAAACGAGGCCACTTTTGGTACGTCAGAGTATTGGTAGAGTATTGGTATTGGTATTGGTACGTCTGCGGGGCGTGCCTCCTCGCCGGACCCGCACCCAGAAGGCACGGGCACAATCTATCCCGCACCTGTGCGGGTCTCACCTGCATATTTACCCAGATGGCAAATTTGCCAACTGGGCAAACAAAGTTGGCCCCTTCTGCTGGCCCTATAAATACCATTTCACCTGGGCCACGCGTTAGAAAATCTTCAATTTTCAATTTTCTTGAATTTGCTAGGAAGCTGAAATTGAAGTTGAATTTGGCGGTGGCGGGGGGCGGGGCGGGGCCCGCAAGGGACGGGCGTCGGCCCGACCCTTCTTGCGGCCGGCCGATTTTTTCTGATGCCTGAAATTATGTATTGCCAAACTCGTTAATCACGCAAATTATGTTTCTTGGAAATTAACAAACATGATTCAAGGAAGTGTTGTACCAGAAAACAACGGTGAGGTAGCTATAGCAGTATATGTAAGTTATAGGTGAGTTTGTCAGTTCAAATATTGCCTGGCCTCTTTGGACACAAAAGAGTTTTTCTTTTCTAAGAAAATACCAAAACTTTGCCACTTAATAGCTTTATTGATTAAGATAATCATACTTGATTTAATGATTTTCTTCATCAAATTCTTAAATATTTACTAGTAAGTTTAAATTTTACTCTAAAAGTTGGGTAAAGTTTAGCACTTTAATATATTAATGATCTAATATCATGCATAGAAGGACAAATAATTTGGTTTCTGCATTAAAAAATTCGCAATAAAGTTCGGATTTTTATATAAAAAATTAGATAGAAAGTCAGATACAACAAGCAGTAGTAATGTAGGATCACATATATATATATCATTTGTGTGAATTATCTGTGAGTTTCTTGTAAACATTTGCTACAGCATAGCTATAGCTATGCCCTATGTGAATCTTTAAAAAATTAAAGTCTCTTTTGAAGAGGACAGAACAGAAGTAGCTAGTCCTATATGAAGAAACTAATTTCTTAGCTTAAATTAGCTTAATAGATATTGTTAATTTTTTAACTGGAATTGGCTCTCTATTGTAAACATTTTTATAATGCTAAAACACAAGGATCTCACCTTGTATAGTAGCAAAATAACTGTATACAAAATATTATCAGGCACACCAGATGGCAAATATGGATCTCAGATTTAAATTATGAATTGATAGCTGACCCTACCTATATTTTTATCCATTTTTGCCAAACGAGGCCACTTTTGGTACGTCAGAGTATTGGTAGAGTATTGGTATTGGTATTGGTACGTCTGCGGGGCGTGCCTCCTCGCCGGACCCGCACCCAGAAGGCACGGGCACAATCTATCCCGCACCTGTGCGGGTCTCACCTGCATATTTACCCAGATGGCAAATTTGCCAACTGGGCAAACAAAGTTGGCCCCTTCTGCTGGCCCTATAAATACCATTTCACCTGGGCCACGCGTTAGAAAATCTTCAATTTTCAATTTTCTTGAATTTGCTAGGAAGCTGAAATTGAAGTTGAATTTGGCGGTGGCGGGGGGCGGGGCGGGGCCCGCAAGGGACGGGCGTCGGCCCGACCCTTCTTGCGGCCGGCCGATTTTTTCTGATGCCTGAAATTATGTATTGCCAAACTCGTTAATCACGCAAATTATGTTTCTTGGAAATTAACAAACATGATTCAAGGAAGTGTTGTACCAGAAAACAACGGTGAGGTAGCTATAGCAGTATATGTAAGTTATAGGTGAGTTTGTCAGTTCAAATATTGCCTGGCCTCTTTGGACACAAAAGAGTTTTTCTTTTCTAAGAAAATACCAAAACTTTGCCACTTAATAGCTTTATTGATTAAGATAATCATACTTGATTTAATGATTTTCTTCATCAAATTCTTAAATATTTACTAGTAAGTTTAAATTTTACTCTAAAAGTTGGGTAAAGTTTAGCACTTTAATATATTAATGATCTAATATCATGCATAGAAGGACAAATAATTTGGTTTCTGCATTAAAAAATTCGCAATAAAGTTCGGATTTTTATATAAAAAATTAGATAGAAAGTCAGATACAACAAGCAGTAGTAATGTAGGATCACATATATATATATCATTTGTGTGAATTATCTGTGAGTTTCTTGTAAACATTTGCTACAGCATAGCTATAGCTATGCCCTATGTGAATCTTTAAAAAATTAAAGTCTCTTTTGAAGAGGACAGAACAGAAGTAGCTAGTCCTATATGAAGAAACTAATTTCTTAGCTTAAATTAGCTTAATAGATATTGTTAATTTTTTAACTGGAATTGGCTCTCTATTGTAAACATTTTTATAATGCTAAAACACAAGGATCTCACCTTGTATAGTAGCAAAATAACTGTATACAAAATATTATCAGGCACACCAGATGGCAAATATGGATCTCAGATTTAAATTATGAATTGATAGCTGACCCTACCTATATTTTTATCCATTTTTGCCAAACGAGGCCACTTTTGGTACGTCAGAGTATTGGTAGAGTATTGGTATTGGTATTGGTACGTCTGCGGGGCGTGCCTCCTCGCCGGACCCGCACCCAGAAGGCACGGGCACAATCTATCCCGCACCTGTGCGGGTCTCACCTGCATATTTACCCAGATGGCAAATTTGCCAACTGGGCAAACAAAGTTGGCCCCTTCTGCTGGCCCTATAAATACCATTTCACCTGGGCCACGCGTTAGAAAATCTTCAATTTTCAATTTTCTTGAATTTGCTAGGAAGCTGAAATTGAAGTTGAATTTGGCGGTGGCGGGGGGCGGGGCGGGGCCCGCAAGGGACGGGCGTCGGCCCGACCCTTCTTGCGGCCGGCCGATTTTTTCTGATGCCTGAAATTATGTATTGCCAAACTCGTTAATCACGCAAATTATGTTTCTTGGAAATTAACAAACATGATTCAAGGAAGTGTTGTACCAGAAAACAACGGTGAGGTAGCTATAGCAGTATATGTAAGTTATAGGTGAGTTTGTCAGTTCAAATATTGCCTGGCCTCTTTGGACACAAAAGAGTTTTTCTTTTCTAAGAAAATACCAAAACTTTGCCACTTAATAGCTTTATTGATTAAGATAATCATACTTGATTTAATGATTTTCTTCATCAAATTCTTAAATATTTACTAGTAAGTTTAAATTTTACTCTAAAAGTTGGGTAAAGTTTAGCACTTTAATATATTAATGATCTAATATCATGCATAGAAGGACAAATAATTTGGTTTCTGCATTAAAAAATTCGCAATAAAGTTCGGATTTTTATATAAAAAATTAGATAGAAAGTCAGATACAACAAGCAGTAGTAATGTAGGATCACATATATATATATCATTTGTGTGAATTATCTGTGAGTTTCTTGTAAACATTTGCTACAGCATAGCTATAGCTATGCCCTATGTGAATCTTTAAAAAATTAAAGTCTCTTTTGAAGAGGACAGAACAGAAGTAGCTAGTCCTATATGAAGAAACTAATTTCTTAGCTTAAATTAGCTTAATAGATATTGTTAATTTTTTAACTGGAATTGGCTCTCTATTGTAAACATTTTTATAATGCTAAAACACAAGGATCTCACCTTGTATAGTAGCAAAATAACTGTATACAAAATATTATCAGGCACACCAGATGGCAAATATGGATCTCAGATTTAAATTATGAATTGATAGCTGACCCTACCTATATTTTTATCCATTTTTGCCAAACGAGGCCACTTTTGGTACGTCAGAGTATTGGTAGAGTATTGGTATTGGTATTGGTACGTCTGCGGGGCGTGCCTCCTCGCCGGACCCGCACCCAGAAGGCACGGGCACAATCTATCCCGCACCTGTGCGGGTCTCACCTGCATATTTACCCAGATGGCAAATTTGCCAACTGGGCAAACAAAGTTGGCCCCTTCTGCTGGCCCTATAAATACCATTTCACCTGGGCCACGCGTTAGAAAATCTTCAATTTTCAATTTTCTTGAATTTGCTAGGAAGCTGAAATTGAAGTTGAATTTGGCGGTGGCGGGGGGCGGGGCGGGGCCCGCAAGGGACGGGCGTCGGCCCGACCCTTCTTGCGGCCGGCCGATTTTTTCTGATGCCTGAAATTATGTATTGCCAAACTCGTTAATCACGCAAATTATGTTTCTTGGAAATTAACAAACATGATTCAAGGAAGTGTTGTACCAGAAAACAACGGTGAGGTAGCTATAGCAGTATATGTAAGTTATAGGTGAGTTTGTCAGTTCAAATATTGCCTGGCCTCTTTGGACACAAAAGAGTTTTTCTTTTCTAAGAAAATACCAAAACTTTGCCACTTAATAGCTTTATTGATTAAGATAATCATACTTGATTTAATGATTTTCTTCATCAAATTCTTAAATATTTACTAGTAAGTTTAAATTTTACTCTAAAAGTTGGGTAAAGTTTAGCACTTTAATATATTAATGATCTAATATCATGCATAGAAGGACAAATAATTTGGTTTCTGCATTAAAAAATTCGCAATAAAGTTCGGATTTTTATATAAAAAATTAGATAGAAAGTCAGATACAACAAGCAGTAGTAATGTAGGATCACATATATATATATCATTTGTGTGAATTATCTGTGAGTTTCTTGTAAACATTTGCTACAGCATAGCTATAGCTATGCCCTATGTGAATCTTTAAAAAATTAAAGTCTCTTTTGAAGAGGACAGAACAGAAGTAGCTAGTCCTATATGAAGAAACTAATTTCTTAGCTTAAATTAGCTTAATAGATATTGTTAATTTTTTAACTGGAATTGGCTCTCTATTGTAAACATTTTTATAATGCTAAAACACAAGGATCTCACCTTGTATAGTAGCAAAATAACTGTATACAAAATATTATCAGGCACACCAGATGGCAAATATGGATCTCAGATTTAAATTATGATTTGATAGCTGACCCTACCTATATTTTTATCCATTTTTGCCAAACGAGGCCACTTTTGGTACGTCAGAGTATTGGTAGAGTATTGGTATTGGTATTGGTACGTCTGCGGGGCGTGCCTCCTCGCCGGACCCGCACCCAGAAGGCACGGGCACAATCTATCCCGCACCTGTGCGGGTCTCACCTGCATATTTACCCAGATGGCAAATTTGCCAACTGGGCAAACAAAGTTGGCCCCTTCTGCTGGCCCTATAAATACCATTTCACCTGGGCCACGCGTTAGAAAATCTTCAATTTTCAATTTTCTTGAATTTGCTAGGAAGCTGAAATTGAAGTTGAATTTGGCGGTGGCGGGGGGCGGGGCGGGGCCCGCAAGGGACGGGCGTCGGCCCGACCCTTCTTGCGGCCGGCCGATTTTTTCTGATGCCTGAAATTATGTATTGCCAAACTCGTTAATCACGCAAATTATGTTTCTTGGAAATTAACAAACATGATTCAAGGAAGTGTTGTACCAGAAAACAACGGTGAGGTAGCTATAGCAGTATATGTAAGTTATAGGTGAGTTTGTCAGTTCAAATATTGCCTGGCCTCTTTGGACACAAAAGAGTTTTTCTTTTCTAAGAAAATACCAAAACTTTGCCACTTAATAGCTTTATTGATTAAGATAATCATACTTGATTTAATGATTTTCTTCATCAAATTCTTAAATATTTACTAGTAAGTTTAAATTTTACTCTAAAAGTTGGGTAAAGTTTAGCACTTTAATATATTAATGATCTAATATCATGCATAGAAGGACAAATAATTTGGTTTCTGCATTAAAAAATTCGCAATAAAGTTCGGATTTTTATATAAAAAATTAGATAGAAAGTCAGATACAACAAGCAGTAGTAATGTAGGATCACATATATATATATCATTTGTGTGAATTATCTGTGAGTTTCTTGTAAACATTTGCTACAGCATAGCTATAGCTATGCCCTATGTGAATCTTTAAAAAATTAAAGTCTCTTTTGAAGAGGACAGAACAGAAGTAGCTAGTCCTATATGAAGAAACTAATTTCTTAGCTTAAATTAGCTTAATAGATATTGTTAATTTTTTAACTGGAATTGGCTCTCTATTGTAAACATTTTTATAATGCTAAAACACAAGGATCTCACCTTGTATAGTAGCAAAATAACTGTATACAAAATATTATCAGGCACACCAGATGGCAAATATGGATCTCAGATTTAAATTATGATTTGATAGCTGACCCTACCTATATTTTTATCCATTTTTGCCAAACGAGGCCACTTTTGGTACGTCAGAGTATTGGTAGAGTATTGGTATTGGTATTGGTACGTCTGCGGGGCGTGCCTCCTCGCCGGACCCGCACCCAGAAGGCACGGGCACAATCTATCCCGCACCTGTGCGGGTCTCACCTGCATATTTACCCAGATGGCAAATTTGCCAACTGGGCAAACAAAGTTGGCCCCTTCTGCTGGCCCTATAAATACCATTTCACCTGGGCCACGCGTTAGAAAATCTTCAATTTTCAATTTTCTTGAATTTGCTAGGAAGCTGAAATTGAAGTTGAATTTGGCGGTGGCGGGGGGCGGGGCGGGGCCCGCAAGGGACGGGCGTCGGCCCGACCCTTCTTGCGGCCGGCCGATTTTTTCTGATGCCTGAAATTATGTATTGCCAAACTCGTTAATCACGCAAATTATGTTTCTTGGAAATTAACAAACATGATTCAAGGAAGTGTTGTACCAGAAAACAACGGTGAGGTAGCTATAGCAGTATATGTAAGTTATAGGTGAGTTTGTCAGTTCAAATATTGCCTGGCCTCTTTGGACACAAAAGAGTTTTTCTTTTCTAAGAAAATACCAAAACTTTGCCACTTAATAGCTTTATTGATTAAGATAATCATACTTGATTTAATGATTTTCTTCATCAAATTCTTAAATATTTACTAGTAAGTTTAAATTTTACTCTAAAAGTTGGGTAAAGTTTAGCACTTTAATATATTAATGATCTAATATCATGCATAGAAGGACAAATAATTTGGTTTCTGCATTAAAAAATTCGCAATAAAGTTCGGATTTTTATATAAAAAATTAGATAGAAAGTCAGATACAACAAGCAGTAGTAATGTAGGATCACATATATATATATCATTTGTGTGAATTATCTGTGAGTTTCTTGTAAACATTTGCTACAGCATAGCTATAGCTATGCCCTATGTGAATCTTTAAAAAATTAAAGTCTCTTTTGAAGAGGACAGAACAGAAGTAGCTAGTCCTATATGAAGAAACTAATTTCTTAGCTTAAATTAGCTTAATAGATATTGTTAATTTTTTAACTGGAATTGGCTCTCTATTGTAAACATTTTTATAATGCTAAAACACAAGGATCTCACCTTGTATAGTAGCAAAATAACTGTATACAAAATATTATCAGGCACACCAGATGGCAAATATGGATCTCAGATTTAAATTATGAATTGATAGCTGACCCTACCTATATTTTTATCCATTTTTGCCAAACGAGGCCACTTTTGGTACGTCAGAGTATTGGTAGAGTATTGGTATTGGTATTGGTACGTCTGCGGGGCGTGCCTCCTCGCCGGACCCGCACCCAGAAGGCACGGGCACAATCTATCCCGCACCTGTGCGGGTCTCACCTGCATATTTACCCAGATGGCAAATTTGCCAACTGGGCAAACAAAGTTGGCCCCTTCTGCTGGCCCTATAAATACCATTTCACCTGGGCCACGCGTTAGAAAATCTTCAATTTTCAATTTTCTTGAATTTGCTAGGAAGCTGAAATTGAAGTTGAATTTGGCGGTGGCGGGGGGCGGGGCGGGGCCCGCAAGGGACGGGCGTCGGCCCGACCCTTCTTGCGGCCGGCCGATTTTTTCTGATGCCTGAAATTATGTATTGCCAAACTCGTTAATCACGCAAATTATGTTTCTTGGAAATTAACAAACATGATTCAAGGAAGTGTTGTACCAGAAAACAACGGTGAGGTAGCTATAGCAGTATATGTAAGTTATAGGTGAGTTTGTCAGTTCAAATATTGCCTGGCCTCTTTGGACACAAAAGAGTTTTTCTTTTCTAAGAAAATACCAAAACTTTGCCACTTAATAGCTTTATTGATTAAGATAATCATACTTGATTTAATGATTTTCTTCATCAAATTCTTAAATATTTACTAGTAAGTTTAAATTTTACTCTAAAAGTTGGGTAAAGTTTAGCACTTTAATATATTAATGATCTAATATCATGCATAGAAGGACAAATAATTTGGTTTCTGCATTAAAAAATTCGCAATAAAGTTCGGATTTTTATATAAAAAATTAGATAGAAAGTCAGATACAACAAGCAGTAGTAATGTAGGATCACATATATATATATCATTTGTGTGAATTATCTGTGAGTTTCTTGTAAACATTTGCTACAGCATAGCTATAGCTATGCCCTATGTGAATCTTTAAAAAATTAAAGTCTCTTTTGAAGAGGACAGAACAGAAGTAGCTAGTCCTATATGAAGAAACTAATTTCTTAGCTTAAATTAGCTTAATAGATATTGTTAATTTTTTAACTGGAATTGGCTCTCTATTGTAAACATTTTTATAATGCTAAAACACAAGGATCTCACCTTGTATAGTAGCAAAATAACTGTATACAAAATATTATCAGGCACACCAGATGGCAAATATGGATCTCAGATTTAAATTATGATTTGATAGCTGACCCTACCTATATTTTTATCCATTTTTGCCAAACGAGGCCACTTTTGGTACGTCAGAGTATTGGTAGAGTATTGGTATTGGTATTGGTACGTCTGCGGGGCGTGCCTCCTCGCCGGACCCGCACCCAGAAGGCACGGGCACAATCTATCCCGCACCTGTGCGGGTCTCACCTGCATATTTACCCAGATGGCAAATTTGCCAACTGGGCAAACAAAGTTGGCCCCTTCTGCTGGCCCTATAAATACCATTTCACCTGGGCCACGCGTTAGAAAATCTTCAATTTTCAATTTTCTTGAATTTGCTAGGAAGCTGAAATTGAAGTTGAATTTGGCGGTGGCGGGGGGCGGGGCGGGGCCCGCAAGGGACGGGCGTCGGCCCGACCCTTCTTGCGGCCGGCCGATTTTTTCTGATGCCTGAAATTATGTATTGCCAAACTCGTTAATCACGCAAATTATGTTTCTTGGAAATTAACAAACATGATTCAAGGAAGTGTTGTACCAGAAAACAACGGTGAGGTAGCTATAGCAGTATATGTAAGTTATAGGTGAGTTTGTCAGTTCAAATATTGCCTGGCCTCTTTGGACACAAAAGAGTTTTTCTTTTCTAAGAAAATACCAAAACTTTGCCACTTAATAGCTTTATTGATTAAGATAATCATACTTGATTTAATGATTTTCTTCATCAAATTCTTAAATATTTACTAGTAAGTTTAAATTTTACTCTAAAAGTTGGGTAAAGTTTAGCACTTTAATATATTAATGATCTAATATCATGCATAGAAGGACAAATAATTTGGTTTCTGCATTAAAAAATTCGCAATAAAGTTCGGATTTTTATATAAAAAATTAGATAGAAAGTCAGATACAACAAGCAGTAGTAATGTAGGATCACATATATATATATCATTTGTGTGAATTATCTGTGAGTTTCTTGTAAACATTTGCTACAGCATAGCTATAGCTATGCCCTATGTGAATCTTTAAAAAATTAAAGTCTCTTTTGAAGAGGACAGAACAGAAGTAGCTAGTCCTATATGAAGAAACTAATTTCTTAGCTTAAATTAGCTTAATAGATATTGTTAATTTTTTAACTGGAATTGGCTCTCTATTGTAAACATTTTTATAATGCTAAAACACAAGGATCTCACCTTGTATAGTAGCAAAATAACTGTATACAAAATATTATCAGGCACACCAGATGGCAAATATGGATCTCAGATTTAAATTATGATTTGATAGCTGACCCTACCTATATTTTTATCCATTTTTGCCAAACGAGGCCACTTTTGGTACGTCAGAGTATTGGTAGAGTATTGGTATTGGTATTGGTACGTCTGCGGGGCGTGCCTCCTCGCCGGACCCGCACCCAGAAGGCACGGGCACAATCTATCCCGCACCTGTGCGGGTCTCACCTGCATATTTACCCAGATGGCAAATTTGCCAACTGGGCAAACAAAGTTGGCCCCTTCTGCTGGCCCTATAAATACCATTTCACCTGGGCCACGCGTTAGAAAATCTTCAATTTTCAATTTTCTTGAATTTGCTAGGAAGCTGAAATTGAAGTTGAATTTGGCGGTGGCGGGGGGCGGGGCGGGGCCCGCAAGGGACGGGCGTCGGCCCGACCCTTCTTGCGGCCGGCCGATTTTTTCTGATGCCTGAAATTATGTATTGCCAAACTCGTTAATCACGCAAATTATGTTTCTTGGAAATTAACAAACATGATTCAAGGAAGTGTTGTACCAGAAAACAACGGTGAGGTAGCTATAGCAGTATATGTAAGTTATAGGTGAGTTTGTCAGTTCAAATATTGCCTGGCCTCTTTGGACACAAAAGAGTTTTTCTTTTCTAAGAAAATACCAAAACTTTGCCACTTAATAGCTTTATTGATTAAGATAATCATACTTGATTTAATGATTTTCTTCATCAAATTCTTAAATATTTACTAGTAAGTTTAAATTTTACTCTAAAAGTTGGGTAAAGTTTAGCACTTTAATATATTAATGATCTAATATCATGCATAGAAGGACAAATAATTTGGTTTCTGCATTAAAAAATTCGCAATAAAGTTCGGATTTTTATATAAAAAATTAGATAGAAAGTCAGATACAACAAGCAGTAGTAATGTAGGATCACATATATATATATCATTTGTGTGAATTATCTGTGAGTTTCTTGTAAACATTTGCTACAGCATAGCTATAGCTATGCCCTATGTGAATCTTTAAAAAATTAAAGTCTCTTTTGAAGAGGACAGAACAGAAGTAGCTAGTCCTATATGAAGAAACTAATTTCTTAGCTTAAATTAGCTTAATAGATATTGTTAATTTTTTAACTGGAATTGGCTCTCTATTGTAAACATTTTTATAATGCTAAAACACAAGGATCTCACCTTGTATAGTAGCAAAATAACTGTATACAAAATATTATCAGGCACACCAGATGGCAAATATGGATCTCAGATTTAAATTATGAATTGATAGCTGACCCTACCTATATTTTTATCCATTTTTGCCAAACGAGGCCACTTTTGGTACGTCAGAGTATTGGTAGAGTATTGGTATTGGTATTGGTACGTCTGCGGGGCGTGCCTCCTCGCCGGACCCGCACCCAGAAGGCACGGGCACAATCTATCCCGCACCTGTGCGGGTCTCACCTGCATATTTACCCAGATGGCAAATTTGCCAACTGGGCAAACAAAGTTGGCCCCTTCTGCTGGCCCTATAAATACCATTTCACCTGGGCCACGCGTTAGAAAATCTTCAATTTTCAATTTTCTTGAATTTGCTAGGAAGCTGAAATTGAAGTTGAATTTGGCGGTGGCGGGGGGCGGGGCGGGGCCCGCAAGGGACGGGCGTCGGCCCGACCCTTCTTGCGGCCGGCCGATTTTTTCTGATGCCTGAAATTATGTATTGCCAAACTCGTTAATCACGCAAATTATGTTTCTTGGAAATTAACAAACATGATTCAAGGAAGTGTTGTACCAGAAAACAACGGTGAGGTAGCTATAGCAGTATATGTAAGTTATAGGTGAGTTTGTCAGTTCAAATATTGCCTGGCCTCTTTGGACACAAAAGAGTTTTTCTTTTCTAAGAAAATACCAAAACTTTGCCACTTAATAGCTTTATTGATTAAGATAATCATACTTGATTTAATGATTTTCTTCATCAAATTCTTAAATATTTACTAGTAAGTTTAAATTTTACTCTAAAAGTTGGGTAAAGTTTAGCACTTTAATATATTAATGATCTAATATCATGCATAGAAGGACAAATAATTTGGTTTCTGCATTAAAAAATTCGCAATAAAGTTCGGATTTTTATATAAAAAATTAGATAGAAAGTCAGATACAACAAGCAGTAGTAATGTAGGATCACATATATATATATCATTTGTGTGAATTATCTGTGAGTTTCTTGTAAACATTTGCTACAGCATAGCTATAGCTATGCCCTATGTGAATCTTTAAAAAATTAAAGTCTCTTTTGAAGAGGACAGAACAGAAGTAGCTAGTCCTATATGAAGAAACTAATTTCTTAGCTTAAATTAGCTTAATAGATATTGTTAATTTTTTAACTGGAATTGGCTCTCTATTGTAAACATTTTTATAATGCTAAAACACAAGGATCTCACCTTGTATAGTAGCAAAATAACTGTATACAAAATATTATCAGGCACACCAGATGGCAAATATGGATCTCAGATTTAAATTATGATTTGATAGCTGACCCTACCTATATTTTTATCCATTTTTGCCAAACGAGGCCACTTTTGGTACGTCAGAGTATTGGTAGAGTATTGGTATTGGTATTGGTACGTCTGCGGGGCGTGCCTCCTCGCCGGACCCGCACCCAGAAGGCACGGGCACAATCTATCCCGCACCTGTGCGGGTCTCACCTGCATATTTACCCAGATGGCAAATTTGCCAACTGGGCAAACAAAGTTGGCCCCTTCTGCTGGCCCTATAAATACCATTTCACCTGGGCCACGCGTTAGAAAATCTTCAATTTTCAATTTTCTTGAATTTGCTAGGAAGCTGAAATTGAAGTTGAATTTGGCGGTGGCGGGGGGCGGGGCGGGGCCCGCAAGGGACGGGCGTCGGCCCGACCCTTCTTGCGGCCGGCCGATTTTTTCTGATGCCTGAAATTATGTATTGCCAAACTCGTTAATCACGCAAATTATGTTTCTTGGAAATTAACAAACATGATTCAAGGAAGTGTTGTACCAGAAAACAACGGTGAGGTAGCTATAGCAGTATATGTAAGTTATAGGTGAGTTTGTCAGTTCAAATATTGCCTGGCCTCTTTGGACACAAAAGAGTTTTTCTTTTCTAAGAAAATACCAAAACTTTGCCACTTAATAGCTTTATTGATTAAGATAATCATACTTGATTTAATGATTTTCTTCATCAAATTCTTAAATATTTACTAGTAAGTTTAAATTTTACTCTAAAAGTTGGGTAAAGTTTAGCACTTTAATATATTAATGATCTAATATCATGCATAGAAGGACAAATAATTTGGTTTCTGCATTAAAAAATTCGCAATAAAGTTCGGATTTTTATATAAAAAATTAGATAGAAAGTCAGATACAACAAGCAGTAGTAATGTAGGATCACATATATATATATCATTTGTGTGAATTATCTGTGAGTTTCTTGTAAACATTTGCTACAGCATAGCTATAGCTATGCCCTATGTGAATCTTTAAAAAATTAAAGTCTCTTTTGAAGAGGACAGAACAGAAGTAGCTAGTCCTATATGAAGAAACTAATTTCTTAGCTTAAATTAGCTTAATAGATATTGTTAATTTTTTAACTGGAATTGGCTCTCTATTGTAAACATTTTTATAATGCTAAAACACAAGGATCTCACCTTGTATAGTAGCAAAATAACTGTATACAAAATATTATCAGGCACACCAGATGGCAAATATGGATCTCAGATTTAAATTATGAATTGATAGCTGACCCTACCTATATTTTTATCCATTTTTGCCAAACGAGAAGGTTTCCAGAAGTGCCCATAGATTTTGAGTGCAAGGTATTCAAAGCTTTGGTCAATTTTTAAGACTTTAGCTTCACAGCACTATGTTAAATGCAAGTGGTTAAAATGAATACAGCACATAATAGCTATATCAAGCTACATTAAAAAGCTTTCTACTTAGGCTTACAGCACTTCTAAACAGTGCAATGTATATCCTCATTGATTTTAATAGCACATCTATAAAGTGCAATATACTGAACTGTTTTATTTAACAATTTGCAGTCTAGTCTATCTAGGAAATAAATGGACTGTCCTACTGTTTGGCTGTTGTGATATAACATGTTCTTCAACAGCACTTTGCTGTGTCATATGTGACAGGCTTGGTAATGAAAATTGTAAAGGTACCTGAGGAGGTACTTGAGACTCAGATATCTGTATTTCATGTGGCAATAACATACCTGGGTAATAATTCTGCGAAAACTGAGCAAGACGTAGGTGACTATGTATTACTTGGTTTTGAGAACTTTTAAGTTGCTGCAAATGAATGTCTTCTAAATAAGCGTCTGGATTTTGGAATAAAGTGTCAATACTATTGATATTTAAAGTAACATTGTTGAGACTGGTAATATCATTGACATTACTTTGTGATGCTTTTGCACTTTGACTACATTCTTCATTGAGGCTTATCTCAGCCTCAGCAGCATAGTCATTTTGTTGTGTAGCCACTAGTGCAGAATCATTACCATTTGCACTAGTACCTTGCATGCCAACAAGCAATGCTTCATTTTGGTTTGCCAGAGTACCTTCTGTGCTAATTGTAGGTGCTACATTTCTCTCATTCCATTCTGAATGAGACCAAAATTTCACTTCACCATGATCAGAAATTGCCTGAAATTGTGCAACACATTGCTGTTGGTTAAGATTATGGGGTGAAAAGAAGTTGGGAATAAAACATCCTGGCCCTTTCTTCTGACCTGTAGCTAAATCAGAAGCTATAAGTGCCCATTGAATTGCACCAGAGTTGCCTGCCCTTTCATAAGCGTACTTAGCGTACTGCGCATGTAGACAACACCCTTTTTAATAATTTCTTCAAACTTTCCTTCTCTTTGAGGAAGCTGCTGTAAATTTTGAAGCCTGTGTTGCGCTTGCTTATCTGCTCTTATAAAATCAACAAAAGAACTACATGCTTCTTGGACCTGTCCACTCAAAGTGCCAGTGACATCTTTAGAACAGTGATAAATGGCTCTGTCATGTTCAGTAATTCTAATAACAATGTAAGTTTCTTTATGTTTGTCCAAGTCCTGAATGATTATTTTAATTGGGCGAGGTCGATTTTTAGCAGCTTTTCTTAGTCGTTCTTTTTTTTGCTATACTTAGACCCCTATACTTCTCTAGCAATGCTGAAGTCCAAGCTGAAATGAAGAGGTATATGATATTAAAAATATTTAAACGAGATTTCCACTACTAGGCTGTTGTCCAGAACTGCAAGAATTAAAAGTGAGGCCGTGCTTAAGTTAATCTCCCCTTGACCTTGGGGGAGAGAACAACACCATTACTGAATTAACTGTTTAAATAAAAAAATGAAAAATTAATACCCAAACCAGCATTATCCATGAAAGCATATGTACCAAGTTTTTAAGGCAGTCACCCATTTTTTAGAAAACTAAGAAAGCTGCCCTTTTCTTTTTTTCCAGTCAGCTGTACAATTCTGAACAAAAACCAAGTTAGTAGGTGCAGAAATGCCCAATTCCTTTAAATCTTACTGTATATAAAACACTTACTAGCACAGCCCTTCTTTCGAAGAAATTCATTGCCGCTAGTAGGTCCCATCTAAAATTAAGTTTTTTAGCAATATGTAAATCACATGTCTGTCACATGAACTATTTACCTACTCTTCATTGGCAAAGTATATATTTTTGGAGAGTCTATAGGTATGTCAAGTAATACCATATTATAGGGCCACAAAATGGTCAAGTTAGGAAAAAGCATAAAAAATTCATGAAATACAATTTTGAATTCTTAACTTGAAAATTAGTTCTACTTTGAAACTTATTCTTCAGGAATTATTTAGCCTGGTCATGGTGAATTTTTTGGTCTTGGAACAGCTATTTAAGTATTCTATAGCTACCAGTTGGACTGATATATTCATTTCCTTGAAGGTACTCTTAACAGGCCCTAGTCAAAACACATGCTGCACACATTTCACAAGCTTTGAGTTTTTTCAACTTTTAAAGAGGTAATCACAGTTTAATCATGGTTTTCAGTTTTTGCACTAAATATTGATATTAATACATTTTCCTCAAACATTTCCAGCCTGCCTTGCTTGCTGCCTGGCTGTTTGCTTGTCAACATTATGGACTCTAATGGACGACTAGGTCTATGCTGTCAAACTGCCATTGTCTGGTTCTAGGCAAGCCTCAAGTTACTGCAATACTTTTGCTCTCAGAGCTAGCTACTATCAGCCTGCAGCTCGACTCTTTGGACGAGCGTGTGAGTTAATATCTATAAAAATATTGATAGCTTTTGTGAAAGTTACAGTTCAATGTGAATTCAAATGCAATGGCCCTCATTTTTTATAAACAGGTGTTTTGGTCCTATATGGTCCCATTCTATTAATGCTACATGCTAGTACCAAAAATTAAACGAGGACTCGATTCCATATGATTCTCTTCTCAGATTCTCCTCTCTGCATCAGCCTCGAGGAGACATGCCCGCTATGGTCAGGCATTTTCCTTATATTTAACACACTGACTTTGACAAATAGAGGCTGTTCCTGTTTCTAACTTTCAATTACATTCAAATTCTGCCGCTTTCCACAGTGCTTTTTTTCATCTGCTCTCTCCCGATCTCTCCGTCATTCCCCTTTTCTTTCTTGCGCCAGATGCAGAGTAAGAACGACTGACAGTTGATACTACTCCTCATCTAGTAGTCTGTGTCGCAACTTTTCTGTATTGGTTTGACTGAAATATTCACTTCCTTGAAGGCACTCTTAACAGGTCATAGTCACAGGCCACAGGGCATGTTACATATTTCTCCGGGCTGCAGGTGTGGGTGCACTGATTAAGAGTTGGACTACCTGTGGTAGCGTGGCACACACAATTGGTAAATGACCAAGACAGGACACTGGATTCAGAGAGGAGATTTTACCGGCCTCACACGCAGATGCTTCCTAGCAGAGGAACAGTCCGGTAGTCAGGCTTCAATTGCTAAGTTCTCTCGTGCTTTCCCTTAAGCGGACTACGTCCTAACTACTCTCACAGATCTTTCTCTTGATCGGGCGGCACACTATGCTTCTAAATGCAGTATGCGGCCTAGACCAACAATAGCTTTGTAGGATCTTAGAGACAATGCAAACACAGACGGTACAAAACGATGTCTGACGATGCGAAAAGGGATGAAGACTGGAGACAAGAAAGTGCAATCAATATAAAGAAATAGTGCTACCATGACACTAACACCATCTCAAGGATTCGTCGGACTGTGCTCTACTTATAGTAGGAGCATTTGAGCGTTGTTCTGCCAGTCTTCTTCCGAACTTAAGCGATTGCACCATGGTGTGCAATGTGACTCAGTGCGCAGACAGAGCTGGAAAGAGAGAGAGAGAGCGGAGGGGGTGGCGAGCGGAGGTGACAGTGCACGGGAAACACTAACTACCAACCCTAGCCCTCCCACAGACCTAGAACAGCCTGACTCACAGATTGTCTGGAGGCTGCTCAGCAGTCTACAGCACATCACTCTCCTCCAGCTAAAGGATGACGGTCAACTCCGGCTGGCCGTCAGCCGAACTTAAACCAAAAACAGGTGAGCAACGTTCCTTTTTATTTCTTCTCTTTAGTCATGGCGCACCAAACTAAAAATAAAAACTACATAAACAATTTTTTATGGCGCACAAGAATTTAAACTACAAAAAGATGGCAAACAAGTAACAACATAACAAAGACCAACTGGATAATCACACACATTTCAAACTAACAATAAACAGAAAGAAAACACGCTACAACATCAAATTAATAGCGCACACGGTGTGCCGCAGCACATTAAGCACCACGCATTCCTACAGCGCATGCTTGGATAGAATTACTAAAAAGAGGACTGCCGCCCTACGCAGCTGAATTATAACACGAACCTAAACAGGGCTGGAGCCAAACGGACCAAACAGGCGAAACGCAGACGGGATTCGCCTCCTTACAGCTGGGCCACGCGAACCACAGCCTCCGGCAACCACCACGACTCTACCAATTCCACTATCGCCTGCCCATACCGGGCCATGAACAGTGGCGGGTGCTCCGCTGGTCCTCCGACTAGCTCTTCAGCCATGGCTGCTGCCTCGATTGCCATTTCACGACGAGTGGCCCGCTCCTCCACCGCGTAGCCCTGCTGCACGGCAGCCGAACATCCGTCGTCCAGCCTGCCTCGAGGTGCTCTCGCCAGCGACTCCGCCAGCCCCGGGACAGCCGCTTGACGTGCCGGCTCCCTCAGGGTCCACAATGCCCTTCGCTGACGTCGACGCTGCGCTCCTCCCCGACGGCGTCTGGGCCTTACTGCCGCCTCGTCCTCCGGGCTGTCCCCAGATGGTGAGCTTTGGGGAGCGGGCAGATGAAAGGCTGGAGGCGCTGCTGGCCCTTCAGCCTCCACGGACTCCTCCGATGAGTCAGGGTCTGACAACCCTTCGTCGTCGGAGGGCATCCCTTCTTGCAGCGCTGCCCAGAGATCCTCATTGGGATGGTTAAAAACACTTGTTCATTTATTAGTAGCTCTGATAACTTTAGAGATGGATGTGTAGTAGATCTTGAAACAGCAGCAAACTAAGGCAAGATGAATTACTTGTACTGGTATCTAGTATTTTTTCCTAACATAGCCAGTAATCCCAGTGTATACATGAGTTATTTGGTCTGGTTCAATAGTATTAAGCAGCTAAGTGTCGTCAAAATTATTAGCCTGTCGGCCACGTACATAACCTAAAAGACGACGGCCGTTTTATCTGTAGGAATCTGAGAAAGGGGAGGGATTAGACATGGGAGAGATGAGGCAGGGGGAATTAGGGTGGGGGTTTGATTCCCAACTCTACTAGTACAATTTATGCCGCTTGGCAAGACGCCTAACTTATTTGCTTCAGTTCACCCAGTTAAAAATTTATTAATAATGCTATAACTAATTACACATGTCACTATTGGGCCAGATGTGTAGCCAACAGCACAGCTGCAACTATTGTGCAGCGCATCTGAAGACTGCGTACGGCTATGGACTACACGGGTACAGCCACTATAGTCCATGGACTGGGGGGAGGCTACACCCACCATAAGTTACCACAGCTAATACCGGTACCCATCCATTTAATAGCTAGCTAGGTGAACTGAAGCAATTCAGAGTTAAGTGCCTTTCTTAGAGACACAAATTTAAACAGGAGTCTGGAATCGAACCATCAAGCTTTAAGATGCGAGTCCGACGCTCTAACTGCTGGCTACAACCCAGCTGTAAAATGGGTACCAATATTAACTAGGGGAACTGAAGGTGGGTCTGGCATCCCTCAGTCCATGGACTGAACAGCCATGTGCAGCCTTTAGATACGAGCGTATGCTGCACAATAGCTGTGGCTGTGCTGTTGACCATACTGCACAATTGGCCGGATAGGTATAATAAATTATATTAATTACTTAGCCTATATATAATATATGTGCTATGTTATTTATTTTTCTGCTCTGTTTAATACATTTAAAACCAACAAGCTAACCAACAACTCTCTTAACCACCTTATCCTTTTCAAACAGGTTAAGGAATGGCAAGATTCTCAATCTGCATGTACGAGAGCTTACTGGAACTTCTACTGTATCTGGTGCTTGGCCAACAAGAGCTAGCCTGAATGCTGCTGCCATCCAAGATTATGAAAGGCATGATTGACTATAGCTCACTGTTAACTGACAGATCTTTGTTTCTAAATGCCTAAGCATGTCCAAAACTGCATGCCACATACCTAAACCAGCTAATAAGTAATAATACTTTTTTCATGACAATTAGTTCTCATATCATAGCTATATAATAGTTTCTTTCTTTCACTGTTTCAATAAAATAGGCACTTGTGAAAGCCCAAGAATAAACAGAAGTTAGACTTGGAGTATCTAGAGCAGAAAATAGGAGTTGTAACCTTGCTATATAGTATATAGACATTTAAGCCTCACATGGTACAATTCATTATAGTTGCAAAAATATGTATTTTTTGCTAAATTAAAGTAAATATACACTATGCGCTTTAAAATAACACTCTTTTTTGTAAAAATATTCCTGTAGCTTCATAATATATCCTAACTAAGCTACACTGACATTGCTGATCAAATAGACTTTCACTTAATAATTAACTTATATAGATAAACCACAAAGTGATGGCGAGTTTGATATCGGTGTTTATATTCACTTTGTCTTGTCTAATGAATTTCAGTGTCTTACTGTGAACAGTTTTTGAGAATTCGTTGATCGAATCGAGAATTCTCACGTACATAATAGCTAATTAATTGAGGATCCGGTCAGGTCAAAGTGAAAGTTTGCAGTGCATGCGCTTTCAAAAACTTTGCTCAGGCCATTATTTCGTTTTTAAGCTGCAATTTGAAACTAAAAAATTGATTCTGACTTCTTATTAAGTTTAGTGCAACTGGCTTCTTCTGAGACAAAACTTTTTATTGCCTGCGGTCAAATACATGTGTTTGTTAAATTTTACATTCACGTCGCCTTTTTACGGACTCAAATCGGACGGAAAACGGACCATCACAATTATGCGATTTCTACCTATTCTATATACTCCTAAATACATAGCTATTCGAGATGTAATGCAATTAAAGCAGTTGCCGCAGTATCAATCATTTTATACGGCTATTGAGCGGTTTACTGCAGACGGCCGGAATATGCATGGCCGACCAGAAGATCGAATTGTATACACGCTCAGAATATTTTGATGATTCCACTATATACTCGTAAATTGTTTCACTGATGCACACAAATTTTATTTCCTAGCTCTCACTGATCAGTAAAACAGTAAGTATATGTATAGTAAATAATTTATATCTAAAAACTAAATATTACGATTATACAAACCAAACATTTAACTTGCTGCACTACTAACGTTTAAATACGAGTAGTATTTCAAGCATGTTAGGTTCTGTACAGTAGATCAAAAAATGACCTTTTGCGGACTGGAATCGGACTGTTGGAATTACACAATTTTTCATCTTTTAAATGCATAAGTAACGGAAAATAAAGCCGTTTATGACGTTTTCAGCAGCTAACTCAAGAATTTTTTTATGGAACATCGTCCTCCTCGTCGCCCTATTGAGGACTCAAAACGGACCGCGGACGCGTCGGCTTTTTGCGGACTAATTTCGGACTGTACGAATTACAAATTTTTTCATCTTTTAAATGCATTTAGAACTGAAATCAAGGCCTTTTAAGACGTTTTTAGCAGCTAACTCACGAGTAATTTTTTTTGGAACATCGTCCTTCTCGTCGGCCTTTTTCGGACTCAAATCGGACCATTTTGGAGCCGGTCGACGCGTCGGCCATTTTCGGACTAAAATCGGACTGTACGAAGTACACATTTTTTCATCTTTTAAATGCATTTATAACTGAAATAAAGACCTCTTAAGACGTTTTCAGCAGCTAACTCGATTTTTTAGCTGAGCTGTCATAGGGTTAGATCGGACCGTAGGCGTCGAAAAGACGTCTTTTCGACGATGCTTTTTACACCGGGGAAGTTCTCAAAAGTAAATGTTATATTTCTTTTAATCAGCTTGCAGTTAATTATAAGACTCAGATAATACTTTATCGTCACATATTTCGTAGTTATTTCCGAATATTAACTTTGTTATAATGCAATAAAACGTTCTAGAATATTCCGTTGGACACTATAAATATAAGTAGCCAAGGAGTGCAATCTCCAACCTTCCTCAAGCTCTCGGTCATACGATCGACAAACAACCAAAAAGAACCACCGCCTTTGTTCTCTGATTCATTACGATTACGTTACAAACTAACAACAAGTAGGTTTTATTGCTATCATTTTATCCCTTTTATCTGTCCTTTTCTGTCTGCCCCACTTTTCATGCAAAAATATCAATTTTTGTTATACATTACAGCTACGGTTACGGACTTTTTTAGCCCGTAATTGTAATAAAATGAATGTCCTAGCTGGAGCGTGAGGAATTTAAAGCTAGCGACTATTCACTATTCACCGGGGTCGGTGTCCTACAAATCGTTTCAATATCAGCAGGGAAATCTGGAATTAAATAGCGTTAGAGACTGCGGTAGCGAGCGAAGCAGAATAGATAAGCGATGAGACCTGAGTGTTCCTCCGGCCCGGCGAAACTCCCAATGAAAAGAATAACGCAGTATGAACGCGAAGACTCGAATAATTTGATTAGGAGTGAGTTAATCGGCTGTGACTCTGATTCCAGATACGAATAGGAATGTGACGATTTAAAAAGACGAAGACCAAAGTCAGAGGCGGCGACAATTGTAGTTTACGGCAAGTTAGAGTCAGTTCAATGTCTGTGGTGTAGCGGTAGCACTTTATTGTTTGGGTGCACTGGGACGTACGACAAGCAGAGCGGTAAATAAGGCGTAGGAGCTCGATAGTAGTAATGGTAAGTGATAGCACGGCGAGGCGAAGTGGACAACGAGAAGATAACAACTTAACACGAACTAGAACCGGACAGGACAAGCTAGGACAAACTCGGACAAGACCAGACAAGACCGGGGTACGAAGGCTAAGAAGGTGACACGACAGGACCAGGTAAGAAGGTGTGGGGCGCGAGCGGGCCTAAACCCCTTAGTTAAGTAAACTAGGCAAACTGCACAACAGGGCGATCGATAACTCTGGCCAGACAGAGCTCGCACGCTCATTGGCCGGGGGGGAAATACATTGAACTACGCGTAGGAAATAAACTAGAATGGCGCGATGTGCGTTAACGGTTTCTTACAGTAGTGCCCTAACCATTTGAATTAATTATATGAAATAGCAGAAGTGGATGAAATTTCACGATATGAGTTAAAACGGCCCAAGTTAGTACATTCGCAACTTAAGCATGTAAATCAACACATAGAGTAAATTCGCAGGGGCGCCTACAACAAGTGACAACGTCACAGGAAGAACTTTGAATATCGTTTACTTGACTTTAAAGTTATACTGACAGAATAGATGTTCACACGGAAATAAATTATAGCGCGCTCACAGCGTAAAGCAACTTCGGTCTAACAATTTGGATATAACAATTTTTACTTTTATATATGGCCTAGATTATACAAACTTGAACTGGAGCTTGTGGGCACCTATTGTCCTTTAGGAAAATTCAAGAAACCAACAATGGGTGCCACGCTTGGCCTTAGCTGCATGCGTTTCGCACTAACAATTGGTGGCACCTATTGTCGTTTAGGAAAATTCAAGAAACCAACAATTGGTGCCACGCTCGTCTCTATTAATCATCCCAGCCTCCCAGCCCTATCGCTGAGTTTCTTTTCATCCAGCTCCCTGTCCTGCGGCCTCTAAACCCAGCCCAGCCCATATTTCAGCTTCTTTCTTGGAATCACTCACACTGTAAAGTGTAAATTGTGCTGTGCTGTATGTGTTGTCAATAGACGGGCTTTTATTTTTGGAATTGCAAATTACTTATGTGACATTACTTTTTGTTATTCAATGTGACATTCAATGTTAGCTTAGCTCGTTTGCATGCACTTGTCACCATTGTCTGGGTGCACCCCCGTTGATGTTGTTTGTGTCTCATGCAATTGGTTTGCGTGCAACTGGGGTGGTCCGTCTGTCTGGGATCCCCAGATCCCCCCCAAATCCCCAGCCCCAGGGTCTGGAAATTAGACTGCATGAACGCAAATATAAGGAGCCGCGATATCAGACTGGTTCTTTACTGTGTTTCAATTCTGGCCTTACTTCTGCCTTTGAGTTACTACAACTTATTTAAGAAGCCGTTTACAAATTATCAGTAAGATATATACATGGAGCTTGTGGATGCACGGCACGATTTTGTGAATGTCACACGGATATGACATCCCTCAGAGAAACGGAAATTAAAGGGAATCATTCGTCATGAACTTATACTCATCTATGAGCAAAATGAGGTGTGCAACGAAGCCAATAACGAGGTAAGTCAGAGTTTAACGAACACTGACCATATCAAAATAATAAATATGTCTGTGTATCTGCCTTAACCTAAAGTCAGTACAACTACTGTACCGTACTTTAGTCTTTATATGTTTGTCAGTAGATGAATCCGAGATATTATAAATATTAGGCCATATAGTGCAGCTTCGACGAAATTTAGCATTGGTGTCACGGTGTGGCAGCGATGGTTAGAGGAGAGAGTCAGACTGTCATTGATCCCACTCTGATGGATGCATTTTTCCACCTGGTAGAATCCACCTGGCGGATTCACTTATCTATTCAATTTCACATTCAGTTGCCTCTCCAAATAAAAGAAATATTGGGGTCGTGAATAATCGTTGGGGATCGCGATTCGAGACTTGAAGCAATCAGAATTAAGCAAAGCATCTCAAAATTTTCTCATTTACACGTTGCATGAGCAGTTGCTTTAACTTTATACTCGCAATCAGGCATGAGTCGCTTTCTGTTATTTTTGTAATTAAAAAAACACAAAAACGCAATAAAAAGCATAGATATGCAAGAGTGAGCAGATAAGCAAAAAAGGCATTCGACAGGGTGACGAAAAAATATCTCGTTTATAAGATGAGCGGCATGTTGAATCAAAGGCTCATAGGTTTATAGATTCATAGCAGAAGCCGTAGCAGGAGTCTAACAGTAGCTGGAACAGTGTGTTTAACAGTAGCTAGAACAGTGTGTCTAATTGTAGCTGGAACAGTGTCGAAATTTAGACTACTGTTACAATAATTAATTGTAATTAATAATTTAACGCCGATTCGACGATTACTAGACCGCAGGCGCCTGCATCTGCGCCGCCGTTCATCAGCGACTGGCGGCGGAGGCGGCGGAGCATCCATTCTGCAATAATGCATTAAATGCATTAAAAGCAATTTAAAACTAGGAGGAAATTTCAGTAGGGGTTATGTGCACTCTGCCGCAGGATTTTCCGCGGAAAAGCCACGGGCCCAGTGAGTAAACATAGGCGCCGATGTAAATGCATTGGTGGATTCTGCCGCAGGGAAAGCCGTGGCAGTTCCGGGGAGGCCCAGTCGGATTTGCTAAAAATAGAAACAAGGGAAGTGTACATTACTGACCCACTTTACAAAGCATGCCACAAGTATATTCACTGTTCACTGTTCGCTGCATTACGTTCCGCACAAATATTTGAAATGCATAGAGACCTGAAATTTCATATCGTGCGTTTCTAGGGCTGGAGTAACCTTGGGGTTAGTGAGTGAACATAGGAGCCTATGTAAATGCATTGATGTACTCTGCCGCAGGGAATGACATGGAAATCCCATGGAGGTCAGAAAGAAAATATGGCTTTTTATAAAAAAGCAACCAATTTGTTCAAATTCTAGCCCGTCCCAGTTTTACAAGACACAACACTGCAGCAATAATATAGGCGGGTTGGACTTAGAAGGTAGTGAATCTGCTTCCGATGTCTGGGTATTTAAACTATGGCAATGGGAATACATGGACCTATGCTTTCGGAAAGCTGCTTTCTGATGAGGAATGCGTGCATATAGAAAAGTAAAAATCTAATTAATTTACCACTGAAATCTTTCATTAAGGAGCTGTGCAGGAAACAATTGATAAGTTCATTGTTAACTAGAAGTTAATCAGTGTCGGCTTTTGGGTTTCTGTCTGCAAAGGCCTGACAAATTAAAATCAAACATTTAATAGATTATCGAAACACCATATACGAGCGTAGAGAGCTATAGAGAACAATATCTTGAATGCCACAGTAAGATAAATATGTGGTTTTGTGGTAAAAGTGCCGGCGCACTTGATTTGCAATAGTCCCATTCCATGCGGATCAATATTCGCGAGGTTGTTATTGTTTGTACCAAAACACCGCGGGAACAGTTATCAGTTTCTTATCAGCTAATTTCGCCCACAAAACTCAGTAACAATCGGTTGCTGGACCAATTCACTGCATGAACAAAGCAGTTTGTGCGATGTGTGACTGGCTACCTGGTAATATTAATAATTTTCTGACCCTCTGTATGGCATAACAGTGTACACATTCCAAACAAAATGTGAAAAAAACAAAGCTGTAGACATAGCCGCTGTGTTCTGCAAGATAAGGGGATGGGAATAGATATAAAGAGATTAAACTGGACTTGAAAATTTGAAATTTTCACAAGAGTCACTTTGAATAAATGTTAAGTCCATGAAAGCTATGAGTCGTCCCCGGTGCCCATCCTACGTTCATGAAGTGTGTGCCACCTGCAACACTAGTATGCTCGGTGGACTTAAGCATCATGCTGTGAAACAAGGCTGCAATGTCACCCGATGGCCACTATGTCACCAATGTCAGTCGGTTGAGCTCTTTACTGTTAGAGGCCAAATAAAGGGGCATAAAAATCATGCTACTGTTAACTGGAGCTCTGCTGAGGATCGCGAGCGGGCGCGCATTACTGCTCTGGAAGTGGCGCATCAAGAGGAAGGCAAAAAGGCGGCAGAGCCGGAGAGCTCATTGAGTCAAGTAATAGCTAATTTATGCGGTCGAGTCACCAGCACTGGCGCTCGGCTCAACGCCCAGCCTACTGCTGCTGCTGCTGATGCTGCTGCTATAGACATCGGCACTCCCTCTCTGCCCGGCACCGCTACTGCAACAGCAGATTCTTCGACCCCTGGCGTTCTTTCAGCAGCTGCTGATGCTGATGCTGCTGTTGCTGCTTCTGCTGCTGCTGCTGCTCTACTTGACGGCGATGTCGGAGCTCCCCTGCTTGACGCTGACACTCCTAACTTCGAGCTGCATGAGCTGGACACCGCATTTTTTGAGAACCTTGATGAGCACGAAGTAATCGAACAGCAGCAGCTGCAGCAGCAACATGCAATCCCTGTTTCCGGGAAAAATATGGAGCGTGCCAGGATGCTAGCAGAAGTCAGTCTGTCTGACGTGATCCGCGACCTTGAGTCGGGTCCTGTGCCTCCACCACCACCACCAACACCACCACCACCGACTGAGGTTCAGCCTGCGGCCGCGACCGCTAATGAAGCACTGCAGCAGCCGGCACCCATCTGCATCCAGCTGGTTCTGCCTAGCAGTGTTAACGGTGAATATTGGATTGGCTTGGAGGGGACTTTCCGAATTCGCCTGAGCAACTCTTAATTGTAGTACCAAGTTTGAAATAAGTGGAGGAAAATAGAGTGATTTTACTGATACCAACGGCGCTTTTTTACCTAGGAGGATTGGAGGATCTTATTTTTTATTAACGTATTGCTTTATGAGCGCAGATTGATGGCATCTATTGGTGATTGTAGGAGTTAATAATTGTGTATCTGGAAATATTTTTTGTAAATTAAGTCAAGACCCATAAATTATTTTCAAACGCGAATTTCAAATTTCATAATTTTTAGCATCTAACGATCTAATGTCTATAAAGTTAAAGTTTATGCATCTATGTAGTGCTGATTGATCAACCTGTGCTAGGGTGTCATGTGTTTAATGCAAGGATGAGGATTGGGATTGATTCTGGTTGGCTCTGCGTTATTTTTTATAATCTCCGTCTCTAATTAACTTCTGTTTCCAATGTTTTCGCATCGCATATTTTTAATAAAAGTAAAAACTGATACCTATTTTGTATCAGTTAATAATGCTGAAAGAATACGGAAGCGCTGCAATTTGGTAAAGTTCGCGGCTTTGAGTTATTTAATTTTGATTTATCGATTTAGAGAGAACAACAGAGAGAGAGACTTGTGGCCAATGAATTTGCCCGATTTACGCAGGGCAGATAGACAGGATCAGGCACACATAGACAGAAAATGGCGTATTTATTTGTTGGCTGGATTGACTTTTCCAAATTTTTACTTCTGATGTGGAGTGTGCTGCGGGAATCGAGTGGGAATGTGAGCCAGCATAATTTTTCAAATTTTTAAGTATCTAATAATTGCGACCCACATAGCAGCTGGCCGCCAACAAGATCATTAATCTTAGGGCCGGGTTTTGGGCGGCGGTGAATTAAGTAGCGTCGAATCCCTTTCCCTGGATCTGTCTAGACCCCTGTAGGAATGACTGATCGCGGCCATAACTTTTATTGTATGAGTAGTTTAGGTCATAATTCTCCTCCAAACCGCGATCAGATATCGGGAATCACTCGGGCATTATGAGTGATCATTAATTCTTCATGTCCCCACTTCTTTACAGTATTCGAGCCCAGCTCGACTTTATGACCTCCTCCCTGTTACATACATGTAAATGTCACTGTAGGCAGGTCGGCGCCTGCGCTTCCCATTGTCCCGGCGGAGTAACAATCATTGGCCGACCTCCGACGGCTGTTCGAGCAGAACATCTATCGTTTCCCGCCGTCGGTTCATTGGGTAATCGGGGCGGCCATCGCCGCTTCGATTCCCCGTTGACAGGCTGGCGCGAATGTGGGTTGTTTTGATGGATGTCGGGGTTGGCGTGCTGCAGGACTATATAAGAAAGCGCGCTGCGCTGCCCCTAGGACAACCTTTTCCCGGACCTCGACCTATCCGGTGAACTATCTCATTGCCGGGCCGGACTCCCACCGGACCCAGAGCACTTTTCCGGACCCACGTAGGGCTTAGACCCTTGAGCCTTGAGCTCCGCGTAGCTAGCACAGGCCCATTGCCTGTCTCCATTCCCCTAAGCGCAAGCCACCTCTTTAGGTGAGCGTTGAATTGAGCCTTTGAGCTCCCAGAGTGTCGGCCCCTGCCGACTCGCAGTAGTTTTCCCCTTCTCTGCCTCGCTGTTTTGCCCCACCCTTCTCCCCGAGAACAACGGGACTGCAGCACGCGGCCAAGCGAGATCCAGATAAGTAATCCGCGCAGCGGTTTATTATTGTCACTCTCAAGGGACAGTTTACTCTTAGTCAGGCGGCATTTAGTGGGAGGGGATCTAGGGAATTGTTTCAGCCTAATAAACGATTGATTCACAGCACTATTAACTTATTGGGCTACGTTTAAAAACAACTTAATCCTTTTACTATGCCTCTCTTTCACCTTTATTTTATCGCTAGACAGCCCTCGATCATGAGTGGCTAGTTAATTAGGGGATGGGCTCTGGCAAGGCCGAGCTGAAGGCTGCGGCAGGAAGGCAACTGTAAGCGCGCATAAGAGTAATAAGGAGCTAGGGATTCGCGAGCAAAATGCGGAGTGTAGGACGTGCATTTCTTCCCAGGAGGTCGGGGGAATCCTTGGCCGGCTTTCCTTCTTCCTCTCGGGCGGGTACAAGGTGTACGTACGTTCGAACTCCCTTTCCAATGGTGTTTTCCCCTATCCCCCTCTCGCAACTGCGGCCACGGGAGCGAGAGTGATGATCTAATAATCTTGCGCTTGCTTAATCACTCAGCCAGTGTTCTGCTTAATCTCTCCAGCCTCTGTTTTCCTCATCTCACACAGATTCGGATTTGTTAGTTACCTAATGTGTAGGCTGCAATCTAATGTACGGAATGTGTCTGATGTTTCATGAGTAGGATTCCGGCTATGGATTCTCATTCGAGTTCTTAGTACCACCTTTCTAGACCCCTGTAGCGCGAATTCAGGAATCCCCTTTTGAGGCGTGTCTCGATCCATTCTGGGGCTCTCACCCCAGTCTAAAACGGAAGTTGCAGAATGCCCTATTTTCGGCCTGTCTAGATCTGCGTGATAAAGTAGGAGCTGTGTACTCCGGGGACCCAAGTTCCCAAATGCCTGCGGTGGCAACGTAGGCGCATTGGGTGGTGGCGCTACCCTCGATCAACTATCCGCTTTGCCGATAGCCTTTCCGCAGTTCTGTGACAGGAGCCTAGGCCGATCCGACCACCGCTACCAAGGTTAGGAGTCAGTTGCGCACACACTACTGACGGCAGTAGACTAGTTAGCCCTGCCCTGTCCGGTTCCGGGCAGTCCGACCCTCTTCTTAGACTTTTAGCCGGTTTCGAGCACTGCTTGGGGTAGGCACGGCTGTCACGCCTGTGGCCTATGGGACGAGTGGGACTGGCCAGCCTGAGGCCGATAGGACCACTCCCTGCATCCGCTGAACCTCCCTTCATCTTCTCTCTCTCTCTCCGCGAAATCTCGCGTGTAGCTTAGCGGTCATTAAAGTCGACTCTGTCGCCCGCCCTAGGAATCTCCTCTCATGAGTGCAGGTCAGCGCTTGCAAAAGACCCTACCCATTTCACTTCCCCAGAACTCACCAGAAAGCGATGCCGCCACCACCGGGGGGCCCGCCAGGGCCCGGCCAATGCCATGGTGGCATGAAACCGAAATTGCTGCAAAGTACAAGACCTTCTGGCAATTGAATTGATTTAGAGAATTCCATCATTAGCTGTGAAATTAATATTGACAATAAATTAACTCACCCTCGGCAATACGCCGAAAATGAGCGAAGCTTTACCTGCTCCATCAGGAGCAGGTAAGCTCGCACACTGTCTCTCTGCAAATTTTTTAAACAAAAAATATACAGCAAGGACGAAGGACGGTTGTTAGTACAATCCTGTATAATTGTATAACTGATAAACGGGGATAACTCATGAAATGGGATAACTAATCAACGGGGATGATTGCATGATAAAGTCGATAACTGAAGAAGTGGGATTTTGGAGAAGGATTTGGGATCAGAGAAGGTCTTGAGTTCTGGGATCGAAGCTGTAAATCCCAAAACCCCGAATCAACGAATAAATGCATATTTCTGCTATTGGCTGCACTGAAGAATTAATTTAAAGAGTTGGGAGGGTGCGGAAATGCACCCACCCACATAGCAGCTGGCCGCAAACACGATCATTAATCTTAGGGCCGGGCTTGGGGCGGCGGTGAATTAAGTAGCCGTCGAATCCCTTCTCCCTGGATCTGTCTAGACCCCCGTAGGAATGACTGATCGCGGCCATAGCTTTTATTGTATGAGTAGTTTAGGTCATAATTCTCCTCCCAAACCGCGATCAGATATTGGGAATCACTCGGGCATTATGAGTGATCATTAATTCTTCATGTCCCCACTTCTTTACAGTATTCGAGCCCAGCTCGACTTTATGACCTCCTCCCTGTTACATACATGTAAATGTCACTGTAGGCAGGTCGGCGCCTGCGCTTCCCATTGTCCCGGCGGAGTAACAATCATTGGCCGACTGCCGACGGCTGTTCGAGCAGAACATCTATCGTTTCCCGCCGTCGGTTCATTGGGTAATCGGGGCGGCCATCGCCGCTTCGATTCCCCGTTGACAGGCTGGCGCGAATGTGGGTTATTTTGATGGATGTCGGGGTTGGCGTGCTGCAAGACTATTTAAGCAAGCGCGCTGCGCTGCTCCCTCTAGGACCTTTTTTCTCCCACCGGCTCTTCCCCTTCTCCCTGCCGGTTTACCTTTGCCGGGCCGGAATCCCACCGGACCCAGGACTTGTCCCCCAGATCCACTTAGGGCTTAGACCCTAGAGCTTAGAGCTCCACGGCTAGCGCAGGCCCATTGCCTGTTCCCATTCCCCCTGAGCGCGAGCCACCTCTTTAGGTGAGCCGTTAAATTGAGCCTTGAGCCCCAAGCGTGTTGGCCCCTGCCGACTTGCAGCATTTTTCCCTTCCCGGCCTTTGCTGTCTTACCCCATCCTCTTCCCCGAGAACAACGGGATTGCAGCACGCAGCCGAAGCGACTTCAGCTAAGTAACCCGCGCAGCGGTTTTTGCAATTATTGCTCCTAAGGGGCTTTCTATTGATTAGGCGGCTATTAGTGGGCACGAGCTTAGGATTTGAGGCTTAATATACGGACTATTCATTCGCCAATTATTAAAACATTAGGCCAAATTTAATAACAATTTAAATCTTTCCGCCATGCTGTTATTTCCTCTTTATTTTCACATTAGGCAGCCCTCTACCATGAGTGGCTAATTTATTAGGGGAATGGGCTCTGGCACAGCCGAGCTGAAGGCTGCGGCAGGAAGGAAATTGTGAGCGCGCATGAGAGTAATATGGAGCTAGGGGTGTGCAAGTAAGATGCGGAGTGTAGCACGTGTTTCTTTCTGTCCAGGGGTGGGGAATTCCCTGGCGGGTTTTCCTCATTTCCTGGCGGATCTGGGAGTGCGTGTCAAGCTCCCCTGCCAATTGAGTTTCCCTTCTGTTTCCCCCTCTCGCTTCTACCGCCAGGGAAGTGGGGGGTGATGACCTTTTAACCTTACGCTTGCATAATCACTCAGCCAGTGTTCAGCCTAATCTCTCCTGCCTCTGATTTCCTCACCTCGCACAGATTCGGATTTGTTAGTGGCCTAATGTGTAAGCTGCAATCTAATGTAAAGAATGTGCCTGATGTTTTCATGAGTAGGATTCCGGCTATGGATTCTCATTCGAGTTCTTAGTACCACCTTTCTAGACCCCTGTAGCGCGAATTCAGGAATCCCCTTTTGAGGCGTGACTCGATCCATTCTGGGGCTCTCACCCCAGTCTAAAACGGAAGTTGCAGAATGTCCTATTTTTCGGCTTGTCTAGATCTGTGTGATGAACTGGGAGCTGTGTACTCCGGGGACCCAAGTTCCCAAATGTCTGCGGTGGCAACGTAGGCGCATTGGGTGGTGGCGCTACCCTAGATCATTTTCCGCTTCGCCAATAGCCTTTCCGCATTTCTAAGACAAGAGCCTAGGCCGTTTCGACCACCGCTACCAAGGTTAGGAGTCAGTTACTTACATGCTACTGACGGCAGTAGACTAGTTAGCCCTGCCCTGTCCGATTCCGGGCAGTCCGACCCTCTTCTAGACTTTTAGCCGGTTTCGAGCACTGCTTGGGGTAGGCACGGCAGTCATGCCTGTGGCCTATGGGTTGAGTGGGACTGGCCAGCCTGAGGCCGAGAGGACCACTCCCTGCATCCACTGTCTCTCCCTTCATCTCTCCCTTCATCCCTCTTTCCGCGACAACTCGCGAGGCTTTGCGGTACGACTTCTGACTCTATCGCCATTCCCACACTCCCTTCTCTTATGAGGACAGGTCATCGGATTGCAAAAGACCCAACCACATCAATATATGAAAAAACTAATTTCTTAGCTTAAATTTAGCTAATATATGTTTTTTTGGAATAAATGTTACTATTACAACCCTATTTGGCTAGAGGAATTCTTTCAGTTTAAGGATGGATTAAATATTTAGACATGACTAGCTATAATCAGTGCTGCTCTTGTTGTCATAGACCACATTGAAAACATATGAACATATTTTTCCTCATTGATCCTCATTGGGATCAACCTGGGCCTCGTCAGACCCGCTGCTGCTGCTACTACTCGGTGCCGGACGGCGTACCTGCGCACTCGCCTCAGCAGTGTCAGGCACTGCTTGCACCGCGATATTTCGCTTCTTAACAACTGGCCCAGAGGGAGTTGCAGCATGGCGTTTGACTGCCTGCTGCAAGCGGGGAAGAGACGGCATGAAGTGTTTGTGCCAATTCGGTGAGCGCTGACCCAAAGGAAAGGGCGCACTATTACCGAATTGACCCCTTAGCAACTCCACCCGTCTACTTACCTCTACTGGCCCATTAACTCTCCGAACGACGCCCATTAGCCGCGGGCGCGTGGGCACCCGTTCTTCAGGGTCGTTGTTTTCCTTATTGTCCATTTGTTTTTCTTATGCTTTTCTTATTTTTCTTTTTGGGCGTCTTCTTGCCACGCTTCGGACAACAGGAATCACTGAAACATTGTAGGTAGGCCGTACATTGCTCTGATGAAATAGGATTTCCTGCTAGGATCTATTTGTAGCCTTTCCGGCTCTCGCCTTTCTCTCTGTGGCCTCTGCCGCGGCTCTAGCTCCCTAGCCTCACCTACTTCCTCGGCCCTAACACTGTCTGCGACTTCCCCGTGTACAGAGGATGGGATAGGGGGCAGGGTTGGAGAGGGCAACGGACTGTCCGACGGCAGGACAACCACATCACCAGACGCCTCCCCCGCCTCTTCTCCGTTGCAGAACTCCTGGCCGACCGACTCGTGGAGACTTGACCCAGAGGCAGCCCGCAAGTGCCACTGGCGTGCGCCCCTTAGGCCAATCTCGTCGTTGTCTTCTCCGTCGTTGCTGTCCTCTGGTTCGCCGGCCGCGTCAGCTATCGGAGGGCTACCCTGGGGCTGCCTTCCGCGCTTCCGCTGTGCCGTGCTCACCTCCTTCGTCACCTGAAGTTGTTGACGGAGATGATGTTCTTCCTTGCCTGACAACCTCAGCTCCTCCATCGGGTGTCGGATTGCCGGGTCTTGGCGCTGAGCTTCCAGCAACTCAACCTGGCTAACCGGCACCTTCAGGACCACTGCTCTTACCGGAGGCAGCCCTCCACTGTACTCGTCCTCCTTGTCCTTGGACCCAGGAGCCCTGGCAGCAGGGGGTATCCTTGACAGGCGAGACTGGTCGCAACGAGTCTGACAACACCCCTCCACCTCTGCTCCCTGTCCCACAGAGAGACCAGCAGTCGGCAGGCAGGACTGGCTGCAACGAGCTAACTGCTGATCCTCCTGACCCGAGGACCCTGACACAGCGGGATCAGTCGCTCGCAGGCAGGACTGGCTGCAACGAGCCAGCGACTTCTCCCGTTTCTGAGAACTCCTCGACAGCAGGATTCGGTGTCTGCAGGCAGGACTGGCTGCAACGAGCGGACACTTCCTCCTCTGTCTCCGGACACACCAGAGGCTCCGGACCCGGCGCCTGCAGGCAGGACTGGCTGCGACGAGCGGGCACCTTCTCCTTTACCTCTGAGCCTTCAGCCACCACTTGGGTCTGCACCTGCGCCATGGCATCACAGCCCCGCACCCAGTGCTCCTCCCTCGTGGCTCCCTGGCTCCAGCTACCTTCCGTAGCTACCGTCTGCACGGCGGCGTCCACAGTCTGCAGGCAGAACTGGCTGCGACGAGCTGACTGCGGGGCCCCGTAGACAGGTGCTTCCTGCCTCAAAGGCTGGCCTGCGGTCGTGTCTTCCTGACACCCTTGCAGCACCGTCTTGTCTTTGCGCACCTCGACAGGTTCCAGGACTGGCGTCTCTTCCGACTCTGGCAGATGCTTCAGCTCGTCTGCCTTCACGGACCTTGCCAGCCCTACAAGTTTATTCCGACGAATGACAGCCGGGAAGCAAGAGGTGTTGACGACTTCAACACATCCTGTACCGTCCGCCATCGTCATTAATGCTGGAGTCATCCCTACCTGAGACACTCCCGGCTTCAGTCCTGACTTTAAGGACTTAACAAACAGCGGCGTGCCGTGACAGTCCGTCCGGCCACCCGCTAACTTCACCGCTACGAGCATCGAAGAGCGCGCTGGCACAGTGGTCTGCTCGAGTGAGTAAACCCGACTGGCCCTCGCCTCTCGCCTCGTGAATCTCAGCGGCACTCTGGTTCCTGATTTGATGGTCAGCATCCCCTTCGGAAAATCAATCTTCTGGGTGTGCTGGCGCATGAAATCAATTCCTAAGATGTTCTCGTGTTCGCCCTTTGTCACGCAGAACTCGACGTCTACTGTGTAGTCGCCAAGCCTGACCTCAAAGGCGACTCGCCCTAGCACTGGCAACCGAGAACCATCGAAGTTGCACAGGGCACTCTCTCCTATTTGCACAGCGTGCGGCACTACATGCCTCAGAGATACCCACGTCTCACTTCCAATTAGACAGCGCCTGCTCCCTGAATCTAGGAGAAAGGGCACTGTCTTCTTGGAGACCATCGCCGTTACATAGGGGTCAGCGTTGGAGGCATACCAACGCTCGAGGAAGCTGGTGCTAGGAGAGCCCCTACCCTCTCCTCCAGCTTGCTCCTCAGTTCCCCTCAGGCCCGTCCAGGAACTGGACTGCGAGGGGCATCGCCTTCCATGCTCCTCGCCGTCCCGTTTCCCGACGTCTGAGTGCCTTGGGCCTGCAGCTCGGACTGCTGCCTGGGCTCTTGCCGTTGCTCTCTCGGGCACCCCTGAGTGTGGTGCTCATAACGTGGCTTAGCTGGCGTCGTCGGGTACTCACGCCTCAGGTGTCCAAACTTTCCGCAACCAAAGCATGCCCCTCTTGGCGGCGCCGGTCCTTCCTGCTGCACGGCCCCCTGTGGTCGGCTGAGTGCCTGGACCAGCATCTCCTGCATCTCTTGCTGATGCTGCAGCTGCAGTCCCTGACACTCAATCATCTTGGTCATCAGCGATTCGAGTCCCTTCAGCGCAGCGGTAACACCTTGCGGTGGCCTCGTCTTCGCCGTGCACCATCCGAGCCGGCCCATCCTTCGCCCTCTGGACTGCCTCGTCGACCACCTCTAGGCGCTTTAACTCTCGCCTAACTTCCAGGAGTGTTCTAGGGCGAGTCCGCAGCAGGTGCTTGCGGTTCTCAACCGAAGTCCGAACTCCCTTAATAAACTGGTCGACCAACTCATAGTCCAAGTCTCTCTGGCGAAGGTTGGTGTAGGCCTGCTCACCGAGTCCCTGCAACGCATCAGCATAGTCATCAAGCGTTTCCGCTTTCTTCTGATAGCGGTTGCGGAACTCGTCTCGGTACTCCTCAGGACTGCTCAGCTCCGCGAATCGCTCCACAATACGCTCCTTGAATTGGGCATACGTGAGCTCTTCGGGCAGCCTCATCCTGAGGACGGCATTCAGGCACTGTACATCGAGGTGGTCGAGCAGAAGGGCCTTGCGTGTCTCCGAACTGCGAATCGCAGCAAGGGCGCAATACGCTTCAAACGCCTCCACCCACAGATGTACGTCCTGACCCCGAGAAAACTTGGCAATCTTCGCCGTCCTACCTTGTTGTTGTTCCACCTGCTTCTCCATCAGGTTGAGCATCCGGTACACCAGGTCAGCCGTTGCCCTGTCGTCCAGCCTCGGTCGTCGTCGCCTTGCTGCCGCCGCCGCTCCTCGGTCGTCCTCGCCGCCGGACTGGTCGTCGTCGCCGAAGTCGCTCTCGCTGTCCTCGCCGTCGCCGACGCAGCCGTTTCCGCGGTCATACCATCTTGACCGAGCTTCCTGCAGCGCACAGCCACCGCGAGACTCCTTGCTCCGGGCTACCTGCTGCCTCTCCTCCCTCTCAGAATCCAGCTCCTCTTGGGACATGGCGTTCGTTTCCGCAGTGAATGAGTAAAAGGCTAACTCGAATCACACCGCTTTGCCACCAATGTTATACCTGTGGTAGCATGGCACACACAATTGGTAAAATGACCAAGACAGGAACTAGATTCTGAGAGGATCTTTTCCGGCCTCAACGCTGGTGCTTCCTAGCAGAGGAACAATCCGGTAGTCAGGCTCCGAATGTCACGTTCTCTCGTGCTTTCCTCTAATCGGACTACGTCCTAACTGCACTCGCAGATCTTATGCTCGATCGGGCGGCACACCAAGCTTCAAAATGCAGTATGCGGCCTAGATCAACAATAGTTTTCTAAGATCTTAGAGGCAAGGTAAATTAATGCAAACACGGACGGTAAGCACAAACGCATGAAGAAATTTCATTTTGCATTATGAAGTATGGGTGCCTACAGCCCTATCCGGGATGCAGGACCCGTGCGTCAGCCTGACGGCTCTTGCACCATTATATTATTTTATGAAGCGATGTTTGTTCGAGATTATTTGTAAAACGAATGAATTTCGATAAAAGTTTTGTATGGGATTTCGAAGTGAAATTTGAATATTTTGGGTGTGTAAAAAAGCATGTATTAGGCATGTACGAGAAAGAAAAAAAAGAATAAAGTGAAAAGTGTGCAGCATTCATTGTGTAAATTAGTAAAACAAATAAAATAAAACAATCAGGCAAAGAGCACAGTTAATTCTGTAAATGGTAAAACAAATATAACAAATATAACAAAATGCATGCATTAAACAGGTGAGCAGATTAAAACTAAAAAAGTTTACATTAGTCCCTAAGGTCCCTAAGCAGCAGAGAAATCACAAAGAAAAGGAAATGAAATTCAGATTTGGCAGCAGATGTATTTGTTACAAAGTAAATTTGAAATTGATTTGATTTTGGTGGATTTTTCTTGTATTTTTCGACTTGTTACTGTGAGTAGTGAATTTTGGTACCCTACCAAGAGAGCGAATTCTCTCTGTGGTGGGTCTGATTTTTTAGGGTATAAATACAAATGCCAATAGTACTGGTATATCTGATTAAGTTCAGATGACCAAAGAGACAAAGTTAAGCCGATATACATTAATTTGTATGTACTGGCCCAGTGTTTGTGGTTCACTGGTAACCTGTGGTAGATATTCTAACTGCAGGGAACGTCCCACGTCTCGGTTTGATGATGACAGTCAAGATTGCCATGACATACTTGTGTGGTAGATTTGTCTAGAACCGAGACACAGCTTTTTGATTTTTGCTTTTTTGCTTCTTGTTTGTTTTGTGATTACGTGTTTCGATCAGTTCCAATTTTCAATCAATTTCAAATTTTACGTTATTATTTTTCCATCTTAGCAGAAGCGACCTTCAAAAATTAGGTTTACTGGTAATTTTGGTGAGCAGTGTTATATATTGTTGTGTATTTGCTTTGCTAACTAATTATAGTCATTCATAGACGGACTTTTGATTTAGATATTAGTCTATGGTTCATAGGGATTAAGTTCGACTGTACACATTTATTTGCTTCAAGTCTCGATACTTTTCGTTTAAATATAAACAAGCTACGAGCGCGCTACCGCTAAGACATTTCAACTTCTAACTTCCCAAAAGTTTTACCGACTTCGCGCCATTCAAAACGTAACATATATATAGGCTCAAATTTGGATTTTAGGAAGAAATTTTCTTTCTTTTTGCAGTCAAAGAGACCGCAGTCCATTCGTCGTTTCTGGTAAGTAGGTTTTCTGTCTTATCTATTACATTTAATCATCTGTGTTACCTAATCATTTTTAACGAAGCCAGAGTTGGTGATTACAGTGATAAATTTAAGTGGTATAGGGTCGGTAATTGAGATGGGACTAGTCAGATCCAGCCAGACGTTTTAAGGTTTAGGATTTTTAGTTTTGATTAGACCTTTTGATTGGCAGAGTTTGTACAGTCTAGTGAAGAGTAGGGAGTTTGCACCAATAGGTAGGCTAATGTCGCGTGGAATGGTATCCAGACCATGTATTTTGTTTATTTTGCCCTTTTGGAACCAGGAAGAAGCCAGGTTTTCAAGTCTGGTCTTCACTGGCTCCATGTTCGAGATTTTGTGTAAGTATTTCGAACAGCAATATTTTGGTGCCCCATGGCAAATTCTGAGTGCTCTGTTTTGGATGATTTGTAACCTGTTCATTTGTGTTTTGTTTAGCAGCACCAGAATTGGTGCTGCATAACATATTATGCTCTCTATATATGCTCTATAGATTCTGATTAGGGATTTGTTAGTGGCATTTGTTAGGTGTGCTACTCTGTACAGTTGTATGAGGCGGGTTTCACATTGTTTGATTCGACTGTTGATTTGGGCATTAAAGTTAAGTTTGGTATCCAGTTGGATGCCCAAGAACTTAACGCTAGAGTGGTAGGGAATGATTGTGTTGTCTAGTGTGATGGGAGTGGGTTGGCCGAAGCTGGGGTGAGTGAGGAATTGGATTGCTTTGCTTTTGTGGGGATTTACTTTGATGCCATATTTTTTCAGCCATTTGTGGAAAATTTGGATATAGTCTTGTAGTAGTTTGGCTGCAAGATGGGCCTTTCTCGACTGGCTCCATATTGCAGTGTCATCTGCATACTGGCTGGCTCTGACTCTAATGTCTTTTGGTCTGGGCATGGTGGCTACAAAGATTAGGAAGAGGACAGGGCTTAGGACGCCGCCTTGTGGGACGCCTGCATCTGGGGTGAATTCGTCACTGAATTCGTTATTGACTCTGACTGAGATAAGTCTGTTTTCAAGGTAGTTTGATAGGACCCTAGCAAAGGGTATGGGAAGTCTGATCTTGTGTAGGCGATACCTCAGGGCATCATGCCATACTTTGTCAAAGGCACCTTCGATATCAAAGAAGACGCCTATGGTGGACCTATTCCTGTTTCGGGAATCATAAATGTCTTGGGCAAGTCTGGCGAGGTTATCGTAGGCACAGTGTTTATCGCGATAGGCACATTGATTGTGTCCTAGTATGTTATTTTCTTCTAGAAATTTGCATAGCCTTTTCTTGAGAACTTTTTCAAACAGCTTACCTAGGCAAGAGGTAAGACTGATTGGTCTATAGCTAAGTGGGTCATTTTTGGGTTTGTCGGGTTTTTGAAGCATCGTTAGACGAGCTTTTTTCCATATGGTTGGGAAGTATCCCAGGGAGAGGCAGGTGTCTAGGATTTTGGTGAGGATGATTATGGCTGTGGGGCTCAGGCCCCGTTTTAGCACTATGTTAGGAATGTTGTCAGGTCCCTGGGCTCCTCCTGACCTAAGGTGGGCGAGTTCCCAGGTGACATCAGCAATTTGAATGGGTTCGGTGAGATAATTTAAATCATTGGTGTTTGAGATTTCAAGGTGATTTAGAGGTTTGAAGTTTGGATGATTTGTGATGTGTTTGGCAATCTTGGTTCTGAGTCTGTTGTTGGAGCTGGGTTCGGGTTTCATTTTGTCTGATAAGGCTTCAGCCAACAAGTTGGCTTTGTCCTTATCAGTGATGGCAGTTTTGTTGAGGTAGGTGAGAGAAGGGAAATGGGTGATTTGGGTTTTGGTGCCCATGATGATTCTGATGTCTTTCCAGAATTTGGGGTTGCTGGGGTTTGAGCTATGGTCTGAAATTTTTCCACATAAGGTGTTGAATTTTTGGCTACGAAAGTGCCATATTTCGTTTTTAATTTTTGTTACCATTTTATTGGCCTGTACTCGGAAGTCATCAATTCGGGTGGTGTAATATAGTTTTCTGAACCTTCTGCGGGCTTTTATGAGTTGGACTATATTGGGAGGGAGGGTCTCTCTAGGAGAGGACCTTGGAACTACTTTATCTATGGTAAGGTGAATGATGTCGTTTAGCATTTCGATAGAGTTATCAATTTCGGCTGGGGTCTTTGGGTTGAAGTTATTATCCCAGATAGTTGAGATATTGTCCTCAAGGGTAAGGTGAAACTGTTCCCAGTCAGTTTTGTTATAGCACCTGGGTGGTTTTATTGGTTGTTTGTTATGGGGTTTGACAGCGATTTTAGTTAGGAGGGGTAGGTGGTCGCTGCCAAGATCATCTAGGATTTGGAAGTCGGTGATAAAAGGTGCTAGGTCTGGTGAGCATAGACCTAGATCGAGTATGTTTCCCATGAGGTTGCCAGATCTCTTTTGATAACGGGTGGGTACGCCGGGCTCATTTAAAATAATGGGCGCGCTATCATGGTTGGCTAGCCATCTGAGGAGTTGCCTTCCGGCATAGTTATCTTCGCTTTGACCCTCAAGGGCACTGAAGCGACAGTTTAGGTCCCCCAGTATTAAACTGTGGGGATTGGTTAGGAGGGAACTGAGGAGGGTGAGGTTGAGGTTGTCAGGCCTCGGGTTTCGGTATATAAGTGAGACGTTTAGAAAGTCTAGCTTTGGGTCGTTCGTCTGGACTTTGAAGGAGATAGTTTCGTGGTTTATATTGTTGTAGGAGACTTTGACTTCCGAAAGTTTAATATATTCTCTATAGGCCACGAGGAGACCTCGGCTACAGTGTGGCATGTCCAACCGAATGGTGGAGTAGCCAGGGAAGAAGATAATGTTCGAGCTGGTGAGGACCGTCTCCGAGAAGAGGGCAATGTCAATGGATTGACTTCTCAAGAAGTCATTTAGTTCCCAGATTTTGTTGAGGATACTGTTGCAATTTAAGTGGAGGATGGTAAGTTCTTCTACTTTGAATTTGTTATTGTTTTTACTCTCGCCTTTCTAGTTTGTTGTAGGAGTGGTGGGGGGTTTTAGGTTTCACTTCTGGCTTCGCTATTGAAAGTATTTAAATGAAATTAACTGATTAAATTTTCTTTCAGTCTCTCGCACCTTTCCGCTATGACAGCTGTTGTTAGCTCCGGGGACTTCCAGCCAGTGATAGCTTCGATCAACTTGGCCGCGGTCTCTACCAGGCTAGTGACGCTGCGTTGTTCGGAGCCTGAGTAGGCGAAGTGAACCAACAGGCAGGCGACGGCCTGTAGTAATTCGCCACTGCTCACTTTTGGGCCGCTGTACGACTGGCGGGTGGGCTTGATCGCCGCCTCCAGTCTACTATCTGATGCAACGCTGGCGTAGGTGCGTTGTGGTTGGCTAAGGCAAGGTTGATCCGGCCGAATGCCTAAGGGTTGTTGGCCAATACCAGAAGGAAAGTGTCCTATTGGTGCCTGGTGCAAGGAGTTGGATTGGTTGGCTGGCTGGCTAGCCAATGGCGTTGAACGAGCGAGTTGGGGTCGGTTACGCTGGACCCAGGCTTGAACTCGTAGGTTAGCAGCTATATAAGTAGGACAGTTTTTGGAAGTTGATCTGTGAGGCCCGCGACAGTTGGGGCAGCGCACATTCTCAGCGCCCTGGACCGGGCAGCCTTGTTCCTGTTCGTGAGAGAGGCCACATTTACGGCAGCGCGACTCTCTGGTGCATTGTCTAGCCAGGTGTCCAAAGGCTTGACAATTGTGGCATTGAGTCGCTCGCAGTGGTGGTGGTGCTCGCGATTCCTCCCACTTGTACATGAAGTACCCAACTTTGATTCCTTGAGTTAGGCACCTTGACAAAGTTCCGTCGTTAAGCGTGAACGCTCGAACAAGAGTGGTGGGCTCGTTGGTTGCGGCAGACCTGATCCGTACCACACCGCTGATGCGAGGTTCAGATTCTTGAATGCGTTCGAGGAACTCGGGTAGGTCAATCTCTCGGCTTACATTCTTGATGATAAAAGAATGGCTCCTCGGGGCGGAAATGCTAGTCGGGAGTCTAGGCTTGGCACTTGGTGGAGCTTCCGGCTTGCGCAAGGGCAGGCGGCGCTCAACACCCTGTCCATCAATCGTTGTGGTCTTGAGGTTGTCGGTCAAGAGGTGATGAGCCCCCTGGTGATCGACCGCAAATACTTTAAAGCCAGTCGTTAAGTAGCAGCGTTGGACCGAGCGAGTGCGAATCTCGGGAAAGTTTGCCTTCAGAAATTTCTCGAACCGGAGCTCGTCTGGGAGAAAGTTTGTGAAGGTAAACAGCACTGGCGCGATTTTGGCTTGGGGCTGCGTTTGGCTGCGAGGTGAAGAGTGCCGCGAACCGGCGACCGAGTGAACGGAGTGGAAGGAGCCACCTTCCGATGTTGCGGCAGCGGCTGCAGCAGCGGCTGCATCGGTGGCGACACTGACCGGATAGTTTACCTTGTTTGGAGCTGGAGGAGCTGACTCAGGGTCAGAGGTACCTTTTCCTTGGAGAATAGTGATGTCATGAATGGCTGGTGATGTGACTCGGAAGGTGAGATTGATGCAGAGGTCTTTGATTGATGGGTCACGAAGAAGAGCGTGCTGTGTATGAGTTTGGGTGTCGCCTTTCATGATGAGCAGCGATCCATGTGCCAAGATTTGTGTGAAGAGAGAGAGGCCAGATGATTTAGAGCGGATGCGGAATTCGCGTGGAGCACCGATGGAGATGGAGCGATGGTTGGATCTTTGCCGAGCTTGGGTTCGTCATCAGAGTGATAACCTATCGAGTCGGCACCTGATTCATAGAAATTTACAAGACAAGAATTGAAGGCTGGAAGGCCTAATTGAGTATGTAGGAGATTTGCAAGGTTGGAGATCACTGGATGCCAGTTGGAGTTACCCTGGATTGTTTCACCAGAGTAAGTATAAGGAGGGCCGTACCAGAAGATTTTCCGAGGTTCGGCTCGTCCGTTGGTGTGATGACGTGAGGCTTGAGGCAGAATGAGGCAGCTTGAGGCTTGAGGCTTGATGTCAGTTGTGAGAGTTGTGAGCAGGTCATTTGCGATGTCTTTGAAAGCGTGCGGATAATAGGAGATTGGACAAGAGTCGCCGATGAGAAACTTTGAGAAAAATCCTTTGGTTGAGATGAGCGGACTGTCGTAGACGTGAGGTTGAGTTTGAGAAGAGACAGATGGATCACCTCCGGACGGCTGTGCCTGTTCTACAGAAGGTGCCCTATCGGAGGAGTTGTTCGAAGTGTCCATGGGACTTACGGACGCTGGAGCGACGCCATTCTTTGGAATCGTGCTGGTCTCAGCAGTTGGCTTAGGAATTCCGGACTGTCGTCTGGCCTTCTTGTCATCGGGCTCCATAGTTGCCTTGGTGGTGGCGTTAGCCGACTGTCGTTGGCGTTTGTCCTTCTGTTGTTGATTCTGGTTCTGCTGCTGCTGCTTTTGCTGATTCTTATTTTGTTGCATGCTAACTACTTTTCTTTAATCTAATAAATTAATATAAATAAAACTTAAAACTGTATATACTACTGTAGGTAATATTTATAAAACTGCAAAAAATGCCTTATAAAACTGCTTATTTTTTTCTAAATGCTGGAAGTCCGTCGGTCGTGAAGCGAAGTGAAGATTATGCAAGATACAATGAGCAAGAGAGGTATTAGAAAGAAGAGAGGAGAAAAGTGGACAGGGGACCAAGCGCAGGCGATGGGTTAGCTAACGTAGTGGAGGTACGCACGGGAAAGCGTAGTCCACGGACAGGGAAAGGACGGGACACAGGACACAGGGCAGGGGACACAGGGCAAGGGACACAGGCAGGGGGCGCAGCAGGGCGCAGGGGGCGAAGGGCAGGGGCGCAGCAAGGCGCAGGGGCAAGGGGCGCAGCAAGGCGCAGGGAGAGAGGGCTCCTCAAAGAGGAGAAAAAGAGCCTCTTAAAAGAGGAGGAGGAGGGGAGAAAACTAGGCCCTAAGGGAATGGATACTCTCAAGAGTATAGGATAACTGACGAGCTCCTAAAACCGTACTAGAGAATTGAGCTCTAGCTTGGAGGACGGTTCTGTCTGGATATTTCTCGTCGTCTGCACTTGGAACTGTGCCTAGTGAAAATGGTGGAAGGTCAGGAGTTCGAGACCGACGCATGAAGAAATTTCAGTCCACGCAGTGCCATCAATATAAAGAAATAGTGCTACCATGACACTAACACCATCTCAAGGATTCGTCGGACTGTGCTCTACTTATAGTAGGAGCATTTGAGCGTTGTTCTGCCAGTCTTCTTCCGAACTTAAGCGATTGCACCATGGTGTGCAATGTGACTCAGTGCGCAGACAGAGCTGGAACGAGAGAGAGAAAGCGGAGGGGGTGGCGAGCGGAGGTGACAGTGCACGGGAAAACACTAACTACCCACACCCCAGCCCTCCCACAGACCTAGAACAGCCTGACTCACAGATTGCCTGGAGGCTGCTCAGCAGTCTACAGCACATCACATGCTAATACCAATAATTAAACGAGGACTCGATTCCATGTGATTCTCTTCTCAGATTCTCCTCTCTGCATCAGCCTCGAGGAGACATGCCCGCTATGGTCAGGCATTTTCCTTATATTTAACACACTGACTTTGACAAAAAGAGGCTGTTCCTGTTTCTAACTTTCAATTACATTCAAATTCTGCCGCTTTCCACAGTGCTTTTTTCATCTGCTCTCTCTCCCGATCTTTTCGTGAATCCCTTTTCTCCTGCGCCAGATGCAGAGTAAAAACGACTGACAGTTGATACTACTCCTCATCTAGTAGTCTGTGTTGCAACTTTTCTGTATTGGTTTAACTGAAATATTCACTTCCTTGAAGGCACTCTTAGCAGGTTAAAGTCACAGGCCACAGGGCATGTTACATACTTCTCCAGGCTGCAGGTGTGGGTGCACTGATTAAGAGTTGGACTATCTAAGATTTGACACCTTGATCTGAATGGCGTAGGCGAGGGGGTCATACTAGCTACTAGTAGCCGAACACTAGTAGTATGGGTTACCAGAAATCTGCCTAACACAGGGGAATAAGAGAGCGTGCATTTGGATGGGAGAGGGTGGCCTATCCTCTGCATATAGGACAGGTGACGCTGTGACGATCTATGTGGCTGAGGGGTTGGTGATAAGCAAAGTGATCTGATCCTCCACTGAAACAAGAGCAGGCTCCAATAGCACAATAGTGAATGCTGAGCGTTATGTAAACATAATCCACTCACGATATAAATTCGTGGCTCTTTCGCGTACGGCACGCCTCAGGGATTCTAAATCCTTCAGCTGGCAGCCACTCGAGACATATCATATCTGAAACAAACGCTGGTAAAAGAGGAAGAATAACTGGTATGTATTTAATGTAACGCTCTTGGAAGACAGTTAAAATGTATCGGGTTTCAGTAATCGGTACTCACAACAAAAGTAAGCAATCAGAATACCGTATAAAGGTTGGGTACTGTGTGTACTGTGTGTACACAGCGGAGGTTAAATTATAAAAACCATTTACCTTAATAACGTCGTCTCCGATTGGCTGCAAAATCTTTGCGTCTTGCTTTTGAGTACACACAAAACTGTAGTGACTCGTCTCATCGACCATAAACAGCAGAAAACGTTTTCCGAACTTTCGAAGCTAAAAGTACCAATAAAAATGTATAATCCAGAATGGTGATATTCGAAACAAATCGACTTACAGTAAAGAGGAAACTATCCAAATCATTATAAGCAATACCTCATTTGTTATCGTTTTTTGCGGCATTGGCTGCTTTGACGCATCCTCCTTAAGAGCTTGTTTCTCCTGTGAAGAAAGGGCTTTGTAGGCGGCAGCCACTGATGACTGGTGATCTGCCTTTGGCAAGATGAACATGCTGATCATAGGGTCTCATCCAGTATGTCAAAAATATTTCACTAATTTAAACATGCTAAAGAAGTGCGAAAGATGGCCAGGTAGAAAGGACTCCGCGGCTACACATAGTCCTAGTCTACAGTACAAGGGGTCAGTATACAACTTAAAGACGTAAAGTAAAAGTCCTAACATCTTGAATGACTACCCTAATTTGGCAAAGGTGTCAGAAACTCAACGAAAACACTAAAGTGTACAAGTCGAACGGAAAAATATAAAGTAACAAAACTTACTAAACTTCTTCGCCTTCTTTTGGAACTCACTGTAACTGTTGCGGCCCATTTGGAACACTGAAAAAATAAAAGTTACGTAAATTTGCAAATCTAGAATTAAAAACTTTCATCAACTCTACTAAAATCAAAACCAATTCTGTAACAAAATCATAAAACAACTAAAGGGTTACCTACTTTCTAGGGTTAGAACGGGGTATATAGGATGGCAATAAAAGGCAAGGGCAAGTTGAGTAACTGGGGAGAGCAATGGAAATCCAGGAAGAGCAAAAGGGTAGCTAGGCAGAGCAGGGTGTAGCTAGGGAGAGCAGGGGGTTGCTAGGGAGAGCAGCGGTAGCTAGAGAGAGCAGGGTGTAGCTAGGGAGAGCAGCGGTAGCTAGAGAGAGCAGGGATAGATATAGAGAGCAGCGGTAGCTAGGCAGAGCAGGGTGTAGCTAGGGAGAGCAGGGGGTTGCTAGGGAGAGCAGCGGTAGCTAGAGAGAGCAGGGGTAGATATAGAGAGCAGCGGTAGCTAGGCAGAGCAGGGGGTTGCTAGGGAGAGCAGCGGTAGCTAGAGAGAGCAGGGGTAGATATAGAGAGCAGCGGTAGCTAGGCAGAGCAGGGTGTAGCTAGGGAGAGCAGGGGGTTGCTAGGGAGAGCAGCGGTAGCTAGAGAGAGCAGGGGTAGATATAGAGAGCAGCGGTAGCTAGAGAGAGCAGGGGTAGATATAGAGAGCAGCGGTAGCTAGGCAGAGCAGGGTGTAGCTAGGGAGAGCAGGGGTTGCTAGGGAGAGCAGCGGTAGCTAGAGAGAGCAGGGGTAGATATAGAGAGCAGCGCGGTAGCTAGGGAGAGCTGGGGTAGATATAGAGAGCAGCGGTAGCTAGGGAGAGCTGGGGTAGATATAGAGAGCCTTGTGTAGCTAGGAAGCCTAGTGGCTTCCTAGAGAGGTTGTAGCCTAGTGGTTAGGGCGTCGGACTAACGACTTGAAGGTCGGGGGTTCGATTCCCGACTCCACTGAAACAATTTGTGTCCTTTAGCAAGACACTTAACTCTGCATTGCTTCAGTTCACCCAGCTGTTAAATGGGTACCAGCATCAGCTGGGATAATTGAAGGTGGGTGTGGCGTCCCCCCAGTCCATGGACTGAACAGCTGTACGTAGCCTTCAGATGCGCCGCGCAATAGCTGCGGCTGTGCTGTCGGCTGCACATCTGGCCCGATTGGGGCAGGTGTAGTCAATTATTAATTATTAGTAGCTAGGAAGAACAAGGGTAGCAAAGGAGGGCAAGGGTGTAGCTAGAAAGAGCAGGGTGTAGCTAGAAAGAGCAGGGTGTAGCTAGGGAAAGCAGGGTGTAGCTAGGGAGAGCAGGGTGTAGCTAGAAAGAGCAGGGTGTAGCTAGAAAGAGCAGGGTGTAGCTAGAAAGAGCAGGGTGTAGCTAGGGAAAGCAGGGTGTAGCTAGGGAAAGCAGGGTGTAGCTAGGGAGAGCAGGGTGTAGCTAGAAAGAGCAGGGTGTAGCTAGAAAGAGCAGGGTGTAGCTAGGGAGAGCAGGGTGTAGCTAGAAAGAGCAGGGTGTAGCTAGAAAGAGCAGGGTGTAGCTAGGGAGAGCAGGGTGTAGCTAGGGAGAGCAGGGTGTAGCTAGGGAGAGCAGGGTGTAGCTAGAAAGAGCAGGGTGTAGCTAGGGAGAGCAGGGTGTAGCTAGAAAGAGCAGGGTGTAGCTAGGGAGAGCAGGGTGTAGCTAGAAAGAGCAGGCTGTAGCTAGGGAGAGCAGGGTGTAGCTAGAAAGAGCAGGGTGTAGCTAGGGAGAGCAGGGGGTTGCTAGGGAGAGCATTGTTTAGCTAGAGAGAGCAGGGTGTAGCTAGGGACAGCAGCGGTAGCTAGGGAGAGCTGGGATTAGCTAGAGAGAGCAGTGGATTGGATAGAGGGCAATGGAATAAGAAGTGCAAGCTAGGGTAGGTTAGGTAGGGAAAGTAGGGAAGTAGCTAGGGAATACAACTAGCAAGGGAGAGATAGTTGAATGATTAGGTTGGTTGCTAGTAGCCTGTGGCATAGACAAGTTTTTTCTTTGGTTGGGGTAGTGGTCTAAGCTTTTGCTTCAGAATCAAATATTTGTCCTAGGTCTTATAGTCACAGATGAGCTATTGTAGTGCTATTGTGCTAATTCTGCTAATAATTAATCAATTATCTAGACAATTTGTTTAAAAAATAAAATTTTCTAATAGCTACCTTGTTTCCTAATATACAGATGAAATAATTTGTCTATCGATATATTTAAGATATACAGTTTATAGCATTATCAATATCTACTGTTAGAAAAAAATACCTAGAAGGAAATCTAGATCAAATCTGTGCTCGCAATTAGACTATCAGTAGCTAAGTTAATTAATGCTATTTTCACAGCCTGTTTCTGTTAGTGATAAAGTTCATATAATTTAACGAGTTACCCAAATTAAAAACTACGCTATGCAGCTTTGCTTTAAACCCAGAATAGTGCTGTAGTAGCAAATTATCAGTATGCATAACTAACAAAGCTAGTCTGTCTGTTAAAACATCTTTAGGCCCCTAAGCAAAACGAAGCAGGCGGAAAATATAAAGTGTGACGTTGGCTCTCTAAGTTAATGTAATTTTAATATGCTAGTTCGAATTATGTGCATTATTTTCGTTAGCTATATTTTTAGGGATATTTCTTCGGTTTTCCATTAATATTTATAATGGTTTTGTTTTAGTGCACTACATAGTCGTAGTTCGTATTCAAATGTGCTAATTAGGCCTTTCCAGGAAGGCTACCTCTTACCCCGGGCTTCGGGGCTTGTTCTACGACTGAGTGCTGGTTGTTATTTTGTCGGTGACTAATTTGAACTGTAGCTGTAGCTGTATTTCAAGTGAATCCATTGAGTAGCTCTGTAACCCATCTAAGGTATAGCCAGCATTCGCCGTAAAGACGATCTCTTAATTCGAAGGCCCAATTTATTGCATGAGAGTGCTTTCCGCTACGAAGTTTTTGTAACGATTGATAATTTACCTTGCTATTAAAATAAACCGAAACTGCTACGCCTATTCGTTTAAACCGAAACTTCGTCATAATAGAGTATAACAGCTTCGTGCAGAAAGAATAAGTAACGAATTCTGACAAAAGCTCTCATACTTCATAGCCTTAAAGTCACGAAATGTATATGTGATGTATTTAAAATAATCAATTAAATAATCTAGTTAATATTAATGCTACTATTGCTTTGTATAATTTGTCTGGATTCATTACTTTAATACTGAAAAAAACTTTTTAAATTAAACATGCGCAATTTTTTATTTCTAATAAAGAGGAGCGCAGTAGGCCTAACTTATTACTAGACGGGTATAAAGTGGAGCATAGGGGCCTAAAGCATGCTGTAGTGCCGCCCAGGCACCAGTTGTATCACACTTTACTACTGTCTAGATGGTTGACTATAGGGTGCTTGTGCCCCTCTCCCGTGTTATGTAAATATTAAAATTTCCACAGTATTCTACAATCTACAGTCTACTTGAGAGTACTCCAGTGAATGATATGCTCGAAACATACCTGCAGGAGTTGTTAGGAGCAGGAAAGTGCAGAAATAACAATTGCCAAAAATAGATTTTTCGAAGTAAATGCTCTTGGAGTCTTGGTGCATAATGCTAAGAAGTAAACTTTTTAAAATATTTTTTGTGTGTTTACTTGCTTACATAGAACTTACATAACTTACATAACTTACATAGAATGCACTAAGAGTCATATTAAGGAAATATTTTATTTAGTAGCAAATTAATCTTTTTTCAACAGTAAATCCTTTAGTTTAGAACTTGTAATTTAAATTATTTTTCAGTTAATTGTTTAATTAATCCTAGAAAACTTTAAGATCTTCATTATAAATATATAAATATAATCATAAGTAAAACAAATGAATAATACCTAAAAACAAACAAACAACCACCGAAAAGCCAATTAGATAATATATGTGCACTCAGATAACATAGTGGTATGCCACCCAGAAAATATTGTTGCCTAAGACTAAAGTAACAAGGCAATAATAAAATTATATTTTTTCTCCTAGATCTTCCTAACCCTTCTCTTCTCTCCTTTGCATCAGTTTTGGCCATTGACATGGCCAACTGTTACATCATTAAAAAACTAGGTAAAGTATTTACTTGCTGTAGCTTAGGGGTCCCGGCTTTTTGTTAGTGTTCAAGATCCCGGGATTAGAGGTCCGGGATCCTAGTAAACACAGGATTGGAATTCACATTGGACACTAGGCCCAATGGCCCGGGCCCCGCCAAAGGCCCGCAACTAAGGAAAAGAAATGGGGCAGAAAAAGGAGGTGGGGTGGGGACTGGGTTCTGCTGAGTCTGCGCCTCTGTGTGTGTGTGTGTGTGTGTGTGTGTGTGTGAGGTGGTCTGTGTTGGGGGCAGAGGCACCAGAGCAGCGTATGCAGTTCTAATCCAAAGGGTGCTAAGGGTGTAGTTTAGTATATATGTACAACTGTACATGGATACGGATAGTGAACACTGAACATCGGACAAGGATTAGAAAGCCAAGACTCATGAGTCATGACCTTGGGGTGGGTTGTCTTGTCCCTATATATAAAAATTAACTTGTATAGAAATGATAAACAACTGGAAGGAAACTGGCAATTGCAAATTTCTATTACTGCTGCTTGCTTGTACTTGTGTTGCATTGGATTGCATGATTTGCAATGGAAATATATTGCATTGATGGAAGGAATGTGACAGTTTTATATGGAATAAGTGACCAAGGATAAGTGATATGAAATATATTCAACTATTTTGTCAATGCAGTGTAAGCTAGAAAGTAGAAACCCAAATGATGCTCAAATTGGTTGAGAAATTTGTTTTTTTGGACAATGGAAAGCTTCTGGCAAATTTGTTTGTTCAATCCCGTGATTGGCCTGGGATCCCGGGATTGGGTCATTTTTTGTCTGGGATCCCGGGATTGTAAAACGTCCGTGATTTGGGACCCCTACTGTAGCTACAAAAGTCTTTATCTTTTGTTGAATAGTTTAATGTGCAAAATTTGATTATTTTAATTTTTAATTATAACTTTTAATTTTTTTAAAGGCTTTGAAAAAATTATTTCTAAAAACACTTTTGGTTTCCAACTGACTTATAAATTTAATCACTATTTTTGGAGGGATGTTAATATTTTTTAAGTTAACAGGTTTTAATTAGAATCATGCTTGCAAGTTACCTGTTTTTTACTGCCTTTTGCTTATAGCCTACTTATGTATTGTATATGTTGTAGGGTTTTAGTTTGATAACTTAATATCCCACCAAATGGCACTAAAGTTGTAGGCCTAACTGCTTAATAAATTCCTAATCCTAATAATGCCACCAAAGTTGTTGTAGGGCTAGGCTTATATATAAACTTATATAAACTTATTAAATCCAACTGCTGTTATCAAAGTTTTTACAGCCTGGCTTTATTAACTTGTTCAAATATTGTTTTGTATCAAACTTATGAGTGTCTTTAGTTATTCACTTTTTGTATTTCTTATTTCAATTCAATTTGGTAGCATTTTGTATTTAGTTGGGTAGCGTTATAATTTCAATATGGCTGATATTTATCCTTTCTATAACTTTACTGTATTATTTCTGTAAGCACTCTTTATCAGTCTTTATCAGTATTTATTACTCTTTATCCATCTTCATCTATCTTTATTACTCTTCAATTACTCTTTAATCAATCTTCAATTCAGTCTTCAGTCCGTGTTGGGCTTTACCAGTGGATCTAGGGTTATAGCAGTTTTCTAAATGTGTTTAACCATTTTCAAAATACAGTGGTTACCTGTTTTCTAAAAGTGTATTGAAGTTTTCTAAGTGTGTTTTATACAGTTTTCTAATGTGTTTAAAAGTTCTTAATTCTTTTAAGTACTTGGGCTTGGGCTTTACCAGTGGATCTAGGGTTACAGCTCCTCTTTCAATCTATTCACTTTTCTTTCTCAAGGTCTCTTCAAATAACTTTAAGACAAACACTTCAACATTCAAGCTTTCTTATTCTGAATACAGCAAAAGCATTGTTGGTTTCTAGCCTTCTCTCACTCGTATCATGTATTTATACCTATTTTTCACTTCCCTTCTTCACATTATTAAAACTGTTATATTTTCAGTGCATCAGTGCATAAAAACTAAATTTGATGCATTATAACAAACAGAGTGTATTTAAACGAAAATTAATTGGATTTCTAAGAAAATAGTGAAGCCCTATCTCATATATGAATGATTATTGAGCATTTTTGCTTATCTCATAAAGTATTTACACTTCAATATTTTTGAACAAATGATAAATTATGAGCTTTTGTAAGAAACTGATTGTTGCTAAGGTTTGCAGTCCCAGGGTTAAGGATTCAGGAATCTTGATATAAGATATTACCTAGGGATCCGAGGATTTTTAAGAATAGAACAAAGTTTTCATTGTTAATTTTTATTTTCATTTATATTATGGTTATACTATTTTATTATATTTTCAAGAAAAAAAAATTATTATTTATTATTATAGTTACTTAAAATTTATTTTATTTTATTTCTTTTTATTTATATATAATAAATTGATTTCTTTTATTTAACAAGCTGTTATACAGTTAATTTCTTGTTGCAGTTAGTCAGTGCAGACATATGCTAGACCTGTTGGATCGTGTGCTAGTTCGTGGCGATTTAACTGCAGCCAACCAGCTCTTTAGCTTGGACAATGAAGCTGTGCTGCGTGAGGCTGATGAAGCACTGGCCTATGTGCGACTGCAGTGCCTGGCGGGTGGAACTAATGCCGAAATGATCAGTCACAACATGCAGTCAGTGCTGACCCCAGCGCAGGTGAGCAACTGCAGTCCAGAATCCAAAAAAGTTAAAGGCCAGTTTTTTAGTGAAAACGATTTGAGAACCATCACATGTTTTAGCCTTCATATTTAAATGAGTTTGAAAATCAAGGAAAAACAACTGGCATGCATCACTAACTGAATCACTATTTTATAAGCTGTCTCAAATAGCTTGACATGTACATAAGCAGTCCTTGTCTCTGCCCTCCTCTCAATGCCGCCCTGCAGGCTAGCGCAGTCGAGCTATGCGTAGCCAGGGTCTGCCGCTCGCTGAAGGAGACTGGTGACCTGGAACCCCACCTGGTTGCCCTGCTCAAATTATTGGCTAGGTGCGCCGAGATGCAACTGTCCGCCACAGCTGATTGCGGCAATGTTAGTGGAGATCCATTGCCTGCACGGCTGGCTAGCGACCTAATGTCCTGCCTGTTCCAGGTAGAGAAAGCTTCCAATCTGTCTAATACTTATCCCAATATCGAGTTTCTGAATCAGTTATCCCATTTATTATGCAAAGGAGATTATGAATCAACAATGCCTATTTCTAACCCCACTCAGTCAATTCCAAGTTAAGTTAATAATAAGTATATCCGTTGAGTATTATCTCCAAACAAAAAATGCTCAAATCTAGTCACGGCACAGCGGATCTACTCTGAGCTTGTCTCTGCCAGTGCTTATGAAGCTGCTCAATTGTCCCAACGCGTCACTGCGCCGTACAGTCAGTAGCTATCTGAGCTTGGCCAGCGCTGGGCGAGCTCAACTTTTGGCCGGATACGCCACTCCCCTCATCATTGCCGCCTGTGAGGGTAACCTGGCTCTTATTGGCCTGCTCTGCCAGTTGCAGCCGCACTCACCGGATGCCTTCGCGAAGCACTCTGACGACCTGCTGTTGCTGCTCAGGCAAGATGCGTTTATTGAACCTGATTCTTGGCTCATTGCCCCTGATTCTTGGGTAATTGCCCCTGATTCTTGGCTCATTGTCCCTGATTCTTGGCTCATTGTCCCTGATTCTTGGCTCATTGTCCCTGATTCTTGGCTCATTGCCCCTGATTCTTGGCTCATTGCCCCTGATTCTTGGCTCATTGCCCCTGATTCTTGGCTCATTGCCCCTGATTCTTGGCTCATTGCCCCTGATTCTTGGGTCATTGCCCCTGATTCTTGGCTCATTGCCCCTGATTCTTGGCTCATTGCCCCTGATTCTTGGGTCATTGCCCCTGATTCTTGGCTCATTGTCCCTGATTCTTGGCTCATTGTCCCTGATTCTTGGCTCATTGTCCCTGATTCTTGGCTCATTGTCTCTGATTCTTGGCTCATTGTCCCTGATTCTTGGCTCATTGTCTCTGATTCTTGGCTCATTGTCCCTGATTCTTGGCTCATTGCCCCTGATTCTTGGCTCATTGTCCCTGATTCTTGGCTCATTGTCCCTGATTCTTGGCTCATTGCCCCTGATTCTTGGGTCATTGCCCCTGATTCTTGGCTCATTGTTCCTGATTCTTGGCTCATTGTCCCTGATTCTTGGCTCATTGTCCCTGATTCTTGGCTCATTGTCCCTGATTCTTGGCTCATTGTCCCTGGTTCTTGGCTCATTGTCCCTGATTCTTTGATCATTGTCCCTGATTCTTGGCTCATTGTCCCTGATTCTTGGCTCATTGTCCCTGATTCTTGGCTCATTGTCCCTGATTCTTGGCTCATTGCCCTGATTCTTGGCTCATTGTCCCTGATTCTTGGCTCATTGTCCCTGGTTCTTGGGTCATTGTCCCTGATTCTTGGCTCATTGTCCCTGATTCTTGGCTCATTGTCCCTGGTTCTTGGCTCATTGTCCCTGATTCTTGGGTCATTGTCCCTGATTCTTGGGTCATTCTCTGATTCTTGGATCATTTTCCCTGATTCTTGGGTCATTGCCCCTGGTTCTTGGGTCATTCTCCCTGATTATTGGGTCATTGTCCCTGATTCTTGGGTCATTCTCTGATTCTTGGATCATTTTCCCTGATTCTTGGGCCATTGCCCCTAATTCTTGGGTCATTGTCCCTGATTCTTGGGTCATTGTCCCTGATTCTTGGGTCATTCTCTGATTCTTTGATCATTGTCCCTGATTCTTTGGTCATTTTCCCTGATTCTTGGCTCATTGTCCCTGATTCTTGGCTCATTGCCCCTGATTATTGGGTCATTGTCCCTGGTTATTGGGTCATTGTACCTGATTCTTGGGTCATTCTCTGATTCTTTGATCATTGTCCCTGATTCTTGGGTCATTTTCCCTGATTCTTGGCTCATTGTCCCTGATTCTTGGCTCATTGCCCCTGATTATTGGGTCATTGTCCCTGATTCTTGGGCCATTGCCCCTGATTCTTTGATCATTGTCCCTGATTCTTGGGTCATTTTCCCTGATTCTTGGCTCATTGTCCCTGATTCTTGGCTCATTGTCCCTGATTCTTGGCTCATTGCCCCTGATTATTGGGTCATTGTCCCTGATTCTTGGGCCATTGCCCCTGATTCTTTGATCATTGTCCCTGATTCTTGGGTCATTGCCCCTGGTTCTTGGTTCATTCTCCCTGATTATTGGGTCATTGTCCCTGATTCTTGGGTCATTCCCTGATTCTTGGATCATTGTCCCTGATTATTGGGTCATTGTCCCTGGTTCTTGGGTCGTTTTCCTTGTGATTCCAGTCGCTTTTTTTGGTCATTGCCACTTTGATTCTTTAAGTAGGATCGTTTTATTACCAAAATCCCGTAATTCTCCCTATTTCCCCATTCTCCCCGACTCCCAGAAGCCAGCCAGTGCAGGAGAGCCGCCAGTTGAAACGGGAACTGCTCAACCTACTGGCTGCAATGTCCGTGGTCACGCCCGATTGCCTGCTGCCGCACGCTCGGGCCCTACTGAGCCAGCTAGACTCAAACTGCTCAGACTGCGGGCTGCCTGTCCTAGTGAATATTCAGCGCAGAAACCCAGCCGCCTGCCTGCCTCTGATTGGCTCTCTGTCCATTGTACACCCCGCCTGGCCTATGGCTGTTCGATCTCTGGCCGAAATCTTTGCCCGCCTGTTGTCAGCCTATCCCAGCCAGTTTGAGCCGGTGGCCGATGTGCTGATTGGTCACGTGGCTCTGGCTAGCAGTGGCCGCCTAGCCTGCCAACTGCTGGCCTGCCTGCTGCAGCTGGTCAGGTTGAATCCCAGACTGTTCGCTGCGGCACTGGAAGCCAGGCTGCCCGCCCTCAGGTCCGCACTCAACATCGCCGCTAGACAAATGTCCGCCGCTTCGGCTTCTTCGTCGGCTTCGCTGACTGAAGCGGCGCAACTGCTGGATAGCCTGGAGTGCCTCGCTATCGATTCACTTCAGCAGCAGCATGTTCAACAATCTCAGCATTACCAGAGTCAGCGCATTGTCAGCTGTTTAATGCTCAGTAACGAGCAGCAGCAGCGGGGTGTGGTCAGTGGTTCGAGTCGTCGCATTGAGCGAGCTAGATCTCAAGCTATGACTGGCGCCGCATCCGTGGTGGCCTACTTTGGATGCGGCGCGGATGAATTTGCCGTTGGTGAGCATATTTAACACCTTCCCCAATCCCCAGTGTGACAAACACCATCCCCAATCCCAAATCCCTAGTGTGACAAACACCTTCCCCAATCCCCAGTGTGACAAACACCTTCCCCAATCCCAAATCCCCAGTCTGTCAAACACCATCCCAAATCCCAAATCCCCAGTCTGTCAAACACCATCCCCAACCCCAAATCCCCAGTGTGACAAACACCATCCCCAATCCCAAATCCCCAGTGTGACAAACACCATCCCCAATCCCAAATCCCCAGTGTGTCGAACACCTTCCCCAATCCCCAGTGTGTCGAACACCTTCCCTAATCCCCAGTGTGTCGAACACCTTCCCCAATCCAGTATTCCATGCTTATCTTCCCTTCTAGGGAGCCATCCGACTGGCAGTGAAGTGTGGACAGAGCAGGAGCAGCAGCAGCAGCAGCAGCAGCTGTCCCGCCAACCAGACGCTGTAGAGAACTTCTGTTACAAGCACTATCGCAAGCTCGTGTCATTTGTTGGCAGGGCAAAGCTGAGGCTTCCCGCGCCTTGCGCTATTTGGCTGGACGTTAAGAAGCGCCGACTTCTGTCCAATAAGCGCCGATTGTGCCTGGGATTTCGTTGCGAGGCCAATTCTGAGCGCTGTTTAAACACCTGCCCATCGACGCCATTGTTCAGCATGCTGACAGCCCAGCCGCGCCTGTGGCTGCACCTGCTATTCCTCATCAAGCAGGCCGAGCTGGGCCGTGCAGTGTCACAGAGACACCCGGACATGCTGCCGATTCGCAGCCTGTGGTGCAGCTTACTTGACGAAGCAGATTTTCTGCCTACAGTGACGAGCGCTTTTCCGGGACTCAGCCAGCTAGATGCGATGCTGCGTGAGCTGCATAGAAAGCGGTTCTTTGATCTGTTCGAGTTTAATGGCGCCTACGGCATGTGGTGCTGCTTCGAGTGCAATCACAGCCCAGTCAAGCTGGCTGGCCCTGTGCAATGCGAAATGAAAATGAGCGGCAGCTTGGGCGGCTGGCGTGTCTCCCAGATCAGCCTGCGCGAGGCTGAGCAGATGCTCACGGTAAGGCTTCCGGCTCTTTGTCACACAGGGATTGGGGAAGGTGTTTGTCACACTGGGGATTAGGGAGGGTGTTTGACACACTGGGGATTGGGGAAGGTGTTTGTCACACTGGGGATTGGGGAAGGTGTTTGACACACTGGGGATTGGGGAAGGTGTTTGACACACTGGGGATTAGGGAGGGTGTTTGACACACTGGGGATTGGGGAAGGTGTTTGACACACTGGGGATTGGGGAAGGTGTTTGACACACTGGGGATTGGGGAATGTGTTTGTCACACAGGGATTGGGGAAGGTGTTTGTCACACTGGGGATTGGGGAAGGTGTTTGACACACTGGGGATTGGGGAAGGTGTTTGACACACTGGGGATTGGGGAAGGTGTTTGACACACTGGGGATTAGGGAGGGTGTTTGACACACTGGGGATTGGGGAAGGTGTTTGACACACTGGGGATTGGGGAAGGTGTTTGACACACTGGGATTGGGGAAGGTGTTTGACGCACTGGGGATTGGGGAAGGTGTTTGACACACTGGGGATTGGGGAAGGTGTTTGACACACTGGGGATTGGGGAAGGTGTTTGACACACTGGGGATTGGGGAAGGTGTTTGACACACTGGGGATTGGGGAAGGTGTTTGACACACTGGGGATTGGGGAAGGTGTTTGTCACACTGGGGATTAGGGAAGGTGTTTGACACACTGGGGATTGGGGAAGGTGTTTGTCACACTGGGGATTGGGGAAGGTGTTTGACACACTGGGGATTAGGGAAGGTGTTTGTCACACAGGGATTGGGGAAGGTGTTTGACACACTGGGGATTGGGGAAGGTGTTTGACACACTGGGGATTGGGGAAGGTGTTTGTCACACAGGGATTGGGGAAGGTGTTTGTCACACTGGGGATTGGGGAAGGTGTTTGACACACTGGGGATTGGGGAAGGTGTTTGTCACACTGGGGATTAGGGAAGGTGTTTGTCACACTGGGGATTGGGGAAGGTGTTTGTCACACTGGGGATTAGGGAAGGTGTTTGACACACTGGGGATTGGGGAAGGTGTTTGTCACACTGGGGATTGGGGAAGGTGTTTGACACACTGGGGATTAGGGAAGGTGTTTGTCACACAGGGATTGGGGAAGGTGTTTGACACACTGGGGATTGGGGAAGGTGTTTGTCACACTGGGGATTGGGGAAGGTGTTTGTCACACTGGGGATTGGAGAAGGTGTTTGTCACACTGGGGATTGGGGAAGGTGTTTGACACACTGGGGATTAGGGAAGGTGTTTGTCACACAGGGATTGGGGAAGGTGTTTGTGACACTGGCGATTGGGGAAGGTGTTTGACACACTGGGGATTGGGGAAGGTGTTTGTCACACTGGGGATTAGGGAAGGTGTTTGTCACACAGGGATTGGGGAAGGTGTTTGTCACACTGGGGATTGGGGAAGGTGTTTGTCACACAGGGATATCCTTGAGTGCAGTATAATTATTAAAAATGTAACTAATCATAGTGTTTGTCTAAAGTTTAAGATTCGCAAAGTATACTTACTGAGACGAATGATAGATGATCGATTGTCACCCCCAATGAATCAGTTTGTCCGGCAGCCAGTCATATAAAAGTGCATCCCAGGGAGGAGGCAATCCTGACTGTTCAGCTAGGTGGAGTGGGCCACTGCCTAGAGAGGTTGGAGATGCTGGCCGTGCCGCTAAAGCCTGTTCCCTTAGCTAGTTGGTCTCTGGATCCTATATAACCCGAGCTTGTCTCTCTGCAGCTCTCCCTCATTCCTCTCCATTCCCTGCTCTTCCCCCGACCGGCGTTTGTATCAGTTTTGTCAGCTTTGGGTGTCGACATGTGTTTGCAACTCGTATGGCGTTTCTGTCTTTCTCTTTCGTGCAAAATCTTATCAGACGATCTGTATCGCCCTCCGTGCTATTCTAATCGCAGCTGAAAATCCACTGTCCCGTGTCGTTTCTTGTCAATCTTTTTACATCACTTACTACTTTTGACGCTAAAGTGCTTCCGAAGTTTCCAAACTTTGATTCTAGACGGCTAATGGCTAGTCAGTTATCCCAAGCATCAGAGGCTAATGGCTAGTCAGTTATCCCAAGCATCAGAGGCTAATGGCTAGTCAGTTATCCCAAGCATCAGAGGCTACTGGCTAGTCAGTTATCCCAAGCATCAGAGGCTAATGGCTAGTCAGTTATCCCAAGCATCAGAGGCTAATGGCTAGTCAGTTATCCCAAGCATCAGAGGCTAATGGCTAGTCAGTTATCCCAAGCATCAGAGGCTAATGGCTAGTCAGTTATCCCAAGCATCAGAGGCTACTGGCTAGTCAGTTATCCCAAGCATCAGAGGCTACTGGCTAGTCAGTTATCCCAAGCATCAGAGGCTACTGGCTAGTCAGTTATCCCAAGCATCAGAGGCTAATGGCTAGTCAGTTATCCCAAGCATCAGAGGCTAATGGCTAGTCAGTTATCCCAAGCATCAGAGGCTAATGGCTAGTCAGTTATCCCAAGCATCAGAGGCTAATGGCTAGTCAGTTATCCCAAGCATCAGAGGCTAATGGCTAGTCAGTTATCCCAAGCATCAGAGGCTACTGGCTAGTCAGTTATCCCAAGCATCAGAGGCTAATGGCTAGTCAGTTATCCCAAGCATCAGAGGCTACTGGCTAGTCAGTTATCCCAAGCATCAGAGGCTACTGGCTAGTCAGTTATCCCAAGCATCAGAGGCTAATGGCTAGTCAGTTATCCCAAGCATCAGAGGCTAATGGCTAGTCAGTTATCCCAAGCATCAGAGGCTAATGGCTAGTCAGTTATCCCAAGCATCAGAGGCTACTGGCTAGTCAGTTATCCCAAGCATCAGAGGCTAATGGCTAGTCAGTTATCCCAAGCATCAGAGGCTAATGGCTAGTCAGTTATCCCAAGCATCAGAGGCTAATGGCTAGTCAGTTATCCCAAGCATCAGAGGCTAATGGCTAGTCAGTTATCCCAAGCATCAGAGGCTAATGGCTAGTCAGTTATCCCAAGCATCAGAGGCTAATGGCTAGTCAGTTATCCCAAGCATCAGAGGCTAATGGCTAGTCAGTTATCCCAAGCATCAGAGGCTAATGGCTAGTCAGTTATCCCAAGCATCAGAGGCTACTGGCTAGTCAGTTATCCCAAGCATCAGAGGCTAATGGCTAGTCAGTTATCCCAAGCATCAGAGGCTACTGGCTAGTCAGTTATCCCAAGCATCAGAGGCTACTGGCTAGTCAGTTATCCCAAGCATCAGAGGCTAATGGCTAGTCAGTTATCCCAAGCATCAGAGGCTAATGGCTAGTCAGTTATCCCAAGCATCAGAGGCTACTGGCTAGTCAGTTATCCCAAGCATCAGAGGCTAATGGCTAGTCAGTTATCCCAAGCATCAGAGGCTACTGGCTAGTCAGTTATCCCAAGCATCAGAGGCTACTGGCTAGTCAGTTATCCCAAGCATCAGAGGCTAATGGCTAGTCAGTTATCCCAAGCATCAGAGGCTAATGGCTAGTCAGTTATCCCAAGCATCAGAGGCTAATGGCTAGTCAGTTATCCCAAGCATCAGAGGCTAATGGCTAGTCAGTTATCCCAAGCATCAGAGGCTAATGGCTAGTCAGTTATCCCAAGCATCAGAGGCTAATGGCTAGTCAGTTATCCCAAGCATCAGAGGCTAATGGCTAGTCAGTTATCCCAAGCATCAGAGGCTAATGGCTAGTCAGTTATCCCAAGCATCAGAGGCTAATGGCTAGTCAGTTATCCCAAGCATCAGAGGCTACTGGCTAGTCAGTTATCCCAAGCATCAGAGGCTAATGGCTAGTCAGTTATCCCAAGCATCAGAGGCTACTGGCTAGTCAGTTATCCCAAGCATCAGAGGCTACTGGCTAGTCAGTTATCCCAAGCATCAGAGGCTAATGGCTAGTCAGTTATCCCAAGCATCAGAGGCTAATGGCTAGTCAGTTATCCCAAGCATCAGAGGCTAATGGCTAGTCAGTTATCCCAAGCATCAGAGGCTAATGGCTAGTCAGTTATCCCAAGCATCAGAGGCTAATGGCTAGTCAGTTATCCCAAGCATCAGAGGCTACAGGCTAGTCAGTTATCCCAAGCATCAGAGGCTAATGTTTAGTCAATTATCCCAAGCATCAGAGGCTAATGGCTAGTCAGTTATCCCAAGCATCAGAGGCTAATGGCTAGTCAGTTATCCCAAGCATCAGAGGCTAATGGCTAGTCAGTTATCCCAAGCATCAGAGGCTAATGGCTAGTCAGTTATCCCAAGCATCAGAGGCTAATGGCTAGTCAGTTATCCCAAGCATCAGAGGCTAATGGCTAGTCAGTTATCCCAAGCATCAGAGGCTAATGGCTAGTCAGTTATCCCAAGCATCAGAGGCTAATGGCTAGTCAGTTATCCCAAGCATCAGAGGCTAATGGCTAGTCAGTTATCCCAAGCATCAGAGGCTAATGGCTAGTCAGTTATCCCAAGCATCAGAGGCTAATGGGCATTGCACTCTCCGCCAGGTGGTGACGCCGCGGGTCACGAAGAGTCTGAGCCTGAAGGCTGTGAAGCCTAAACGTAGAGCTCATTACGACGCGCCCTGCGAGCTGCGCCTGGAGCTGCAGTCTGGTGGCACTTTGCGGGTTCGTCGGATTCAACCAGTTGAGTATGAGCAGCCGCGAGTTGATTATCGGCATTCCGGCTATGAGCAGCAGCAGGATGATGCAACCTGGTTTCACTCGATGCAATGCGCCCTTACTCGGTCACTCTCGGCGCAATATCTCAGGCATAAAAGGCGAGCTGCCGCCGCTGCCGCTGCTGCTGCTGCTGCTGCTGACGCTGGCGAAGTCGCTGCATAATAGCTTACATGAACCCTACAAGCCTGCATGGGTTGTACTCGAATCTCACATATTATTATTTTAAATAGGCTTTCATCTTGCCATTTGCTTTTTTATGCTCTTCCTCTCTCCCTCTCTCCCTCTCACTCTCGCTCTCAGTCTGTCACTCTCTCTCAATCTTTCACTCTCCCTCTCAATGTCACTCTCCCTCAGTCTGTCACTCTTAATCTGTCACTCTCCGTCTCAATGTAACTCTACCTCAGTTTTTCACTCCTCCTCTCAGTCTGTCACTCTCCCTCAGTCTGTCACTCTCTCCTCAGTCTGTCACTCTCCCTCAGTCTGTCACTCTCCCTCAGTCTGTCACTCTCCCTCAGTCTGTCACTCTCCCCTCAGTCTGTCACTCTCTCTCTCTCAGTCTGTCACTCTCTCTCTCTCAGTCTGTCACTCTCTCTCTCAGTCTGTCACTCTCCCCTCAGTCTGTCACTCTCTCTCTCAGTCTGTCACTCTCCCCTCAGTCTGTCACTCTCTCTCTCAGTCTGTCACTCTCCCCTCAGTCTGTCACTCTCCCCTCAGTCTGTCACTCTCTCTCTCAGTCTGTCACTCTCCCCTCAGTCTGTCACTCTCCTCAATCTGCCACACTGCTCAGTCTTTCACACTCCCTCTTAGTCTGTCACTCCCCCTCATCTACTGTCGCCACCATGCACCATGTCTGTGTCTGTCTGAGACACATCTGCTAAATCCTTTATCCGTCGCATCTTAAAATTGAAACTATTATGATAAGTGTAGTGTTATTGTAAATAGTGAAATCATTTCAGGGTTCCAAACCTGGTTAATTTTTACATCCATCAATCAAAATTAGTTTGTTTATTTTGACTTATTTAACATTTTCTAGATTTTTTATTGCTTTTTAAGCCTACTAAAGTTCTTTTTAAGAGCTTTACTGCGCTGAGAAATTAATTATATATAGATTAAAGCTTCACAGATGGCCACATACATGAGTAGGAAAACTTTGGACTAGTATTATTGCAGCTAATTATATTTGGCGTAATAAGTAGGTTCAGTATCGGTCTCTTGTTGATAAATGAGTTACTCTCCCTCTCAGTCTGTCACTCTCCCTCTCAGTCTGTCACTCTCCCTCTCAGTCTGTCACTCTCCCTCTCAGTCTGTCACTCTCCCTCTCAGTCTGTCACTCTCCCTCTCAGTCTGTCACTCTCCCTCTCAGTCTGTCACGCTCCCTCTCAGTCTGTCACACTCCCTCTCAGTCTGTTACACTCCCTTTCAATCAGTCACACTCGCTCAGTCTGTCACTCTCCCTCTCAGTCTGTCACTCTCCCTCTCAGTCTGTCACACTCCCTCTCAGTCTGTCACTCTCCCTCTCAGTCTGTCACACTCCCTTTCAATCAGTCACACTGAGAGGGACTGTCACTCTCCTTCAGTCTGTCACTCCCCCTCAGTCTGTTACTCTCCTTCAGTCTGTCACTCCCTCCTTGACTGTCGCCATCATACACTATTTCTGTCCGTCAGAGACATATTTGTCAAATCCGTCGCAGCGTTAAATTTTAACAGTTTTTATATGTGAAATGTCATTTTTATTAGTGAAATCACTTCAGGGTTCCAGACCTGGTTAATATTTACATACATCAATCAATCTTATTTTTTTTGTTAAAATTATAATAAATTTTCTAGATTTTTAATTGCTTTTTAAGCCGACGTGTCCCTATGGACATTTCTGTTCATTAGCGGATTCCCTTTTTCTTAAAATCGCCAGTTGTCATCGTCAACCATTTCAGTTTTATTATTTTATATTTTTTACCACGACGCTCATTTTCTATGCGTACTACTAACATTGCCTCATGTAAGTAGCATCGTAAGCGCAAATATCACCAGTATTGAATAAGTTTTGTCCCGATTATAAGATTTTTAACGCCTCACTTATTCCAATGTCTACTGTAAAATGTTCTCGGCATGATCTAGTAGACCATGACAACAGCTTCCCCGCAGAATTAACTAAACAGTTTATTTGTTTATACCTTTACTTAACGTGTGATATTACTATTTATAAATACTTTTTGCATAGGAGTCTGTCTTCTACATTTTTTCTAAATTTATGCAATAAATTTATTTTCCTATTTGTTCAAATAGTTCATGTGTTTTTTTTAATTCAGTCACGACCCGATTTGGGAACCGAGTTTTTCACTTTTCCTATAAAATACTCTATCAGCTGTCTTTATTGATATCACCTATATTATTATTATGTTTATTGGCACCGATGTTTTATAAATAAACTTACTATTTTGCACCTTGTATAGCTTTCAGGCAGCTATTTATTTCTCTGTTCAAATGTTTGATTTTTTCCTGTAGGTCATTCTTATGGTCATCCTGTAGGTCATTCTTATGGTCATCCTGTAGGTCATTATTATGGTCATCCTGTAGGTCATTCTTATGGTCATCCTGTAGGTCATTATTATGGTCATCCTGTAGGTCATTCTTATGGTCATCCTGTAGGTCATTATTATGATCATTCTAAAGATTTTTTTATGTTCATTCTATAGATTCTTCCATGTAGTTCATTGTCCAGATCTGTGTCTGCGTTTCAGCCAATGTCCGCCAGCGCTACTGGCAGTAGTCACGCCCAGCCAGACGACGGCAATGTCGATTTCGACACCCAGATTCGTCTAGAACAGGCCGAAGCCGCTGCCAGGGCTGACGGTGACGCGGCCCAGGCAGCCGCCAACACCAAGACTCGGACTGACGATGATGGCACCGTCTTCGACTGGGACGACGGCAAGCAGGCCTGGTTTCCCAGGATCGACTCCGAGATGCTCATCCGCTACCAGCTGGGTTATGGAACTGACACCGCCGCCGATGCCGCCGCCGATGCCGCCGCCGCCGCCTTCAATCAGCCTGGCGGTCCCGAGTTCGATTCTCTGCCGCCAGAGGAGCAGGAGAAGGCTAGACAGTACTGGGAGCAGTATTATAACTCACAGGAGTACCGGGACTGGTATACCAAGTACAGTGAGACTGGGGCTGCTGCCGCTGGTGAGATTTCAATTTGCTGAAATCCCTAAATCCTAGATTATCCCAAGTTTCTGAAACCCAGCTTTACAGCTGACTGAACTGATGTAATAATAATATTTTACACTTGGTCCGCAGCCCATTCTGCCCATTTCGCTGACTCCTGAGCACAATCCTGAGGTGTACACAGGTGTGTGAACCTGCCCTGACTTCTCATCGTCAGGCAGTGTACACTCTCACTGTACATTGGAGGTTGGCCCTCAGGGGCCTAAATTGCACGACGAGCCCCCAAGCCCTCTCTCCGCGGCTGCGCCCCAAATGAATGCGGCCTCGCCGCGGTTCGAACCCCTGACCTTTTGCTTGAGAAGTGCGAAGCTCTTCTAGAATCTCCTTAGGCCCATTCCTGAAATTCTCAGTCACTTAAGAATCCCATCTTTCATCGGCCAAAATGACAATCCAAAATTGCTGGTCATTTCCTTCAGAAGAAGGTCAATTGTCTTCAACTGCCGACCAGAAGCAGCAGGGCAAGAAGCGAGAGGCGAAGAAGAACAGCTCAGAGCAGCAGCAGCAGCAGTGGTTCGAGGTGCCAGCAGATCAGAACACGCACGTGTTTGTGCAGAACCTGCCGCTGGACCTCACCGAGGCCGAGTTCATTGAGTTCATGTCCAAATGCGGCATGGTGCTGCACGACCCGCTTAGCCGCAAGCCCAAGGTCAAGCTCTACCTGGACGAGGCTGGCAAATTCAATGGCAGCGCCAGGTGCGGCTACATTAAAAAGGAATCAGTGGCCTTGGCCCTGCAAATACTTGACGGCTACCAGTTGAGAGGCTGCGAGATTAGCGTTGAGCCGGCCAAATTCCTGCCCAAAGCCGGTTTTGATCCCAGCAAGCGGCGCAGGCTCACTAATAAGGAAAAGAAGAAAGTAAGTTGCAGGGGTGGGTGAATGTGAATTTTGGCTTTGGGATAATGCGATTCTAGATTGGATTCAGGATATTGGTGGGATTCTAGATTGGATTTAGGATGGTGGGATTCTAGATTGTATTCAGGATTTTGGTAGGATTCTAGATTGGATTTAGGATGGTGGGATTCTAGATTGGATTCAGGATATTGGTGGGATTCTAGATTGGATTTAGGATGGTGGGATTCTAGATTGTATTCAGGATTTTGGTGGGATTCTAGATTGGATTTAGGATTGTGGGATTCTAGATTGGATTCAGGATATTGGTGGAATTCTAGATTGGATTTAGGATTGTGGGATTCTAGATTGTATTCAGGATTTTGGTGGAATTCTAGATTGGATTCAGGATTTTGGTGGGATTCTAGATTGAATTTAGGATTTTTGTGGGATTCTAGATTGAATTTAGGATTTTTGTGGGATTCTAGATTGGATTTAGGATTGTGGGATTCTAGATTGGATTCAGGATATTGGTGGGATTCTAGATTGGATTTAGGATGGTGGGATTCTAGATTGTATTCAAGATTTTGGTGCGATTCTAGATTGGATTTAGGATTGAGGGATTCTAGATTGGATTCAGGATATTGGTGGAATTCTAGATTGGATTTAGGATTGTGGGATTCTAGATTGTATTCAGGATTTTGGTGGAATTCTAGATTGGATTTAGGATTGTGGGATTCTAGATTGGATTCAGGATATTGGTGGAATTCTAGATTGGATTCAGGAATTTGGTGGGATTCTAGATTGAATTTAGGATTTTTGTGGGATTCTAGATTGGATTTAGGATTGTGGGATTCTAGATTGTATTCATGATTTTGGTGGGATTCTAGATTGTATTCAGGATTTTGGTGGGATTCTAGATTGGATTTATGATATTGGTGGGATTCTATATTGGATTTCGGATTGTGGGATTCTAGATTTGATTCAGGATTTTGGTGGGATTCTACATTGGATTCAGGATATTGTTATGATTCTAGATTGGATTTAGGATTGTGGGATTCTAGATTGGATTCAGGATTTTGGTGAGATTCTAGATTGGATTTAGGATTGTGGGATTCTAGATTGGATTTAGGATTGTGGGATTCTAGATTGGATTTAGGATTATGGGCTTCTGGATTGAATTTAGGATTTTGGGATTCTGGATTGGATTTAGGATTTTGGGATTCTGGATTGGATTTAGGATTATGGGATTCTGGATTAGATTTAGAATTTTGGGATTCTGGATTAGATTTAGAATTTTGGGATTCTAGAATGGATTTAGGATTTTGGGATTCTGGATTGGATTTAGGATTTTGGGATTCTAGAATGGATTTAGGATTATGGGCTTCTAGATTGGATTTAGGATTATAGGATTCTGGATTGGATTTAGGATTTTGGGATTCTAGAATGGATTTAGGATTTTGGGATTCTGGATTGGATTTAGGATTTTGGGATTCTGGATTGGATTTAGGATTATGGGCTTCTAGATTGGATTTAGGATTATAGGATTCTGGATTGGATTTAGGATTTTGGGATTCTGGAATGGATTTAGGATTTTGGGATTCTGGATTGGATTTAGGATTTTGGGATTCTGGATTGGATTTAGGATTATGGGCTTCTAGATTGGATTTAGGATTATAGGATTCTGGATTGGATTTAGGATTTTGGGATTCTGGATTGGATTTAGGATTATGGGCTTCTAGATTGGATTTAGGATTATAGGATTCTGGATTGGATTTAGGATTTTGGGATTCTGGATTGGATTTAGGATTATGGGCTTCTAGATTGGATTTAGGATTATAGGATTCTGGATTGGATTTAGGATTTTGGGATTCTGGATTGGATTTAGGATTATGGGCTTCTAGATTGGATTTAGGATTATAGGATTCTGGATTGGATTTAGGATTTTGGGATTCTGGATTGGATTTAGGATTGTATGATTTCCAGATTCCAGTCTGCTCAAACAAGGTCCTTAAAACTGCCGCAGGTGAAGGAGCATCAGGCTCGCCTACTAGCTTGGGCTCCGGCGGATTCCGCGGCCTCAGCTGACGGAAGCCTTGGCCTGACTGCCGGCGCCAATGCCGCCCGTCGCTCGGACCGAGTACTGGTTGTGTCCAACGTTTTCTCGCCCTCCGAATTTGACTCCGAGCCGCTGCTAGTTGAAAAGATTCGCGACGATCTAGTTCAGCGCTGCTCCCAGTTTGGCAGCGTGCGCAAGGCCGTGCTGCACGACCGCAACCAGCAGGGCGTCGTGTTGGTCACGTTTGCCGAGTCCGGCGAATGCTCCCTGGCATTGAGTCAGCTCAATGGGAGAATATTTCGAGCCGGCCGAGTGCTCAAAGCCGAGATTTGGGACGGCCGGACTCGCTACCACGTTGAGGAGACTGAGGAGCAGGCGGCTCGCCGGAGAGCGATCTGGGAGAGACAGATTCTGGGACAGGAGGCTGATCAGCCTGCGATCGATAATCCCCCATCGGAATCGGCCATCGATAATCCCCCATCAGAATCGGCCATCGATAATCCCCCATCAGAATCGGCCATCGATAATCCCCCATCGGAATCGGCCATCGATAATCCCCCATCGGAATCGGCCATCGATAATCCGCTAGCCGAGCCGGTTAAAGATGCTGAATCTACAGACGATGAAGCTCTGGTATCTTCGTCTGATGATGAAAACTATTGATTTATTGATTTATCGATCTATCGATCTATTTGGGTTTTTAATTGAATTTTTCATTTGATTAACGATCGATAATAATAATAATGATTGCAGGAGGGCAGCGGGTAATGGCACATCATTTCTTGACACTAGACCCGCAGCCAGCTAGGAGGCAGTTCTGCCCATTCCGCTGGCTCCTGAGCACACACGCACACGGGTGTGTACATCTGCCCTGACTTTCTCGTCGTCAGGCAGTGTACACTCTCACTGTGCCTTGGGGGTTGGCCCTTAAGGGCGTAGATTGCACGACAAGCCCCCAAGCCTTCTCTCCGCGGCTGCGCCCCAAATGAATGTGGCCTCGCCGCGGAATCGAACTTAGGGACCTTGGTGCGAGAGGCAAACGCGTTGACCGTTTTGCCACCGACCCGCTATTATCGATCGATTGACAGACTGAATTATCGATGCTAAGTTGATTCATGTAAAAGAGTTGCGCATTTTATTCCGTGTTTGTCATGCTATTTTCTAAATTATTGCTTTAAAATTTGGTTGGAACATTTCGAAACCTTGGTAATTGTGTAAATAAATTTCCCGGCTGACATTTGGCATCAAAGTAACATTTGAAATGGCCTGATTAGCATCAACTTTTGCACCTGCTTTGAAAGTATAATCTTTTGTTTTATTCATTTAAAAGCAGGTTAGCAGAACCTGATAAAATTGGTGTGATCGCTCACGCTACCCAGTGACTTTGAAGATGCTTCGCTTTTTCAACTGGCTGTGTGAAATTTCCGGTTACATGATGAAATTTTGTGAATCGTTGAATATCTCGACGATCCCGACGTCTTTTGATTCTGGAAGTTGTTTCGCCGGATAGTGTTCTGTGTTCTGGTTTTTCATGTCGATTGGTTGAATATTTTAGAAGATACAGCTCTTCTACAGTCTTCCTACTACTGCTAAGGAAGACAGGTGAGATGGCCCATTTCCGCCAAAGGAGGCTGCCTGTTTGCAATGATCAGCAAATATTTTCAAGCTTTCAAGAACGACTTAAAAACATCCTCCTACCAGTAATTGTGTGGACTTGAAGAATAACATTATCTCCACTCTCTTCAATTAATCTGAATGCCTACGGCCAAATTACTGATTTGTGAGGCGAGATGAAAGAATAATATGTGAATGGCGCAATGCCACACCTCCAGCTTCACTTCTAAGCTCACATTCCTAATGTTATTGAGTGTTGACCCTTGTCTTACGGGAGTCCGTAATGTCTCTGAGATGGCTTCTTGCGGGCTTCAAGTGTTGTTTGTTTTTCTGCCGACTCATTGTGCGGCTCGGCCCCTCCTGTGGGCTGAACTGCAAGATCATTATTCCGCTTTCCTAAACCCTCCTCTCCCTATCTCTGTGTCTCTCCCTTTCTCTCTCCTCTATCTCTGTGTCTCTCCCTTTCTCTCTCCTCTATCTCTGTGTCTCTCCCTTTCTCTCTCCCTATCTCTGTGTCTCTCCCTTTCTCTCTCCCTATCTCTTTGTCTCTCCCTTTCTCTCTCCTCTATCTCTGTGTCTCTCCCTTTCTCTCTCCCTGTCTCTCGCCCTTTCTCTTTCCCCTTCCCAATCCCTTCTCTCTCCCTTTCTCTCTCCCTTTCTCTCTCCCTTTCTCTCTCCCTTTCTCTCTCCCTTTCTCTCTCCCTTTCTCTCTCCCTTTCTCTCTCCCTTTCTCTCTCCCTTTCTCTCTCCCTTTCTCTCTCCCTTTCTCTCTCCCTTTCTCTCTCTCTTTCTCTCTCCCTTTCTCTCTCCCTTTCTCTCTCCCTTTCTCTCTCCCTTTCTCTCTCCCTTTCTCTCTCCCTTTCTCTCTCCCTTTCTCTCTCCCTTTCTCCTTTTATCCATAGCTGAAGAATAGACACAGCCGTGACAACAGTGAATGCAGGGACTGAATCCTAATAACTCTAGTCATCTGTCTTATCTCACCGCAAGGCTGTTCGCATTTGTCTTTATCGCCAGGCGACACAGTCGGCCAACTCCGCTGAACAATATCTGCAACCAAAACTCTGACCAAGGCTGGAGGCTTTATATTTCAGAAACAGTGCCAACAGACAGTCCTCACAGATCTCCTAGGAGGATAAGCGGTACCGCAGACAAATTGGCCTCTCATTTCTCAGCTGCCTGTTTCAAAACGGTTTTCGGTTCCGAACTCCCACTGAGCAAGCTTATCAGCAATGGATGCCGTGTCAATCATTTGTTAGACAACTGCACACTCACTAGCCAAGGCACCGGCCACCCACTGTGCCCTGCTGGCAACGCTGCTTCTGCTGATTGTTACACATCCTTGTTCAATGATGTTGTGCCACTAATCATTAACTTACCTGAACTGTGAAATACTAGCCAGGCCATCAACTGTGCCATCTGCACTACTTTTCTAATGGTTTGTGAAATAATAGGCTGAAATGGCTTGCTGTAAAAGCTTTTTGCACCTGTTAGACACATTAGCTACCTGTTACGCATGTTAGACTACCTGTTAGACACAATCAAATACCTGTTAGACACAACAAATTCAAGTTAGACACAATCAACTATCCTGTTAGACACACCAACTAACGGTTAGACACAATCAACTATCCCGTTAGACACACCAACTACCTGTTTGACACACCAACTACCTGTTGGACACACCAACTACCTGTTGGACACACCAACTACCTGTTGGACACACCAACTACCTGTTTGACACACCAACTACCTGTTGGACACACCAACTACCTGTTAGACACACCAACTACCTGTTAGACACACCAACGACTTGTTAGACACACCAACACCAAATACCTGTTGGACACACCAACTACCTGTTAGACACACCAACTACCTGTTAGACACACCAACGACTTGTTAGACACACCAACACCAAATACCTGTTAGACACACCAACGACTTGTTAGACACACCAAGTACCTGTAGGACACAATGACAACCTGTTAGACACACCAAATACCTGTTAGACACACCAACGACTTGTTAGACACACCAAGTACCTGTAGGACACAATGACAACCTGTTAGACAATTTTACTGAAATGCAAACTAGAAATCATTGTTCATATTTCAAAGAATCAGTTTTTTGTTGAAATCGCAAGCATCAACCCCGCTGGCAGATTTGAAATTTGATTTAGTCAAGCCGTGCAGCAAAAGTAGCAAAATGTGGTATCTATTTAGATATCTTCAGCCCTCTCAGTGTCCTCTAGATGCACAATGTCCAACTGTCAGTGTGTCCAGCCGCCAGAGTTTTGGGCGCCGCCCGCTAGGTGGGCTGGGGGGGTTAGATGAATGACCAGCAGGTGACGCCACCGGATTCAACATTGACGCAATCTTGGAGACTGCCGCGGCCGTGGCGGCGGTGGCGGCGGTGGCTTGTTGTCAAGCGAGGCCCGCCGTCAACCCTCAGCCATGGTCCCAGCATGACATTGGATCGAGTCATGACACGCGGCACTAGCGGTTTCGATGCAAGTTTTCACCCTTATATGCATGCTAGGCCGGTGAATATTGTAGTAAAAGTTTGACAGCAATGGTGTCCCGTGTCTGCCTGTTTCCGCGAGTTAATTTCGTTCCGATTTTTTTCTGTCCTCAAATCTTCTGGCTTGGGGAAGTTTTTTTATTAATGACGCCATCGCTAGCTGTCAACTGCGACAGCTGCAGTTGGCTGACTCCTGTGTCTAATCTAACCCGCGCTTGTCCTCTCGGCCTGCCTCCTCCTCTTGTTCTTCTTCTTCCTCATCATCTTCCTCAACCCTTCTCCCCTTTTCTCCAAATTCTCCCCCTTTTTTCCCAATTCTCCCCCTTTTCTCCCAATTCTCCCCCTTTTCTCCAAATTCTCCCCCTTTTTTCCAAATTCTCCCCCTTTTCTCAAAATTCTCCCCCTTTTTTTCCAAATTCTCCCCTTTTTCTCCCAATTCCCCCCTTTTCTCCAAATTCTCCTCCTTTTCTCCCAATTCTCCCCCTTTTCTCCCAATTCTCCTCCTTTTCTCCCAATTCTCCCCCTTTTCTCCCAATTCTCCCCCTTTTCTCCCAATTCTCCCCCTTTCTCCCAATTCTCCCCCTTTTCTCCCAATTCTCCCCCTTTTCTCCCAATTCTCCCTTTTTTCTCCAAATTATCCCCCTTTTCTTCCAATTCTCCCCCTTTTCTCCCAATTCCCCCCTTTTCTCTCAATTCTCCCCCTTTTCTCCGAATTCTCCCCCTTTTCTCCCAATTCTCCCCCTTTTCTTCCAATTCTCCCCCTTTTCTCCCAATTCTCCCCCTTTTTTCCAAATTCTCCCCCCCTTTTCTCCCAATTCTCCCCCTTTTCTCCCAATTCTCCCCCTTTTCTCCCAATTCTCCCCCTTTTCTCTCAATTCTCCCCCTTTTCTCCCCTCTAACTCTGCCCCGTTTCTTCCCATTCTCCCTCTTCTCCATCTCTTCTCACCCCTATTTTCCCCTATTCTCCCCCCTATTTTCCCATTTTCTCCCTCTCTTCTCCTTCTCTTCTCCCTTTTCTCCCTCTTTTTTCCCTATTCTCCCTATTCTTTTCCTTATTCCCCTCTCAAATTTCGTCTCTTTATTCCATTCATTTTCCTCCCATCCATTAGCTCAAAGCCAATCCTCTCTAGTTGTGTTTCCACAATTCCTACTGCAGCTTTTGTTTGCATTTCATGATTGAAGCAATTCCGCCAATTGAATTAAGCTTGCAGGCCAGCATCAACACACGGACAAAGATCACAAACTTCAACTGATGATTTTGTGAGTGCCCCGCCCGTGTGGCATTGGGTTGCAGTTAAAAACAGGTTGCAATGTGGTCAAGCCACTGATTGCATCATGCCGCCTCTCATTCTCTCTCTTACCCTCAATCTACCGGGCTTTAAAAATGAAATTCTTCTGAAATTTTAGCAAGTAAAATCTTCTGTGCCCTGGGGCAAAACTGATGACAATGTGACTACCAGAATAAACAGCATTAGCAATGTCCACTATCCATTTCATTATTAATACTCGTATTTATTTAAAAGTTCATTACCACTATTTAAACTCCATGGGAACACACCTGGTAATAAGATAAAAAATATCCCCTAGTTGGACAGGCACAATAACTAGCCTGAAAACAAAGTTACGCAATACGGCATAACGCCAGAACGAACGCTTTAATCTCTCTGCAACGGGATCTGGGAAATTTAGGGATTTCGAGACCACATGCTGAGCAACAGTCACGGAGATAGCTAATTAGGATTGTGAAATGTTTGCTGCCTAACCACTTGGCCTCATTAACTGACATTTCTGCCAAAAATTGCATGAGCTGCAGCCCAATTATTGGCTGTCCTACTGGTAAAATCGCTCACAAGTCCTTGGATTAGCGACCTACAAGAGCAGGTGTTATTGACCTACAAAATCAGGTGTTATTGACCTACAAAATCAGGTGTTATTGACCTACAAAATCTGGTGTTATTGACCTACAAAATCTGGTGTTATTGACCTACAAAATCTGGTGTTATTGACCTACAAAATCAGGTGTTATTGACCTACAAAATCTGGTGTTATTGACCTACAAAATCAGGTGTTATTGACCTACAAAATCAGGTGTTATTGACCTACAAAATCAGGTGTTATTGACATACAAAATCAGTTAACAGTAGAACTACCAAGGGGGTGGAAATTTCCCCCCCCCTTAACAATTTTTTGCTGCACCCGAACGGAACAATGCAGGCACACGAAACTCAAGAACACGGGCCAACTTTTTGTTGCGCATCTTCTGAGACAAGAAACAAGTCGCCAGCTCTTTAGACCGTCGAGATATTCAATGTTTCTGGCCGAAGGTCCGATTTTTCCCATAAGAGCTAGTGTATTTCATACACTTCATACATCTTTTTCAAAATCCCTTCAGAATCCCAACCAAGTTTCTTATAATTTCGCTTAAAAGACAATCCAAGAAGCCCAACAATAATCTTCCCTTCTCATCCGCAGCGGACTCGAAAGATTTTTGGCTTTTCTTCACTAATCCCCTTGGCCCTGACAAAATTCTCCCAAGTTTGTCTGGGAGAATTTTCGAATCCCAGCGCAGGAACATCCCAGGAACTCCACATGGCAACCGCGGTTTGGCTTCGCCTTGCGGCCGACTTTCCAAGAAAAGCTGGCGACTCCAAAGCCCGCTTTCTTATCCCAATAGTCGTTAAGTTATCCCAAAAGCTGTGGTAGGCACCTGGCCCTCCGTGCCAAATCCCTCGCTGTTCTCCGTTGGCCGCAAACTAGCTTTTAGGCCCGGAAATTTTTCTAGCTTTGCAGTTGAAATTTCTCGTTAACTCGCCTACTTCCGTGCAGGGGGGCATCTTTACTCTACGGCTATAAGGGAAATGAGGAATGCCTGGCTCGCCATCATTTCCCAATTCAGCGTCCGGCCCGCAGAAATTCCACAGCTCCGAAATCGCCCATCCGCTGCTGTCTTTCCAATCTTTTCAGAAATTTTTACCGACTGAGGAGAAGAAGATCAGGGGGGTCTGGCCCATTCCAGGAAATCTGTGGAATTCCGGAATGTCCCGGTTGCGAAGGGTCGAGAAGTTGCGACTGACTGACGGCACCGGATGCGACAGCGGGCTGGAGGTCCAGCTAAGGGCCGCAGAAATGCCTAATGAGCATCCGAACTCTACCAGCTTTGGTAACTGCTAAATTAATTCTCTATGCATCATCGACCTGCGGCTAATTCTATCTGATCAATTAACCTTCACCTCGAAATATGATATCACCTTTGATAGCTTTATCACACCTGTCTCCTCTTTCTCACACCTGTCTCCTCTTTCTCACACCCAATGTCCTCTTTCTCACACCCAATGTCCTGTTTCTCACACGTGTCTCCTCTTTCTCACACGTGTCTCCTGTTTCTCACACCTGTCTTCTCTTTCTCACACCCAATGTCCTGTTTCTCACACCTGTCTTCTCTTTCTCACACCTGTCTTCTCTTTCTCACACCTGTCTCCTCTTTCTCACACCTGTCTCCTCTTTCTCACACCCAATGTCCTGTTTCTCACACCTGTCTCCTCTTTCTCACACCTGTCTCCTCTTTCTCACACCTGTCTCCTCTTTCTCACACGTGTCTCCTCTTTCTCACACCCAATGTCCTCTTTCTCACACCTGTCTGCTGTTTCTCACACCTGTCTGCTGTTTCTCACACCTAATGTCCTGTTTCTCACACCTGTCTCCTCTTTCTCACACGTGTCTCCTCTTTCTCACACCCAATGTCCTGTTTCTCACACCTGTCTTCTCTTTCTCACACCCAATGTCCTGTTTCTCACACCTGTCTTCTGTTTCTCACACCTGTCTCCTCTTTCTCACACCTGTCTCCTCTTTCTCACACCTGTCTCCTCTTTCTCACACGTGTCTCCTCTTTCTCACACGTGTCTCTCTTTGTCACACGTGTCTCCCGATTCATTCACACTTGTATCCCGTTTCTCACAGCCGCCTCGCATTTTTCACATCCCGTCTGCCTTATTCATAAGTTGCACCCCCTTTCATATTTCCGTGTTTTTTTCTCACGGTTTAAAATGCCGTTTTCTTCTTGAACTTTTTCACCCCGTGACTGCAGTTTCTGGTTTATTATTTAACACTTCGGCCTTAGAGTGTGTCTGACCCGCCTATTCTAGTCCAGCCCGCAGTCTGGAACACGGAGAGACTGAAGGAAAAATATTAAGGTGATTGGTTGGCTTGCTTATTCTTTTTGTCCGAATGTAAAAAAATGGTTCAGTATGGGCGCCTGAAAGATGGTAGTTTCTGAACAGCCACGCCCACCAATGGCACCCCCACCTCACCGACCCACCCTCCAGATTCTGCCGACAGCTGACACGGTGGCTTTTGGTAGGCTGTGGAACTGGGAGACAGTCAGCTGTCACCCGATGGCTTCGGGTGCAGGATGGTCGTTGTGTTGTCTCTCGACTTAGATTTTGCTGAAACGGAGACACCAACTGTCTCTGTGGCGGTGTCTGTGCATAAGGTGGCCCAGTGCTGCCATCAGCCACTTCTGGTCCTTTTTGTCTTCTCTGCTTTTTCTTTTAAGGAAAAACTGAAGTCTGGCTTGGTGTAGACTAAGGACACTGAACCTGAATCTTTAGATAGATAGATAGATAGATAGATAGATAGATAGATAGATAGATAGATAGATAGATAGATAGATAGATAGATAGATAGATAGATAGATAGATAGATAGATAGATAGATAGATAGATAGATAGATAGATAAATAGATAGAGAGATAGATAGATAGATAGATAGATAGATAGATAGATAGATAAATAGATAGAGAGATAGATAGATAGATAGATAGATAGATAGATAGATAGATAGATAGATAGATAGATAGATAGATAGATAGATCTCTCCCAATGTCCCGCCCTCTACAGTATCAGCGCAGCCCAGTCCGACTGACTATTCGAATCGCATGTTAGCGTGAATTATTGCCACAGATGTTAATTGTCCCGCCAAGCTCCCAAGTCCCGAAACAAAAATAGTCCCTTTCTTCCCTCCGGTTCCTCTTTGGTCCCATTTTGCGCGTATCTGATTTTGTAATTAACTGTATACAGCACAGAGGCCGCCGTCAGTAAGCTAAGGTGGGCTGGTATAGTGGGATCTAGATTGGGTTCACCGCACGTGGATCAGTTCCTGTCTGATCTGTGTGTTTGGCTGTGCCCATTGCTACTGGGTGTTCTGTATTCCTATCCTTGAATATTACCTATCGTCACCTGTTGCTGTTTCGTTATGATTTTTCTTGTGTATCACTTTGCCTCCCATTTCTGTCAGCGCCAGCCCATTCACACACAGCCAGTGGGCGCACCTGTCGTGTATTGTTAGTTATTCATCCGATATTTTGGACACATAGAGAAGAACAATAAAAATCGGTAGCAAATCGATTAGCGATTGTCGGCATCCTAGTATAGATCTGTGTGCTACCATTGGCATTTCCCACCGTTGCGCTTGCGTGCCTGCAGATTTTACCTCATCTGAAAGAAGAAATGGAAAACCTTTTGCTAACCAACGTTGGCACATTTCACAACAAACTACCAAGCCTTCTCTCCGCGGCTGCGTCACGCGACCGGTGAGTTATGAGACAAGGGAGAGATAAAACAGGGGAGAGATGAGACAGGGGAGAGATGAAACAGGGGAGAGATGAAACAGGGGAGAGATGAGACAGGGGAGAGATAAAACAGGGGAGAGATGAGACAGGGGAGAGATGAAACAGGGGAGAGATGAAACAGGGGAGAGATGAGACAGGGGAGAGATGAGACAGGGGAGAGATGAGACAGGGGAGAGATGAGACAGGGGAGAGATGAAATAGGGGAGAGATGAGACAGGGGAGAGATGAAACAGGGGAGAGATGAGACAGGGAAGAGATGCGACAGGGGAGAGATGAAATAGGGGAGAGATGAGACAGGGGAGAGATGAAACAGGGGAGAGATGAGACAGGGGAGAGATGAAATAGGGGAGAGATGAAATAGGGGAGAGATGAGACAGGGGAGAGATGAAATAGGGGAGAGATGAGACAGGGGAGAGATGAGACAGGGGAGAGATGAGACAGGGGAGAGATGAGACAGGGGAGAGATGAGACAGGGGATAGATGAGACAGTTGAGAGATGAGACAGGGGAGAGATGAGACAGGGAAGAGATGAGACAGAGGAGAGATGAGACAGGGGAGAGATGAGACAGGGGAGAGATGAGACAGGGGAGAGATGAAATAGGGGAGAGATGAGACAGGGGAGAGATGAAACAGGGGAGAGATGAGACAGGGGAGAGATGAAACAGGGGAGAGATGAAACAGGGGAGAGATGAGACAGGGGAGAGATGAGACAGGGGAGAGATAAAACAGGGGAGAAATGAGACAGGGGAGAGATGAGACAGGGGAGAGATGAAACAGGGGAGAGATGAGACAGGGGAGAGATGAGACAGGGGAGAGATGAAATAGGGGAGAGATGAGACAGGGGAGAGATGAAACAGGGGAGAGATGAGACAGGGAAGAGATGCGACAGGGGAGAGATGAAATAGGGGAGAGATGAGACAGGGGAGCGATGAAATAGGGGAGAGATGAGACAGGGGAGAGATGAGACAGGGGAGAGATGAGACAGGGGAGAGATGAGACAGGGGAGAGAGTACTAGAATTTCTTCACTGAAATGAAGTAATGGTTTTAAGTCAGTTAATTGAATAATTTTAATTGGCTAATTCAATGACTTGACAAAAGTATAGTATTTTTGTGCTTAAACAAGAAATAAAAATCAGTTCTCTCTCAAAGCAGAACGAAAGGTTTCAATATTCCAAGGCAGCAAAAATTCACTACAGAAAATGGAAATACGAAAAGCAGCCTATAAAATTTGGGTGCGCAGTTCTCAGTAGAAAAATAAATATAGTTTTGCTTGCTCATATTTAAAAGCTTCTAAACTCTCTTGCGTTTTTTTCAATATTTTCTTGCTCAAAAGTTGCGCAGTCAGTTTTTTGTATCTGGTCTTTCCGGCTTGAGTAGAAATTACTTTTTTCTAATTTTCAACTCGGTCTCTGCTTCCTCTTCTTGTCTATTTTAGTTTAAATTATTTTCTTTCTGTTTCTCTGAAAGCAGAAGACGCAGTTGAAGTAGCAGTTACACCAGCAGTGCAGAGCTACCACACCTGTGCGCCTAATCTTTTGACTTTAGTTTTCTTCGCAAGCATTTTCTTACAAAAAACTAAACATAGCTCACAGAAAAAAGTTGAGCATGAAATGCACTAAACATATTACAGTTCTCTTAGGGATTGTTAGGGATCAAACTCACTCATTTTAATCTCAGTTAGCTCTCGCCACTCTCAACTCACTCTAGTCACTCTCAAATCACTCTAGTCACTCTCAACTCACTCTAGTTACTCTCAACTCACTCTAGTCACTCTCAACTCACTCTAGTCACTCTCAAATCACTCTAGTCACTTTCAACTCATTCTAGTCACTCTCAACTCACTCTAGTCACTCTCAACTCACTCTAGTCACTTTCAACTCATTCTAGTCACTCTCAACTCACTCTAGTCACTCTCAACTCACTCTAGTCACTTTCAACTCATTCTAGTCACTCTCAACTCACTCTAGTCACTCTCAACTCACTCTAGTCACTTTCAACTCATTCTAGTCACTCTCAACTCACTCTAGTCACTTTCAACTCACTCTAGTCACTCTCAACTCACTCTAGTCACTCTCAACTCACTCTAGTCACTCTCAACTCACTCTAGTCACTCTCAACTCACTCTAGCCACTCTCAACTCACTCTAGTCACTTTCAACTCACTCTAGTCACTCTCAACTCACTCTAGTCACTCTCAACTCACTCTAGTCACTTTCAACTCATTCTAGTCACTCTCCTGGCGGGTGTCAAAGCAGCAGAGGCAACAGCAAGCAGAGCGCTCAGCTTGGGGAATTCGCTTGGCACATCCCCATCCTGCGTGACCCCTCATTGGCTGCCGCCCTCAGTCCCACACGGAAGCCGCTAGCAGGGCTCTGATTGGTCGGCCCAGTGACAGCAGTCTACAACAGCTCCTGTGGGCCAACCAGAAATCCCATGCAGGCAAAAGGCACAATTTTTTTCCGCGACATATTAACCTGGGCCAGGACACCGACCCCCCGCCAAAAAACGCAGGCTAACAAACGCGACCGCACGGAATGCCATTGGAACTTCAGGAATGAACCTGAATATTCAGTCGCCGCCTTTGGCCCAGTTCTACAGCTCATACACCGGCCAGCCGCAGGTAAGTGGCATTCCTGACTGGGCCATTTCGCATTCGCACAATGCTAATATTTGCTGCTATAGGCTGATAGCAACTGATAGCTAACTGGCGACTCATTGGAATGTCACGCCAGTTTAACATTGCTGGCATCTTGACAGACAACTATCGCTTGTGTAGTTTGACCACACAATAGCAACGAATTAGTATTTCCAATGGCTATTAACATCTATCTGCTTCTGAGAATATAAACTGCTTTACAGGTAGAACTTATATCATCTTATCACAGAATTTGTTATCAAAGTCTCCCTCACTCTCCCTCACTCACTCTCCCTCACTTACTCTCCCTCACTTTCTCTCCCCCACTCACTCTCACTCACTCTCCCTCACTTTCTCTCCCTCACTCACTCTCCCTCACTCACTCTCCCTCACTTTCTCTCCCTCACTCACTCTCCCCCAATCACTCTCCCTCACTTTCTCTCCCTCACTCACTCTCCCCCAATCACTCTCCCTCACTCACTCTCCCTCACTCACTCTCCCTCACTCACTCTCCCTCACTTTCTCTCCCTCACTCACTCTCCCCCAATCACTCTCCCTCACTTTCTCTCCCTCACTCACTCTCCCCCAATCACTCTCCCTCACTCACTCTCCCCCACTCACTCTCCCTCACTCACTCTCCCTCACTTTCTCTCCCTCACTCACTCTCCCCCACTCACTCTCCCTCACTCTCCCTCACTCACTCTCCCTCACTCACTCTCCCTCACTCACTCTCCCCCACTCACTCTCCCTCACTCACTCTCCCTCACTCACTCTCCCCCACTCACTCTCACTCACTTTCCCTCACTTACTCTCCCCCACTCACTCTCCCTCACTCACTCTCCCTCACTCACTCTCCCTCACTCACTCTCCCTCACTCACTCTCCCCCACTCACTCTCACTCACTCTCCCTCACTTACTCTCCCTCACTTTCTCTCCCCCCACTCACTCTCCCCCACTCACTCTCACTCACTCTCCCTCACTTACTCTCCCTCACTTACTCTCCCTCACTTACTCTCCCTCACTTTCTCTCCCCCACTCACTCTCCCCCACTCACTCTCCCTCACTCACTCTCCCCCACTCACTCTCCCTCACTCACTCTCCCTCACTCACTCTCCCCCACTCACTCTCCCCCACTCACTCTCACTCACTCTCCCTCACTTACTCTCCCTCACTTTCTCTCCCCCCACTCACTCTCCCCCACTCACTCTCACTCACTCTCCCTCACTTACTCTCCCTCACTTACTCTCCCTCACTTACTCTCCCTCACTTTCTCTCCCCCACTCACTCTCCCCCACTCACTCTCACTCACTCTCCCTCACTTACTCTCCCTCACTTACTCTCCCTCACTTACTCTCCCTCACTCACTCTCACTCACTCTCCCCCACTCACTCTCACTCACTCTCCCTCACTTACTCTCCCTCACTTACTCTCCCTCACTCACTCTCACTCACTCTCCCTCACTTACTCTCCCCCACTCATCTCACTCACTCTCCCCCACTCACTCTCCCTCACTCACTCTCCCCCACTCACTCTCACTCACTCTCCCTCACTCACTCTCCCTCACTCACTCTCCCCCACTCACTCTCACTCACTCTCCCTCACTCACTCTCCCTCACTCACTCTCCCCCACTCACTCTCACTCACTCTCCCTCACTTACTCTCCCTCACTCACTCTCACTCACTCTCCCCCACTCACTCTCACTCACTCTCCCTCACTTACTCTCCCTCACTTACTCTCCCTCACTCACTCTCACTCACTCACTCTCCCCCACTCACTCTCACTCACTCTCCCTCACTTACTCTCCCTCACTTACTCTCCCTCACTTACTCTCCCTCACTCACTCTCACTCACTCTCCCCCACTCACTCTCACTCACTCTCCCTCACTTACTCTCCCTCACTTACTCTCCCTCACTCACTCTCCCTCACTTACTCTCCCTCACTCACTCTCACTCACTCTCCCCCACTCACTCTCACTCACTCTCCCTCACTTACTCTCCCTCACTTACTCTCCCTCACTCACTCTCACTCACTCTCCCTCACTTACTCTCCCTCACTCACTCTCACTCACTCTCCCCCACTCACTCTCACTCACTCTCCCTCACTTACTCTCCCTCACTCACTCTCACTCACTCTCCCCCACTCACTCTCACTCACTCTCCCTCACTTACTCTCCCTCACTTACTCTCCCTCACTCACTCTCCCTCACTTACTCTCCCTCACTCACTCTCACTCACTCTCCCCCACTCACTCTCACTCACTCTCCCTCACTCACTCTCCCTCACTCACTCTCCCCCACTCACTCTCACTCACTCTCCCTCACTTACTCTCCCTCACTTACTCTCCCTCACTTACTCTCCCTCACTCACTCTCACTCACTCTCCCCCACTCACTCTCACTCACTCTCCCTCACTTACTCTCCCTCACTTACTCTCCCTCACTCACTCTCCCTCACTTACTCTCCCTCACTCACTCTCACTCACTCTCCCCCACTCACTCTCACTCACTCTCCCTCACTTACTCTCCCTCACTTACTCTCCCTCACTCACTCTCACTCACTCTCCCTCACTTACTCTCCCCCACTCATCTCACTCACTCTCCCCCACTCATCTCACTCACTCTCCCCCACTCACTCTCCCCCACTCACTCTCACTCACTCTCCCTCACTTACTCTCACTCACTCTCCCCCACTCACTCTCCCTCACTCACTCTCCCTCACTCACTCTCCCTCACTCACTCTCCCTCAATCACTACAAAGAACCCGGTTTGTACTTTGATCAGTTTCATAGAGATGCCATCGTCCCCTGTTAGTTACTAAAATAGCAATGCCCCGCTGTGACTTCCTGACAGCAGTCAGGTAGTCTGGTCGTTGTCGTGATCTGCGCTAGGTTTCGTCGCAGAATTTCAGCTGTGTTTACAAAAAAATCGAACAAAAAATCGAATAATGATGACAGTTTGTTTAAACGATACATGCCTCTGGAATTAGAATCCTGTTCAATTGTAGGAACATCCACGTGACTTGTGCATGTTATATGCTTGCTAAATTAGTTTTTCAACTCGATAATAAAGCTTGTTACTAATGACAACAGAACAGTTGCTATCGAGTAGCTGAATGTTATTGGCTGAAATTACTTAATGGGTTCAATGGAATGCCTGTATGCCTACAAACTGTAAACTACGCAGGGGTTATGCAACTGCGGGTCAACTTCCAATTCAAAGTTTTTGAAAGCGAAGCTAATAGCATGAGACATGCTGTTTATAAATGTGCCAAAATTCTGACTGGTTAAGAGCTAAATGCATATACCTTTTAACAACTGCCTACTTTAACGACTTTGTTATAATCTACTGTGATCACCGATCAAAATGGGTCCGTTGTCTATCACATCCGCTCGGCGGAATCCGCCCAATATTTATCACATCCGCTCGGCGGAATCCGCCCCTTGTTTATTATATCCACCCTTCTCTATCAAATCCGCCCCTGTCTTTCAAATCCGCTCTTCGGAATCCGCTAACAAGCCGTTCGCTCCCACCCTGACAGCTTTCAGTCGCTCACCATCACAGCACTGGCAGCGCGTTCGATCATTGCATCCCTCATGCCGCCGCTGCCGCAGCAGCAGCCGCAGCCGCCGCCGCCGCCGCCGCCGCGGCCGCAGTCGCCTCTACCGAAGTCGATCAAATTGGTCCCGCCAGCGTCGCTGTGACGTCGCAACATCCGTTGTCAATCAAAGTGGGCAGCAACAACACCAGCGCTCATTCCACAGCCAAGTCCGACCAGCTGTCGCCGCAGTTGTACAGCTTCTCGGAGTCCCTGGCTCATCATCATCAGCTGCAGCAGCAGGACCAGCAGCAGCAGCAGCTACTGCTTCCCCACCCGCTGCCGCGGTTCCAGCCAAAGTCCGACAGCCACTCACCGGTGGCGACGCCTTGCACAAGGTCGCGAAGTCCAACCGACGATCAGGACGTGAACTCGCCGCGGGCCACGGCCATGTACGTCAGCGCCAACTGCCTGCTGCTGTCATACATCGGATCCGCCAGCGTTGATCAGGCTGTGCAGGATCACTTCAACAAGGCGCTGAACCAGCCGTCAAGTTTCTCGCGCGAGCATCCGGGCAGCAGGCCGAGCTGGCCGCAGGACTATGTCCTGGAGCCGCACCAGACACAGCTGCACCAGCATCAGCAGCAGCAGCAGCATCACCATCATCACCGCAGTCACCAGCATCAGCAGCACGCCAGCAGCTATCTACTTCAGCAGCATTCGGAGCAACAGCTGCAGCATCATCAGCTTCAGCACCAGTTTCACGACAGCCACCTGCAGCATCAGCAGCACCATCATCTAGACGCTTCTATTCAGCAGCATCAGCAGCAGCAGAGCTCTAGAACACCGTCGTGGTCCTCCGCCTATCACATGGCCTACCACAACCAGCTGTCCCAGTACCACCCGCCAGCTAGCCAGAACCCATATCCCACATATTATCCCACGTATGACTCCAGCACCGCGGCCGCAGCTGCCGCTTACAGCTCCCTGCACGCCTCCTACAAGCTGGACCCAGGAGCTGCGGCTGCTGCTGCGGCCGCCGCCTCGGCCACCTCCCCGCTTGATGCCTGGACTAGTCAAGCATTCAGACACTTCGCTGCTAGCGGCACGGACAAGTGAGTACCAGAGGGTGTCTGTCTGTGGGTGTCTGCCTGTGGGTGTCTGTCTGTGGGTGTCTGTCTGTGGGTGTCTGTCTGTGGGTGTCTGCCTGTGGGTGTCTGTCTGTGGGTGTCTGTCTGTGGGTGTCTGTCTGTGGGTGTCTGTCTGTGGGTGTCTGTCTGTGGGTGTCTGTCTGTGGGTGTCTGTCTGTGGGTGTCTGTCTGTGGGTGTCTGTCTGGGGGCTTCTTTCTTTGGGTGTCTGTCGGAGTGTGTCTGTCCAAGGTTGTCTGTGGGTGTCTGTCTTTGGGTGTCTGTTTGAGGGTGTCTGTCTGTGTGTCCGTCTGTGTGTGTCTGTCTGTGGGTGTCTGTGGACATAAAAATCCAATTTTAGTTTCTATGTGTAAAATAACTCAAGCCAACTAACCTTTGGTTTCAAAACTCATCTTACCAGCTTTCTAGCGATCAATATTTTCAAATTTTCATTCGTTTTTTCGTTTTACTATTTTTACTTGAAAAAAACCGCATTAAGCTTACTCACCAGCCTAAGTCAGTAGCAAGATGCGCACATGATCATTAAAAAATGTATATATCTAAAAAATAAAAAATTTCAGTGTTCTCAGCAGCTATGCTTATCAGCCAGTGGACAAGAAGCTGGCGGAAGATCCGTGGAAGGCTCTCTACCAGCAGCATCAGCAGCAGCACCAGCAGCAGCAGTCAGCAATAGTAGGATCCTATGCCACTTCGTCATATGCAGCTCGTAGAGATTCTCTGTGGCTGCAGTGACGCGAATGATATTCGAGGCCAGAAGAACTGTGCTATTGTAAATCTAATTCTTCTGTTCATCTCTTTTTTTGGAACCGTTGCTTTAGTTTTGCTTTTTATTTCAAGACGCAGGATATTGATAACCGTTTTAATTGAAAACTCTTGTATTGACTCTCGATTGACATTGAGCATGGGATAGCACGGGAGACAGTGGGATAACAGCGGAGACAGTGGGATAACAGGGGAGACAGTGGGATAACAGCGGAGACAGTGGGATAACAGGGGAGACAGTGGGATAACAGGGCAGACAGTGGGTTAACAGGGGAGACAGTGGGATAACAGGGGAGACAGTGGGATAACAGGGGAGACAGTGGGATAACAGGGCAGACAGTGGGATAACAGGGGAGACAGTGGGATAACAGGGGAGACAGTGGGATAACAGCGGAGACAGTGGGATAACAGGGGAGACAGTGGGATAACAGCGGAGACAGTGGGATAACAGCGGAGACGAGGGATAACAGGAATGACAGTGGGAGAACAAGGGAGACAGTGGGATAGCAGGGGAGACAGTGGGATAACAGGGGAGACAGTGGGATAACAGCGGAGACAGTGGGATAACAGGAATGACAGTGGGAGAACAAGGGAGATATTGGGGTAACAGGGCAGACAGTGGGATAACAGGGGAGAAGGTGGGATAACAGAGGAGACAGTGGGATAACAGGGGAGACAGTGGGATAACAGCGGAGACAGTGGGATAACAGGAATGACAGTGGGAAAACAAGGGAGACAGTGGGGTAACAGGGCAGACAGTGGGATAACAGGGGAGAAGGTGGGATAACAGAGGAGACAGTGGGATAACAGGGGTGACAGTGGGATATCAGGGGAGATATCAGGGGAGATAGTGAGCTGCTCGAGAAGGTGGGATAACAGAGGAGACAGTGGGATAACAGGGGTGACAGTGGGATAACAGAGGAGACAGTGGGATAACAGGGGTGACAGTGGGATATCAGGGGAGATATCAGGGGAGATAGTGAGCTGCTCGAGAAGGTGGGATAACAGAGGAGACAGTGGGATAACATGGGTGACAGTGGGATATCAGGGGAGATAGTGGGGGATAACAGCATCTCAAATTCATTGTCCCGTAAATAGTGTTTGCAAATCCATTTTTCGGTGGAATGTATATTCTGGCGCAGGTAATATAGCACACTTCAAAGCATATATTTTATTTCATCATACCTTGGTTTCTGTGGTTCCTCTTGCTAGAGAGTGTTAATATCGGATTTGCGTGCGTGCGTCTCCCCTATCGTGTTTCTTAGAAAATGTTCCGTTAATGTGTCACGTGGACTTCTGAGCTAGAAACCCTCTATGACTGTAATAATCCTTTTGTTCTATTTCAAAAGGCACAGAGCACTGTAAATGGGACAAATAAAAAACTTACTTCTTTCGTTCTTCTTTCTTTGTTGATTTTCCTTGCGGTGGTGCTCAGAAATACAAAATCTGGCGACTTTAAGTTTCTTATTTCGCTTTGATGTGCCGCGATTGCAATGATTAAGAAAGCGCAACCAGGTACAATACAAACATATACTCGCATTGTCAAGCTACTCAGGTATCACAGTGCGTATTTTAGTATCAGACAGTACACTCAGGTGTCAGACAGTACACTCAGGTGTCAGACAGTACACTCAGGTGTCAGACAGTACACTCAGGTGTCAGACAGTACACTCAGGTGTCAGACAGTACACTCAGGTGTCAGACAGTACACTCAGGTGTCAGACAGTACACTCAGGTGTCAGACAGTACACTCAGGTGTCAGACAGTACACTCAGGTGTCAGACAGTACACTCAGGTATCAGACAGTACACTCAGGTATCAGACAGTACACTCAGGTGTCAGACAGTACACTCAGGTATCAGACAGTACACTCAGGTGTCAGACAGTACACTCAGGTGTCAGACAGTACACTCAGGTATCAGACAGTACACTCAGGTGTCAGACAGTACACTCAGGTATCAGACAGTACACTCAGGTGTCAGACAGTACACTCAGGTGTCAGACAGTACACTCAGGTGTCAGACAGTACACTCAGGTGTCAGACAGTACACTCAGGTGTCAGACAGTACACTCAGGTGTCAGACAGTACACTCAGGTATCAGACAGTACACTCAGGTGTCAGACAGTACACTCAGGTATCAGACAGTACACTCAGGTGTCAGACAGTACACTCAGGTGTCAGACAGTACACTCAGGTGTCAGACAGTACACTCAGGTGTCAGACAGTACACTCAGGTGTCAGACAGTACACTCAGGTATCAGACAGTACACTCAGGTATCAGACAGTACACTCAGGTGTCAGACAGTACACTCAGGTATCAGACAGTACACTCAGGTGTCAGACAGTACACTCAGGTGTCAGACAGTACACTCAGGTATCAGACAGTACACTCAGGTGTCAGACAGTACACTCAGGTATCAGACAGTACACTCAGGTGTCAGACAGTACACTCAGGTGTCAGACAGTACACTCAGGTGTCAGACAGTACACTCAGGTGTCAGACAGTACACTCAGGTGTCAGACAGTACACTCAGGTGTCAGACAGTACACTCAGGTATCAGACAGTACACTCAGGTGTCAGACAGTACACTCAGGTATCAGACAGTACACTCAGGTGTCAGACAGTACACTCAGGTGTCAGACAGTACACTCAGGTGTCAGACAGTACACTCAGGTGTCAGACAGTACACTCAGGTATCAGACAGTACACTCAGGTGTCAGACAGTACACTCAGGTATCAGACAGTACACTCAGGTATCAGACAGTACACTCAGGTATCAGACAGTACACTCAGGTGTCAGACAGTACACTCAGGTGTCAGACAGTACACTCAGGTATCAGACAGTACACTCAGGTATCAGACAGTACACTCAGGTGTCAGACAGTACACTCAGGTATCAGACAGTACACTCAGGTGTCAGACAGTACACTCAGGTGTCAGACAGTACACTCAGGTATCAGACAGTACACTCAGGTATCAGACAGTACACTCAGGTATCAGACAGTACACTCAGGTGTCAGACAGTACACTCAGGTGTCAGACAGTACACTCAGGTATCAGACAGTACACTCAGGTATCAGACAGTACACTCAGGTGTCAGACAGTACACTCAGGTGTCAGACAGTACACTCAGGTGTCAGACAGTACACTCAGGTATCAGACAGTACACTCAGGTGTCAGACAGTACACTCAGGTATCAGACAGTACACTCAGGTGTCAGACAGTACACTCAGGTATCAGACAGTACACTCAGGTGTCAGACAGTACACTCAGGTATCAGACAGTACCCTCAGGTATCGCATGCAAATCCGCTTCAGTTTGGTTGAAAATTGAATACATGTCACTGACAGCAGCCTGTTTCAGTTCCCAGCAAACTGGCGTGACTAAAGTGCATCCCTCATTTGTTGGACTTCAAGAATAGCGCATTATGCAGTTTTATTTGAAAAAGAAATTATACTCGCGGATGCGTGACAATGGAATGGGGGGGTCCGATTGTTGACAGCCTGATGATAAAATTGACAATGAAATGCAGGATAAACATACCACCCTTCTTTTAGCCCAAGGGAGAGTGAATATTTTATATGTTTTCCGCGCTAGTTGGTTAAATATAAAGTTCTTTGTTTCAGCCACAGGTAAGAATTGAGTTCCAGCACTAGCAGTGGTTAAACTGTGGGGTGGTTGTGACCCAACCCCCTAACCAGTCCATGGACTGAACTATCCCTGTACCTGAGTTCCTGAGTTCGATTCCGCGACGATTTGGGGTTTAGGGGGCTTGTCGTGCAATTTATGTCATTGAGGTCCAACCTCCAAGGCACAGTGAGAGTGTACTGACTGCCTGACGATGAGAAAGTCAGGGCAGATGTACACACCTGTGTGAGTGTGTGCCTGAGTACAGCATCTGACAATGAAATATGGTTTCTACTTTAATTTGGCATTCCACAATACAATAGCAGATTTCTGGCCTATCGAAACTGCTTTGCTTTGCCCAATCAAAATCTGAGAAAAAACTTTTTTTTACGATTCTCGGGACATCCCTGAGCAAATCAACATTAGACAGATATAAGATCAACATCCCTGAATCTCATTATGAAGGCCTCGTCACACCGATTCTTCTGTTGCGGGAAACTGAAGTAAAAAACTAACAGCTTTTCTCAGAGTTGAAAGCTTTGTCAATATACTCAATCTGTTGCGCGTGTACTCCTGCCAGAAAGCGGTATAAATCAGTATCAATTTTCTTTAGGACTAGATTTTCATTTTCCACTATAAAATATTTTTATAATACGAGTACAATATATTTGCTCTGAGCACACACTCACACGGGTGTGTACATCTGCCCTGACTTTCTCATCGTCAGGCAGTGTACACTCTCACTGTGCCTTGGAGGTTGGCCCTCAAGGGCGTAAATTGCACCACAAGCCCCCAAGCCTTCCCTCCGCGGCTGCGCCCCAAAGAAATGAGACCTCACCGCGGAATCGAGCTCAGGGACCTCGCAAATCCTTGAATTAGCCGCTTCAAATAGTGGAGGTATCGGCCTTCATTTCAGCACTGCTCGAAGTTCTGCACAATGGCTCCCAACGAAACGTCAAGTTGGAATGCGACAACCGATTCGAACAGCAGCTCGGCTGGTCCCGTCTGCCCGATGCTGGAGCAGCACGGCTGGACGATGACCTACCCCGCAGCCTACTACAGCTTCTACTCAACCGTGGCGCTCGTGGCCATTGTTGGAAACTCGGCCATCTTGGCCGTCACCCGGAGCCATCCCGAAGTGATTCAGCGTCGAACCTACCGCCTGCTGACTCAAGCGATGAGCGTCTGCGAGCTCGTGCTGGCCTGCGACCTCATCGCCATGATGTTTCGCAACGGGGTCGGCTACTGGAATCGGACGGGGCGCAGCGTCGGTCATGCCATGCTAGTCAGCGATGCCTGGGACGCTGAAGCTGAGAACCAGTTCTACCACCGGTGCGGCAGTTTGTTTTAATGCAAGCAAAAAACCATTCTTGTATTGTCACCCGAGAAGACATGTTTGAGGTCACTCTCTCATTGCAGAGGCCTCACTATGCTCAAGCTTGTCTTGAGCATTCGCGATGTCTCAATCGCATGCGAGGTGTTTTTCTACGCACTGCTGGCCTGGGACCGCGTACTGGCCATTGCTCAGCCGCTGAGCACAGTCTGGTCGCATCGACTTGTTGGCGCCATTGTCAGCTTCGGAGTTGTTACCATGGCAACGGTTGAGACCAGTCTTCAGTCCTGGCTGCTGACTGCAGTAGCCGCAGCTGACAGAGCCGGAGACGAGCTGCGCGTCTGCGACCTTCTGGTGCGAGTTGTCGCGAACAATGTCGTGGCAAAGTCGGGCGCGATGGTGAGTTTCTACCTGCTCTCGCTGGCTGCCTACCTGGCCACCGCCTGCCTGCTGCTCAAGCGCTGCTGGAAGACTCATCGGGCTACTCAAGCAGCTCAGACTCAGCAGGACAAGATGCAGCTGGGCAAGCCGATGGCCGCTCTCGTTGCTGGCAACCTGCTGCACTTTATCAGCATCTTGCCGCTGGCCATTCACAGCAGCGGCCTGGCGAAGGTCGACTGGATCGCTTTCGATGCCTTCTTCTGCAACTGCGCCGTGATTCCCTGCCTCGCCATCGCATTCAATGCAGCCATGCGACAGCAGCTTCGGAGAATGCTGACACCTTCTCGATGCAAACGGTGACTCAGATAAGGTTTAGTTTCGACTGGTAACGCGAAAGGAAACGAGTGGTTGTTTACAAATCGAATATTTTGCACTTCAACAAAAGTCACTGCGCCTATTTGGCTCTGGGCCTCCTTTCCGTCTCTCGGCCTCCCTACTTAAATCCTTTGTTGATTGACAAGAACTGCTTTACTCTAGACACCACTTTTACTGGTACTTTATCGTCTGCAATAAAAGACCAAGCAGTCTTCATAGCTTCGAGTTTAATTCACAATGAGCGTTGCTACTTTTAAAAGTGGGTTATAACAAGCTATTTTTATCAGCCCGTTTTAATAGTGCGTATATTTATCTAGCTGGTGTCATACTAGCTCGTTGAAGTTCCAGAAGCACATTCTTTGGCGAAGGCCAGTTAATCGCTGGACAATGAGATGATGAGGCGTCACCATGGCGTTCGTTCCGCCCACGCTGCAGTGGTCTAGTAGGAGTACATGCAGCCTATTGCCATGTTTGCTGATGCTCAAACGATCCAGGCTGAAAGCATCGATCGGATGCAGTTTACACAGCATCAGTAAATCTTGTTTACTTAGAAATATAAATTTGTCAATGCCATCTGTGTCAATTGAGAGTGCAATTCTCAGGTATGCTTTTCGCTTATCGATCAAAGAAGCAAAGTAGAACTACTTCCTGAGTATATGAAGTAACATGATAATGGCATTCTGTTTGCACTTTTACTGGTAGATTGCAGTTTTGCACTAGTTTGAATCAAACGAAAGTCGAAACTGGGGGTCGGTGGCAGAACGGTTAACGCGTTTGCCTTCTCGCCCCAAGGTCCCTGAGTTTGATTCCGCGGCGAGGCCACATTCATTTGGAGGGCTTGTGGTACAATTGACGCTCTTGAGGACCAACCTGAAAGGCACAGTGATAGTGCAACTGCGTGTGTGCTCAGGAGTCAGCGAAATGGGCAGAATTGCCTCCTCGCTGTCTGCGGGTCTAGTGCCACCGAAGGATGTGCCATTGCCTGCAGCCCTCGTACAATTATTTTTATTATTTAAGTCAAAACTGTGTGCAACTCTACTCGGACCTCCAAGAACGGACTCCAAAAGACGTTTGTAGGTTTAGGAAACAAGTTGAGACATTCAGATATCTTCAAGCTAACTTTCACCTTCTGGATTGTCGGGATGGCTGTTACAGCAATTCCTTCTGTACGCTGATTGTCTATGGCTTACACAATTTACTCGGAGCTGCAAAGTTCTCCTTCAGCCGAAAGTAAAATATCTCGTGAAAAAAAACACTTTGAAATTCTCTACATGCTACTCTCCGACCGGGCAGTATCAAAGACTTTAAAAATGCAGTAATGGCAGCAAATGAAAATTTTGCCGGCACAATGAAAGACATTAGTGCATTTGTTCAAGTTCCGGTTGTTGGAGACTGATGAGATTGATTTAGAAAAGTGTAAAGGTGAGTATAGACAGCACAACACGTTATTTGTAACGCGATCTGCCACCGTGAAATGTCTAGTCTGATCCAGTTTAATCAAAATCATTTCTGATCTTTCCGATCGTCCCAAATTTTATTCTGTTTGTCTGATCAAACAAAAAATGTCAAGATACACTGGCTTCAAAGATCCATATAATTCAAACAAAGCGATGTGAATTTAACCAGGCTTTTTCATTTTTCAATTTTGTTTAACAAAAGGCCCAATCCTGAAGTCGTGAATTCTAGAAAGACTCATTGTCATTGGCCTTGTTAAATAGAACTGAGAATTTGCCTATAAATATCAAAATGGAGGCAATGAGACACACACGCATCTCTACTCAGTCTATAAACCATTTCTGAGCAAGAGCTGTCATGTCCACAGGAAGCTCCAATTCAAATTCCACCAGCAATTCAACAACGAAAATTTGTCTGGAACTCGAGTTTCACTATGACTGGGCTCTGAATGACCCCGCGGTGTTCTTCACCTTTTACTCGACGGTGGCAGTCGTTGCCATTGTCGGAAACTCGGCCATCTTGGCAGTCATCCGACGTCACCCCGAAGTGATTCAGCGTCGAACCTACCGCCTGCTGACTCAAGCAATGAGCGTCTGCGAGCTCGCGCTGGCCTGCGACCTGCTGGCACTACTGTTCCGGATGGTTGTGGGCTACTGCAACCGGACTGGCTGCGGCAGCGGAGCGACCTCCGGGCACCGGACAGTTCTGGTCAGCGACAGCTGGGACAGGGAGGACGAGAATCCCTTCTACCACAGGTGTGTGGGGTCTGTTCGCTTAGTGGATTTCAAATTTAACACAAACTAAAACCTCACACGTGCCTTCTAAATCGGGCCGGATGTGCAGCTGACAGCACAGCCGCTGCTTTTGCGCAGCGCATCTGATGGCTGCATACGACTGTTCAGTCCGTGGACTGGTGGGCGCCACACCCACCCTGAATTACTCCAGCTAATGCTGGTGCCCATTTAACAGCTTGCGTGGAGTCAGAAATCGAACCCCCGAGCTTCAAGTCGTGAGTCCGGCCCTCTAATCACTAGGCTGCAGCCCCTCTAACCTTCTAACATCCTCAGGGGCGTCACCATGCTCAAGCTTGTCCTGAGCATTCGCGATGTCGCCTTCGCCTGCGAGGTGCTCTTCTACAGCCTGCTGGCTCTGGACCGCCTGCTGGCCATTGCGCATCCGCTGAGCACCGCCTGGTCAGCTCGACGCGTTGGTACAGGGACAGCCGTTGCTGTTGTCTCATTGGCAATGATTGAATTCGGCCTGCAGGTCTGGCAGTTGACCGCGGTGGCTGCAGCTGACAGAGCCGGAGACGAGCTGCTCGTGTGCGACCTCCTGGTGAGAGTGGCTGCCAACAGTCTGATGGCAAAGTCTGGCGGGATGGTGAGCCTGTACCTGCTCTCGCTGGCTGCCTACCTGGCCACGGCCTGCCTGCTGCTCAAGCGCTGCTGGAAGACTCATCGGGCTACTCAAGCAGCTCAGACTCAGCAGGACAAGATGCAGCTGGGCAAGCCGATGGCCGCTCTCGTTGCTGGCAACCTGCTGCACTTTGTCAGCATCTTGCCGCTGGCCATTCACAGCAGCGGCCTCGCCCGGGTCAACTGGATCGCATTCTACCTGTTCTTCTGCAACTGCGCCGTGATTCCCTGCCTCGCCATCGCATTCAATGCGGCCATGCGACAGCAGCTCTGCAGAATGCTGACGGCTTCTCGATGCAAACGGTGAAATTGTTTCTTGAGAACAAGCCTAGCGTTATAATAATAATAATAATAATTGCAGGAGGGCTGCGGGCAGTGGCACATCGTTTAGTGACACTAGACCCGCAGCCAGCGAGGAAGCAATTCTGCCCATTTCGCTGACTCCTGAGCACACACGCACACAGATACCGTACGCAGGCATACGCTCGCACAGGTGTGTACATCTGCCCTGACTTTCTCATCGTCAGGCAGTGTACATTATTTCACTGTGCCTTGGAGGTTGGCCCTCAAAGGCGTAAATTGCACCACAAGCCCCCAAGCCTTCTCTCGGCGGCTGCGCCCCAAATAAATGAGGCCTCGCCGTGGAATCGAACTTAGGGACCGTGGTGCGAGAGGCAAACGCGATAACCGATCTGCCACCGACCCCCCAAGCGAAACATAATTGAGATGCTTTGAATAAATTCTTACCTACTTAACACGTACTAATATTAATCAACCGACTATAACATATTCCTTTTGCAATCGGAATAGACTCCTGTCTGTCTAGACCTCTGTCTCTCATTATCGAGACGAAATAAAAGTACGAAAAGCCTCTTTTGAATGCACAAAGCTTTGAATGAATAGCCAAGGTAATTTTAAAAGTGTTGCGTAGTAACTATATAACTTTATTGTTGTAGCTTATAATGGCTGATCATATTACAGTCTCATAACAAAGGAATTCAGCTAGCAGTTCTTTGTTCCTAGCAACTGATCTAACCACAAGCTGTAGATGAGGCTCTAACTTGCGTGGAAAATGCAGTCACACATCCGAACTGTTTTGTAGCTAGGTGTCACTGATCTAAGGTGTTAGAAAAGCCACGCTGGGAGACAATCATTCTCTAGCTTGGCCTTCCCTAATCCCAAACTAGCAGTTGCCTCAGCTCTCACTGAAATTCATCCCTTCACCAAAAAGCTATTGATTTTGCTCATTACTCACCTGCGGGAGACAAGCTTAGCCTCTGGTGCGGCCTGTTGCTAAGCAACTATTGACTCCACCCGGTTACCAAGATGTTTTATCATATCTGAACTATCAGCTCAAAATTGCCTGACATCTAGAGTTAGAGTTCTGAGTAAGTGTCACCAAATGATGTGCCAAATATCGTTATTATAGAATTCTGAAAACTAAAAAGGTTCTTACTTTGCTTAAACAAACCTCAATAGATATCTAAATTAAGCAGTAAATACAATTGCTATGTGTAAATGCTAACATTTAGGGCGTTTAGCACGCCGCAAAAGATGGTCCCACACTCAGTTAATTATCGTCACATTATCTGTTTGCCTCTTCAGTCCACAACTGAAAAGTCCTGGAAGCAACTGAAAAAGTAACCCAAAAACGTTTAATCCGGAGCAAAGTTAGAAAACGATTAAGATCAAAGAGAACGAACAATGTCAACGGAAAAATTGTTCTGAATGCACAGCTCTGCTCTTTACTACTGACGTTAGTAGTCTGTCTATAGCCAATAGGAAAAATGTAGCTAGTCTCAGAGCCTCCGTTGAAGCCAGTTTAAAGACAACGACACAGGAGACACAAGAAGTAGACAGCAAACTTGTGATTTTTTATTCAAGACATGCTTACTACATGGATAGTTAACTATCTATTAGTTCAACAGAACAGTCGATATTTCAGGCTCTATCATGAATGAGGGGAAATAGAAGGAAACAATGGACTCAAACTCCCCAAACAGATCACAATGGCCTAGACAAAACTGCAGCTGCAATACGACTGGAATCTGAGCTAGCCTGAACTGTTCTTCAACTTCTACTCGACGGTGGCAGTCGTTGACATCGTTGGAAACTTGGCCATCTTGGCAGTCATCAGACGTCACCCCGAAGTGATTCAGCGTCGAACCTACCGCTCTATTCGATGAAACAACTTCCAGAATCACAAAACATTGACATTGTCGAGATATTCAACAATTCGCGTCGGGTTGTGTGGAGGCTGAAACCTCAAATATAGGCATATGTTTCTGCTCACAAAAATTCGTCATGTAATCACGTCGGCTAACTTTGTTGACTATTTTTTAGCGGCAAAATGGGCCGGGACAGATGTGGCTCGAGAATGAAGGGAGCAGTTTGGAATACATTTATACCTCGCGGGTCAGAGAGTAACCAAAATAGGACAGCGGACCGTATTGAGAGATGCGGCCATTGAACAATCCCTGACCGATTTACAATGAAGGATAAAGATTGAATTTCAAATCAATCGCCGCCCTCAGGCATCACGATGCGCAAGCTTGTCGTCGGCATACACGACGTTGCCTTCGCCAGAGAGATGTTTTTCTATGCCCTCTTGAGATTGTCCAACAAGCCTGGAACCACACTCCGCTGTTGTCAGCGGTCAAAAGCGTCGACCAACAATCTTGCGGTGAAGTCTTGCTTGACTTTTTGTTCCTACCTGATCTCGCTTGGCGCCTACCTGGCCACCACCTGCCTGCTGGTCAAGCTGCGCTGGAAGCGACACCGAGCTACACAAGCAGCTCATGCTCAGCAGGACAATGTGCAGCCGGGCAAGCCAATGGTCGCCCTGATTGTCGGCAACAGCTATTTAAGATCGCACCTGAGAGAATTGTTGACCAGCCGCTCTGTAGCTCGTAGATTGACGAGACAAAATCCAATTATGGCGAATTCTTAGAATTAGTACTAATGAATTTGAACAATTTCACTCAGGACAAAATGTACTTTTCCGAACACTGGACAAATATCTGCTACTAAAAATGCAAATACTTGTATTTCAAGCTGCTACAACGCGGAAACGAAAGCATTTAACGCTGTTATATCTATCAAATGCAAACATACGAGCTCGTAGCGCAGTTTACGAACAGCATTTTATTCGTAGCGAAATAAAAAACTATTATTATAGTTTGACGGCTTAAAGTCAACTAACTATCTCGTGATTTCTATGCTGATTTACTCATTCCATTGTGTGGAAGAGGATGTAGCCTTGTGGTTAAAGAGTCAGACTCACGACTTGAAGGTCGGGGGTTCGATTCCCGACTCCACTGAAACAAATTGTGTCCTTTAGCATGTCACTTAACTCTGCATTGCTTCAGTTCACCCAGCTGTTAAATGGGTACCAGCATTAGCTGGGGTAATTGAAGGTGGGTGTGACGTCCCCCCAGTCCATGGACTGAACAGCCGTACGCAGCCTTCAGATGCGCCGCGCAATAACTGCGGCTCTGTTGTCGGCTGCACATCTGGCTCAATCGGGAATAATCTGTTGTTTAATATTATTTTTGTGTGGAAGAAGATGACAATGCGGATGATCGTGTGGTCAGGATAAAAGGATTTCACACACGAGCGGTGCAAGATGGACGAAGTATTATCCATCAGCCATTGTCGCAGAAACAGTCGAACAGCTTTGACTTCGGATTTGACTCGCTTAGACTCTTGTGCATCTGAAAATCTTTCTGTCTGTCAGTAACCCATTTTTACCATAGACAAAACACTATTTGCCATGGCGCGTCGAACTTCTCAATGATGGTTGGCGAACCTAAACGACCATAGTTGTCGAATTTCAATTGAACGAGTGTTAATCTATCTTGCATGCCTGCAACGGGGTGAGTGGTCTGAAGCCTTTGCCTCTCGCATGTACAGCTGTACACACCTGTGTGTGTGTCCACCTACATTATCTGTGATTAGTCAGCGAAATAGGTGAAATTTCCTCCTCGCTGGCTGCGGGTTTAATGTCATGAAATGGTGCATTTATCCAGACTGTCTGTCTCATTCAAGTGTCTGTCATTCCTGTGTGTCTGTCTGCCCAACACACTTTGGGTTTTAAATCTTAAACTGCTCCGATTAAAAACCAATGGAACCAATCAGAATAGTTTTGGCCAAAAGCCTTCCCTTAAACTTATTTTAAAATTCTGAGCGAATTGTCTGCTAAGCCAGACAAGAAGTGCGATGCATAACGGTGATTACAGGTATCAAGTAACAATCATGACCTCATGGAAAACCAACGACAGCTTGAACTCAAGCTTCTGGGACAACTCCAGCCGATCGTCAGGATCAACCTGCCCGGACCTTCAACAGCACTGGGACTGGACCCTCAGCCAGCCAGCCGTGTTCTTCGTATTCTACGGCTCTGTGGCAGCAATCGCCATCGTTGGAAACTCGGCCATCCTCGCCGTCACGCGCCGTCGTCCAGAAGTGATTCAACGCCGGACCTACCGTCTGCTGACGCAGGTTCTGTCCGCATGCGAGCTGGTGCTGGCCTGCGACCTGATCGCGCTGCTGTTCCGCATGGGGATCGGCTTCTGGAACAGGACGGCCTGCGAACTCCACAGCGGGGACATGCTCGTCAGCGAGGCCTGGAACAGCGAGGATGAGAATCCCTTCTACCACAGGTTCGGAGCTCCGTTGATTGCACAGCAGCTGTCACTGGACAATAAGATTCTCCCCCCCAACGCCTTCCAGAGGTGTCACCATGCGAAAGCTTGTCCTCAGCGTCCGCGATGTCTTCATCGGCTGCGAGGTGTTCGTCTACGGCCTGCTGGCTCTGGACCGCGTGCTGGCCATCGCACATCCACTCAGCTCCGCCTGGTCGCCTCGTCTTGTTGGCTCAGTCGTTGGCGTTGTCTTCATCACCATGGCAACAGTTGAGGTCATCCTGCAGGTCTGGCAGTTGACCGCGGTGGCTGCAGCTGACAGAGCCGGAGACGAGCTGCTCGTGTGCGACCTCCTGGTGAGAGTGGCGGCCAACAGTCTGATGGCGAAGTCCGGTGTCATGGTGAGCTTCTACCTGCTGTCGCTCGGTGCCTACCTGACCACCGCCTGCCTGCTGCTCAAGCTGCGCTGGAAGCGGCATCGCTCAGTTGTTGTACAGGTTGTCCAGTCGCAATTGCAGAAAAGACAGCAGCAGCAGCAGCAGCTGGGCAAGCCGATGGCAACCCTGATTGTGGGCAACCTGCTGCACTTTGTCAGCATCTTGCCGCTGGCCATTCACAGCAGCGGCCTCGCCCGGGTCGACTGGATCGCTTTCTATCTGTTCTTCTGCAACTGCGCCGTGATTCCCTGCCTTTCCATCGCATTCAATGCGGCCATGCGACAGCAGCTCTGGAGAATGCTGACGGCTGTGTCGCGCCGTTGTGATTGAAAATTATTTTCTTATATTATTCACACCTCAAACCATCTACTCAATGTTAGCTGTGTAATCTCGCGGACTTATTCTCACAAAGCATTCTGGAATGTCAACATTTTATTAAATGGAAAAATGCCACAGACAATAAACTTTGTTCAATGGGATTTTTGGTTGCAAATTTCTTATCTTGAACCATGGACTTCTATAGCTAGCACCTGGATGCACGTCTGTAACAAGACCGCAAATTGTGTTTGAAAATTGTGTTAGTCGCCATCCAAACAGTTTTTCAGTATTTGCACACGGCTTGATTGACAGCCGTTTTTAGCATTCAATTTTCCTAGATATCAGTGGGCCGGCGGCGCAAGTCGCAGATGAGTTTTTGCCGGCACCTGAGCCAATGCAGTGTTTGCTGAGGCTGTTGTTAGTCTATGCTTGATCGGCAAGACTATGTAGACTGCAATTCTAACAAAAACTATTTGCTTTCTTTATCGGCCTTAAAAAAATGTGAATGTTATCAATAAGTTAAATTCACTTGTCAGACAAATGAGATTCACCTGCCAGATACATATGAGATTCACCTGTCAGACAAATGAGATTCACCTGCCAGATAAATATGAGATTCACCTGTCAGACAAATGACATTCACCAGTCAGACATTTGAGATTCACCTGTCAGACATTTGAGATTCACCTGTCAGACATTTGAGATTCACCTGTCAGACAAATGAGATTCACCTGTCAGATGTATACAGAAGCATATGATGTTCACCTGTCAGATATTTGAGATTCACCTGTCAGATGTATACAGAAGCATATGATGTTCACCTGTCAGATATTTGAGATTCACCTGTCAGATGTATACAGAAGCATATGATGTTCACGTGTCAGACATTTGAGATTCACCTGTCAGATGTATACAGAAGCATATGATGTTCACCTGTCAGATATTTGAGATTCAACTGTCAGATGTATTCAGAAGTATATGGTATTCACCTGTCAGAAATATGTTGCAGGAAAAGTATTATAAATAAAAAATGTAAGTCAGCATGAAAAATTGGAACAGTACTGATTCTCGAGCTCACGGCTTAGACAAGATGAGTTCAGTACGCCCGTACTTGCACTTATTTAATGTTCCTTGCACTTCACATCGGTAAAAGACAGACACAATTAGAATCATTTGATAATTGGCTCCAGCAAGTACCCTGCCGTGAGAGCCATTCCAGGTGTTTTTAGTTTAATGTGAATTAATGTGACCGAGAGACACCAGCGCGGTGTGAGATCGGTGGTATTGAACAATAACTATGCTAACAATAGCTGAATGATTGCTTTTGCCAATCCCATCTAACCCAGACATTCAGTTTGATGACTGAATCACGGAAAGAATGTGGAATCAGGAGAAAGAAATAGCTAAGAATTTACTGAATGTGGAATTAGTGACGAATTGAGACATCAGGCAATTCAGTGAATTGGGAACGCAGTGAATGAGGATTATACTCACCAGAATTCTATTCCATCTTATAAAAGGACAACATAAGCTCTTGATATAATTCTGGTACCCATTTCATAGCTCAGTGAACAAAAGCATTCGTGAATTAAGTGTCCTGCTAGCGCTAATGAAGAACGAGGAGTAATGGGGGTATCGACCAACCCACTTGGATAAATCTCGGCACTTTCAGTGTTTTGTAATCCTTTGCTTTGAGATTGGGGAATAAGATATTAGGTCTTTATAGTGTTAAACATGAGTATTGTATGTAAACGTAAAGTATTATATGAAACGTGATATAATTAACTTATAGGTCTAAAAATAAAATATAATGTGTTTATGTCCTCGCTAGAATGCGCGATCATGTTTCAGATTAAAATTCGTTTCGTGTCTTATTGTAGCCAAAAGTTTTTAAAAATCTTTATTATGTACAGTTTTTTGTCTGCTTATATAGTTACTCAAATTTCGTTGAGAAACAATCACAACAAATTGTTTTAGTTAGTGCTAGTTTTATTGACTCCTTTTCGAATGTCCTGGTAACGTGTTCTGGGTTGCTGAACAACGAAGCGTTTATCATGTGCCGATTTTAAAAAAGGCTAGTGTAGTTGTAAAATTTGTGTTCTAAAGGCGGTGCACTGTTTCTCAATTACTTTCCGATGGGTAATTTTTCACGTCTTTATAATTTCAATGCTTTTTGTAGTTTGGTATCTTGGACCTAATAAGCATTATAATAGCAATAAAATTCGTGAAAATGTAAGAGGAATTGTATATAAATTGTAAATTATATATACTTTTTACTGGTTGTTTTAGTAAAGATAAAATGAGTTCAAAAAGTCTAATAGTGTGTTGTTCTTTATGCAAGTTTCAGATTCTTCGTGTTTAAGATAGAATCCTAAAAAGTGTTTCACCATATTAGTATTTGTAAAAGTTTATGTAGTTATAATAGATAATAGAATAATTGTTGAATGCAATATTTTGCATTATATATGTTATTATCTCTATGTACAATTAAATATTTGATTATGCATCATTAGCGATGCATAATCATATAATAAGCAATCCTTTAAGTGCATGCATCTATGTTCATTTCATACTTAAGTGGTTCGATTTTTTCATTGCTGAATATTATAAGGGGTGCTAGTTGGGATAGTGATCGTTTGGGCACTACTTTCTACAACACCATCTAAATTGCCTAAAGCAGCAGTTAGCTTAAAGAAAAACTACCAATGGTCTAGATGAGTGTTGACTTTTTTCTCTAGCACTTTTATTTGCTGAGTTATGGCCCCTCGAGTGTTGATATCCACGGAAATAAATTGCGATTTTCACCAGCTGCTGAAAGATAAAAGTTTAAAGCCACTAGGATTGGAGGGTCAGGGGTCAAACGGGGACACAACCGTTGTTAAAAAATCTCAAGCAAAAAAAGAATCAAATGTCATCGCAATCCTCCTCCTTCATTCCCTCAATGTACTCGCCCTTGAGGGCGATCACCTTTGCCCACTTCTTCGGGAGCTCGTTGATGGCCTGCCAATAGACGGAGCGGAATTCCTGCGAGCAAAGCACGCGCATCGCCTCGGCCTCCACTTGCGCGCGGTCGCTGCCAAGCACTCGACCCCGCATGAGCTGCTTGAATGCGCCGAATACTCTGTAGTCGCAGGGCGACATGTCTGGCGAGTAAGGTGCGTGGTCCAGCAATTCGAGCCCGATCTCCTTGAGCTTTGCGACGGTTGCCATGGCGGTATGTGGGCGAGCGTTGTCATGGAGAAGCGCACGACCGCTTCGCCACGTGCCGCGTCGATTCGCAATAACAGCCACCTTGAGGCGCTCAAGCTGTTCCTGGTAGTGCACTGAGTCTGGCAGAAAGTCGACCAGCAGGGGACCTTGGCCATCGAAGAAGAGAGAGATCATGATCTTCTTTGTCCACGTCTGCCGAGGCTTTGTTAGCGAGTTTGAGCCTCGCACACACAACTCAGCGTCTTTCTGCTTGCCAGCCGACTCAAAAAGGGCAGCCACGTCTCGTTGCACGTTATGATCTTGTCAAGGAAAGGCTGACCCTCGAGAGTGTAGGCAGCTTGCAGCGCGTGCGCAACCTCGACCGTCGACTCTTCTGCTCTGGTGTGAGGATGCGGGGAATCCATCGACAGGAGAGGCGGGACAGCCCAAGATCGGTCTTGAGAATCTCGTGCACAAATGGATTTGAAAGGCCAACAGTAGCAGAAAGCCTGCAAAGTGAGCTCTTAGGCGCAGATTTTACAGCAGCTTCAACAGCGAGAACGCTTTGCAGACGGGCGCGGACCTGCGCCGGCGTGGAGCCAGATGGGCCAGGCGCGATGTCGTCAAGGGAGGTACGGCCCTCTTTGAACTCGCGAACCCACCGTCGGACAGTCGGTTCGCTTGGCACGGCCTCTCCATATGTCGCAACAAGCTCTGCGTGCATCTCAGCCGCATTTGTGCGTCCGCTGTCGATCCAGAAGCGAATGACACCACGCATTGCTGGTTTGAGGTCTTGCTTTGAAGCTGATGCCATCTTGTGTTTTTAGCAATATTTAGCCTGCTGAACGGTTAACTTGTGCCAACTGTTAAAATGATTTGCTTAAAGACTGATTAAGCAGAGGGATTGCAGGATTGACTGAGATTTGATGCTGCAATTTGCGGCCTTAGACTGCGGCCTGTCTTCCGCAGCTAGTGAAATCGCAATTTATGCCCATAGAGATCACCGCGTGACGGGCCATAACTCAGCTAATAAAAGTGAGCTAACTGCTGCTTTAGGCAATTTAGAGGGTCTTGTAGAAAGTAGTGCCCAAACGATCACTATCCCATAGCACATAGCCTTGAAGTCTTTAGGGGCTTGAGTTTGTTCGCAATTTTTGTCCAAAAAGCTCCATATCCATAACTTCCAGTAGCCATATCCATAGCTACAGCGGAACTCTAGTAAAGTTTACAGCTGAATTTTGTTTTATCCAACAAGCCCAGTAAGAGTTTGCTCTTAAAGTGAACTTGCAACATAACAATTCTGTACATCGGCCCCAAGACTCTCAGACAATGGCTAGTCTAAGTGTCATCTTTTGTTCAAGCATAGACATAGAATTCAACATAGCATCAATGGTTCTAGAATGTATGCCTTGTGGACATTTACGTGGAGAAGTCATTAAAAGTCAATCTCGCCATAATGCTTATTCCATCAACTTTTAAAATGCTCCCACTTGTAGCTTATAATTTATACATGAGCCAGTTAGTAGCTTTATAGTATACTGTACGGTGAACAAGAAAGCTCATTCGATGATCACAGCATAAACTCCTATTTTAATGAAGGGCCGGGCTATTTTTTGTGGCATCGAGACCGAAAGAAAGTCAGAGAGAATAAAGTAGGAGACAAACCAATTTCTTTTCCAGCACTGTGTATACTAGAGCCTTTGCTTACCCAGCTATTGAACAGAGAAGATAAACACACACCATACTGCGCTTATCATTTCACCCTTTGTTGCTTTGGTAACTAGCAGCAATGTACAATTAACCTATCCACTGCATGTTGGTCCTCTGGTCCTAGCCAGAAAGTTGCCAAGCCAGAAACCCGCTTTTCTGGCTTGTGTTAGCCTCATCGACTGCGTGGCTACCTAGAATCAGGTACGAACTGTTTCAGATTTTATCTCCGCACACCATTCAGTCATGACAATAAACATTTTTTCTTTTCGAATCACACAAGCATTGCATTCAACCAAGAACCAAGCATCTGGAAGCCTCCCTGCCCCCTGTACCACATGGGGGCATTCGTTTCCCTCATTCCGTTAGCTTAGGTCCTATGCATTAAAGGTAGTCTGTTCAAAATAACTCACCAAAATAGAAGAGGAAACAGATGCATAAATGAAAAACTTGGCAAAACGCAGCATATTAAATAGCAGAACGATGGTAGCACTCGTAGATTAGTTGCTGCTGGCAGCAGACTGGCTGGAAAGTTTGGCAATATTTCGCTTTTCTTAAAATTTCTTAAAGTAAAAAGAGAATGATGTAGAAGTAGACTAACAAGGTACTAAGCAATATCAAGCTTTAAGTGTTTAGGTAATGCTTATTTTAATTTAAGCGTTTCAGATGTCACATTGGATATTGGTGACTGCAGCTTGCTCAAAATGTCATCGTGGGCCTGTATCCACACAAAAAAATCCTTCAGTTTTTCAACAAAAAAATTGACTTTAGTCAATGCACATTGAATCCACATTGATCCTCTTTGCTGACAAACCATGGCTATGAACTAAACACGCGGGAAATTCGTTTGTTTAAAAAGGATTTAAAGGCCCGCAGTCGTATGTAACTCATGTTTAGTCAGGCAGTAATTTAGGTGCAATTATGAGTGTTCTTGGCTTTTCTATAAGTTCTGCCCACTGCCAGTCCTGTCAAGGCTTGCACAGAAAGTTCTACTCTAATTTTAGAGTTAGTGCCAGTGGTATAATGCTAACAGTAGTAGCTATAGTGTTTTAGTAGCAAAGTGAAATTAATGTTTTTTATGATTGACCTAGCTATTGTGTAAATTTTTTGTGATATTTGTAAATTTTAGGCTGTAATTTTGACATAAAATATAAACACGGCTAGCTACGTAGGATAGTTTGTTATTGCGCGTATGCAAGTTGTTAAGACAGACAACTTAAAGGTAGTTTATTGAAGGTAGGTAGAGATACATTGAATGTGGGAATCTCCAACTCCAGAATCAGATGCTGAGATAAAAATTACTTGTTTTAAAGCAAAAGAAAATCTTGGTTAACTCCCTGTTTTGTCTGTGGAATAAAAAGGCAGAATGTGTTTCCCAATCCGCCATTAACCTCCCAGACTTAGCACCTTGTGATTTCTGTCTCTTCCCGCTGCTGTCGGAGCATTTATCAGGCCAGAATTTCTAACAAATCTAGGTGCTGTCCAGGGCAACAATTAAGAGAGCTGGACACAATGCCAAAAGTGGACTTCACTGACGCCTTTCACGAGTGGCTGCACAGGCTGCACTAGTGTTTCGAAAAGTAGGGATAATACATTAGGATTCAGAACAAACTTGTTTTGGCTTGCCACTTTATATTGAGCATTTTAGCTTAAATAACTTTCTAGAAAACCCGTACTTCTTTAAAATTCACACTTCGGGCATTACTCTGGAGTTTTTTCCAAGCAAAAATATTTTACTTAAGACCATTAATAAACACATGCATCGAAAAAAACACAATAAACTACTAAAAAAGTTTTTTCATTCTTTTTCAGCAAAAAATGGATGACCAAATAGATGCCATCAGACAAGCAGCATCTACAAGTAAATTGAATATTGTGAAAGATCTGCCCATTGCTGCACCAGGCGTAAAAGATCAGGGCTGCTTGGAAGCAGTGGGTTCAGCTGCATCTGAGAAAAATTGGAAAAAGGTGAAACTTCTTTTGCAGACAGTCGCCGACCAAAAAGTGAGAGATCAGTGCTGCTTGGCGATCGCTAGCGATGCCGCATGTCAGATAAGTGGCGAAATAGTGAATATTATTTTGAAGACCGTCTCTGAACCAACTGTGAAAGATCAGTGCTGCTTGAAGGCAGTGGGTTCAGCTGCATCTAAGAAAAATTGGGAAATGGTGAAACTTCTTTTGCAGACAGTCGCCGACCAAAAAGTGAAAGATCAGTGCTGCTTGAAGGCAGTGGGTTCAGCTGCAACTAAGAAAAATTGGGAAATGGTGAAACTTCTTTTGCAGACAGTCGCCGACCAAAAAGTGAAAGATCAGTGCTGCTTGAAGGCAGTGGGTTCAGCTGCAACTAAGAAAAATTGGGAAATGGTGAAACTTCTTTTGCAGACAGTCGCCGACCAAAAAGCGAGAGATCAGTGCTGCTTGAAGGCAGTGTGGTCAGCTGCATCTGAGAAAAATTGGGGAATGGTGAAACTTCTTTTGCAGAAAGTCGCCGACCAAAAAGTGAGAGATCAGTGCTGCTTGGAAGCAGTGGGTTCAGCTGCATCTGAGAAAAATTGGGGAATGGTGAAACTTCTTTTGCAGACAGTCGCCGACCAAAAAGTGAGAGATCAGTGCTGCTTGGCGATCGCTAGCGATGCCGCATGTCAGATAAGTGGCGAAATAGTGAATATTATTTTGAAGACCGTCTCTGAACCAACTGTGAAAGATCAGTGCTGCTTGAAGGCAGTGGGTTCAGCTGCATCTAAGAAAAATTGGGAAATGGTGAAACTTCTTTTGCAGACAGTCGCCGACCAAAAAGTGAAAGATCAGTGCTGCTTGAAGGCAGTGGGTTCAGCTGCAACTAAGAAAAATTGGGAAATGGTGAAACTTCTTTTGCAGACAGTCGCCGACCAAAAAGCGAGAGATCAGTGCTGCTTGAAGGCAGTGTGGTCAGCTGCATCTGAGAAAAATTGGGGAATGGTGAAACTTCTTTTGCAGAAAGTCGCCGACCAAAAAGTGAGAGATCAGTGCTGCTTGGAAGCAGTGGGTTCAGCTGCATCTGAGAAAAATTGGGGAATGGTGAAACTTCTTTTGCAGACAGTCACCGACCAAAAAGTGAGAGATCAGTGCTGCTTGAAGGCAGTGTGGTCAGCTGAATCTGAGAAAAATTGGAAAATGGTGAAACTTCTTTTGCAGACAGTCGCCGACCTAAAAGTGAGAGATCAGTGCTGCTTGGAAGTAGTGGGTTCAGCTGCATCTGAGAAAAATTGGGAAATGGTGAAACTTCTTTTGCAGACAGTCGCCGACCAAAAAGTGAGAGATCAGTGCTGCTTGGAGATCGCTAGCGATGCCGCATGTCAGGAAAGTGGCAAAATGGTGGAACTTATTTTGAAGACCGTCTCTGACCCAACTGTGAAAGATTAGTGCTGCTTGAGTGCAGTGGGTTATGCTGCAAGAAAGAAAAATTGGGAAATGGTGAAACTTCTTATGAAGACCGTCTCTGACCCAACTGTGAAAGATCAGTGCTGCTTGAATGCAGTGGGTTCAGCTGCAACAAAGAAAAATTGGGAAATGGTGAAACTTATTTTGCAGACAGTCGCCGACCAAAAAGTGAGAGATCAGTGCTGCTTGGAGATCGCTAGAAAGACCCAATATCAGAAAAGTGGCAAAATCGTGAATCTCATTTTGGAGACCGTCTCTGACCCAACTGTGAAAGATCAGTGCTGCTTGAAGACAGTGTGGTCAGCTGCAACTGAGAGAAAATGGGAAATGGTGAAACTTCTTTTGCAGACAGTCGCCGACCAAAAAGTGAGAGATCAGTGCTGCTTGGAGATCGCTAGCAAGGCCGCATGTCAGGAAAGTGGCGAAATGGTGGAACTTATTTTGAAGACCGTCTCTAACCCAACTGTGAGAGATCAGTGCTGCTTGGAGATCACTCGCTATGCCGCATGGCAGGAAAGTGGCGAAATGGTGGAACTTATTTTGAAGACAGTCGCCGACCAAAAAGTGAGAGATCAGTGCTGCTTGGAGATCGCTAGAAAGGCCCAATATCAGAAAAGTGGCAAAATCGTGAATCTCATTTTGGAGACCGTCTCTGACCCAACTGTGAAAGCTCAGTGCTGCTTGAAGGCAGTGGATTCAGCTGCATCTGAGAAAAATTGGGAAATGGTGAAACGTCTTTTGCAGACAGTCGCCGACCAAAAAGTGAGAGATCAGTGCTGCTTGAAGATCGTTTCCTGTGCCCCATATCAGGAAAGTGGCGAAATGGTGGAACTTATTTTAAAGACCGTCTCTGACCCAACTGTGAGAGATCAGTGCTGCTTGAATGCAGTGGGTTCAGCTGCAACAAAGAAAAATCTGGAAATGGTGAAACTTCTTTTGCAGACAGTCACCGACCAAAAAGTGAAAGATCAGTGCTGCTTGAAGATCGTTTCCTTTACCCTATATCAGATAAGTGGCGATATAATGGAACTTATTTTGAAGACCGTCTCTGACCCAACTGTGAAAGATCAGTGCTGCTTGAATGCAGTGGGTTCAGCTGCAACTAAGAAAAATTGGGAAATGGTGAAACTTCTTTTGCAGACAGTCGCCGACCAAAAAGTGAGAGATCAGTGCTGCTTGGAGATCGCTAGCAAGGCCGCATGTCAGGAAAGTGGCGAAATGGTGGAACTTATTTTGAAGACCGTCTCTGACCCAACTGAGAAAGATCAGTGCTGCTTGAAAGCAGTGGGTTCAGCTGCATCTGAGAAAAATTGGGAAATGGTGAAACTTCTTTTGCAGACAGTCGCCGACCAAAAAGTGAGAGATCAGTGCTGCTTGAAGATCGCTTTCTGGGCCCCATATCAGATAAGTGGCGAAATGGTGGAACTTATTTTGAAGACCGTCTCTGACCCAACTGAGAAAGATCAGTGCTGCTTGAAGGCAGTGGATTCAGCTGCATCTGAGAAAAATTGGGAAATGGTGAATCTTCTTTTGCAGACAGTCGCCGACCAAAAAGTGAGAGATCAGTGCTGCTTTCAGGCATTTAAGCTAGCTGCATCGCAGAAAGTCCTAGGAATAATTAATTTACCTATATTTGACTGGTTTCTTCAGTCCAGCAGCATCCTTAACTTTTGTTCGTCGATGGCTATTACTGGCTCGAACTCTGTTCTCACTCAGGCTCTGTCTATAATGCAGCCAGCTGAAATCACACATCTACTCTCTGTCTCAATCTCTCACCGTCATGTCGCACTGGCTCTCACACTCCTCCATGACGAGCGATTCAGTAGAGAACATGTCGATCTGCCAGACAGCACCGGAGCCACTGCTCTCATGCATGCAGCTGATGGAGGTCATCACGAGCTCATTGAGAAACTGCTAAAACTCGGTGCGTCCGTGCGTGCAGAAGACTGTCAGGGCCGAACTGCTCTGACTCGGGCTTTTGAATTTGGTCACGTGCGAGCGGCCAAGATGCTGATGGATGGTGGAGCGGATGCGAACCATCGAGGCGGTCGTGGTCTGACGTGTGCGCAGCTGGCGGAGCAGTTGGGACACTTGCAGCTGCTGCGTTTGTTGGAGTCCCACAGGCAGCCCCGTAGGTGAGTAAGATTTTATATTGAGAAAACTGAAATTGGGAACTTTCTCGATAGTTTTTAGAAGTCTGGATGTGTGCACATACTTATTCTCGAATATCGCCGAACTTACATATCCGAATGTATGATCTGTAAATTTACCGTGCTTCTAATCAATCGATTCGTTTCTTGGGACATTAATTTGATTTCTAAACTTTTAGTCATAGAAATGTGACTAACAGTGTGTTCTGGCTTTGTTTGGTGAACAAGTCTTTGAACTGGGCTCACCCACGAGATTGCTATTCCCTGAACTAGGCATATCAACTAGACGTGCGATGTTTTGCTCTGAGACAAATTGCTTCCATGTGCTGAGATTCAATCTCTAGTTCAGGACTTTAAGCTCCGACATTCAAATATAAATCTGTTGCATATACAATGTTCCTAAGTAATCCATGGCTAATAAATTGCCTTTTAGCTCGCCTGAAGATGACTTTCCAACGGTTAGCGATCCGTGAGTACTTTTTTTACTGTGACCTGACTAGCTTAGAGTCCAGCTCGTAATATTATGCATATGTTTTCCTTTTTCCATTTTCAAGGTATTCCTTCATTTGTAGAGGGGCGATAATCTACCCACAGGCACTTCTGTACTCAAAGCTATTCCTACTTTTATATGTTGCATGTCAGATTTATAGAAAGTATATCTATGCGTTCATAGTTGGTAAGTAACACAGATAATATATAACTGTGGTAAGTATATATAAGTGTGCTCATGCATATCAAGTTTCTTGCTATCAAAATACTATTTTACAAAATAATAACTTGATTTTATTTTTTGGCTATTTTTACTACTGATGGCTGGTCCTAAGAGTAGTGTGAGAGAAAATTAACTGAGTGACCAATCTAGTTATATATTATCTGTGGTAAGTAATGCACAAATTGATCACCTAATAAATCCGAATTGAACGCCGAGAACGGTTGACGATTTTTACAGGTCGATCAGATTGTACTTCATCAGCATCGACATTGCCCTGACTAAAATTTGCAAATTTCATAGTATTTTTAACACCTTACTTTCCTTCTCCTTAATTGTAATTCTAAGAGGTAACATGCTTTTAAATTGGATCAACACTGTACTTTCAGGTCAGCAGACAATACACAGAATGATGAAGAACTTAGCAGAGAGCTTCACAAACTGCTCCTCAAGGCAGGATTCTCTGACAGTAGAGCCAAGTGCCAGCAGAGAATGGCTGACTGGCTCGAGGGCGTAGCTCAAGTCCTCACTAAGGATGACAGGCGGATGACAGGCAGCTACGCAGAGGGCTGGGCCAACAGTCTGGTGCAAGTGAACGGCAGGACAGGAGCTGACTCGGACATTGACTGGACTGTGCTGCTTCAAGGGCAGCTCATGCATCTAGAGGACGGTTGTACAAAAAATAGAGATTGCAGAGATGTGTCAACGCTACCTGTCACGCAGGGTCATGCAAAAGTGCCCGTGGGAGCCGGTAAGTTCAAATAAAAAATGATTTGCTTTTCTACTGAAAGCTGCCCATGTGATACTCTCACACAAAGTTCTAAATATAGTAGACTCACATAAAATAGACAGGTGGTGTGCATGAAAAGTGACCAAAGTTGTCTATATATAAATTACATCATATATATGTGAGTCAGTCAAAAAACAGAATGGCTTAGCTGCCCTAAACCTCCTACCTAAGGTAGATGAAATTCTGCTTAGTATGGAAAGAAGTCAAATTGCACACGAGTGAATCAGGTACCAAAATGCTGCAACTGCTGATCGGTAAACATGGTTCCACATCTTATTTCAGGCAGCCAACCTGCAATTTCATGTTCCGCATGCGGTGTGCGGCCTGCACAGGACACTTGCCATGCAATCCAGTGCTGTTCTGCATTTTGTAGGGCAAATATAAAGAAGCTTATACGAATATATATATGGGAACCAGTCCACCTCGTGAGGGCAACCAGACCAAAATCGACCAATGAGCTGAGAGTGAGTTTCAGCTTTCAGGAGAGAAAGATCATGAGGCGTCTCAATACGGTGCAAGGCCAATTGTTCACAGTCATAAAATTTATCTTTAAGAAGCACCTGCACCTACCATCCAATCTGAAGACTCATGGTCTAAAGACGTACAATGCCAAAACTCTGCTTTTCTTTATGCTGGACACGCACGGACAAAAAAATAAGGAAATTTGGAAGCCGCAGAATCTTGTCTCACTACTGAAGGAGTCCCTTCGCAAGATGTTGAGCTTCATCGACTCAAGCAGCTCAAATGACGATTGCATGCCGCACTTCTTCATGCCGGATGCTCCGCTCTACTTCAAGAACGCTGGAATCGGAGGAGACTTTGACAACACAAAGGCGGAGGTTCGAATCCAGCTGAAACAGCTGATAAGTGACATCGGCGCAGTGGTTAACCAGATAAGGGGACTCGTGAGGCCTCTTCAGTCAGAAAAATTCTTCTTTCATCCTTTCACTCTGCTGCCACTGGCATCGCCACCAGCTGTCACTGAAGTAAGGCAACGGACCGACAGTAAAAGCCACTTTTTTAAGTTCGCAGACGCATATTGTGTAGTGCACCAGTGCTTAAGTAAGCTGCAGTCAAAGTCATTTGATACGGACACCTTCACGGGACATGTAGGTCTTATACGTGAGCTACCGTGGTGCAAATGCGCGTTCAAGTGCTTAACCGCCATTTCCTTCTTGAAGCTTAAAATCTTGGAAGAGGCTCGGAGTACTCTTATGGAGCTACGAGACCACAATGTCAAGATTGGATTCCGCCCTCAAGACTTAAAACTGAAAAGATACTACTTTGAATCTACAAGGATCCTACTACCTGAAGATTCAGACTGGGCGTGGAGGTTCTGCTTCCCCTGCGAAACTAAGCCTCAGTTCGCATTTCTTCCGGAGTTCACACAGAGCCTGTTTACAGCCAGACTGTCGCAGGCTAGCTCCTCCCACCTGTACGTGAACTTCCGGTGCCTGAGCTGGAGTCTCCAAGCAGAGTATCTCGATAGATCACTGATTGACTTCAATGCGTGGCTCTCGGAGCTAGAAGAGGACCCGGACTTGGAGGAGCTGCTCACTCTGGCTCACTACAGCGACAAACTTAACCACGTTGAGTTCAGCCTGCGACAGATGGAGATCGTCAGAGACGACAGACGCATCGCCATGGAAACACAGGACGAGGAGAAGATTCGCTGGGTGAAGGAGAAGCTGGAAGGACTTCGAGCAGCAGCTGAGTCCTCAGCGATGGAGACGGAGACCGAGTCTGCCACGCCAACAGGCAAGAGGCGAGGCAGAAAGCGGAAGGCAGACGACCGATTGTGAAGAGGCAGTCGGACTCGCTGCCGTGTGAATTTGATGTCTGTCGACTGTCTACAGTAGCTAACCAGTTACATACTGAAATTCACCAAATTCCCATGCAAATAAGCGAATAAAATGTGTACATTGCTTGTTTGTGTCTAACTCTTTGGCGTTTTAGGAACAATATTCCTGCTTTTCACACATACCCAAATTTAGCAAAGCATTGGACAGAAGATAAGAGACTTGACAAGGCCGTAGAAAAGAACGAGTCACTTCAAGCATTTAGTTTGATTAATCTGCCATCGCTAGCTAAATCATTAAAGATACATTTTGTTGTGTGTCGTAACACACATTTTATATTCAAAGTTTAAGCGACCAGTTTCATTGCCTAAGTCAGTTACACGTTAGTTCACAGTTAGGCAGAAAAAAACTAATTAAGATTAGAAATATATATCTAGTATCTAGCTTGTCAAGTCTTTTATCTCCAATGTCAAACCGACTTTGTGCAACTTCGACGATGTAAATTTTCCGCGTTGTAAAACATTGGGTTTACGAAATCTTGGTGCTAGAAATGAAGCACAAAGTTATACTTTATGATTTTATTGGTGTCATTTTCCACCTTTAAAAATATCTGGCTGTTCTGAGCACAGTGAGTACTGTGTCTGTGTTTTCTGCTCTATTTATTCACATGCCATGTAGCCCAGTATCTGGCTGTTCTGAGCACAGTGAGTACTGTGTCTGTGTTTTGTGCTCTATTTATTCACATGCCATGTAGCCTAGTATCTGGCTGTTCTGAGCACAGTGAGTACTGTGTCTGTGTTTTGTGCTCTTTTTATTCACATGCCATGTAGCCTAGTATCTGGCTGTTCTGAGCACAGTGGGTACTGTGCTGTGTTTTGTGCTCTTTTTATTCACATGCTATGTAGCCTAGTATCTGGCTGTTCTGAGCACAGTGAGTACTGTGTCTGTGTTTTGTGCTCTATTTATTCACATGCCATGTAGCCTAGTATCTGGCTGTTCTGAGCACAGTGAGTACTGTGTCTGTGTTTTGTGCTCTTTTTATTCACACGTCATGTAGCCCAGTATCTGGCTGTTCTGAGCACAGTGAGTACTGTGTTTGTGTTTTGTGCTCTTTTTATTCACATGCCATGTAGCCTAGTATCTGGCTGTTCTGAGCACAGTGAGTACTGTGTTCGTGTTTTGTGCTCTATTTATTCACATGCCATGTAGCCTAGTATCTGGCTGTTCTGAGCACAGTGAGTACTGTGTCTGTGTTTTGTGCTCTATTTATTCACATGCCATGTAGCCCAGTATCTGGCTGTTCTGAGCACAGTGAGTACTGTGTCTGTGTTTTGTGCTCTATTTATTCACATGCCATGTAGCCTAGTATCCGGCTGTTCTGAGCACAGTGAGTACTGTGTCTGTGTTTTGTGCTCTTTTTATTCACATGCCATGTAGCCTAGTATCTGGCTGTTCTGAGCACAGTGAGTACTGTGTTTGTGTTTTGTGCACTTTTTATTCACATGCCCAGTAGCCTAGTATCTGGCTTTTCTGAGCACAGTGAGTACTGTGTCTGTGTTTTGTGCTCTATTTATTCACATGCCATGTAGCCTAGTATCTGGCTGTTCTGAGCACAGTGAGTACTGTGTTCGTGTTTTGTGCTCTATTTATTCACATGCCATGTAGCCCAGTATCAGGTATGTAGTATCATGAACTTATCAAAAAATATAAAGCTTTGTGGTTCTTAAAAATATGTTTTTCATTTCGATAAACTTTTAACTTAAAAGGTGAGTTATATTTCTAGCATTTTTTGCATCAACGATTCGCACAATTGATGCGTTTATGAGTAAAGCAGGTATTCGATATTCTGTTTAGGAAATTCAAAATTGTACAGTAGAACTAGAAGCAATGAAAACAAAAGACTGTAGTTTGTAATACAAGCATATGAGATCTCAAGATATCAATGCCCCTACCTATTCGTATACGTAATGTCTACAGTGTACATTAATTACCATTTACCAAAGACTACAAAGTAATCAGTGCCTACTGTAATCAGTGCCTACTGTAATCAGTGCCTACTGTAATCAGTGCCTACTGTAATCAGTGCCTACTGTAATCAGTGCCTACTGTAATCAGTGCCTACTGTAATCAGTGCCTACTGTAATCAGTGCCTACTGTAATCAGTGCCTACTGTAATCAGTGCCTACTGTAATCAGTGCCTACTGTAATCAGTGCCTACTGTAATCAGTGGACATAAATAAAAATGTGATTCGAAAAAGGAAAACCAGTTTTCTCTGATTGCACACAATGCACCAGCAGTTTATAGTACAATAATGCAAATTGCTACTATCGCAATTGGAGTAGATGAAGTAAAACAGGTATAAACAGGCTTGGGATTTTACGGATTTTGCATCGGAGCTGGTGTCCAGTTGTTGTATATTAGATTTCCAATAGGTCGGGAGTTCGAATCTCATTCGATATGGGGTACAAATTTGTCTCTTTGAGAAAGATACTTTCTCAAGATTTACACCCTTGAGGGCCAACCTCCAAGGTACAGTGAGAGTGTACACTGCCTGACGATGAGAAAGTCAGGGCAGTTGTACACACCTGTGTGAGTGTGTGCTCAGGAGTCAGCGGAATGGACAGAATTGCCTCCTCGCTAGTTGCGGGTCTAGTGTCACCTAGTGTCACCAAATAATGTGCCATTCCCGGCAGCCCTCCTGCTACTATTATTATTATTATTATTATTATTATTGATACTAATTTTACACAGCGCATTCAGTTAAGGTAAAAATTTAAGTGGGTGTAGCTGCCTCCCCAGTCCACGGACTGAACAGTTGGACACAGCTTTTGGTAGCGCCAGGCAATCGTTGCGGCTTCGCCACTAGCTGTACGAGACCTGACCCATCCACCAGTGAGAACACACATTGACTCATCTAAAATCATTCGAGACCTGACCCATCCACCAGTGAGAACACACCTTGACTCATCTAAAATCATCAACTGACCCATCCACCAGTGAGAACACACCTTGACTCATCTAAAATCATTCGAGACCTGACCCATCCACCAGTGAGAACACACACTGACTCATCTAAAATCATCAACTGACCCATCCACCAGTGAGAACACACATTGACTCATCTAAAATCATTCGAGACCTGACCCATCCACCAGTGAGAACACACATTGACTCATCTAAAATCATTCGAGACCTGACCCATCCACCAGTGAGAACACACATTGACTCATCTAAAATCATTCGAGACCTGACCCATCCACCAGTGAGAACACACCTTGACTCATCTAAAATCATTCGAGACCTGACCCATCCACCAGTGAGAACACACATTGACTCATCTAAAATCATTCGAGACCTGACCCATCCACCAGTGAGAACACACATTGACTCATCTAAAATCATTCGAGACCTGACCCATCCACCAGTGAGAACACACATTGACTCATCTAAAATCATCAACTGACCCATCCACCAGTGAGAACACACCTTGACTCATCTAAAATTAATTCGAGACCTGACCCATCCACCAGTGAGAACACACCTTGACTCATCTAGAATCATTCGAGACCTGACCCATCCACCAGTGAGAACACACCTTGACTCACCTAAAATCATCAACTGACCCATCCACCAGTGAGAACACACCTTGACTCATCTAAAATTAATTCGAGACCTGACCCATCCACCAGTGAGAACACACTTTGACTCATCTAAAATTAATTCGAGACCTGACCCATCCACCAGTGAGAACACACCTTGACTCATCTAAAATCATTCGAGACCTGACCCATCCACCAGTGAGAACACACATTGACTCATCTAGAATCATTCGAGACCTGACCCATCCACCAGTGAGAACACACATTGACTCATCTAAAATCATTCGAGACCTGACCCATCCACCAGTGAGAACACACATTGACTCATCTAGAATCATTCGAGACCTGACCCATCCACCAGTGAGAACACACATTGACTCATCTAAAATCATTCGAGACCTGACCCATCCAGCAGTGAGAACACACATTGACTCATCTAGAATCATTCGAGACCTGACCCATCCACCAGTGAGAACACACATTGACTCATCTAAAATCATTCGAGACCTGACCCATCCACCAGTGAGAACACACCTTGACTCATCTAAAATCATTCGAGACCTGACCCATCCACCAGTGAGAACACACATTGACTCATCTAGAATCATTCGAGACCTGACCCATCCACCAGTGAGAACACACATTGACTCATCTAAAATCATTCGAGACCTGACCCATCCACCAGTGAGAACACACATTGACTCATCTAAAATCATTCGAGACCTGACCCATCCACCAGTGAGAACACACCTTGACTCATCTAAAATCATTCGAGACCTGACCCATCCACCAGTGAGAACACACATTGACTCATCTAAAATCATTCGAGACCTGACCCATCCACCAGTGAGAACACACATTGACTCATCTAAAATCATTCGAGACCTGACCCATCCACCAGTGAGAACACACCTTGACTCATCTAAAATCATTCGAGACCTGACCCATCCACCAGTGAGAACACACATTGACTCATCTAAAATCATCAACTGACCCATCCACCAGTGAGAACACACATTGACTCATCTAAAATCATTCGAGACCTGACCCATCCACCAGTGAGAACACACATTGACTCATCTAAAATCATTCGAGACCTGACCCATCCACCAGTGAGAACACACATTGACTCACCTAAAATCATTCGAGACCTGACCCATCCACCAGTGAGAACACACCTTGACTCATCTAAAATCATTCGAGACCTGACCCATCCACCAGTGAGAACACACATTGACTCACCTAAAATCATTCGAGACCTGACCCATCCACCAGTGAGAACACACATTGACTCATCTAAAATCATTCGAGACCTGACCCATCCACCAGTGAGAACACACATTGACTCATCTAAAATCATTCGAGACCTGACCCATCCACCAGTGAGAACACACATTGACTCATCTAAAATCATTCGAGACCTGACCCATTCACCAGTGAGAACACACATTGACTCATCTAAAATCATTCGAGACCTGACCCATTCACCAGTGAGAACACACCTTGACTCATCTAAAATCATTCGAGACCTGACCCATCCACCAGTGAGAACACACATTGACTCATCTAAAATCATTCGAGACCTGACCCATCCACCAGTGAGCACACACATTGACTCATCTAAAATCATTCGAGACCTGACCCATCCACCAGTGAGCACACACATTGACTCACCTAAAATCATTCGTTAAACAAAGGCACAACGAAAAAAGAAAAGAGTGAAAGAAAATAATCTAATTTACAGCGAAGAAAACTGTCTAGACAAACCAAACCCGAATACAAGTGAAAAATGCATCTACAATGGCCAGAAGCTCTAAAGCTCATCTTTGCCAGCAGCAGCAGCAGCAGCAGCAGCCTGTTTGTCGAGTTGGTCAGTGAGGAACTGGCCGTACACCAGCCTGGGATCGGAGTCCAGGTGTTTGTGAAATGACACGGGCAGCTGAGCGGCCAGCAGTTGTGGGGCGTAATCAGAGCTCCGAGCCTGGTGCAGCAGGTGCGAGTGCAGCAGCGGCAGGCCTAGCGACCGCAGCCAGACGCCCAGGCTCATGTCGTCAGGCGACTCGGCCGAGCCGCAGCGGGTGACGCTTGTCGCGGCTGTCAGTTGGCGAAGGGCGGCCGCATTGAGCGCGAAGCCGCTGCCGCCAGTGGGATAGGCGTAGCCGCGAAGTCCGTCAGCGCTCAGGTAGCCGTACTTTTCACCTAAGATCAGCGGCTGCCGACCTGACTGGTGGCAGGCGAGGAGGCTGGCGAGGCGCGGCACGGACAGCAGCGTGTCGTCGTCGCAGATGACGAACCAGTCGAAGGCAGCCGGGCCGGTGGACTCGGAGCTGCTGGATTCAGGCGCACCATCGGGATAGGGATAACGAGCGCACTGACTGATTCTAGGGATTGAAATCCCACTAGGGAGTAACATTAGGGATCAAAGGGTTGTTCATCCCCAGTGACATGAAGGAATCCGTATCGCCAGTAGGATAATTATCCCAAATAGTATCAAGCATTAAATAGCATTAATATCCCTAAAAGTATCATGCCCACAATATTAATAATAGGATCAAATTGGGGATTAATATCCCCGATAGGAACCATTCATAATTTACAAATGGCTTTCACTGAATTTGAGTTCTAGACTTACTTCTTCTCGCCGTCAGCGGCAGCTGGGGAGTCAAGCTGAGCAGCCAGAAGGTGCAAGATGCGGTTGAGCTTGTCGCAATGGCCCCGCTCGGTGTTGGGCACTCCGCAGGCCACCGTTGGGATTTCGGCATCCTCAACATCCGCGTAGTAGCGAATGTGAGACGCCAGTGGCGCCCAGGTGTCTTTCACCACCTGCAGCACCGTGTCAAAGTTGGCTTTGTGGGTCTTCACTGCGAACTGCGTGCGGGACAGCACGGCTGCCACCGAGGCGCTGGTTGGAGCCTGCAGCCAGGGAGGAAGCGCATTTTGGCTGGATTTGAACCACGATTCACAGAGCCTGTATAAGAACTTCTTAGTTTCTATGGAAACCAACTGGATCGCCACAACCTTCAAAGTTACATAGAAACCTATTGAATGCTTTGCTCCGATGTTGCTAAGAAACCCGTTGAACTATTATAACACCCGAGTTTCTTACAAACCCGTTGAACTATTAGAACACCCGAGTTTCTTACAAACCCGTTGAACTATTAGAACACCCAAGTTCCTATGAAACCTTTAAGAAGCCATGAGAATATCTGAGTTGTTTAGAGAAACGTATTAAGAAACCGTTAGAAGATCTGAGTTTCTAAGAAACCTATTGAACTGATTAGAAAATCCGACTTTCTTAGAAACCATTTGAACAGTTACAACACCCGAGTTCCTATGAAACTACCTTAGTAATTTTGAAGCCAAGTGAATATCTGACTTTTTAAGAAAACCGTTGACCCATTAGAACATCTGAGTATTTTAGAGAAACCTATTAAGAAACCGTTAGAAGATCTAAGTTTCTAAGAAACCTATTGAACCGATTAGAGAATCCGAGCTTCTTAGAAACCCATTGAACTATTAGAACATATAGTTTCTTAGAAACCCATTGAACCATTAGAACATCCGACTTTCTTAGAAACCCGTTAAACTATTAGACCACCCGAGTTTTTGAAACCCGTTAAACCATTAGAACATTTGAGTTTTTAGAAACCCGTTGAACTACTAGAACAGATAGTTTCTTAGAAACCCGTTGAACTATTAGACCACCCGAGTTTTTGAAACCCGTTAAACCATTAGAACATTTGAGTTTTTAGAAACCCGTTGAACTACTAGAACAGATAGTTTCTTAGAAACCCGTTGAACTATTAGAACTCCCGAGTTTTTGAAACATGTTAAACCATCAGATCATCCGAGTTTTTAGAACCCTTTGAACCATTAGAACATCCGAGTTTTTAGAAACGAACCATTAGAACATCTAAGTTTCTTAGAAACCCGTTGAACCATTAGAACACCCGACTTTCTTAGAAAACCGTTGAACCATTAGAACACCCGAGTTCCTATGAAACCTATTAGGAAGCCATAAGAGTTTTTAAGAAAACAGTTGACGCATTAGAATATCTTTAGAGGAAACTTTACAGCTTTAGAGTTTTCTAGAGAAACCTTTACATCTTTTTTTGAGTTTTTTAGAGAAACTAATAAGGATATCGTTAGAAGATCTGAGTTTCTAAGAAACTTATTGAACCATTAGAGAATCCGAGCTTCTTAGAAACCCGTTGAACCATTAGAACATCCGAGTTTCTTAGAAACCCTTTGAACCATTAGAGAATCCGAGCTTCTTAGAAACCCGTTGAACCATTAGAACATCCGAGTTTCTTAGAAACCCTTTGAACCATTAGAGAATCCGAGCTTCTTAGAAACCCGTTGAACCATTAGAACATCCGAGTTTCTTAGAAACCTGTTGAACAATTATAACACCCGAGTTTCTTAGAAACCCATTGAACTATTGGAACACCGAAGTTTCTTAGAAACACGTTGTATTTTTTGTTTGTTCGATTTTGTTATGAACATACTGAAACATTTAATCGACCCAGTTTCTTAGAAACCCACAGTACGCTAATACGCCCGTAGTTTCTAAGAAACAAAAACCCCTGAGACATTTCGAGTTGCTTAGAAGCCTACTGAACGATTATATCATCCAAGTTTCTTAGAAACCTGTTTTGAAATTATATCATCCGAATTAAAAAAACCGTTCGATTATCTGAATTTCTTATAAAATTGTTGGGCGAATTGGTTTTCTTAGAATCCGGCTCACTGAACTCAGTGTGAGTAGCGCTTACACACTGCGGCAGCCTGAATGTCTCCGTGGCCCAGCTAACGCAGCTGTCGGTGATGTTCACAGCGCGAGGACACATGCCAGGCAGGGCTGTCAAGTTTGCCAGCTGCAGTTCCACTGTGATCAGAGATGCCAGCTGCAAGGGCCAACGTTTTAGAATACTTCGATAACTCCAGAATGCAGCATTCTTAACTAAGCAACAGGAGAGCTCTGATTGGCTGGCTCACCTCGTAAGATGGATCGATGCGGAACTCGTACTCTTCCATTTTGGCCTTGTGCGCGTGAAAGTGAGCGGTGAGGCTGCAACGACAGGTGGGTTGAAGACGACTCTGCGATACTGAGGACCGGCTAAATTGTTGATACCCTAGAATCTTAGATCCTTTAATATTCGAATCATATATCCTTTAAAAATGAATACCAGACAGTAAAATACTGAAATCCAAGGACGTTCAGAGCCCCACATCCTGGAATCCCTTTTCCTTAAACCCTATAATCCCAAATCCTCAAATCCTGGAATCCTAGATTATGAAGTCCTGGACTTCTAGATCACTAAATTCTGTATTTCTAAGCCCTGAACCCTGGATTCGTATCCCTATTCTAACTAAGCTTCTCACCTGGCAACAAGCGTTTTGCTGATCGCGAATCCGCAATAGATAAACGGATACAGATGCCGGGACTGGCTAAAGTGGTGCACAATATACAAACCTTCGTCCTGCAACGGACTGCCCAGGAACAATGGCTGAAATGCAACGGTTTATCAAATCAGTGGGCATTGATTATGCGATTGATAAACTACAAACTGCTCTGACTCACCTCACTGGCATTGTACTCAGACAGAATGATTAACAATTTCGACAGTTGCATTCTTGTCTCCTCGTGACAGAAGAAGACAAAATCGGCTTTGGATAAGCTTGTGTGATTTCTGCAGTTGGAAGGTTGTGGAACAACTGTTTTACTGCTTCTCTTAGCAATTAACTATGTTATAAAAACGGCCCATTTTAGGGCGCGTTTACAGAGCCTTCAGACAAGCACAACCAACATAAATAGCATTACCTGACTAGAATTGGAAGATAATAAAATGTTTCAACGTCTTTGTCAACCAACTCCTCTGCCAGAACAATGGATATCTGCAAAATAATGGTTATCAGACTTGGGGATATTGGTATCACAGGATTAGGGATGTGAGGACCAAAGAAACCCACCTGGCTGTCATCTGCAGCCATCGGCAACATTCGCCGCTGATCCTCGATGTGTTTGCGCAACAGTTCGCAGCGCTCTCTATGATAGGCGGACTGCGGGCTCTGGCACATCAGCACGAACAGAACATGCGGCCTGCCAGATGAACCTGCTTCCGAGGCAGCCGCCCCGCTTGACTCGACCGGTTCTGCAGCGATATGATGAGCCTATGAAATACAATGTCCTCCTGTCCTGTCCGTGCTAATTTACAAACCTATTCACCAGGCTGTCAGCCACACCACAAACCAATTCACCAGCCCGTCACCCACACCACAAACCCATTCACCAGCCTGTCACCCACACCACAAACCCATTCACCAGCCTGTCTCCCACACCACAAACCCATTCACCAGCCTGTCACCCACACCACAAACCCATTCACCAGCCTGTCACCCACACCACAAACCAATTCATCAGGCTGTCACCCACACCACAAACCCATTCATCAGGCTGTCACCCACACCACAAACCCATTCACCAGCCTGTCACCCACACCACAAACCCATTCACAAGCCTGTCAACCAAACAACAAACCCATTCACCAGCCCGTCACCCAAACAACAAACCCATTCACCAGCCTGTCACCCACACAACAAAACCATTCACCAGCCTGTCTCCCACACCACAAACCCATTCACCAGCCTGTCTCCCACACCACAAACCCATTCACCAGCCTGTCACCCAAACCACAAACCCATTCACCAGCCTGTCACCCACACCACAAACCCATTCACCAGCCTGTCAACCACACCACAAACCCATTCACCAGCCTGTCTCCCACACCACAAACCCATTCACCAGCCTGTCTCCCACACCACAAACCCATTCACCAGCCTGTCACCCACAACACAAACCCATTCACCAGCCTGTCACCCACACCACAAACCCATTCATCAGGCTGTCACCCACACCACAAACCCATTCATCAGGCTGTCACCCACACCACAAACCCATTCACCAGCCTGTCACCCACACCACAAACCCATTCACAAGCCTGTCAACCAAACAACAAACCCATTCACCAGCCCGTCACCCAAACAACAAACCCATTCACCAGCCTGTCACCCACACAACAAACCCATTCACCAGCCTGTCTCCCACACCACAAACCCATTCACCAGCCTGTCTCCCACACCACAAACCCATTCACCAGCCTGTCACCCACACCACAAACCCATTCACCAGCCTGTCACCCACACCACAAACCCATTCATCAGGCTGTCACCCACATCACAAACCCATTCATCAGGCTGTCACCCACACCACAAACCCATTCACCAGCCTGTTACCCAAACAACAAACCCATTCACCAGCCTGTCACCCACACCACAAACCCATTCACCAGCCTGTCACCCACACCACAAACCCATTCACCAGCCTATCACCCACACAACAAACCCATTCACCACGCTGTCACCCACATCACGAACCCATTCACCAGGCTGTCACCCACACCACAAACCCATTCACCAGGCTGTCACCCACATCACACACCAATTTACCAGGATGTCACCCAAACAACAAACCCATTCACCAACATGTCACCCACATCACAAACCCATTCACCATGTCACCCACATCACGAACCCATTCACCACGCTGTCACCCACATCACGAACCCATTCACCAGGCTGTCACCCACATCACGAACCTAGGAAAATGTTCGAGATCTCGTCTAACCTCTAAAACCCAGCCAAAGAGATTTAAGCGAGTCGAACTCACCAGCAGAGATAGGCTGTACAACAACAATAAGCAAGGCTGCTACCAGACCAAACATGTCTAGCCACAAAACTCCTTGCTGCTTGCTGATAATCATTTTACAGACAGGTGTAGCTGAAATGATTGAGTAATTAAGTCGATAAAACACTATTTTCCTAGACACATCTTTAAAAAACGCGATAAACAAAATGTTGCTTTCAATCTCATGATTTATTAAAGTAAAGTCTCGCCATTTCATTTTAGTTGACATTAGAATTTAGTAGACAGCGACAAAAACAGGGCATCAGAAAATACTTGATAAGCAATTAATCGGCACTATAGAGAGTCCAATATGTCAATCCTCAGCAGCTGCCTCATCGCCCAGATCTAAATCGTCCAGACTCTGAAACAGCGACTCGTCAACTTCAACAGTCTCTCCGCCTTCCTCCTGTAGAATCTGCAGGTCGGACAGATCGAATCGATTGTCAGCCAGGAACAACTCTTTGCCAGTTGGCTTTCTGGATGCGCTACTAGAGGAGGCCGACACTCCGCCTGTTTTGGCTTTAATAGCGGCCATTTCCGCTTCAAAGCGTTTCCGCCATTCGCCGAATGTTTCAGGTGTAACCGGAGTGCCAATCACCTTGCGGCGTTCCTCCTCTTCCAGCTGGCGACGGCGCTGCTGTTCGGCCTGGCGGCGAGTCTCTTCTAGGCGCTCCGCCACGTCCTGATGGGGATCGGGAAGCATTTTAGGCTGGGATCTTTAGAGGCTAACAGGGCGGCCTGACTAAACGCTTAGGTATTTATGGATGGCGATACCTAAAACAAAATGACAATACCAAAAAAATTGCGATAACTAAAAACTGAGTGGCGATACCTAATACAGAATCGCGATTCCTAATAAAGAATGGCGATACCTAATAAAGAATGGCGATACCAAATACAGAATGGCGATACCTAATTAAGAATGGCGATACCTAATACAGAACGGCGATTCCTAATACAGAATGACGATACCAAAGAAAAAATGGCGATAACTAAAAACTGAGTGGCATACCTAATACAGAATGGCGATACCTAATTTACAGAATGGCGATACCTAATTTACAGAATGGCGATACCTAATAAAGAATGGCGATACCTAATACAGAATGGCGATACCAAATACAGAATGGCGATACCTAATAAAGAATGGTGATACCTAATAAAGAATGGCGATACCTAATAAAGAATGGCGATACCTAATAAAGAATGGCGATACCTAATTAAGAATGGGGATACCTAATACAGAATGGCGATACCTAATACAGAATGGCGATACTTAATAAAGAATGGCGATACCTAATAAAGAATGGCGATACCTAATAAAGAATGGCGATACCTAATACAGAATGGCGATATCTAATACAGAATGGCGATACCTAATAATGAATGGCGATACCTAATACAGAATGGCGATACCTAATTAAGAATGGCGATGCCGATTAAAGAATGGCGATACCAAATAAAGAATGCCGATACCGAATAAAGAATGGCGATACTGAATAAAGAATGGCGATACCGAATAAAGAATGGCGATACCGAATATAGAATAGCGATCCCTAAAAACAGAGTGGCGATACCGAATACAGAATGGCAGTAACAAATACAGAATGGCGATACCCAACATCGATACCTTCATTAGAATGGCAAGATGCATTTTAGAAGTTAATCGAATGTAGTGACATTTCTTGATAGGAGATAGAAATAGCAAATAAGTGGCAAGTTATCAGCACAGACCTGCAGAGCCTCTTGTACAGCGCTGACAACGGAGAAGATCATAACGCAGCCGAGGCTCTCCTGACAAGTGGCCTCCATCAACTGTCCCAAAGATTCCAAATCTTTATCAGTGAGGTTTTGAGAATCCAGCACGGCAAAGCTAGGCGCCTCATTCGGATATCCCGGAGTGTATTCAAAGTGCAGACAGCAGGCGGCCGTCTCCATGGCTCCACCGGGACCTGTGGGCACTTCACGAGAACGAATATCGATTTCAAACGAAGCTAAACTGGTCGGCTTGCCCGAGGCGCCAACTGTTACGTCATCATCGGCTAGTAGACGAAAATCGTCGGCATAGATGGACTCCAGAGCTTCTAATTCGGATGCTCGCTCCTCAGCTAGCGCTGAACTGTCCATGCTTTCAAACACTGTTAATTAGCTAGCCTTGAGACTAATCTTGTAGCTACCTGCAATTGGTGATAGACTAGCAGACTTTACACTCTTATTTTATAACCACATAAATAATGATAGATTCTATAATATTATGGTTAGTTTCTGGTCTCTATATGGTCTCAAAGGTGAACTATAAAGCTTGTAGCTCTACAAAGTCTATCTTAAGGTAAGGTACTTTCTGATCTTCTTTACTTGCATATTGCTAGGTTAACCCACTTTGTTTTAGCTTTTTAATTGTTGTCAATAACTTTTAAAACTAGCAATAACCACATATGATAACTTCAATTAATTATATATATACACTATAGTAACTCAATATTACAAAATATAAATTCAGTTTAACTATACTGAGGCACCTATATTGCTATTTGGTATCAGGTAGGTACTTAGGTATAAGTGATGCATGTTTACATTTTTCCTGGTGAATTTAGCATAGTAGGTAAAGGATTACTTTAAGTAGACTTCCACTACATACATAGCATGATATGACTATAACATGATCCTAACCTTAAATATGAGTATTTTTTATTAGTAACGAGAACAAAATTTTCCTATTTTATCCCTGCTATAACAAATTTATTCATACCATGTATCACATTGCTATTATTAGGCATATGCAATTATTAAAAGGGGTATAAATGATTAACATGAGTTATCTACTATAACTAGAAAAAAATTCTATCTAGTACCACTAGGTGAAAAAAATGATGGCACGGCATATGGCAAAAGGCAACCAGTGTCTCCCTTAGAAAGTAACCAACATAGGCCCTACCCATTTTAGATGCAAAATAATATTCCCTTTTAGAAGATAACATTCAAATTAAGTAGTCAATTAATACCTCTAGCAATCAACCAATATCTATACATACCAGCTATGCTAGCAGGCTACACAATAAATGCACCTAGTAGTCTATAAATAAATATTCCCTAGCAATCCTAGAAAAAATTACTAAAAAATTTTTGTCTAAGCAGGAAAAATAGCTTTTGACATAAAAATTTATCTAAACTTTGGTTTAGGCTTTGCTAACTTTTCATTTCAGTATATATACCAAGACTATGTACTTAAAAATTGGGGTATCAGGCCAATTAGTATTAAAAACATAAACCATAATGTCCTCTGTTAGCAACATTCCTTAAACACTAATGGCAACGCCCACAATCAACAGAAAAACTAACCCCAAAAAACTAATGTGCCATTTTGCAGATAACCAATGTATCCCATTCCCAACAGGCGATGCAACTAATTTCTTTGCCTCCATTTTCTGTGCCACTGCTTGGCTAAGGTCTAGTGGTTTGCTTTTTTATTTTTTCTTTGAACATAGCCATGATTGCTGAATAATAATCAAGGCTTTTACACAGAATTAAACAAATTTTGAGGCTAGGCATTTAGTATATAATGATAAGCTAAGTACTTTAAATCTAGAAAAACAAGAGATACTAGAGACTAATGTAATTATAATATTATAAAATGATAAAATAATTAAGGTGATAATAGGCCTAGCTTATTTTAAACCACGACTGGGTCATTCTCAAATTAATGCTCGGAAATAGTGTGTTGTAAAAAAAGTTTTTGACAATTGCAAAAAACTTTATTTATTCTAATCTGTGTCTCTAGTAGAGTGCAAAATAGAAACCAGAACCACAAAATAACATTAATATGGACCAGCATTTACATTTGTTTATTGCCTTCAAAAACACCGTAAATTATTTTGCTTTCTGACGTACATTTTGCTATTAGATAAGGTCATACAAAAAGTGCATATTTTTTTTTAGTTTTCGTATATTAAACATAGTTGTCTTATTTTAGAAAAATCTTTTATTATTGTTTTTTGTTATATCTAATAAAATTAACATAGTTAATGTAAATTTTTTCTGAAAAAATTCAAAATTTTCCAAGGTCCAGAAGCTTCGAACAATTTGAATGTATACATATAGCACAATTTTTATTTAATTGGCCGTCAAGGAAATTCTTGTAATAAAATGAAGCAATGATGATATGAAATTCAGAGGTGCGTGTCTTGTCAATAAAAATTCACATTTTTACACTATTTTGGCATTTCTTATGTCATGAAATCTCCTTTCCAGACACAAAAAATGTTACAATAAGCAAATTATGGTGTATCTTTCATTTTCTATAATAATTAGAAATATTCAAAACACGTAGATTTATTCCTTAGGAAGGTGGCATCATATCTGTAATATTTCCATGTATTAAGGTACCAGTATATGCGAGAAATCTTTTTTCTTGACAGTGTTGTTGTGCATAAGCATTCGAGTCGATTTTTATATTTTTTATGTTTGCTGTTTTTAAATACAATTAGTATATTGCTAATAATTACGCATTAATTCAGATACAGTATCGTGATATAAATATTTATAAGAGAATGCGAATTGCTTCTGTCTTTTTATTTTATTCGCTTTCAAAAATGGAGCTTCAATACCTCACAGAATTTATTTACCTTTTAGTTTTCAAATGAAATACTTCGAAAAAAGCTGAGTCACAGCACTTAGTGGCATAAATTTAATAGTCATTTTAGCTTAGATTACTTTTAAATTCATTAGATGGGAGTAGTACTTAATATTTTATCATAATTAAGCTTGCAGTCGTGAACTTTTATGGCAAATGCGCATGCGCGGAAAATTTAAAACTTCGCAAAAAATTTATTTGTGATTTTAAACAACGTAAGAATGCAGTAAAAACGCTATTTTTTCATTTTTTCAAATGTTTAGAAAACTTTCAAAAGTATTGAATCCTCGCAGCACACTTTAAAACGATAAAAATAGTGAAAAAAATATTTTTTTTGTTAATGCCTTCTCGGTACATAATTTTGAGAATGACCCGACTAGGACTATTTTTAGACTAAATTCAAATTTATTCAATGCCTAGAAAGGTAGAAACTTCGAAGTAGTACCACACAGACAGCATTTCACTGTTTATCTTTATACTTTTATTGCTTTTAAACACTTCAGCCAATCACACCTGTGAGTATATAACGACTTTAAATTAATTCTCGCGTTAATGCTCAACGTCACATTGTTACTCGTGCTTTAGTGATTCCGCTTGACAAACTGTAAAACAAAACAGCACCACTTACTAGGTGAAAAGTTTTAATGACCTGCGCGCGTGCTGCTTTCTACACTAAATAAAAGGCAATCGTTTTAAACGATACAGAAAAAGTTTTCTATATGTATTGAAGTTTGACTAGTAAAAAATGTCTGACCAAAGCTTTGTCTGATTTGATCCACTCAGAAGTCTCTGTTGCAGTTTTACCACTTTCTGCGAAAGTAGGCCCACTGAATGTGTTTTCTCCGTTACTGCTCACAAACTTTACAATGTGCACTATATGCAAATACTTCGCATTGTTTATGTGGTTAAAGTTTAAAAAGCAGTTAGTAACAGTACATTAATTAGTTATTAATAGACTGACTCTTTAGTATTTTTCAGGAATCGAGATGTAGGACCTAAGAATATTTTAGTTGCAATTCTCAGCTACTGATAGCCATCGGCACCTACTAACTAGATATACCATAATCGTGCTGAGGTATAGACTTCATTGGCTTTTCCCAGCTATAAAAACATTTAAATTTTTCTGTTTAATGCAAAAATTATTCTTTAATACTTAACAATGTGAAATTTTCTGATGTAATATTTCGTAGGGCCTAATCGATTCTTCTGTATTAGCTACCTTATTTGCTTTTGGCCTGTTATAACAGGCACAGTTGTATAAAGAAACGTATATATATATATATACTTATTTTGCCTAAGTTTTTTAGTACTAACACTTAGATATAAAAAAGCTTTTACACAATTTTGATGATAAAAACAAAACCCTACAATTTGTTTGCAGTATGCAGCATTCATTTTTACTAGTCAGTAAATGTTTCTTAACATAGTTTCATTTAACTTTAATATAGTTAATTAATTTGGTTTCATTTAAGTTTCATTTCATTTAACATAGTTTATAGAATTGTATTTTTATGCCTATGTAATCATAGCTTTGAAAATGGATGAATTCACAGCATTTCTTAGATATATCCACAAAGTTTTCTTGTATTTCTTTCAGTTTTCACAAAAGCTGTCTGGGTCTTTGCAAAAATTGTGGATTTTTTATGATTGTGATTGAAAGAAAAAGAAAACTTTGTTTGTTTGATATTTAAAGGATTTTTGTATAATATTCCTATTTCTTTTTAATACAATGCATTCAATATATGTATTCTTTACATTATTTGTCATAAAATTGTTTGTGATCAGTTTTGGTCTGTAGTCCTGAATTCATTTTACATAATTATTTAATGCAATACTGCAGTAAATAAGAGCATTTATTGATGAGCTATATCATTTAATTTTCAGCTTTAGCAAACCTGTGCAGTTTTAGAATCAGCTTGTCCAAAAACCTTCCAAAGGCACATTTTACCAATTTAATTATTGGCTGCCTTGTCTGAGCCAATATAGCAAATTGGAGATCTGATAGGCATCAGCCAAAGGATGAAACGCACCTATGATGCCATCTCTGATCTGCAGTATCTGCAGTTCCCCATTACCCGCACTATTGGCAATGGCAGCAGTGGCAGTGGTCACGCAGGCCCGAATGATGAGCCGCCAGCTGTTCTGAACTCAATCGAGGTCTCAACTTCACATGACCTATCCCAGCATCATCACATCCAGCAGCATCATCTGCAGCATCTGGTTGTGAAGCCAACATCAATTAGTGTTAGCTTAGCTGGGTCTTCCAGTGCGAGTCACGGCGTTAACTCCGCCTCCACAAAATTCGTTGCCACGCCCGCGCCATCGCATTCGCTCTACCTGACTGGATTCGGCGGAGGCAGTCACGTGATGCATCACCAGCAGCAAATGCTGGCCTCTCCGCCAATCATTGACGATGATGTGATCACTGTGCCAAGCGCCCTGCTCAGTGGAGAAGATCTGGACCCGCCGCCTGCCAACACTCCCCTACTGCCTGACAGAGAGGACTTCAACACGCACCTCATCAATCACTATCCGCCAACGAGCCGGTCAATTGGCGGCGAAATTCGTCAGGAGTTCGCCGATCGAATCATCAACTTTCTGAAGGATCCGCGAACGGAGCCGGAATCAACATTCAGATTGTTTGTTAGAAAGAAGCAGTTCCGAATTCTGCAGGTTCGCGCTGCTTAATAAGTTTCTACCCCCCTTTCTTCCTCAAGTTTCTACCCCTGTCTACCCTAGAGTCCTTCCTAAAGTTTCTACCCCATGTCTACCCTAGAGTCCTTCCTAAAGTTTCAACCCCATGTCTACCCTAGAGTCCTTCCTGAAGTTTCTACCCCTGTCTACCCTAGAGTCCTTCCTAAAGTTTCTACCCCCTGTCTACCCTAGAGTTCTCCCTAAAGTTTCTACCCCGTGTCCTTACCTTTTTGTTTTCAAATCAGATGCCTAATATTGTATTACATGTATATTTTCCTCACACCAGGTGCCCAACACAGATGGCAGCATGCGAGAGATTCTGGTCTGCGCTCGCAAAGAAGGAGACTGTAATGTGTTCAAACGCGTGGCCACAGTGGAACGCTTCTACGATATTCTGAGCGCGTATCACATTCAGGATGGCATCCACTGCGGCATTAAAAAGACTCAGACTTCACTAGGCGAGCAGTATCACAAGATTCCAAGGTTGGTTGAGTTCAGGGAATCAGTTGACAAGCATTTACCTCGGCTATTTATTCACTTTATATCGCATTCATCTTACCTTCTTGATGATTGACAAAATATCCCATTTTGGGATTACGAATGAGAAGATCCGTATTGTTTTCAAATTAAAAAATCCTAGGTCGGTGATTGAGCTGTTCCTAAAGCTGTGTCCAGTGTGCTCAAAGCGACTCCAGTCTTATCGAATGTTCACAAACAGTCTGAAGGAGGAGGGACTCTATAACAAGCACAGGCAGAGCGCGCTGAAAGCTATCGAGCAGAGAGAGCAAGCCTACCTGACCAGCATCTCAGAGGATGCCTGCATCGGAGGTGAGTGCAAATCTTTGAGCACGTCTCAAATTATTTTAGTTTATATTTGAAAAATGTTTTCAATATTTAAATGTTCACCATTTGAGGATCTAAAGATTCAGAATTTGAGGATTTATAGATTCAGGATTCAAGGATTTAAAACTTTTAAGATTGGGGATCTAAGCATTTAAGAATGTTAAGATTGGGGAATTGAGGATTTAGGAATCTTAAGATTTGGGATTAGAGGATTTAATGGGATTTGAGGATTTAAGAATATTAAGATTGGGGATTTGAGGATTTAAGAATTTTAAGATTGGTGATTTGGAGATTAAAGAATATTAAGATTGGGGATTTGAGGATTCAGGAATCTTAAGATTGGGGATTTGAGGATTTAAGAATATTAAGATTGTGGATTTGAGGATTTAAGAGTCTTAAGATTGGGGATTTGAGGATTTAAGAATATTAAGATTGGGGATTTGATGATTTAAGAATATTAAGATTGGGGATTTGAGGATTTAAGAATGTTAAGATTGGGGATTTGGGGATTAAATAATATTAAGATTGGGGATTTGAGGATTCAGGAATCTTAAGATTGGGGATTTGAGGATTTAAGAGTCTTAAGATTGGGGATTTGAGGATTTAATCTGAATATTAAGATTGGGGATTTGAGGATTTAAGAGTCTTAAGATTGGGGATTTGAGGATTTAAGAATATTAAGATTGGGGATTTGATGATTTAAGAATATTAAGATTGGGGATTTGAGGATTTAAGAATGTTAAGATTGGGGATTTTGGGATTAAATAATATTAAGATTGGGGATTTGAGGATTCAGGAATCTTAAGATTGGGGATTTGAGGATTTAAGAGTCTTAAGATTGGGGATTTGAGGATTTAAGAATATTAAGATTGGGGATTTGAGGATTTAAGAGTCTTAAGATTGGGGATTTGAGGATTTAAGAATATTAAGATTGGGGATTTGAGGATTTAAGATTGGGGATTTGAGGATTTAAGAGCATTAATCTGTGTAACTGAGAGCACCATGGCACTGCGCCGTCTGCCCCAACTCAGCCGATCCCATCAGCCAGACCGGCCTACCAGATTTTCCCGTCCCAGGCGGGGCATCCGTCGTGGCTGCCGTCACCGCGGCCTCTGCGGCTGGGACTGCTGCTTCTGGCGGCAAAAGTGCTCTGAAGCCGGTCATCAGTAAGATTAGCGGCAATTCGGCTGCTGCTGCTGATGCTGCCAGTGCCTCGGCTGCAGCTGCTGATTCCAACGGCCTGTCATCGGAGACTTTGAAAACTCTGGCCGTTGCCAACCTGTATCCAACCGACATTCTTCAGCACCTGTGCGGCCTTCAGTCCTGCATTGTGCTGGATTTGGAGGAGGATATGCTGAAGGCCAGTCAGCCAACTGCTGTGTCCGCCACCCACTGGACTGTGTCCGGTGGACAGATTGCTGTCAGCGTGTTCGGATACAATCCCAAGGTCAGCGCCTAGCAGATTTGGATCTAAAAACTTCCTGTTCTTCTGAAGCATTTGGATCATAGACATCCAGAGTTCTTTCGGGTGGGATTGGTCCGTAGACATATAGTCTTTCTGAGGTATTAAACCATAGACATCTAGCCCTTCTGAGGTATTGGACCATAGACATCCAGTGCTTCTGAGGTATTGGACCATAGACATCCAGTTCTTCAAGGGATTGGACCAGAGACCTTGAGGATTTGGACCATAGTCAGCCAATCCTTCTGGGGGATTAGACCATAGACATCAGTTACTTTTGAGTGTCAACAATCCTTTAATCCAGTTATTTTGCTACAAAATCCTCCAGGTTGATGGAGTGCTGTACGTAGGCTCCTATCCGCTCATTGCCGAAACGGACATTGTGAGTTTTCTGCGCCTCATCCCTGGCCTGGAGTCGGCCATGGGGATGCCGCTAACGCTGAGCCTAACAGAGGAGGAGCTGCAGGCAATGTCCTACGTTGAGTACCAGCAGGACAACATTTTGGTTGTGCCCTGCTTTGTCTCGGCACTCAGCTTCGCAGTGAATCGATCACTCAGAGAGTACGCGCCCTTTGTTGGCGAACGAGTTCAACAATTCTTGCTGAGCGGCGTTCCGGAACCAGACAAGGCATTCCAGCCTGGCCTAACTCAACAGTTCTGCCGCTTGTCAGTCTACATGGGCCAGATGAATGCTCACGGTGCACTGAACACACAGGAGATGGTGATTGTGCATCACTACCTGCAGCTTGTCACCTCCTATACTCAGGAGCTCACCCAGCTGGGCAGTGCTCATGATTTCCTGCCGCTGGCTTCAACCATCTCGCTGCTGAAAGATTTGGAGAATCTGTTAGCTTCCAGTCCGTACGCTGAGCAGCCGCTGTTCCGTGTGCTCACGGAGACCCTATTAGTATCGCTGCGAGACGTCTATCTGAAGAATCGCAGGCTGAGAACACTGCTCAGCCTGTGCGCTGTGCTGCATCCTAAATTTAAAGATAGCGGCGAGCGTCACTTTGATCAGATGGAAGTTGACGACCTGATTGAATACCTGTGCCAGCAGAATCACCTGGCCTTCTGCGAGACACGCCAAGTACTCATTGACGATCAGTGCATGACTGTGCTAGTTAAACGGCCCGTGGCTGAGATCTATGCCAAGGTTAAAGAACAGCTTAACAGGGCGCTGATTACCTATAGGGAGCAGGTAAGAATAGTTATTGTTCATAATTTCATTTAATTATTCCTTTAGTTTCTAAAATTTAGTATTATTAAATAGCCAGCTTCGTTAACAGTAACACTACTAACGGGGGGGGGATTCTCACCCCTGACAATTATTTTACTGCACCCGATCGGAGCAACTCAAGAACGCGGGCCAAGTTTTTGTTGCGCATCTTCTTAAAAAAGAATCAAGTCGCCAGCTCTTCAGACTGTCTAGATATTCAATGGTTCTGGCCGTACACCGCTATCCATGAATTAGCACTGCGCCTCAGTGCGGCCTTGCCTGATGCCTTCAAAATTGATCAGTCATGTCACCCGAATGTGCCTGCATCATCATGTGGAAATAGGCCACTATGGACACCCTGACGCGAATTTTTCCTATTTCACTGATCAAGCCAAAATATTAAACGCAGCTCAACCACAGTACACCATGGCCTAGTCTGTCAACCAAGCAGTGACCAGCCGACTCTGTTTGCATTCGGGCGCTGTCAAAACATTTTCAGAGGGGTGGAAATTCCCCCCCCCTTGGTATACATGGCTTGGTAGCCCTACTGTTAACATGAATTAGATCAGGGGTAGGCAATCTTATTTGCTGGCGGGCCAAAGAGAGAACCTAAAAGACGACAGCGGGCCGCATTGACTGTATAAATATGAGATAGGGGAGAGATGAAACACGGGAGAGATGAGACACGGGAGAGATTAGACACGGCAGAGATGAGACACAGGAAAGATGGGACACGAGAGAGATGAGACACGGGAGTGATAAGACAGGGGAGAGATTAGACACGGGGGAGATTAGACACGGGAGAGATTAGACGCGGGAGAGATTAGACACCGGAGAGATGAGACACAGGAAAGATGGGACACGAGAGAGATGAGACACGGGAGAGATAAGACAGGGGAGAGATTAGACAGGGGAGAGATTAGACGCGGGAGAGATTAGACACCGGAGAGATGAGACACAGGAAAGATGGGACACGAGAGAGATGAGACACGGGAGAGATAAGACAGGGGAGAGATTAGACACGGGAGAGATGAGACACGGGAGAGATTAGACACGGGAGAGATTAGACACGAGATAGATGAAACAGGACACTGCAGATGTCAGAAAGGGCAACGGGCCGGATTCGGGAGCTTCGAGGGCCGCATCTGGCCCGCGGGCCGGAGTTTGCCGACCCCTGAATTAGATAGTCCTTTTTAACGAGTTATAATTTAACTTCCGTTATTTTTTTTCGTTGCTTTTGGTTGCTTAATTTCGTTAACTTTTAAAGTTCCGTTACTCAAAGTTTTAAAATACTTGAAATAGTCGTAGTTTATTTTTACTTAATATTTACTTAATTTATATTCCGTTAATCGCGAACTATAAAAGCGTTAGTTAAAGTCGTTAATCGTTAGTAAATGTGAAAATCAATCGCGCCTCCATTCAAGGTGTGCTCATGGCGCACCTTCTGGGAGCACAAGAGCACCACTATTCCGCATCTGTGGCGCTTCCTGCAGCACCTTCTAGTCCTGCCTGTCACTGCCGCTCCGCCAAGCAAGCTGCTCACTACAAAGTTTCAGCGCCGACTGTCAGCACTGCAGCCTGAGCAGCTGCACGCCCAGCTGAGACTGCACTTTAACTCCAAGCCTAGCGGTGCGGGTCCGGCCTTGACCTGATTGACTGCATCTGCGGTTTTAGGTGATCATTGCTCTGCGTTTGCTGCCATGAAAAACTGATAGAATTCAGCTCAGCTATGATACAGATTCCCATCATACGATCCTCAAGACAAATTAGCTGTCCTCCCAGCTTCTTGATAATCCATTCTCCCGGATCCTCCAGATAGATAATCCATTCTCCCAGATCCTCCAGATTGATAATCCATTCTCCCAGATCTTCAAGATTGATAATCCATTCTCCCAGATCCTCAAGATTGATAATCCATTCTCCCGGATCCTCAAGATTGATAATCCACTCTCCCGGATCCTCAAGATTGATAATCCATTCTCCCAGATCCTCAAGATTGATAATCCATTCTCCCGGATCCTCAAGATTGATAATCCATTCTCCCAGATCCTCAAGATTGATAATCCATTCTCCCAGATCCTCCAGATTAATAATCCATTCTCCCGCATCCTCCATATTGATAATCCATTCTCCCACATCTTCAATATTGATAATCCATTCTCCCAGATCCTCCAGATTGATAATCCATTGTCCCAGATCCTCAACATTGATAATCCATTCTCCCAGATCTTCAAAATGGATAATCCATTCTCCCGGATCCTCAACATTGATAATCCATTCTCCCAGATCTTCAAGATTGATAATCCATTCTCCCAGATCCTCAAGATTGATCATCCATTCTCCCAGATCCTCCAGATTAATAATCCATTCTCCCAGATCCTCAAGATTGATAATCCATTCTACCAGATCCTCCAGATTGATAATCCATTCTCCCAGATCCTCAAGATTGATAATTCATTCTCCCAGATTCTCAAGATTGATAATCCACTCTCCCGGATCCTCAAGATTGATAATCCATTCTCCCAGATCCTCAAGATTGATAATCCATTCTCCCAGATCCTCCAGATTAATAATTCATTCTCCCAGATCCTCAAGATTGATAATCCATTCTACCAGATCCTCCAGATTGATAATCCATTCTCCCAGATCCTCAAGATTGATAATTCATTCTCCCAGATTCTCAAGATTGATAATCCACTCTCCCGGATCCTCAAGATTGATAATCCATTCTCCCAGATCCTCAAGATTGATAATCCACTTGCCCAGATCATTAAGGTTGATAATCCATTCTCTCAGATCCTCAAGGTTGATAATCCATTCTCCCAGATCATTAAGATTGATAATCCATTCTCCCAGATCCTCAAGGTTGATAATCCACTTGCCCAGATCATTAAGATTGATAATCCATTCTGCGGAGTTAAAATGCTGAGTTAATCTTCAACACTGGCATTAGCAATGTGTGCTGTTGGAGTTTATTTTTCTTGCGAATCTTTCAGTTTTGTCATTAAGTTTCGCGTATTATTTGTTAATACACTCGTACATTTATGTGTATATAATTCTAGTTGCATTCGGCCATGCATTTTGTAATGCCCGGAGTTTGGTCTTCATCTGCTTTGCAATTTTATTTCTGGCTTAATCTAGTTTGGGTCAAGTGAATTGGCTGTTGTTAAAACATGGTAGGGATGCTATAAGTATTTGGCAGTTTAAAAATAGTTTTTTAAAAGATACAATTTGTGTCTCCGAAGTTAATCTGTGCTTTCGCACTGTGTTGTTAATCAGTTAATATGTTAGTGTTGATCTTTCTAAGGATTTCCATCGTTCTTTATATTTGCTGCTTCACATTTAATCACAAAAATATACTCTGTTTAAAGGCAAAAGTGTTTGCATTTTTTAAAACATGATACAGTTTTGCAAGCCTTTTTAACAATAATTATAATAATTATTTAGTACACTTGCCCTTAACTGGGCCAGATGTGTAGCCGACAGCACAGCCGAAACTCAACTTCCCCAACATTGACACTCCACTGTACTCAAATCCCCAACATTGACACTCCACTGTACTCAAATTCCCAACATTGACACTCCACTGTACTCAAACTCCCCAACATTGACACTCCACTGTACTCAAACTCCCCAACATTGACACTCCACTGTACTCAAATTCCCAACATTGACACTCCACTGTACTCAAACTCCCCAACATTGACACTCCACTGTACTCAAATTCCCAACATTGACACTCCACTGTACTCAAATCCCCAACATTGACACTCCACTGTACTCAAATCCCCAACATTGACACTCCACTGTACTCAAATCCCCAACATTGACACTCAACTGTACTCAAATCCCCAACATTGACACTCCACTGTACTCAAATCCCCAACATTGACACTCCACTGTACTCAAATCCCCAACATTGACACTCCACTGTACTCAAATCCCCAACATTGACACTCCACTGTACTCAAGTCGTCAACTATCGATGCTGTATTGAAACTTCATGGACTTACATAGGTGGAAACAAGTGACAAGTGTTTCCTAGTCCCACGAATTCTATTATTAATTTATTTTTATATTCAAGCAACATCAATTTTTGAGCTTGTAATCAAATGGCTCTATTTTTGATATCTGTTACTGCAAATAAACTTTATCGTTTTTTTACAAACGACTCTACTAACTTAGTAGCATAGGAAGGGCAGGCGACACGGATTAACAGTGACGATGGATTTAGATTAGAAGCGGAATAAAATAAATTGAACATCACACATCGAGTCATGAGAAAGTTAATGTAGTAGTGCAGGCACATGCAACGTGTATTTTTCAGAGACCATTTTAGGATAATTGCCTTAGAATGAAACTAATACATCAGAGTCATTGTCGACTAGCAATTGCACTACCAATAAGCACTACTCACAGTAGTAGATTAAAAGCTTCCGTCGGTGCTGATATTATCGTTGAAGCGAGTTTTTTATAAAAATTGACGCCCAGACGGGGTTCCTCACGATGCACACAGTCAGCTACAGATCGGTTACTCCCGGATTTCCGGTGGCACCGTATTCGTCCATGCTGGCAGTCCCAGCTGCCATCATGCGTCTGTGCCGTCTCCTGTTGAAGAAGCCGCTCTGCTGTTGCTCATCTTCAGCCTGCGGTGGCTGCTGCGGCTGCGGCTGCTGCATTCCAGGTTGCTGCGGCTGCTGCTGCTGCTGTTGCTGCTGAGCCGTTCGTGACGTCATCCTCGACGTGTTGACACCTTTATCATCGCGCTCCACCGTGTCAGTGGCTGACTGCTGGTCTGCCAGCTCCTTCGAAGGCGTCTGAGTCTCAGCGCTGACCGTCTCGACGGGAGCGGGGGCCGCAGCGGCGGGACGGCTCTGCGCGGCGCCGAAGTGGCCCACGTCGCGCGTTGGCGTGAAATCGACCAAAAGGCAGGACTCACGCAGGAAATCGACCGGGTCAGTCTGCACCTCGACACTTTCCGTGTCATCACCTGCGCCCACTGTGTCCATGCTGCTCGTGAGGGAGGAGAAGCTGGATGGGGTTCAGGGAGACTGCTTAGGATGAGCCAGTGAACAGTTCCGGATTTTCATAATGACATCACCAAGCTCGCCTAATACCTTATAAACGTTTCGATCCACTCTTAGCCTCACCCACTCACTCCCAAGCTCACCTACTCACTCCCAAGCTCACCTACTCACTCCCAAGCTCACCTACTCACTCCCAAGCTCACCCACTCACTCCCAAGCTCACCTACTCACTCCCAAGCTCACCTACTCACTCCCAAGCTCACCCACTCACTCCCAAGCTCACCCACTCACTCCCATGCTCACCCACTCACTCCCAAGCTCACCTACTCACTCCCAAGCTCACCTACTCACTCCCAAGCTCACCTACTCACTCCCAAGCTCACCTACTCACTCCCAAGCTCACCTACTCACTCCCAAGCTCACCTACTCACTCCCAAGCTCACTGCTGGACTGACTAAGTTCTCACCTTGAGTTAGAGATGATGCAGCTGCGAAATTTGCTCGCATTCGGCTTGTCCATATCCTGTATGGAGCCTAACTCGATGTGGCCAGGCAGAAACCGGATCTCCTTGCTCATTGTCTTGGGCAAGTCCAGCTCCATGGCTATAGACAGCGAGGACAGCTTCTCCTGGACCTCCTTCTTGAGCAGCAGCAGCTCAATGTCCTTGCCCTGCAGCACTATCTCAGTGAGTGCGCATGTGCTCTTCAGTGTGCTCAGGGCAGACTGGAGGTCCGCCTTGCGGCCAATGACCTCCATGGTCTGCTTGCCGTACAGGTTGTGAATCTCTTCCACCAGCTGTTTCTCGCGTTGGCGAATCTGATAATTGAGGGTTGTGCAGCTGTGCAACTAATTGGAATTTAATTGGGGATTTTTTGGTTCTTGCCACAAGGTCTCAAATATCTTACGTCTCAAAACCACAGGATCTCAAAACCACAGGATCTCAAAACCACAGGATCTCAAAACCACAGGATCTCAAAACCACAGGATCTCAAAACTACAGGATCTCAAAGCCACAGGATCTCAATACCACAATATCTCAAAACCACAGGATCTCAAAACCACAGGATCTCAAAGCCACAGGATCTCAAAACTACAGGATCTCATAACCACAGGATCTCAAAACTACAGGATCTCAAAGCCACAGGATCTCAAAACTACAGGATCTCATAACCACAGGATCTCAAAACCACAGGATCTCATAACCACAGGATCTCAAAACCACAGGATCTCAAAACCACAGGATCTCAAAACCACAGGATCTCAAAATCACAGGATCTCAAAACCACAGGATCTCAAAGTTCCAGGATCTCAATACCACAATATCTCAAAACCACAGGATCTCAAAGCCACATGATCTCAAAGCCACAGGATCTCAAAGCCACAGGATCTCAAAACTACAGGATCTCAAAGCCACAGGATCTCAAAGCCACAGGATCTCAAAGCCACAGGATCTCAAAGCCACAGGATCTCAAAACTACAGGATCTCAAAACCACAGGATCTCAAAGCCAAAGGATCTCAAAACCATAGGATCTCAAAACTACAGGATCTCAAAGCCACAGGATCTCAAAACTACAGGATCTCATAACCACAGGATCTCAAAGTTCCAGGATCTCAATACCACAATATCTCAAAACCACAGGATCTCAAAGCCACATGATCTCAAAGCCACAGGATCTCAAAGCCACAGGATCTCAAAACTACAGGATCTCAAAGCCACAGGATCTCAAAGCCACAGGATCTCAAAACTACAGGATCTCATAACCACAGGATCTCAAAACCACAGGATCTCAAAGCCACAGGATCTCAAAACTACAGGATCTCATAACCACAGGATCTCAAAACCACAGGATCTCAAAGCCACAGGATCTCAAAACTACAGGATCTCATAACCACAGGATCTCAAAACCACAGGATCTCATAACCACAGGATCTCAAAACCACAGGATCTCAAAACCACAGGATCTCAAAACCACAGGATCTCAAAGCCACAGGATCTCAAAACCACAGGATCTCAAAGCCACAGGATCTCAAAACTACAGGATCTCATAACCACAGGATCTCAAAACCACAGGATCTCAAAGCCACAGGATCTCAAAACTACAGGATCTCATAACCACAGGATCTCATAACCACAGGATCTCAAAACTACAGGATCTCAAAGCCACAGGATCTCAAAACTACAGGATCTCATAACCACAGGATCTCAAAACCACAGGATCTCAAAACCACAGGATCTCAAAACCACAGGATCTCAAAATCACAGGATCTCAAAACCACAGGATCTCAAAGTTCCAGGATCTCAATACCACAATATCTCAAAACCACAGGATCTCAAAGCCACAGGATCTCAAAGCCACAGGATCTCAAAGCCACAGGATCTCAAAACTACAGGATCTCAAAGCCACAGGATCTCAAAGCCACAGGATCTCAGCCACAGGATCTCAAAGCCACAGGATCTCAAAACTACAGGATCTCAAAACCACAGGATCTCAAAGCCACAGGATCTCAAAACCACAGGATCTCAAAACTACAGGATCTCAAAGCCACAGGATCTCAAAACTACAGGATCTCATAACCACAGGATCTCAAAACCACAGGATCTCAAAGCCACAGGATCTCAAAACTACAGGATCTCATAACCACAGGATCTCAAAACCACAGGATCTCAAAGCCACAGGATCTCAAAACTACAGGATCTCATAACCACAGGATCTCAAAACCACAGGATCTCAAAGCCACAGGATCTCAAAACTACAGGATCTCATAACCACAGGATCTCAAAACCACAGGATCTCATAACCACAGGAGCTCAAAACCACAGGATCTCAAAATCACAGGATCTCAAAACCACAGGATCTCAAAGTTCCAGGATCTCAATACTACAATATCTCAAAACCACAGGATCTCAAAACCACAGGATCTCAAAGCCACAGGATCTCAAAACCACAGGATCTCAAAACCACAGGATCTCAAAGCCACAGGATCTCAAAACTACAGGATCTCATAACCACAGGATCTCATAACCACAGGATCTCAAAACTACAGGATCTCAAAGCCACAGGATCTCAAAACTACAGGATCTCATAACCACAGGATCTCAAAACTACAGGATCTCAAAGCCACAGGATCTCAAAACTACAGGATCTCATAACCACAGGATCTCATAACCACAGGATCTCAAAACTACAGGATCTCAAAGCCACAGGATCTCAAAACTACAGGATCTCATAACCACAGGATCTCAAAACTACAGGATCTCATAACCACAGGATCTCAAAACCACAGGATCTCAAAGCCACAGGATCTCAAAACTACAGGATCTCATAACCACAGGATCTCAAAACCACAGGATCTCATAACCACAGGAGCTCAAAACCACAGGATCTCAAAATCACAGGATCTCAAAACCACAGGATCTCAAAGTTCCAGGATCTCAATACTACAATATCTCAAAACCACAGGATCTCAAAACCACAGGATCTCAAAGCCACAGGATCTCAAAACCACAGGATCTCAAAACCACAGGATCTCAAAGCCACAGGATCTCAAAACTACAGGATCTCATAACCACAGGATCTCATAACCACAGGATCTCAAAACTACAGGATCTCAAAGCCACAGGATCTCAAAACTACAGGATCTCATAACCACAGGATCTCAAAACCACAGGATCTCAAAGCCACAGGATCTCAAAACTACAGGATCTCATAACCACAGGATCTCATAACCACAGGATCTCAAAACTACAGGATCTCAAAGCCACAGGATCTCAAAACTACAGGATCTCATAACCACAGGATCTCAAAACTACAGGATCTCATAACCACAGGATCTCAAAACCACAGGATCTCAAAACCACAGGATCTCAAAACCACAGGATCTCAAAACCACAGGATCTCAAAACTACAGGATCTCATAACCACAGGATCTCAAAACCACAGGATCTCAAAACCACAGGATCTCAAAGCCACAGGATCTCAAAACTACAGGATCTCATAACCACAGGATCTCAAAACCACAGGATCTCAAAACCACAGGATCTCAAAACCACAGGATCTCAAAGCCACAGGATCTCAAAACTACAGGATCTCATAACCACAGGATCTCAAAACTACAGGATCTCAAAGCCACAGGATCTCAAAACCACAGGATCTCATAACCACAGGATCTCAAAACCACAGGATCTCAAAACCACAGGATCTCAAAATCACAGGATCTCTAAAAAACAGGTTCTCAAGACCCAAGATTTTAAATTCCCAGGATCTTAAAGTCCAGCATCCCAGGATGTTGAAGTCCAAATGTCGTACTCACATCCGCAATGAACTCGATAGCCAGCTCCCGGATCTTCTGCTCGGCCTCAGTTATCTGGCGCTCAGTGCTGGCCACTCGCTCCACATACTTCTCGTAGACTTCAATCTTGCCCTTGCAGTCGGCAAGGATGCCTTCGATGTCGGATTTGTACTTGACGACAGCTTCGCTGAAGTTGGACACCTCGTGGTCCTTGTGCTCGTTGAAGGTGCAGATGATGCAGATGCAGGCTTGGCAGGGCTCGCAGTAGAACCGCACAACCTCATCTTCGTGCTCCTTGCAGATGACATCCTTCTCCGTTTCGACGTCAAAAATCGAATGATCGCGCGTGACCTTGGTCTCTTTGTGCTGTTCGACGCACGCGGCGCAGAGCAGCTTGTTGCAGTCCAGGCACTTGCTAGCTGCGTCGCGCAGCTTCTTGGACACCGTCTTGCAGATGTCACAGTTGGGCGTGGTGGCCGCCTTCTGCCGGTCCATCGTGTCCGACAGATTCGAAATGAGAAAGTTGTCAGGCAGCTTCTTGGCTCCTCCCACCGGCAGCTGTGTCCGCTTGCGGCAGAGCGGGCAGGTGAACTCGCGGTAGTCCGAGTACTTCTTGTAGGCCGCCTCCGATGCGATGTGGTTCTCGATGCAGACTTCGCAGAAGGTGTGCAGGCAAGCCAGACATTTCGGCGTCTTGAACGACTCCATGCAGATTTTGCAGACGAGAAACTCGTCGTGAATCTCTTGGACCAGCTTGCCAGCGGAGCCGACCGCGGCTGACATGATGGGCGATGGGCTGAAGCGGGAGCCGCCACTGGTAGACGGTTTCGCAAGGGAGCTGGGCTGATCCACCACACTCTTGGAGCGCACCTTCTCTTCGCCTGTGGAGTCTGAGTTCGATTGTATGGCTTGGTACAGCAACAGCAATTGTAGGCCCTAGACCCATTCTGCCCATTCTCCTGAGCACTCACACAAGTGTGTACATCTGCCCTGACTATCTCATTGTACACTCCCACTGTGTCATAGTGTTTGGGGTGGTGAGTGGCAGAGCGGTTAACGCGTTTCGCCTCTCGCACCAAGGTCCCTGAGCTCGATTCCGCGGCGAGACCACATTCATTTGTGTCCTGGGAGGCTTGTCGTGCAATTTACAGCGAAAACTGACTGACGCTGAGAAATTCAGGGCACTTGTGAGTGTGTGAGTGTGTGCCTGCGTACAGTATCTGTGTGAGTGTGTGCTCAACTGCCTCCTCGCTGGCTGCGGGTCTAGTGTTACCAAATGATGTAGTGCCTACAGCTTTTCCATAAATGTCTATATTTTAGGAAGGTTAGAATTAAAAGATCTTGAATTTTGTAATAAAAGTTGTTTTAAAATTGTACTTTAAACTCACTTTGATTTCTGAACGCGAACCGACTAGAAATGCTGGACATTCTTTAAAATAGGCTAGTCTGAGATGCCAATGCAGTTAATCATTGATAGCCTAACGAAATTATTCAATAGAATATTGTTGCTGATTAAGCAATAAAAGTCCTGGTCGGGAAGGTTGAAAAACGTTCTTACTGAAAGCGCCTTTTTTATAACCGCATCTGGCAGCCCGGCCTCTTTAAACACTGCCGAACACAAGCCCTGTTTTTGTTCCCACAATACTGCACACCCACAGTTCCCAGAATCGCCCGCACATCCCTTCCCACGCACACAAGCGGCTTGCAGTCACCTCCCACCAACCCCCTCCCCACCGACTTTCATGATCCCTGACCGGCGAAGTGCCCGGCGGTTTCCGAAGCTCGCCAAAACGGCTTCCCTAATCGAAGATTTGTACTCGCGGGTGACGGGGAGGTTCAGCTTCAGCGGAATGTGCAACAATTTGCTGCGCTTTTTCGGGAATAAGATCCCAACGGTATGGGGAGGTGTGCAGCGATGCCGTTTTTACGAAGACGAACCAATGGGCCATCGAAGCTGAAATCCCGAAGACTAGGTCAGACAGCAAACTGTGGGCATAGAAACACTGACAGTAGGATGGAACACAGGGTGCGCTGAAGGTATAGAGCCTTTGGCATGACGTGTCAAAGGCAAACTAGTTTACTTACATGCTTCTGCCCTATGCGGTTGCCAAAATAGGAAAACTAAAGTGGATTATTGTAGCTTTGAATGGCACTCAGTGCATGTTGGTTAGTGATGCTGTCGGAGACAATGTTCTTAATGCCTTCGCCTCTCGCACCGAGTTCCCTGAGCTCGATTCCGCGGCGAGGCCACATTTATTTGGGGTGCAGCCGCGGAGAGAAGGCTTGGGGGCTTGTCGTGCAATTGACGCCAATTGAGGGCCAACCTCCAAGGCACAGTGAGAGTGTACACTGCCTGGGGATAAGAAAGTCAGGGCAGGTGTACACACCTGTGTGAGTGTGTGCTCAGTGTGTCACCAACTGATGTCGTCAGTCTAGCATGTAGTATTACTGAACATCGAAATTATATTTTCACATGAATTGTGACATTCTACTCTAAGTAGCACCCTAACAATGTCAGCCATAACCAACTCAACATATTTTATCAACTGTTTCTCTGATATCTATAAAGCCATTCGTGCTAATTTCGATCGATTGCGGATCTGAGCAGGGGAAACGCGAGAGTTGAGTTCCCCCCCAGTGCCGACAAAGCCGAGTGCTCAATTTCCTCTATTTTGGCTTGTTCCTAGCCAGAATTGGTGTTGCGTAGAAATGATTTTACCACTTACATAAACTGGAGTACTGGAGTTGTGTAAGCATGCTCAAATTATTTTGCTACAGTAATTTGTGTTGTGAAATCAACTGACTGTGATTTCACATGTACTAGCTAGAAAATTGTCAAAACTTAGCCAGAATTCCTTAGTATTACGCCATTCATTCATATTGAGATGGTTTCATTCATCGTGCAATGCTGTAATTTCAATATAATAGATTATGACAAGCAAGATTTAAAAAAACTGTGCAATAAAACAAATTTCACGAATTGATACATTAAAAATCTAATATTTATTTTTAAAACTTTGTGATAGTCGACTTTGGAATCAGTTTAACACATAAGACCACAAAAACAAAAAACTCGAAATATTTTTTGTTAATACCGTGTCAGATGCCTCGAGAACAAAAAGATTATTGACACATTAAAAAATATTTATGTACTTTGTCTAAACTGAGTGATTTTATCTGGATAATTGTAAGTGCATAAAAATAGTTTTTTCCTGTTAGACAAGACAGGATTGAGTTGTGTCTAACAGGATTGAGTCGTGTCTAACAGGATTGAGTCGTGTCTAACAGGATTAAGTCGTGTCTAACAGAATTGACTTGTATCTAACAGGATTAACTTGTATCTAACAGGATTGACTTGTATCTAACAGGATTGACTTGTATCTAACAGGATTGACTTGTATCTAACAGGATTGACTTGTATCTAACAGGATTGACTTTTATCTAACAGGATTGAGTTGTGTCTAACAGGATTGACTTGTATCTAACAGGATTGACTTGTATCTAACAGGATTGAATTGTATCTAACAGGATTGACTTGTATCTAACAGGATTGAGTCGTGTCTAACAGGATTGAGTCGTGTCTAACAGGATTGAGTCGTGTCTAACAGGATTGAGTCGTGTCTAACAGGATTGAGTCGTGTCTAACAGGATTGAGTCGTGTCTAACAGGATTGATTCGTGTCTAACAGGATTGAGTCGTGTCTAACAGGATTGAGTCGTGTCTAACAGGATTGAGTCGTGTCTAACAGGATTAAGTCGTGTCTAACAGGATTGAGTCGTGTCTAACAGGATTGAGTCGTGTCTAACAGGATTGAGTCGTGTCTAACAGGATTGAGTCGTGTCTAACAGGATTGAGTCGTGTCTAACAGGATTGAGTCGTGTCTAGCAGGATTAGATCTTGTATAGGCAAGTTGCAGTTGCCATATGAATAATTAAGGTTGTGAGAGTTTACGAGTTACTTGTGAGACGCATAGAATGCTCAGAAATGTTACAAATGAACAAGTCCTCGGTTGCCGTGCAAGTCTCTGCTCGGTGAGCTCGGCTTGACGGGGTGTTCTAGCCTCGACACGTGAGCAGCTTCTTGAAAGCCAGCCGAAAGTCCTTGTTGAAGATGGTGTACAGTATGGGGTTCAAGCCGCTGTTGGCATAGCCCAGCCAGATCGCGAGCTCCTGGACCACCTCGACCACCTTGGACGCGGTGTCCTTGTCTCCAATGTCGCTGGGGGCTGGGGCGCTGGCTCCGTCGCTGGTGAGGCCGCGAATGAGGTACATCAGCGTGAACGGCATCCAGCAAACAATGAAGATCACAATGATGATCAGCATGCGGTGCGTGGCCCTCTGCTCCCGTTGATCAGCTCGCTGAATCTGCTGCTGCTGCTGATGCTGCTGGCTTTTTGACTGCTGCTGGCTGTGGTGCTGCTGATGCTTGCGAGACTGGAACAGCTGCTGCACCGACATTCGCTTCTTCCGCAGCGACCTGGAAGCTTCGTCGCAGACAGACTCGTTGCCGCAGTCATCCTTGGTTGTGATCGTGACCTCCTTGTCAACGCAGCTGCTAGTAGGGTGTAGTGCCACCGTGGTTGAGTCTTCGCCATTGTTTGTCGTGTGCTCAACTGGATTATTTTCATTGTCCTGCTGTTGCTGCTGCTGTTGCTGCTGCTGTTGCTCAGCTTTTCTCCTCTGCGAGGCCGCCACGCGCCCAATGCTGAGTCGTTTCTTCTGGTTCTGGCGCAGCACTCGAGCCCTGCGCTGGAGCACAATGAAGATGCGCGAGTACAGAATGATCATGACAATCAGGGGCAGGATGAAGCTCCCAGTGGCTGAATAGAGCACGTAGTTCTTCTCTTTGAACAGGTCACACTGCACAATGTCGCTGGTATTGTCTGCCCGGACCAGGGATTTCTTGAACTTCTCCAGGGGGTTGATGAACCGCTTGCCGTCCCAGCCGACCAGTGGCGGCAGGCAGATGAGAGCACTCAGCAGCCAGATGAACAGCGAGTAGAAGCCAAAACGGCGCACCTTCCGCTGCTCCCGGTACCAGATTGGGAACACGGTGGCCGTGAAGCGATCGAAGGCAATCACGACCAGGCTCCAGATGGAGGCGGTGCAGTACAGGACGTCCAGGCTGAGCCACACGTTGCACACGGCGATGCCGAACACCCAGTGACCTAAATGGAAACGCTTCGAGGCATGAAAATACATGAAAACCATTTGCGCGTCAACTAACAGAAGAACTACCCCCTGACAATTATTTTGCTGCACCCGAACAGAGCAAGGCAAGCACACGAAACTCATCTTCTAAAAGATGAGGTGCGCATCTTCTGAAACAAGAATCAAGTCGCCAGCTCTTCAGACCGTCGAGATATTCAATGGTTCTGGCCGAAGGTCAGATTGTTCCAGTGTAAGAGCCAGTGTATTTCATACACCCCTATTCACGAATTAGCACTGCGCCTCAGTGCGGCCTTGCCAGGCCTTCAAAGTTTATCAGCATGTCACCCGAATGTGCCTGCATCATCTCCGTCTTCGGTGGTCACCAAGCTTTGTCTAGACGGACTACTGGACCTTGAAGCTACAACAGGTTAAAATAGGCTGCTATGGACACCTGTGACGCGAATTTCGCCGATTTCACTGATCAAGCCAAATATTAGGCGCAGCTCAACCACAGACACCATCGCCTAGTCTGTCAACCAATCAGTCACCACCCAACGCTGTTAGCATTCGGGCGCTGGCAAAAAATTTCATGGGGGGAGGAGGTATCCATCCTTGGTATAAAAACGGGCGGCAAAATGGCTTGGCAGTCCTACTGTTGAAGTATGCTGAATGTTCCGCTTTGATGGCTCCGCTGCAACTTGTAGCAAAATGGCACAACAGTCTGACACTAGATTAGACTCACAACCCGGATCTCATGTTGCGTTTTTCATGATTAGAAATTCCTCCCATGCGTCACAATGTGCGTCACAGCCTCGTGAAATGTAACACATTTCGGCGAAATTTCAGCTAATTAATTTTTTGTCAGAAGTCAGAAGACTAATTAGCCTGCGAGTTCAGACTCCGAGCCTGATTCGTGTTTCATATTTCGAATTCAAATGAGCCGTCGTGGATTTTATTGACACTGGGCCCGTGACAGGAAGAGAATATGGAATCGATGATAAGGTTACATGACATGTTCTCACAAACTGAAGGATGGGTCGACAATCACCATTACGACAATCATAATCTTAATGAAAAGCTTGCGTTCCCCCAGATTAAATATGTTCCATGAATTCAAGTCAGCTTGCACTTTTACTCTGGACTGGGATCTCAATCACAGTTGTCGCGCAGAAGAATGCTGTTTTCCCGCTGACTTCGTTTTCGCTTGCGTGACGGACAGAGAAAGAATTATTCTAGAGAAAAAGAACCCTGATTTGAAATCTCGCACTGGACATGCGAAAGTTGTCATAGGGCCAGCGTATTTTGCATAATCGAATCCGGAATTGTGGCCTCGAGAGTACTTTTCAGGTCAAAAGATTTTATCCTTTCGCTGCACGGTCAGAAACAACAATAATTAATGAGAAATGCTTTCAGTTTTAGCAAAAATGCTAATTCTTTTTACAGTTTAAAATCAGTTTAAAGTGTCGGTAGATAAACAGTCGATTCCTCGAAATTCCTAGAAATTACATTGTTACATTAAAGGACACAAATGCATGCGATGCTACTCTGTTTTGCCCTGCTCAAGATACTTGCGCCCTTCAATTTACCTCGCTCAATGATCCTATCCTGAGGCAGACTGTGTGTGCAAACTTAATACAAAAGACTAGTTACTTTCAGTACGAGCAGCAGCAGCAGCAGCAGCAGCAGCTAGGCTTTGAGCTCATCGAAAGTAAAAAATGGGGGTGGGTGTAACAAATTGCCTGCGCCTAGGCCAGTCAATGTCTCCTCTGTCTCAATGGCTTTGCCTCAAATGCTATGACAAAAGGGAAGAGAAGGGGAGGTGGATAAAGGAGTGCTCAGGAGTGTTCTCAGCGCATCTGCTTCGCAATTTTCCCCTCGCGACAGTTGAAAGAGCCGGGATAGGATCGGATGGAAGAATTTCTGTTTCGCAATAATTCCGCCTCAGGAGGACAATTTCTGTGCTCAGGTGTGCTCAGGAAAAGACTAGAGATACAGCGAACTTGTTTAGCCGCTGCAAATTCGGAGCAATTATTCTCGGCAATGCTGCCATACTCGAACTGAAAACTGTTTTTTCCCGGCGAATAAAAGTCCTGCTGAAATGGGCAGCTGACAGCCCTCAGGCTGCTTATTGGCTAATATTGTTCTGGAAAAAATTGAAACGAGTATGAGGCTTACATCACAAAGCGATATTGTTCATACCCATTATACACGAGTTAGCACTGTGCCTCAGTGCGGCCTTGCCTGGCCTTCAAAGTTTATCAGCATGTCACCCGAATGTGCCTGCATCATCTCCGTCTTCGGTGGTCACCTACCTTTATCTAGACCGACTACTGGACCTTGAAGGGCTACAACAGGTGAAAATAGGCTACTATGGACACCGTGACGCGAATTTCTCGAATTTCACTGATCAAGCCAAAATATTAGGCGCAGCTCAACCACAGACACCATCGCCTAGTCTGTCAACCAATCAGTCACCACCCAACGCTGTTAGCATTCGGGCGCTGCCAAAATATTTTACAGGCCCCCCTGGTATAAAAACGGGTGGCAAAATGACTTGATAGTCCTACTGAGAGTTCGATTTTCCCGGCTATTTAAAAACGTCATTTAATTGAGTTCACCGATTTGTTCTCAGAGCTGCATCCCGAGTCCCGGCGCAGTCGGCTCGTCTCCATCAATCGACTCGGCCAGCGGGAGTGGCCGAGGTGAAAATAGCTAATCGAAACCCAGCTATTGCTAAAGCTCAATGATCCGTGCTCAGCTGTAGTGTTTGAGTCTACTCCAAGGTCTGACCCATCGGCTTTTGAGATCGATACCTACTAGGTCCAGTCTAGAGAGAGAAAGTGTCCGCGTGATGTGCCTGCTATGACTGCGATAATCAATCACTATGTTGGTTGCAGCGGAAGAGATACAGAAGTTAATTGACCCTGTCTGGCTTGCCCTGCTAACAGTTGAACAATGTCCTTCATGCACAAGTGTCCAAGTGGTTGATTTCTATTCGATTCCATTAAGCTAAAAGTCTTTTCAGCGTAGTCCACGCTTTTGTCACATAAATAAAAGTCAGCTCGATATTTGTTAAGCAAAGACATAATTCTGTACATGCCAACCGAGTTTTATCGACATTCCATCGCCAGAAATTACTGAAACGTACTGGACGTAAATACCCCTCTAATCTTATGAGATTGCCTAACCTCTATTTGTCGCTAAAACACTCGTAGTTAGTCTCAATTGAGAACAGAAATACTTCAGATGGATGGCTTGCCTGATTGCACTTGTTAATTTACTATCTCGGCCCATTAGGCATTGGAATGGTCAAGTCAATAAAATAGGCACATCTTTTCCACTAAACTATTCTGCTTATAATTTTCCAACTCACACACAAGTACTCAGATCATGTTGACGGCTGTGACAGACAAGTACTCAGATCATGTTGACAGCTGTGACAGACAAGTACTCAGATCATGTTGACAGCTGTGACACACAAGTACTCAGATCATGTTGACGGCTGTGACATACAAGTACTCAGATCATGTTGACAGCTGTGACAGACAAGCCTTCAGATCATCATGACGGATGTGACAGACAAGCCTTCAGATCATCATGACGGATGTGACAGACAAGCCTTCAGATCATCATGACGGGTGACAGACAAGCCTTCAGATCATCATGACGGATGTGACAGACAAGCCTTCAGATCATCATGACGGATGTGACAGACAAGCCTTCAGATCATCATGACGGATGTGACAGACAAGCCTTCAGATCATCATGACGGATGTGACAGACAAGCCTTCAGATCATCATGACGGATGTGACAGACAAGCCTTCAGATCATCATGACGGATGTGACAGACAAGCCTTCAGATCATCATGACGGATGTGACAGACAAGCCTTCAGATCATCATGACGGATGTGACAGACAAGCCTTCAGATCATCATGACGGATGTGACAGACAAGCCTTCAGATCATCATGACGGATGTGACGGCCTGATCTCTTAGTGACATTACAAGCTTAGTTGTCTTGGAAGCGACTAATTGAAAATATGCGTTTATCCCAGACACACAATGTCCCAACCGTTGAAAAAATTATATTTTTTTTTTGTCGTCTTTGGTCAGACAGAAAGTACTAAGACAAGATGCGTCCGCATACAAGCGGGAAGCAACAGATATTATTTTTTAGTCCCATGAAAACTCGTCAAGCGAAAACACTCCCTAGCTGCATTGACTGCTCGCCTTGGGGGTCAGCTCAGGCTGGTTGCGCTTAGAGACCTCAAGCATGGCCCACAGCTGGTCGCTGATCGATTGCAGTTGATTTGTATGCAGCCTCGCATCTTCGCCACCTCGTTGCTACACACAACCGACAATTTGAGATGAATGCAGCAGACAAGTGATAAATTTGGTGTGTCTGTGTGAGCAGCCCTGTTGCCTTTAGGGATTTCGCCCTGAGCGAACGGAACCAGCGAATGAATGACTGCTCATTTTTCCTTTCGGGGCTCTAGAAAATTTCCTTGCTATTCATTTTCCGGGGTTAGGTGCAGCAATCAGTGACCAGCCGTGTGTGAAATGTAACCCCAGAAACAGATGTCCGCTTCAGCTAAGACCCCTTTTGTGCTCCCTCCCCAAATCCCCAAAATCATCGTTTCTCTCTTTGCTTTGACATCTGAATCGGAGGCTATAAAGGTCTCAACTGACCCTCATTCACTGGCTTTAGTTGTGAATACGATCGCTTTGCTATTATTCATAAGAGTACAATTGGGACTAGAAAAACCTGTTTGGGTCTGTTTGGCATAATGCCAAAGCACTGTTTTGGAGCTACGGATTGACACAATGTCCAACATTCGTTGAAATCTTAAGCATGAAAGACTCACAAGAGGAGGTAATAGTCCCAGTGATAAAAAATTTCTTACTTTAGCACAGGGGTCGGCAAAGTTATTAGGTAGCGGGCCAAAGAGAGAATCGTAAAAGACGACAGCAGGCCACATTGACTGTAGAAATTAAAAATAGGGGTGATGAGGCACAGGAGGGATGAGACACGGGAGATGAGACACGGGAGATGAGACACGGGAGAGATGAGACACGGGTGAGATGAGACACGGGAGAGATGAGACACGGGAGAGATGAGACACGGGAGAGATGAGACACGGGAGAGATGAGACACGGGAGAGATCAGGCACGGGAGAGATGAGACACGGGAGAGATGAGACACGGGAGAGATGAGACACGGGAGAGATGAGACACGGGAGAGATGAGACACGGGAGAGATGAGACACGGGAGAGATGAGACACGGGAGAGATGAGACACGGGAGAGATGAGACACGGGAGAGATGAGACATGGGAGAGATGAGACACGGGAGAGATGAGACACGGGAGAGATGAGACACGGGAGAGATGAGACATGGGAGAGATGAGACACGGGAGAGATGAGACACGGGAGAGATGAGACATGGGAGAGATGAGACACGGGAGAGATGAGACACGGGAGAGATGAGACACGGGAGTTTCCATTGCCATTACACTTAATTTGCCATTGTAGAACTGAATGCCAATAAATAGCTATTTTTTGCTGGAGTGAAGCCCTGCCCACCCACACACACCAGTGCGAACCCAATATATTGAAGTCAGGCGGTTTCACTATTCTCAACTCCACTTGAAGTTCCCCTATATCCCCCCAATGTGAATCTCCCGGGAATCGCTCCGACCTAAACCCCTCATCGCTCAATTCGGAACAGCCAGCCAAAGCTTCCTTCTCCTTCTTCTTCTTTCGTTTGAATCCCAGATTACTAGGGATCAGGGCTTGATTCCTTTAATCAAAGCCGATGGCTAATAGCGGGTTAAAGCCTCGACCTGCTGGCCGAAATGAGTTCGGGCGCACAGCGGCAAGTGTTATGCAAATTTGAGACAAAGAGATGAGGAACCGCGGCCGACCCGCAATGTCCGAATAGGGAACAGGCGGGATGGGAGATGGGAGATGGCGAGTCAGCCGAGTGTCCACTCCGAGTTGGCAAACAGATCGAAAGGAACACCACTTATTTTTCAAGTTACTTCTTTTGCCAAGCCGCGCCCACCCATCGATCGATCTGGTCCGAAGTGGCAAGTGGGAGGAGCTATTTTTAGCGCCGCATGGGGATTTCTAAATCCGGGTGGGGATCTGTGGCATCCCCCCGCCTCCCACATACAGGAAATAAATATGGTGCCACTGTTTTACTGCTCGATTGGCGGGAAAGTTAACTCTTTGTAATTATTCAAAATTACATTCATCCCATAATCCCATAATCACATTTTCAATCCCATAATCCCATTTTCAATTCCATAATCCCATTCCCAATCCCATAATCCCATTCTAAATTGCATAATCCCATTCCCAATCCCATAATCCTATTCTAAATCCCATTACCCCATTCTAAATCCCATTATTCCATTCTAAATCCCATAACCCCATTCTCGATCCCATAATCCTATTCTAAATCCCATAATCCCATTCCCAACATAATCCCATTCTCAATCCCATAATCCCATTCTCAATCCTATAATCCCATTCTAAATCTTATAATCCCATTCTAAATCCCATAATCCCATTCTCAATCTCATAATCCCATTCTAAATTCCATAATCCCATTCTAAATCCCATTATTCCATTCTAAATCCCATAACCCCATTCTAAATCCCATAATCCCATTCTCAATCCTATAATCCCATTCTAAATCCCATAATCCCATTTTAAATCCCTATAATCCCATTCTCAATATCAAAATCCCATTTTCAGTCCCATAATCGCATTCCAAATCTAATAATCCCAATCGAAATCCCTAAACGCCAGTTGAAATCCCATAATCCCATTATTAATCTTAAAATCACATTCAAAGCTCAACTATCCCTCTTCGAATCCTAACAACTCGTTCTATATTTGAGAATAATTTTCTAAATTCAGTGTCCCTTCTCGCACGCTAAATTCAACTTTAATTCTGAAATCGCAGATTTAATTGTCGTGAAGAATAAAATTCGCAGCAATTTCTTGAATTCTTCACCGATTCATTGAAACTCCATTGGCGCATGGCACAATTTCCTGTAATTTTAAGCATCATTCTTTCAGTTTAGTTGTCATAAAGGGCAGAGCTCAATAAATAGATAAATCAACTTACTTCCTGTTCATTGCTTTTTCAAAGAATAAGAAATTTAACAACCTATCTTTTAGAACTTGTCACATTGAAAAAGATACTCTACTTGTCACTCACCAATTCATTCGGTCTGTCACTCACCAGTTCACTCTGTCAGTCACTCACCAGTTCATTCTTTCAGTCACTCACCAGTTCATTCTGTCAGTCACTCACCAGTTCATTCTGTCAGTCACTCACCAGTTCATTCTGTCAGTCACTCACCAGTTCACTCTGTCAGTCACTCACCAGTTCATTCGGTCAGTCACTCACCAGTTCATTCGGTCAGTCATTCACCAGTTCATTCTGTCAGTCACTCACCAGTTCACCCTGTCAGTCACTCACCAGTTCATTCTGTCCGTCACTCACCAGTTCATTTTGTCAGTCACTCACCAGTTCACTCTGTCAGTCACTCACCAGTTCATTCTGTCAGTCACTCACCAGTTCACTCTGTCAGTCACTCACCAGTTCATTCTGTCAGTCACTCACCAGTTCATTCTGTCAGTCACTCACCAGTTCATTCGGTCAGTCACTCACCAGTTCATTCGGTCAGTCACTCACCAGTTCACTCTGTCAGTCACTCACCAGTTCACACTGTCAGTCACTCACCAGTTCATTCTGTCAGTCACTCACCAGTTCATTCTTTCAGTCACTCACCAGTTCATTCTGTCAGTCACTCACCAGTTCATTCTGTCAGTCACCCACCAGTTCATTCGGTCAGTCACTCACCAGTTCACTCTGTCAGTCACTCACCAGTTCATTCTGTCAGTCACTCGCCAGTTCATTCTGTCAGTCACTCGCCAGTTCACTCTGTCAGTCACTCACCAGTTCACTCTGTCAGTCACTCACCAGTTCATTCTGTCAGTCACTCACCAGTTCATTCTGTCAGTCACTCACCAGTTCATTCGGTCAGTCACTCACCAGTTCATTCTGTCAGTCACTCACCAGTTCATTCTGTCAGTCACTCGCCAGTTCACTCTGTCAGTCACTCGCCAGTTCACTCTGTCAGTCACTCACCAGTTCATTCTGTCAGTCACTCACCAGTTCATTCTGTCAGTCACTCACCAGTTCACTCTGTCAGTCACTCACCAGTTCACTCTGTCAGTCACTCACCAGTTCATTCTGTCAGTCACTCACCAGTTCATTCTGTCAGTCACTCACCAGTTCATTCTGTCAGTCACTCACCAGTTCATTCTGTCAGTCACTCACCAGTTCACCCTGTCAGTCACTCACCAGTTCATTCTGTCAGTCACTCACCAGTTCATTTTGTCAGTCACTCACCAGTTCACTCTGTCAGTCACTCACCAGTTCATTCTGTCAGTCACTCACCAGTTCACTCTGTCAGTCACTCACCAGTTCATTCTGTCAGTCACTCACCAGTTCACTCTGTCAGTCACTCACCAGTTCATTCTGTCAGTCACTCACCAATTCATTCTGTCAGTCACTCACCAGTTCATTCTGTCAGTCACTCACCAGTTCACTCTGTCAGTCACTCACCAGTTCATTCTGTCAGTCACTCACCAGTTCATTCTGTCAGTCACTCACCAGTTCATTCTGTCAGTCACTCACCAGTTCACTCTGTCAGTCACTCACCAGTTCATTCTGTCAGTCACTCACCAGTTCATTCTTTCAGTCACTCACCAGTTCACTCTGTCAGTCACTCACCAGTTCACTCTGTCAGTCACTCACCAGTTCACTCTGTCAGTCATTCACCAGTTCATTCTGTCAGTCACTCACCAGTTCACTCTGTCAGTCACTCACCAGTTCATTCTGTCAGTCACTCACCAGTTCATTCTTTCAGTCACTCACCAGTTCACTCTGTCAGTCACTCACCAGTTCACTCTGTCAGTCACTCACCAGTTCACTCTGTCAGTCACTCACCAGTTCACTCTGTCAGTCACTCACCAGTTCACTCTGTCAGTCATTCACCAGTTCACTCTGTCAGTCACTCACCAGTTCACTCTGTCAGTCACTCACCAGTTCATTCTGTCAGTCACTCACCAGTTCACTCTGTCAGTCACTCACCAGTTCATTCTGTCAGTCACTCACCAGTTCATTCTGTCAGTCACTCACCAGTTCACTCTGTCAGTCACTCACCAGTTCATTCTGTCAGTCACTCACCAGTTCATTCTGTCAGTCACTCACCAGTTCATTCTGTCAGTCACTCACCAGTTCACTCTGTCAGTCACTCACCAGTTCATTCTGTCAGTCACTCACCAGTTCATTCTGTCAGTCACTCACCAGTTCACTCTGTCAGTCACTCACCAGTTCACTCTGTCAGTCACTCACCAGTTCACTCTGTCAGTCATTCACCAGTTCACTCTGTCAGTCACTCACCAGTTCACTCTGTCAGTCACTCACCAGTTCATTCTGTCAGTCACTCACCAGTTCACTCTGTCAGTCACTCACCAGTTCACTCTGTCAGTCACTCACCAGTTCACTCTGTCAGTCACTCACCAGTTCATTCTGTCAGTCACTCACCAGTTCATTCTGTCAGTCACTCACCAGTTCACACTGTCAGTCACTCACCAGTTCATTCTGTCAGTCACTCACCAGTTCATTCTGTCAGTCACTCACCAGTTCACTCTGTCAGTCACTCACCAGTTCACTCTGTCAGTCACTCACCAGTTCATTCTGTCAGTCACTCACCAGTTCACACTGTCAGTCACTCACCAGTTCATTCTGTCAGTCACTCACCAGTTCATTCTGTCAGTCACTCACCAGTTCATTCTGTCAGTCACTCACCAGTTCACTCTGTCAGTCACTCACCAGTTCACTCTGTCAGTCACTCACCAGTTCACTCTGTCAGTCACTCACCAGTTCACTCTGTCAGTCACTCACCAGTTCACTCTGTCAGTCACTCACCAGTTCACTCTGTCAGTCACTCACCAGTTCATTCTGTCAGTCACTCACCAGTTCACTCTGTCAGTCACTCGCCAGTTCACTCTGTCTGTCACTCACCTTAGAAGATGATTTCAAGAATTTCCCGAACAGTATCAAGCACAGAAGTTCCACTAGGCAAAGACAGCAATCAAGTTGCTTTTGCAAAGCCGCTACAGTGAGCAAAGTTTGAGTACTTTTCAGCCTGACATTCCACTCTTGAATGACGCCGATAATACTCGTGTAGCCTCTACTCTTCTGGGAATTCAGAGTTTTTGCTAAGCCTGAAAAAACCCACAAACTTCAACCACTGCAGCCGCCTGCAAAAACACTTGAGGCACTTGTGGGCAATTGGATTTCTGAGATAGGACCACTGCTCCTGCTGCTGCTGCTCATTCTCTAATTCCCCCCCTACCATCGGCAAGAGCTTGACTTTTTATTTGTGGCTGTGTCAGGTTCTGCGGGCAGTTACTCTATACGGCTCACGACTGTATTGCTGACAAATCCGATTATAATCCACGGGGGTTGAGAACGCATTATAGGCAGAACGGCCAAATTTTATGATTACTTGCATTTATATTTTTCGATACATATCGGCAGATAATTTTTTCACTCACCCAGGACATTGTTGATCGATGACAGCGGCAGAATGGTCAGGGCCAGTAGAAAGTCACTCAGAGCCAGATTGCCGATCAGCAGATTTGGCACGCTGCGCATTGCTTTGAACTTGAACAGCGACACAATCACCAAGGCGTTGCCGAATAGGGTCCACAGAGTCAGCACCGACAGCGTGATGGCAACTGGGATCTTCACACTCGGATCCCAGGAGGTCGCAGCCGACGATGGCGACGGAGGTGTTGTCGTGGCGAAATCCCTGAAGGCAGTGCCAAAGTTTCAAAATGTTAGACTGGTTTAACAAAATGGATCTGAATGGAAAACGGGAAAATAGAAAATGGGATAACTAGCTTGGGGATGTGAAGGGAAAATAGGAAAATGGGATAACTAGCCTGAGGATCTGAAGGGACAGTGGGATAGCTATATTGAGGATCTGAAGGGACAGTGGGATAACTAGCCTGAGGATCTGAATGGACTGTGGGATAACTAGCCTGAGGATCTGAAGGGACAGTGGGATAACTATATTGAGGATCTGAATGGACAGTGGGATAACTAAGCCTGAGGATCTGAATGGACTGTGGGATAACTAAGCCTGAGGATCTGAATGGACTGTGGGATAACTAGCCTGAGGATCTGAATGGACTGTGGGATAACTAGCCTGAGGATCTGAATGGACTGTGGGATAACTAGCCTGAGGATCTGAATGGACTGTGGGATAACTAGCCTGAGGATCTGAATGGACTGTGGGATAACTAGCCTGAGGATCTGAATGGACTGTGGGATAACTAGCCTGAGGATCTGAATGGACTGTGGGATAACTAGCCTGAGGATCTGAAGGGACAGTGGGATAACTAGCCTGAGGATCTGAATGGACTGTGGGATAACTAGCCTGAGGATCTGAATGGACTGTGGGATAACTAGCCTGAGGATCTGAATGGACTGTGGGATAACTAGCCTGAGGATCTGAATGGACTGTGGGATAACTAGCCTGAGGATCTGAATGGACTGTGGGATAACTAGCCTGAGGATCTGAATGGACTGTGGGATAACTATATTGAGGATCTGAAGGGACTGTGGGATAACTAGCCTGAGGATCTGAAGGGACAGTGGGATAACTAGCCTGAGGATCTGAAGGGACTGTGGGATAACTAGCCTGAGGATCTGAATGGACTGTGGGATAACTAGCCTGAGGATCTGAATGGACTGTGGGATAACTAGCCTGAGGATCTGAAGGGACAGTGGGATAACTAGCCTGAGGATCTGAAGGGACAGTGGGATAATTATATTGAGGATCTGAAGGGACAGTGGGATAACTAAGCCTGAGGATCTGAATGGACTGTGGGATAACTAGCCTGAGGATCTGAAGGGACAGTGGGATAACTAGCCTGAGGATCTGAATGGACTGTGGGATAACTAGCCTGAGGATCTGAAGGGACTGTGGGATAACTAGCCTGAGGATCTGAAGGGACAGTGGGATAACTAGCCTGAGGATCTGAAGGGACAGTGGGATAACTATATTGAGGATCTGAATGGACTGTGGGATAACTATATTGAGGATCTGAAGGGACAGTGGGATAACTAAGCCTGAGGATCTGAATGGACTGTGGGATAACTAGCCTGAGGATCTGAAGGGACTGTGGGATAACTAGCCTGAGGATCTGAAGGGACTGTGGGATAACTAGCCTGAGGATCTGAAGGGACAGTGGGATAACTATATTGAGGATCTGAATGGACTGTGGGATAACTATATTGAGGATCTGAAGGGACAGTGGGATAACTAAGCCTGAGGATCTGAATGGACTGTGGGATAACTAGCCTGAGGATCTGAAGGGACTGTGGGATAACTAGCCTGAGGATCTGAATGGACTGTGGGATAACTAGCCTGAGGATCTGAAGGGACTGTGGGATAACTAGCCTGAGGATCTGAAGGGACTGTGGGATAACTAGCCTGAGGATCTGAAGGGACTGTGGGATAACTAGCCTGAGGATTTTGCTGCTCAATCATCACACAGAAAAATATTGTGAAGCAAACCTACTATTGAATTATTGGTGTGAAGAACTGCTTGGCTTGTACTCTAGTCAGTTTAGTTAAGAACGAATTAGATTGAAAGCAGAGATTAAATAATATAAGAAGCAGAGGATGAGAGTATTGACGAGAGAGTGAAAGTGCGAAAACGGGCCGTACCAGTGAGTACTCGAATAATGCATATAGTCAAGAGAATTGTGCCTTCAATAAAAATCTACTCCGTATTTTTCTTTCACTCCACTTGACCGACTGAGCAGCTTTTCGGGTTTGGAAGTTTCATTTAAGTGAGTATACTTCTGCATCTAGGCTTTTTGTTAAAGATTTTTTCTACTTAAAAGAGAGAACGGCAGTCAGATTGATCTTTTTGATCTTTGAGACTTTGCTGACGACTCGCCTTAGAGACGGATAGAATGCGTTCTTCTCTTCCTAATTATCCCCTTTTCAATGTAAATTGCCCTTAGTGTAGCCTGTTTTTCTATTCCATTTTAACCATCTAAAAATAATTTCTTATTTTAAACTGAACTCAAAGCTCCAACTTTCTGTCATAATCTCACCCTGATCTATCATAATCTCACCCTGATCTATCATAATCTCACCCTGAACTATCATAATCTCACCCATTCTAACATAATCTCACCCTGTTCTATCATAATCTCACCCTGATCTATCATAATCTCACCCTCATCTATCATAATTTCACCCTCATCTATCATAATCTCACCCTGATCTATCATAATCTCACCCTCATCTATCATAATCTCACCATGATCTATCATAATCTCACCCTCATCTATCATAATATTACCATGATCTATCATAGCCTCACCCTCATCTATCATAAAATCACCCTGATCTCTCATAGTCTCACCCTCATCTATCATGACTCAATCTCACCTTGATCTATCATCATCTCACCTTGATCTATCATCATCTCACCTTGATCTATCATAATCTCACCTTGATCTATCATCTTCTCACCCTGATCTATCATAATCTCACCCTGAAATATCATAATCTTAACATGATCTATCATAATCTCACCCTGAAATATCATAATCTCAACATGATCTATCATAATCTCACCCTGTTCTATCATTTTCTCACCCTGATCTATCATCATCTCACCCTCATCTACCATAATCTCACCCTGATCTATCATCATCTCACCCTGATCTATCATCATCTCACCCTGATCTATCATCATCTCACCCTGATCTATCATAATCTCACTCTGATCTATCATAATCTCACCTTGATCTGTCATAATCTCACCCTTATCGATCATAATGATTTCAATGCTGTCTATCACACTCAAGTTTTCTTTTTTAACATTTTCGTCAATTGAAGTGAGTGAAGTGCATAGATTTTTTTGCTAATCTTAACGGATAACTCTCGGCAGTCACGTGACCATTGAATTCACACAATTTGCTTGATTGCAGATTTACAGATCTCCTTGGTATCTAAGCTAATCTGAATTCCTAATATATATTTACAAAGTTGTTGACATAAAAAAATTTTGTGACAGCAGGATCTCAGAGAAATCAATTTGTTCATCCAAAGCCCCAAAATATAAAATCCCAGAATCCCAAATCATAAAATCCCAACATCTAGAATCCCAGACTCCAAAATCTAAATACAAAATCCTAATACCAGTGCCCCAAATTCCATAGCCCTTATATATCTGAATTTCAAAAACAAAGAATCCCAAATTCCAGAATCCCAAATCCCAGAATCCCAACATCTAGAATCCATAATCCCTGAATCCCAATCCTATAATCCCAACATCTAGAATCCATAATCCCTGAATCCCAATCCTATAATCCCAACATCTAGAATCCATAATCCCTGAATCCCAATCCTATAATCCCAACATCTAGAATCCATAATCCCTGAATCCCAATCCTATAATCCCAACATCTAGAATCCATAATCCCTGAATCCCAATCCTATAATCCCAACATCTAGAATCCATAATCCCTGAATCCCAAATTCTAGAATCCCAAATTCCAGAATCCTAATCCCTGAATTAAAAATCCCAGAATCCCAACATCTAGAATCCCAAACTCCAAAATCGAAGTACGAAAGCCTAACACCAGAACTCCAAATCCCAAAATCATGAATTCCAGAATCCCAAATTTCACAACCCTTATATATCCCAAATCCCAGAATCTAAATCCAAATATCCAATCATGATTCCCAAATTGCCAAAAGATCTCATTTTCAACTTTTTACGAACTGTTTCCTGCACTTTTAGATCCAATTTTTTATTATGCGAGATATTTAGCAGTGAGAATGTTTTTCATAATGTTAAAAGACATTTCCTCCTTTCTAGCCAGCCAAGTTCACAAAAAGACTAAATTAGATTAATATCGCTTGCATCACACTTGCAACCAGACGTGCACACATCCTTGCACTAGCTCAGCTGAGATCAATCCCAGATAAAAGAAGACTGATGACTAGCACCCACACACACACAAGCGAGTGTTTCAGCCACTAACTATGCATTGTATGTTAATAGTCAATAGTAAGATAACAGTGGATTCAAGTCTTTGCAAAAAAAGCAAAAAAAGCAACAGAAAAGCTGACAGAAGTGCAAAACAGAGAAGTTAAATTATTCTTCCTTATCTAGCAATAGCAATCTGCATGGGATATTTCCAGCTAGAAAGCGGATGAATTATTTGTCAAGTGAAATCGGCTCCAGTAGAACCAATTAGGTCAAGTCTTTCCTTTGGTCCACTTGGAGATGATTAAAAAATTTTTTTTCCTCAAGACACAAAAACTTAATCGAATTAAAAAACTCGAGAACTGGATTTCGTGAATTATGAATGTGGATGGTAGACTCAAAACCACTTGCCTATCTCAGTTAGTACATCTGAGTCTAGTTCATGCCCTTTCTTATAATTAGCATTTTGCCATTCACCGCCAGTTACTGAGCTAGCTTGTTAGTCAGATTAAATTCTGACTTACTTCACTCTAGAGTGACTCTGATCTCATCAACATCTCCTGTATATCTGCCGGACATTTCACTATAACTCACCTTTATCTCATCATATCTCACCCATATCTCACCAAATCTCACCCACATCTCACCCATATCTCACCTATTTCTCACCCATATCTCATCAAATCTCACCCACATCTCACCCATATCTCACCTATATCTCACCCATATCTCACCCATATCTCACCCACATCTCATCCATATCTTACCCAAATCTCACCCATATCTCACCCATATCTCACCTATTTCTCACCCATATCTCATCAAATCTCACCCACATCTCACCCATATCTCACCTATTTCTCACCCATATCTCATCAAATCTCACCCACATCTCACCCATATCTCACCTATATCTCACCCATATCTCACCCATATCTCACCCATATCTCACCCACATCTCATCCATATCTTACCCATATCTCATCAAATCTCACCCGTATCTTACCCATATCTCATCAAATCTCACCCGTATCTTACCCATATCTCACCCATATCTCACCCATATCTTACCCATATCTCACCCATATCTCACCCATATCTCACCCATATCTTACTTATATCTTACCCACATCTCACCCATATCTCACCCATATCTTACTTATATCTCACCCACATCTCACCCATATCTCACCCATATCTCACCCACATCTCATCCATATCTTACCCAAATCTCACCCATATCTCATCAAATCTCACCCGTATCTTACCCATATCTCACCCATATCTCACCCATATCTTACCCATATCTCACCCATATCTCACCCATATCTTACTTATATCTTACCCACATCTCACCCATATCTCACCCATATCTTACTTATATCTCACCCACATCTCACCCATATCTCACCCATATCTCACCAATATCTCACCTATATCTCACCCATATCTCACCTATATCTCATGATATCTCACCAATATCTCACCTTTATCTAACCAAATCTCTGGTTTATCACATCTCGAGTCTTAATCACATCTCACTTCTGTGAGTCGCTATTATTATGCAATTTTCTTGTACGAAGTCCCTCGCCAAAACTTATCTCGCGTACTTACATTGTTATGGCTTGGAAGAAATTTATCAAAATATAAGTGATTTGTCTTTTATCAATCCGATTAAGATAACAGTTATACCAATCTTTGTTAAACTGTCGTAAGAAGAAAATACTCGTATTTAAGCGCTGCATTAAACATAAGCTTTGAAGCGAGTTTAATATATTTGGCATGATTGCTTACTTTAGGCTGCAATGTTACTGGATCATTTCTACACAGCCAATCACTGACCAGAGATCAGATGTCACTTAAAAATTATGCTCTCGTCGATGAAAGTAGTAAGGTAATAACACAGACTATCTTCATTTGGAAAATAGCAGAATTTAATTCTATTTAATGTCACTCCATGATTCACTCACCCACAATGTCACTCCATCATTTGCTCACCCACAATGTCACTCCACCATTTACTCACCCACAATGTCACTCCACCATTCACTTACCCACAATGTCACTCCACTACTCACTCACCCACTCACCCACAATGTCACTCCAACATTCACTCACCCACAATGTCACTCCACCATTCACTTACCCACAATCTCACTCCACCATTCCCTTACCCACAATCTCACTCCACCATTCACTCGCCCAAAATGTCACTCCACCATTCACTCACCCACAATGTCACTCCACTACTCACTCACCCACTCACCCACAATGTCACTCCAACATTCACTCACCCACAATGTCACTCCACCATTCACTTACCCACAATCTCACTCCACCATTCCCTTACCCACAATCTCACTCCACCATTCACTCGCCCAAAATGTCACTCCACCATTCACTCACCCACAATGTCACTCCACTACTCACTCACCCACTCACCCACAATGTCACTCCAACATTCACTCACCCACAATGTCACTCCAACATTCACTCACCCACAATGTCACTCCACCATTCACTTACCCACAATCTCACTCCACCATTCCCTTACCCACAATCTCACTCCACCATTCCCTTACCCACAATCTCACTCCACCATTCACTCACCCACAATCTCACTCCACCATTCCCTTACCCACAATCTCACTCCACCATTCACTCGCCCAAAATGTCACTCCACCATTCACTCACCCACAATGTCACTCCACTACTCACTCACCCACTCACCCACAATGTCACTCCAACATTCACTCACCCACAATGTCACTCCACCATTCACTCACCCACAATGTCACTCCACCATTCACTCACCCAAAATGTCACTCCACCATTCACTCATCCACAATGTCACTCCAGGATTCACACACCCACCATAATTTCAGATGGCAAGTTTTCCAATCAATCGACAATTCCCGCCAATCGACAATCGACAATCGCAAAGTACTTAGCAATTTCTGCATCCGGAGCCGCAGTTTTGTCATTCAGATTCCAAGAAAAGAGTTCAGATTTCATCGCCGGAGTTTTTCGCAATCCTCTAATTGCGGTACCGAGTTTCTTTGTATTTCTCTGTCGTCTCGCATTAATTAGAATTTTAGGTTTTTCTAATCTTCTAGGGGAAGGGGGATTGGTTTGCTGCTCCCAAAAACACCGGAAGCACTTTTCTTGTCTGAGCATCTCTCCTCTCAAATCTATAAGATCGGGTGAGAAGTTAAGAAAACCAAAATTTGTAAACAAAACTCACCGAAAATGCGCCTTTCATATGCTGAAAGTAGAGCGGTACGTTTCTTAGTGGTAAAATATAAAAGTGATTTTTATGTTCAAATTTTAGTTTCACCATGTCCTTCGTCTACTGTGAGTAGAGTGATACGTATCTAAAGACTTATTAAAAAATACTTAGAATTTCATCATGGATTTTGGATTTCATCATGAATCATGAAGTTTGTCTATTTCGAGTTGATAATGTATGAGTTGTTTGAACTAGTTTCACAGAATAAAGTTATAAACAAATCTTTTTTTAGCTTTACTCGTTAAAATAAATATATGACATTGTACTTACAGTACGACTAAATGCTTTGTACAAGAGATAAGAGATAATATAAAATATAGCAACAATTTTCGAAAACCTGCTTTTTCTGACAAAAAAATCTTAGTATGATACCAACAGATCTCTGTTTGGGCAAGAATTATACAAAGTAGAAGCTTCACATTTTACTGAAGCATGGTGCATTGTGTGGCATTTAAATAAAATAATAGTAAAGAACTTTTTGGACAAAATTGTGTATTAAAAATAGTAGAAGATACAACTGCAGATAGATAATAATTAAAACAAATCTAGATTGAAGAATTTACAGATCAACTGATTTAATAATTGAGGTAAATTAGGCTACCAAAAGTGTAGCAGAAAAAAATTTGTTAATTACACCTGCCCAAACTGGGTATGCCGATATGTATTGCGCGGCGCATCTGAAGGCTGCGTACGGCTGTTCAGTCCATGGACTGGGGGGACGCCACACCCGCCCTCAATTACCCCAGCTGATGCTGGTACCCATTTAACAGCTGGGTGAACTGAAGCAATGCAGAGTTAAGTGCCTTGCTAAAGCTCTTGAATCGCTCCAGTCGGGGAATCGAACCTCCGACCTTCAAGTGATCAGTCTTACGCTCTAACCACTAGGCCCTAGATCTCCCTAAAGGAACTTGGCATAAAAAGTTTGGTTCGATGGACTGCAGGGTCGCCAGACCTACTCAAATACCCATAATTGATAGCTGCCTTGATATCAAGGAGACATATCTCTATTCCTGGCCTGAGAATCGAACTCCCGACCCTGACTCAGTGCTAAAAAATCTTCAAAGAACGAGAAGTGATAAAAATAAATTAATCAACTTACTGTTGCGCATCTTCTGAAACAAGAATCAAGTCGCCAGCCCTTCAGACCGTCGAGATATTCAACAGTTCTGGCCGAAGATTAGATTTTTCCCATATGAGTATTTCACCCAACATTATACACAAATTAGCACTGCGCCTCAGTGCGTCAAATTGTATCAGCATGTCACCCGAATGTGCCTGCATCATCTCCGACTTCGGTGGTCACCGACCTTCACCTAGACGGACCTGCTGGATACCACAATGCAGAACTCACCCTTAGTACGAGTATAAAAACGGGCGGCAAAATGGGTAGGTAGTCCTACTGTAAAACAGTTAAGATTTATCCGAGATAAAACAACAATTGGTTGTTTATTCTATGGCTAAAGCTGCCTAGAATAGATGTGACAAACGAGCTCAGACCCGACCCTCCCTCAGCATGCCCAGTCGGTCCCATTGGCAATCTCCGCTGACAAATTCTCCGCTATTGTTCAACGGATGACGCTGAAGACTTTGAGCTTGGCGCTGGTGCTGCTGCTGCTGCTGCTGCTGATGATGATGATGCATGAGGTAGGGACTACTTTCAGCACTGTGTGATGTCCTGGCGTAATTGTTCACTGCGAGAAACTGACCCGCTTCGTTGACCAAATCGTCCAGCTCGTTATCGTTGGGCACCTCAATGACTCTCGGCTGCTCCTGCGGCTGCTGCTGCTGTTGCTTTTGCTTTTGCTTTTTTCTCTGCTTCCTGGTGGAGTTTTGCTGCTCCTGCTGCTGTTTGTCAGTCGCGGCACGGTTCGTGACAACCTGCACAGAGCGAGGCGCTAGCTCGCGGCTGTAGCTGTGTACAAACGACTCGTCCTTGACGGACCAGCAGCAGCCGAGGTCGCGGCTCGACTTCCGGTTGGCGAGCGAGCCACCGGCCGCCGACACGGCCAGGTCGTCGTCCAGCAGGAGCTCCCGCCTCCGACGGTCCATCTCGACAGCCATGCGAGCCAGGAAGTCCTGGAAGTTGTCCTCCTCGGCGCCCGGCTGTGCCTTGGTCTGAAGCTTGGGCAGCTGGAAGTCGTGGGGGAACATCAGCTCGTCCGCGGCGGCTGAGCGCCTGGAGATCTGCGGGATGCGAGTGGACGGTTTGGGCTTCAGTCAGGGCTTGGGCGTGTGGATGTCTGGGTTTCAAGTCTCAGATATCTGAAGTTTCTAGGATCAGATCCTGAAGTTTCTAGTGTCAGATACCTGAAGTTTCTAGTGTCAGATACCTGAAGTTTCTAGTGTCAGATACCTGAAGTTTCTAGTGTCAGATACCTGAAGTTTCTACGATTAAATGCCTGAAGTTTCTAATATCAGATACCTGAAGTTTCCTGGATCAGATATCTGAAGTTTCTAGGATCAGATCCTGAAGTTTCTAGGATCAGATACCTGAAGTTTCTAGTGTCAGATACCTGAAGTTTCTAGTGTCAGATACCTGAAGTTTCTAGTGTCAGATCCTGAAGTTTCCTGGATCAGATACCTGAAGTTTCTACGATTAAATGCCTGAAGTTTCTAATATCAGATACCTGAAGTTTCCTGGATCAGATATCTGAAGTTTCTAGGATCAGATCCTGAAGTTTCTAGGATCAGATACCTGAAGTTTCTAGTGTCAGATACCTGAAGTTTCTAGGATCAGATACCTGAAGTTTCTAGTGTCAGATACCTGAAGTTTCTAGGATCAGATCCTGAAGTTTCTAGGATCAGATACCTGATGAAGTTTCCAATATCAGATATCTGAAGTTTCCAAAAACTGATTCCTGAAGTTTTTTAGATCACACACCTGAAGTTTTTAGTGTCAGATACCTAGATTTCAATGTTCAGTGATCTGCGGTTCAGTATCAGATATTTGAATTAGTTTAAAGTATTTACCGTGCCTGGGATATCAGCATATTTTAGACAGTTCAAACGACAAGTAGAACTGACAGGTCCAGTGCGTTACAAAACGCACTAATTAATTATTAATAGATTTCAACAGTCCTGTTTCCAGAATCTCACAGGCCAAATTGGGCCTAAGTTTGTTCTCTAGAATTTTAAGTACAGGCTCAGCATTGGCAGTGGATTTGGCTGCGAATGAGATAAGGCAAAGTTTTAGTTGCTGAGCAGTCAGTTACATTGTTCCCATCGCCAAGGAATAGGCCTGAGCACATAATTATTGAGCTCATCGACTAGCCCTGCTCAGTTGCAACTCGCTTATCAATTATGGGTCACTAATGATTGAGACTATAAAAATAGAAATCACTGTGTACTTCTGCGCCTCCTTGGCACAGTTGAGTTCATTATCAACGGGTGAACTAGCTGTGCCAAAGTTGAGAACATTTTGTGTGTTCCACAATGCATCCGCTTCTGAACCGCTTAGAGTTAAGTTCAGTTGCAATGAGTTCAGTTGCAATGAGTTCAGTTGCAATGAGTTCAGTTGCAATGAGTTCAGTTGCAATGAGTTCAGTTGCAATGCGTTCAGTTGCAATGAGTTCAGTTGCAATGAGTTCAGTTGCAATGAGTTCAGTTGCAATGAGTTCAGTTGCACTCAGCTCAGTTGCAGTGAGTTCAGTTGCAATGAGTTCAGTTGCAATGAGTTCAGTTGCAATGCGTTCAGTTGCAATGAGTTCAGTTGCAATGAGTTCAGTTGCAATGAGTTCAGTTGCACTCAGCTCAGTTGCAGTGAGTTCAGTTGCAATGAGTTCAGTTGCAATGAGTTCAGTTGCAGTGAGTTCAGTTGCAATGAGTTCAGTTGCACTCAGCTCAGTTGCAGTGAGTTCAGTTGCAATGTCTCGAGTTGCAGTGAGTTCAGTTGCAATGTCTCGAGTTGCAGTGAGTTCAGTTGCAATGTCTCGAGTTGCAGTGAGTTCAGTTGCAATATCTCGAGTTGCAGTGAGTTCAGTTGCAATGTCTCGAGTTGCAGTGAGTTCAGTTGCAATATCTCGAGTTGCAGTGAGTTCAGTTGCAATGAGTTCAGTTGCACTCAGCTCAGTTGCAGTGAGTTCAGTTGCAATGTCTCGAGTTGCAGTGAGTTCAGTTGCAATGTCTCGAGTTGCAGTGAGTTCAGTTGCAATGTCTCGAGTTGCAGTGAGTTCAGTTGCAATATCTCGAGTTGCAGTGAGTTCAGTTGCAATGTCTCGAGTTGCAGTGAGTTCAGTTGCAATGTCTCGAGTTGCAGTGAGTTCAGTTGCAATGTCTCGAGTTGCAGTGAGTTCAGTTGCAATGTCTCGAGTTGCAGTGAGTTCAGTTGCAATGTCTCGAGTTGCAGTGAGTTCAGTTGCAATGTCTCGAGTTGCAGTGAGTTCAGTTGCAATATCTCGAGTTGCAGTGAGTTCAGTTGCAATATCTCGAGTTGCAGTGAGTTCAGTTGCAATATCTCGAGTTGCATTGCTCATCACCCACCTCCAGATTGTAGTCGAGTATCTCGGAGGTCTGGAAGTCCTCATCGTCGTCACCGAAGGGGTTCATGACGCACATGGCTACCTTCAGCCAGCCCATGAGAAATAGGAACTGGAAGATAGTGAAGATCGGCACGAAGAAGTCGATGGAGACGTCCTGGTGACTGGCGCAGCAGCAGGTGGTGTTGTTGAGTCCGTCAGCTGATGGTCGAATGAACTGAGCGGAGAACAGTTGCAGCAGAAAATACGAGTAGACAGCGATGATGACCACCTGTAGATGTATATGGCAGTGTTCATATCATGAACTCAGTCAGTGCCAGTGGCTGCTGGCAATGGCACATCATTTGGTGACACTAGACCCGCAGCCAGCGAGGCATTTCTGCCCATTTCGCTGACTCCTGAGCACACACGCACACACAGGTGTGTACACCGGCCGGGACTTTCTCATCGTCAGGCAGTGTACACTCTCACTGTGCCTTGGGGTTTGGGGTGAGTGACAGAGGTAACAGTAGAAAAGCCTGTTAAATGGGTACCAGCATTAGCTGGGATAATTGAAGGTGGGTGTGGCGTCCCCCAGTCCATGGACTGAACAGCCGTACGCAGCCTTCAGATGCGCCGCGCATTAGCTGCGGCTGTGCTGTCGGCTGCACATGTGGCCCAATTGGGGCAGGTGTAATCAATTATTATGAATTAAATTATTGCCCACAAAATTTCATAGTGTAACCATATTGGCTATTGGCTATTAGATATTCGATATTCGCTGAATATCTCGTTTTTTAATAGTAAATGTCCGAATATTGATCGGTGATTCGGTTTGGGAGCTATGGTGAAGTAGGCAGTGGGTATTCCCCATTGGAAAATAGCATGGTTATTGCAATGTTAACGCGTTTGGGTCTGGCATCCAAGGTCGATTTCCGATTCTAACAGACAAGTATCTTGTGTGATTACCTGGGTGTACACCAGAGGTATCATGACGTCATTGTAAATCACTAGCGTGTGCATCTGGTGCCTCATCTTGTCCATCTGCAAAATTTAGCAACGGAATAGACAAAAATAGAATTTTATAAAAAAACTTGATTAGATTCATCACATGACAGGCGTTTGGCATTGTCAGTGTTTTCTACTCTACTCAAGCGGTTAAAAATAGAACAAAGACAAAAATGGGCACGCCAGAAAACTCAGATTTTATTTATAGCTAAGGATTGGGGGCATTATTAATCGATTTGCTGTAGCCCACCCGTCACAGTGGGGTCCAGTGAAGCTGGAGACGCCAAGGCCTGAGAAGTCTCATCGACAAAAAGCTAGCGAAAGACCGTTGTCCAGTTATAATGAGACCCCTAACTCTGTCCAATTAAGAGTAAGCAGTCAGTTTTTCTTGGACACAGAGGTCAGAAATTTTTGTTTGTGACTTAAAAAATGTCCTGCGCACCGATCGATAAACGGTTGAGAAGAGAAAACAGGAATCGATGCTGCTAATGGGCGACTAAAAACTTGAAAACTACAAACTACTTGCAGCTTCCGCCAAATGAAAGGCTTGACAAAAAACCTCTGCTTTTACCTACGAGGAACGATGAGGTTAAACACGTAAGCCAGACATGCAATCGGCCACTTAAAATGTGCTGGATTCATAAACTTCTGCTTCTAAACAGTCTCTGATTCATTTTTTTGACATCCTAATTGACATTCGAAGCAGACAATGAAGCGAAGAAAAAACTATTTTTTATCGTCAAAGTTGGACTGTTTCACACAAAAGGGGGAAAAATTATTTTGCAGCGAGGCTGCGGGAAATGGCACATCATTTGGTGACACTAGACCCGCAGCCAGCGAGGAGGCAATTCTGCCCATTTCGCTGACTTCTAAGCACACACGCACACAGGTGTGTACATATGCCCTGACTTTCTCATCGTCAGGCAGAGTACACTCTCACTGTGCCTTAAAGGTTGGCCATTAAAGGCGCAAATTGCACGAAAAGCCTCCGCGGCTGCGACTTACTAATAATTCACAGCGTGAAGTTTGAGGCTGGTTAGGTTCGTGGATTGTGAAGTTTGTGGGTTGTGAGGTTCGTGGGTTGTGAGGTTGTTGAATCGCGTGGTTTCTGTGTGTCGACCAGCATAAATATTGATCAGGGCTAGTGCAATAATGATGGTGCCTTCGAATCAGAGTCCCAGATTCTGGACAATGCCCGAGATTAGCCAGCTGACTGAGGAATTCAATTATTCATAAATGATCTGTGTGGTACATAATTATAAAATCAGATTATTTCAATTAGCAGCTCTCACTCACCTCTTCCAGCAGGTACATCATGCTCCTGGGATCCGGGATGTAGCCATGAAGGAAGGCCTTCTTAATCAGGCGAGACGCCCACAGCAGCGGCACCCAGTACTCGCACTCGTACTCCTTCTTGTAGGTGGCCTCGAACTGGTTCGCCACTCGCTCGAAAGCGCCAATCTCGGACTGGGTGATGATCTTGGTGAAGTTCAGGTGCACCACGGGATCCGAGTTCAGATTGTTCAGCACCTGGCATCGGTTGGCAGCAGTGATCTTACAGACCTTGAGGTCTCTAACGCCTTCCAGGGTGCCTAACACCTTCCAGGGTGTCTAATACCTTCCGGAGTGCCTAACACCTTCCAGGGTGTCTAACAACTGCCAGGAGTGTCTAACACCTGCCAGGAGTGTCCAACGCCTTCTAGGGTGTCTAACACCTTCCAGGGTGTCTAACACATTCCAGGGTGTCTTACAGGTCCCAGAAGTGTCTATCACATTCTATAGTGTCTAACGGATTATGTCAAACAGGTCATTAGAAGTATCTAACAGCCCCTTTTATAGTCCCGTATAACAGCTCATAGTACTGTCATACAGTTCATAACGAATCATAGAAGTGTCTAACATCTTTCAGGGTGTCTTACAGGTCCTAGATTGGTCGAACACATCTTTGTCCCATGCCACTGGTTTCCAGAGTCTTATACAGCAGGCTGCTAGCAACTCACCTCTCTAACATCTTTCTCCTTGCGATTTTTCATGCCTTCGGGCCTGAATCTCTTGGCGATTTGGTCGGAGATCTTGCGCATTACTAGAATCCAGCCCAGGTTGAGGTAGCGGAGCAGAGTTAGGCGGATCTGGCGGGCCACATCCGCGTCCGAGCCCGCCACGATTCCTGGAATTGACGCGGGTTGAAGAGAGAGCCTGTTAGTCCTGTCTAGCAGTTCTTAGTCTTGTCTAACAGTTCTTAGTCCTGTCTAGCAGTTCTTAGTCCTGTCTAACAGTTTTTAGTTCTGTATAACAGTTCTTAGTCCTGTCTAACAGTTCCTAGTCCTGTCTAGCAGTTTTTAGTCCTGTCTAACAGTTATCAGTTCTGTCTAACAGTTCTTAGTCCTGTCTAGCAGTTCTTAGTCTTGTCTAACAGTTCCTAGTCCTGTCTAACAGTTCTTAGTCCTGTCTAACAGTTATCAGCCTTGTCTAACAGTTCTTAGTCTTGTCTAACAGTTCTTAGTCCTGTCTAACAGTTATCAGCCTTGTCTAACAGTTCTTAGTCTTGTCTAACAGTTCTTAGTCCTGTCTAGCAATTCTTAGTCTTGTCTAACAGTTCCTAGTCCTGTCTAACAGTTCCTAGTCCTGTCTAACAGTTCTTAGTCCTGTCTAACAGTTATCAGCCTTGTCTAACAGTTCTTAGTCTTGTCTAACAGTTCTTAGTCCTGTCTAACAGTTATCAGCCTTGTCTAACAGTTATCAGCCTTGTCTAACAGTTCCTAGTCTTGTCTAACAGTTCTTAGTCTTGTCTAACAGTTCTTAGTCCTGTCTAAAAGTTCCTAGTCCTGTCTAACAGTTCTTAGCCTTGTCTAACAGTTCCTAGTCCTGTCTAACAGTTCCAAGTCCTGTCTAACAGTTCCTAGTCCTGTCTAACAGTTCCTAGTCCTGTCTAACAGTTCTTAGCCTTGTCTAACAGTTCTTATTCCTGTCTAACAGTTCCTAGTCTTGTCTAACAGTTCCTAGTCCTGTCTAACAGTTCTTAGCCTTGTCTAACAGTTCTTAGTCTTCTCTAACAGTTTTTAGTTCTGTATAACAGTTCTTAGTCCTATCTAGCAGTTCTTAGTCCTGTCTAACAGTTATCAGCCTTGTCTAACAGTTATCAGCCTTGTCTAACAGTTATCAGCCTTGTCTAACAGTTCCTAGTCCTGTCTAACAGTTCCTAGTCCTGTCTAACAGTTATCAGCCTTGTCTAACAGTTATCAGCCTTGTCTAACAGTTCCTATTCCTGTCTAACAGTTCCTATTCCTGTCTAACAGTTCCTATTCCTGTCTAACAGTTCCTAGTCCTGTCTAACAGTTCTTAGCCTTGTCTAACAGTTCCTAGTCCTGTCTAACAGTTCCTAGTCCTGTCTAACAGTTATTAGCCTTGTCTAACAGTTCCTAGTCCTGTCTAACAGTTCCTAGTCCTGTCTAACAGTTCCTAGTCCTGTCTAACAGTTCCTAGTCCTGTCTAACAGTTCTTAGCCTTGTCTTACAGTTCCTATTCCTGTCTAACAGTTCCTATTCCTGTCTAACAGTTCCTATTCCTGTCTAACAGTTCCTAGTCCTGTCTAACAGTTCTTAGCCTTGTCTAACAGTTCCTAGTCCTGTCTAACAGTTCCTAGTCCTGTCTAACAGTTCTTAGCCTTGTCTAACAGTTCCTAGTCCTGTCTAACAGTTCCTAGTCCTGTCTAACAGTTCTTAGCCTTGTCTAACAATTAGCCGAATTCCTAAACTATCGCTAGGGCCGAGTCATTTTTTTCCTATTCTAATAAATTAGACATGCCTAACGAAATTGGAATTAACACGTTCGACCCTGCAGTCTGACGTCACAGTTAGTCTGCTTGCTTTCTAATCACACTCATGAATTCGGCGGTGGACATAGTTTTAAGTCTCGTCTATTCTTTGTACTTATTCTTGGTTGAGCAGCCTTTGAGCCACACCTGAGCAATAACACCTTGGCTCTGCTGTTGTAAAATCCAAAATCACTCAGATCCATCGCTATCACGCAAGGCAGCTAAAACTGCAGCGAAAACACGGCAATGCAGGCAGGCAGGGGTTTGGGAGGTGTCAGGATTTGCTCATTTCAGAGGCCTGGCCTCCCTGCAAGTCAGAACTCAGCCTAGCAGAACTGATGACCAGCCGGGTGGCAGCCAGGCTTCTACTAACTTCCCATCGACATTTTCCCGCGGACTGGCTAGCTAAGAAAAGCTCTTGATGCGATGTGATAAGTCACGCTCTCTGGTCCCCAACCTCCTGGCGCATTGCCCAGCTCCCAGCTCAGTTTAACTCGCTCGGAAACTTCCCAACCCGATGGATGACAGGCCTCCTCAACAGGATGCTCTGTTTGGAGACTCAACCGCCCCCTCTGCGGACCCGACAATTCTGTCCGTCTGTCTGTCTTCTTCCGTTGAACAAAAAACTGCGCGTGGGAGACTTCCTGCTCAGTTAATTTTTTTCTAGACTTGAGGTAATTATTTTTTCGGTCCGGTGCCCGTACGCGCGCCGATGGCATCTTTCGGTTCCGCAAATCAGTGTGAAGTGAAAGAGCTTTTTTGACGCCAGCGATGATGCTGAGGAAGGGACAGAAGTGCAGAGTAGGCTTTTGCGGTTGAATTTTCGTCGCGATTCAAATCGTGAATCTGAAGTATTTTACTCGAGTAGAAATTTAATTTCCAGGCTTACACAGTTATTTATAGTATTGCCGAAAATGTACAAAAATAAATCAAGTTTTAAAAAGTATTTTCATGTTTAGACTCGCAGCAGCCTTAGAAACAAACTCTCAAACCGAGCTAAATGTACTAGTGCAAATTTTATAGGTAGAAAAACTTGTTTTTGCAATAATATAAGTAAAGCAAACATCTATTTGAAGTTAAGAGTGTAATTTGCTGTTGAGACTTTGAGAGGCTGAGCTTTGAGCACAGTTTGAGTCCTTCAGTCCATGATTGACTAGTAAAGCTTTAAAACGACCTTGAGTAATTTCTGTACAATCACGCTTATCTGCAAAATACGCTCACACAGGTGTGTGTACATCTGCCCTGACTTTCTCATCGTCAGGCAGTGTACACTCTCACTGTGCCATGAAGGTTGGCTCTCAAGGGGGTAGATTTCACGACAAGCCGCCAAACTCTCAATTTAACTGGATCGAGCTCAGGGACCTTGGTGCGGGAGGCAAACGCGTTGGGCAACCCTGCCACTCACCCCTCCGTAAACTTTGTGGTCATTGAGCTCGACAATAGAGTTTTTTTGCTAATTAGCAAATAATACTGACAACTTGATGACACTCTAGTACACAGTGCGCCATGCGACTGATGAGTTGGACTCAAAAGATTATCGTGGTACTCATAGAATACCAATATTGAGCCAAACAGCAAGTCCAGATCTTTTGACGCAAATGCTGCGTGCTGCAAAGTCCTTTATAAATTACTAAATACTTCTAAAATGAGCTTTAGAGGCATGAAGTATTTAGCATCGTGGGATTCCGAAGCTGCTTAAGCTTACAGCAGTCCAAATTTGAGAAAATTATTGCATTCCAAATACCTGCTTTAAAGCTATAGTTATTTAAAAAAAATTCGTAATAATAACTGATTACAACTGCCCCCCAATCGGGCTAGTTGAGTAGCCGCAGCTATTGCGCGGTGCATCTGAAGGCTGCGTACGGCTGTTCAGTCGTCCATGGACTGCGGGGACGCCACACCCACCTTTAATTACCCCAGATAATGCTGGAACACCGAAGGGCGTCAGTGGCAGAGCGGTTGACGCGTTTGCCTCTCGCATCGAGTTCCCTAAGCATCGAGTTCCTCGGTGAGGCCACATTCATTTGGGGCTTGTCGTGCAACTTACGCCCTCGAGGTTCAACTTCCAAGGCACAGTGAGAGTGTACACTGCCTGAAGATGAGAAAGTCAGGGCAGATGCAACACCTGTGTGAGCGTGTGCCTGCGTACAGTATCTGTGTGCGTGTGAGCTCAGGAGTCAGCACAATTGGCAGAATTGCCTCCTCGCTGGCTGCGGGTCTAGTGTCACCAGATGATGTGCCAGTGTCCGCAATTGTCGATTATATTGTGTTGAATAAATTTATTTATTATTTTTTTGAACCAATAAGGATTCGCCATAGAGGCTTATTATACACAGAAATGTTAGTTGTCCTTGCCACCAGGGTCTCCGACAAGAATCACTGAATAACTAGGCGATGATGAAGTCGGACGGCTTTGAAATTTAGTTCAACGTAAAGGGCGGAAATGTATCGGCTATTCGGTTTGGGAGCTATCGAGAAGTAGGCAGTGGGTATTTTAAATACCAAGTGATCTTTCTCCAGGCGGAAAATAGTCTTTCTACAGTTAATGCTGGTACCCAACCAATAGCTGGGTGAACTGACGCAACGCGGAGTTAAGTGTCTTGCCAAAGTACACAGTCACACAAAAGTCTACAGTCTCCTTTTAGCCCAGGACAAGTAGGCTATTGTTCTTACAAGACTATAAATAGAAAAACACTTACAAAAACCACGTGGCGACAGAGAAAGGAACTCGCCAATGTCCGCCAGTTTCTATCTTTATCGGTAATTGGTAATTCAATCTTTATCCCTAGCTCATTGATACTTAGCGAAAAAAAGTGATAAGGCAGGTAATGCAGAGCGGATGCTTCGCTCTAACTTCATCTGCTCTGCCATCGACCCAGAGACTAGCCAGAGTGCGCCACAGCAATGGCGTTGGCGGGTGGACTTTCGTTTTTAAAAAAGACATCACCGAACAATTAAACCATCACTGTGTCGCCACTGTCATTGGTGCGTCACTGGACACCGAACTTTTCAATGAGCATCCCGGTGAATGATTGAATAATTAGCTACTTTTTTAGAAAGTCTGTACACATGTACACAGCTAAACACTCTAGCAGGTAGGTACATTGTAAGACAGCCGCGGAGAGAATGTTTGGAAGGCTTGTCGTGCTACTTACTCTCATGATGGTCAACACCGCAAAGCTCAGTGGGAGCGTAATGCGAAAGTCGGCGCAGATGTGCACGCAGTCAAATTATCTTAACAGAACTACCAAGGCGGCGAAATTACTATAAAAATGTTTTTGTTACATCCAAACGGAGCACCGCAAGCATACGAAACTCAAGAACATAGGCCTACTTTTTCTTGTGTATCTTCGGAAACAAGAACCAAGTCACCAGCTCTTCAGACCGTCGAGATATTCAACGGTTCTGGCCGAATGTCAGATTTTTCCCATAAGAGCTAGTGTATTTCATACACACTTATCATGCGGCCTTGCCAGGCGTTTAAACATTTTCAGCACGTCACCCGAATGTGTCTGCATCATTTCCGACTTCGGCGGTCACCAAGCTTTGTCTACAGAGAGCTTCTAGACCTTCCACAAGTAGCAGTTAAGTTTGTAGAAAATTCGCTTTAGGGACTTCATAGCCAGCTGGAGGCACCCTGCTGACAGTGCTGACTGTCGGGGTGGTGACTGATTGGTTGACAGACTATTGATTGGCTCGCTGATCGAGGTCTATGCAAATAGATCTCAACAGAACCATTTAACTGTGTTGCAGATAATTGCATCAAACCTTAAAGAACGTTAAAGAACCTGAAAGAACAGACACAAAGCAAAACTGATTGACTTGGGTCCAAGAAAGTTCCTCATTCACTCTTAAAAGACAAAGACAAATTTCACCACAAACTGAAGAATTTTTCTTCTTCTAAGAAAGAGAAAAGGCGACAATGAACTCGCTGACAGGCCGGGGCGAAACAATAATTAGGCAATTTTTGTGTCAACTGAGGGAGAACCTTAGACGCAATAGCGAGTTCCCTAATTAACCTGCGACTAGGCAGGCTTTAGTCTCATGGGGAATACACGTGTCTCAAGCACTGATCACATAGATATTGTTATTGCAACAAACCAGTGAGGCAGCAGTGATTGAAAAATAGGAATACAAAGAAATTAATTCAGCTATAGAGGCATTTGGATTAGTCTGCTAAAGCTGCACTGGCTCAATGATTTCGCTGGCTTTTCTGCCATGTACAGAAAAAATACTAGGTCTGAAAGGTGAAAAAAATTTGGGATAGGTAATAACTGCATGCTAGACAAGCGAGCGATATCTGCATGCTAGACAGGAGATAGCTGCCTGTCAGACAGGTGATAACAGCCTGTTAGACAGATGATAACTGCCTGTTAGACGGATCATAACTGACTGTTAGACAGGTTATAACTGCCTGTTAGACAGGTTATAACTGCATGCTAGACAGGTTATAACTGAATGTTAGACAGGATATAACTACCTGTGTTAGACAGGTGATAACTGCCTGTTAGACAGGATATAACTACCTGTGTTAGACAGATGATAACTGCCTGTTAGACAGGTTATAACTGCATGCTAGACAGGTGATAACTGCCTGTTAGACAGGTTATAACTGAATGTTAGACAGGTGATAACTACCTGTGTTAGACAGGTGATAACTGCCTGTTAGACAGGTGATAACTGCCTGTTAGACAGGTTATAACTGCCTGTTAGACAGGTTATAACTGCATGCTAGACAGGAGATAGCTGTCTATCAGACAGGTGATAACAGGCTGTCAGACAGGTGATAACAGCCTGTTAGACAGATGATAACTGCCTGTTAGACAGGTTATAACTGCATGCTAGACAGGTGATAACTGCCTGTTAGACAGGTTATAACTGAATGTTAGACAGGATATAACTACCTGTGTTAGACAGGTGATAACTGCCTGTTAGACAGGATATAACTACCTGTGTTAGACAGATGATAACTGCCTGTTAGACAGGTTATAACTGAATGTTAGACAGGATATAACTACCTGTGTTAGACAGGTGATAACTGCCTGTTAGACAGGATATAACTACCTGTGTTAGACAGATGATAACTACCTGTTAGACAGGTTATAACTGCATGCTAGACAGGTGATAACTGCCTGTTAGACAGGTTATAACTGAATGTTAGACAGGATATAACTACCTGTGTTAGACAGGTGATAACTGCCTGTTAGACAGGTGATAACTGCCTGTTAGACAGGTTATAACTGCCTGTTAGACAGGTTATAACTGCATGCTAGACAGGAGATAGCTGTCTATCAGACAGGTGATAACAGGCTGTCAGACAGGTGATAACAGCCTGTTAGACAGGTTATAACTGCATGCTAGACAGGAGATAGCTGTCTATCAGACAGGTGATAACAGGCTGTCAGACAGGTGATAACAGCCTGTTAGACAGATGATAACTGCCTGTTAGACAGGTTATAACTGCATGCTAGACAGGTGATAACTGCCTGTTAGACAGGTTATAACTGAATGTTAGACAGGATATAACTACCTGTGTTAGACAGGTGATAACTGCCTGTTAGACAGGATATAACTACCTGTGTTAGACAGATGATAACTGCCTGTTAGACAGGTTATAACTGAATGTTAGACAGGATATAACTACCTGTGTTAGACAGGTGATGACTGCCTGTTAGACAGGTTATAACTGCATGCTAGACAGGTTATAACTGCCTGTTAGACAGGTTATAACTGCCTGTTAGACAGGTTATAACTGCATGCTAGACAGGAGATAGCTGTCTATTAGACAGGTGATAACAGGCTGTCAGACAGGTGATAACAGCCTGTTAGACAGATGATAACTGCCTGTTAGACAGGTTATAACTGAATGTTAGACAGGATATAACTACCTGTGTTAGACAGGTGATGACTGCCTGTTAGACAAGTAATAACAGCCTGTCAGACAGGTGATAACAGCCTGTTAGACAGGTTATAACTGAATGTTAGACAGGATATAACTACCTGTGTTAGACAGGTTATATCTGCCTGTTAGACAGGTTATAACTGCATGCTAGACAGGAGATAGCTGTCTATCAGACAGGTGATAACAGGCTGTCAGACAGGTGATAACAGCCTGTTAGACAGATGATAACTGCCTGTTAGACAGGTTATAACTGCATGCTAGACAGGTGATAACTGCCTGTTAGACAGGTTATAACTGAATGTTAGACAGGATATAACTACCTGTGTTAGACAGGTGATAACTGCCTGTTAGACAGGATATAACTACCTGTGTTAGACAGATGATAACTGCCTGTTAGACAGGTTATAACTGAATGTTAGACAGGATATAACTACCTGTGTTAGACAGGTGATAACTGCCTGTTAGACAGGATATAACTACCTGTGTTAGACAGATGATAACTACCTGTTAGACAGGTTATAACTGCATGCTAGACAGGTGATAACTGCCTGTTAGACAGGTTATAACTGAATGTTAGACAGGATATAACTACCTGTGTTAGACAGGTGATAACTGCCTGTTAGACAGGTGATAACTGCCTGTTAGACAGGTTATAACTGCCTGTTAGACAGATGATAACTGCCTGTTAGACAGGTTATAACTGAATGTTAGACAGGATATAACTACCTGTGTTAGACAGGTGATGACTGCCTGTTAGACAGGTTATAACTGCATGCTAGACAGGAGATAGCTGTCTATCAGACAGGTGATAACAGGCTGTCAGACAGGTGATAACAGCCTGTTAGACAGATGATAACTGCCTGTTAGACAGGTTATAACTGCATGCTAGACAGGTGATAACTGCCTGTTAGACAGGTTATAACTGAATGTTAGACAGGATATAACTACCTGTGTTAGACAGGTGATAACTGCCTGTTAGACAGGATATAACTACCTGTGTTAGACAGATGATAACTGCCTGTTAGACAGGTTATAACTGAATGTTAGACAGGATATAACTACCTGTGTTAGACAGGTGATAACTGCCTGTTAGACAGGATATAACTACCTGTGTTAGACAGATGATAACTGCCTGTTAGACAGGTGATAACTGCCTGTTAGACAGGTTATAACTGAATGTTAGACAGGATATAACTACCTGTGTTAGACAGGTGATGACTGCCTGTTAGACAGGTGATAACTGCCTGTTAGACAGGTTATAACTGCCTGTTAGACAGGTTATAACTGCATGCTAGACAGGAGATAGCTGTCTATCAGACAGGTGATAACAGGCTGTCAGACAGGTGATAACAGCCTGTTAGACAGATGATAACTGCCTGTTAGACAGGTTATAACCGAATGTTAGACAGGTTATAACTGCCTGTTAGACAGGTTATAACTGCATGCTAGACAGGAGATAGCTGTCTATCAGACAGGTGATAACAGGCTGTCAGACAGGTGATAACAGCCTGTTAGACAGATGATAACTGCCTGTTAGACAGGTTATAACTGAATGTTAGACAGGATATAACTACCTGTGTTAGACAGGTGATGACTGCCTGTTAGACAGGTTATAACTGCATGCTAGACAGGTTATAACTGCCTGTTAGACAGGTTATAACTGCCTGTTAGACAGGTTATAACTGCCTGTTAGACAGGTTATAACTGCATGCTAGACAGGAGATAGCTGTCTATTAGACAGGTGATAACAGGCTGTCAGACAGGTGATAACAGCCTGTTAGACAGATGATAACTGCCTGTTAGACAGGTTATAACTGAATGTTAGACAGGATATAACTACCTGTGTTAGACAGGTGATGACTGCCTGTTAGACAAGTAATAACAGCCTGTCAGACAGGTGATAACAGCCTGTTAGACAGGTTATAACTGCCTGTTAGACAGATCATAACTGCCTGTTAGACAGTTCATAACTGCCTGTTAGACAGGTTATAACTGAATGTTAGACAGGATATAACTACCTGTGTTAGATAGGTGATGACTGCCTGTTAGACAGGTGATAACTGCCTGTTAGACAGGTTATAACTGCCTGTTAGACAGGTTATAACTGCCTGTTAGACAGATCATAACTGCCTGTTAGACAGGTTATAACTGAATGTTAGACAGGATATAACTACATGTGTTAGACAGGTGATGACTGCCCGTTAGACAGGTTATAACTGCATGCTAGACAGGTTATAACTGCCTGTTAGACAGGTTATAACTGCCTGTTAGACAGGTTATAACTGCATGCTAGACAGGAGATAGCTGTCTATCAGACAGGTGATAACAGCCTGTCAGACAGGTGATAACAGCCTGTTAGACAGATGACAACTGCCTGTTAGACAGGTGATAACTGCCTGTTAGACAGATCATAACTGCCTGTTAGACAGGTTATAACTGCATGCTAGACAGGAGATAGCTGTCTATCAGACAGGTGATAACAGCCGGTTAGACAGATGATAGCTGCCTGTTAGACAGGTTATAACTGCCTGTTAGACAGGTTATAACTGAATGTTAGACAGGATATAACTACCTGTGTTAGACTGGTGATGACTGCCTGTTAGACAGGTTATAACTGCATGCTAGACAGGTTATAACTGCCTGTTAGACAGGTTATAACTGCATGCTAGACAGGTTATAACTGCCTGTTAGACAGGTTATAACTGCATGCTAGACAGGTTATAACTGCCTGTTAGACAGGTTATAACTGCATGCTAGACAGGTTATAACTGCCTGTTAGACAGGTTATAACTGCATGCTAGACAGGAGATAGCTGTCTATCAGACAGGTGATAACAGCCTGTTAGACAGGTGATAACAGCCTGTTAGACAGGTTATAACTGAATGTTAGACAGGATATAACTACCTGTGTTAGACAGGTGATGACTGCCTGTTAGACAGGTTATAACTGCATGCTAGACAGGAGATAGATGTCAATCAGACAGGTGATAACAGCCTTTTAGACAGATGATAACTGCCTGTTAGACAGGTTATAACTGAATGTTAGACAGGATATAACTACCTGTGTTAGACAGGTGATGACTGAATGTTAGACAGGTAATAACTGCATGTTAGGCAGGTGATAACTTGATTGTTAGTTTAGCTGACTGAATGAACATTTTGTTGGTGAGGGTGCAAGGTAGGTTTTAAAGGCAGTCTGTAAGACACAGTGACAAATCTCTCAGTCCAGACTGCTACTAGCCTCTTGAAGTGCTAAGGTTGCAGCAGCATAATCCTTACAGCATTGACTAAACTTTCGACTGCCTTGGCTACTCTCTCCAATTATGTATTCGGGTAGATCTAATTATTAAGCTTTACACAGGTAAATGAGTAGCTCATAGGGCATAAGTCGCAAATGTGGCTCTGTGATGATCCTCAGCTCCCAGCGGCCATCCAGCTCAGTTGAAACGAGGAGACAGCGAAGGGGTGGCGCAGAGGCAGCCAGGGTGGAGGGGCTGACAGCGGAGTTAATTGAGTTACAAAGGAAAGGGGTAGGGTTAGATGGCATTGGCAGGGTCAAGGGTGGCCTTTTGGTTAGAGGCTTTTAACACAGGCCTTGTCTGAGAAGTTTCTAGAGCCCCAATCGGACTAAAGAATGTTGGCATTTCAATCCTAATATTGCTTTGATTTTCGGAACTTCGAGTTTTTCCAAAGACGCGCTAATTTCGTCTGCCTAAATTAAGTAGGACGGAGGAAAAACTTTGAAATAAAATGTTAAGCTAGAGAACTCTTTATGAGTCAAGTTGACATTGGCAACGATAGATCATGACGATTCGGGTTGAAGGTAAGAAGGCCATCTTTGGAAGCCCGACTAAATCTGTCATGACCATTAAAGACGAAAGGGCCATTAAAAAATTAAATCTGATCATTTTTAATTGTCTGCCGCACACTTTAGGATAATTCGATAATCCTCAGAGACGTTCGGGCGTGGCATCAAAAGTGTGCTCCGGTCTCGACTGCGTCAAAAAGTACTCGAGCAACCTTATTAGATTATGGATAAGCTGAATAACAGACGGTCTGTTTAGCAAACTGATTATCAAGTATTCTAGATTATCATGCTGGATTATCTTACATCCCGGATTATCTAACATGCTGGATTATTCAACATGCTGGATTATCTTACATCCCGGATTATCTAACATGCTGGATTAACTAGCCTGCAGTATTTTAAAATTGCTTCATAATCTTACATGCTGGATTATCCAACATGCAGGATTATCTAACCGGCTGGATAATTGAAAATGCTGGATTATCAAAAAGACTGGATTATCGAAAAGGCTGGATTATCGAAAAGACTGGATTATCAAAAAGACTAGATGATCGAAAAGTGTGGATTATCGAAAAGATTGGATTATCAAAAAGGCTGGATTATTGAAAATGCTGGATTATCAAAAAGGCTGGATTATCGAAAATGCTGGATTATCGAAAATGCTGATTATCTAGCATTCTGGATTATCGAAAATGCTGATTATCTAGCATTCTGGATTATCGAAAATGCTGATTATCTAGCATTCTGGATAATCTAACCGATTGTATTATTTAACTTGCTGGATTATCTAACAGGCTGGATTATCGAACACTGCGGAGACTTAAAGCAAATTATCGACTCATAGAGTTCACCGATTTTTGGTAACGAAGCGAAAAAACGTTTTTTTTTCTTAGCCTATGCGGTTGGAAGTGAGATGGTCTATACAGAACAATCTAATGGTTTATCCGGGACCAAGTCTACGTGGAGGGAAAAACCTCAAACTTTCTGAAAAATAATTGTCTAACAATGTGCCGTTCTACCTAACTCGCTCATTCCTCTACTTCTCCAGGCACAAGCAACCCCTGACAATGAGGAAGACGACTTTGAATGATTTAAGAAAAATGCTGGCTTCACTGAAAACACGGACGAGAAAAATAATGGCATGCCCACCGCCAAGCCAAGCAAAGCCGCGAGATGTGGGACTGGCTGGCAGGTCCACGCAACACTTTTTGTCCCGTGTCTTTTCTATTTGCGCATGCTTTCGCTTAAAGAGCCTCCTACAAAAGTCTCTTAGTCCTCTTCTCTCTACCTGAGTCTGCCTGTGAATGCATCTGTCAATTAGCTTGACTCTATTGTACTGAAAAAATGCAAACTTTTTCCTATTGAAACTTTAAGGCCGTAGGGATTCTTTTTAAAATGTATATTGTTTGCTAGCCTTTAGTAATGATAATAATAATAATTGATCACACCTGCACCAATTAGGGGCCAGATGTGCAGCCGACAGCACAGCGCAGCCATTGCGGGCGCATATGAAGGCTGCGTACGACTGTTCAGTCCATGGACTGGGGGGACACCACACCCACCCTCAATTATCCCAAAGCCGCGGAGCGCGGAGAGAAGGCTTGGGGGCTTGTCGTGCAATTTACACCCTTGAGGGCAAATCTTCAAGGCACAGTGAGAGTGTACCCTGCCGGACGATGAGAAAGTCAGGGCAGATGTACACACCTGTGAGAGTATGCCAGTGTACAGTATCTGTGTGCGTGTGTGCTCAGGAGTCAGCGAAATTATAGGCAGAATTGCCTCCTCGCTGGCTGCGGGTCTAGTGTCACCAAATGATGTGCCACTGCCCACAGCCCTCCTGCAATTATTATTAGTACTATTATTAGTTAAAGTTGTATTTTGTACACCTGTTTAGTCCATGGCCTACAATCTGAAGTAACTTGGCTGCTGGTAGCATATTTTAGAATTCGTATTTTCTAGTTTTGAAGAAAAGCGTCGACAAAAAGCAACTGTCAGAAAGGTGTGAAAAGTTGAAGTGCCTCAGCTTGAGTTGAAACTGTCTGCTAATTGAATTAGAAAAAAACAAAAAAGCAAAACAGGTTTGCGTTATCAATGTGGTGTGAAAGCAGTGAAAGCCAACTCGCCATGGCTTTAATTGACAGTCGCTACAGCTTATTCACAAAGCTTTGTTGACTATTGAGTGCTGGCTCACCTTCAACCTTCAAAGGATAGCATTGAGCTTTATCTTGATCAGTGACCTCGGCGGACAAAAAATATGAAAGCCAACTCGACAGCGTCAGGCCGATGCCAAGCCAGGGCTTCGCAGTGTTCATTAGTTGCACAGGCGAACAGCCGAGAGTCGAAAAAGTCTACTCATACACTCAATGACCACTAATGAGACGCTGGGGAGCATATTTCTATTCTGAACTCTGTTCTGCACCTTGGTGCAACTTCAATGGACACCCACCTCATGTCACCCATTAAAACCGTGCTTAAAACTGCTGCCAACAATCCGTACTGGTTTGATGGTAACTGCCCAGCTCATAAACTGAGTGTTGCTATCCTGTTTTAGCTGCACAAAGCCGACCATTGATTGCTTGTGGATGTTCTATAAACGAAAGTTTAATGCAAATCAATTCAAGGCCTTCAGCCTTCCAACTGAAACTGACTCTTTTGGATCGGTTGCAACAAGAAATGGAACATTTCTTCATTAATTTTCAGTTTAATGGAAAGTGAAAGTGAAAGTGGAGTGGCTAACCTGTGGTGAGGATTGGAATTCTTGGGAGAAATAGTGGCGAGTTTTGACGGAGAGAAAAACATAAGTGGCCACTTCTGGGGAAAAAACTAAACAATGCTTTTTATGGATTATGGCCAAAAACATAAAAGGCGCGTTTTGCCCTGCTTTACGTGAAAAACTTAGATTTGAAAGTCTCCGATTCTGAAAAATGAGAACTAAGTAACTGGTAGAAAACCTATCTAACAGATTATGGACCACTGTCTAGCAGATGACGGACCACTGTCTAGCAGATAAGGGACAATTGTCTAGCATATGAGAGACCACTGTCTAACAGATTTGGTACCACTATCTAATAGATAAGGGAAAATTTGCTAACACATGAGGGACCAATGTCTAACAGATGAGGGACCAATGTCTAACAGATGAGGGACCAATGTCTAACAGATGAGGGACCAATGTCTAACAGATGAGGGACCAATGTCTAACAGATGAGGGACCACAGTTTAACAAATGAGGGACCAGGGTCTTAGATGGGGGACCACTGTCTAGCAGATAAGGGACCATAATCTAGCAGATGAGCGACCATGGTCTAACAGATGAGGGACTAATGCATAGTTTTTTTTATCAGGAGCTCAATACAAATGAGTAAAAAAAGCACATTAAAATGATTAAGAATCTCACCTTGAGCCAAAAATGAGTAGCGGTTCATCCAGGGTATCTCCAGGAACATCGCCCACCAGCGGTTAATGACGCCGCTAACAAAAAATCCCAACAGAAAGCTCAGTGGGATATTGTTCTTCACCGAGTTGGCAAAGTGAACCACCTGTTCAAAGGTCTTCTTGCCAGACTCGGACAGCACAAGGCGGTAGGAGAGTGACAGAGCATAGTAGAGTGACAGGTAGAAGATTAGATCCAGATAGACCAGCTTGTACAGGGAGCCCTTCCACATGAGCAGAAGACGAACGAAGACTCCCTTCTGACCGGATGAGATAATCTTGCTGTAGGTGACCGTCATTGTGATTTGAGTGTCGTTGGAGTGCAAGTGAAGCGACGCAGCTCAGATGCAAATCAACATTTACTCTGCTTGTCTTATAAAATACTTACCTCCTTATGTCCCGCTCTGCTTCGTGGCCGTCTCTCATTGGCTGCCTAGCTAACTAGAAGTGCAGCGTGTCAACCAATAAGAAATGCACCGTGCGACGCGAAGGGTTTCTGTGTGTAATGAAACTGGAGCTTCTTTGAATGGTGAGAACTGTTACTATTACGAGCAAAAATTCAAGAGAAAAATATAAATAATAAGTTAACTCACAGCCAGTGAACTGCAGTTTCTGCCCATTTCGCTGACTATTGAGCGTACGCGCACACGGATACTGTACGCAGATACACGTACAGACCACACACTGTGACATGGAGGTCAGCCCTCAATTTCGAAAATTGCAAGAGAAGTCCCAAATCTGTTTCTTTGCGGCTGCGCCCCAAATGAATGTGGCCTCGCTGCGGAATCGAACTCAGGGACCTTGGCGCTAGAGGCAAATGCCTTAAAACGCTCTGCCACTCCCATCTGTGAAAAATCTACCAAGAATAAATTTGCGTCAATGTGAACTGAGCCACCAGTCAATAGGATATTTAGTATTGTTTAGCCTAGTCACATCAGCCAGTCAACTTTGGTAATGAAGCCCTAAGGTGCCCGTTAGCCTCGTTGCTAAGAAACACGTTGGTCGGTTTTTCCATGGCTTTTCCGCTCTACATTATGGCACACCTGCGGAATATCCATGTGTGACTTTATTCCAGCCAATGGGAGCCTCGAAACTCAGCCAATAGCAATCTATAGCTGTCTGGCGGGAGTCCAAAAAGGCATAAGACACAACCAGCAAGCCCAAAAACTCACAGAAAGGAACTCTATGGAGAATGCCTACCCATGGGCATTTCTAAAGTTAGGAGTCTGATAACTATTGGATAAGAGATTATCTCCACAGGGTCGTTAGGAGGCACCAAAATCTCCCGAGCAGCGTTCGCTTCGTTAATTAAGGAATGATTTCTGCAATACTAGTCGAAGTCAGATTTTTCACGTGGTAATTTTTTCAAATTTGGGTCAAACGTTTGAGAAAAAAGACTAATTTGACCAAAATGGCAGCAACCTTACCGTTTTTTCGTTCTTTGCTGCCACGAACGGGCCTAAGATTTCAGCCTCTCGGATCGGCTTTGGAAGGGGCTCTGCTGCAGTTATTATGCTTTATTTTGGCCCCAAGCCAATTTTCGATTCGGATTTTAACATTAGAAGTTTAGTATTTTTTAATTATATTTTATCTTTACTGCATTTAAATTATTTACAATGGAATAAAATATCAAAAGGTAATCTCGTACAAAGAAATGATTATAAAAAATTGAAGATCTACGAGTACTTGCATAAAAAAATTGCATAGTCCAATTTTAAAGTATAACTTTTTGGTTATATTTAAGAAAACTTTGCAATTTACTATCAGTAGGCTATTTGGTGCGTTGTATAGCGATGTATTGCAGAACTGTAGAAATGACAGCGTCTAGATATATCCGAGAAAAAATTAAGGCCTGAAATTTCACAAAATATCAGCTATCTATCCAGGATACAACAAAGACCAATAGACACGATTTAACACCATTATGGCACACCTGCGGAATATCCATGTGTGACTGCATTCCAGCCAATGGGAGAGCTCATTCGAGGTTAGGTTAGGTTACTCATTTAGGTTATTCGAGGTTTCGAGCTCATTCGAGCTCATTTGCAGCTAACACGATTTAACACGTAACACGATTCTCAACCACAAACAAATCTAGAATATGCAAACACGACTTATTACTCGTAAGTTTTGTTTGATAATAAAAGACATTGTATGCTGATCATGTATTAGGCAAACATTTCGGCAGTCAGGCGACTTTTGACAGATTTTTAAGGATATTTCGGCTATCGATTACGTATTTGTGGTGTTAGTTTGATTCGAAATTGAGGATAAGGACAATTTTGTTGCACCGCTACATTTTGGATTTATTTTTGAATATGTGATAAATGAAGAATTACAAAAATGTATCAGTAATGTGTTAAAAACATGAGTAAAAATTGCGCTATGCTTGCTTTGACGTGGACGACACGTGGATGTGCTATATGGAGTTTTATGTTCCGAAACTGGAAACGTCAGATGATTGTGATTGAAGGCAAAAATTCTCAAATTGTAGGATAATTTAGATTTCCTCCTTGATAAGAGGTTTGCTCGAGTTAAAAGATCAGGAGTTCAATAAAATCCCTATCTTTGCACCTTAATGATTTTATTTTGACTTCGACCGCAAAGTAGGATAAGGTCAAATCTTTGACTTCTTTCTTGTCCTCATAGTAGTAAGTATTGGGTCGAACCTTTGACGTCTGCCTAGGGGGTGAGTGTATCAGCGGCTAATGTCGCTGCCTCACTTTCCAATGGTCGCTGGTTCGTTCCTCCCTCCAAATCACGATTATTTCGGGGCTTAGTTAGAGGTTTGCGAAGTAGTGACTTGCGGAGATGCACATTTTTCTGTGCAACCAAAGCTAATTTAAAATAGCCTTCTGCGTGCCTGCTTGTTTGTATTTGTGCGTTGGTCCGGGTGCGAGCCGTTGTATGTGGGTGCGGCGGGTGTGCATTAATGTGCACTCTCGTGCCTACCCTTCAGGCATCTAAGTCCGCCCCTGGTTTGATCTGCTCTGTGCGTGTGCGGGCCTGGCGTGAGATGCACTCCGGCTGCCGCCCCATTCCCCGCTTGGCTTGCTGCTGTGTGTGAGGTGGCTGTGTCCAAGGCTCTAGATCAGGGGTCGGCAAACTTATTAGCGTGCGGGCCACGGACAGAACCTAAAAGACGATAGCGGGCCGCATTAACTGTAGGAATATGAGAAATGGGAGAAATCAGACAAATGATAAATGAGACAAGGGAGGGATAAGACAGAAAAAATAAGACAGGGGAGAGATGAGACAGGGGAGAGATGAGACAGGCGAGAGATAATACAGGGGAGAGATGAGACAGGGGAGAGATGAGACAGGGGAGAGATGAGTCAGGGGAGAGATGAGACAGGGGAGAGGTGAGTCAGGGGAGAGATGAGTCAGGGGAGAGATGAGACAGGGGAGAGATGAGACAAGGGAGAGATGGCACAGGGGAGAGATGAGACAGGGGAGAGATGAGTCAGGGGAGAGATGAGACAGGGGAGAGATAAGACGGGAGAGATGAGACAGGGGAGAGATGAGTCAGGGGAGAGATGAGACAGGGGAGAGATGAGTCAGGGGAGAGATGAGACAGGGGAGAGATGAGTCAGGGGAGAGATGAGACAGGGGAGAGGTGAGTCAGGGGAGAGATGAGTCAGGGGAGAGATGAGACAGGGGAGAGATGAGACAAGGGAGAGATGGCACAGGGGAGAGATGAGACAGGGGAGAGATGAGTCAGGGGAGAGATGAGACAGGGGAGAGATAAGACGGGAGAGATGAGACAGGGGAGAGATGAGTCAGGGGAGAGATGAGACAGGGGAGAGATGAGTCAGGGGAGAGATGAGACAGGGGAGAGATGAGTCAGGGGAGAGATGAGACAGGGGAGAGATGAGTCAGGGGAGAGATGAGACAGGGGAGAGATGAGTCAGGGGAGAGATGAGACAGGGGAGAGATGAGATAGGATACTATAGGTGTTGGAAGGGGCAAGGGGCCGGATTTGGGAGCTTCGAGGGCCGCATCTGGCCCGCGGGCCGGAGTTTGCCGACCCCTGCTCTAGATGGCACGATGAGCGGGCGATTCACGCCTAGTTCGCCGGCCTGGGGGCATGCCGTTCGTGTTTTTGCGTCAAGTGCACCAGGCCCTCTGCAAATAAGTAAAGTTGACGTCTGCCTCAGTCTGTCTGTCATTCCTCATTCTCTGTCACTTTTCGATACGTCCGTGTACATAAATGTTTTAGACATTTATGATGCGCTTGAGCTAGGGTTGTGGTTGCAATCACACTCTTGGGATGATTGATCTTAAACTTACATTTTAGTTACATTTAACTTTAACTTACGTAAACTTACATCCGTCTGAAGAGTGGCTGGCAGGATGCCATTCTGCCAACCTTTTCCAGGCAGATCCCAGCGCACTTTGCATCAGGCGGAGCCGAATCGAATCCCCGGGGCGTTGTCTCGGCAGATGTATACTGTCGGCACGAGGACTGCCACGTTCCGTTTAAGCTGCAATCGAGCGTGGACTGGATTGTGTGGAGTCTGAGAGCAATGGCACCGTTGCACCCACATCCATGTACTGAGTCCAGGCCGCTGCGCGGTGATCGACGGCAAGATCAGGCAGTCGAGTGCGTACCGGGTGACAGCGCAGCTGGCCGCCGAGCCGCCGATGGACGCGTAAGTTTTAACTAGTTGCGCTTAACTGCTGCGCAGCAGAGGCTGCAGGAACAAGTGGCCACATCACCTGTGCTGGAGTTATCCAGCTTTATTCCACCATATGTGCGAGGAATTTTTCTGTCCCGGCCGGGCCAGTCCGAACCCAACTATGTGACACTGTGGCACGGCCAGGGCATTGAACTGCTGAGGACCCTGCACCGATGGCGAATGCCTATCCGTCTAGGAGTGGATAACACTGGCGCTCTAATCTACCGCATCAGGGGTGCTGAGGCAAAGCAACTTTACTACCATGCGCTGGTTCTCATTCATCCGGTAAGCTTTGCGCAGAAAGATGAGACATGGATGCCGAAATTATACTTATTTGCCAGACTCAAAAAATTATTGTTTTGAATAAATGTATATTACAACTCACAGCAACCTGGTGAGCAATGTGTTGCCGTGCTAGAGTTACTTTCCTCCTCCCAGACGGCCATGACGCTTCGCTGCGTTCTTGATGGATTTCTGGCTCACAGAGGTGCAGAAGAGGGTCTCTGGATCAGCGTTTAGCAGATTGTGATGGATTTCTATTTTCCTACTCTCCGAGCGGCAACTCATACTTTTCACACGCTGGATCTGTTGGGATACCTTCAGCTTTGCTGGCGCATCCTGCACCATGAATACCCGGTATAGCGCTTCAAGTTTAATGTCTCACTCTTTTACTTTTGTTCTTCAGTTAAAGCTATACCCGCCTGGTGTTTTAAAATAAAATACACAAAGAAATCCATTTGTACCCAGTATTTACCCGGCCTTCATCCGGTTTAATCCGTAATTTTCGACTTTTCCAGGCGAAAATGAATTTTTACCCGGCAGTTCTTAGCGGACTAACAAACGGAGGAAACTCTGGAGCAAAACCGGATAAAAGTCGGATGAATCATAGCTTTCTACCCGGAGTTGCTCCGGTTTTTATCCGGCTGTGAATCCGGCTTACAGTGATAAAATCCCGGATAGTGAAACGGACACTAAGATAAGGGAGTTCACTTGAAGTGAAGTTCATGTGTTTTAAAATAATACGAGTATATACCCGGGGAAAAATAAATCCATTCTATGCCATTTTTGTCCCCTTTCATGTAAATTTTTTAGCGCACAAGGCTCAAAAGCGGACCGGGAGAAGCAAAACGCGGACTGCGGCTCAAATACCACGGAGAAGACTACCGAGTGGACATGTGCCTGTCGTTTACTTGTGTACACGAATCTATTAACCACATGCCACCGGGCATCAATGTTGACAGGAAGTTTTGTGCACGGATTCTTACTAAAGTGTTCCTTTCTTTCATAAATAGGACAACTTTAGATTACATCATACAATTGAAGCAGTCGACAGGGGCTATCTATCTGCGGCACTGCAGGCAGTTCGAGATCGGCACCTACTCAACGCTGCTGGTGCGGCGACTGGCCCGGATCCACGAGTGCGTCGAGGAGAATCTGGTGGCCGCCGGGCAGCAGCAGAAGGCGGCTCACGACAAGAAAGCGGCGGACCTGCCGCAGTTCCCGCAAGGCGCCGAGGTGCTGCTCAGCATCGAGATGCGGCGCTTGAAGCTCGCGCCCTACTGGGAGCCTGGCTGGACGGTGCTTGAGCAGCGCGGCCACTCGGTGCATCGCAGCATCCGCCGCGCCTTCGGCAACCGACCGGTCCGCATCAATTTATAATTGATGCTGCTCTGCACCTTCGGCGGGAGTTGCGGGTCGCGGCCGGTCATCGCCGTCAGCGGTGCCACCTTGGTTGAGCTGTGGACCCTGGAGTTGTAGGACAGGACCACTAGCGGCAGCTGCTCCTCCCAGCTGGACTCGGTCTCGGCGAACAGCCTCAGCAGCTGCAGCAGCGACTTGTTGCCGCGCTCCACTAGTCCGTTTCCCTGCGGATGATACGGCGTGGTGCGCGTTTTCCTGATGCCCAGAGCTTGCAGCGTCTCCTGGAACAGCTCGCTCTCGAAGTTCGCGCCTTGGTCCGAGTGGATGACGGACGGGACTCCAAACAGGGAGAAGACCTTCACTGAAGCATCCACGATGGTTTTGGCAGTCTGATCTGGCATCGGCACGGCGGTCAGGAACTTGGAAAACTGGTCCTGCATCACCAGCAGGTAGCTGTTGCCTCGATCTGATGTCGGCACCTTCAGCACGTCGACCGCCACCGTCTGCCAGGGCTTGCCTATCGGCATCTCACCGAGTGGGGCTGCGGGCCGGTGCTGCGCCTTTTTCAGCTGGCAGGTCTGGCACTCCTGACAGAAACTCACCGCGTCGCTCTGCAGCCCAGGCCAGTACGCGGTCTGCTTCAGAGTGTCGGCCATTTTCTCCGGTCCGAAATGGCCGCCGATGCCCTCGTGGAAGTCAGTCAGGAACTGGCGCTGCAGCAACTCCGGGATCACAGGGACCTCTCTCGGCCCCGCAGCATCATTGAAAACCCGGCAGAGAAGACCGTCTTGAATTCGTAACTTCCGTTAGATACGGCTGAGGTGTCGCAGTCTGCTGTCGGACCATCTTGGCCGAGTCCCGCTGTCGTTCTGCAGAGCATCGATGACCAGCTGGAGCTTCGGATCAGCCCTCTGCACCTGTCGCAACTCCCGGTTGGACACCTGCGGCTGCAGCTCCGTTGCCGACGACGCTCCGATCGTTTCGCAGTGGCCCTCGTGCATCCTCGACAGGCCGTCAGCCTCCACGTTGTCGACGCCCTTGGTGTACTTGATGGTAAAGGCGAATTCCTGCAGCAGCAACCGCCAGCGCCCGAGCCGGCCGTGGCTGTCGAACCGCTGGGAATTCAGAAGCGAGAGCGGGCAGTGGTCGGTGAAGACCGTGAAATGCCGACCGAGCAGGTAGTGGCGGTAAGTCTTCAGCGCGTGCAGGATCGCCAGGCACTCCTTCTCGACGGTTGATTAGCCCTTCTTCGGAGCCGTGAGTGCTCTGCTGCAGTACTCTATCACCTGGTTGCCTTGCTTGAGCACGATTCCGACTCCGGTGTTGCTGGCATCCGTATAGAGCTGGAACTCCTTGGAAAAATCCGGGTGGCCGATGATCGGCTGCTGCTGAATGGCCTCATTGAGCCGTCGAAATGCCGTGCTGCACTCGTCAGTCTACTCGAACTTCTCCGTCTTGCTGGTTAGTCTGTGCAGCGGTCCGGCGATATCAGAAAAGCTCGGCACGTACTTCCTGTACTGGTTGCAAAGGCCTAGGAACTGCCGCACCTGCGTTGGGGACTGCGGCTCCGGCCACAGTCCCTAGGCTCCACTCGTGGTACCTGAGCTAGCGGCGCCCGCTCCTTGTGGGCTCGCACGTTGGTCAGCTTGGCTGTGCCGATGCTTGTACTGGATCAACCAGTGCTGGCGACGGTTGCGGTCTTGTCTGGCTGGCCTCTGCGAGTTTGGCGCCTATAGTCTGGTGTCTGTGGGTAGACTATCCGACCCGTCTTGAAACACGGACCAAGGAGTCTAACATGTGCGCGAGTCATGGGGATTCTAGGAAACCCAAAGGCGCAGTGAAAGTAAAGGCTTGCTTCTCGCAGGCTGAGGTGGGATCTCGTGCACCACGATTGGCGAGCGCACCACCGGCCCGTCCTATCAGTCTCTGTCTGTGGGGCGGCGCAAGAGCGTACACGTTGGGACCAGAAAGATGGTGATGATGTGGAGTGTGCTGCGGGAATCGAGTGGGAGTGTGAGCCAGCATAATTTTTCCAATTTTTAGTAGTCAAATAATCGCGACCCACATAGCAGCTGGCCGCAGAACACAATCATTAATCTTAGGGCCAGGTTTGGGGCGGAGGTGAATTAAGTAGCCGCCGATTCCCCTTGCCTCGGATCTGTCTAGTCTCCTGTAGAAGTGACTGATCGCGGGCATAGCAATACTGTATGGACTAGTTTAGGTCATAATTCCCCTCCAAACCGCGATCAGATTGTAGGGATCACTCATGCGTCTAGAGTGAGCATTAATTCTTCATGTCCCCTTTTCTTTACTGTAACCCGAGCCGAAGCTCGATTATGACCTTTCCCCCTTTAGATACATGTAACGACACTATAGGCAGGTCGGCGCCTGCGCTTCCCATATCCCGGCGGGATCACAATCATTGGCCGACTGCCGGCAGACGCCCCTAGTGGGGCATCTGGCGATTCTCGCCGCCGCTTCAGTGGGCAATTGGGGTGGCATAATGCCGACCCGATTCCTCGCTGACAGGCTGGCGAGCATGTGGGTTGCTTTGATGAATGCGGGGTTGACGGAGCTGCAGGACTATTTAAGAAAGCGCGCGGCGCTGCCCCTAGAACAACCTTTTTCCTTTTTCCGGACACCTTTCCCGAAACATTTTCCCTCGGACCGCCCTGCGGACCTTCTTCCCCTGTCCGGTCCCGGAACTCGGTCCGTGGACTCTCCCCCTTCTAGACTAGCACTTAGCCCCTGAGCCTAAGGCTCCAGAGCATAACTACAGGTACATACCTGTTAGATCCCGTAAGCATAAGCCACCTCCTTGGGTGAGCTCCAATTGAGCATCGAGCTCCTTGCAGCCTGGCCCCTTGCCAGCTGTGTTTAGCAACTCCCTGTCTCGTTCCCCCTTTTATTTGCCCATCCCTGCGAGAGCGACGGCCTGCAGCAAAGTCAGCCAGCATCAGATAAGTAACCCGCGTAGCGGACACTAATTGTTATCCCTAAGGGATTTATTATTTAGCTAGTGGGGCAATCTGGGCAAGGGCGGTGTTTTAGCCTAATAAACTATTCATTACCAATATGCCAAACCTTAATAATTAGGCCAATTTAATAACAACCAAACCTTTTTATCATGCTATTCTTTTCTCTTTATTTTATCGTTAGACAGCCCTCAATCATGAGTGGCTAACTCATTAGGGGGTGGGCTCTGGTGATGCCGAGCTGAAAGCTGCGGCAGGAAGACAACTGTGAGCGCGCATGAGAGTAATAAGGAGCTAGGGATTTGCGAGTAATATGCGGAGCGTAGCATGTGTTTCTCTGCTAGGGGTGGGGAAATTCCTTGGCGGGTTTTTCCTCTCTCTCTGGTGGATCAAGGAGTGCGTGTCAACCTCCCTTGTCAATTAAGTTTCCCTTCTGCTCCCCGCCTCTCGCTGCCGCCGCCATGGGAGCGAGGGGTGTGATCTAATAACCATCGCTTGCATAATCACTCAGCCAGTGCTCTGCTTAACCTCTCCTGCCTCTGATTTCCTCATCTCACACAGATTCGGATTTGCTAGTTATTTACTGTGCAGGCTGCAATCTAATGTAAGGAATGTGCCTGATGTTTCATGAGTAGGATTCCGGCTATGGGTTTCTCATTCGAGTTCGGAGTACCACCTTTCTAGACCACTGTAGCGCTGTTTCAGGAATCCCCTGTTGAGGCGTGTCTCGATTCATTCTGGGGTCTTCGCCCTAGTCTAAAACGGAAGTTACAGAATGCCCTATTTTTCGGCTTGTCTGAGATCTGTGTGACAAACTAGGAGCTGTGAACTCCGGGGACCCAAGTTCCCAAATGTCTGCGGTGGCAACGTAGGCGCATTGGGTGGTGGCGCTACCCTAGATCATTTTCCGCTTTGCCAATAGCCTTTCCGCATTTCTAAGACAAGAGCCTGGGCCGAATCGACCACTGCTACCACTGTTAGGAGTCAGTTATGTACATGCTACTGATGACAGTAGGCTATCTAGCCCTGTCCTACCTGCTTGCGGGTAGTCCGATATCTCTTTAGACTTTAGCCGGTTTCGAGCACTGCTTGGGGTAGGCACGGCAGTCATGCCTGTGGCCTATGGGTTGAGTGGGACTGGCCAGCCTGAGGCCGAGAGGACCACTCCCTGCATCCACTGTCTCTCCCTTCATCCCTCTCCCCGCGATAAATCGCGAGGCTTTGCGGTATGACTTCTAACTCTATCGCCATTCCCACACTCCCCTTCTCTCTTGAGGACAGGTCATCGGATTGCAAAACCCGCACCCACTTCAGTGAACTATGCTTGCGCAGCTCGAAGTCAGTGGAAACACTGATGGAGGAGCGCAGCGTTTCTGACGTGCAAATCGATCGTCAAGCGTGAGTATAGGGGCGAAAGACTAATTGAACTATCTAGTAGCTGGTTCCCTCCGAAGTTTCCCTCAGGATAGCTGGCACTCGGGAAACAGTTTTATCCGGTAAAGCGAATGATTAGAGGCATTGGGGTCGAAACGACCTCGACCTATTCTCAAACTTTAAATGGGTAAGATGCTCGTCTCGCTTAATTGGAGGCGGTCTTCACCTCTCTCTAAAGTGAATGTGTGTGCCCAGTGGGCTATTTTTGGTAAGCAGAACTTGCGCTGTGGGATGAACCAAACGCGCGGTTAAGGCGCCCAATGCAGACGCTCATGAGACACCACAAAAATTGTGTCATCGGCTCACTCGTCCTTGACGAGTGGTATCTATGTTCTCAGAAGTGGGTTCGAAAGGATTCCAGAGGCTTGGGTGAAGCGAAATGATGGCGATATGAGTGCGGGGGCCCTCGTATCGAAAAATGGCGCCATCGACTGTCTTTTTAGTCGAAGGTCGAACATCATCTCACGGAATCTGAGCCGATGTGATCCTTTCGGTGAACACGGACCGGGTAGCGTGAGGGGATGGAGCAAAGTTTTTCGATCCGGTGGCCCCCGCACCAGGTTGAAAGACGATTCCATCTCCTTCACCGGGGGCCCTTCCACGGCCCCGGGCTCGGGCTTCGGCCTTGGGTCCGGGGACCGTCGGGGTCCCTAGCAAGGTTGTGGTGATGAAATCTGACTTGAGCTAGGCGATTAGTGCGCTTTAGTCGTGCTTTTGCTATACACTTAACACACTTTTCGATTGGGGATTGCCGCCAGGTTCCGCCTGGTGGGTATTCGCTCGGCTCTGCCGGGTGGGTATGCTGATGATAACAGAGGAAAGATCACTCGATCTAGATCAATCTCTGTCATTGCTGGGATGCCTCCAAGTGGCGAGAATCGGGCAACGACAGTGAAGTCTCGTTGGTTCTATATATATAATATTAACTTTTTAGATATAACTCCAGTTAAATATATGAAAAAGTTGCTACTTACGACTTGAATATCTACTTTGTTATTTGCTTATTCATTTAAGTATTTATTATATTCATATTATATCATTTTATTTTTATTTTTCTTTATTTTGTTTTCTTTAAAAAGTTACTACTTACATATATAATCTTTTCGCTTTCCATTTATCTTTTCTTTTTTTTTCCAACGAGCGAAACTGGCGGCTAAATCCTAGCACCATTAGCAACCTGAGGGTCAGCAACCCAAAGGAGTGCTTCACAGTCTACTGCTACTACAAAAAAATTGAATACACAAGGGGCATCGGCCACTGCCGAGCCCCCATCTGACTGTTACTCTGACACAAAGGCACGAGGCAGGGACCTCATTTGCGACATTTGTGGCAGAGGTCCTTTCAAATCAAAAGCAGGTATGAGAGTACACCAAAGGGGACAGCATGCAGACAAATTCCATCAAGAAGAATGCAAGGACACAAAAAACTCTAAAAACTCCGAAAAGGTGGTCTGAGGAAGAGCTTTATGAAGTTGCTAGATTCGAAGCGAGTCTCCCGCCAAATTTAATAGCAATAAATGACACCATTATCAAGTCACATATCATCCCGGACAGGACACTAGACAGTATGAAGGGGGGCACGGAGGACCAAAACTTATAAACTCCTCCTAAATTATAAGTGAGTGATTCGTATAATAATTCGTATATAAAAATATTATAATTCGTAGTGAGAACAGTGAGCAGAAAGAGGCCTCATTTCTGCTAAAGTTAGCTAAAAAGAGGCAGTACATGCACAGAGGGACAGGAAAGAGAGCGGGAAATAAAAACCCAACACCAAATATTGCATACAAGATTCAAGAGATCGAAGAAGCGGAGGAAGCAGTAGCATTACTTGAGGAGAACAGGACGGACTCCCCGTCCACTGATGATGAACTAAATGATGAACGCCCAGGAGGATGTAATAAGCCACCTCCTGGAGCAAGTGCAAACATGAATAGCAAAGATCACGGTCTAGAAAAGCAGAGAGATGATGATGAGGAGAGCACAAAACCTAAACCGAAAAGCCTAAGTTTAACAAAGTTCAATGCAAAGTTTAACAATAATGTAAATTATTTAGTAATGTAATAACTTAAGACTGAAGGCTGGCCAAGAATTTATTCACTAGAACGTGGCGAGCCAGTTGGAAGTTGCGGCTCCTTATATTATCGCTCTGTTCTATTTGACCCTAGGGCTTAGGGCACGGCTGGGCCCCGCGGGCCAGCCACCTCAACCAACACGCAAGCCACGCGTGACAACTCAGCTTGCACTAAGAACCGACAGACATGGTGATGGTAGCAAAGCCATGATACGAAGTGGTGCAGAGTGAACGCATTGAATAACATTGAATAACATTGAATAACATTCAAGAGTCCATTGAATAACATCACATCTCCCCTCTGAGTCAGTTTTTTCCCATCACAGCTGCAGTCTCTCAGGTGGGCCGCGAGCTCTCAGAGGGTACCGCCGGGGAGTCGTGGCATCCCGACGCGCGTTGCTCTTTGGTCCGTCGGCGGGTTCAGGTGCCGCCTCGCCGATTGTGGCGCCGCTGGCGACAGTATCAGGAGTGGTGCGTGCACCGCCAGCTCCCAGGGTCGCGTCACCGCCGCCATCAGTCAGCGGCTGGCCGGCATCAGCGATGTCGAGGTCGAAGCCGTCAGCGCGGGCCGCCACCAGCTGATCCGCATGCCGCATGTGCTGACCGCGCTGCGAGTCGACGATGCAGTTGCGGCTGCCAGCGCCCTTGATGACGCCCTCCGCCCAGCGCGGCGTGTCGCCGGCCCTCGCACCGGCGCTGAAGTCGCGGAAGAGCACACGATCACCGGTTTGGAACTCACGCGCCGCCTTCCTGCTCGGTAGCAGCTGCTCCTGTCGCCGTCGCACGCTGCTCCTGCTCCTGACGGTGCCAGTAGATCCAGGCGGCATCGGAGCCGCAGGCCGATGAGTAGTTGGCTAGGAGCGACGCCGCTGACACTGTGCGGCGTGTTGCGGTAGCCGAGCAGCAGTCGCTGGAGTTCGGCATCAGAATGACCACTCTTGAGCAGATGCCGCTTTAGAACTTGGACGAAGCGCTCGGCTTGGCCATTCGTGGCAGGATGGAACGGTGCCGAGAACACATGACGAATGCCATTGGCTCGGATGAAGTCGGCGAACTCGGCGGAGGCGAACTGCGGCCCGTTGTCGGACACCAGCGTGCGCGGGATGCCCGCAGACTCGCGATTGTGGCTGCCGCTGTGGTGCCGCGCATCCGCACGACCTGCGGTCACTTGCTGTGGGCGCCCACCACCACCGGGCACACACGACCGTCGACAGGCCCGGCGAAGTCGACATGCAGGCGCTCCCACGGCTCCGACGGGAACGGCCACGGCTGCACGGGTGCCTTTGGCGGGTCGGGCTGGTTGAGCTGACAGGTCCTGCAGGTCTTTGTTGCAGCCTCCAAATCGCCGTCGATTCCTGGCCACCAGACGTAGCTGCGAGCTAGGGCGCGCATTCTGCTGGTGCCTGGATGCTCCTGGTGGAGCTCTTGGATCACGTGATCGCGCAGCGCCGCTGGTACTACGACTCTGGCGCCCCACAACACGTAGCCTTGGTCAACCGACAGCTCCGTCTGCCGCCGGGCGTAGTCGCTCAGCTCGGCGCCGATGGGCGCCCCAGTTTGCAGGCAGCGTAGCACGCGGCCCAGCGATGCGTCTGTCGGCGTGTGTCGCGCCACCGTCTGCGCCGTGACGGCCGATCCGGCCCCCTCGTCAAGTAGCAGCGAGTTGACGGCCGCCTCCTCCTCGAACAGCTGCGGCAGCGGCAGTCGCGAGAGCGAGTCGCAGTTAGCGTGCTTCTCCGTCAGCCGGAACTCGAGCGCATAGTCGTAGCTCGCCAGGCGGATGGCCCAGCGCTGCATGCGGGCGGCCGCATGCGCCGGGATGCCCTTGCGCTCGCCTAGCAGCCCCAGCAGCGGCAGATGGTCAGTGACGATAGTGAAGCGGCGGCCGTAGAGGAACTGGTGGAAGCGGTCCAGGCCGAACAGGATGGCCAGCGCCTTCTTGTCCAGTTGCGAGTAGCCGCGCTGTACCAGGCTCCGGCTAGCGAAGGCGACTGCGCAGTCCTTGTCGCCAATGCGGTGTCAGCACTACGCCAAGGCCGTAGGGAGAGGCGTCGCACTCCAGTCGCAGCGGCAGGTCCGGGCTGTAGTGCACGAGCACCGGGGACCGAAGCAGCAGCCGCTTTGCCTCGGCGAACGCTTGCTGCTGCGGCCGCTCCCAGGACCAGCGCGTGTTCTTGACCAGGAGCTGATGCAGTGGCGCCAGCACGGTGGACAGATTTGGCAGGAACTTGCCGTACTGCGCCAGCATTCCAAGAAACGAGCGCAGCTGGCTGACGTCCATATGCCAGCTATATGGAGATGCAGATGCTAGTGAGGGAGCATAGATGGGATGAGCTTGGTAATCTTGTGGGGGGTCTTCTACCCACTGCCGAGAAGGTATCGAAGCCAGTCAGGAAGAGAAGGAAGCTAATTAGGGCGGCCAAGAAGAAGGAGAGACGCAGGATGTTGTTTGCTGAGATGCAGAGAGTTTATGAGAAAGGGAGGAAGAGAGCGGCAAAGGCTGTTTTTACGGGCGAGTGGAAATCTTTGGACGATAACAGTAAGGAGGAAATAAGTATAGAGCAGCTGGCAGGTTATTGGGGTGAGCTATTAGGGAGGGAGTCGTGCAAGGACGATAGAATTAGGAATAGAAGAGATAGGGTGTTGGAAATTATGAATCCAGGAAGTGCAGGTAGCTTTAAAAGGGCTGGGGGGTCCGCGCCGGGTCCTGATGGGGTCAAGGTCGACACTCTAAAAAGTATGGATCCTCATCTCTTGGTGCTACTCTTCAACGGAGTCTTGGTGTGCGGCAAAACTCTCAATCCATTCAAAAACACACGCACTATTCTTATTCCAAAAAGGATTCTCCGACAGGTCCTGGCGACTTTCGCCCTATTTCTTTGTCTAATTTATGTTGTAGGGTATACCATAAAATTATCGCAGCTAGGCTTTCTAGACATATCAGTGTTCTTGCTACTCAAAGAGGCTTTAAGTTAGGGCTGGATGGGGTCTCGGCCAACCATTATGTCATCGAGGGCCTCATTGCAGATGCCAAACTAGGGAACAGTAACCCATTTTTTAGCCTTTATTGATCTTAAAAAGGCCTTCGACTCTGTCTACCACGATACGCTTGTGGCTGCGGCGGACAGAGTCGGAGTGCCCGAACTTTGTAAAAATATCAAAAACTTTTATCATGACAATTTTACTTTCTTATTTGGCGAGAGGATCCGAATTGAAAGGGGAGTAAAGCAGGGAGACCCGCTTTCTCCTATTCTTTTCCTCTTTGTTATTGACGAATTGCTTGCAGCGCTGGATAGCAACATCGGATATACGATTGAAGGGCACAAAATAAATAGTGCCGGATTCGCCGACGACATTGCGATAGCCGCATCCTCAGCACCAGGCTTGAGGGCACTGCTGAGCCAGTTTGAAGCAGCGCTTAAGGGCTCCGGCCTGGAGGCAAATTCATTAAAATGCGCCAGTCTCTCTATAATATACGACGGGAAGAAGAAGAGATGGCTCAACGATACAAACGAAAAATTCCAAATACACAGTAAAGAAAAGCCGAGCATTGGCCTAGATGAAACCTATGCCTACCTCAGGTTGGGCATCAACGCCGAAGGTGCGGTCACTAACGGCCTAGACATGCTGAAAAACTTACTTAGTAATTTGCGAGAGGCGCCGCTCCGCCCTCAACAAAGACTATACTTCTTGCGAAACAATGTATTACCCAAAGTAACATACCAGTTTGTACACGGAAGAGTGCATTTGAAAGCTCTAAAGGAAGCCGATATTTTAATACGTAACTTCACTAAACATATACTTAAGCTCCTTCATGACACGTGCGATGGTTTTATTCATGCGAAGGCAGTGGACGGCGGATTAGCTTCACAACTAACGTACCGTATCAAAAAAGGCCAGACTAGATTATCTTCTTAACTGTATAGATCCATGCATTAGGGACCTAGCTAATAGAGCGAGGATCAAGAACAAATACACGATGGGGCCGCAAGTTCAAGTCTTTAATAATACCAAGCTGATTAACAGCTTTTGGGCCGATAAGCTGCACTCCACCTTTGATGGGGCAGGCTCCACCTCCGTGGAGTCCAACAACGTCAAACAAGTGCATTCATGGGTTACGGATGGCACAAATATTCTCTCGTCCGAAATGTTTAGTAAATTTATCAAAATCAGGGGCAACTTAAGGCCCACGAGAGCAAGGGCGGCCAGGGGAAGGCATAAAGTACCTAACTGTGATGCAGGTTGCCGCAAGCCGGAAGGTCTGGGTCATAATGCTCCAACAGTGTGACCGGACCTTTGACAGGCGCAATACAAGGCATAACAAAATCCTAGACCGCATCAGCAAACTGTTAACCGAGGAGGTAGAGCGGCTCAATAGCTGGCCCTCGCCCGAGGTTTGAACGAGCTAGTTTCTGGCTTTTTGGGGTGCGGTGCGGGGGTGGGTCACTAGAGGGAGGGTCCTGTCGGTCCGTTTCTGGCGTGCGTGGTGTGCGTGTGTGTTGATCTCTGCCCCAGTGTTCGTTCGCGAGGCTCTCCGAGCCACTTTTGACGGGGGGACTCGCTCCTTCCTGACGTCGCGCCCGAGTGCTGAGTAGGAGACGGGTTGGCGGTTTCGGCCGAAACCGCCCGGACTATCTTGCATCCGGACAGGTAGTGGAGTAGGAGGCCGGCAGTGGCAGCGCCGGCGGGGTGGAGCGGAGGCGGTAGTTCGCGGGGTCTGGGCTTTCCTTCTTCAGTCTTTGTTCCTCCTTCCTTGCATCCAACAGGCATTAGCCATATCAGGCGAAGCCTGTAACGTAGTTATTTTTTTTCTTGTTGCGCTATTTCTGCAAACCAATGTTACGACGTCGTGTTCCGGCATAATTTATCCTTCTACTAGTGGCGGATGTGCAGCGGCAGGGAGCCTCCATGACGGACGCAGCGAGGAGGCGGCCGGTGCCGCCCATATCGCTAACCCCTGGCAGCCGGGCGGCCTCCAGCCAGGCGGTGCCGCTCAGGGTGGTCCGTCGGTCGGTTCCGCCGCGCGATCCCCCTCGCCATAGGCTGGGAAGAAATCAGCTCGGCCGGTATCCCGAAGGAAGTGGGCGAGCTGTGGAATGCTCTCGGGCGAGCAGGCTTCGACTAGGGTCGGCGCCGGCCCGAGATGTTTTAGCCTTGCCCGGGTGAAGGCCGGGCAGTGGCAGATGAAGTGCTCGGCGTTTTCGCGTGCGGAGCAGCAGAAGGGTCACGTTTCCTCCGGCACGTGGCCTTGGAGGTAGCGGTGTCTGGTGAAGCAGCCATGTCCTGAGAGGGCCATGGTGACTGCTCTCAGGTCTCTGCGGTTTAGCCTGAGCAAGGCTTTACGCAGGTTACTAGAGGGGTTTGGCACCGCAGCCCTGGACTGGCGACAGTTCAGGGTGCTAGACCACCTCCTCCGGTGTTGGGTCTCCATCCAGCGGTTGATGTTGGAGTTGACCACGGAAATGGGGATCGGGTCCTCCGGGCCCGGGCCCAACAGGGAGCTGGCTGCGCCAGCCTTTGCAAGCTGGTCCGCCATCTCATTCCCTGTGAGCCCGGCGTGCCCAGGGATCCACATCAGCTCCACCGTGTTAGACTGTGCCAATCCATTTAACTGGGTGTGGCAGTCTAAGGTGGTTCTGGAGCGAGAGGTGCAGCGGCTGAGGGCCTTGAGAGCTGCTTGACTGTCGGAGTGAAATCCTTCGTCCAGTCAGCTGCCTCTGGCGCAGTTCAGCCGCACAGAGACTGATGGCGAGCATTTCGTTTTGGAAAACGCTAGAGCTCTTGCCACAGTGTTGGGAGTGGGTCCAGAGGACCTCACCACCCGAGGCGACGCACACTCCGAATCCCGATTTGCCGTTCATCAGAGAGCCGTCAGTGTAGCAGTGGACCGCTGGGTCACCCCAGTAGCCCTTGACCTCATTGCGAGGGAGGATGCTGACCTTGTACCTGTGGCTCCGGAGTAAAGTGGCCGAGAGGATGGTGAGCCCTCCACACTCGCCCAGAGTTTTCAGGCAAAGGTCAGAGTGAGGCAGAAGGGAGCGCCGGGTGGACTTAGCCGCTTCCCCTTATATAAAAATGTCAATGGGTGTAGCGTTGAGGAAGGCATTCATGCCTTCGAAGGGAGTGGAAGGTGGGGCGCCCAGCGTCATACGACAGGCTCTGCCCTGCACCCTATAGAGCGCCTCCAGGTTTTTCTGGATGCCCATGGCACCGGCCCAGATGAGGCCAGCGTACGCAACGGACGGTCTGATGATCGCCGTGTAAATCCACCAAAGGTTCTTGGGGGTTAGCCCCCACGTGGTGCCCACGGCACGCCTGACTTGCGCCAGTATGGCTAGGGCCCTCTTGGCCTTTGTGGTGATGTGCGGGGTCCAGTTGAGCCTATGGTCTAGCAGGAGACCAAGGCATCTGACCTGCTTTTCCATGGCAATATTCTTTCCATAGAGAGTCAGAGGCTTAATGGTCCAGAGCAGTCTGCTGGTAAACAACCACAACGGTCTTGGACTCAGAGAGTCGGAGCCCGCATTGGTCCGCCCAGCGCACCGCCCTGTTGATAAAGCCCTGGATGAGGTCCTTGGTGGTTTCCGCCGAGGGGCCCGCGCAGATGGCGGTCACATCGTCGGCATATCCCACCTTCAGGACCGGGTCGGGACGAGTGCTTTTCAGCAGCTCATCCATGACGAGGTTCCACAGCAGTGGAGTAAGGACGCCGCCTTGGGGCCCTCCTTTTTGGACAGGTACAGAGAGCGACCTGCCATCGAGGTGGGCCACCACGTGGCGATGCCGGATCATGTACATGACCCAGCGAACGAGGTGGGGATGAGTGGCCCTGGAAACTAGGGCCCTCTCAAAGGCTTCGAAGACAACGTTATTGAAGGCCCCCTCGATGTCAAGGAAGACGGCCAGGGCGAAACCACTGCCCAGCACTGCCTTCTCGAGAGTCTCCACGATGTGGTGGAGGGCGCTCTCCGTGGACCGGCCCGCCCGGAAGGCGTGCTGGTTTTAGGAGAGCGGAGCCCGCCCTAGCTCTACAGTTAAGAAGGCGCCAGAGCACCAGTCTTTCCATGAGCTTGAGGCAGGTGGAAGTCACCTGCGATCGGGCGATAAGACTTGAGCGATAAGACTTGACCGATCGATAATCGCCTTTGGCGGGCTTTGAGATAAAGACGACCCGGGCTTCATGCCACAGCGCTGGCACACAGCCCAGCACGATGCAGGCCAGTAGAAGTCTGCAGAAGAGATGGAGGAAGCGGCCATTTTTGACCGCTTCATGCAGAAAGGCCGGATAGATACCGTCTGGCCAGGTGTTTTATAATGGTTGAATGACTTTGCCGCGCGAGCAATGCGGTCATTCGTAACAAGTGACTGAGCCAGGCCCTGACCACTACGCGAGTGGTCGTCTGGGCCAATGTGCGCCGGTACACTCGGGAAGAAATGCCCTAGCATGAGCTCGAGCGTTTCTTCCGGGCGCTCCGTGATCGAGCCGTCAGGCTTTTTGATCGACGAGAGCTTGGAGAAGCGGTCGTTGGTGAGCGCCTTTACCACGCGGGCCGTGGGCCGCGAGCCCTCAAGCCCGGTTTATGTGCTTGGTCGAAAGACCAATGGTGCGAAGCTACCATCTGAGGGATTAAGAATGAACGCCTCTTAAGTCTGAATCCCGCCCAGAAATGCAACGATACTATCGGTGCCCCTACGCCACACTGAGGGAGGCCAGATGCTGGCTGCTTCTATCATCACGGAGGACCGCATCGTTAAGGCGGCCACCTCCTTTAAGCCTTTCAAGGCTCCAGGGCCTGATGGCATCGTACCTGCCTTTCTTAGAGAGGCGGTTAAATGCCCAGGTTTCCTGCGCTCTGCGCCCCCGCTGCGTCCATGGACCACCCTGCAGCTAAGTCAAGTAAGTCAAGCCCCTACGCCGGGAGGCAACGATATACTTGGCCCGAAATCCGATTTCGGCGGCCGAGCTGGCTAAAGCCACTGCGATACTGGCCACTCCCACTGTCTTGATATTCGAAAGTGGAGGCACAGACACGATTACACTTGATTGAGACGTAGGGGTTCTATATCGCTTGTAGACGACTTAGATCTCGGTCGGGGTGCCGTACTTAGTTGAGCAGTTCTTCACTGCGATCTATTGAGGCTAAGCCTTTTGACGGGGAGATATGTCCGCTATGGTCGGGCATTTTCCTCATACTTAACACACATTTCTTTTAGGTTCTACGTTTTTTTATAAAGCTTTTCATATACGTTAGTCAGTCAGTCAGTCAGTCAGTCAGTCAGTCAGTCAGTCAGCCAGTCAGTTGGAGCCCTTTAGAGCCTTTTCCAAGTCTTGGAACTTCGATGTCTTGATTTATTTCATCATTCTATACAAGTCTCTGAACCTCTGGCATATGAGTTAGTTTTTATGTCTTAAGAGTCTTGCAAAAAATCTCAGACTCAGTTGTGAAGGCATTCAAACAGGCTTCTTTTCGTTTAAACGAAAAAGCAAAGATCAGAAAGGTTATATCTTTTTCGTTTTAAATTTGTAAGCTGACTAGGATTTTTTGACCATAGTTACTCCTATTTACCCAATGCGAATCAGCTAACGAAGATTTCTGGGTCCTAGTTGCTCCCGCTTACCTATGCTTACATGACGAGGATATTTTACAATAGTTGCTCCCTGCTTACCTTAATTTTTAGACTATTTTTTTATTTTTTACTTTTTCTGCTGATCTTTAAAATACTTGCGATTTTGCACAGTCTTACACTAAGAAACTAAATAACGTCTTTCATTTCTGGCCGTAAACTCGCCGCACAGAACTGTCAGATGGAGTACGAAACATTATTAAGCAAACTAACTAAGTAGGCTGGATAAACTAAATAGCTGACGAGGATTTCTTTGTCATAGCTGCTCCAATATTTTACCTAATTACTACATTTTTTAAAACTTTACTGCTTCCTTCTCTTTCTAAACCACTTCAGGAACTCATAATTATCTTTAATTACGTTACTTCCGAGTTACTTCTCGAGCCATCCAGGACATCAATGACTTTCATCAAGCTCCATCCAAGCCGTCCAATCCTCTTGACTCTTCCGTCTATGAAGTCGTCGAGGTATGCGACAAAACCATCGTCGAGGAAGACTCTTCTCGAACTCCAACTTCTACTTCGGTACGTCAAGGTAACTCTTCTGTCCATGACAGCCAATTTCCGGACCTGCCACCTTCTACTTCTGGTTCTCAGCCACCGAAAGGTAACGCCAAAGTAGCTCCAGTGCTCTTCCTCATTCCAAAATCAACTCTTGACGAGCTTAGGTTCGAGAGGTTCCTTAAGGACAATTTTCCAACAGTCCGAATAAGGTCCGTCCAACGCTGCTTCTACTCTTCCGGCTTCAAAGTCTTTGCTCTTGACGTCCAAGGTTACCAGCATCTTACTTCCGACGATCTTAAGCATCCGACCATCGATGGCATCCAGGTAGAACGGCGCCTTCCTATTCGACGTGAGGACGCCCAGGTCAACTCCAGACGTCTTCCGCCCAACATCACGACTCCAAAAGCCTTGTCTTTCATCATCCGACAGGTATCTCTTGCAACAGATCTTAAGGACCTTCTCTTGAGAATCCAGACGGTCGAGCCCAACATCTCAGGCATTGTCCGAATCGTGTCTTCCTCATCCAACGAGCCAACTCAATTCGTCTGAGCCTTTACTTCTGACTTGGGTACGCAAACCCGATGCATCTCCAAAGGCATCCACATCGGGTTCTTCCACTTCCGCTGTGAGGCCAGCAGGTCACCTCCTCCACTAATGGCAACTCAGTGTGGTCATTGTCAGGCATTTGGCCACCATTCCAAGCAGTGTGATCGTTGACCAAGGTGCAGGGTCTGTGGGTATGATCACCTGACATCCGAGTGCGACAGCTTAGGCATTCCAAATTTCTACATTCAATGCGCCAACTGTAAACGTCCTCACCAGTCCAACGACAAGGCATGTCCAGCACGACGAGCAGCCAACAATCGAGTCCAGGCATGGGCATCCAAAAACCTTCCTCCTCAGGTCCAACGTCCTCCTCCTCCGATGAGCTACGCCGCAGCTCTAGCTCCTCCTCCACAACAACGCCAAGCTATTCCTCCTCTTATGCAAGTTCCAACACTTCCGTACAACGACTCCAGCGAGGACTTCCCTTCTCTTCCTAACTCTTCGGTACCAAGGCAACCTTTGGTAAATCAGGTATCTTGCCTTCTTTAAAACAATGCACTCGCCGCCGCCGCAGCAGCGCCGATCGAGAACACCGTCTATCACGAGCCGAGGAACGCCCTGCTGCCAACGCGGCCAAGATCCAGGCGTCCGGAACCGACTACGATCAGAGTTCCGCCAACTCCAGCGACCCCGGGCTACAGGCAGGCACCGATTGGCCCGAAGGTCCACGTTCTGGAGCTGTTGCAAGCAGTCGCCTTTGTGTTGGTCCACGCAGCGTTCGCCAAGCCGGAGCGGAGACCAAAACCGTGGCAGGACTAGTCGAGGCATCCATCCAGCTAGTACAATCGGCTACCAGGTGGCGTCCTCCGAGTTCCTGGACGGATCAACTTTGCGACAATTTAAGTAATCTTCAATAATCTCTAAATTGAGTAGCTTAAATTTAATGTTATTAGCATGTCTACAACCAAACCATCTGGGCTGAATCTAGAATCTAGGATAGAACCTAAAAACGAAACTAGTGAGTCAACTAATTCTAATAATACTGACACGATCAGTGTTTCTCAAAACGCAAAAACTATCCGTGAAAAGCAGTAGCTCTAAATTCAACAAAGACGAATTGACAATTTTGCATCTTAACTGTAATAGCATCTGGAACAAAATCAGGGAACTAAGAGACTACCTGAGAAATCACAATATAGATATAGCACTCCTCTCTGAGACAACTCTAAGGGAACCTGACAACGTCAACTTTTCTGGTTACTCCACAATCAGACTCGACACTCCTCAATGTAGACGTGGTCTACTCATAGCTCACCGTGAATTCATCAAAGTCAGCACTGTCAGTGCACACTACGACGGCACCAACCATGAATTCATCTCCATCACCATTGACACCAAAGGCAACGGAAACGAGCTGCAGCATCTCACCATCTCACTATTCTATAGGGCACATCTACCGGAAACTCTCAACACCAGCATTCTTGATTCACTTCTCTCATCAACCTACAGCTTGATACTCGGCGACTTCAACTGCAGAATGGCAGCACTTCAGGGCGAAAGCCCAAAGAATTACACCGGAAAGCAACTCTATCAATGGCTCATCGACTGTGACTCACCTCCCGTTCTTCTCAACGAACCAGGACAATACACACGCTACGCAAAAAGAGCTGAGAAACATCTGGGCAAACCTCGCACCATACATCAGTCATTTTGAAGTAATCGACGACCTCAGCAGTGACTATCTCCATCAACTCGTCAAAATCTCAATCAAACCAGAGAACAAAAAACCACTGGGTGCACCTAAATGCTACACTAAAACAGACTGGGAAAAATTTCACATAGAACTAGAAGACAACATTACAACACTGTGGAACAATGACTTCAACCCGAGAAATACACGCGAGATCGACGAAGCCATCACGGACGTCCTCAAGCTGACCATCGACAAGGTAGTGCCAAACTACAACAACAGAGAAAAACTACCACAACACATCCTTCAACTCATCAGGAATAGACGAAGACTTGGGAAATGTATCACCAAACGAGAATAGATGAATTCCGAGTCTCAGCCAACGAACTAGCATCTCAGATTAGGAAAGAGATTCAACAATTTAGAGTTAAAAAATTCAACAGCCTATGCACCAAAATCACACAAGCTAGTCTTAAATTCAACAATAGTAAATTCTGGAGAGACATTCCTATTATTATGGGCACCAATAGGGAACCAACCAAATTTGCAACTCTAGTCTACAATAACACTACTGCCATCAGCTGTAGTATTGATTATGATAAAGCTAGCTTACTAGCCAAATCACTTAGTGACAAGATGAGGCCAGAACCAAGTACCTACAGAAGGTTGATAAACAAAGTGGCCCTATCACTAACAATAGTACCAACTTCCAGCCGCTAAATAACCCAGACTCAAACCAAATTCAATCCGATGAAACCAATACCTACCTCACAGAACCAATCCGAATAGCAGACGTCACCTGGGAACTTGCCCACCTTAGGTCGGGAGGAGCCCCAGGCCCTGATGGTATTCCAAACATCATCCTCAAGAAAGGCCTCAGTCCATCCTCTATCATAGTGCTCACAAAAATCCTAGACAGTTGTCTCAAACTAGGCTATTTCTCAAAAGCCTGGAAAAAAGCCCACACCACAATGCTCCACAAACCAGACAAGCCCAAAAAGACCCGCTTAGCTACAGACCCATCAGCCTCACCTCCTGTATAGGAAAAGTGTTTAAGAAAATTCTAAAAAAGAGACTACAAATTCCTAGAAGAAAATAACACACTTGGTCATAACCAATGTACATACAGAGAGAAGCACTGCTCGTTGAAGTAATCGACGACCTCAGCAGTGACCATCTCCCTCAACTCGTCAAAATCTCAATCAAACCAGAGACAAATTAGACAACTTAGCAAGACTAGTACATGACATAATGGAAGGGAAAACTAAAAACAGATCAACTATCGGATGTTCTTTGACGTGGAAGGAGCCTTCGATAAAATCTGGCATGACGCACTGCGATACAGACTCCACAAGATCAAACTACCTATTAGATTAACTAGAATATTTTCCAACTATATGGCAGACCGAGAAATTGCTGTCAGAGTAAACAGTCAACTCAGTGACTACTTTACACCCGAGGCTGGTGTTCCTCAGGGTGGAGTACTCAGCCCAATTCTCTTCTTAATTGTGGTTGCCACAATACCCAAACCCAAAGACATCAGAGTCAGAGCCAGTCAATTTGCCGACGACACATCAATCTGGTGCCAGTCACTCAGAGCGAGTGTAGCTGGCAAACTCATTCAAGACTTTATTGAAGAATACCAAAAGTGGCTTAGCAAAATTCGGCATCAAAGTCAATCCAAACAAGAGTAAAGCCATCGCCTTCATCCACAGAACCAAGAACTTTGGTCAGCCCCCTCCCATCACTTTCAACGGCACCATCATTAACTATCATCCTAGCGTCAAGTTCCTTGGAATCACACTCGACACTCAACTCATCCTCGCAGCTCACTGCTTCAACATTCTAAAAATCTGCGACCTTCGTGTTCTGCAACTACTTCGAGTAGCTCAGCTCACCAGGGCCACCACCAGCTCACTCATCGCCATCTACAGGGCTTACATCGAAAGCATCATCACCTATGCTTCACCCATCCTCACCTTCTCGGCAAGCACTACGTGGGTAGACTGCAAATCATCCGAAATCGCGCACTGCGTCATTGCCACGATGCACCCAAATACTGCAAAAAAGCCTCCTACGAAAACTCTCTAAAGTTGAACCAATAAGGACTAGGATTGATGATCTAGCCAGTAGGTGGTTCCTGCGGGCTAGCGCTAACAAAATAGATGGTCTAGATAGCGTCGTTTATATCTCACTAGCAAAAAGGACCAGAGTAACTCTGTTCAAACAACTAAAGAAACTTAGTGAAAAAATAGAAAGAATAGAAAATAGAAATAGAGAGGAAACTCTTAAGCCCAGATGGTTTGAGTAAATAATCTAAATCTAATGTAAAATGCATTGCTCACTACTTACATGCTACTTAGTAAATTAACATTGACTATGTAACTAATGCTCATCAACTTATAACTGCATGCAAACCAACCAGGAACATGCTGAAGTCAAAATACTAGTCTAAATAGCCATCTGGGTCAGCTCAGAAGCAAATGGTAAAGTCAGACCCAACCCACTTATATAGGCACACCATCAACCATTGCTATATTATATAGACTGAACAGCTCTCACCCCCTGTATGGTGGTGGCAAGTTTAAATGACAAAAAAACTTAGCTCACTACTTACAGTAGACCCAGCATGTTCCTAAATTTAATATTGAACTCTAAAATGTACAATTAATAATTTTAAGGTCCTGTGCAGGCGGGGGTTTTTCCCACCCCAGACCCTCGTTCGAAAATAAGACACTAGAACTATTAAACAACCAATCAAACTTATCAAAATGATCCAAATTATCGAAAACTACCAATCAAATTAGAAGATTAAACTTTGTGATTACCCGCGCACTGGGGTGTTTTCCCACACCTTTTTCTCCCTGGCACAGTGTACACGGCCAATTTGTTTTATTATAGAGTTGCAACTTTGTTTTACTTTATTTACTTTATTTATGCATGTTCTACTTTGCTCACGTGAATGTCAAAATGACTACTAATCAACTCCAAAACTCTATAACCCAAACTCGCTACTTTTAAATAATTTACGAACAAGTAATATGTTTTAATCATAATTACCAAATATATATATTTATTTATGTAGCGTAAGAGCTTCGGCTGATGCGCGGGGACAGGGTGTAAAACCCTGTGTTTTACCCTAACTTAATAACTTAATAACAACAGCAGACTTTGCCGTAAAGACGGCCTCTTCTTTTGCCGTAAAGACCGGCTCCGACGGTGACGACGACACCGACGGTGTCGGCGGCGGCGGGGGCGGCGGCGGCGGTGGCGGCGTCGGCGGCGGCGGGGAAGGCGGCGGCGACGACGGCGGCGACAATGTCGGCAGCACCTGCGGGCTGAATGCTGCATCCAGCTCTGCGGCCTCCTCGGTCCCCGGCAGAGGGGGAGCTTCTGGCCGAGGCGGCGGCGGCGGTGCGAGTTACTCCAGCATTGTCTCCGGCACGGCCAACTCGCGCAGCAGACGTCCGGAACACCTCTCGGGCATCTGCCCGGTGATTTTCGAGGTGGCCGAACAAGCAGCCGGAAATCAACTACTCTTCTGCCAGTGGTTAGGAGCCAACTTCGCCGGAACCGCTAGAGCTACTAACACGCGTTGTGTACAAAACCAAGCTGCCTACCTAGTGAAACCGGCTTCCGAGCAGGACCATCAGCACTTCCTGAATGACCAGCTGAAGGAACCGCTGTTTCAAGGGCAGCCTGTTGTGCGCCGGCTACCCGCGCATGCGCCCCCTCGATGCTCGCCACGGTGCGGACCAGCTCGGGGAGCCGAGGACGACTCCGTCCACCTTTGTGGTTCGGGACGTCGACCTCAACATCCAAACGAACGACTTTAAATCAATGATAGAAGCAAACAATGTCACCGGGGTTACCGGCGTCCAGCGCATCACCCGGCTCTCTGACAACCAGCCCACCAGGTTGCTCAGAGTCTTCGTTGAATAGGTTGAAATCGCATAATTGTGATGGTCCGTTTTCCGTCCGATTTGAGTCCGTAAAAAGGCGACGCGAATGTAAAATTTAACAACACATGTATTTTGACCGCAGGCAATAAAAAGTTTTGTCTCAGAAGAAGCCAGTTACACTAAACTTAATAAGAAGTCAGATTCAATTTTTTAGTTTCAAATTACAGCTTAAAAGCGTAAGAATGGCCTGAGCAAAGATTTTGAAAGCGCATGCACTGCAAACTTTCACTTTGACCTGACGGGATCCTCAATTAATTATACTATTATTTCCGTGAGAATTCTCGATTCGATCAACGAATTCTCAAAAACTATTCACTGTAAGACACTAAAATTCATTAGACAAAACAAAGTAAATATAAACACTGATATCACGTCGCCATCACTTTGTGGTTTATCTATATAAGTTAATTATTAAGTGAAAGTCTATTTGATCAGCAATGTCAGTGTAGCTTAGTTAGGATGTATTATGAAGCTACAGGAATATTTTTACAAAAAAGAGTGTTCTTTTAACGCGCATAGTGTATATTTATTTTTATTTAGCAAAAAATACAAATTTTTTCAACATATTATAATTAATTGTACCATGTGAGACTTAAATGCCTATATACTATATAGCTAGGTTACAATTCCTATTTTCTGCTCTAGATACTTCAAGTCTAACTTCTGTTTATTCTGGGGCTTTCACAGGTGGCTATTTTATTGAAACAGTGAAAGAAACTGCTATATAGCTATGATATCAGATCTAATTGTCATGAAAAAAGTATTATTACTTATTAGCTGGTTTAGGTATGTGGCATGCAGTTTTGGTCATGCTTAGGCATTAAGAACACCAAGGATCTGTCAGTTAACAGTGAGCTAGTCAATCATGCCTTTCATAATATTGGATGGCAGCAGCATTCAGGCTAGCTCTTGTTGGCCAAGCACCAGATACAGTAGAAGTTCCAGTAAGCTCTCGTACATGCAGATCGAGAATCTTGCCATTCCTTAACCTGTTTGAAAAGGATAAGGCGGTTAAGAGAGTTGTTGGTTAGCTTGTTGGTTTTAGATGTACTAAACAGAGCAAAAAATAAATAACATAGCACATCCCGGTGTCAAAAGTCGGGTCCAGAGGACCGAGATAGGACTCTGACAAGTCCCCTTTAGACTGACAACGTTCAAAAAATAATTTCAGCCCTCCTACTCAAAATCAACTGGGATTGCCCTTTTTGGCATTTAATAGCTGTTTTTTTAATCTTTTGCACGGTTTTTTAGTGAGTCCGTTCTCAGTCCGATCTGCTCCGACAAAATAATTCGGGATTTTATTTGCTACGGAGCTAGAAAGTCTACAAACGTCTCGTTTGCTGCTACTTAAGGATTTTTCTGCATTTGTAATGTTTTTTTCGAAAGCAGATCAAGGTCCGATTTAAGTCCGCTGCAGTCTGCACAGAGTTCTGAAAAATTGTCTGATTTAAGCAATGTTGATATTTGTATTCCAAAGCACTACTGCGAGTAGTAAGGCCAACAAATAAAAAATGACGAGGTTCGGATCTCGATTCAGCCAATTTAATCCTGCAGATAGGCGATGGTCAGGATCAAGAGAATAATGATTCATTCCCGCTTCTAAAATCTAGTTTGAGGCTTATATCTACATTCCCGCCTCTGAAATATAAATCTCCGCTTCTAATACCTAGATCCCCGCTTCTAATACCTAGATTCCCACTTCAAATATCTAGGTTCCCACTTCTAATATTTAAAGTCTCAACATTGTAAAATGACAGTAAATGCTCATGCGAAGACCAAAAAACAATTTCTGTTTTCGAAGCCGATATTATATTGTGTTAAGTTCGTTTATCACTGATTCACTTGTAGGTAGGAAAAAGAAATTGAGAGGGGGAAGCAGGCCCACTCAACCCCTCATATACAGGGAACCCTCTTTGTTCGCTAGGCCAGGGAATACTGGAGACCACCACAGACCATATAGTATAACTTCTTGGTCTGTGAAGACCACTGGCTAGGCTCACTGCCTCATACTATAAAATAACCATGTATCTAAAAGCGAGTTATCTAGAATTCGTGTCTTATACCGCAGACCAGTAATGCGAGAAATGCGAGAAACATGCGCAATAAAAGTAGTACAAACATTGCAAGAAACCATGGCACAGAACTTATAGAAGCAACTTAATTCGGATCTAGTATGGGGTTAATAATGAATTCAAATGGTTAGGGTACTACTGTAAGTAACCGTTAACGCACATCGCGCTATTCTAGTTTATTTCCTACGCGGGGTTCAATGTATTTTCCCCCAGCTAATGAGCGTGCGAGCTCTTTCTGGCCAGAGATATCGATCGCCCTGTTCTTTAGACTGGCTAGCTTATTTAACTAGGGCCCCTGAGCCCGCTCGCCTGCCACCTGCCTGTCCTGCCTGTTCCGCCTATTTGTTCTTGTCCTGTCCTCTCGTGTCCTGCGTGTTCCGGCCTGTCTGTCCTATTCCGTTCGCGTCACTGCCTTTGTCCCGGCCACTGTTATCACTTATACTGTCAGTACCTTTCCACTGTCGTTAGTTATTCTGCCTTGCTGCTGCCGCCTCTGGATACTCATTTGCCTATTCTCACTCATATTGTTTGTCCACATCGAGCTCCTGCACCTGTCCTTTAATTAACTTTATTGTTATTCGCGTGTCCCAGTGGTTGTCGTAATAATAAAAAAGAAGAAATTACGAGTGCTACCGCTACATTACACTACACTGATTACTAAACTACAATTGGATTGAGAGTACGCCGAATCTACCTGTCAATTTATTTCGTCACAAAAGTGTTACGGTATCAGTCATAAAGTGACATCATTATAACTTTTCAATTGTCATGCATTCTCTTGCATTTTAGTTCTTGTGCTTTTCCTCGCTTAGTAAACTAAGAAAAGGGTGTTTTATTGTTTTTGTAAAAAAAACAATTTTTAATACTTTTTTTCAATTAAATTAAGTGTCCCAAAATCGTGGAAACGCCCGTGTATCAAGCTCCTTTAAAGTGCATTAAGCTCCTATAAAGTGCATTAAGCTCCTATAAAGTGTATCAACTGCCTAAAGGTAACCCTATATATACGACAGCAGGATGTCGTAAACCTATTTTTTCATAGAAATCTAAATTTTCATAAATTTTATTCATTCACTTTTGTAGCAACCTTAATTGTCAATCAATTGTTAACTCTAATGGATGACAAGATCCAGTGCCCTATGTGCGACTACGAGTCACGAAGGCCAGATAATCTAATCAGGCATGGTACTTTCATACATGTCGAAGACATCGACCGGATCCGGGCCGCTGTCATACTTCACCGCTGGCAGAGTAAGGAGGACGTAAAATTGTGCTCCCTTTGCGATTCGTTCGCAGCCAGCAATCTGCGCCAACATTACCGGCAAATCCATCAGAATGAAAATTATCCTGCTGGTCGACAGGCTTCTGCCGAGGCCCGGGCTAGGGCACTCGAGCGACTGCAGCAGCTCCGGGCTCTGGCGTTCGACGGCATCCGCAACTTCCAGTTGCTTCAAGACCTGGCTGTCGTGGTGGAGAGGCTGCTTGATAGCGAGCTGCCTGCCGCCGCGCCGATAGCCGCCGCTCCGATGGCCGCGGCACCGATGGCCGCCGCGCCGATGGCCGCCGCGCCGATAGCCGGCGCTCCGATGGCCGCGGCACCGATGGCCGCCGCGCCGATGGCCGCCGCGCCGATAGCCGCCGCTCCGATGGCCGCCGCGCCGATAGCCGCCCCGCCGAGGGCCGCCGCGCAGACCGCTTCCCCGCCGCTCGCCTCCCTGCCGATTGCTGCCGCGCCGATCGCCTCCCCGATGATCGTCTCCCCGGCGGTATCCGCCGCGCAGATTTCCGCGGCGCCGATCACCGCCGCGTCGGCTAGAGAAGAAGTGCCATTCGAAGAATGGCTGCAGCGTAAGAATGGTCTCGCGGCAGGAGAGGCCGCAGATGTTGGCTCGGCTTCCTGCGCTGTAGGGGCGGCGGCGGCGATGACGATGCCAATTCTCTTGCGAGCCACCAGCACACCTCTGTTCGACCAGGCGCGGACTACTCAAGTCACTCCGGAGATCTCGGACGTGGACTGCGTCATTCCGCTAATCACACCGCGACCGCGGATGAGCCAGTCGGGGGACAGGTCCATGGCGACAGTCGCTGTGTCTCCATCCAGGCTGGCTAAAAGCGTTCTAACACGCAACACCGTCATCCAATCTGGAAACGTCGTCGTCCGTCACGGCAGCGTTGATTCCGAGGGCATGGGAGCCTTTAGCCGGGTCAAGATTCTCCCCGGATAAATCGTTTGCTGGTATGGAGGCGAGCTGATACAAGGCAACAGGGCCCGGCGAGCGCGTGAGCAGCAGCTAATGGATCAAGGAAAGCCTTGCTGCTTTTTGTTTTTTTATAGTTGGAAAGAGCGCGCCTACTGCGTTGACGCGACCGAGGAATCCAACTACGTCGGACGCTACATCGACCACAGCCGGCTGAAGGCTAATGTGAAGCCGGTGATAGTCGAGATCGCCTCCCAGCAGCGAATCGGCTTCCAAGCCATGAGAACGATTTTGCCCGAGGAGGAGCTGCTTTACGACTATGGGGAGAGGCGCCCCGACGTGCTCCGAGACTACCCGTGGCTCAAACATTAAGTCGGTGTTATAATTCTGGACAATATGAGATGGAGAGATAGAGATAGAGAAATAGAGATAGAGATAGAGACAAGTCAATTCAATCATTCACTCAAAATTAATTATCCTCATCATCACTTCTTCATATTATTATCTTCTTCTTCTTCTAGCTTTTTATCGCCTTTCGGCATAGCTCACCGGGAGTCCCTTACTTCGCTTCGCAGCTGCGTAGGTGGCGTGCCATGTTGGTGGCTGCCAGGAGGCGCCCGCACGATGGGCAGGCCTTTCGGATGCCTTTGTACACACGCGCCACCGACGCCGGTTCCGGCTGAGTGTCGTGGCACGCCCTCGCGTGTCTGGCGAAGTTGGACGTGCTGTACCACCTGCCGCATCGCTGGCAGTGCGTTTTGCCGTCGACCTTTTTGCTTCCGCGACACCACTTTTGGTGATTCTTTCGCGTTGCCTCGGTTCTTAACATCTGTTGGCATTTTTCACATGGTAATTGAACGGCAACGAGCTCTCTGTGCAGTCTCTTCTGGTGTATGGCTAGACCGCCCCTGGATGCGCAGACTTTGTTGCATCCGTCGTATCTGCATCGGTATCCTGTCAGCTCGTTCTCCTCTGGACTGGCGATTGATTCCTCTGTTTCCGTCGTTCTGCGGTTCCTCTTGGATCGTTCTGCCTCTTCCATACGCATCGCGTTCACTCTGCGCTTCACTGTCTCCCTCCAGCTCTCTCTGTCTCGGACGAGGCGGTCGATCTCGATGGTGTCGACGCCTGCCTTCCTGACCATCAGCTTCCAGTGGTTGGTAATCGTGCGCTGTCTCCTTTTGGCTTTCCTCATGCTTTCTAGTTTCTTATCCTATCCTAACACGCATTTCTTGGTGAGGCTAGTGTCGGGCATTCGGAGGACGTGGCCTAGGCGTCTCCAGTGGGCGATTTCGATCTTTGTCGCGATACTGTCCACGCCGAGTTCAGCTCTGACGTCCCACATGTTCACGGCCTTTTCTTGCATCTCGACCAGGGGCGGTTTAATATTTTCGCTCCAGATGAAACGGTAGCGCTTGTCCATTGCCTGTTGCATCTTCTTGATGTCCGTCTTGTAGAAGGGGCGTGCTCCGGCATTGAAGGTCATGGTACTTTCCACGCATGCCTCCACAATTTTGGCTTGGGTCCGTTTCGTAAGGCGTGTTTTGCGTAGCATGTTCTTAACGCCGTGCCATGCCTTTGCGCCTCGTTGCAATCGCTGGCTAATGTCATTCTTTCTTCCCAACCAGGTGCCTAGCATTCTTATTCCGTTACTTTCCTCTGTCCCCAAGATCGCCCTCTCTTCCTTATCGTCGTTGGTCCTTTCTTCAAATGTTGCCATGACATCCTTGAACGTTTTAGTGCCTAGCTCCATTTCCTCTCTCGTTCCAATTAGGGTGGTGTCGTCGGCGAACAGCGAGCACGTTAACCTAGTTGTTGTCGTCTCTTCCGAGTATGTAGTCGACCTCTGTGGTGGGAGGCTGTGGCCCGAGACGCAGGTCCATTCGATGCCGTACTCCAAGCCATCCTCCACTGCTCTGCGTTGTCTGCTTTCCTCAGCGACCCTCACCACCGCTTGGTGGTAGATGTTAAAAAGGATTGGTGAGGTTGACTCTCGCAGTCGCTGCTCAGTGCTGCTTATCCTGCTGATTAGAACTTCTCTCTTACGGTCGTGACGTCGCAGCTCGACTCGCGCCTCGCTAGTTCATCCTCGAGCTTGACTGCTCATGAGCGTCATGGCTTGAGATGCTGTTGAGATGCTGTTGAGAGGCCAGGGAATGGAAAATAATATACGCTCGTATAGTACCATAGTGCCACTATGATAGTGGGAAGCCTGAATACTGTCACTGATAACAATTAACTAAGTTTGCATTTTGTTTCTTTATTTTTTGGTAATGATTATACATTTACAGTTGTACTGTACATTTCTTATTGTCAAATGGATGTTAGGAAATTATCCCCAGTCTTTTAAGAGATTATTGCTGAGTGACTTAACAATACAATTGCTATTTAGTATAGCTATTAAATATTTATTGTGGAATGATAACGATAGAGCAGGTATTTGTATGCATGAATGTACGAGTATATGCATTAATTACTGGTTTGTGTTTCTGAAGTTCAGCATGAACAGAATTCATAATATAGAAATTTTTAGAGTAGAATTTCTATGTAGCTAAAGAAATTACAAGCAAGTATTAAAGATTATATTGTATATCTGCTGATTTTGGGCTAAGAAATGAAAGCTGTATAACTATTTTTTTCTCTTATATAATATATACTTCTCTTCTTCCAGCAAAAATTTCAATGAGCAAACGTAAGCAGACTACTTTAGAGGGTTTCTTTTCAAAACCTGCTAAGATGAGTCAGTTGCAAAGCGAGCATGCCGAGCAACAAGCACACGATGAACAGCAAATAAAGGAGCTTCAAGATCCAAATAGTCGACAGCCAGAGCAAGACGAGCAACAGCCAGTAGAGCAAGATGGACAACAGCCAGTCGACCGTGAGGATCAGGAATCAGAAGAACAAAATGACAATCAGCAGTTGGTATTTCATCAAAATTATATCGGCTTCGCTGTTGATGCTTGTCTTGCTGGAGACCACTACAAATTGTCAGACGAAGATAAGTTGCGCTTTCTCCAGGAGTATTACAAGCCAAACAGAGCCGTTTATGCATCGCAGGAGAAACAGACAGGCCGCCAAAATGCCTTCAAGCTAACCGAAATGCAAATGCAGCGACCAGAAATGCGCATGCTGGCATTCTCTGAAAAGCTTGACGGCCTCATTTGTCGATGCTGTAGCATTTTTATTCGCGACTTGTATCCCAATGAGCAGCAGGATGGCCCAGGGTCCGTTGCACGCAACGCAGCCTTTGTTTTTCGGCCATTTAGAGATTAAAAAATATCTGCTTGAAGCTGGAAAAGCTGTTAGAGCGCACCTAAGAACACAGTACCACCCAGCTTGCCGAAGAAAAGGCGGCTAATTTTGTTTCTGTTCTAAGCTTGAAGCAGCCTTATGTTCAAGAGCGTCAGAATGCTGCTCTTGCCGCCAAAATAGCTGATAATAGACTGCGCCTTCGACCGATAATCTCGACCACCCTGCTTTGGGGCAGACTTGGAATTGCTTTTCGAGGACACTGAGAAGACAAGCCACTAAAGTGCCCATTATCCGATGCTGCTGTTGACTGTACGGAGGGCAATTCCGAGCTCTGCTTCAATTCAAAGCTGCTTCTGGTGACAAAGATCTGGCCGAATATCTTAGCAAGCCAAAGAACCGCGGAGCGACTTACGTGAGTCTAGGAGTTCAAAATCAGCTCATTTCGTGCATTGGCCAGCAGATCCAACAGCAAGTCGTAAACGATGCAAACAAAGCAGGTGTTGTAACTACACCTTTTTGCGTTCAATTTCAACAAAGCTGAAGTTCAATTTAGACAATTCGAAATTCAAATTCGACACTCTATTTTTAGTTTCCAACTCGACCTTTCAATTTAGACAACCTGCAACCAAATTCGCCAGTGCATATTCAATTTAGACACTTCCCGAAAGACACTGTCAATGTCTATGGTAAAAAGCGACCACGGGGCTAAAATTCCATTCAAATTAGACAAACTGCAGTCAATTTCGACCATAGAATTTAAGTTTCTGTACCCGTTTCGCTCTTCAAACTGTCAGTCCCTTTTTTCAGCGTATATACTTTCCAGTCAATTTTTTTCTGTAAACAAACAAATGGACACCGAATCTGACGAACTCATTGAGGAAGAAGGAAGCGGAGAATGGAGCTCTGACATCGAGACTGAAGAGGATGAACAAGAAGAAAGAAGAGGTCCGTATAGAAGGGTCAGTAATGAAGATCGGCAACGTCTGCTTGACGCGCACGAGAATGGCCAGGATTTCGTCCACCTAGCTCAACTGATGAACATCAAGCGCTCTACTGCATACTCAATTGTTAGATCTGGACGGAGGGAGAAGAGACCTAAAGGGGGTAGAAGACGTGTGAAGTTTGACGAAGAGATGGAAAACTACTGCGCCGAACTACTGGAAGACAATGCACTCTTGACACTAGTTGAGATAGGAGGGCACTTGCAAGCGCGATTTCCGCAGAAGCCGGTGGTTTCGTTGACAACACTAAGTCGGCATCTCGAAGGCTGCTTATACACCGTCAAGCTCGTACGCGACACACCAGCTGAGAGGAATTCGCCGGCTGTGCTGACTGAGCGAGAGGCGTTCTGTACGTGGTGGTGTTCTGCTGAAGTGATCAATGCACCCAAAGTGTACATTGACGAATTCGGATTCGACTCTTGGATGCGCCGCCAGCAAGGAAGGGCTGTCCGAGGCCGAAGAGCGTACCGCAAAGTGGCTGGACAGAAGGGTCCGCGTGTCACCATCTGTTTGGCCATGTCGCCTCAAATCGGAGTCGTCCATTACCAGTCATACACTCGAGGCATGACCAAGGAACGATTCGCTGAATTTTTGCAGATTTCGATGGGAAATGTCCATATGACTTGGCCGGATCAGCAAGTTTACATGATATTCGACAACGTCAGCAGTCATAACGATGCCGAGCTACAGGAGGTCGACAATGCAATCGAATTTAAGCGACTTCCACGATACAGTCCTTTCCTGACACCGGTTGAGAGCGCAATCTCATCATGGAAATCGGCCATCAAGCGCGAGCTCAATGGGAACCGCGAGCTGTTCATCAATCCTACAATGGAGGCCCGGGCAGGTCGAACTTTGGTGGAATATCGCCGTGATGAATTGGCCCGCTTGGCAGATATCACCCTGAACGACAGCGTCACACTGGAAAAGTGTCTCGAATGGTATAACCACTGCTTTACCTTCATCCCAAGGTGCCTTCAGTTGGCGCCAATCAACGGTGACTGACGAGAGTACATGTACTTATTTTCACAAACCGACTTTGAGTTTGCGTTCGACTCAGACTTCGACTATGTAAGACGTTTGTTTAAGTTCCCCTAACAGTTTTATGCGTTGACTTGATAACCAGGCCTTACCATCGTTGTTAACATATATATATATATATATATATATAAGTTTGAGGTCGATTCTTGTCGAAATTGACTGCAGTTTGTCTAATTTGAATGGAATTTTAGCCCCGTGGTCGCTTTTTACCATAGACATTGACAGTGTCCTTCGGGAAGTGTCTAAATTGAATATGCACTGGCGAATTTGGTTGCAGGTTGTCTAAATTGAAAGGTCGAGTTGGAAACCAAAAATAGAGTGTCGAATTTGAATTTCGAATTGTCTAAATTGAACTTCAGCTTTGTTGAAATTGAACGCAAAAAGGTGTATTATGGCTGATGAGAGCATGGACATCTCTCGTCTTGAACAGTTATCCATTTCAGTTCGCTTTGTGCATTCATAACTCAACAGAAAGCATCAGCTAAGAGAATGCTTCCTTGGCTTCGTCGAGTTAAGCGAAACGACAGGAAGTGCGATCACAGAAAGCATCGTTACTTTCTTGCGCAACATCGGTTTAAAGTCAGTTGCTGTTGGTCAGGCCTATGATGGAGCTCCTAACATTTCGGGAGTAAATCGAGGAGTGCAGGCTCTAATTCAAGCGCAGTATGGCCAGCAGTTCGCTGTTGCTGACTACTTTCCCTGCATATCGCATGGCCTGAACTTGGCAATCAACCATGCAGCCAAGGCCAGCAACTCTGTGCAGGATGCATAGGCACTGATGGGGTCAATCGCAAGATTCTTCAGAGCATCTTCGAAGCGCAGCGGGCACTATAAGCGTGTAGTTAATGAAGTTTTGCCTGCATCTCGGAAGCAGACCCTACTGGTGAGAACTACAAAATATATGTTTATATCTTTATTCTTATTGTTTCGCAATTATACTTGGAATTGAAATGTTAGGATTTTAAAACATTCTAGAAGATGATCGACACCCGATGGATGGAGCGCCTAGATGCTGGTCAGCGGTTCTCTGAATTGTATGCTGCAACTTCTATCGCGCTGCAGGAACTGACGACAGCAGACGACATAGACACACGTGCCAAAGCGCTTGGATTTTTGGCTGCAATATCTCGCTCTGAGTTTGTGGTGTGCATGATTTTGCTAAAGCACGTATTTAGCGCTACCTCTACAGTTGCTAGCAGTTTGCAACAAAGTTCGATCGCATTGAGCGACTGTTGGATCCAGGTAAGTATAAATAATTTTCGATTCTTTAGTAGTGTGTCATTATTAATTATTGCAGATGCATTAAGAATTTTTTCTTCTATCAATATCATCGATTCATTTTCTGTTTTCTATCTGTCTGCTTCAGATCGAATGCCTTAAAAATCATTGCGGTCTTGGTTTGCGGTTGACGGAAGTTCCGAGTCACTGGGCCGAGCAGTCAGCGCCGCAGTTATCTGCTCCGATGCTACCGACTTACGTGGATCCCTAGAAGTCGATCAGCTTCCCCGTGAATGCCACCAGACGGACGAGCTAGCACAAATTCAGCAGATCACAGCTGCGCACTTCAATACAACTATTTTTGTCCCTTCGTGCTTAGCTTCATTCAGACGCTTGACGATCGGTTTAACAAGCAAACCGAAGCCATTGCTCAGCTAAGCAACTTGCTTCCATTTTTGTGTGCGACGCTGAGGCCGTTAAATTCTCCGAGCTTTCTGCTACCCTCGAGCGGTATCGAAGCCTCCAATAGTTGCCGGCCGTCACACTTGAAGACTTGCAGCACGAGTTTGCTGCGTGGCAGCAATTCTGGATGACTAAGGACATTGCTGATTGCCCGCACAACATTATTGATGCATTGGTCAGCTAGCGAGCCTTCTTTCCTAGCATCTACAAGGCACTTCAGATCTTTTCTAGCCTGCCCGTCTCAACGGCAACAGCTGAGCGGACGTTCTCTACGATGAAGTACCTGAAGAATTACTTAAGGGCATCGACAGGCGAGGAGCGTCTTAATGGATTGGCATTGATGTCAATTATAACAATTATAACAATTTATTTTGTTATAAAACGCTTGATATCAACGTCGACGAGACGATCAAGCTATTCGCTTTGAAAGATCAAAGCGATCAAAGCTATTCGCCTTAGATTAATCTAACTTCAGATTATATCTATTATATGATGAGATAAGACAGACTCGACAAAGTAACTTGTGCGCCTAACATGTATTTTTTAAGCAAATGAACATTGAAATGTGACATAATTTTTGTAGACTGCGTGGATCAGCAAGATCTCTGAGACTGAGTGAGATCAATGAGGATTATTAAAAACGTTTTAGTTATTGGTCTGTTGAAATACTTGGAAATAGCTAAATCTAGAATCTGGATGTCAACTGTTACTGCTTATTTAGGTATATGTAGCTGTATAGGTAATATCTAGGTAATTATTCAATGAGCTTCAATAAATTCATAATCATTACTCGATATTTAAGCAATAAATGTATAACAAAGTTATTAAAAAGGTAGCGAAATCGTTGTCTGCAAATGGACTACAACAGGTTATTTCAGTTTTTTTAGCAGCAGCATGCGACTCATTTTCTCTGATAGTTGAAACAGCAAATTTATCCCCCCATTTTAAAAGATACGCCACTGGCTTGACCGAAGTTAACGAGTGGGGCTTTCGAAGAAGCCTTAATAATATTCATTGATTATCAAATTTAATAAGCATATGCGTTCCTCGAGGTTCCAGTTCATTAATAACATTTCTGGAACTCAGGGAACATGGTTTGGATTATAGTATCGCGTGGGTATCGCATTATAGCATGTGGTTATAACATTGTGTGTATTCTGATTTAATTGTTTTTCCCCTGCTTGTATCTATCAGTCTCAAGTGTGGTGTGTTTGTTATCCGCTGTCGCCAGTATCTTATTTCTAGTGGGGCAGTGGCTGAACTAATCCAATCTCAGCATGCGACTTCTATAGGCCATCCTTCCCTTCTGAGGCTGGGTTACACCAATTCCTCGCTGGGGTTCCCTGCTCGTTCTTAAGTGACTATCTGTCATTGACATCCATCTTCACTGCGTCGTCTTCATAGAATTTCCTTGTCTACCTTTGAGATTCGGCAAGTTTTAGCGCTAGTGGCGGAATTACAGGAACGCATCAGTCGACTGGAGGTGGCCTCCTCCGCAGTGACTGCGAGAGCTTCGTCGCTGGAGGCAGGAATCACTGCCCTACGAGGTCTATCTGGCGGCCTGAGTGCTGGAGGGCTGCTTGCCCTAGTCTTTGGCCTCATTTTACTAGTAATTTGCTGTCGGCGGCGTCGCTGCGGCGGCCGAATCCACCATCATGACTGTTTAACTGTATTTCGGACTACTTCCTCCTCCATTTTCATTCCCCCTTTTATTGGCCATATCCTGCATTGTACTTGATGTATAAGAAAGCTGTGTTATGTGCTTCAGTTGAATAAGTGCTGTGTCTTATTTTGCTTTCTTTTAAATATAAATAATAAGGAGTGGCTCATGGAATTTGGTAGTGCTTTGTCTTTCTATCTCTTATTTAATTTTTTACTGAGATGCTGCGTCGCTTCACCGCCATTGGTCTAGGTCGCAGTGGTAAAAGAAGTCCGACAGTGGCACGAGTTGGCTGGAGCATCTCATAGCGTCCGGGCCTTTTGGCTGTCCAGCCTAGGCGCCATCATTCGTTGTCATGATCTTCAGGAGCAGCTGCGTCTGGTGCGGGCTCTTTTCTTCGTTATGTTGGTTGAGACTTGACGTGGGGGAATCCGAAGAAGCTGCTGACCGCCAAGAAGATCCACCGGGATGACGCACGAGGCCGCCGACAAGGTTTATGTCGTGAACAAAAGAAAGAAGGCACCCACGGCTTACACTCAACCAAAGAGCATTCCCCCACCCATTCCCGAGGCGCGATAACGAGGCATAGTGCCTCTACGCAACCATGGCCAAGTCACTGGAGTTCCCTATGACGGGCGGCATTTGACAGTGACAGTCTCGAATGTAAGCTCTGTAGACTGCTTCTTGCAGGCACTTAGCTACGCCTACAGGAACCGGCCTGCGCTTCGTGAGTCCATTTAAGGTGCCCCGAACTCTTGTCATTCTTTGCGGGACTTCATGGAACATATGGATGATGCAGCCACGGAGAAGGCAGCATGCGCTAGGGCTTGTTTACTCCTACGCACACCAGCTCTCTGGGCTACTGGTAACTGCCTGCTGCCAGCACCGAAGGCCTCAGTGCGCGCCAATCTTAATGCATCTGAGGTGGACATGGTTAGCTACATTCTGGGTCCTGCCATCGCTTTTGACCGACTGTCATTGTGCCAATTTGAGGGCTGTCCAGACGGTGTCCGTCGCATCGCTTCCCATGCTCCAAGAAGTCGCGCCGCTGCATGTCATGGAGCAGCTGCGCCACAGAATCCGCATGCCGAGGGCCTCTGTAGCGAATGTGGAGGAATGCGGGATATCAGCAGCGCTGAATTTACTATACAGCCACCCCCATTCCTGGCTCTGGGAATTCCCGATCACCTGCGCGTCGACACCATGGAACTGCCTGAGATAATCCGGCCCTTCTCTGCAAGTGACACGGATTAAGTGAAGGTGCTTGTCATATTTTAGCCTACGTTTGTAAACTATATGACATACTTTAACATACTTTAACATACTCGTATTAGATTATTATACGAAATCTCATGTTTATGCTTCTCTCATTGTCATATATAGGCAGTTATTGGCCTTGGGCATCAAGGAGGCAGTGAGGCTTGGGTGACGAGAATTAGTGGTAAAGTACAAACGACGGAGTGGGCTGAGAGCCACATACACCAACATGGACACTATGCACCCACCAACGCACGCGTGCACGCGATAATACACCGGATCACTAATCTATAAAAACATCCCCAGACTTTGCCTCTCGACTAACAAATACGTACTTAATATATTTATTAAATTTAGTCCCCAAAAATTTCATATTTATTTACTTCCAATCTCTACTCGTTTTCGTCACTTAAAATAAACCTCTAGATGCACACAGTTGTGCGAAACGCGTCGCTTAATTAAATTAATGTTGATTTTCGCTTTTCTTCTTATCCTACTTGCCAAGCCAGCAGCTGTACCAGAATTTTAAATTTATTTATTATTTAAATATATTACATTTTGTCAATGCAATGGCCTACCTTTATGCGATGACTCACTTGTTCACCGACGATGGACTCGAGCCGACTGGTTGGCTAACAACGGCCACAATCCAAGCGGAATGCCGTCGCGAAGCATTTATTTGAATCCTGATCGACCAACTGAACACGTAAGACTTAACGGAGTTAACGAAGTTTAAAAAACTTAACCAATCTGTGCGTTAATTGCCGAAGTGGGTTCACAGGCAGGAATGGCTATATTTAGATCCAGAATGGAAATTCTAGTTAAGTTGCTGCAGGTGTGGAAAGACGACAAAGACGTCCAGCTAATTGTGTCGAAACCACGTAATCAGCATCAGGAGGCCGAGCGCCTGCAGTCCGAGCGTCAGCGCATAGAGACCGAGGCCGAGCGCCTGCAGGCCGAGCGTTGCATACAGGCCGAGCGCCAGCGCCTGTGACCGATTTTATGAGCAACTGGTAAATTAGCAGTTAGCAGCAGCTAAAATAACTGTGGATATTCAGCAGTCTGCTAAAAACTGGTTTCATGAAGCAACTGGTAAATATCTGCTGGTAAATATCAGTACTGCTATTCTCCCTAGCATTGAATTCGTGCCATAGACATTCGCTTTGCAGCAGAAGAAGAAGCTGAGGTGGAGAAGAAGAATGAGAAGGAGCGGGTAGTATATAAGGCTCTAGTCTCGCTAGAAGCTTTTACTTCTAAGCGAATTTAAATATTTAGGAAAATATTTTAAAAGTGCACAACTATGTCCACGCCGGAACAAAAGCTCCTCTTTCTGTGAGACAGAAACTACCATTTTGTTCGGTAGTTTTGCGGATAACGCAGAAGCCAAATCGAAAAAGCGACACGCTTGGGAGGAAATCCGAACCACGATGGAGGCAAGTGGGTTGTGCAAGCCAGTTGCATATCTGCGCAAAACAATGTGGAAAAACATTCGGATGGCAACAATGAAGAAGCGAGGCGCTAGTCGTTAGACTCTCGGGAGGGACTCTCGCCAAGGAGACAGATGTGGATCGTATGGTTCTAGAAGTCATTGGAAAGGAAAGTTTTTGTAGACCGGGAATTCTTTAGATAGCGCAAAGGCCACGAACTACGTACAAGGAGATTCGATATATTTATACTAACAAAATATGGCTGGGGGTGACAATGGCACGTGGAGAGCAGGGAGTAAGAACAGAGCACGTTGTGTCGCACGCGCAGGTGACACACGCGGCCCACGCACGCATAGGAAAATGGGTGTGCATTGAGCAACGATAAGTTAATAGAGTACATTCAAGTCCGGTTGAAAATTCAAGTCACAACATCCCTCCACACCAAAGCTAAAAATAAATTGAATAACACCGCGAATAGTCAATCCACCGTACATTGGAGCTGATAGTCATTTAAGCAGAGTTTAAGCGCTCGCCGAATTGGCATCAGCAATTTATGCCCTCTCTACCCCATGCACAGCAGCCCAAAAAGCGGTCGGTAGAAGACCGGGGTCAGCGGGGACCAGCCCCCAAGCGGCATCGCAGCACGCAGGCTACACCGGACACCGCTGATGTAGCCGAGAGTAGTGATAGCAGCGAGTCAGATGAAGCCCAAGTAGATCCGAATGAAGATCTATGGGCGGCCCTGCAGGAGGGCATGCCCTCGGACGATGAAGGACTTTTGGATCCTGACTCGTCCGAGGAGATGCAAGCGAAAGGGCCAGCAGCACCGCCACCGATACCATGGCAGTCACCCCAGTCATCGTCGTCCAGCGACAGTCTGGAAGGGGTGGAGGCTGAGGCTAGGCCAAGAATGAAGAGAGGCGGCGCCCAGCGGCGCAGACAGCATCACGGAACGCCGGCGCGGGAGGCTGCCATTCTGGGAATGGCGCACTCGTTGGCAAGGGCAGCACGCGGGCTCGAAGACGATGGATGGCCAGCAGAAGTGCATCAGGGATTCGCTGGTGTAGAAAGGGCCACGAGGCGCGAAATGGCCCAGGAAGCTGCCGCTAGGGCCGAGGTTCTAATCGGCGGACCAGCATCAATACCGCAGCAGCTGCTAGCCCGGTATGGCCAGGCAGTGGTGGAACTGATAGAAGCGTGGTGGCTGCCGGAGGCACTGTTCATTGGATTGTTCATTGTTATCTTGTTTATGTTCTTTTGACTTATCCAGTATGTGCCCTGAGATGGTGCGTAGCGCCTTAGGTTGGAAAGTGTTCTCTTTTGTTTTGTTTTTATTGATATTAGGATTGTTTTTGTTTTGTTTGATAGCAGGTTATCCATGTTATGGATGGTTTTCTGTATGCTAAAGAAAGAGAAATAAAAAGAAACTTACATAACTTTTTTATGTGCGGCTGACGGCCAGCCGGTGTTGACCGTCATCCTTTAGCTGGAGGAGAATGATGTGCTGTAGTCTGCTGAGCAGCCTCCAGGCAATCTGTGCAGTCAGCGCTGCCCGTGTCTGAAATCGTCGACTGCATCCGCAATCTCGAGCAAGTTGATAACTTCGTCTCAAAGCGAACGGACAAGACGGCAAGCGCTTTAGCGCCGTACGCACAATCGGTTGGTTCACACCAAGCCGGCTGTACCGAAGCTACTCTGCACTACACTCACTCGCATCAATCAGATGGAAGGAACATCCGTCGAACAGTCACTGCATATCGATACTGTGGAAAGTCGCATTCGGAGGGCAAATGCCCTGCTTTTGGCAAGACCTGCTCCAGGTGCGGAAAGAAGAACCACTTTGGTGCTGTGTGCAAATCCGCAGGAGCTCGATCGGTGCACCACACGACAGCTGACGAGGAAGACGGAGGAACCGCTCAGCCAACGACGAACGTACTGCATCTTACTGACGTACTACATTCAATCGAATCGGCAACGGAAACGGTGCACATCAACAATAAGCCGCTGCAAATGCAGGTCGACACTGGAGCATCCGTCTCAGTACTCTCAAGTGCACAGTGGACACTGTTGGGCCAGCCACCACTTCTACGTTGTGACCGACGCTTGGAAGCCTTTGACGGACATGTAATGCGATCGCTCGGCAAGATGGCCACCACCATGGAGTTACGGGGGCGTCTCCACCCAGCAGATTTCATTGTGGTGTCCTCCAGCAAACCATACGGCTTGCTTGGACGGGATCTTCTTGATTCTGATGGTCTGTTTCATACCGATAACTCCCCGTCAAGCAGCACTACTTTGGAACAACTGCCTGCCATTCGAGGCGTAAAAGCACGGATGGAGCTAATAGATGGCGCTCGAAATCAATTTTGCCGCGCTCGCCCTGTTCCGATAGCCCTTGAAAGTCAGATCAACGTGGAACTAGACCGCCTTCACCGACTAGGCGTCATCGAGCCGATCGAAGGCCCTGTAAGCAACGCGTCGCCAATTGTATGGGTGAAAAAGAAGGACGGGTCGCTGCGCATGTGCGCAGACTATAGCGTACACGTCAACGCAAAGATTAAACCTGACGCCTATCCGATACCGCACATTGAGACAATGTTCTCAAAACTCAAGAACGCAAAAACATTTGCCACCATCGACCTGCGCTCCGCATATTGGCAGATTGAGCTTGATGAGGCGGCGAGAGAATTGTCCGTGATTAACACATCCCGTGGATTGTATCGCGTGAATCGACTCCAGATGGGTATGAAAAATGCATCATTCGTATTTCAACGAACAATGGAATCAATTCTGGGAGACATCAAAGGTGTGATAATCTATCAGGACGACATTCTCGTTCACGCATCAGACAAATCGGTGCTGGAGAAGCGTCTCGCCGCAGTGAGGACGCGGCTCAAAGAGAAGCGTGTGACCATCAATGAGGCCAAGTGCGTCAACTACTGCGACTCTGTTTCATTCTTGGGGTTCCGAATCTCCGCCGCAGGAATTCAACCAGATGACAGGCTGATCGATAAGATTCGTCATGTGTGCGCACCAGCAAATAAATCGGAACTCGCCCACTTCCTTGGGCTAGTCAACTTTTTTGGACGTCTCATTCCAAATTTCGCTGGCAAAACAGCTCCCCTTAACAAGCTGCGAAAATCAGGAGTGCCCTTTGTGTGGACTGATGAATGCTCTAGAGCGTTCGAGAACTTGAAAGTCGAGATCACATCAGCACCGGTCGTCCAACCTTACAGCTTAACAAAGGAGCTTACACTCACCACCGATGCATCTAAAGGAGCGCTTGCCGCTGTTGCAACGCAGGAAGGCCACCCAGTCATATGTGTCACGCAGCCTAACCTCAGCTGAAGCCAACTACTCAAACATTGAGCGCGAAGCTCTGGCCATTGTATGGGCTATCGCACGCCTGAAACATTATTTTCACGGTCGGCCCTTCACTATCCGCACTGATCACCAACCGCTGCTCCGCCTATTTGGTTCCGGCATCCCAGTCGACGCCTCCGCACGCATCGGCCGCTGGGCCATGTATCTCATGCCGTTCGATTTCCAGATACAATACGCTCGAGGAAGCAGCATTCCGCATGTCGATGCTCTCTCTAGATTGCGATTTGATGGCCACAGCACTGATGATGCGGAGACGTTTGAGGCCATCAACACAGTGGCTTTTGAAGCGCCTGTGATCGATGCTAGACGACTATTAGCTGAAATGGACCTGGACACATTCACCCAGAGAATTCTCAACCGCTATCGACGTGGTAATTGGCAGAATTGCAGTCAGGCTGAAGCACAGTTCAAGAAGGTTGCCGACAAGCTAACGCTAGAAAACGGACTGCTGTATATGCAGAGGAGGGTATTCATACCCCCACGACTGAGAAAAACCGCTTTTAACACCGTTCACAGCACACATTCAGGCGCGCAGGCTACGTACAATTTGCTGGCCATGTCTTGTTGGTGGCCAGGCATGCAACATGACGTCACCCAATTCGTACAGCGTTGCCCCGGCTGCAATCAGCTACGCCCACATATTGGCCACGACAGGGATCGTTGGCCACCGTCAACCTACCCATTACAGCGCATTCATATGGATTGGGCCTACGTAAAAGACGCTGGCAACATTTTAGTCATCGTGGACTCTTTCTCAAGTTGGATAGAGGCTTTCCCATGCCGCGACCGGTCAACCGATTCCATCATACATTGCCTCAGAACCGTGTTCACACGATTTGGCGTTCCGGAAACAGTAGTCTCGGACAACGCACCCGAGTTTACGGCAGACCCACTCACCTCCTGGTTGCGCGCCAACGGCGCAGGTAAAATGGAGTCACCGCCATATTATCCCCAGGCGAATGGGGCAGCCGAAAGAGCTGTTCAAACAGTCAAGTCGGCGCTTCGTGCCTGGTCTGAAAGAATAATGCACATGGAATTTGGCCACTTCTTGCAGAAAGTGCTCCTGCACCATCGAAACTCTGTCTCTTCTCGAGGCAGCTGCCCTGCCGAAATTCTATTCGGAAGACGACTTCGAGTCCCTGTTGTATCGCATTTTGAACAAGGTGATAACATAATCTACACGCCTAATAGCTCGGCCGTTGGAAGCCAAGCGACATTTGTAATGACGGCAGGCCAAAACACGGCTTGGATCCTGGCCGGAGACAATCTTCGCTTCGCGAGCTCAAACCAACTTGCTCCATTTGCCACACAATCCCGAGGATTTGATGCGGAGGAGGATGATGCGGCTGGGAACGCGCAAGTTACTAGGGAAGGTGAGCCTGCTGCTATCGAGACCCAGAACCAGACCGAGACCAAGAATCAGGCCTCTGACCGAGAAGAGGATGTGCATCCACGGAGAAGCGGCCGAAACCGGGTTGCCCCTGATCGTTTCGTGCCATAGATTGAATACTTCGCTACTGCCACCGCTACTCGGGTCAATGTTCAATCTTAATAGACATAAATTAGTCTAGGCAAGGGAACGCAGAATGAAGTTCACTATCGGATGAGGGCATGTTGTGCATTGAGGCCCACTTTTAGCGTTGGTCTTGTTTGGCGTTGTAGGTATCGATCAATCCCTCTCTGTTGTACTCTTCCCCACAAGTTCGTTTGCTGTGGTTTCAACCACAGACTTTTCAAATGTCAACATTCATTCACAAGCTCAAGCTGTTACAGTTATGTCTATGGCGTTAATCTATCTTGCCTTTCCTTTGAAGACCTCGAGAATACTTTCAGATTCATTAAGAACCTTTGAACTTGCCAATGTATTAAATACGCACAATAAACGTGTCTTGACAAACACACATCAATAATGAAGCCTGTCTTTAATCTTTCTTTTATTTTTAATAACTGAATAACTGTTTCTAACAACTTTTCACTTGATGCTCATGTCCTTTACCATAGAAAGCAAGACAGTTCCTTGTCCAAATATACACTGATTAAGGTGCTGATTCAGATGCTTCTGCAGAAATTGACACCAGCGTCTTGTTACCACCACCAGACCATAAACCCTGCACAGTTTGATCAAATAGATATATTCTCAGATGTCATTCTCTCTGCTTGCTGGCTTCAAGTCCGCATAGGAGATTGAATTTGAGAAGACAAGAATAGTACTATAAGAAATGTAGCAATCAATCCACATTAGACCAGTCAATAACAGCAAGCTTTCATTCTCACATATTTCAGTGACATAAAATCAGTAGTGGGGGTTGGGCGGATGCTCCTGCAAAGATTGCACCAGCTAGACCAAAAACCCTGCATAGTTTGATCAAATGGATCTATTCTCAGGTGTCAGTCTTTCTGCTTGCTGGCTTCAACTCCGCATCGCAGGAGACATGTATGGGGCTAAGAAATGCTGAAAATGGTGTCAATAGACGCTAACAGATGTCCTATAAACATTTGCTCTGTCAACGGAAGCAGTGCGAGGCATATGATTAACGGTATTAACATTTCAAGTAAAAAACGTGATTTTTTGCTAAATTTTGCATTTTCAAGGTACAAAACTGCATGGCCAGAACGTATTTAGTATGCGATTTGAATGCGGCTTCAGATTTTAGAAGCGCAACAGATGTGCGCATAAAATGTATATTTTAAATTTTCTACGCATCTACTTCGAAGGTGGATGCAAAAATCCCAAATTTTGACCCCCGGGGGCCAAAACATGCAAAACTGGATCAGTCATAACTTTTGATTGCTGCATCCGTTGGTGTTGCGCTTAGCGTTGCTGAATTGCATTTAGGACCATCTTTCATTTGATACATGTACAAATATCTAAAATATGTACCTTTACAGGTGTACATATGAGAAAAAGTTTGCCATTTCTGCCCCTAAGATAGTGCACTTTGTCGCCTTTAGGGGTCGCAATCCCGGGAACCTGGGATTTAGACATTTTTCGGGATTACGGGATCCCGGGATTGGAAGTCGGGATTGCGTCGGGATTCGGGATTCGGGAATTAAATATTGAAAAGTGAAAAGTAGAAAATGAGTTACTGAAATAGTAAAAAACAAGATATTATGATGGTATGGTATGGTACAAATGCAGTGCATTACAAATTATGCAGTGAAGGGCTGTCCAGAAAGACAGCAGGGAATCAGGAAGGGATAGAATAAACTCCAACCAACTGCTGTCATTGGTCAGACTTAGAGGCAGCACTAGCAGGCAGACCCCTGGGCCTGGCCCCTGGGACAGAGAGAGAAATGAACCTTGCTAAGATAGGCTGGGGTGGGGTCTGGGCTCTGGGTCTATGGTTGGGTTTGGCTGGGTGGGTGGGCTAGAGGGGAATGAGAGCTTTGTGCATGTACACCGTAGTGTATGTACACTTTAACAATCTGCTCTGCATCTGCATGAGGTGGTGGGTGGAGGGAGGCGGCCTGGAGGGTGGATGGCTGGATAGGGCTGGAGGCTTAGCTTGCTATTTAATGGTTGCTTCAATTCATGGGCCAATCTGCAATCATGGCTCAGGCTCACGCACGTCACTCAACCACAAGTCAACAAGTCACCTCACAAGTCACAAGTCACAACACAAACAAGGCATTGCCCACGGGCCACTGCCACTGCCCAATTCCTATGGCCAACAAGTCCAAAGCGTGGAAGAATTTTGAACGAGTAAACTCTGATGAGGCTCGCTGTCAACTATGCCTCAAAACTATTGCAACAAAGGGCAGCTCAACTAAAGGACTAATCACTCATCTTCGCACAAAGCACAACATAACAATAGAACTAGAAGAGACTTCTTCAAAACGTGCCAATGCCAACATTAGTCAAGGTGCTCAACCTGAAGCCGAAGCTCAAGCCAAACCTGGGGAAACATCGACTTCGGCAATGGACAGCGCACCTGTTTCCAAGAAGGCAAAGACAATTACGAACTACTTTCAACCCACTGCCGTGACGGAAGGTGAGCTTATGATAGCTCGACTAGTTGCGAAGGATAACTTGCCGTTTAAACTGTTTGTCTCCTCGCAGGATCTTAGGTCTGCCTTATTAAGTCGAGGGATCAAAGTGCCAACTTCTGCTAATACAGTGAAAGCAAGAGTACTCGAGTTTGCAGCGAAGGTTGAGATGATGATCAAGCAAGGCGCTTTGCGCTAACATTTGATGAGTGGACAGGAAGCAACAACAAGCGGTTCATGAACATCAACATCCACTTTAGTGACCGCACTGTCCAGAACCTTGGTCTCATTAGAATATTGGGCTCAGCAACCACTTCATATCCATTGAAGTTGCTCAATGATCGATTAGCAGTCTTTGGCATTGGCCTAAATCATGACATCATTTGCTGCACAACCGATGGAGCATCTGTCATGAAGCGCTTCGGTCGAGAGTCTGGCACTGAGCACCATTTGACTATGCACATGGAGTCCACCTTGCATTTTGTGATGTGCTTTATGCAAATAAATCATCATCCATTGTTGAAGTCGCTGATGTCGAGCCAACGCAACAGTTCGGAAGATCAGGGCTGTTGTGAAAATCTTCCGCCGAAGTCCACAGAAGAACGAAGTCCTTCAGCACTTTGTCAAGCGAGAATTCGATAAGGAGCTCAACCTACTGCTTGATTGCCCGACACGATGGAACTCATTGATTCAGATGTTGGAGCGATTCGTCCAGATCCACCATCAGATTCAATTGGCACTGGTCGTTCTGGACATTAAGGAATGCTTTGGACAGAGAGATGTTGAAGTTGCTGAGCAGCTGATTGCAGCTTTGAAACCCATAGAGTTGGCAGTGAAGGCTCTGTGTCGGCAAGAGTGTGATCTGCGGATGGCGGATGCAGCTATACGCTTCGCAATTGCAGAGCTTGAGAATCTGAGTTCTGATGTGGCAAGCGATCTAGCTGCTGGGCTTAAGAAGCGTGTAGATCAACGGCGAAGCAACATGTTGACTGCTGTCAACCTTCTGGCTCGCGGAGGTAGAGCAACGCAACAAGGCGAGTACAATGCGGTCAAGTACACTCTCGTCTCATTGGCCGAGAAGCTTCGCCTCAATCTGAAGCCAAACGATAGTGAGCTTGACGCTAATTCTGAACTTCCAAAGTCAGCTGCTCGACAAAGAGCAAATGAGCCTGATTATGTGCACAACAAAACGACCCTAGAAGGCCGTCTGCACCAAGCCCTCAAACAGTCAACAGAGTCGACGGCCGAGACAAACAGCTTGGAGAACACAATCGGCCGTGAGCTCGAGTTTCTGCGATTAACAGGTCAGCGTGGCAAGACCATTGATCTGCTGTACTGCGCGATGCTGGCTATTCCACCAACCAGCGTTGATGCAGAACGTGCTTTCTCTTCAGCTGGACTTTTTTCTGACAAAACTGCGCTCGTCAATGGCGGACAAGACATTGTCCGCACTTGTTATGCTACGAATGCACTTTCTATCCAAAGACAAAAGTAAGATCCTTTAGTTTAGTACCATCGCATTCAGCACTGACTGACACTGACTTAACTTGGTATGCTATGCTTGTAATGTAAACTGAAGCTCTGCTTGTCACTTAACCACTGACAGTGCGTTGCCTGCATGTAGTGAATAGCTAAATTTAAATTGATTTTTACAAATACTTTTTATAATGAACATCTGATTGCTAAGTTACTTGTTACTTGATGCTTGATGGATATAGTTGTATGATGTGACTACTGGTTCTGACAACGAAGACTCTGAGCTCAACTCAGACTCAGAGTCAGAACACAAAATGTATGGCATAGCAGCAATACAATACAGTGCTATCTAAAAGCGAAAAGCGAAAAGTGAGAACAGTTTATTGGATTGAATTTTGTTCTTTTTTGAGTTCCTTTATTCATTTAGTAATATATTTCTATTAGGCAAGAACAATAGGGAGCAAGTTAAACAGCGTTAAAAACTTAAAATGCACAAATGGGATGCTTGTTTTGTCACCAAAATCAGAATTTATGACGCAATCGAGGTAAACTGGGAGGAAATCTCGAATCCCGAAGTCAATCCCGGGATCCCGGGATTTCCAGTTTTTTAATATCGGGATCCCGGGATTGAAAAAAGCCGGGATTTTGCGACCCCTAGTCGCCTTTGAGCTGGAAATGGTGTCAATAGACGCATGTGGATGTTTGAAAGAGAGTGCTTTGTTAACTTAAAGTCAGCGTCACATTCAAAATGCTAAATCTTGATTTGCAGGATTGGAAAACGTGTTGTTTTCGTAGAAATTGAATAAATCATGCAATTTTTTGAACCTTTAAAAGTAAATTTTGTAAAAACGGTCTTGCCAATTTTTATGTACAGAGACGAAATGTACATCCGATGAACAGCTGCATTAGTTTTGGAAAATTCGATTTTTCGAAATGGAAGGCACATTGCAGCAATTTTGACACCCGGGCCTTGAGATTACTCACAAGATTTTAGAAGTGCAATTTCTCGAATCAAGTTTGGTGTGGTTGGATAGCACTTAGAGCCCTCTTCAAAAGGACAGCATCTATGCCTGCCTGTGAAAATTGATTGAGTGTCAGTGTATGATGCAGTACTTTTAAGAAAAGCTGCATTACTCTAATAAAATGTTGCTCTTTGCCCCAATGTAATTGAAAATTGTTTAAATAGATGGGTCTAGATGTTTCCAAGAGAATGACATGTCACTTGAAGCTGTGCATCATATTTCAGATTTATAGTATTCATTTTCATTTATAAAACGGTTTTTTTTCGTGCACACAAATAATGCAACCTTGAGTGAAAGTTGTGCTAAAATGGTTAAGTAATCGCATGTAAGTTTCGCATATAAATTGTGTGCCCAGCATTGAAATAAATATGGTGCTTTAGTCGTGGAATGTTTAAGTATCTGATAAAGTATGAATATAAAGTAAGCAGTTTTTATTGAAAGATCATCCTGTTTTTTGAGATCAACTATTTGCTTCCCATGAAAATTGAAACCAAAATTTTATTAGTTGAAGCTTGACTTAGAATACACAGGCTACAGCCCTCCATGCATTTGTCAGTGTTTGTTTGTGGGGACGAGATATCTGTCTTTTGAGGGTCGAATGTACATAAGCTGGGGCCAAGGCCTTCGCTTTTGCCTACGGGGATGGAATGGAAGGCTGTGCCGCCCGATCGATAAAAATCGAGGGGGGAATCAGCCTGAGTGTCAGTGGCTTAAAGGAGGGCTATAGTGGGCCAGGCCCTCCCTTTTGTTTAATGTACATGGCCCAGCTCAGATTGTCTTATCTAAGTTTTCTCCATATACAGTGCAGAGAGGGTCCCTTCCCTTTGCGTTGTACAACTTCCCTTAGCATAAAGGCTTTTAAATTTCGAACTTTAGTTGTATTTTCTGCTACTCTTTCTTCCACCAAGTTTGCTCGACTATCAATGGCAGTTCTCAGAGTGGTGATGTCTGATCTCAGAGTGTTTTCGCTGCAACAAGAGTATTACGAACAAACTGTAAATATAGTATGTCAATCTCTTCCTTCCGCTTTGCTACGTTCAACCGGAGGTATTCCATGTTTATTTGTTGTTGGTGCGTTGCCCGCTCTAGGTCTTACAAGCGATCTTTAATGACTTTGATTTCTGCAATTTTTCGCTACATTTATATAGCGCCTGTCAAGGTAAGAAACTTAAGCACTAAGTGAGTGTGCTTCCGCGATCCAACGACTCACCTGTAAAATTAATAGACATTTTTTAATAGAAATTTTAAATTAGTTCTTTTTTCTTTGTTAATCATCACAAACTGGTAAGGTTGATTCCACTTGTCATATCAAAGATTAACGAATTTCTCCTTTGAAATTATTCTGTTAGAGTTTCTTGTTGGATTTATAAAATGGGCAGGCGCAATGACCTCATTGTAAAATCTTTTTAGCCTGTCCAGTGGAATGGTTGGAAACTGGAGGATCAGATTGCAGTTCCCGCGAATTGTTTTGTTCGGGAGCTCGAACCAGTTCTGGGCGATGTATATTACGTTACAATTGTTATGTCGTCCTCTTGTAAAATAGTTTTCTATCTGCTTTTGTGGGCCTGTCATAAAATCATTAAAGACGATCAAATGCTTTCTCCCCTTTTCTAGCTCATCTGGTTGGGGTAGAAGTTTGGACTTGGGATCAACCTGCGGATCTCCATAGGTTAACACGTTAATGTTCTGTCAATTTTTTTTGTCTTTGAGGTGCTTTGCATATTCGGCAGCCACAATTTCTGGGTAGCTGGGAAGGCTCTTTTGGTTATTAAAACCTTGAATAATGTGTTCTGAAGTTTGTTTTGAAGTCCAGAAATCAGCATTTTATACTCATCTTGATACAGGGTGGGAGAGTAGATGTGCTGTCATAATCGATAAAGCCAGGTCTAAGAAGCATGTTAAAGACTGAATGTTTTACCTGAACCTGATGACCCAACAACAATGCATCTGAAGTGACTTAGGATTGACTCGTGATAAGAAAACTTAATCTGATTACGCGTCCAGTGAGGATTGAAGTCGTTTGAAAAGTCCATTTTTACCCAGGAAAAAGAAAATAATAATTTAGAATCTCTTCGAGACACAACTCGTCGAGACATGTGTCATTGTAGGGACTTACATATGTCATTTCGGGACTTATATATGTTTTTCGGGGACTAGTCTTGTACCCTTACATGTCTTGTACCCTCGGAAAGTATACCCTAGTCCCTTGTACGCTAGTCGAATTTGAAACCACTTCCTTTTTTAATGCAAGCTCTCATCTTCTCATAGATTGCAGGGTCCACACTGTCGGGGTTTGGGGCCAGCGGAGCCAGCGTTGGCTGAATATCTTGTTTAGGCCTACTTTCTGATACAGTATCCTTTATCTTTTTAGCCGCTGTGACAACACTTCCCACTGATTCAGCCACATTCTTAATATTATCTTTGTTCTCACTAATGACTTAAAAGACCCGAGCACCCTGTGCAATTATATCAGCAAGACCATTACTTAAGCGTTCTTTCCTCGGATAGTGGCCTGCTGGGAAAAGTCTGGATCCACGCTTCATTAGATTAAGTTCCTCCTTGTCATACTACGAGGGGTGTCCAAAAAGTAGTGATACTTTTGCTCGTATAGCCTTACTGCATTCCGATTACAATAGCTGGGCGAATTAATGACCAAAGCGGGATTTTTGTTGAGAAATTAGAGCAGGCGATTCGCCTGAATCCAGGTGCTAATTACTAGGTTTATCTTAACGACTTCACTGGTTGGTCAAACGTTCCTAATGTGACAGCAGCAAATAGAAAGTTTTTTTTACAAATGGAAAGGTGCAGCAGCAGAAGTTGTGGTATTCCCTGTGAGCACGCAAAGTGTGAATACCTACAATTACGTTCTAGAAAATGTATTTACCCGGTGGGACAGCTTTTTGGGGCGCAGGGTGGGGCGCCCTGCTATACGCCTTGCCGCCGCCTGGGTGCTGGGTGATTTTCCTATACGCCCCCGCTATACGCCCCCCGCCGCCTAGGCGCTAGGTGACTTTGCTATACGCCCCGCTATACGCCCACCCACCGCCGAGGCGCAGGGTTTTATTAACATCACTTTTCGCGGTTTTTTTATTCTTTTCGTGTAGTACACGTGACTTGTGGTTGCAGAAAAATATTATTTTACGTTTAGCATGTCTAGTTGCTCTGAAATTTCGCAGTATTGTTTGCATTATTTTCATAATTTTCTACTACATTTTTTACTTTTTTTCACGAATGCGAAAATATTTGGAGCAAGATTAATTCGCTATGTGCTACTATTAGTAGAAACGATAGGATACTGCTTCAGTCATATCCTATAGCTCATTCCTTCCGAAAGACCTGTACATGTAGACTGCAATTATATGACTCTGCATGACAACTTAGTGTAATAGCTAGCCAGTATATAAAACATGGTTGCTTCTAAATTTATATTTCCTCTACATTTATCATAGAGCATGGGGACTCAAAATTCGTCGAGATCAATCTGGATTAAGGGAGGTCACAAAATCGATTCCGTGCCTTCCCTAGATTCCCTAGATTAGTAGGGTGAGAGGGAGATCAGTAGGGTGAGAGGGAGAGCGGGTAGGGTGAGAGGGGGATCAGGTAGGGTGAGAGGGAGATTAGTAGGGCGTGAGGGAGAGCAGTAGAGTGAGAGGGGGATCAGGTAGGGTGAGAGGGAGATTAGAAGGGTGTGAGGTTAGAAGGGTGTGAGGGAGAGCAGTATGGTGAGAGGGGGATCAGGTTGGGTGAGAGGGAGATTAGTAGGTTGAGGGAGAGCAGTAGGGTGAGAGGGGGGTCAGGTAGGGTGAGGGAGATCAGTAGGGTGTGAGGGAGAGCAGCAGGGTGAGAGGAAGTGCTTAATAACTTAAAGAGTCAGTTCAATGCAGCCATCTCATTGTGAATGGACTTTGCAAAAGCAACTGGAGCTACATCCTTCGACCTTAAGTTTGACGCTTTTAATAAAGCTAACACTGGCTATATATAGCTATGATATATGATATATCAGATTATCATACTAAATTCCACCTCTCTTTTCTAGTCACACTCCTCAGCAGACTTCACTTTTCTTATATGCCTCATTCACATTGTCAAATCTAATTTTGAATCAAATCCCATTTTACATAAAAGTATATTTCAAATTAGATCCCATTTTGATAGTTCATAATGGATAGCTAATATCAACGGCTAATTAAATAGCAATGGATCAATTTCTAATCTCCTTTCTTTTTCTTAATGATTCCAGTTCTCATCAGATCCTATTTCTTAGTAATCTATTATGTATCATTCTTCATTACAAATGCATGCCTGACAATGTCTTTTAAAATAGAATAAGGCAGGTACCAGGAGTGTAGATTCATGAATCATGGGACTGGTCTTTGTCCACTAAAACATTTATTTTTATTTCTTAAATTACAAAACACATTGAAAACAACAAAACAACAACAATTGAGTGAGCATTCGGCAAAATTATTATTATACAAATGCATATCATTATCATTATATCATTATAAGTAAGAAGACACCAAATGTAGAGAATTCAATTCAATGAAAAAAGAAAAAACTGCATTGCTCCTAAAATATTTACACAAACAGTAAACATGATGATGAACTTGCAGAAGGCTCCGCCAACAAGACAGTATCATTGCACAGTTCATTGCATTTGACTGCAAGAATAATGGTGTCAATCCTACTGCTTGTTGGCTTGCTTTACTCTGCACTGCTGGTCAGAGGCATTCACTGGGGCAAGTTAAGTTCACGCACTCAACATCACACAAAACGCTTTACTGCTTGGAAAGCATTCACAGCCGGGGTCGGCATTAAGCAAGTTTATTCACTCTTGCCACAGCACAGCTCAACATGCTTAGTCGGCCATCACAAGATTTAAGGTCTGCGATTAGGCTGCTTCAGACCATGGCTGCATACCCTCCATTTTATCGTAGAAGAACCTCTGAATCGTGATAAGCAGCGAACACGTATTTCAACCACGTCTCTCAAGGCCCATTGATATGCAGTCAACCTGCTCCAAAAGGAACAGGATTTACGCTGATGTGACTCATTGGGCCAATGGGCAGAGCTCAACTATCATACACCATTTACACATCAGGCGGCTTAACTTGTGATGGCGACTCACTGCAACATCTCACAGACACAATTACACAGCAACTGTCTCACCCATGCTACACTCAATCTGAGTAGTTCAGTTTGAAATCCTTGTCCGAACCAATTACTCGTCCATAGACATTCGCGAGTCGCCGTAATGCTCAGCCACATCAGCTCTAGGCGTAGAAGTGAGGACCTGCTGGCTCCTGTATTGCCCGTCTCGGGAGAATGTAATCTGCGAAATGAAATGGGGGATAAAATCTCATTAATTAGGAAGTCCTAATATTGTTGCATACGTGTGCGCGCCCCATTTGCATCCTTTTAGACAATGGAAAATGCATAATATAGGGGTGTGGTCAGCAGCATTATTCAGTCCCTCAGTTAGAGGGTAGAGTCGCGGGGCAGAAAATTGGCGTTAGTTCCGTCAAATAAACTCACCTCCTTGTCTCCGAAACGCAGTCGGATTCGTTGTGCACCGTTGAATTGGCTAAACATTCGCTCGGGGTATTGCATCACCATTTCGTCATCTCGTGACGCCTTGTTCTCCTGTTGAACCCTTTGGGTCATGCGCACTGCCTCGAAGCACTGTTGGCTAGTCACAGCCTGTCTGTACCAGTCGGAAACATCAGAGACTTCGGCAGTCTTCTGGCCAATGCTGCACTTCCGCTTTCATACAACCGAGACTAACCGCTTCGGCGAACTCCTGGACTTGCGCACCTCGAATGGCCAGAACGTCGCCCACGGACCAGTTAGCCACCTTAGTGGCAGAGGTAGCCCAGAAGGTACACGATACATGGCACCCAGACTGATCCACGAGCGTCACTTTCGCTAGGTTGACCAGCTTTCCGGCACCGGTTTTCACTTCCCGCGGTTTCTCGACGGCAGAGATTGTTCCACGAACGTCGACATTCCTGTGATGCATGGAAATGGAAAACAAATGACTAAAAGCGACTGCACGAAAGCTGCCAAGCTATAAACTGTAAACTATAAACTGCAGTCTAATAAGCCACAAAGATCCCAGAGTAAAGCGACTATAATAACCTGTCAACAATATTACTTATGAGTTAATCTGGCTTCCGGAAATCTCATTAATTTTCCTGTACATAGCTGCACGTCGAGAAACCGTCTCGTTTGTCTTCACAATAACACCAGATTTGTCAACAGATACGGTCATCTCGTATTGGTTACCCGTACGGTTGTACGCCGAATTTGTCTTCTTTACCCAACCTCCGGTTATGCGCACGGCCTCGTCGGCTTGGCAGACGTCCAGAAGTGGCCTCAGATCTGTGCCAAACACGCTCACTCGAATGTCCCCCGTGTCATCACTTAAGACGAAGGAGAACACTTGGCCCGGTCCGTCCTTGCCGACAAAGTCCTTGATGGTCGTCAGCATCGTCACCAGGCCGACGACAGCAACCTCCATCAGGCCCGGAAGCAGAGCAGATACGCACATTTTGCTCTTCTTGGCTTGTCCGGCAGGCGACTCCATCGTTAGTTTGCTATTAAGTATACAGAAAAGTATAGGAAATGACAAAACAAAAATTTTGCACTTAGATAGGGCTGTTTAGTTTGATATAAAAGTCGGTGGAAAACAAAAGCTGTCTCTTATATCTCTATATTCATTTCAAAATAACAACCCACCGTGCACTTAAAAGTGCGATGACTCACGCCACTTTCAATTGGGTGTGGCAACCTCTGGCTTCCAGACCCCTCAAATCCACCACCCCCAATAACATAAGTGAGGAGTGGGCCCAAAAGCTGCTGACCAATAAGAAACAGCTTTGATATTAACCATGGTACAATTCCATACCCTAATGAGCTGATAAAGCTAAGCCAGTCAAAATGGCAGAACACCACCCACTGTATACACCAATCTCAAATCACACAGCATTAAGCTGTCCTACCTCAACTACAACGTAACGTCTAGACAACACAAAAAAACTTCTAGACGCAAACTGGCTGAGACAACTTTGGACTGCCTAACAGCTCTAAGCCAATCAGAATGGACCAAGCTAATCTGCAGGGTTTTGAGCACTGGTTGAAATCCAGACCTTACAGTGGAGTATATTTATATGACGTACAACATTGAATAGGCCCACAACCATGAAAATCAACCACAACTACTATGCCGGCGGCGGCGGCGGCGGACGTCGCGGTCGAAGAGGCCACCGCAGAGGACCCAGTAAGTAACATTGTGTCTGCCTATAATTCTATACATCTGCCTTGCTTGGTCATTTATTTGCACAAAGTCCTTCTGTCAGGCATTCAGTTAGACATTAAAATTGGTACAATTTTAACACTCATTGCAACATTCTTAACACTCGATTCATACAGTCTCGTGTTACCTCTGCGGTGGGCCTCACCGCGTCGCTCGCTGCCCCACCGTCGCCGAGCACCGGCGGCAGCAGCAACAACAGAAGCAAAAGGAAGCACAGGAACAGAGGCTGCAGGAGCAGATCCGAAGATTACGCCTGCAGCAGGAGCAGCAGCAGCAGGGGCAGCAGCAGCAGGAGCAGCAGCAGCAGCAGCAGCAGCAGGATCAGTCGAGCAGCAGCAGCAGCAGCAGCAGTAGCAGCTGCAAAAACAGCAACAGCACCAAGGAACGCAAAACGAAGCAATAATTTATTGACAATTTATAAGACAATAATAAACAATAAATTGTTGTTATAATAACTAAATTGTTGTTATAATAAATTGTTGTTAATGATTATGAACTACGATTTTGATTATTTGCTTACATTTACTTCTACTACAGATTCATTTCTTTCGCTTGGATTAACACAGTATTATAATAAAAGTACAGGAAGGGAAAATTGATTCATGCCAGGGGAACCATATCGTTGCAAACTTTCATGCGATTTAAAATACACTGCATAGAACAGAGAAGGCGAATTTCAAGAACTGAGGATACTCAGTATTGTCACAAACTGTCAGTTTGTCAGCTAGCGATAATCAGTCTTAAAGACTTGCAGATCTGCTGATCTGAAACTTCATACATTTGCAGAACTCAGAGGTACTCATTTTCATCAAATCCCAATTAAAATCTTATACTATTTGAATTGGTGCCGCAGGTATTTCACATAATGCAACAGATGTATCCCAGGTTTATCTCAAAGAGCAGCTCCATAACACAGCTCACTCACCGAATGTGTTCCCCAGCTGGTCTTCGGTCCGGGTGAATCACAATTCGCGCATCTCCCAGCTCAGGGTCGCCACTGATCCGCTGAGCAGCAGCTCGCAGGCTCTGCACATAGCCGTTGCACTCGTGCAGTACAGTTTGCAGCAGCTCCAGCAGCTGCGGCTTCACCTTCTGGCTGAGGCTCAGGCGGCTTTCCAGCTCGCGGTCCATGAAGTACACCTGCCAGCCATGCGGCACGGCTGAGGTGTCGGCAAGCAGCGGCCCCATGTTGTGATGCAGCTGGCCGCTGATGATGAAGCTGGGACTCCAGCCAGGCACCAGTCTGAGCTTCGCACCCAGAGAAGTCAGGTGCAGCACAGAGTTATAGCTCCTGATATTAGCCAGGAACTCTGCACTGACGCGGTGCTGCCCCGTGTACAGATCTGCCAGGACCTCCGGCACGGAACGGGTGGGCAGCTTCACCTTGCCCTTGGCACAGCAGAAATTTCTCGTCTCCTTTGCCCACAGCAGGGCGCCGCAGTCATTACAAGCGCTGTTCATTGGGCCGAATTGGTGAGCCGGGGCTTCTGGCTTCACCGGTTCGGCATGCCTGTGAGCAGGGTTTGAGTAGGGGTTGAGCAGAGATTATAATGAGGGTGCATAAATTTCGATTCTTTGTGTCAACATGATTTGAAACTACTAAGGGAGAAAATTACTCACCTCTGCTCAGTCTGTGCTCCAGTGTCCGAACGGGAGCTTAAAGCTGGCATTGCTCTCGGGCACTTGACTTTCTTGGCCCTCTTGACAGGAGTTTTGCTTGCTGCCAAGCTTTGAAACTCTGCATCTGAAAGGGCTTGCAAAGGCTCTCGAAGTCTCAGTGACTCGTAATGTTCATGGCGCAAGAGCACCCGCACAATGACATTAGGAGGATGCAGATTAGCCCTGAAATACTGCATAACATTACCATTGGCCTGGTAAATGACCAGGTCCACATTAAAACAGCGGCTCAATAACGAAGCAACTTCATCTGAAACATAAATTCCTGTTTGAAAAGAGCAATTCACAATGTCATCAGCACTCTCAGGTGCAATGAGGCCATCTGCAACCAACTGAGGCATGAGTTCTGCAACACGGCAAGACAAATCCTGCCGCAAGGAGGCTGCGTCAGTTTCCAGCGGGGTTCCACGCAGCTGATCACACACGGCATAAAAGAAGCAATTGCCATCACCAACAATGGGGATTACCTGCAAATGCTTAAAGGGTACAATAGCTTCCGTACCTTGCTGCTGGGTGTCCGACCTAAGGGGCAATGAGTGAACGTAAGCACAGCTGCCTTAATAGGCATTTTAAAACAAAACGGATACAAAAAATTATCCCCTTTAGGGCAATTCAGAAAAAACAAAAATAAAGACTTGATATAAAACTTTGCTATAAAACTCACCTAGAAACCACAGCTCCACGGCGACGAATCTGCTCGGCTTCCAGTCGGGCAGCCCGCTCTGCCTCAGTCTCAGCCTCTCTGCGCTGAGCATTCCGCTGCCACTGTTCTTCCAGTCGGGCAGCCCACTCTGCCTCAGTCTCAGCCTCTCTGCGCTAAGCATTCCGCTGCCGCTGTTCTTCCAGTCGGGCATCCCGCTCTGCCTCGGATTCTGCCTGTCGCCGTCGCTTGGCATCGCGGCTCTTCTTTAAACTGCTAGCGCCGCGTCGAACCATGATTGAGAAATGAGAAGTGAAATGGAATAGTTGAGAAAGAATGATAAGGTTTAAAATGTAAAAGTTTGTGATTTGGATGTCTGAAGAATCAGATAAGGTGCCCTTATAGCCAAACTAAGTTCAGGCTATTTATCATTCCCAGTGGGCTGAATCGGCCCTTATCTTAAGACGCATGGTCAAAACTGAAAAATCGATAAAGAAAGGGGTCTAAATCTTAAAAACCCTATGATTTCGGGTGTGGGCTCTCCAGGCCTGTGTGTGCACATTCCAGGGCAGAGGGCTAACAATGTACACTGGTCTGCGCCAGCTTGAAAATGAAGCGGGTTAGGGTACTAATGTACATTTAGAAAATAACATTTAGAATACCGAAAAACAGTTTAAGAAAACTTTTATAAACATTTAAAAAACGGTTTAACACATTTAGAAAACTTAATAAATATGTTTGACATTTAGAAACCTGTTGGACACTTTCTCGATTGAAATTGAGACAAGGTTTAATGATTTTTTTTGTTGTAGTTAGAAAGGAGTAGATAAGGAGTCGCTAGGAGTCGCTAGTATTGAGCAATATATCGTTGAATTGAAATCTGCTATGCACATTTCACCTATTTAAATCAACCAGACACAAGACGGGTGAGAAAAGCTGTGATATAATCTATTTATAAATTCGCACTGACTGTCTCGCCGGTGGGGTTGACAGTGAAATTCTTATCAGTGTACTCACTGTTAACAAAACTGGCCCTGATGCAATCATTAAAATTGGCAGTGGTATGCACGTTGACAAAACTGGCTCTGATGTATTGCATTAAAAATCCTATCTAAAACAGTTTTTCGAATATTTAATCCCTCCAAGCTTTATAGCAGTTTATCTGCAAATTTAAAGAAGCAGATAGCAACTGCGTACGAAGACAAACCCCTCACTCCACCTTCATGCTGTCCAATAACGAGCTGCTAGCACAGCTCGAAACCTCCCACTTCGTCATTTCAGACGCATTTCATACTTGGACTATACTGGAATATTTAATATTCACATTTGGAAATTAGAATATTTTGGAAATGTTATGGATAAGCATTTCATACTTGGACTATACTGGAATATTTAATATTCACATTTGGAAATTAGAATATTTTGGAATACATCTTTGCTTGTTGTCTTCCTTTTTTCATTGATATTTATTTATTAGCTTGATGCACAGCCTAAATGTTTAGCTTCTTAGCTTTAGCTTAGCATGATAACCAACATATTTATCGAGCACTCCTTGTTTCGTGTTCCTGCACTTGCTCACTTGCTTTGCTTGCCTGCTTTGCTACAATTCATAGCAAAAGTTCATTTTTTCATTTCTACTAACATTTATACTAAGCTGCTACTAACATTTACTCTCCGACCCTAAAGCTAGCTCACTTAAAAGATTCGCATGCTTCCCATCTGATTACAGGCAATCGTTATAGACAACGATAAATATGTAAATTGGGTCTGAAACATTCCATACTTTTCCAGACGTTCTCCAGGAACACCTGACGCCTGGTACACGGTCAGGTGCATGTCAAGAAACGGAAGCTGCGGATGACATTGATATTAGTGTCTATTCTAAGACTGCTCCCCAGAAGTTCAAGCATCATGAAACTGTTGCCATACATGCAGTTCAGCGGCATAATATCTGTAGAATAACTGTTTTTTAGGTAGTAAATAAATTAATAAATTAAAAATTAATAAATTTATAAATTTATAAATTAATAAATTTAGGTAATTCATCTAACCCTCCGCAGCACGGGGAAATTCAGTCAGCGACTCAGCGTCGAGGAGCAGTTCGCCCAGCATCCTGGCGAGCTGTATCTGGCCTTATGTAGCAGGTTAGATAACGACATAAGACATGACATGACTCGACACGACATGACTCCATGTCATGTCAATGGAGTTCCACGGCTGCGCTCGCAACAAGGTTGAATAATCTTTTTGTTTTGTTTGTTTTAGTTTATGAAATAATGTGCAGCAACTTTTAGTTTATAGTATTTATAAGTAGCATTTATATAGCATTTATAAGTACTTCTAGTTATATCATACTTTTATAGGAAACAGTCTGTCTTAATTACATGTCTTAAAAATCAAGGTTTAATTACAGATGATAAGTCATGCATGGGCCATATGAGAAAACACGAGAAAACAGAACAAAACATGTCCGTAAGAAAAAATAGTTTTCATGAGTGAAGTAACGGAACTGACAATCGGACAATCCGTACTGTAATTCTGAGTCATTGTCTGGATCATGTGATTTCTAGGGCATTGTTGGGATTTGTGAGACATTGTAACATTTTTTTGAACTTCTCGTGGTTAAAGTGAAATTTGTAGAAGTGGTTGAACTGGAAATTCGGGTGGATCTTGGTAATAAGCTTCTCCTTGTTGTAGTTCCTCAGCGCTCGGTGCATCGATAAGAAGTTCATGTTGTCCCGCCCCTTGTAAGTTCCCCAGTCCTCTGCTAGTCTGGTTGGATTCAGTATTTGCCAAGTGCCCTCCTGCTTGTTTCCCAGCGCAAGCAGGGCGGCGACAGGTCAGCGACAGACGGCGGATCTCCAGTAACTGGTAGATAAACTCCCAAAGCAGGAACTTCCTGTTTTTCATTGGGCAATGTTTAGTTTTGATAGCTAAATCTAGACACCATCTCCCATAGCTAGACAATCTAGCCACTCTCTGCATTAGGCAGTGTTGCTATAGTAACTGTCTTTTCTAGCTATAGTTAGCTACCTAGAAAATCTACAAGATTTTGATATACTCGTAGTAGCTATTATTATTATTATTATTATTAATAGCTATTATTATAGTATCTATTATTATTATTAAAGCTTATATGTACTTTGAACTTTCTATTTGCACTTTGACCACATCCGGAAATTCCGCGTATGCGGAATTCAATATATTGCGTATATCGTACATACACTAATAGGCAAGCGAAGCAAGCTAGCTCGTACTTTCGAATTTCGAGAAGCAAGAGTCAACGAAAATAAATATTGATTTATTGTAACGCAGTTTAGTATAAAGTATACAATTCTGACTGTGGCTGCTTAATTTACCGCACAAAGAGCGATTACTTTTGTGTAATAATAGTGAAAGGGTGCATAGCGGCAGAAAATAATGAACACTAAGTATCTGTATACATGTCGGATGTAAGCCATAGTATAGGCCGATTGCATCCAAGCCGGAAAATTTTTGTAGAACTGAATAGTTGCAGGGTACTAAATGCAAAGCATCTGAAGAATCTATTTATCAGATTATCAGATTATCAGAATAGTGCGAATGAGCAGACCAACAGTAAATTACAGAACTAAAAATGGGAAAGCTCAAGGAGCCAATTATAAAAGAGCACACAGGTTTCCTGACAAAGGCACTTTAAGCTTTTCTATCGTACAAAATACCTGTTGTGTCTATTAAGTAATAAAAACTTATCAACAGTTTCATGATGCTCGAACTTCAGGGAAGCAGTCATAAAATAGTATTCTAATATCAATGTCATCCGCAGCTTCCGTTTCTTGACACGCCTGACCGTATACCAGGCGTCAGGTGTTCGTGGAGAACGTCTGGAAAAATATGGAATGTTTCAGACCCAATTTACATATTTATCTTTGTCTACAACGATTGCCTGTAATCAAATTTATAAACGTATATTACTAAATTTGTAAAGCGATAGGTGTCATTGACAATTTCAATTGGGGAATTCCATGGCCTAACCCAACTAAAGTGAGAGATCCAGAGGGGAAGTAAAATAACATGAAATAAACACAGCAGAGATAAGAAAAACTAGAGTCCAGACTAGACAAACAAAGCGTTTCTTAGGGTAGCATAGCTAGTTTATGTAACTTGGCTAGTTGTCCAAAACTGAGACACCCACCATAATTGTTTACTCTCCTCTTTCCTCCTTCTCCTCTTAGAAGCCGTGCCAGATAATCGGGCCATGAATTTTGATCGCGGAAATGCAACTGAATCCGGAGAGGTGAAACTATAAATCGAGAAAGTGGCTGGTTGTTCTATGGGAGACAGTGGGTAGCTACTACGAGTGGATCAAAATCTTGTAGATTTTCTAGGTAGCTAACTATAGCTAGAAAAGACAGTTACTATAGCAACACTGCCTATTGCAGAGAGTGGCTAGATTGTCTAGCTATGGGAGATGGTGTCTAGATTTATTATCCACGGGAGACAATGTAGGCTCTTGGAGATCTGGAGATAGAGATAGAGATAATCGCAAACCCATTTCTTCTTACCAGTCCGTCGATGACCTGAGCGGTCTAGACGCCTTGGACTTCGCCGTAATGCGCTGTGAATTCGGTGACCTCCAATCTTACGACCGCTGCCCTCTTCGATCTCTATAATCCCGTTGCCGACGAAGATGCCACGGGGGCCATGAGCGCATCGGAGTGCTTCGACTTCGCAGGCAATAATGAGCAGCAGAAGCAAGGAAGTCGGTCCTCTAGCGATTCCATTAGGTCTATCGGACAGCAACAGCATCAGCAGCAGCGACTGAATCATCTGAATGCTTCGCCGATTGATTGCTTCCTTTGCTTGGTTCCTTCGCTTGATCCCCCGACTTCGCATCTCCCAACGCATGTGCAGCCGCCAGCGCCAGGCGTCAGAAAAAAATGAGTAAGCAGCGAGGCGGTTAATGTTTTTTGAGCTGCAGAAACTTGGGATTTAAGAATCTTTAGGATTTAGGATCTTTAGTGTATTGGGGATTACGGGATATAAGTTAGCCCAGGTTCAGGGCGGCTTACAGATTTGTGGAAATGGCAAGTGATTCTGGGGCTTGGGTTTTAAAGTGTTAGCTATATCATTAAACATTTTTGCATTGTCGAAATAATTAGCTATCAAAACTAAACATTGCCCAATGACAGACAGGAAGTTGCTGCTGTGGGAGTTCATCTACCAGTTACTGGAAGCTCCGCCGTTTGTCGCTGACCTGTCGCCGCCCTGCTTGCGCTGGGAAAACAAGCAGGAGGGCACTTGGCAAATATTGAATCCAACCGGACTAGCAGAGTCGTGGGGAACTTACAAGGGCCGGGACAACATGAACTTCTTAACGATGCACCGACCACTCAGGAACTACTACAAGGAGTAGCTTATTACCAAGATCCACCCGAATCTCCATTTCAACCACTTCTACAAATTTCACTTTAACCACTAGAAGTTCAAAAAATTGCTCTGACCGCGGGCGCCAGAGCAAAGGTGCCACGAGACTCGACACTGACGGCCTTCTTTAAGCTTTGCCGCACTGATGAGTTCGCCCGCCTGCTGCTCTACACAGAGGTGCCCGGCTACTTAGTGTGGCACCCGAGTGCGCGAGAGTGGCGTCGAGCCAAGCAGGGCGCCAATGTCAAAGGACATTTCGGCGTGAAGCGCAACACCAACATTGCGCGGATGTACACGGTCAGTCCCAGGGCTGGTGACCTGTTCTACCTGCGGCTGTTGCTGCTGCACGTGCGAGGACCGACCAGCTTCGAGTCGCTGCAGACCGTGGCCGGCGTGCTTTGTGCCAGCGCCATGGCCGCCTGCATGGCCTCGGCCTGCTGCAGCGCGATGATCACTGGCATCGCTGCATGACTGAGGCTGTCCAGAGCCGAATGCCGCGAGCTTTGAGGCACCTGCTGGCTGTCGTCCTCATCTGGGGCGAGCCAGAGGATCTCTGCGAAGACCTGCGTTTCCACCACCCGGACATAAGCGCCGAGGAAGTCAGTGACCTAGCTCTGTGGGAGCTGCAGAGCATGCTGACGTCAATGGGCAGCCGCAGTCTTCAAGAGTACAGACTGCCTGCTGCCTCTGCAATGCCGCAAGTCGGGCCGCTGCAGTTTGACACGGTCGAACAGGCGGAGATCACCGAGATGCGGCTGCCAATGTATTATAATTTGAATACCACCAAGCTAGAAAATCAAATTTTCCATTTTATACTACTAATTAGTAGAGTCATAGAGCAGATTATGAAATATTACCCCTGGTTGCTTTGTTTAAGGAAAAATGATAGCATGCTTTATTACGTGCTTTGCACAGGCCTAAATTCATAATTAATTTTACTTTTCAGCAAACCATGTCTGCGAGAAGGAAGACACAAATTCCGATGGCCGAGTATGATGGACGTATGATGTACGCCGTCCGCAGGGCTATTCATGATGGTATAGCCGCCATCGTAGACGGTTGCGGCGGCGTCTGCGAACTAATGTGGCTGGCCTATCAGGCGCTCCCAACGGCCGGGATCGATGAGATCATGCTGCTGTTGGCCGGTTACCATAACCGGCACGCGGCAATCCAAGCCACACCCGGCATTAACATCGTTGAGATGCAAGAAGGGGCCTATTATGTACTTCAGGGCCCGCCCACGCAGCAGCGAGTTCGGGACTTGCTGGCAGCTCAGGGCATCGAGCTACCAGAGCCCGCAGGTTGGTGGCAGCAGCTAGGCTCCGAATCAGGCTACGACAGCATGTCTGATTCCGAGTGAGCTTCCTGAACACGGCTTCCCTAATTTTAAATCCCTACTTCAAAATCCCTAATTTCTTGCATTTCTTAATTTCTTGAAAAAAGACTTGCATTTTGTATTTTTTTGCTGTATACTGTATTGCCGATTTGGCTCTTCTTCTGCTTCTTTTCTTGCCCCCGTGTTGTCAATCTCATCATGCTAAGCACCTCAATATTATGCACACTTTCTTCCTATTGTATATATCACAGAAACAATTACATTTTATCTTTTCTTGTTTATCATGTTGTATATAATCATTATGTTGTCAATTATTAAATATTACTATCTATGTTGTCTTCCACACCAATCAAACACCTCTGCGCTGTAACATATTTTAGTTTTTTATCCCTTAATGTGATTGCGTTTTTTTTTCAAGTAAAATGTGCTTTTAGGGCTTAAGCAAATAGCTCTTTGTTAAGGAAACAACTCTTCATATTCGTTAGATTTTTTAAAGTAAAAGTTTTAGGGCTAAATTAGGATGTATTATAATTTGAATACTACCAAGCTAGAAAATCAAATTTTCCATTTTATACTACTAATTAGTAGAGTCAGAGCAGATTATGAAATATTACCCCTGGTTGCTTTGTTTAAGGAAAAAAGATAGCATGCTTTATTACGTGCTTTGCACAGGCCGAAATTCATAATTAATTTTCTTTTCAGCAAACCATGTCTGCGAGAAGGAAGACCCAAATTCCGATGGCCGAGTATTCGCGAATAATCGGCAGCGCCGTCCGCAGGGCTATTCATGATGTTATAGCCGCCATCGTAGACGGTTGCGGCGGCGTCTGCGAACTAATGTGGCTGGCCTATCAGGCGCTCCCAACGGCCGGGATCGATGAGATCATGCTGCTGTTGGCCGGTTACCATAACCGGCACGCGGCAATCCAAGCCACACCCGGCATTAACATCGTTGAGATGCAAGAAGGGGCCTATTATGTACTTCAGGGCCCGCCCACGCAGCAGCGAGTTCGGGACTTGCTGGCAGCTCAGGGCATCGAGCTACCAGAGCCCGCAGGTTGGTGGCAGCAGCTAGGCTCCGAATCAGGCTACGACAGCATGTCTGATTCCGAGTGAGCTTCCCGAACACGGCTTCCCTAATTTTAAATCCCTACTTCAAAATCCCTAATTTCTTGCATTTCTTAATTTCTTGAAAAAAGACTTGCATTTTGTATTTTTTTGCTGTATACTGTATTGCCGATTTGGCTCTTCTTCTGCTTCTTTTCTTGCCCCCGTGTTGTCAATCTCATCATGCTAAGCACCTCAATATTATGCACACTTTCTTCCTATTGTATATATCACAGAAACAATTACATTTTATCTTTTCTTGTTTATCATGTTGTATATAATCATTTTTTTGTCAATTATTAAATATTACTATCTATGTTGTCTTCCACACCAATCAAACACCTCTGCGCTGTAACATATTTTAGTTTTTTATCCCTTAATGTGATTGCGTTTTTTGTTTCAAGAAAAATGTGCTTTTAGGGCTTAAGCAAATAGCTCTTTGTTAAGGAAACAACTCTTCATATTCGTTAGATTTTTTAAAGTAAAAGTTTTAGGGCTAAATTAGGATGTATTATAATTTGAATACTACCAAGCTAGAAAATCAAATTTTCCATTTTATACTACTAATTAGTAGAGTCAGAGCAGATTATGAAATATTACCCCTGGTTGCTTTGTTTAAGGAAAAAAGATAGCATGCTTTATTACGTGCTTTGCACAGGCCGAAATTCATAATTAATTTTCTTTTCAGCAAAACATGTCTGCGAGAAGGAAGACCCGGGGGGCAATGGCCTGCGCCTCCACGAGGTGCCCCCCGGAGGACGCAAGTCCTACGAAATGCAGGCCATCAAACGGGCCCTCCCAAAGCCCAGCAAAGCACAGCACAGCACAGCCCTATCTCCCTGCCCGGAGCCCGCTGCGGTCTTTGAATGCTGTGCTTCCGTGCTGGCCCTGCTTGGGAAGGCGGGCATCATCTGATGCCCGGTGCCATGGGCCCTGGCCCGCGCACGCCCGAAGAAGAAGAAGAAGAAGGAAGACCCAAATTCCGATGGCCGAGTATTCGCGAATAATCGGCAGCGCCGTCCGCAGGGCTATTCATGATGTTATAGCCGCCATCGTAGACGGTTGCGGCGGCGTCTGCGAACTAATGTGGCTGGCCTATCAGGCGCTCCCAACGGCCGGGATCGATGAGATCATGCTGCTGTTGGCCGGTTACCATAACCGGCACGCGGCAATCCAAGCCACACCCGGCATTAACATCGTTGAGATGCAAGAAGGGGCCTATTATGTACTTCAGGGCCCGCCCACGCAGCAGCGAGTTCGGGACTTGCTGGCAGCTCAGGGCATCGAGCTACCAGAGCCCGCAGGTTGGTGGCAGCAGCTAGGCTCCAAATCAGGCTACGACAGCATGTCTGATTCCGAGTGAGCTTCCCGAACACGGCTTCCCTAATTTTAAATCCCTACTTCAAAATCCCTAATTTCTTGCATTTCTTAATTTCTTGAAAAAAGACTTGCATTTTGTATTTTTTTGCTGTATACTGTATTGCCGATTTGGCTCTTCTTCTGCTTCTTTTCTTGCCCCCGTGTTGTCAATCTCATCCTGCTAAGCACCTCCATATTATGCACACTTTCTTCCTATTGTATATATCACAGAAACAATTACATTTTATCTTTTCTTGCTTATCATGTTGTATATAATCATTATGTTGTCAATTATTAAATATTACTATCTATGTTGTCTTCCACACCAATCAAACACCTCTGCGCTGTAACATATTTTAGTTTTTTATCCCTTAATGTGATTGCGTTTTTTGTTTCAAGTAAAATGTGCTTTTAGGGCTTAAGCAAATAGCTCTTTGTTAAGGAAACAACTCTTCATATTCGTTAGATTTTTTAAAGTAAAAGTTTTAGGGCTAAATTAGGATGTATTATAATTTGAATACTACCAAGCTAGAAAATCAAATTTTCCATTTTATACTACTAATTAGTAGAGTCAGAGCAGATTATGAAATATTACCCCTGGTTGCTTTGTTTAAGGAAAAAAGATAGCATGCTTTATTACGTGCTTTGCACAGGCCGAAATTCATAATTAATTTTCTTTTCAGCAAAACATGTCTGCGAGAAGGAAGACCCGGGGGGCAATGGCCTGCGCCTCCACGAGGTGCCCCCCGGAGGACGCAAGTCCTACGAAATGCAGGCCATCAAACGGGCCCTCCCAAAGCCCAGCAAAGCACAGCACAGCACAGCCCTATCTCCCTGCCCGGAGCCCGCTGCGGTCTTTGAATGCTGTGCTTCCGTGCTGGCCCTGCTTGGGAAGGCGGGCATCATCTGATGCCCGGTGCCATGGGCCCTGGCCCGCGCACGCCCGAAGAAGAAGAAGAAGAAGGAAGACCCAAATTCCGATGGCCGAGTATTCGCGAATAATCGGCAGCGCCGTCCGCAGGGCTATTCATGATGTTATAGCCGCCATCGTAGACGGTTGCGGCGGCGTCTGCGAACTAATGTGGCTGGCCTATCAGGCGCTCCCAACGGCCGGGATCGATGAGATCATGCTGCTGTTGGCCGGTTACCATAACCGGCACGCGGCAATCCAAGCACCCGTATATACACGTTAGGCGGTATAGAACACGGCGAAAACCGCCTAAAAGGCGGTCCATATCATGCTATATGATATCGTAGCATGATATAGACCGCCTTTTTTAAGCGCATAAAGGCCTTTTATGGCACAAATTTGAACAGCCGTTTCTGCTAATTTTTTTAGTTCGCTAATGCAAAATATCTATTTTACTACTTTTTAGTAACAATAATTTTAGTGTCACTAGACAAATATTTGAATGGCTTAGTACAAGTGCTAACAGGTAATATTAATTTATGTAAGCCCAGGGCCTAGCTGTTTATTATTTTTTTATTTCCAAGTCATTGAAACATTAGACAGTCACAGCATTATGGTATATCTTACATATTAGTCCATTAGAACTCGAGAACAATAAGACTAAACTTTAAAAGTATGGCAGGAATAGGATGGCGCTCAGTTTTTAGCTAGGCCTATCGCCGCCTATGCCCTAGTTTAATATAGAAATAATATAGTAAAGCTTAAAACCTATGCTAGCTGTATATTGAGCAGGCATAATAATTAGCTATTCTAGTATACTATTGCCTAGCTGCTAGCTGTAGAATGAGTGCCTTCTGCTTGGCACACTGACAAGATAGCTGTCCTATCATCTATAATTTTACTGTGATTTTACTGTGATATCATTTTTTGTAATTTTCTTATTTTCTTCCCATTTTTAAAAGCAAGTAGGGCGGCTAGGGCCTAAACAAATTAAAATTTTCAGATTTTTTTTGCAATTAGTTAACTAATACGGTGTCTTCTTGAAGTATTTAAAAATATATTTCTATAATTGTTAGTGTGCTGTCCAGATAAGCAGGAAATTATTCCTACAGTAGGGGCCTACCATAGGAATAAGACAAAAAAATTTATGGCACTGTGGGGATAAGCACTGCCATAGAAAATTCTATACATAAGGGTCCCTAGTATGCTCAGCACACAATCATGGCACACTAAGGCCCCTGGGGCACAACAACAATAACAATAGCAAAGCACACCACAGTAGAACAGAGTACAGTTCTAAAAGGTGTACACTATATTTAATCACTGTTCACATCATGACTATTTTCTTAGAAACAGTACAAAGAAACAGTTGGCAAAGAAGCATAGATGGCATACAGTTGGCCCAAAAATTGACCCCCAAATTTTTTCCTAGTGAAAACTATGCCATCTTTATTACTATGCTATGGGTCATAGTCAATCATGTACTATAAACTATAGTGATAACCAATATTCAAAATAAAATAGTACTGTTGTCTTTTGTATATAGTATATTATTAGTAATTTTATATATTTTATCACTTACATTAGATGCATCTTTCTTATAAACCTATATCATGCTTGCCTTCCCTAAATCCTGCCAGCTATTAAATACCCTGCTGGCCTTTTCTATATCCTGCTAGCATTTTTGACCCTGTTGGCCTTCCACATACCCTGATAATGTTTCCTATGCCCTAGCACCTATTCCTATGTCCTATTGGCCTTTCCTATACCCTGCTGGCACAATGAGTGCCTTATACCCTACTACTATTCCTTGATAGTCTTTCCCACACCCTGCTGGCCTTCCCCACACCCTGCTGGACTTCACCACACCTCGTGATGGCCTCTACTTCATTCTGCTGGTCATCCCTGCACCTTAATGGCCATTCCCACACCCTGGTGGCCTTTCCCACACCCTGGTGGCCTTCCCCACACCCTGCTGGCCTTTCCCACACCCTGCTTGCCTTCACCACACATTGATGGCCATCCACACACCTTGATGACCTTTCCCAAACCCTGGTGGTCTTCCCCATACCCTGATGGCCTATCCCTGATACAGTTAGCCTTCTCAATCTGGCCATCCACTTACCCGATGGCCTTTTGCACACCTTGGTGCTCCAGGCGAATGTATGTATGCCACAACCTGGTCACTCACGGAAGCTTATTTTAATATATATTTCCATTATACTACGGGTGTGTCATAAGAAATGTCACTGTGGTTGTTGTGCGGGAAACCAAAGCAATAATCATCCAAATATATTATATTCTGAAAGTAGTATGACTACTATAAGTACTTATTATAAGCTATTAGATTACTATAACAAGTAACCTAAGGAATTAGTCTAAAGGAAGACTTAGGACTTATCAATATAAGTCTCTAGATTTTTGCGCTATGTAAAAGCTGGTATTGGTTCTTTAAAATTTCAGATGTCACGTTCTGCTAGAAGGCCTAGTGCTTGGAACGTATTTGAGCGAATTAATTACGATCCTAGTTTAAACGTTGTTGGTATGCATTTAATTCAGATTTAAATTTATTCAATCCACTCACTCAGATGCCACATTCAACATAAAATAGTTTAAGAAACAGTGTCACTTTAGCTCTCAAATTTTTTAATGCTTATGAGATCTTTAAGCTCGAATGGTAATCCTAAATTTCAGATCAAGTCAGCGGCCTTCGCGAGCGCTATGCTTTGCTTGACAAGCAGGGGAAGGAAGCCTTGCGTGCCCAAGCCGCAGAACGCACAGATACCGCCTCTTTTCAGCGGAAGAAGCTGGTTAGCATGGCTAACAGCATCGTAAGCAATAAAGTTCGAATGCATGCATTCATGCACGTAGTATACTCCCTTAGGCAATTATGAACTTTGTTGCTAATCTCAATGTATGCCTTCACTACAAGGTCGAGTCAGCCGATAATGCAGGCTACCACGTTATCGTGCTGCTGCATTCCAAAGCTGAAGGTGCCACTACCGTGTATGAATCGCAGGAAGTCGTAGGCTTCTGTGAGCGAGCGAATGTCGCCTCAGTAAGTATCTCGTAAAATCGCAGGTACTTGTTTACTGACAGTATTCAAATAAATTTTTAATCTTAGTTATTAGGGTTTTATTATAGTTTTTGTTAAATACTCACAGTTTATCTAAAATCGAACATTTTTTTGGCTTTTCAATCGTGCGTGTCGTCTGCTTCTGCTTCTCGGCCTAAGACTGCGGCTACCTTGCGCATTGCTGTCAGCAATATGCTGCAGAACAAGTTTAGTAAGTACGGGCTGACAATCGCATGCCTGGGTCCTATTCGAAGCCACATCATCGTTTTTCCACTCGTATTAATTTCTGGTACTTTAACACGGACTCTCGTCCGTGTTAAAATGATTGCAAGGCTATGCTATGTTTGAGAATTACGAATATTACATTAGATAATTGCAACAACTGAAATTCCGTTATATTAAGTTGCAAGTAAATCACGTACAAAATTATAAACATTGCTAGTTTCAATTATGCTCATAAACACGCTTTTATTTCTACTTTTAGAAAGAGCAATTGGCAGACGGCAGTTGCAATTTGGAAAAGTTGCACTGTACGGTCGATGGATTCACTGGCCGGCCGGAGTTCGAAGTGATATTCACCCACAAAAGCTCTCAAAAACAGAGCTTCAAAAAGTCTGGGATGCCAGGGCCCAAATAAAATTTGAAAAAAAGATCAGTGAAGTCACTTTCTACAGCGACTCACCACTTCAGCCGGGAACGAGCAGCGATCTACCTGTGCTGCCGGGAACGAGCAGCGACTCACCTGTGCTACCGGGAACGAGCAGCGACTCACCTGTGCTACCGGGAACGAACAGCGACTCACCTGTGCTACCGGGAATGAGCAGGGACTCACATGCGTTAGTCCAAGTCGGTGGGACAGCTGTGCAACCGGTCAAAGTCGGCGGGACAGCTGTGCAACCGGTCAAAGTCGGTGGGACAGCTGTGCAACCGGTCAAAGTCGGCGGGACAGCTGTGCAACCGGTCAAAGTCGGCAGGACCGCTGTGCAACCGGTCAAAGTCGGCAGGACCGCTGTGCAACCGGTCAAAGTCGGCGGGACAGCTCCAGCTGTGCAACCGGTCAAAGTCGGCGGGACAGCTCCAGCTGTGCAACCGGTCAAAGTCGGTGGGACAGCTGTGCAACCGGTCAAAGTCGGCGGGACAGCTGTGCAACCGGTCAAAGTCGGCAGGACCGCTGTGCAACCGGTCAAAGTCGGCAGGACCGCTGTGCAACCGGTCAAAGTCGGCGGGACAGCTGTGCAACCGGTCAAAGTCGGCAGGACCGCTGTGCAACCGGTCAAAGTCGGCAGGACCGCTGTGCAACCGGTCAAAGTCGGCGGGACAGCTGTGCAACCGGTCAAAGTCGGTGGGACAGCTGTGCAACCGGTCAAAGTCGGCGGGACAGCTGTGCAACCGGTCAAAGTCGGTGGGACAGCTGTGCAACCGGTCAAAGTCGGTGGGACAGCTGTGCAACCGGTCAAAGTCGGCGGGACAGCTGTGCAACCGGTCAAAGTCGGCGGGACAGCTGTGCAACCGGTCAAAGTCGGCGGGACAGCTGTGCAACCGGTCAAAGTCAGCGGGACAGCTGTGCAACCGATCAAAGTCGGCAGGACCGCTGTGCAACCGGTCCAGAGTAGCAGCCAAGAAACAATAGTAGTGGTGGATTATTAAATGAGTAATGAATAAACAGTTTTTTTAAAGCTACGGAAATCGATTTTCTACGATTATGTAACTGTAATCATCCTAAAGACCTAAACCCTCAAAAAGGTTCTTGCGCAGTGAGACACTGCGCTCTGGTTGTTAGTTGATGCCTTCAGCGTACCATTCTTCACCTGGGTGTTTGCACCACGAAGCGAAATTACCAGCTTCTGGACCTAGAGAGCTGCCACCTCCAAATTCTGAGGGGACAGCTCTGGCGATGAGCAGTGTGATAAAGCTGTGGGACGGAACGCAGGTGTCTGCCTGCGCATTGTCCGAAGCTTTGTCATGGGCTAGCGCTGGTGGCATTATCAAGCCTCTTTTCCTTGATATCGACCTTCAGGTGGAGTAGGAGTTTACGGTGACCCCGCTTCTCAGGCAGCCACTCAATCAACAGCACTCCCAGCGAATCCAAAAGATGGCGCCCACCTGCTTCTTCATCTATGGTGTCGCCTTGTCCTTCAGTGGAGTGGGTTCAGCTGCGAAAATATCGACTTATCCCCTGTCACGACATAATAAACTCCTCTTGGCGGCATTGAATAATGTGAATCAGCTGCTGCGCCCTGTTGCGCTGCATCAGTGAAGTAAGGAGTTTCTGCACACATCTAGCAAAAACCTTCGATATTTTCAACTGAGCCGTAGGATGGGCTGTGCAGCCATAACTGATGCCACAGGCCTCTGCTATCTCAGCAACAGTCACTCAACTGTCCTCGTGGACGACACTGAGTGGTGGAGATCCTAAGTCTCCGACTGCGAGCTTCACCATCGAAGTCACATTTGCCTCCATGGAAATGGTGAATCTAAGGGACACAATTTGTCTGTTTGAGGCAAGCCCCATGCGCTGAAAAAAGGCAGTGAAAGAACTTTTTGATTGTCCCTCATAAGTCTAACCACGTATCTGTTAAGGATAATGATAACCTACGATTCAACGCTCCGTCCGGCATTTAAAATTTTATAAAGTATATCTATAGAACTTTTAACAGTAAAATTTTCGAATTTCGTAGCAGTGGTAAACAAACAATCAATTGAAAAGTTCAATGCAGCAAAATGATAAACCCCTCGTATAATCGATTCCTTATGGAATCTCTTTTAGCTCAAGTGTTTGTTTCTGTTGGGATCACCGTACTTTCAGCCGGTAATTAAATTTCTGTGAATTATTTCACAGGAATCACAGCCCTTTACTGTTTTACAACCTAGTTGACCTACAGCTGTTTCTTTACTGCATGCAATTCACGCTATTTAGTGTTGCCATTTCAGCTTCCATTGCTTCTTTTGTCCACCTTCTCAAAGTTTTATACAGATACCTTTTAAAACATACTTTTCTAACATAAATTTGCATTTTATACAGCCATTTATGTTATTTTTCAAAGACTTTTAATATAATGAAGTCCCCTCAAATAATAGTAACGTTGATGCTAGTAATTAGTAAAATATATTTAATTACAAAAGTAATATAAAAAATACTTTATCCTTTGCTACTGTTATTTTTCATTGGAGCGATTTTGATATCGATCAGCGATTGGACGGTTCACTTGTTCGGACTTGTAATTATTTTTTTTAGTTTTCGAAACACGTGTTTGGGCTCTCGTTTTTGGAAACTTTAGGACCTCTGCAGGGCCAGCCAGTTGGCAAGCATTTAGGGGCTGCCGTGTTGGTGGCTCTACTGGTTGATCTCAAAGTCATAGCTGAATAAGTGACCGCTATCGGGTTGTCTATGACCTGGCACACCAATCAGCACCAGGGGCGTAGCCAGGATTTTCGGTTAGGTAGCGCAAACGGCGCCAATTGTGTTTATAGGCGCTCAAGTGACGCCAAATCAGCGCCTATACGGCACCAAGTGGGTGCTGAAAAGGCACGAAAATCGGCGCTGAAAGTGCGCCAGCTGGAAGGAGAGCACCAAGCCTGCGTGAAGGGGGCGCTGCATACCTTTGCGGCAGTAGCTAATGTAAGAATCTGGCCCTCCACGCGTTACTATGACTACTTAAATTCACTACAGTTTTTCATCATCATACGAACACGAAATGGAGAAATACGCATGTACATCTATGTATACAGCTTCAATATATTTGAGATGGACAAGAAATCCTTCTCTGCGTTTTGCTAGCGGTGCAGCGGATTCCAGCGAATGGTCTGGACGTTGCGAACTCATCCAGAAACCTGTTCAGCCCACCTGATTTAGGGACGACCCCGCGGTGGGCCAGCCACCACACGCCTGCAGCAGTTACTCGTACATTAGGTTAGCACCTCTGTTGCTTAGTAGCTCCTGCCATAACGTCCCCAGCTAGTGTACAGGAGCATCGATCCGGATCCCTCGCCCCTGCTGTCTTCGCGGCAGCTCTCGCCTGGCGCCCTCGCAGCTTCCGCTACACACCCACCGACAACTCTGGCCATTATCCTTTATAAAGCGGGTATAATTTTCTTTTAATTTCTCAATTTAACTCAACTCTATTTCTACCTAAGAGACAAATCAATCGGACTCGGCAGTCGTAGTTTTCTTCCATATGGGTTCTCTTGAATGATTCGCTATAGAACGGGCCGGTAAAGACGGCTCGATCACAGTTCCGCTATCCTTACTTGTAAACTACAACACAGACTGTGCCTCTGCTCCAAAAATGGATGGCTTTTTGCGCGCTTACTTGCTTAGTATTCAGTTGGCCTCAGCTAATTGGGCTAATAAACAAAAATAATTTATAGAAACGTAAAAACTGACACGCGTCAAACATATATGATTTAGTCGTACTAAAAAAGTCACACAACGTGCAAGTTACAAAAAGTGGCAAATCACATATGAATAAGCAATAACGCAGACAGGTGGGGTTCGCACTGCTAGCGCACTGACTAGTGGACGCTTAGGGTTAGAATGGCCATTGCAGGTTGAAAGAGAAAGAGTTGAAAGTTTTTTTAGGCAAGCGTTTGGGCAAATGGACTGTGCTGTCTATTATACGAGTTATATTATAAAAGCATGGCGGCGTCTTTACAGGGTGCTGACTTTTATATAAGAACGAGCGGAATTCCTCCTGCGAAAGAAGTTAGGGGATCAAACTCCCATCGCCCGAATTTCATCTATCAAACTCTAGCAATTCGAAGAGAACTCTGAACTTTAAATTGGGTGAACTCAGAATGAGGACAGGACTTATTTAAGGACAGGGAGGTTGCTCTACATTGTAAGTACATTTGTCTCTCCGCCAATGCCGAGGTGCGAATTTTCAAAAAGTTAAATTTGAGCAGCCTGCTTGCAGATTTCGTGAATGGAATTTGGCACCCAGCCAACTCTGCCCCAGCCCAATGTAATTTACGCAATTCGATCAGTATTGAAAAAATCTGACCCCTCAATAGCAGCTTGACTCGCGGCACCCTCTGCACCCATACACTGAGGCCTGAGAGCCGGTTATTTTTGTTTCGCTCGATCTTCACTTTCAACATCCCGTTCCCGTTCCTTCCTATTGGCTCGTGACTGCCATAGACGAACTCGTTTTTTCCACTAGCATTATAGTCCACGATATTACTTTCAGAGGGGGACGAAAACGAGCTCGTCTATGGCAGTCACGAGCCAATAGGAAGGAACGGCCGGAAACGGGATGTTAAAAGTGAAGATCGAGCGAAACAAAAAGAACCGGCTCAGATTGGCACTCCATTCTATTCTTTCCTCCATAGGCCTGAGGTTAGAATGTGAGTACGGCCTCCTCCGCCCCGTCAATTTTGAGTACAGACCCCCGCTGGAGAAAATACACTAAATAGATCGTCGACAATTTCTGATGAAACCATTTGATTCTTCGTCTGGGAAGATGTGTGCTACTGAATACTACAGACACTTTCTTCTGCTTCTCTGAGGATCTTTGAATTCGAAATTTCTGAATTGCGTAAAATATCCTATATAGCCAAGTCGAAAAATTCCCTTTTACTACTAAAATTTATACGCTTAGTACTGCATGCAGTATACCCTCGTAAATGCAGGTAGTCAAAAACCTAATTAGCACCAGTTCCATGCTAGTCCTCGACAGCAGTGTGAGCAGCAACATCTACACTGGCTATGGGCGTAGTACTCGGCGCGAATGATGTGAATATGTTCGATCGTAGCTCGTGTTTTGACAGTATCATTTGGGTTATTGAGCTATAGTAATTTAAAAGTATACTGAACGTAGAACGGTTTACTGTACAAGTGGCATGAGGGTAAATCTCTTTACCATTGTAAGAACTAGCAATTTAATACATGTATGAAATTATTAAGCTAGTCGCTCTTTGTCCTTCTCTCTCTATAAAGCTTTGAAATTCTCGATAGCTGGTTTGACGAAGCAGTAAAAGCTACGTTTGTTGGTTTTTTTTTGGAGACTTGTACTGTTGTGGCGAAAAACGAATAAATAAATAACAATTGACACGTCGATTCCACATTTAAACACAGCTTGCACATAATAACTCGATTGGACCTGAGAGAAAGGTCAGACTTAGTGATCTTCGGTTTTAATAAAAATAATTGTCTCAGTAGTGATTAATGCAGGATGAGCAATTAGCAAAGTGCTTTAGAAATAGGAAAAAGCAGTACATCAAATCATTCGGCTTTATTTATTAACTGGGCACTGTGCCAGAAACCTATGCGCGGAATTCTCACGTAAAATCGATGAGGATTGGGGGGAAGCTGGGGAAGGGATGTTGAGGAAGAGCCAGAAAAAAATGAAACATTCCACAGCTCAAATTATGATGGTAAAACGGGATACACTGTGGGGAGACGGGTCTGAAGGCGCATGGGGAAGCAGATGGGGAGTATGGGGAGATGGGATAGGAAGACGGCGCTCTCTCATTGGCCGAGAGACAGATGTCTTTGTGGCGGGATGTGCTGACGGCTTTCCGGAGATTATAGAGGTTGGGTCGTGCATAGCTTGGGAAAAATTAATGCTGAAATTCGTGGCTGAAAAGTTTTGTTTCAATTGTATTAACAATAAACAAAACAGCAAGCTGCTTCTCAGGAGAAATTTTGACAGCAGAAAATTGACAGAAAATTTGACAGCAGAAAATTCGCAAGCTTTGATGGAATCGTTAAGAAAACTCGGAGTCATCCTCACTGGCAGACAATAAAGCTTGCGAATTTTCCGATTCACTGTCATGAGAATCGCACGACTCAGAATCCGGTTGTGTCTCCGCCATTGCTCCAAACGGGAAAGCGGCTTCATGAGCATGGCGTAAGCGCAATATACCACTTAGCCGAAGAGATAATACCGCAGTGAGTGGGCTGTTGCTATCTCGGGCGGCTTGCAACTCTGAGGTCACGGTTAGAACGGCAGCAGAAAGAAAATTATAAACACGCTTTGCCTCTGAAGTCACCAGGCGCGACTCTTCCGAGCATCGAAGGTACAGATCGCGAAGTTTTACGGCTTGCACCTTGTGAGTTAGGACCTCGACACCGACAGTGCCTCCATTTATAAGCTGCTCGAAGCCAGAGGCGTCTGTCGAAATGAAGTCATTCCAATCAAGTAGGTCCCTTGGATTTTTGCTGTTAAACCTTGAACAGACTATCTTTGTCTTGCGGAGCAGCTTGTCTGTGGCTACTCGAAGTAGCCTGTTCATACGCTGACCACGCTCTGTTGCCGCATGTTCGAGTAGATACTGCCGCTCGCATGCAATGCCAAATAGTTTTCGGATAGTCTCAGACTTGGGCGAGGATGACTCACGCGCAGATAGCACATTGATCAGCTCTTGCCTCCAATCGGCTGTCTCTTGAAGGAATTCTTCAAGAGTCACTAATGGAGATACAGCGGATATTTAATGTAATATATATATTATTAATATTTAATGATGGGGTTGTAGCCTGGTGGTTAGAGCGTCGGACTCACAACTTGAAGGTCGACAATTTGAGTCCTTTAGCAAGACACTTAACTCTGCTTTGCTTCAGTTCACCCAGCTGTCAAAATGGGGAATGAGTCAGGACTCACTGTGCACATTGTGATGCGCTTGAAATGCAGCAAAGCCAGCTTCGAATTGTTGCACTGCCTTCTTTTCGACTGTTCGGCGGTGACTCAGCCAGGTCGCTGAAAAAGAAAAACATGCCGCATTTTTCACGCGAAATTTTAGCAACTATATTTGTTACGAGAACAATAAGGCCCAATAAGATATCAATTCAATATTCTATGGAGAAATATATAAATGCAAATAATTAATCAGCGGATATAACTTCCATACTTATATTTATAATGCAGTGAAAATTCATGCTGTCGACAAGGTAATTGAGAAATTCGCGCCGATTGTCATGCGACATCTCTTTAACCTGAGGGCTGAAGCGTCGAAGATCTGCCCAGATTCTCTCTACGCTTTCACCATCCGTCAAGCCAACGGAGGTAATAGAACGAATTCCATACGTCAGTTGACAGCGCAGAACGTGCCCGTAGGTATGAAACGCCGGTATCGCGAATGACAACCGAGTGTCGTTGAACCGACCAGCCAGTTTGCACCCAATATCGTATGACACGACAATGGGAACCATTGCAGGAACGTCCCCCAAAATTTTGGCAACCATTGCTGTGGCGTAGTTGAGCCTGGTGATTAAATTGATCAGAGTTTGAACTTAAAAAATTAAGCATACACTCCTTCATTCTCCGCACTTTTCTTGTTTACTCCGCCCAGTTTCTCTCGCTCTCGTTATCTCTGCTCGCTATTATTCTGTCAGTCTCCTTTCTAATTCGTAGACAGCTCACACCAACTGCTAGGAATTCCTTATTATCCAACCCACTAACTCTCTCTAGAGTTAGCAAACAAAATAAGTTACAAAGTAAAACAATAACCACTCTGCCACTACCCATTTCAAAAATGGGACTAATTAGTCCTGCAACAAAGTTCTTTTACAATCAACTAGTTACCGTTCGCCTGCAGTAGTAACGTCGGACAGGTAGCGTATAGCAGAGTGTCTGCAGGAACCAGCAAAGGCCCCAAACACGTCTAGCTTGCCCCGGTCTGCAGCAGTCGTTAGAGTTTGACCTCTTCCACCCGCTCTCCAGTTCGCACAGTGTCCTGCAGAGGGATTGTGATCATCAGTAAGGTCAACGTCAACGAAAAAGCCTGTTGGAGTTGGTAAAGCAGCTCTGCCTGCAGTTCGGCGATGGCGGAGACCGAAGCAGGCGTCCATCATCAGGAAAATTGGACTGCTCTTTTCGGCATCAGAGTCCGAATCAACCTACAGAAGTTACATGACATTTTAATAAAAGCCAATCAGTGTATTGCAATGAGAGAGCATGGTTATACTCGTACATATATGAAAGGAAGATCTTTTACCACATAGCATGCTGGACATGATGGCTTTCTTCCCCAACGAAAGCTCTGCAGCACACGGCGGAAAGACCGGAACGCCCCAGTTACGTTGAGCGCTCTAAATAGATCGATCTAAAAATTTAATGTATGAGAATGGCTGATTGTTAAGACACACCTATTACAAAATAATAGCAAGTTGGGCCAGTCTGATGAAAACTTGCTGATGTGGATGACTGCGCCCACATAGACTTCTTGGAGCGCCTAATAGCACTGCAAATCGAAGACAACGATGCTGTGCAGTTGCAATTCAGCGAATCAATTAGAAGAAGCAGTTCAATAGACACGGCAGTCAGTTCCCGAGAGCCCTCTGGTCGAGGCTGCAAGGGCCAAAATCCATGTGCCAGAAGAGCTGCGTGGTACGTAGTACATGTACACATCTCAAGATTTGCTTTTAGTTCGCTTCCTGAAATGAGGTAGTGAGTACTGATACTGATTGAGTAAAGTCTTGCTAGAATATCAGTGTCCCCTAAATATGACGTTTGTTTTTGTAGCAATCGGCGTCATATTGCAGCTCAGAACATTCACGTGACTTGTTATTTTAAGAAGCTAAGTAACAAAGTAAGCTACTGCAAACAGAAAAAATGCAGAATTCAGCCGAGAATCACCATCTTCAGTCACAATAGTGACCGGAAGTACGCTGTAGAGAAGACAGCTGCACAGCCGAGAAAGCCGCACTTGTGATGAAACGGCCTCAAAGAAGTCACCCTGACGAGCGGGTAAAAAAGAGCACTGTCGCTAGAAATCATATATAAGAAAATACCCAATTCATGTAAAAATGCATTCAATACAATATATAATATATAAATCATAATACAATATAAACAACATAATTATAAACCAGATCTGCATAGTATCGAACTTACATTCCAGCGTTGAACAGCATGGGGCGGCATATGGGCATGGCGGGCATCTAAGCAAGTGGAGCAGACCGATAGTAAGTGACACTTGAGGCACCGGAATATTTCAGTCTCGCAACCGCAAAAGACACATGGGCGCTTGTTGTAGTGACCCGCTAAACCGACTGTCAAGACCCCTGACTGAAATAACTCATTCCAAGCGTCGTTTTCTTCGCTGCAAAAGGTCTTAAAACGGCTTGGCTTTGCGGACTTCGATTGAGCACGATCGTCATGAGTCTCGACTTCTTCAGCAACGATAGGGTCGTCTTGGATGTCCAACCATTCTTCTTCTTCTGGGTCGTTGTTGTATACAGGCTGGGTGTCACTGCATAGAAAGAAAGAGTAGTCAAGAAAAGTTGTGAATCATTTGAATTTTGAACCATTATACTCACGGGATGCAACACTTCGATGTCAACGGAGTTCGAACGATACGTGCTCGCTTACGACACGCAGGAGTACAATACTTTACTGACGTCTTGGCAATAGACTGCTTTCGTCTTCCCATGTAGCTGAAATCAGATAAGCAAATAGTGTCGGATAATCGGATAAATATTTGATGATTACTAATTTTCAAAGACAATAAAAGAATCAAAACAAAACGTATCCATAAAGCAGGTCGAAGCGAAGATTGCTTTAACAAAATAAAAGATAAGCGTCCAAGACTCACCCGGGTGTAGTCTGTTGCCTCGAGAAACGGGTATGTAAAGAAGAGAATCAGAAGGCAGGAAGGCACCAAAGTGAAAGAAAAGGCAGTAGAATTTGGAAAAGGCTAGCGTTGTGAGGGGAAGGCCAGCGTAGTGTGGGAAAGGCCAGCGTAGTGTGGGGAAGGCCATTAGGATGTGGCAGCAGGGTGTGGGGAAGGCCATCTGGGTGTGGGAAAGGCCAAAGAGGTGTGGGAAAGGCCACAGAGGTGTGGGAAAGGCCACAGAGGTGTGGGAAAGGCCACAGAGGTGTGGGAAAGGCCAGCGTAGTATGGGGAAGGCCAGCGCAGTGTGGGAAGGCCAGCGTAGTATGGGAAAGGCCATTAGGATGTGGCAGCAGGGTGTGGGGAAGGCCACCTGGGTGTGGGAAAGGCCATCAATATGGGGAAGCCCACATAGGAATGAATAAGGTCAGTAGGGTGTTGTGAAGGCCAAAAATGTGTGGGAAAGGCCACAGAGGTGTGGGAAAGGCCAGCGTAGTGTGGCGAAGGCCAGCGTTGGGTAAGGAAGGCCAGCGTAGTGTGGGGAAGGGCAGCGTAGTGTGGCGAAGGCCAGCGTTGGGTAAGGAAGGCCAGCGTAATGTGGGGAAGGCCATTAGTATGTGGCAGCAGGGTGTGGGAAGGCCACCTGGGTGTGGGAAAGGCCATCAATATGGGGAAGCCCACATAGGAATGAAGAAGGCCAGTAGGGTGTTGTGAAAGCCAAAAATGTGTTGGAAAGGCCACCTGGGTATGGGAAATGCCACAGAGGTGTGGGAAAGGCCATCAAGGTATGGGGAAGGCCACATAGGAGTGGAGAAAGCCACATAGGAGTTAAAAGGCTAGTAGGGTGTTGTAAAGGCCATTAAGGTGTGGGGAAGGCCATAAAAGTGTAGGAAAATCCATCCAGGTGGGGAAGGACACAAAGGAGTAGAGAAGGCCAATAGGGCATGGTGAAGGCCAGTAGGGTATGGTGAAGGCCAGTAAGGTATGGTGAAGGCCAGTAGGGTATGGTGAAGGCCAGTAGGGTATGGTGAAGGCCAGTAGGGTATGTTGAAGGCCAGTAGGGTATGGTAAAGGCCAGTAGGGTATGGTGAAGGCCAGTAGGGTATGGTGAAGGCCAGTAGGGTATGGTGAAGGCCAGTAGGGTATGGTGAAGGCCAGTAGGGTATGAAGGCCAGTAGGGTATGTTGAAGGCCAGTAGGGTATAGTGAAGGCTAGTAGGGTATGGTGAAGGCCAGTAGGGTATGGTGAAGGCCAGTAGGGTATGGTGAAGGCCAGTAAGGTATGGTGAAGGCCAGTAGGGTATGGTGAAGGCCAGTAGGGTATGGTGAAGGCCAGTAGGGTATGGTGAAGGCCAGTAGGGTATGGTGAAGGCCAGTAGGGTATGGTGAAGGCCAGTAGGGTATGGTGAAGGCCAGTAGGGTATGGTGAAGGCCAGTAGGGTATGGTGAAGGCCAGTAGGGTATGGTGAAGGCCAGTAGGGTATGGTGAAGGCCAGTAGGGTATGGTGAAGGCCAGTAGGGTATGGTGAAGGCCAGTAGGGTATGGTGAAGGCCAGTAGGGTATGGTGAAGGCCAGTAGGGTATGGTGAAGGCCAGTAGGGTATGGTGAATGCCAGTAGGGTATGGTGAAGGCCAGTAGGGTATGGTGAAGGCCAGTAGGGTATGGGGAAGGCCATCAAAGTGTGGCAAAAGCCACAAAGGAGTGGAGTGGTAACAAGTAAAGCCTCTGAAGCAACAATTGGCTTTAACCTACAACACAACATAGTAGTAGAATAGCTAGAACCTAATTATAAACTTAGGCCTATAATTACAAACAATACACATATTTATGCCAGCAACTAGTTATACAATTTAGCTAGCTACAGGCCTACAGCTAGCAGCTAGGCAATAGTATACTAGAATAGCTAATTATTATGCCTGCTCAATATACAGCTAGCATAGGTTTTAAGCTTTACTATATTATTTCTATATTAAACTAGGGCATAGGCGGCGATAGGCCTAGCTAAAAACTGAGCGCCATCCTATTCCTGCCATACTTTTAAAGTTTAGTCTTACTGTTCTCGAGTTCTAATGGACTAATATGTAAGATATACCATAATGCTGTGACTGTCTAATGTTTCAATGACTTGGAAATAAAAAAATAATAAACAGCTAGGCCCTGGGCTTACATAAATTAATATTACCTGTTAGCACTTGTACTAAGCCATTCAAATATTTGTCTAGTGACACTAAAATTATTGTTACTAAAAAGTAGTAAAATAGATATTTTGCATTAGCGAACTAAAAAAATTAGCAGAAACGGCTGTTCAAATTTGTGCCATAAAAGGCCTTTATGCGCTTAAAAAAGGCGGTCTATATCATGCTACGATATCATATAGCATGATATGGACCGCCTTTTAGGCGGTTTTCGCCGTGTTCTATACCGCCTAACGTGTATATACGGGTGATCCAAGCCACACCCGGCATTAACATCGTTGAGATGCAAGAAGGGGCCTATTATGTACTTCAGGGCCCGCCCACGCAGCAGCGAGTTCGGGACTTGCTGGCAGCTCAGGGCATCGAGCTACCAGAGCCCGCAGGTTGGTGGCAGCAGCTAGGCTCCAAATCAGGCTACGACAGCATGTCTGATTCCGAGTGAGCTTCCCGAACACGGCTTCCCTAATTTTAAATCCCTACTTCAAAATCCCTAATTTCTTGCATTTCTTAATTTCTTGAAAAAAGACTTGCATTTTGTATTTTTTTGCTGTATACTGTATTGCCGATTTGGCTCTTCTTCTGCTTCTTTTCTTGCCCCCGTGTTGTCAATCTCATCCTGCTAAGCACCTCCATATTATGCACACTTTCTTCCTATTGTATATATCACAGAAACAATTACATTTTATCTTTTCTTGCTTATCATGTTGTATATAATCATTATGTTGTCAATTATTAAATATTACTATCTATGTTGTCTTCCACACCAATCAAACACCTCTGCGCTGTAACATATTTTAGTTTTTTATCCCTTAATGTGATTGCGTTTTTTTTTTCAAGTAAAATGTGCTTTTAGGGCTTAAGCAAATAGCTCTTTGTTAAGGAAACAACTCTTCGTATTCGTTAGATTTTTTAAAGTAAAAGTTTTAGGGCTAAATTAGGATGTATTATAATTTGAATACTACCAAGCTAGAAAATCAAATTTTCCATTTTATACTACTAATTAGTAGAGTCAGAGCAGATTATGAAATATTACCCCTGGTTGCTTTGTTTAAGGAAAAAAGATAGCATGCTTTATTACGTGCTTTGCACAGGCCGAAATTCATAATTAATTTTCTTTTCAGCAAACCATGTCTGCGAGAAGGAAGACCCAAATTCCGATGGCCGAGTATTCGCGAATAATCGGCAGCGCCGTCCGCAGGGCTATTCATGATGTTATAGCCGCCATCGTAGACGGTTGCGGCGGCGTCTGCGAACTAATGTGGCTGGCCTATCAGGCGCTCCCAACGGCCGGGATCGATGAGATCATGCTGCTGTTGGCCGGTTACCATAACCGGCACGCGGCAATCCAAGCCACACCCGGCATTAACATCGTTGAGATGCAAGAAGGGGCCTATTATGTACTTCAGGGCCCGCCCACGCAGCAGCGAGTTCGGGACTTGCTGGCAGCTCAGGGCATCGAGCTACCAGAGCCCGCAGGTTGGTGGCAGCAGCTAGGCTCCAAATCAGGCTACGACAGCATGTCTGATTCCGAGTGAGCTTCCTGAACACGGCTTCCCTAATTTTAAATCCCTACTTCAAAATCCCTAATTTCTTGCATTTCTTAATTTCTTGAAAAAAGACTTGCATTTTGTATTTTTTTGCTGTATACTGTATTGCCGATTTGGCTCTTCTTCTGCTTCTTTTCTTGCCCCCGTGTTGTCAATCTCATCATGCTAAGCACCTCAATATTATGCACACTTTCTTCCTATTGTATATATCACAGAAACAATTACATTTTATCTTTTCTTGTTTATCATGTTGTATATAATCATTATGTTGTCAATTATTAAATATTACTATCTATGTTGTCTTCTACACCAATCAAACACCTCTGCGCTGTAACATATTTTAGTTTTTTATCCCCTAATGTGATTGCGTTTTTTGTTTCAAGTAAAATGTGCTTTTAGGGCTTAAGCAAATAGCTCTTTGTTAAGGAAACAACTCTTCATATTCGTTAGATTTTTTAAAGTAAAAGTTTTAGGGCTAAATTAGGATGTATTATAATTTGAATACTACCAAGCTAGAAAATCAAATTTTCCATTTTATACTACTAATTAGTAGAGTCAGAGCAGATTATGAAATATTACCCCTGGTTGCTTTGTTTAAGGAAAAAAGATAGCATGCTTTATTACGTGCTTTGCACAGGCCGAAATTCATAATTAATTTTCTTTTCAGCAAACCATGTCTGCGAGAAGGAAGACCCAAATTCCGATGGCCGAGTATTCGCGAATAATCGGCAGCGCCGTCCGCAGGGCTATTCATGATGTTATAGCCGCCATCGTAGACGGTTGCGGCGGCGTCTGCGAACTAATGTGGCTGGCCTATCAGGCGCTCCCAACGGCCGGGATCGATGAGATCATGCTGCTGTTGGCCGGTTACCATAACCGGCACGCGGCAATCCAAGCCACACCCGGCATTAACATCGTTGAGATGCAAGAAGGGGCCTATTATGTACTTCAGGGCCCGCCCACGCAGCAGCGAGTTCGGGACTTGCTGGCAGCTCAGGGCATCGAGCTACCAGAGCCCGCAGGTTGGTGGCAGCAGCTAGGCTCCGAATCAGGCTACGACAGCATGTCTGATTCCGAGTGAGCTTCCCGAACACGGCTTCCCTAATTTTAAATCCGTACTTCAAAATCCCTAATTTCTTGCATTTCTTAATTTCTTGAAAAAAGACTTGCATTTTGTATTTTTTTGCTGTATACTGTATTGCCGATTTGGCTCTTCTTCTGCTTCTTTTCTTGCCCCCGTGTTGTCAATCTCATCCTGCTAAGCACCTCCATATTATGCACACTTTCTTCCTATTGTATATATCACAGAAACAATTACATTTTATCTTTTCTTGCTTATCATGTTGTATATAATCATTATGTTGTCAATTATTAAATATTACTATCTATGTTGTCTTCCACACCAATCAAACACCTCTGCGCTGTAACATATTTTAGTTTTTTTATCCCTTAATGTGATTGCGTTTTTTTTCAAGTAAAATGTGCTTTTAGGGCTTAAGCAAATAGCTCTTTGTTAAGGAAACAACTCTTCATATTCGTTAGATTTTTTAAAGTAAAAGTTTTAGGGCTAAATTAGGATGTATTATAATTTGAATACTACCAAGCTAGAAAATCAAATTTTCCATTTTATACTACTAATTAGTAGAGTCAGAGCAGATTATGAAATATTACCCCTGGTTGCTTTGTTTAAGGAAAAAAGATAGCATGCTTTATTACGTGCTTTGCACAGGCCGAAATTCATAATTAATTTTCTTTTCAGCAAACCATGTCTGCGAGAAGGAAGACCCAAATTCCGATGGCCGAGTATTCGCGAATAATCGGCAGCGCCGTCCGCAGGGCTATTCATGATGTTATAGCCGCCATCGTAGACGGTTGCGGCGGCGTCTGCGAACTAATGTGGCTGGCCTATCAGGCGCTCCCAACGGCCGGGATCGATGAGATCATGCTGCTGTTGGCCGGTTACCATAACCGGCACGCGGCAATCCAAGCCACACCCGGCATTAACATCGTTGAGATGCAAGAAGGGGCCTATTATGTACTTCAGGGCCCGCCCACGCAGCAGCGAGTTCGGGACTTGCTGGCAGCTCAGGGCATCGAGCTACCAGAGCCCGCAGGTTGGTGGCAGCAGCTAGGCTCCGAATCAGGCTACGACAGCATGTCTGATTCCGAGTGAGCTTCCCGAACACGGCTTCCCTAATTTTAAATCCCTACTTCAAAATCCCTAATTTCTTGCATTTCTTAACTTCTTGAAAAAAGACTTGCATTTTGTATTTTTTTGCTGTATACTGTATTGCCGATTTGGCTCTTCTTCTGCTTCTTTTCTTGCCCCCGTGTTGTCAATCTCATCATGCTAAGCACCTCAATATTATGCACACTTTCTTCCTATTGTATATATCACAGAAACAATTACATTTTATCTTTTCTTGTTTATCATGTTGTATATAATCATTATGTTGTCAATTATTAAATATTACTATCTATGTTGTCTTCCACACCAATCAAACACCTCTGCGCTGTAACATATTTTAGTTTTTTATCCCTTAATGTGATTGCGCTTTTTGTTTCAAGTAAAATGTGCTTTTAGGGCTTAAGCAAATAGCTCTTTGTTAAGGAAACAACTCTTCGTATTCGTTAGATTTTTTAAAGTAAAAGTTTTAGGGCTAAATTAGGATGTATTATAATTTGAATACTACCAAGCTAGAAAATCAAATTTTCCATTTTATACTACTAATTAGTAGAGTCAGAGCAGATTATGAAATATTACCCCTGGTTGCTTTGTTTAAGGAAAAAAGATAGCATGCTTTATTACGTGCTTTGCACAGGCCGAAATTCATAATTAATTTTCTTTTCAGCAAAACATGTCTGCGAGAAGGAAGACCCGGGGGGCAATGGCCTGCGCCTCCACGAGGTGCCCCCCGGAGGACGCAAGTCCTACGAAATGCAGGCCATCAAACGGGCCCTCCCAAAGCCCAGCAAAGCACAGCACAGCACAGCCCTATCTCCCTGCCCGGAGCCCGCTGCGGTCTTTGAATGCTGTGCTTCCGTGCTGGCCCTGCTTGGGAAGGCGGGCATCATCTGATGCCCGGTGCCATGGGCCCTGGCCCGCGCACGCCCGAAGAAGAAGAAGAAGAAGGAAGACCCAAATTCCGATGGCCGAGTATTCGCGAATAATCGGCAGCGCCGTCCGCAGGGCTATTCATGATGTTATAGCCGCCATCGTAGACGGTTGCGGCGGCGTCTGCGAACTAATGTGGCTGGCCTATCAGGCGCTCCCAACGGCCGGGATCGATGAGATCATGCTGCTGTTGGCCGGTTACCATAACCGGCACGCGGCAATCCAAGCCACACCCGGCATTAACATCGTTGAGATGCAAGAAGGGGCCTATTATGTACTTCAGGGCCCGCCCACGCAGCAGCGAGTTCGGGACTTGCTGGCAGCTCAGGGCATCGAGCTACCAGAGCCCGCAGGTTGGTGGCAGCAGCTAGGCTCCAAATCAGGCTACGACAGCATGTCTGATTCCGAGTGAGCTTCCCGAACACGGCTTCCCTAATTTTAAATCCCTACTTCAAAATCCCTAATTTCTTGCATTTCTTAATTTCTTGAAAAAAGACTTGCATTTTGTATTTTTTGCTGTATACTGTATTGCCGATTTGGCTCTTCTTCTGCTTCTTTTCTTGCCCCCGTGTTGTCAATCTCATCCTGCTAAGCACCTCCATATTATGCACACTTTCTTCCTATTGTATATATCACAGAAACAATTACATTTTATCTTTTCTTGCTTATCATGTTGTATATAATCATTATGTTGTCAATTATTAAATATTACTATCTATGTTGTCTTCCACACCAATCAAACACCTCTGCGCTGTAACATATTTTAGTTTTTTTATCCCTTAATGTGATTGCGTTTTTTTTCAAGTAAAATGTGCTTTTAGGGCTTAAGCAAATAGCTCTTTGTTAAGGAAACAACTCTTCATATTCGTTAGATTTTTTAAAGTAAAAGTTTTAGGGCTAAATTAGGATGTATTATAATTTGAATACTACCAAGCTAGAAAATCAAATTTTCCATTTTATACTACTAATTAGTAGAGTCAGAGCAGATTATGAAATATTACCCCTGGTTGCTTTGTTTAAGGAAAAAAGATAGCATGCTTTATTACGTGCTTTGCACAGGCCGAAATTCATAATTAATTTTCTTTTCAGCAAACCATGTCTGCGAGAAGGAAGACCCAAATTCCGATGGCCGAGTATTCGCGAATAATCGGCAGCGCCGTCCGCAGGGCTATTCATGATGTTATAGCCGCCATCGTAGACGGTTGCGGCGGCGTCTGCGAACTAATGTGGCTGGCCTATCAGGCGCTCCCAACGGCCGGGATCGATGAGATCATGCTGCTGTTGGCCGGTTACCATAACCGGCACGCGGCAATCCAAGCCACACCCGGCATTAACATCGTTGAGATGCAAGAAGGGGCCTATTATGTACTTCAGGGCCCGCCCACGCAGCAGCGAGTTCGGGACTTGCTGGCAGCTCAGGGCATCGAGCTACCAGAGCCCGCAGGTTGGTGGCAGCAGCTAGGCTCCGAATCAGGCTACGACAGCATGTCTGATTCCGAGTGAGCTTCCCGAACACGGCTTCCCTAATTTTAAATCCCTACTTCAAAATCCCTAATTTCTTGCATTTCTTAATTTCTTGAAAAAAGACTTGCATTTTGTATTTTTTTGCTGTATACTGTATTGCCGATTTGGCTCTTCTTCTGCTTCTTTTCTTGCCCCCGTGTTGTCAATCTCATCCTGCTAAGCACCTCCATATTATGCACACTTTCTTCCTATTGTATATATCACAGAAACAATTACATTTTACCTTTTCTTGCTTATCATGTTGTATATAATCATTATGTTGTCAATTATTAAATATTACTATCTATGTTGTCTTCCACACCAATCAAACACCTCTGCGCTGTAACATATTTTAGTTTTTTTATCCCTTAATGTGATTGCGTTTTTTTTCTCAAGTAAAATGTGCTTTTAGGGCTTAAGCAAATAGCTCTTTGTTAAGGAAACAACTCTTCATATTCGTTAGATTTTTTAAAGTAAAAGTTTTAGGGCTAAATTAGGATGTATTATAATTTGAATACTACCAAGCTAGAAAATCAAATTTTCCATTTTATACTACTAATTAGTAGAGTCAGAGCAGATTATGAAATATTACCCCTGGTTGCTTTGTTTAAGGAAAAAAGATAGCATGCTTTATTACGTGCTTTGCACAGGCCGAAATTCATAATTAATTTTCTTTTCAGCAAAACATGTCTGCGAGAAGGAAGACCCGGGGGGCAATGGCCTGCGCCTCCACGAGGTGCCCCCCGGAGGACGCAAGTCCTACGAAATGCAGGCCATCAAACGGGCCCTCCCAAAGCCCAGCAAAGCACAGCACAGCACAGCCCTATCTCCCTGCCCGGAGCCCGCTGCGGTCTTTGAATGCTGTGCTTCCGTGCTGGCCCTGCTTGGGAAGGCGGGCATCATCTGATGCCCGGTGCCATGGGCCCTGGCCCGCGCACGCCCGAAGAAGAAGAAGAAGAAGGAAGACCCAAATTCCGATGGCCGAGTATTCGCGAATAATCGGCAGCGCCGTCCGCAGGGCTATTCATGATGTTATAGCCGCCATCGTAGACGGTTGCGGCGGCGTCTGCGAACTAATGTGGCTGGCCTATCAGGCGCTCCCAACGGCCGGGATCGATGAGATCATGCTGCTGTTGGCCGGTTACCATAACCGGCACGCGGCAATCCAAGCCACACCCGGCATTAACATCGTTGAGATGCAAGAAGGGGCCTATTATGTACTTCAGGGCCCGCCCACGCAGCAGCGAGTTCGGGACTTGCTGGCAGCTCAGGGCATCGAGCTACCAGAGCCCGCAGGTTGGTGGCAGCAGCTAGGCTCCGAATCAGGCTACGACAGCATGTCTGATTCCGAGTGAGCTTCCCGAACACGGCTTCCCTAATTTTAAATCCGTACTTCAAAATCCCTAATTTCTTGCATTTCTTAATTTCTTGAAAAAAGACTTGCATTTTGTATTTTTTTGCTGTATACTGTATTGCCGATTTGGCTCTTCTTCTGCTTCTTTTCTTGCCCCCGTGTTGTCAATCTCATCATGCTAAGCACCTCAATATTATGCACACTTTCTTCCTATTGTATATATCACAGAAACAATTACATTTTATCTTTTCTTGTTTATCATGTTGTATATAATCATTATGTTGTAAATTATTAAATATTACTATCTATGTTGTCTTCCACACCAATCAAACACCTCTGCGCTGTAACATATTTTAGTTTTTTAATCCCTTAATGTGATTGCGTTTTTTGTTTTAAGTAAAATGTGCTTTTAGGGCTTAAGCAAATAGCTCTTTGTTAAGGAAACAACTTCATATTTGTTAGATTTTTTAAAGTAAAAGTTTTAGGGCTAAATTAGGATGTATTATAATTTGAATACTACCAAGCTAGAAAATCAAATTTTCCATTTTATACTACTAATTAGTAGAGTCATAGAGCAGATTATGAAATATTACCCCTGGTTGCTTTGTTTAAGGAAAAAAGATAGCATGCTTTATTACGTGCTTTGCACAGGCCGAAATTCATAATTAATTTTCTTTTCAGCAAACCATGTCTGCGAGAAGGAAGACCCAAATTCCGATGGCCGAGTATTCGCGAATAATCGGCAGCGCCGTCCGCAGGGCTATTCATGATGTTATAGCCGCCATCGTAGACGGTTGCGGCGGCGTCTGCGAACTAATGTGGCTGGCCTATCAGGCGCTCCCAACGGCCGGGATCGATGAGATCATGCTGCTGTTGGCCGGTTACCATAACCGGCACGCGGCAATCCAAGCCACACCCGGCATTAACATCGTTGAGATGCAAGAAGGGGCCTATTATGTACTTCAGGGCCCGCCCACGCAGCAGCGAGTTCGGGACTTGCTGGCAGCTCAGGGCATCGAGCTACCAGAGCCCGCAGGTTGGTGGCAGCAGCTAGGCTCCGAATCAGGCTACGACAGCATGTCTGATTCCGAGTGAGCTTCCCGAACACGGCTTCCCTAATTTTAAATCCCTACTTCAAAATCCCTAATTTCTTGCATTTCTTAATTTCTTGAAAAAAGACTTGCATTTTGTATTTTTTTGCTGTATACTGTATTGCCGATTTGGCTCTTCTTCTGCTTCTTTTCTTGCCCCCGTGTTGTCAATCTCATCCTGCTAAGCACCTCCATATTATGCACACTTTCTTCCTATTGTATATATCACAGAAACAATTACATTTTATCTTTTCTTGCTTATCATGTTGTATATAATCATTATGTTGTCAATTATTAAATATTACTATCTATGTTGTCTTCCACACCAATCAAACACCTCTGCGCTGTAACATATTTTAGTTTTTTATCCCTTAATGTGATTGCGTTTTTTTTTCAAGTAAAATGTGCTTTTAGGGCTTAAGCAAATAGCTCTTTGTTAAGGAAACAACTCTTCGTATTCGTTAGATTTTTTAAAGTAAAAGTTTTAGGGCTAAATTAGGATGTATTATAATTTGAATACTACCAAGCTAGAAAATCAAATTTTCCATTTTATACTACTAATTAGTAGAGTCAGAGCAGATTATGAAATATTACCCCTGGTTGCTTTGTTTAAGGAAAAAAGATAGCATGCTTTATTACGTGCTTTGCACAGGCCGAAATTCATAATTAATTTTCTTTTCAGCAAACCATGTCTGCGAGAAGGAAGACCCAAATTCCGATGGCCGAGTATTCGCGAATAATCGGCAGCGCCGTCCGCAGGGCTATTCATGATGTTATAGCCGCCATCGTAGACGGTTGCGGCGGCGTCTGCGAACTAATGTGGCTGGCCTATCAGGCGCTCCCAACGGCCGGGATCGATGAGATCATGCTGCTGTTGGCCGGTTACCATAACCGGCACGCGGCAATCCAAGCCACACCCGGCATTAACATCGTTGAGATGCAAGAAGGGGCCTATTATGTACTTCAGGGCCCGCCCACGCAGCAGCGAGTTCGGGACTTGCTGGCAGCTCAGGGCATCGAGCTACCAGAGCCCGCAGGTTGGTGGCAGCAGCTAGGCTCCAAATCAGGCTACGACAGCATGTCTGATTCCGAGTGAGCTTCCCGAACACGGCTTCCCTAATTTTAAATCCCTACTTCAAAATCCCTAATTTCTTGCATTTCTTAATTTCTTGAAAAAAGACTTGCATTTTGTATTTTTTTGCTGTATACTGTATTGCCGATTTGGCTCTTCTTCTGCTTCTTTTCTTGCCCCCGTGTTGTCAATCTCATCCTGCTAAGCACCTCCATATTATGCACACTTTCTTCCTATTGTATATATCACAGAAACAATTACATTTTATCTTTTCTTGCTTATCATGTTGTATATAATCATTATGTTGTCAATTATTAAATATTACTATCTATGTTGTCTTCCACACCAATCAAACACCTCTGCGCTGTAACATATTTTAGTTTTTTATCCCTTAATGTGATTGCGTTTTTTGTTTCAAGTAAAATGTGCTTTTAGGGCTTAAGCAAATAGCTCTTTGTTAAGGAAACAACTCTTCATATTCGTTAGATTTTTTAAAGTAAAAGTTTTAGGGCTAAATTAGGATGTATTATAATTTGAATACTACCAAGCTAGAAAATCAAATTTTCCATTTTATACTACTAATTAGTAGAGTCAGAGCAGATTGTGAAATATTACCCCTGGTTGCTTTGTTTAAGGAAAAAAGATAGCATGCTTTATTACGTGCTTTGCACAGGCCGAAATTCATAATTAATTTTCTTTTCAGCAAACCATGTCTGCGAGAAGGAAGACCCAAATTCCGATGGCCGAGTATTCGCGAATAATCGGCAGCGCCGTCCGCAGGGCTATTCATGATGTTATAGCCGCCATCGTAGACGGTTGCGGCGGCGTCTGCGAACTAATGTGGCTGGCCTATCAGGCGCTCCCAACGGCCGGGATCGATGAGATCATGCTGCTGTTGGCCGGTTACCATAACCGGCACGCGGCAATCCAAGCCACACCCGGCATTAACATCGTTGAGATGCAAGAAGGGGCCTATTATGTACTTCAGGGCCCGCCCACGCAGCAGCGAGTTCGGGACTTGCTGGCAGCTCAGGGCATCGAGCTACCAGAGCCCGCAGGTTGGTGGCAGCAGCTAGGCTCCGAATCAGGCTACGACAGCATGTCTGATTCCGAGTGAGCTTCCCGAACACGGCTTCCCTAATTTTAAATCCCTACTTCAAAATCCCTAATTTCTTGCATTTCTTAATTTCTTGAAAAAAGACTTGCATTTTGTATTTTTTTGCTGTATACTGTATTGCCGATTTGGCTCTTCTTCTGCTTCTTTTCTTGCCCCCGTGTTGTCAATCTCATCATGCTAAGCACCTCAATATTATGCACACTTTCTTCCTATTGTATATATCACAGAAACAATTACATTTTATCTTTTCTTGTTTATCATGTTGTATATAATCATTATGTTGTCAATTATTAAATATTACTATCTATGTTGTCTTCCACACCAATCAAACACCTCTGTGCTGTAACATATTTTAGTTTTTTATCCCTTAATGTGATTGCGTTTTTTGTTTCAAGTAAAATGTGCTTTTAGGGCTTAAGCAAATAGCTCTTTGTTAACGAACAACTCTTCATATACGTTTGATTTTTTTAAAGTAATAGTTTTAGGGCTAAATTAGGATGTATTATAATTTGAATACTACCAAGCTAGAAAATCAAATTTTCCATTTTATACTACTAATTAGTAGAGTCATAGAGCAGATTATGAAATATTACCACTGGTTGCTTTGTTTAAGGAAATAGATAGCATGCTTTATTACGTGCTTTGCACAGGCCTAAATTCATAATTAATTTTCTTTTCAGCAAACCATGTCTGCGAGAAGGAAGACCCAAATTCCGATGGCCGAGTATTCGCGAATAATCGGCAGCGCCGTCCGCAGGGCTATTCATGATGTTATAGCCGCCATCGTAGACGGTTGCGGCGGCGTCTGCGAACTAATGTGGCTGGCCTATCAGGCGCTCCCAACGGCCGGGATCGATGAGATCATGCTGCTGTTGGCCGGTTACCATAACCGGCACGCGGCAATCCAAGCCACACCCGGCATTAACATCGTTGAGATGCAAGAAGGGGCCTATTATGTACTTCAGGGCCCGCCCACGCAGCAGCGAGTTCGGGACTTGCTGGCAGCTCAGGGCATCGAGCTACCAGAGCCCGCAGGTTGGTGGCAGCAGCTAGGCTCCAAATCAGGCTACGACAGCATGTCTGATTCCGAGTGAGCTTCCCGAACACGGCTTCCCTAATTTTAAATCCCTACTTCAAAATCCCTAATTTCTTGCATTTCTTAATTTCTTGAAAAAAGACTTGCATTTTGTATTTTTTTTGCTGTATACTGTATTGCCGATTTGGCTCTTCTTCTGCTTCTTTTCTTGCCCCCGTGTTGTCAATCTCATCCTGCTAAGCACCTCCATATTATGCACACTTTCTTCCTATTGTATATATCACAGAAACAATTACATTTTATCTTGTCTTGCTTATCATGTTGTATATAATCATTATGTTGTCAATTATTAAATATTACTATCTATGTTGTCTTCCACACCAATCAAACACCTCTGCGCTGTAACATATTTTAGTTTTTTAATCCCTTAATGTGATTGCGTTTTTTGTTTTAAGTAAAATGTGCTTTTAGGGCTTAAGCAAATAGCTCTTTGTTAACGAACAACTCTTCATATACGTTTGATTTTTTTAAAGTAATAGTTTTAGGGCTAAATTAGGATGTATTATAATTTGAATACTACCAAGCTAGAAAATCAAATTTTCCATTTTATACTACTAATTAGTAGAGTCATAGAGCAGATTATGAAATATTACCACTGGTTGCTTTGTTTAAGGAAATAGATAGCATGCTTTATTACGTGCTTTGCACAGGCCTAAATTCATAATTAATTTTCTTTTCAGCAAACCATGTCTGCGAGAAGGAAGACCCAAATTCCGATGGCCGAGTATTCGCGAATAATCGGCAGCGCCGTCCGCAGGGCTATTCATGATGTTATAGCCGCCATCGTAGACGGTTGCGGCGGCGTCTGCGAACTAATGTGGCTGGCCTATCAGGCGCTCCCAACGGCCGGGATCGATGAGATCATGCTGCTGTTGGCCGGTTACCATAACCGGCACGCGGCAATCCAAGCCACACCCGGCATTAACATCGTTGAGATGCAAGAAGGGGCCTATTATGTACTTCAGGGCCCGCCCACGCAGCAGCGAGTTCGGGACTTGCTGGCAGCTCAGGGCATCGAGCTACCAGAGCCCGCAGGTTGGTGGCAGCAGCTAGGCTCCAAATCAGGCTACGACAGCATGTCTGATTCCGAGTGAGCTTCCCGAACACGGCTTCCCTAATTTTAAATCCCTACTTCAAAATCCCTAATTTCTTGCATTTCTTAATTTCTTGAAAAAAGACTTGCATTTTGTATTTTTTTGCTGTATACTGTATTGCCGATTTGGCTCTTCTTCTGCTTCTTTTCTTGCCCCCGTGTTGTCAATCTCATCCTGCTAAGCACCTCCATATTATGCACACTTTCTTCCTATTGTATATATCACAGAAACAATTACATTTTATCTTGTCTTGCTTATCATGTTGTATATAATCATTATGTTGTCAATTATTAAATATTACTATCTATGTTGTCTTCCACACCAATCAAACACCTCTGCGCTGTAACATATTTTAGTTTTTTAATCCCTTAATGTGATTGCGTTTTTTGTTTTAAGTAAAATGTGCTTTTAGGGCTTAAGCAAATAGCTCTTTGTTAAGGAAACAACTTCATATTTGTTAGATTTTTTAAAGTAAAAGTTTTAGGGCTAAATTAGGATGTATTATAATTTGAATACTACCAAGCTAGAAAATCAAATTTTCCATTTTATACTACTAATTAGTAGAGTCATAGAGCAGATTATGAAATATTACCCCTGGTTGCTTTGTTTAAGGAAAAAAGATAGCATGCTTTATTACGTGCTTTGCACAGGCCGAAATTCATAATTAATTTTCTTTTCAGCAAACCATGTCTGCGAGAAGGAAGACCCAAATTCCGATGGCCGAGTATTCGCGAATAATCGGCAGCGCCGTCCGCAGGGCTATTCATGATGTTATAGCCGCCATCGTAGACGGTTGCGGCGGCGTCTGCGAACTAATGTGGCTGGCCTATCAGGCGCTCCCAACGGCCGGGATCGATGAGATCATGCTGCTGTTGGCCGGTTACCATAACCGGCACGCGGCAATCCAAGCCACACCCGGCATTAACATCGTTGAGATGCAAGAAGGGGCCTATTATGTACTTCAGGGCCCGCCCACGCAGCAGCGCGTTCGGGACTTGCTGGCAGCTCAGGGCATCGAGCTACCAGAGCCCGCAGGTTGGTGGCAGCAGCTAGGCTCCAAATCAGGCTACGACAGCATGTCTGATTCCGAGTGAGCTTCCCGAACACGGCTTCCCTAATTTTAAATCCCTACTTCAAAATCCCTAATTTCTTGCATTTCTTAATTTCTTGAAAAAAGACGCATTTTGTATTTTTTTGCTGTATACTGTATTGCCGATTTGGCTCTTCTTCTGCTTCTTTTCTTGCCCCCGTGTTGTCAATCTCATCCTGCTAAGCACCTCAATATTATGCACACTTTCTTCCTATTGTATATATCACAGAAACAATTACATTTTATCTTTTCTTGTTTATCATGTTGTATATAATCATTATGTTGTCAATTATTAAATATTACTATCTATGTTGTCTTCCACACCAATCAAACACCTCTGCGCTGTAACATATTTTAGTTTTTTATCCCTTAATGTGATTGCGTTTTTTGTTTCAAGTAAAATGTGCTTTTAGGGCTTAAGCAAATAGCTCTTTGTTAAGGAAACAACTCTTCATATTCGTTAGATTTTTTAAAGTAAAAGTTTTAGGGCTAAATTAGGATGTATTATAATTTGAATACTACCAAGCTAGAAAATCAAAGTTTCCATTTTATACTACTAATTAGTAGAGTCAGAGCAGATTGTGAAATATTACCCCTGGTTGCTTTGTTTAAGGAAAAAAGATAGCATGCTTTATTACGTGCTTTGCACAGGCCGAAATTCATAATTAATTTTCTTTTCAGCAAACCATGTCTGCGAGAAGGAAGACCCAAATTCCGATGGCCGAGTATTCGCGAATAATCGGCAGCGCCGTCCGCAGGGCTATTCATGATGTTATAGCCGCCATCGTAGACGGTTGCGGCGGCGTCTGCGAACTAATGTGGCTGGCCTATCAGGCGCTCCCAACGGCCGGGATCGATGAGATCATGCTGCTGTTGGCCGGTTACCATAACCGGCACGCGGCAATCCAAGCCACACCCGGCATTAACATCGTTGAGATGCAAGAAGGGGCCTATTATGTACTTCAGGGCCCGCCCACGCAGCAGCGAGTTCGGGACTTGCTGGCAGCTCAGGGCATCGAGCTACCAGAGCCCGCAGGTTGGTGGCAGCAGCTAGGCTCCGAATCAGGCTACGACAGCATGTCTGATTCCGAGTGAGCTTCCCGAACACGGCTTCCCTAATTTTAAATCCCTACTTCAAAATCCCTAATTTCTTGCATTTCTTAATTTCTTGAAAAAAGACTTGCATTTTGTATTTTTTTGCTGTATACTGTATTGCCGATTTGGCTCTTCTTCTGCTTCTTTTCTTGCCCCCGTGTTGTCAATCTCATCATGCTAAGCACCTCAATATTATGCACACTTTCTTCCTATTGTATATATCACAGAAACAATTACATTTTATCTTTTCTTGTTTATCATGTTGTATATAATCATTATGTTGTCAATTATTAAATATTACTATCTATGTTGTCTTCCACACCAATCAAACACCTCTGTGCTGTAACATATTTTAGTTTTTTATCCCTTAATGTGATTGCGTTTTTTGTTTCAAGTAAAATGTGCTTTTAGGGCTTAAGCAAATAGCTCTTTGTTAACGAACAACTCTTCATATACGTTTGATTTTTTTAAAGTAATAGTTTTAGGGCTAAATTAGGATGTATTATAATTTGAATACTACCAAGCTAGAAAATCAAATTTTCCATTTTATACTACTAATTAGTAGAGTCATAGAGCAGATTATGAAATATTACCACTGGTTGCTTTGTTTAAGGAAAAAGATAGCATGCTTTATTACGTGCTTTGCACAGGCCTAAATTCATAATTAATTTTCTTTTCAGCAAACCATGTCTGCGAGAAGGAAGACCCAATTTCCGAAAAAGATGTGCCCAGTGACGCCGCTGCCTGGTGCAATCCTGGAAAATTCGACTTGGTCGAAATCAGCCGAAGCCAGTTTTAACCTGAAGCGCAGCAGTTGTTCTACACCTATACGCGGGAGGTCACCACAGAGCAGTAGAGGTCATCTAAGAGCAGTACAGCACCACAGTGAGCAGCGGCTCGGACTACCTTCGGCCCCAAACAAAGCAAGGTAATTATTGTTCTTTGGCGTTTTTTCATTCCATTACTTATTATTAATGGAAGAGTTTTTATAACTGTATTATAAAAAACTGTTATTCCATGCTGCTTTTTAATTATATTCATAATCTAGGTCAAATCGAGGCGTGAGAAAAAATAAAGTGTGCAGAAGGACGGGTAGAGTAAGGAGATGGAGAGAGATAAAGTGATAAGAGGGAGAGAGTAATAGAGTGAGGGGATGGAGACAGGAAGGGTGAGGATAATGAGAGGGGGTAGAGTGAGGAGAGGTAGGGTGATCAGAAGAAATGGGTGGGAAGTAGGGAGCAATAAGTAGGGAATAGTAAAGTGAGCAGACTGAGAGGGGATATAAAGGAGGAGAAATAGGTGGGTAGAGTTAGAAAAGAGAGGGGTGAGTAGGGAGAGAAATATGGGTATAGTGGGGAGAGAATGAGAGGTAGATTGAAGAAGTATAGTCTTCGAGTCAGCGGAGAGAGTCGGGTAGAGTGAGAAAAGAGAGGCGGTTTGGCGAGGCGTAGAGTAAAGAGTGATGTATATATGTAGAGTGACGAGTTGGTAGACAAGTAGAGTGACAGAATAAAAAGAAATCCTGTGAGGAGATGGAGACGAAAGTAGTGGTGATAATGAGAGGGGTAGAATTTGGAGAGAGAAGGCGATAAAAGAAGAACAAAATCTGAAGTTTGTTTATTAGTTTACCTGCCAATATGTGCGACTTTTGGCACACTGAAAGATGGAGCTATTATGAATTGATTTTGTCGGAGTATATGGCCATTACTGTGTACAAGAGTTGCTTTATGTTTTATATTCTGATAGTGAGAGGCAAACTATTACCTATCAGCCTGTGATTGAAAGTCTTGCCATATTTAAGTTCACTTAACTGTACATCACTTAACACATAGCAAATGAGTTACTTTTGGCAGATGTGAAGTACTGTTTTGTTTATGCTCAAAAAGGCAAGATTTTTTGTGATATTTAAACGGATATAGTGACCCTTCATTCAGTTTGCCTTATAATAATTATTTTTCGCAATGAATACTTTCAGATGGAAAATATTATTACTGACATGCCATGAGATTACACCACTTAAAGTAGGGGAATTCGCGCATGCAAATGTCTAATCTGGTTTTTAGGAAAATTTTTAGAAAAAATAAAAGCCAATCATTTATTGTTCCTGCGTGAATGTTACCTGTGCAAATAAATATTATAGGTGTATTGCTGTATATTGTAAACTCATACGTTCTTCTCACTCTCTTTTTTTCTCACGCTCGGCGCTTTATGGAAGTACTTCCGGAGCCAAAGGCGAGTTCGACAACGTGTACAGACGCAACTGAAGAATCAGAACCGGCTGAACAACATGTGAGTTACCAAGCGGGTTTTTTCGTCAACTCAGAGTGGCTTTGGGCGGAGTTGATGTGGGGCGGGTTCACCTCACGCGGAGTAATTTTGGGCGAAGTGATTTTAGGCGGATGTCTTTACTAGGAAGGTGAACTCACGGCGAGTGACTTGAGGCGGAGTGACTTCAGGCGGAGTGACTTCAGGCGAAGGAGCTCTTCTTGTAGAGGCTTTGGGCGGAGTTGATTTGGGGCGGGTTAACCTCACGCTTAGCTTAGGCGGATGTCTTTACTAGGAGGGTGAACTCACGGCGAGTGACTTCAGGCGGAGTGACTTCAGGCGGAGTGACTTCAGGCGGAGTGACTTCAGGCGGAGTGACTTCAGGCGGAGTGACTTCAGGCGGAGTGACTTCAGGCGGAGTGACTTCAGGCGAAGGAGCTCTTCTTGTAGTGGCTTTGGGCGGAGTGGATTTGGGGCGGGTTTACCTCACGCAGATATTTTGGGCGGAGAGAGCTTAGGCGGATGACTTTATTAGGAGGGTGAACTCACGGCGAGTGACTTCAGGCGGAGTGACTTCAGGCGGAGTGACTTCAGGCGGAGTGACTTCAGGCGGAGTGACTTCAGGCGGAGTGACTTCAGGCGGAGTGACTTCAGGCGGAGTGACTTCAGGCGGAGTGACTTCAGGCGAAGGGGTTTTTTGTAGTGGCTTTGGGCGGAGTTGATTTGAGGCGAGTTTAACTAACGCGGAGTGTTTTTTTGCGGAGTTAGTTTAGGTGGATCGTATTTATTTGGAGAGTGAACTCGCGGCGAGTGACTTCAGGCGGAGTGAGTTTAGGCGGAGTGACTTTATTCGGAGCGGCTTTGGGCGGAGTGGCTTTGGGCGGAGCTGATTTGTGTGGGTTACATCACGCAGAGATTTTGGATGGAGGGAGCTTAGGTGGAGGTCTTTACTAGGAGGGTGGACTCACGGCGAGTGACTTCAGGCGGAGTGACTACAGGCGGAGTGACTATTCGGTGCGGCTTTAGCCGGAGCTGATTTGGGCAGGTTTACCTCTTTTACCTTACAGATCCTTACCTTACCGATAGATAAGGATAGACAGACATACAGATGGAGATAAACGAACAGACAGATAGGCAGATGGATAGATAGGGATAGACAGATATACAGACAGATAGAGATAGACGTACAGAAACATTATTAGTATTGAAAAACACTTACTGATCATTAACGTCTTTAAAATTATCCTGAAATACTATTTCTTGTTTGTTCCTTCACAGCTGGATGCATCGAAGTACTGCGTGTGAAGCACTTCTCGGCACTTGTAATTGTGTCCGCTCTGCTGATGCTAGCGTACAATGCAACCCTGACGTAGCCGACTATGGCATGATGACTATACCAACAGAGAGCGTGCCCAAAGCAAAAGCCACGACGCCGAGACCCCCCGAATGCTAAACGCATTCGCCTGGAAGAAGTAAACAGAAAACAGAAACCCAGCGAGAAACCCGCAGCATCAGAGAGCGTGCGCAAAGCAAAAGCTTCGACGAGTGGCGCTGCAGATGCTGAAACACGCGCCGAAAAGCGGAATCTGTCGATCGATTGAGCTAGCAGCTAGCCAAGCGTTCTGAAACCTGTCGCCAACTGCGCGTCGACGACGCCGTTCTCCACAATGGGCCTCACACCCAATAAAATCCAATACCACCAAGCAAGGAAGGGAGCGATAATTAAGGATCTTATAGTTCGGCATCCCCGACTCCGTTTCGCCAACCAATTCGAGCTAGATCTAGATGAGGCGATCCCCAGCTGCTTAAATCGCTGGATGGAAAAGCAGATACAGCCAAACAATTAGAAGAATTTTGTTTCGATGTACATTTTTTTAAATCGCCTTGCCTCTGTCTGATCTCTGTCGCTTTTTGTGAGGGTAATTAGTAACAGACATGTTAATATTTTATTTCTGGTTTGTCTGGTCTCTTTGTTCAAGTACAAATGTGACTCAAATTTTGCTTGCTTAATATCCTTTAACTGATGTTTTTCGTTTTCTTCTTTTTCTTATTGCCGTAAACCTAAATCGATTGAACAGTAGTAACTTTTACAAGTTAGTTAGTTAACTAAACAAGGACGCTAACCCAAAGCCTGACCCTGGCCCTGCCAGTTATAACTTAGTTAGTCAGTGAGTTCAGTGAGTAACTTAGGAAGCACTTTAGACCCTGCTAGCAGCAATTTAAGTAAGTCAGTATGTAATCTAGTAAGCATTTTAATAAGCTTTTTGGTAGGCGGCGCAATATATCTACCCGGCTAAATCCCTCTAGATTATTTCGACGCTCTCTACACTTTGCTTGAATTGAGAAAATTTAAACAAGCTTTGTACTTAACCGAATAAAACATGCCTACTTTCAGATCAATGGAGCCAGCTATTCTGCCGATCGCTGTCAAAAGACAAGTGAGAAGAAAAATTCTGAAGCTCGTTATTTTTTCTGGACCCGGCAGCTCATCACCCATAAAACCAAGTCTAAAAAACTTTAGGAGTTACATTGCGAACACATTTATAAGCTCGCTTATTCGAGAGGCCCTCGCGTATAACTCCTTATCATTTGTAAATTTTTGGAGATGCGAGTATTGCCAAGCTTGGCGCCACTGCTACCAGCAGGCTGCTCCGGATTCGCTCCGGACCATTTCGTCCACAGTGAAGGCGATGCCACAGCCTGAAAGTCTCGCCCTCCCTTCGGAAAGCAACGATTCGGAGGACGATACCAAAAGGTTGGCCGAACTTATTTATTTTACCTATACATTATATAGTATTTTAGTGTCTCAGATAACCGACTGTCCTATCTTTTTGTGATTCAGGCAAAAGCGTCTTGGGCTTTTGCCCGAAAAGTAAGTATCATTAGCAAATATGAGAGATTATAGATAGCTGATAGCTGAGATTATAGATCTGCTTAATCAACCTCATTATCTCCTTTATGTGCGTCTAATTCTATGTATTTCTTAAACAACAGTGCAACTGGTGCGAGTGACGATTGCAGCAGCGATTCGAATACAAGGAAACGGAATTATAATTCCAGGTGAGAAAACAAGAAACTTGTGTTTAAATCAGCGAAGGAGTGGAAAAAGGTCATTTTATTAGTGTAGAAATATTTCTAACATGAGACTAACATGAGTTAAATAGTTATCTAAGAATGAGTTAACATTGTGCGTCTTTTTCCCCATTTTTTATCAAATTCCACAGTTTCCACGACGCCGACAACCCCCCGAATGCTAAACGCATTCGCCTGCAAGAATTAAACAGAAAACAGTCTGCCAGCGAGAAACCCGCAGCTTCAGAGAGCGTGCGAAAAGCAAAAGCTTCGACGAGTGGCGCTGCAGATGCTGAAACAAGCGCCGAAAAGCGGAATCTGTCGATCGATTGAGCTAGCAGCTAGCCAAGCGTTCTGAAACCAGCCAAACAAAGAAGACTTTTGTTTCGTCGTAATTGACTACCGCTTGTCGCTTTTTCAATAAAAAATTTTTCGATGTACATTTTTTAAATCGCCCCGCCTCTGTCTGATCTCTGTCGCTTTTTGTGAGGGTAATTAGTAACAGACATGTTAATATTTTATTTCTGGTTTGTCTGGTACAATTATGTTCAATATGTTGAAGTACAAATGTGCCTCAAATTTTGCTTGCTTAATATCTTTTAAGTGATGTTTTTCGTTTTCTTCTTTTTCTTATTGCCGTAGTTACAAGTTAGTTAGTTAACTAAACAAGGACCCTAACCCAAAGCCTGACACTGGCCCTGCCAGTTATAACTTAGTTAGTCAGTTAGTAACTTAGGAAGCACTTTAGACCCTGCTAGCAGCAATTTAAGTAAGTCAGTATGTAATCTAGTAAGCATTTTAATAAGCTTTTTGGTAGGCGGCGCAATATATCTACCCGTCTAAATCCATCAAGATTATTTCGACGCTCTCTACACTTTGCTTGAATTGAGAAAATTTAAATAAGCTTTGTACTTAACCGAATAAAACATGCCTACTTTCAGATCAATGGAGCCAGCTATTCTGCCGATCGCTGTCAGAAGAGAAGTAGAAAGAAAAATACTGAAAATAATGAAAAAATATCTGCCCAGTGACGCCGCTGCCTGGTGCATCAGCCGAAGCCAGCTTTAACCTGAAGCGCAGCAGTTGTTCTACACCTATACGCGGGAGGTCAGCACAGAGCAGTAGAGATCACCATAGAGCAGTAGAGCACCACAGTGAGAAGCGGCTCGGACTACCTCCGGCCCCAAACAAAGCAAGGTAATTATTGTTATTTGGCTATTACTTGGCTATTTTTCATTCCATTACTTGCAGTTATTCCATGCTGTTTTTTAATTATATTCATAATCTAGGTCAAATCGAGGCGTGAGATAAAGTGTGCAGAAGGACGGGTAGAGTAAAGAGATGGAGAGAGGTAAAGTGATAAGAGAGAGTAATAGAGTGAGGGGATGGAGACAGGAAGGGTGAGGATAATGAGAGGGGTAGAGTGGGGAGACGTAGGGTGATCAGAAGAAAATGGGTGGGAAGTAGGGAGCGATTAGTAGGGAATAGTAAAGTGAGCAGAGGGGAGATAAAGGAGGAGAAATGGGTGGGTAGAGTTTGAAAAGAGGTGAGTAGGGAGAGAAATATGGGTATAGTGGGGAGAGAATAAGAGGTAGATTGAAGAAGTAGAGTCTTCGAGTCAGCGGAGAGAGTCGGGTAGAGTGAGAAAAGAGAGGCGGTTGGCGAGGCGTAGTGTAAAGAGTGATGCATATATATAGAGTGACGAGTTTGGTAGACAAGTAGAGTGACAGAATAAAAAGAAATCCTGTGAGGAGATGGAGACGAAAGTAGTGGTGATAATGAGAGGGGTAGAATTTGGAGAGAGAAGGCGATAAAAGAAGAACAAAATCTGAAGTTTGTTTATTAGTTTACCTGCCAATATGTGCGACTTTTGGCACACTGAAAGATGGAGCTATTATGAATTGATTTTGTCGGATTATATGGCCATTACTGTGTACAAGAGTTGCTTTATGTTTCATATTCTGATAGTGAGAGGCAAACTATTACCTAGCAGCCTATGATTGAAAGTGTTGCCATATTTAATCACTTAACTGTACATCACTTAACACATAGCAAATGTGTTACTTTTGGGAGATGTGAAGTACTGTATGTTTATGCTCAAAAAGGCAAGATTTTTTGTGATATTTAAACGGATATAGTGACCCTTCATACAGTTTGCTTTATAATAATTATTTTTCGTAATGAATACTTTCAGATAGAAAATATTATTACTGACGTGCCATGAAATTACACCACTTTAAGTAGGGGAATTCGCGCATGTAAATGTCTAATCTGGTTTTTAGGAAAATCTGAGAAAAAATAAAAACCAATCATTTATTGTTCCTGCATGAATGCTACCTGTGCAAATAAATATTATAGGTGTATTGCAATATAGTTTAAACTCATACGTTATTCTCACTCTCTTTTTTTCTCACGCTCGGCGCTTTGAGGAAGTACTTCCGGAGCCAAAGGCGAGTTCGACAACGTGTACAGACGCAACTGAAGAACCAGAACCGGCTGAACAACATGTGAGTTACCAAGCGGGTTTTTTCGTCAATTCAGAGTGGCTTTGGGCGGAGTTGATTTTGGCAGGTTCACCTCACGCGGAGTAATTTTGGGCGAAGTGAGTTTAGGCGGATGTCTTTACTAGGAGGGTGAACTCACGGCGAGTGACTTGAGGTGGAGTGACTTCAGGCGGAGTGACGTTAGGCGAAGGGGCTATTTTTGGAGTGGCTTTGGGCGGAGTGGATTTGGGGCGGGTTTACCTCACGCAGATGGTATTGATATTTTAAACGGTATCCATTCGTACTACAGTAAATAGTATATGGCTGTCGTCGGTGTCCCAAAAGACTTGAGCACAATTTATCGTGTCGGATTCAATTGAATATCAATCTAGAAATGATTTCCCACACGACTGAGTTGGTTTCATGATTTCAAATGATTTCTTCTCGAACTTATTAACCTGGTAAGTCACCTAGAAAATTTGACGAAATACACAGGGGCGATACACTGTTGACATTCTGAGGCCGCAGGCTGTCTTTTAGACCCCGGTTTTCGACGGGGATCTCTTCTACGTCTATCCCAGACTACGGGACATCAAATCCCATCGAAATCCATCAAAATTATGGGGCATCACGAAATCACTTTTGTCAGTGGTACCCTCATCGATCAAATTTGTCTGATTGCCTTGTCTTGCCAGGCAGGGGTGTACCGACTTTGAGGGGACCCCATTTGAGAACCGCTATATTTAGAGAGATAAAGACTGATGTCATCTGGTAGGCCAATAAATTGCGCGTCGGATTTCACTGATTGCGTCGATAGATCTGCATTCGTTGTCTGCTGGCAGCCGGTCTAGTAATTAAAGCGTCATAATCTACTCATAGCGCCATCCATTAGGAGGTACCACTGACACTCTAGACATCATTTGACAGCCTTCCGGTGGGTACTTATCGACGATCTTGGTGTCGTTAGAAAGCTCTAGGCATGCTCTATCGACGTGCGTTTGTCCGAAATATAGGTGCCCACAATCTCCAGTTCAAGATCAATCTGGCTACATAGTAATAATTAAGTAGTCTGTGTGGTGGGAAACGCATGTACTTAAGGCCAAGCGTGGCATCAATTGTTGGTTTCTTGAATTTTCCTAAACGACAATAGGTGCCCAAAAGCTCTCTCTGTCACCTCACCCTCTCCTCTCTGTGCCCTCACTCTCTCCTCTCTGTGCCCTCACTCTCTCCTCTGTGCCCTCACTCTCCTCTGTCACCTCACCCTGTGATTCCAAGAAAGAAGTAATAATAATAACATAATAATAATTTTAGTCAGTATACCTTGAGCAGGTCACCTATGCTGTGCCTGTGCGGCACAATTTTTGCCAATGAGATGCGTTGATATGTTTTGATAAATTAGCTTATGTATTTTCCCCGAAGTTTGACACGGAAAAGAATTGGTGAAAAGTCCTAGTTAGACAGAAATATTAATTGAACAAAGTACAGACCCTCTCGTAAAAACACATACAGTGCACGCACAGTGAGCATAAAGAAAGCAGGAATTAGAGTTTGAGATTTTATCTTTGTCAAACGCGTATAGAACTTCAGAACTCTCTCCTCTCACTCCGCTGCTCGTTTGCAAGGGAGCACGACCATTGAAGAAATTGCATGACTACCAGGGAAAACTGAATAATTTAGTCATCGGAACATATTCTGAACAGTTTGACTCTAGCTCTCCTCTGACCATTGAAGAAATTGCATGACTACCAGGGAAAACTGAATAATTTAGTCATCGGAACATATTCTGAACAGTTTGACTCTAGCTCTCCCCTGACCATCCAAGAAATTGCATGACTACCAGGGAAAACTGAATAATTTAGTCATCGGAACATATTCTGAACAGTTTGACTCTAGCTCTCCTCTGACCATTGAAGAAATTGCATGACTACCAGGGAAAACTGAATAATTTAGTCATCGGAACATATTCTGAACAGTTTGACTCTAGCTCTCCTCTGACCATTGAAGAAATTGCATGAGTACCAGGGAAAACTGAATAATTTAGTAATCGGAACATATTCTGAACAGTTTGACTCCTGACTTCTCTAGCTCTCCTCTGACCATTGCTGCCACACCTGGGCTAAATTACTCTAGCTAAGTGTAATGACTATAGGTAAGTCAAATACATGCACAAGTAGGATTGCAGGCAAGCAGACACGAAAGGTGTACACACGCATATGAGCATTGACACTTGTATGGATATGAACGCATATGAAGCAATTATGAAGTCAGATTGGCCGAGTTCGCATAACAACAAAACGCCTTGGACCACTGGAGGGAATTGAAAAATGACATTAGACAAGGCTAAAGGCGCAGAAGTGCTTAGCCACGTACCTTTAATTGTGCAAATATTTCTAAAAGCTAAAATAGCGTTAGCAAGATGCTTCTTCAAAGATTGGCCACAATGGTCGAAAGACCAGAAGCACCGACAAATAATTGAATGGATCGTCATTTCCATTGTGTTGAATGCTCGCGCACGTCATCATGTTGACATCAGAATTGTAGCTGAAAGCTGCAGCGGAGCGTTGATTACAACTGTAGTCTTGGGCCCCAGGCACCTGTGGATTTAAATCAACCGAATGAGCACTCGTAGGTTGACCAGCTGCTGGAAGAGCCGGCGATATTTCGTTGGCAGGAGTACCGCAAGTTTTACCACCAACAGCGATGTTGCGTAGCTCGTCAATGAAACTTAATGCAGCAAGATAAATTTAACGCATATTTTTCACTAGCATGCTCTTAAATATATAAAAAACTAATCAACTTTCTTCACAGGGATCCGAAGTTCGACAAAGTGTCGCTCAAGGAGCGCGATACGCGCACCAACGTGTCACATCATAAACAAATGATGATGGCACTGTGCGAACTACGCCGCATATATCGCCGGGAAGCGGTGGTGCTGGGCCGGTGTCCGACGCTGATGGACTTAGTGTCGCTTGAGTGCCTCGAGGCCGCCTGCATGTGGCGCGTAGGAAACCAGTCAGTGTACAATCTAATTCACACGCTGCAATGGTTTGTTGGCGAGGTGGCTACTCACTTGGAACATAAAAATTCCCAGGAATTGGCCGAGATTGTGCGGGTCTCGCCCATTAAACTGCGCAACGCCGCCGAATGCCTTTCGCACACGAAGGCCAACGCCTCAAACGCACGTCGTGGCGAGTACCGAGCGACGGTCGATGCGCGGACTCGTGAAGGGCAGTATGACGAAAAATTTATGCTGTCTGCAATGCAGGCTCTCTGCACCTCGCAGACCCTTAAGGATCTGAAGAACGAGATCCTAGCTCTATCGAAGACCCCGCACAACTCGCGACGGCGTCTAAGTGACTGAGCGGCGGCGATTCTGCTCCGTGGTGATCGTCAGCCATATGACATTCCAAAATTTCCGCTTTGACGTTTATGGCCAAATTCGGCTGGCAAATTTCAACCCCGAATACGTAAAGCGCAACGATGATGGCAGTGCTGTAGTTCTGTTGCCGCACGTTCGGGACAAAAACAGCAACAGCTACAGCACTGTCAAGCTGTACCTATCAGCCGAACTGTCCAACTTTTTTTGCTTGGAGGGATATTCTGGACTCCGAGCTGGAGGTTCGAGCTCCGGACTGCGCTCTCGATGCGGAGCGCTACGAGCACCAGTATTTATTTCCCGGCCGATTTGACGAACAAGACGGCTTTGTTCCTGGCGCCAGCTTGACTGGCAAAGACGGAGCAAATGGCGTGATTGCGCTGCTCACATCGGTCTGCGGTAGCTGCCCGAACAAAAAAACCGTCACACCTTCTGTCATCCGACACTTCTGTCATCGCCCGGCAGGGCTGAAAATCGCCCAATAAAATTGTCGGGGCTTTCTACCCACATACCTCGATTTGCAGCTGTGGCTGATTGAGGAGGAGCTGGATATTGCCCTCTTCTCAGAAACGCTCCTCAAGGATACTCACCAACTTTCTCTTCCAGGCTATTCTTGCATCCGGTTTGATGCGCCTCTTGCCAAGAGAGGGCTACTATTGGTGCACAACTCGAGAGTGACGCTCTCTAATGTCTGCATGTTTGTAGACAATACCAACTTGGAGGTCCTCTCCTGCCATGTGCAGCCGACGCACGTCTCGCTTCAATTCAATCTCTCCTTGGTCTACAAGTCACGCACTCCAGAGGTGCTCAACATGGATACACTCAAATCTCTTTTCTCTTCCAATCGTAGTCTCATTCTGGGCGATCTCAATGCCAGACACGACGTGTTTGGCAACACTAGTCGCAACAATAGAGCAGGTGAATAGCTCTACAACTGGCTGATTGAAGACCATAACGCGCCCGAGGTGTACTCACTCAACGAGGTTGGTGAGTACACCCGTGTAGCCAGCAAAAGTGGGGCGGTCTCGATGAACGTCCTCGACTTGGGACTGTCCTCGCGCAACCTTGCGGTGAGTGTGACCGACTTCCACGTTGGCTATGATGTGGGAAGCGACCACCTACCAATATGCCTCACTCTCGAATCCAGGGCCCCCGCGTGGGATGGCCCTCGAAAGCCGAGAAATTTCAACTAGGTCAACTGGGAACAATTCCAAATTCATCTTAACCAATCACTCTTCACACTTAATGCTCTTATGCTCATCTGTCAAGTCGATGTCGACAGGGAGGTCCAGGTGATCACCTCGGCCATCCAAGAGGCCATCGCTCAAACTGTACCTGAGCGTAATTTAGCAAGGCCTCTTCCGCAAGACCTATTCCTACTCTCTCCCGGGATCAGCGCGTGGCCTAAACCGAGAACGACAAGGCCCAGATGTTTGCCGAATCCTTGGGAGCCAAAACGAAACCACTTCCTATCACCAACAGGGACTTTGCACGAAGGGTCAGAGATGAATGCTTGGATCCGCTCTTTTATCCTACAGGGCGTGACTCACTCTCTCAGACTCTGAATGCACCTGATCCGTTGGAGGTTCCATTCACGGTTCCCGACCTTGTCTGGGAGCTTGAACACCTCAAGCTCGACAAGGCGCCGGGTCCCGACGATATTCCTAACAGGGTTCTACGCTTTGGCCTTGAACCCATGTCCATCAACAGGATTCTCAACTTGTTCAACGCCTGCTTCGACATGGGGATCTTCCCCACTGCCTGGAAGAAGGCAACCACCATTATGATTCCGAAGCCCGACAAGGCACCGGACGATCCAAATTCGTATAGACCAATTAGCCTCACATCCTGCTTCGGCAAACTCTTTGAGAAACTTATCGCAAGAAGGCTCGTCTCGCACTTGGAGTCCTCCAACACGCTAGGCATGGACCAGTGTGCCTATAGGAAGGGCCACAGCTCGTACGACAACCTGTGCAGGCTTGCGCAGGATGTCATGGAGAGCAAATGTCTTGGCCACAAAGTCATCGCCTCTTCCTAGACGCAGCCTTTGCGTTTGACTCCACTGATCACGACAGACTTCGTGTTCGAATGAAGGAAGCCAATCTGCCCAGAAAAATTACTCGCCTTCTGTCCGATTATCTTCGCGACTGGTCTATTAAAGTGCGAGTCGGAGAGGCATTTAGCAACTCCATCAATCCGCGCGCAGGTGTCCCTCAGGGGGGGATCCTAAGCCCCTTCCTGTACAACTTGTACGTCAGCGGTATGTCTCCTCCCACAAATCCAAATGTGAAGCGCAGCCAGTTTGCCGACGACATGGCCATCTGGGCCAGAGCCACATCTGTATCGCCAAGATCCTGCAACCTTATCTGCAGGCTGTTGCGGACTGGTGTGCGCAAACTCAACTCAAGCAAATCGCAAGCTATGGCATTCAACTCCAGATTAGCACCTCAGGCTAGGGTACAATGGCCCAACTTCACTCTAAGTGGAGAGGTCATCCCCTATGTCACCAATGTCAAATTTCTTGGAATCAACCTTGAATCCCAGTCACCAACTCAATCACCATGTTCTCATCATTGAGCGAACATGCAGAGCTCAGCTGGCGTCTATTAGCAGGCTAGATAGGATGACTCAGCTCAGCAGCGTACAGGGCCTACATCGAGAGCATTCTCACGTATGGTTCCCCTGTCCTAAACGTCATTTCCGTCTATAGTCTCAACAAACTCCAAATGATTCAAAACTATGCACTATCCTTTCTCTAGGCACACGTCTAAGTGCAGTGCGACAAGAAAAATCCAGATAGAACCGTTTTCCAAGCTAGAGCCACATTCTCTAGTACGGTTTTAGGTGCTTTTCGAGCTAACTTATACTCATGAGAGTATCCTTCCCCTAGGGCCTTAGGCTAGGTTAGTTTCTCCTCTCCTCCTCCTTAAGGAGGCTTTTTCTCTCCTCGTTAGAGGAGCCCTCCCTCTACGCCTTGCCGCGCCCCTTGCCCTCTGCCCCTGCGCCTTGCCGCGCCTCTCGACCTCTGCCCCTGCGCCTTGCTGCGCCCCTTGCCTGTGCCCCTTGCCCTCTGTCCGTGCCCCCCTGTCTGTGGACTACGCCTACGCCTACGCCTACGTCCACGCGTACCTCCACTGCGTTAGTCAACCCTCTCGCCTGTACTTGGACCCCTCTCTTCTTTCTCCATTCTTATTTTAGTACATTTCCCTTGTTCACCTGCATCCTGCATCATTCTTCACTTTCTGCTCTAACCGACGCGACACCCAGCATTTAGTAAATAAAGTTTTAAGGCCTTTATAAGGCACTCATTTGCAGTTTTAAGTTTTAAGTAGTAGTATATACAGTTTTATACAGTTTTATTTAAAATTATTTATAAATTTTTATAGAATAGATAGAATAGTCATGCAGCAAAAGAATAAGAAGAATCATCAACAACAACAACAACAACCGAAGGACAAACGCCAACGCCAATCGACCAACGCGACGACCAAAGCCACAATGGAACAGGATGACAAGAAAGCCAAACGCCAATCTAGCCAATCCAACATTCTGAAGCCAACGCTGACCGAAGTCAGTACGGTTCCAAAGCAACAAACCACCGACGAAGTAAGTCCAATGGACACATCCAATAACTCCTCCAGTAGGCCTTCTTCAACAGAACAGGCACGGCCGTCAGAAGGTGCTCAATCTCAATCTCAAACTCAAACTCACAATTACGAACATCCTCTTATCTCAACCCAAGGCTTCTTCTCCAAATTTCTCATCGGAGACACATGTCCAAACGCTTACTATCCGCACGCCTTCAAAGACATCGCCAACGACCTTCTTACTACTCTAACCACTGACATTCTTCCTCTTGCCTCACGCCATCACACCAACGGACGAGCTGAACCTCGCAAAATCTTTTGGTACGGCCCGCCTTACACGCACTCTGGAGAGACGATCCAGGGCAACTCCAATTGGCATCCAATAGTGTCCAATCTTGCAAATCTCCTACACACTCAATTAGGACTTCCAGCCTTCAACTCTTGTCTCGTAAACTTCTACGAAAATGGCAACGAATCAATTGGCTACCACTCAGACGATGAACCTGAGCTGGGACAAAATCCAACAATCGCCTCTATCTCAATCGGAGCACCTCGAGAATTCCGCATCCGCTCAAAATCATCTGGCATCTCACTCTTAACACAAGTTCTTGCACACGGATCGCTGCTCATCATGAAAGGCGACGGTCTTAAGAGATCTCTTAAGATAAGTCCATACGAAAAAGTTACTACCTATGATCAACGACATTGAAGTCTACTGTCGACAGCCGAGCATATTGATGGATCTACAAATCTTAAAATAAGGAAGAAGGGCGAAAGAAGGACCCTAACCATGAGCACCACAGGATTAGGCCCTAAACCTAACCCTGGACCCTGATCAAACACCTGATCTATCAATGTTGTCTATCTATTCATAAGAGTAATCACAAATTATAGCAAATAAAAATTATTTAACCTTAGCTCAAACAAAATAAAACATGTAAATCATAGCAGACGAAACGAAAAACTTACCACTCTTACGGTTGGAACCGTTAGCCGATTCTCAAACCGCTTCCAACATTTTGGATGCGGCGGTAATGGCCGATCTTGTTGTAGAGCTTGCCTGGCGGAATGCACGTACTCTACGGCGCATTCTCTGCACAGCTGATTATGCGCGATGTGATCATAAGTCTGTTCTGAGGACAGAAACTGATGAGCCGTTCTGTAGTGGTCACTTAGGTGCATATATGCTTCAAAGCATAATGAGCACATGGAAGCATTATGCCGCACCTTTTCCTCAAACTTTGCGAACCATCGAAGGTCTTCTAATCGATGCACGTACTCCTTGTGCACAACATTGATGTGTATTTTGAGGTTGTCTAACCTCATTTCCTGTAGGCAAATCGCACATTCTTTCAATTTGTCGGAATGGTGACTTCTACGCATTCCTTCTTGGCTCTAAATTAAGACTCTCGAGACTCTTAAGAAAAAGAGCCTTGCTTGTCTTGTTCAGTTGGACTAATAATCTATCAGGTGGAGGAGGGGATGTTGTCGAATTGAGGGGTGTCTTGCTGTGTCCTGTGTACATGATTGGTTGAGGGGTACCGAATTTCACCTAAAGATCTGTCCCTGTTCGGCTTCACACTACTTACGACCAGTAGTAAAGTTTGATTAATAAATCTTACGCTAACCCATACATTTTACCCTAATCCAAATCCTGATTTGCATCATGATTTTAAAGTAGCGGGTCTGTTGTAGGGTCCACATTACACAACTTTCTGTTGTGTAAATATACTAAAACCGTTTATGGACCTCCTAAAGCGCACAATATCCGAAGTAGTTCTCAAACAGTTTTTATGCGGTTAAGTGAATCTCGACTTGGCTGTTGTGTGCTCTATTATGCTTGCCCATACAGTTAAGTAGTAAGTTTTTCAGCTCAAAAGTTAGGTACTATTGGGGCATTCAAGTGCATGCGCTTGTTCTTAACCATAGAAATCCATATCATACACTTTATTATGAGTAGCGCAATGAACGTTCGAGAGTCCTGAAGTAGCTCTCACCTTCGTCAGGAGCACCGCCGCATGCCTATGTCAGAGTAGTAAGTTTTTCAGGGGACATGCAATATCTGCCGTGTCATAACCATACTGTCTTTAATGCCTCGTATAAGAATTTTTAGTCAACAAAGTCACTTGTTACTCGGAGAATATATCAAAGGAACTTATAAAAGTATTTTAGTAGCGATATGAGGGGCTATTTGCCCCTCACGAGGGGCATTTCGCCCCTTCGTAGTAAATTTTGATCAAGAAATCTTACGCTGACCCATACACTTTACCCTAATCCATATCCTGATTTGCATCATGATTTCAAAGTAGCGGGTCTGTTGTAGGGCCCACATGTTGCAAACTAATAGTAAAATTAATAATAACCCAATAATGTTTAAAAATGCTTACCACTTTCATAAGAAAGGTATCCATTTATTTGAAAAGTTAAGATAGCTGAAAATTCAAGACAATCAAACTGTCGCTTTCACTGCATACTAACTGTTAACACTTAGTCTTTGTATGTACACAAAAACTGTTATGAAAAACTTACTATGAGGACTATAATACATTTTACAATATTAATAATTGTTTCTGAAAACGCAGATTTATGAAAGTAAGATTTGCTTTGCTCTGATTTTCATTTGCTTTGAAAAATTGCATAATGGTGTAGCTAGCAAAGATTTGTTTCTGTGAAAATTCTATACAATACAATACAATACAATGCAATACAACAACAAACAAAATACAACCCTAGTCCATGCTAACGTTAGGACTAACGTTTGCTTCTCGTTATTTATAAGATTTTTATGTAACGTTAATGCGGTAACTAAAAATTAACAATAATTCCAAACTGTAAAATCAATTTTTAGTCTAATAACTTAATAGATAATAATTTAGTTATTATTTTAATTTGGAGATTTAGGCAGAAATAAAAAAAGTTGCAAAAGAAATATGAATTTTCTTATAATACAAAAATCAAGATGGCCGTCAATGAAATTTTAAATTAAATCCTTATTGAACTAGCGGAATATTCTATTATATTCTATAATCTAGATATTCAGCTACAAAAACTAAAAATATAGACAGATAGTTTAAGAAAAATGTTTATGTTATCGTTATTTGTAAATGTAAATGTTATTTTATAACATAATTTTATAAAATGTTATTTTTGTTTTAGGCAATGAAATAAAATCTGTTGAAATAATTATTTTGTCTAAATAACTGTTTGCCCTATTGTAGCCAGTGTCTATATAGTATGTTAATATCTATTATGTTAGTATTATTTTCTATCTATTATTTATATCTAAAGCAACTTTTTATATGTAGCTTATTCATATTACTAAATAAATTTAACTTAGGCCTAACAGTTGGCACCTTAGTACAATCATCATAATATTTTTTCAATGTGATAGACATTGTAAGATTGATTTAAAACAATTGACTAATTTTGAATTCCAGATGTAAATGAACCAAAGGCAACTAAAGCGAAGTATTAATGAAATTGAAGCTAAAATAAAAGACCAAGAGAAACATATAGAAAATTCATTGTCTCAACAAATTTACTATTTATACCCACTTCAAGATGAATCATCTAGTGGCATTTGTTTGTCAGATATTGATATTGACATTGACAAGATTTTGAGCAACTTTGTCTTAGAAGAGTTTTCTAATAATGGTCTTCACCTTATTGAGGTGGAAGATACTTCTGATGTTGACCATTTTGAACATGAAGACACATTGCTACAACATTTTGTAGACATTACAAAAGAATTTTTATCAGACTTATCAGAAAGGTCAGAGTCTTATGACAAAGTCCAAAGTAGCTTCAAAGATGACTTGGCTGCATGGGTTGTTGAAGCCAAAGTGAGTCAAGTACATATTACGTCTTTACTGCATCTACATGCTAAACATTTTCCAAATTTGGATCTTCCATTGACAGCATCAACATTGTTGGCTCATAGCACTAATGCAAAGTCATATTACTGTTCTAAAGATATCTATTATGTTGGTGTACAGTCTGCAATTGAATCTATAATAGATAATTCTTTATCAAGCATACATACCAAATCTAATCAGTTGACTCTATTCCTAAATATTGATGGAATCAGTTTTTTCAAAAGTTCTGGCTACCAGTGCTGGCCTATTCTTGGTTTTGTTCCTGAATTACAATCTGAACCTTTTGTCATCCAGTTCTATTATTCAAGAGATAAGCCAAATCCCAAACAACTGTGTTCTGAACTGATTAAAGAATTGAATCATCTAATTTCAAGTGGATTTGATTATTGTGGTCATCATTATGCAATTTTAACAAAGGCAATAATTTGTGATGCACCAGCTAGGTGCTTATTGAAGTGCACTAAGTATCCAACTGGTTATCATAGTTGTGACAAATGTAAAGTAGAAGGTACTCGATGTGAGGAAAGAAGTTGCATTGTCTTTGATGAAGTTAATGCTGATCTACGAACTGATCTTGAATTTCGACTGCAAATTGATGAGGATCACCATAATGAAGCCAATGGATTATCACCATTTCTTGAATTAAATTCAATTGACATGGTTGCATCATTTCCACTTGATGTTCTTCATGTGGCATATCTTGGTGTTATGAGAAGGATGATGTATTTCTGGATAAAAGAGGGCCCATACAAGGTCCGAATGCCAAGTCAGGCTATTAAGACTTTATCTGCCAATTTAGTTTCATTAAAATCACATGTCCCATCAGAATTTTGCCGAAAGCCACGAGGGCTTAATGAGCTTTGCTATTGGAAAGGAGCTGAATTCCGATCATTTATTCTCTATTATGGAATCATTGTTTTAAATGATGCTAGTATTCCAAAGGACATTTATCCTCATTTTCTATACTTTCACATTGCAATGCATCTTCTTTGTGGTAAATCTGCAATGCTAAGTGTAAATGTTGTTGCTGCAACCAATCTGCTAAAAGAATTTGTTACAAAGTCATCTGGATTGTATGGACGTGGATTTGTCTCAAACATAGTTCATTCTCTGATTCATTTGCCAAATGACTGTGAAAAATTTGGTGCAGTAGATGCATTTTCTGCTTTTCGATTTGAAAGTTTTTTGCAGATTCTAAAGAACAGACTATGCAGTGGTAATCAAGTGATTGCTCAACTGAGAAATCGGACTGGTGAATATTTGATGACAAAAAGGTCCAGGGCTGAGCTTGCCGTACCATCTCACAAGAGTACAATAAGAGTTAACAGCAGAGATTGTTTTATTATCACAAGGACTCTTCAAGTCTGTCTTGTTACTGAAGTTTTGCCTGCTAAGTTCAAGGTGATGGAATTTACACAGAAAGAAGATTTTTATTCCTATCCAATAAAAAGTTCAGCTGTAGGAATATTTTTTGTCAAAGATGGCTGTTTTGGAGCACCATTCGATGTCACTGATGATTGCATATTGGACAAGGCTTGCGGTTTTCCTGTAAAGAAAGGATATGTTATCATTCCTCTTCGCCTTGACTTTCCAGATTCACATGGAGAAAAATTGGCTTGTTGTTAGCTTTGCTGAAGGAACCATTGCTGTAATTCCTAGCACCTGGCTTGATTCCAATTCTAACACAGTTTACTTCCCACCTGCCAGTGATGACCATCGGAAAATGTATTCTAAGAGCCCAATGGCTAACTGGGACGAATATCATGAATTCAAAATCGTATTTCGAAGTAGTAAGTGTAACTTTGCTTTTATTTTCAAGAAACAATTTTTTAGCTATCGTTTAAAGTGTTTAAACAATTCGTTTAACTTCAGATGAATATGCGACTGCTGTCGATAAGGAAAAGAAGTACCAATTTTCAAGTCTCTCTTGCAGCGACTCAGATCATGAATTGGCTAGGAAAAGAAGACGTCCTGAAGGTATGTTTTCAGGTGGATATACTATAATGCATTTTTCCTAATGTATTGACTTGAAATTATTTTCCCGTGCTTATCAAATGCAGAATCCAGGTTAATCGACAAACATCCTGCGAATAAAAGAAGCAGTGACACGAGCATCTCAAGATATGAACAGACTAGTGATGACGATGATCCAGTGCCGCCACCTCTTTATGTAAGAGTAATGACCGCTTACAATCAGAGTCTGCCACTGGGATCTGCAGCTGCCACTTTCATGGACGCGACTACGACACCCAAGTCGGCTGCTGCGGTGACGCCTAGCAACGTTGCGACAACCGTGGCTGCTGCGGGGGTGACGCCTAGCAACGTTGCGACAACCGTGGCTGCTGCGGGGTTGACGCCTAGCAACGTTGCGACAACCGTGGCTGCTGCGGGGTTGACGCCTAGCAACGTTGCGACAACCGTGGCTGCTGCGGGGGTGACGCCTAGCAACGTTGCGACAACCGTGGCTGCTGCGGGGGTGACGCCTAGCAACGTTGCAACAACCGTGGCTACTGCTTCAACTCAACCGAAGCTCTTAGACTCTCTAGACGTGACATTAACGCCAAGAGGTGCAAGCGCCAGAAATTCCGCAGCCAGGAATGCTGATTTCGGCATCAGCAATGAGGCCTTTGAATCTATTGCCACTGAGCTATTGGCAGAACGTGGAGCAAACAGAGACGCAACAACTGGTCCTAGTCACCTCCGTCTTCTTTGTGCGACGTTTGTCTTGGTTAGAGAAAACAATCAAATGCTTCGCAATCTCATTTCAAAACAGCAGATAAGTTCTGCAAACGTGCTTCAGCAACTTCCTTGCCATTTACCAATTGGAACAATTGGTGATCTAAAATTGTTCGAAGAGCACCTAAATGAAAATGAAAATGTCGTTCTGAATTCAATCGGTCGGATCGGTGGTTCAGATGTGCGATCTGCCACGTACATGGCATGTAAGACAACCATTTCAGTCAATGTGGCAAAGGTTCTGAATTGGGCTGGGACAAATCGGGCTTCGGAAAAAGCTTCACTAAGAGATGAATTTCCAAAAACCTTTGACTACATTCTCAAACTGACTCGTTTAAGTCAACCTGATGCGAGTCGAGAAGCTGTTATCGATGCAGTTCAGCGTTGGTTGAAAAAAGCCCCGTTCGCAAAAAAAGACAGTGCTAATGCCGCAGAGTAGGCCCAATTTTTTCCTTAAACATAGTTGACTTAATTATCATGCTTTGATTTTTATGCCATCAACATCCTAATAATTTTTTCTGTATTTTTTGTTCCAGTTCTATTCGCTTTTTCATTTATTTGCTCACATTTTTTCTGGGGTCGTTACTTCCCACAATGACAGCGCAACCAAGACCGAATTTAGGGGGCGCCGCCCCGAAATGCTAACCAAACCACTGTCCTTGTTACATAAGGGCCCTCATACTTGTCGCCCCTAATAATATTTGAGAGCCTTATACTTAACGCCCCCTTTTTGCGGCACAACGACGCCCATTAGTTTGCCATCTTTTGTATTACTTGATGTAGGTCTTTTATGTGTTATGTGTCGAGAAAATAAGAATAAAAAACTGAGCTTATGTATTGTTGTATGTATTAAATGTATAGTTGGCCAGGAGGAACGAGGAGATAAGAGGTGGCTGGCCCCGCAGCCAATCAGAAAAATAAGAGAGAATGCGAGGAGACAGCCATATGGAGAAGTAAGCTGACAGAGGGACAAGAGTGCAGGTAAACTCAACAAAGATGAGAGGCGGTGAATTCAAGGAAAGATTGATAGTCGCAACACCCAAAAAATGGAGACATTTTTACATTCGAGTAAAACTGGGAAGTAGATTCGAGTGGCGGTGGGTTGAGGAAACTTACACTGTTTCTATTAGAAGTATTTTTTTATTACCGTATCTATTTAAATAGCTAAATATATTGCAATGTTTAAAGTAATTGTCACACTTTATTGGACAACTTAGTGGAATTACACATTTGAAAATATTTATTTGGTCAGTTTAATTGCATGATTTTGGTTCACTGTCTTATTCTTGCTCCAATTAATACTTTTGTTGCATTGGCAACGGTGCGTTATGAAAAATATATAGTATAAAATCAGCACGGAAAAAACCGTTAGGTTATAGTCAGTTATTGTGGAATAAAGTAACGTTAAAATTCTAACGGAAAACTAACATTAGTCTAACGACCGAACTAACGGAAAGACTAACGTTAAAGTCTAACGTAAACCTAACGGAAATTCGTTCGTCCTGTAACGTTTTTCTAACGTGCTTCTAACGTCAGACCTTGGACTAGGGAAGGACTCCATCACTCCCACTCTGATGACGTCTGATGACGACCAAATCAGGTTTACCTCCATTCCGATTGGACAACCGGGTCTAGACTGTCTAATTGGAGGTAACTGGCTAAAACTAAACAATAAAACGACCATAGAGGTCGAACTGCCAACTCAGCACAACTATTACTTTTAGTTAAGATCTTCTACAAAGCACGACAAAATGGAACAACTGGTCCGTCGCATTGAAAATGATAAAATCAGCCACCTCGTTCTTTACCGAGGACCAGGAAGCCGGAAGCCCGTCTACCCGAGCCCGAATACGTACCGGAAGTACATTGTTAAGGGCCTAAAGTTTGGTCCTATTTCAAGGAGGCAGGCCATTCAAATGTCGCCTTTTGGAAGTGTTCCTTTCAAGAGAGGCGACAAAATGCCTTCCAGTGAATTGACCGATTGTCAAAGACTTTTGACTTTTAAGACTTCACTAACAGTAGAAGTAATGGCTTGTTACTTACAATGCTTTTTTATTCTATTCTTTTTATTTCGAATCGCTTCCATGCTTCTAATGTTTTTTGTATTTTTACTTTTATTTGAACACTGTATGTGCTGAGCACATTGTGCTAACAGAACGGTAATAGTAATGCTAATCGTTAATTGCTTTTCATAATAAAATGTCTATATGTAATTAGTCATTGTATTTTACAGGCAAATAAAATTTTTAGGTCGCAAACGAAAATAAACTATCATGTGTGTACTTGTGCAATTGTCTAGTAGTCACTTTTCAGTTTTACTTAATAAGACTGGCAGAATATCGCTCAAATGCTCCTACTATAAGTATGATGTGCTGTAGACTGCTGAGCAGCCTCCAGGCAATCTGTGAGTCAGGCTGTTCTAGGTCTGTGGGAGGGCTGGGGTGTAGGTAGTTTGTGGTTCCCGTGCACTCTTTCTCTCTCTCGTTCCAGCTCTGTCTGCGCACTGAGTCACATTGCACACCATGGTGCAATCGCTTCGGTTCGGAATAAGACTGGCAGAATATCGCTCAAATGCTCCTACTATAAGTAGAGCACAGTCTGACGAATACGCCGGGTGGTGTTAGCGTTATGGTAGCACAACTTCTTTACTTTGCTAGCACCTTTCAGTCTTCAGTTCTTCATGCGTTTGCCGGATCCTTCCGAATTAGAGACCATACGGTCAAGAAGAGCGGAAATATCCAGACAGAACCGCATCCAAGCCAGTGTGTCACATTACTGGTGTGGTTTTAGGAGCCGCTCAGCCAGCTTTTTACCTCTCTAAGGGGTAAACCCTCATAGTCGACTAGGTTAGGTTAGTTCTTCTCCTTGCCTCCTCTCTAAGAGGAAGCCCCTTTTTCCTTCTCCCCTGCCTCCTCTCTAAGAGGAGGGCCTTCTCCCTTCTCCCCTTCCTGCTCCTCCTCCTCTCCCCTTCCTCCTCCTCTCCCTGCTACCCTCTCTAAGAGGCTAGCCCCTGCCCCTTTCCTCTGCCCCTGCTCCCTGCTACCCTCTTTAGAGGTTAGCCCCTGCTCCTGTCCCTGTTCCCGTCCTTTTTTTGCTTCTCTCGTGCTTCTTTTACTTTTGCTTTATTACTTTTAGTTTTACTTTTAGTTTTATAGTTTTAATTACTGTTTTACTATAGTTTTACTTTATTTATACTGTTTTACTTTATTTACAGTTTTATAATTTAATTGCTCTCCTTATTGAATTTAACTGCGTTATACTACTTTTATCATCGTATTTGCATATTTACTACTTTTACTTAATTGCTTTATACTACTTTTATCGTAATTGCATTTAAATTGCACTTTTAATTGAATTTAATTCATTTAATTCATTTAATTCATTTAATTGTTTACAGGTTTACAGGTTTACAGGTTTTACTTTAATTTATACTACTTTTAATTGAATTTATACTACTCTTACATTTAATTGCTTAATTACTTTACAGGTTTTACTTTAATTGAATTTTTACTACTTACATTTAATTGCTTTACAATTTTACTATAATTTACTTACTTTATTACTCACTCTTCTCACTCATCTATCCCTTGGATCCGGCACCACACTCCACTTAGCTTAGCTGTTTATTAAATTAGTAATTAGAAAATGTCGACAAAGCCAAAGAATCCAAAGGACCCCAAGCCAATCAAGCCGCCGCAGCCGCCACCAGTACAAACCAAGCGCAATCTCCGCCAATCAACCGACGCAGTCGCCCAAGCCGCAGCCACAGACAAGAAGCAGCGACGTCAGTCCGCAGCCCCAACGCCAGCCAGCAGCAACATTACCGAGGACACTGAGATGCTTTCTCCTCCTGCATCCAGTACATCCTCTCCCAACACCACCATCGTCCAAGTCCAAGTCCAAGCCCAAGTCCCAGCCCAAGTCCAAGCCCAAGACCAAGTCCCAGCCCAAGTCCAAGTCCAAGCCCAAGCCCAAGCCCAAGTCCAAGCCCAAGTCCAAGCCCAAGCCGACAAGCCAAGCCCGATCAGCAGTCCGAGCGACACCAATTCTGTATCGACGGCGGCGAGTGCACGCAACTCCACAGGTTCGACCTCTTCTACTTGCACTTCCACATCGTCCAAAAGCCTTGACTTGCTAGCCATCAATAGTCTTGGGTGCTACACCAAATTTCTTATTCTTGACACCTGTCCAGTCGATTTCTATCCGAACGCTTTCACTAATCTTGCCGATGACCTCCTCAAGACCATCCAGGACGAGATTCTTCCTCTTGCCACAACGCACCGCTCTCAAGGTCGTCCGGAACCGAGACAAATTGTCTGGTACGGACCCTCTTATTCTTATTCCGGTGAGACCATCCAGGCTAACAACAACTGGCATCCAATCATCCGCAATCTTGCTCAACTCCTGTCGTCTCAACTTGACTTACCGGCCTTCAATTCTTGCCTTGTCAACGTCTACCGAACCGGCAACGACTTTGTTGGATTCCACTCCGACAACGAGCCCGAACTTGGGCGCAATCCAGTCATCGCATCTCTTTCTCTTGGCGCCACGCGAGAATTCCGATTCCGAGCCACCTCCAACCGAGCAACTCTTCATTCCGAACCTCTTTATCACGGTAGTCTCATCGTCATGCGAGGAGAAACCCAGTCACTTTGCCAGCACTCCATCATCCAGGACGCCCGCGTCAAAGGCATGCGTGTAAATCTTACCTTCCGAGTTACTTCTCCAGCCATCCAGGACATCAATGACTTCCAACAAGCTCCATCCAAGCCGTCCAATCCTCTTGACACTTCCGTCTATGAAATCGTCGAGGTTAGCGACAAGACCATCATCGAGGAAGATTCTTCTCCTTCTACTTCGCAACGACAAGGCAATTCTTCTGTCCATGACAGCCAATTTCCGGATCAGCCTCCTTCTTCTTCTCAGCCAAAAGGAAACTCCAAGGTCGCACCAGTGCTCTTCCTCCTTCCAAAATCGACTCTTGACGAGCTTAGGTTCGAGAGGTTCCTTAAGGATAACTTCCCGACAGTTCGCATCAAGTCCGTCCAACGCTGCTTCTACTCTTCTGGCTTCAAGGTCTTTGCTCTTGACTTTCAAGGTTACCAGCATCTCACTTCTGACGAACTTAAGCATCCAACCATCGACGGCATCGAGGTAGAACGCCGCCTTCCCATCCGACGTGAGGACGCCCAGGTTAATTCCAGACGTCTTCCAGCCAACATCACGACTCCAAAAGCCTTGTCTTTCATCATCCGTCAGGTATCTCTTGCAACAGATCTTAAGGACCTTCTCTTGAGAATCCAGTCGGTCGAGCCCAACATCTCAGGCATTGTCCGGATTATCTCTTCTTCTTCCAACGAGCCAACTCAATTTGTCCGAGCCTTCACAACAGACTTAGGTACGCAAGCCCGATGCATTTCCAAAGGCATCCACATCGGGTTCTTCCACTTCCGATGCGAAGCCAGCAGGTCACCTCCTCCACTAATGGCAACTCAGTGTGGTCACTGTCAGGCATTCGGCCACCATTCCAAACAATGTGATCGTCGACCAAGGTGCAGGGTCTGTGGGTCCGATCACCTAACGTCCGAGTGTGACAGTAGGCATCCCAGCATCCCAGGTGCCTTCATCCGGTGCGCCAACTGCAAAGGTCCACATCAGTCCACTGACAAGGCATGTCCGGCAAGGCAGGCAGCCAACAACCGAGTCCAGGCATGGGCATCTAAAAACCTTCCTCATCAAGTTCAACGTCCTCCTCCTCCGAGGAGTTACGCCGCAGCTCTAGCTCCTCCACAACAACGCCAGCAACGCCAAGCTATTCCTCCTCTCATGCAAATTCCAACACTGCCGAACAACGACTCCAGCGAGGACTTCCCTTCTCTTCCAAACTCTTTGGTACCAAGGCAACCTTTGGTAAACCAGGTCTCTTGCCTTCTCCAAAACGAGGCACTCGCCGCCGCCGCAGCAGCACCGGCCGAGAACAACTACTACGAGCCGTCAAGGAACGCCCTGCTACCAACGCCGCCAAGATCCAGGCGTCCGGAACCAGTGACGACCCAGGTTCCGCCAACACCAGCAACCCCGGGCGACAGGCAGGCGCCGATTGGCCCGAAGGTCCACGCCCTGGAACTACTGCAAGCAGTCGCCTTCGCACTAGTCCACGCAGCATTCGCCAAGCCTGAAAATAAGACAGTGGCCGGACTCGTAGAGGCGTCCATCCAGCTGGTTCAATTAGCAACCGGGTGGCGGCCTCCGACCGTTTGGACGGCTCAACTATGCGACAATTTAAGTAAACTACAATCGTCTCTAGATTCAGCTGTTTAAATTCATTGATTATATGTTTGCAACCGAACCATCTGGGCTAGAACTGAAAACTAAGATAGAACTGGAAAATGATACTAGAGAGCCAACCAATTCCAACAATACTGACACGAGCAGTGTTTCTCAAAAAGCAAAAACTAACCGTGAAAGGCAGTAGCACTAAATTTAACAATGAAGAACTAACTATTTTACATTTAAACTGCAATAGCATCTGGAATAAAATCTGGGAACTTAGAGACTACATGAGAAATCATAACATTGATATAGCACTACTATCTGAGACAACTCTCAAGGAACCTGACAACGTCAATTTTCCCGGTTACTCAACCATCAGACTCGACACTCTTCACTGTAGACGTGGTCTACTCATTGCTCACCGAGAATTCATCAAAATCTGCACTGCCAGTGCACACTATGACGGCACCAACCATGAATACATCTCTATCACCATCGACACCAAGGGCAACGGCAACGGACTGCAACATCTCACCATCTCACTCTTCTATAGGGCACCACTTCCGGATACTCTCAACACCAGCATTCTTGATTCACTCCTCTCATCAACCCACAGCTTGATACTCGGCGATTTCAACTGTAGAATGGCTGCACTCCAGGGCGATAGCCCAGAAAACTATCCCGGAAAGCAACTTTATCAGTGGCTCATTGACTCTGATTCACCTCCCGTTCTTCTCAATGAACCAGGACAATACACACGTTACGCAAAAAGAGCTGAAAAACATCTGGGTAATGTGCTCGACCTAGGTATCTGCACAACAGACCTTGCACCATACATCAGTCACTTTGAAGTAATAGACGACCTCAACAGTGACCACCTCCCTCAACTCGTCAAAATAGCAATCAAACCAAAGAACAAAAAACCACTAGGTACACCTAAATGCTACACTAAAACAGACTGGGAAAAATTTCACATAGAACTAGAAGACAACATCACAACATTGTGGAACAACGACTTCAACGCGAGAACTACAAGCGAGATCGACGATGCCATCGACACCTTCACAGACGTCATCAAACTCACCATCGACAAGGTAGTGCCTAACTACAACACCAGGGAAGAACTACCACAGAACATCCTTCAACTCATCAGGAATAGGCGTAGACTAAGGAAAATGTATCACCAAACGAGGATAGACGAATTCCGAGTCTCAGCCAACGAGCTCGCATCTCAGATAAGGAAGGAAATTCAACACTTCAGAGTCAAAAAATTCAACAGCCTCTGCACCAAAATTACACAAGCCAGTCTCAAATTCAACAACAATAAATTTTGGAGGGACATCCGAATTATAATGGGCACCAACAGGCAACCAACTAAATTTCCAAATATAGTATACAATAACACTACTGCCATCACGGATTATGATAAAGCTAACCTACTAGCAAAGTCACTTAGCGACAAAATGAGGCCAGAAACAAGTACCTCTAGAAGATTCACCAACAAAGTGGCCTCCATCACCAGCAATAGCACCATCTTCCAACCACTAGAGAACCCAGACCCAAACCAACTCCAATCAGAGGAAACCAACACCTACCTCACTGAACCAATCCGAATAGCAGACGTCACCTGGGAACTGGCCCACCTTAGGTCGGGAGGAGCCCCAGGCCCTGATGACATCCCCAACATCATCCTCAAAAAGGGCCTTAGTCCGTCATCTATCATAGTACTCACCAAAATTATGGACAACTGTCTCAAACTAGGCTATTTCCCAAAAGCCTGGAAAAGAGCCCATACCACAATGCTCCACAAACCAGATAAACCTAGAAAAGACCCGCTCAGCTACAGACCCATCAGCCTCACCTCCTGTATAGGAAAAGTGTTTGAGAAAATACTAAAAAAGAGACTGTACAAATTCATAGAGGAAAACAACACACTTGGTCATAACCAATGTGCATACAGAGAGAAGCACTGCTCGTATGACAACTTAGCCAGACTAGTACATGACATAATGGAGGGAAAAACCAAAAATAGATCAACCATCGGAGTGTTCTTTGATGTGGAAGGGGCCTTCGACAAAATCTGGCATGATGCACTGCGATATAGGCTCCACAAAATCAAACTGCCCATCAGATTAACCAGGATCTTTTCCAACTACATGTCAGACCGTGAGATTGCTGTTAGAGTAAACGGTCAACTCAGTGACTACTTCACACCTGAGGCTGGTGTTCCTCAGGGAGGAGTGCTCAGCCCAATCCTCTTCCTCATTGTGGTTGCCACAATGCCCAAACCCAAAGACATCAGGGTCAGAGCCAGCCAATTTGCAGATGACACCTCGATTTGGTGCCAATCACTCAAAGCCAGTGTAGCTGGCAAACTCATTCAGGATTTTATAGAAGACTACCAAAAATGGCTGAGCAAATATGGTATCAAGGTCAACCCAAGTAAAAGTAAGGCCATCGCCTTCATCCACAAAACCAAAAACTTTGGTCAGCCCCCACCCATCACCTTCAACGGCACCATCATCAACTATCATCCCAGCGTCAAGTTCCTCGGAGTCACGCTGGACACTCAACTCATCCTCTCAGGACACTGCTTCAACATCCTAAGGACCTGCGACGCCCGCGTTCTGCAACTTCATCGAGTTGCTCAGCTCACCAAGGCCACCACCAGCTCACTCATCGCCATCTACAGAGCCTACATCGAAAGCATCATCACCTATGCCTCACCCATCCTCACCCTGCTTAGTAAGCACTACGTAGATAGACTGCAAATCATCCAGAATCGCGCACTGCGTCTCTGCCACGATGCACCGAAATATTGCAAAAATGCTCTACTAAGAAAGCTCTCTAAAGTTGAACCAATTAGGACCAGAATTAATGACCTAGCCAGTAGGTGGTTCCTGCGAGCTAGCGCTAACAAAATTCATGGACTTGATAGCGTACCAGACATCTACCTAGCAAAAAGGACCAGAGTACCTGTGTTCCAACAACTAAAGTTAATCAGTGGTGAACTAGAAAAACAGAGAGGAAACTCTTAAAAAAGCCCAGATGGTTCGCGAAAAATTAACTAAAGTCCAACGTAATGAACTAATGTAAAATACAATACGTACTTCACTTACTTTGCTTACTTTGCTTACTTTGCTCACTTTGCCTAACTAATCACATGCAACTAGTAATTAATATTGACGGGGTTGACAATGAAACCAAAAGGAGTAGAACAAAAAATTGAGTCCCAGTTCTAGACAAATCTACCACACAAGTATGTCATGGTAATCTTGACTGTCATCATCAAACCGAGACGTGGGACGTTCCCTGCAGTTAGAATAATCTACCACAGGTTACCAGTGAACCACAAACACTGGGCCAGTGAATACAAATTAATGTATATCGGCTTAACTTCGCACCTAACGGCCGTGGACTAGCCTGCCCCAGCTCACCGTAAAAAATAGAAGGCTAGCCCAGGTCACCTCACCGTGCCATGAGTCCGGCTAGACGAGTGCAGCTCATGAGCTCCCTGTGGGAACGTGAAGCGTGGGAACCCCATGATGAAGCGTGGTTGGCTGGGAGGGGTTGTTTACGCGAACTTGGGAACGAACTAGACGATGGTGCCATACATCCCTATTTGAGCGGGGGACAAAGGGGAACGAGCTGTTTTTCCTCTTCCCACCAAAACTCGAATAGTAAAGAGCTCATCGAGTCAAAACTTCAAATCTAATTCTATATCCTATACTAGCTAGAATTGTTAAATAGAAACCTTTTTTATTAGCTCAAATAAGAACTGACAGGTAAGCCAAGTTTAGGTGCCCATGTCGGTTTAATATTTTCCTATTTGTAATAATGTATTGTAAGAGTTTGTGGCATGTCAAAATCAATCCATATTTGTTATTTGACCCATGTCGGTTTAATATTTTCGTATTTGTAATAATGTATTGTAAGAGTTTGTGGCATGTCAAAATCAATCCATATTTGTTACTGCTGTATAATAGTGTACATAGTTGGAAATTGCTGGTATTATAAATATTACTATCAATATTAATAGTAGTAATAGCTCATTAATGCTGCCTGCTAAACAAGCTTTTCATGCAGATCTAAACAGTGGCATACATAGCCTAGAAATCCATTCCAGGGGTCATTACTGTCTCGGGTGTCACGGCAAGCTCATGCTGATAATTTTCACTAATTTTTGGTGCTCAGAATTCTGATGATTAATTGTAATGGGGCTCCAACCCCTTCAGCAGCAAAGTGCTGCTGAAGAACATGTTATCTCACAACAGCCAAACAGTAGGACAGTCCATCTTTTTCCTAGATAGACTAGACTGCAAATTGTTAAATAAAACAGTCAGTATATTGCACTTTATAGATGTGCTATTAAAATCAATGAGGATAATGTACATTGCACTCTTTAGAAGTGCTGTAAGCCTCAGTAGAAAGCTTTTTAATGTAGATTGATATAGCTATTATGTGCTGTATTCATTTTAACCACTTGCATTTAACATAGTGCTGTGAAGCTAAAGTCTTAAAAATTGACCAAAGCTCTGAATACCTTGCACTCAAAATCTATGGACACTTCTGGAAACCTTCTCGCTTGGCAAAAATGGATAAAAATATAGGTAGGGTCAGCTGTCAACTCACTATTTAAATCTGAGATCCATATTTGCCATCTGGTGTGCCTGATAATCTTTTGTATACAGCTATTTTGCTACTATACAAGGTGAGATCCTTGTGTTTTAGCATTATAAAATGTTTACAATAGAGAGCCAATTCCAGTTAAAAAATTAACAATATCTATTATATTTTACATGTAAATCAAAAGCACACACTCCATTACAAAAAAATATTTTCATATGTGTTCAATGTGGTCTATGACAACAACAGCAGCACTGATTATAGCTAGTTATGTCTAAATATATATATTTATTCCATCCTTAAACTGAAAGAATTCCTCTAGCCAAATAGGGTTGTAATTGTAACATTTATTCCAAAAAATCATATATTAGCTAAATTTAAGCTAAGAAATTTGTTTCTTCATATAGGACTAGCTACTTCTGTTCTGTCCTCTTCAAAAAAGACTTAAATTTTTTAAAGATTCACATAGGGCATAGCTATAGCTATGCTATAGCAAATGTTTACAAGAAACTCACAGATAGTTCACACAAATGATATATATATGTGATCCTACATTACTACTGTTTGTTGTATCTGACTTTCTATCTAATTTTTAATATAAAAATTCGAACTTTATTGCGAATTTTTTAATGCAGAAACCAAATTAATTGTCCTTCTATGCATGATATTAGATCATTGGTATATTAAAGTGATAGACTTTACCCAACTTTTAGAGTAAAATTTAAACTTACTAGTAAATATTTAAGAATTTGATGAAGAAAATCAAGTATGATTATCTTAAACAATAAAGCTATTAAGTGGCAAAGTTTTGGTATTTTCTTAGAAAAGAAAAACTCTTTTATGTGTCCAAAGAGGCCAGGTAATATTTGAACTGACAAACTCACCTATAACTTACATATACTGCTATAGCTACCTCACCGTTGTTTACTGGTACAACACTTCCTTGAATCATGTTTGTTAATTTCCAAGAAACATAATTTGCGTGATTAACGAGTTTGGCAATACATAATTTCAGGGTTCAAAGAAAAAATCGGCCGGGCGTAAAAAAGGTCGGGCCGACGCCCGTCCCTTGCGGGCCCCGCCCCGCCCCCCGCCACCGCCAACGCTGCCATCGCCACCGCCATCGCCGCCACCGTCCAGGCCGGCCACCAGGGCTTCTTATGCCCGGGTGGCCGGCGCTCCCCCCCCGATCCCGACCCAGCCTGCCCCTGCCCCAGTCCGCCCTCTTCTCCCCGCCCAACCCAACCTTCCAGCCCGCCCCATCCCTCCTCAACCCAACCCAGGCCCACAACCCACCCTCACCACCCCTGCCCCAGTCGGCCAACCGCCCCGTCCAGCCCGCCCCATCCCTCCTCAACCCAACCCAGGCCCACAACCCACCCTTACCACCCCTGCCCCAGTCGGCCAACCCCCCCTTCCAGCCCGTCCCATCCCTCCCCAAGCCAACCCAGGCCCAGCCCACCCTCCCCCCCATCCCCAACAGCAGCAGCAGACTCGCCGCGGCCGCCCTCATCGGGGAGGCCGCAAGTGGCGAAGTTGGAAGATAAATGTGAGTTTCTGTGCCTTTAATAGTGTTGTTGACAGTGACCCTCCTAACTCTATAAATTAATTCTTCAGTGCAGTCAATAGCAGGAATATGCATTTATTCGTTGATTCGGGGTTTTGGGATTTACAGCTTTGATCCCAGATCCCAAGTCCTTCTCTGATCCCAAATCCTTCTCCAAAATCCCACTTAGTCAGTTATCGACTTTATCATGCAATCATCCCCGTTCATTAGTTATCCCATTTCATGAGTTATCCCCGTTTATCAGTTATACAGTTATACAGGATTGTACTAACAACCGTCCTTGCTCTATATTTTTTGTTTTAAAAATTTGCAGAGAGACAGCGTGCGAGCTTACCTGCTCCTGATGGAGCAGGTAAAGCTGCGCAGCCTTTCGGCGTATTGCCGAGGGTGAGTTAACTTTTTGTCAATGTTAATTTCACAGCTAATGATGGAATTCTCTAAATCGATTCAATTACCAGAAGGCCTTGTATTTTGCAGAAATTTTGGATTCATGCCACCGTGGCATTGGGGCCCGGGCGGGCCCGGTGGTGGGGGCATCGCTTTCTGGTGAGTTCTGGCTTCTGCCAACAAATAAATACGCTATTTTCTGTCTATGTGTGCCTGATCCTGTCTATCTGCCCTGCCCCTGTGTAAATCGGGCAATTTCATTGGCCACAAGTCTTAGAAAAAAGGAAGAAATGAGCTCCGCTTCCAGTCCAAATTTAAATTTTAAAATGTGACTAGCAATTAAGCCGCCCCGAGTTATTCAGTTATTCAAAAATTCGTCACTAACTAAATTCGTCACTTCGTCAGATATCCCTTTAAGCAGCTATCCCCTTTCACCAGTTATCCCCCATCTACAGTTATCCCATGTCGGCAGAAATCCCATTTCATCAGATAGCCCACTTCAGGAGTAATCCCACATAACCTGTTATCTTACTTCAGCAGTTATCCAATGTCAGCAGTTATCTAACTTCATCAGTAATTCAACTTCTGCAGTTTTCCCAGTGCAGCAGTTATCCCACTTCAGCAGTTATCCCACATCAGCAGTTATCCCACATCAGGGGTAGCAGGGGTGGTGGGGTAGCAGGGGCCATCAGATTAGCGAGTTTAAAAAATATGTTTATCCAGACGCAAATGTATTTTATCTTCAAGGGCAATAAATTTCGAAGGTCCCAGCGAAAAAAGTAAATTTCTATGTGCATCCGTTTAACAAAGACATCGCTTAGAAAAGTGGCCTTTAATAAAATTTACAGTCTTTAAGTGTCGCGTCCTTCTACTCTAGTAGTCCTTGCAAATAACTACTAATTTTGACTACTAACTAAACTTTTCCGTTTAGCTTCCAGTGCAGATGCTGCTATATAGGGGTCCTTTGACTAAACCCTTCTCACACCGAGCCAAACTAACGGCCGTTTAATTTATCGATCCTTCCAAACCAAAAATATTTGTCAGTCATTTAACACCCACCCCATTCCCAAAACCCCATATTCGCGTGCGATTCGCTGTGATTCATTTAATGACACCCACCCCATTTCCCAAACCCCATAATCGCGTGTCCTCTCTGTCTTGAGGCTCCTGGCTTGCCTATTATGGTGTCCTGCATATCACACCATCTATTTAACACAAGACCAGAAAAAGACGCTCGTTCAGTCTCGACTCTCAAACTATTTTGTCATTAGACAGTGGACTTGTTGATTCTACTAAGAAAGAAAATTGTTTATCGAATCTAATAAACTTCAGTACATCTTTATTTTTATAACGTTGAGATTTGCAAAGACTATCTGAGATTGAGAAAAACAGAATAACTCTGAGAAGAACATATTCTCATCGCATTCTCCTTAACTCTCCTCTTTATTAAAGACCAAGGAACAACTAAACATCATTATTTCGTTTCTTTTATTAAAAATGGCTAATTTTGTTGACTATATTATTGACTATTTTCGTATTGCGGATTGTTTATATTGTTCATTGTTTAATTCGGGCAGACAGGAGTGAGGGGCAGAGAGGAGAGAATTGAGATCATGGGATTAGAATTGAGATCATGGGATTGGAAAGGGGATCGTGGGATTGGAAAGTGGTCAGTGCCCTCCTTGCTAGAGAGGGGTCAGTGCCCTCCCTGCTAGAGAGGGGTCAGTGTCCTCCCTGCTAGAGGGGCCAGTTCCCTCCCTGCTAGAGTGATCAGTGCCCTCCCTGCTAGAGAGGGGTCAGTGCCCTCCCTGCTAGAGGGGCCAGTTCCCTCCCTGCTAGAGTGATCAGTGCCCTCCCTGCTAGAGAGGGGTCAGTGCCCTCCCTGCTAGAGGGGCCAGTTCCCTCCCTGCTAGAGTGATCAGTGCCCTCCCTGCTAGAGAGGGGTCAGTGCCCTCCCTGCTAGAGGGGCCAGTTCCCTCCCTGCTAGAGTGATCAGTGCCCTCCCTGCTAGAGAGGGTTCAGTGCCCTCCCTGCTAGAGAGGGGTCAGTGCCCCCCTGTTATAGAGGGGACCAGTGCCCTCAGGCAAGCAGGCAGGCAGGCAGGTAGGCAGACAGACAGGTAGACAGACAGGACAGGAGCAGATATCTACCCCATACTTTACTTGTATGGCTTACTAAATCTAGCCCAAATCTACCAAACCCAACCCCACCCAATGCAGCCTCCTCTCCACTCCACCCTAGCTCTCCACCCTCTAAGCTTCTACTCTTCTACTTACACTTCCACTTCTTCCATGTGTTCATAAGCCATGACCCATGTGCTCAAATCTCTATCTGGCCTACAAGATAAAAATGGTTACCAACCCTGTCCTAATAGGTCAGTGTCCATAGATCTTATATTCCCTAGATAACCTACTCCCCATTCAAGCAATATGAAAAATGTGATCCCACCAAAAACATTTAATAAACCTGACCATGTCCATGCTCACTCAGAGCTCAAGTTCAGTAGCTATGGGACATAGGCAGTTATTTTTGTTTGGATGGCATTAAAAAGATGTAGCAGAAATTTTTTTAGTTGCCAATGTTTCCTACCTGTGTGAGCTATGCTCAGCAGCAAATAGATGGTGCCAGAGATTAAACTCATGTAGCTGCTGCATGAGGGGCTGCGGCACCCAAGTGCCACAGGGCCACAGGGATCCTTTTCCCTTCCTCCCATTCCTATTCACTCACATTTCTATCCTTCTAGCTTACATAGAATTGTAGTCTACACTTTGACAGCACTTCATATGGCAAAATAAGATTAAACCACTCACTCAAGTGGTAAAACCAAACACCAACTTCTCCATTTGGTTTGAAGATACATGAAAATCATTGTTAGGTTTTAGATGAAACCTAGTTACAGGAATAACTTTTTTCTATTTGACAAAATAGCAAAAGCAGACACTTTTTAGAAAGATGTAACTGTTTTCTATAACTTGGCTTTTGATTTATCATCATATCTTAAATAGAAAATCTGTAGCTTAGGTTCGAAGTTAAAAAATACACATTCTTGTTGGGTTGATGATACATTACCCTATAGATGACAGATGTTAGACTTTGGTTCCAATTTTCTTATTTCTTCCCCTCATTTTATTCAATCTTTCATTTAAAAGCACAATTCTTTTAAATATGTGACCTATGAAGTGGGTGCAAATTGGCAAGTATACCATACTGATCATACCATTTTTGGAAGTGGATATACAATAGTCAATTAGTTTACTTTGGATTACATATTCCACTAATTATCAATTCAATCATAGAATTAAGCCCTACGGAATTTTCTTAGAGCTACAGAAAAAAGGCCAAACTGCAATGGCAACACTAGTCCTTGATCCTAGGCTCCCAGCTCATAGATCCCATATCCCAGTAGTTGCTTGGTAATCTTAATAAGAATTTATATTCCTGGGTCCCTATTTCATTTAGAATAATTCATTGTTTCTATACAATTATGACAAGTTGCCAGCCAAAAAGCTATGCATATAGACTAATGGACCTAATATACAGGCTTTTTATTCTAATTTTAAGACTTGTTAAGATAAGCATAAACTCTGTAGCCTATGTAAAAAAGGCTTGGATAGCTCACTATTTATAATGCACTGAAACTTAATACTCTTAGAAGTCTACATTTTAATACATAAATGGAATGTGGGTGCATTCATTTAGTGATGATCATAGCAGGTCACATATTAGCTATGAGCCGAGCTGACAAGTTAGGACAGTGGCACTGGGTTGAGAGCAGTAGATTCATATTGTTTGAGTTAAACACTTCGAATGTGCAAGTCAAACATAAAACAAACAACAGACTCATACTGCCTCCCCAAGCCTGTGATTAGCAGTAACACTTGTCCAGCTCTGCACATTACTTCATATTGTATTCTGCTAAATTTCAATATTCTCCGCTTTCACATTATGCCTCGCTTTTATACTGTGAAACAAGCTATTTATAACTTGACGTACCATTGTTCTCATAGAAAATGACCGCGAAACGTTAATTTAAATGGTCCCTCATAACATACAGTGCAGAAACCATCTTTCCTAGAAAGCAAGTCGTTTCATAACGTAACTGTTGTTGCTCGGTCGTATAAAATCTCATTCTAATTGTGACTTTCCAATGCTCATTTAAATGGGCCAACTTTTCTACAGAGCATGCTTTAGAACACATTATTGTTATTGCTTACTAATAAAAAACTTTCGCTCGGGGAAACTGTTAACTTTCATTGCCTCCCAATCATCATTCTAATTTTTGAAATTATTCCTTTAATCCTACTTCTAAGTTGGAATTCTATTTTCCTAATTGAAATTTTCTCCTAATTTTAAATTTCATTTAAAGCATTTAATGCATTGTTGCAAAATGGATGCTCCGCCACCGCCACCGCCGCCGCCGCCGCCGCCGCCGCCGCCGCCGCCAGTCGCTGCTGAACGGCGGCGCCTACGGCGGCTACGATCCGGAAATCTGCGGCTTGTGTATCCGTTTTCAGCACAATACAAAAATTGAACTTGATTGCATTGATTGATTGATTGAACTTGATTGAACTTGATTGAAGTTGATTGCATACACTGCAATGTAACCTGATGGGGAGGAGTTTGAGGAGTTATGTAATCATCGTGTGCCCATCGGTCAATTAGCAGGTTGAAATATCTAAGCCTTTTGCTTTATGTAATCATCGTGTGCCCATCGGTCAATTAGCAGGTTTGAAATATCTAAGCCTTTTGCTTTATGTAATCATCGTGTGCCCATCGGTCAATTAGCATGTTTGAAATATCTAAGCCTTTTGCTTTATGTAATCATCGTGTGCCCATCGGTCAATTAGCATGTTTGAAATATCTAAGCCTTTCGCTTTATGTAATCATCGTGTGCCCATCGGTCAATTAACATGTTTGAAATATCTAAGCCTTTTGCTTTATGTAATCATCGTGTGCCCATCGGTCAATTAGCAGGTTTGAAATATCTAAGCCTTTTGCTCTATGTAATCATCGTGTGCCCATCGGTCAATTAGCAGGTTGAAATATCTAAGCCTTTTGCTTTATGTAATCATCGTGTGCCCATCGGTCAATTAGCAGGTTTGAAATATCTAAGCCTTTTGCTTTATGTAATCATCGTGTGCCCATCGGTCAATTAGCATGTTTGAAATATCTAAGCCTTTTGCTTTATGTAATCATCGTGTGCCCATCGGTCAATTAGCATGTTTGAAATATCTAAGCCTTTTGCTTTATGTAATCATCGTGTGCCCATCGGTCAATTAACATGTTTGAAATAACTAAGCCTTTTGCTTTATGTAATCATCGTGTGCCCATCGGTCAATTTGCATGTTTGAAATATCTAAGCCTTTTGCTTTATGTAATCATCGTGTGCCCATCGGTCAATTAGCATGATTGAAATATCTAAGCCTTTTGCTTTATGTAATCATCGTGTGCCCATCGGTCAATTAACATGTTTGAAATATCTAAGCCTTTTGCTCTATGTAATCATCGTGTGCCCATCGGTCAATTAGCAGGTTTGAAATATCTAAGCCTTTTGCTTTATGCAATCATCGTGTGCCCATCGGTCAATTAGCATGTTTGAAATATCTGACGAGACACTGTCTAGGCTGGTTTTGCTTCGTCATTTCTTTTTGAAAACAGCTTAGCACAATGGACTGAATGAACTTTCAAGTTCCAAGCTGTTGGTGCTGATTACTAGCTTAAAAAATAAATACTAAGTCATATATCCGAATTTTGAAACATTGCTCTTGATATAGGTTTATAGGCCTCATAAAAATAATTTATTGATGGATTCTCGGATTATCTCGGATTCATCTACTGACAAACATATAAAGTACGGTACAGAAGTTGTACTGACTTTAGGTTAAGCCAGATACACACACATATATATTTATTATTTTGATATGGGCTAGTGTTTGTTAAACTCTGACTTACCTCATTATTGGCTTCGTTGCACACCTCATTTTGCTCATAGATGAGTATAAGTTCATGAAGAATGCTTCCCTTTAATTTCCGTTTCTCTGAGGGATGTCATATCGTGTGACATTCACAAAATCGTGCTGTGCATCCACAAGCTACATGTATATATCTTACTGATAATTTGTAAACGGCTTCTTAAGTAAGTTGTAATAACTCAAAGGCAGAAGTAAGGCCAGAATTGAAACACACAGTAAAGAACCAGTCTGATATCGCGGCTCCTTATATATGCGTTCATGCAGTCTAATTTCCAGACAGATCCCAGACAGACGGCCCAACCCAGTCGCACGCAAACCAAGCATGAGACTCAAACAACAGCAGACAGTGGTGACAAGTGCATGCAAACGGCAATAGGTGCCCACAAGCTCCAGTTCAAGTTTATAACTCTGGCTACAATAGTACTAATTAAGTAGTCTGTGTGCTGCGAAACAACAACAACAACAACAACAATATACGCCAGGTCTCTCCATGGAAACTGGAGAAACTGCAGGGAAACTGGGAAACTGGCTGCGAAACGCATGCAGTTAAGGCCAAGCGTGGCACCAATTGTTGGTTTCTTGAATTTTCCTAAACGGCAATAGGTGCCCACAAGCTCCAGTTCAAGTTTGTAAATCTGGCTACAATAGTAATTAAGTATAGTCTTTGTAGTGCGAAAATCATGTAGTTGAGGCCAAGCGTGGCACCAATTGTTGGTTTCTTGAATTTTCCTAAACGGCAATAGGTGCCCACAAGCTCCAGTTCAAGTTTGTAAATCTGGCTACAATAGTAATTAAGTATAGTCTTTGTAGTGCGAAAATCATGTAGTTGAGGCCAAGCGTGGCACCAATTGTTGGTTTCTTGAATTTTCCTAAACGGCAATAGGTGCCCACAAGCTCCAGTTCAAGTTTGTAAATCTGGCTACAATAGTAATTAAGTATAGTCTTTGTAGTGCGAAAATCATGTAGTTGAGGCCAAGCGTGGCACCAATTGTTGGTTTCTTGAATTCTCCTAAACGGCAATAGGTGCCCACAAGCTCCAGTTCAAGTTTGTAAATCTGGCTACAATAGTAATTAAGTATAGTCTTTGTAGTGCGAAAATCATGTAGTTGAGGCCAAGCGTGGCACCAATTGTTGGTTTCTTGAATTTTCCTAAACGGCAATAGGTGCCCACAAGCTCCAGTTCAAGTTTGTAAATCTGGCTACAATAGTAATTAAGTATAGTCTTTGTAGTGCGAAAATCATGTAGTTGAGGCCAAGCGTGGCACCAATTGTTGGTTTCTTGAATTTTCCTAAACGGCAATAGGTGCCCACAAGCTCCAGTTCAAGTTTGTAAATCTGGCTACAATAGTAATTAAGTATAGTCTTTGTAGTGCGAAAATCATGTAGTTGAGGCCAAGCGTGGCACCAATTGTTGGTTTCTTGAATTTTCCTAAACGGCAATAGGTGCCCACAAGCTCCAGTTCAAGTTTGTAAATCTGGCTACAATAGTAATTAAGTATAGTCTTTGTAGTGCGAAAATCATGTAGTTGAGGCCAAGCGTGGCACCAATTGTTGGTTTCTTGAATTTTCCTAAACGGCAATAGGTGCCCACAAGCTCCAGTTCAAGTTTGTAAATCTGGCTACAATAGTAATTAAGTATAGTCTTTGTAGTGCGAAAATCATGTAGTTGAGGCCAAGCGTGGCACCAATTGTTGGTTTCTTGAATTTTCCTAAACGGCAATAGGTGCCCACAAGCTCCAGTTCAAGTTTGTAAATCTGGCTACAATGGTAATTAAGTATAGTCTTTGTAGTGCGAAAATCATGTAGTTGAGGCCAAGCGTGGCACCAATTGTTGGTTTCTTGAATTTTCCTAAACGGCAATAGGTGCCCACAAGCTCCAGTTCAAGTTTGTAAATCTGGCTACAATAGTAATTAAGTATAGTCTTTGTAGTGCGAAAATCATGTAGTTGAGGCCAAGCGTGGCACCAATTGTTGGTTTCTTGAATTTTCCTAAACGGCAATAGGTGCCCACAAGCTCCAGTTCAAGTTTGTAAATCTGGCTACAATAGTAATTAAGTATAGTCTTTGTAGTGCGAAAATCATGTAGTTGAGGCCAAGCGTGGCACCAATTGTTGGTTTCTTGAATTCTCCTAAACGGCAATAGGTGCCCACAAGCTCCAGTTCAAGTTTGTAAATCTGGCTACAATAGTAATTAAGTATAGTCTTTGTAGTGCGAAAATCATGTAGTTGAGGCCAAGCGTGGCACCAATTGTTGGTTTCTTGAATTTTCCTAAACGGCAATAGGTGCCCACAAGCTCCAGTTCAAGTTTGTAAATCTGGCTACAATAGTAATTAAGTATAGTCTTTGTAGTGCGAAAATCATGTAGTTGAGGCCAAGCGTGGCACCAATTGTTGGTTTCTTGAATTCTCCTAAACGGCAATAGGTGCCCACAAGCTCCAGTTCAAGTTTGTAAATCTGGCTACAATAGTAATTAAGTATAGTCTTTGTAGTGCGAAAATCATGTAGTTGAGGCCAAGCGTGGCACCAATTGTTGGTTTCTTGAATTTTCCTAAACGGCAATAGGTGCCCACAAGCTCCAGTTCAAGTTTGTAAATCTGGCTACAATAGTAATTAAGTATAGTCTTTGTAGTGCGAAAATCATGTAGTTGAGGCCAAGCGTGGCACCAATTGTTGGTTTCTTGAATTTTCCTAAACGGCAATAGGTGCCCACAAGCTCCAGTTCAAGTTTGTAAATCTGGCTACAATAGTAATTAAGTATAGTCTGTGTGATGCGACGCCGCAGGCTTACTTATTGACCCCGGATTTCGACAGGGATCGCTTCTACGTCTATCCCAGAATACGGGGAATCAAATCCCATCGAAATTCATCATAGTTAAGGGGCATCCCGAAATCACTTTTGTCAGTGGTACCCCCGTCAAAATGACAAGCCTTGACAGGCAGGGCGGTATCGACTTTGAGTGGACCCCATTTGAAAACCGCTTCATCTAGAGAGATGAGACTGACGTTGTCTGGTAGGTCAGTAGATTTAGCGTCAGATGTTGTTAATTCCGTCGATAGATTTGCTGCCGTTGTATTGTACTAAGAGCGATAATTGTACTATCTGACGATTGTGGTTTCATGATTTCAAATGATTTCTACTTGAACTTATTAACCTGGAAAGTCACCTAGAAAATCTGACGAAATACATGCGAAAACATTTCAAGTACCTAGCCGATTGCTAGCTACTGCTTCCATACTATTAGGTACTATGTTTTCTAAACTATTTTTGGACGGGAAATTCATTCTAGGCGGTCCGAGCTCAATATCTTTTGAGGAAAAAAGTTATGACCGTTTTCTTACTTTTTAGTAATTTTATCGACTCTGACTATGTCAGTAGTATACTTTCTCCTCTCTGTGGCTCACTCTCTCCTCTCTGTGCCCTCACTCTCTCCTCTCTGTGCCCTCACTTTCTCCTCTCTGTGCCCTCACTTTCTCCTCTCTGTGCCCTCACTTTCTCCTCTCTGTGCCCTCACTCTCCTCTCTGTGCCCTCACTCTCCTCTCTGTGCCCTCACTCTCCTCTCTGTGCTCTCACTCTCCTCTCTGTGCCCTCACTTTTCCTCTCTGTGCCCTCACTCTCCTCTCTGTGCCCTCACTCTCCTCTCTGTGCTCTCACTCTCCTCTCTGTGCCCTCACTCTCCTCTGTGCCCTCACTCTCCTTTCTGTGCCCTCACTCTCCTCTCTGTGCCCTCACTTTCTCCTCTGTGCCCTCACTTTCTCCTCTGTGCCCTCACTTTCTCCTCTGTGCCCTCACTCTCTCCTCTCTGTCACCTCACTCTCTCCTCTGTCACCTCACCCTCTTCTCTGTCACCTCACCCTCTTCTCTGTCACCGCACCCTGTGATTCCAAGAAAGAAGTAATAATAATAACATAATAGTAATTTTAGTCAGTATACCTTGCAGCAGGTCACCTATGCCGTGCCTGTGCGGCACAATTTTTGCGAATGAGATGCGCTGATATTTTTGATAAATTAGCTTATATATTTTCCCTGAAGTTTGACACGGAAAAGAATTGGTGAAAAGTCCTAGTTAGACAGAAACATTAATTGAACAAAGTACAGACCCTCACGTAAAAACACATACAGTGCATGCACAGTGAGCATAAAGAAAGCAGGAATTAGAGTTTGAGATTTTATCATTGTCAAACGCGTTTAGAACTTCAGAACTCTCTCCTCTCACTCCGCTGCTCGTTTGCAAGGGAGCACGACCATTGAAGAAATTGCATGACTACCAGGGAAAACTGAATAATTTAGTCATCGGAACATATTCTGAACAGTTTGACTCTAGCTCTCCTCTGACCATCCAAGAAATTGCATGACTACCAGGGAAAACTGAATAATTTAGTCATCGGAACATATTCTGAACAGTTTGACTCTAGCTCTCCCCTGACCATCCAAGAAATTGCATGACTACCAGGGAAAACTGAATAATTTAGTCATCGGAACATATTCTGAACAGTTTGACTCTAGCTCTCCTCTGACCATCCAAGAAATTGCATGACTACCATGGAAAACTGAATAATTTAGTCATCGGAACATATTCTGAACAGTTTGACTCTAGCTCTCCTCTGACCATCCAAGAAATTGCATGACTACCAGGGAAAACTGAATAATTTAGTCATCGGAACATATTCTGAACAGTTTGACTCTAGCTCTCCTCTGACCATCCAAGAAATTGCATGACTACCAGGGAAAACTGAATAATTTAGTCATCGGAACATATTCTGAACAGTTTGACTCTAGCTCTCCCCTGACCATCCAAGAAATTGCATGACTACCAGGGAAAACTGAATAATTTAGTCATCGGAACATATTCTGAACAGTTTGACTCTAGCTCTCCCCTGACCATTGTTGCCACACCTGGGCTAAATTACTCTAGCTAAGTGTAATGACTATAGGTAAGTCAAATACATGCACAAGTAGGATTGCAGGCAAGCAGACACGAAAGGTGTACACACGCATATGAGCATTGACACTTGTATGCATATGAACGCATATGAAGCAATTATGAAGTCAGATTGGCCGAGTTCGCATAACAACAAAACGCCTTGGACGACTGGAGGGAATTGAAAAATGACATTAGACAAGGCTAAAGGCGTAGAAGTGCGTAGCCACGTACCTTTAATTGTGAAAATATTTATAAAAGCTAAAATAGCGTTAGCAAGATGCTTCTTCAAAGATTGGTCACAATGGTTGAAAGACCAGAAACACCGCCTAAAAAATTGTATGGATCGTCATTTCCATTGTGTTGAATGCTCGCGCACGTCATCATGTTGACATCGCGCACGTCATCATGTTGACATCAGAATTGTAGCTTAAAGCTGCAGCGGAGCGTTGATTACAACTGTAGTCTTGGGCCCCAGGCACCTGTGGATTTAAATCAACTGAATGAGCACTCGTAGGTTGACCAGCTGCTGGAAGAGCCGGCGATATTTCGTTGGCAGGAGTTTTACCACCAACAGCGATGTTGCGTAGCTCGTCAATGAAACTTAATGCAGCAAGGTTAGCAGCTTTGAAGTCCTCAGTCGTGATGATGATTCTATCGCCTCCTCTTCTCCCGCGATTGTTAATGAGCATGTGCATATCGAATCCCGAAGTGATAGTAGAGCAATATGGACAGAGATAAAAAATAGGAGACAACTCCAGCTTATGTTGTAGGCGACAGTAGCGAAAGTTGGCGTCGATTCGCCTTTCAGATAGGTCCGGATGAGCTCTGCGGCAATGCTGTTTAAAACCTGATGCCCTGCTACTCCAGTGGCACTGAAGACACGTAATCGCGGCGTGAATGTTGGGAGGTGTCATCAACTTTCAATGGAAGTGATGCTGGCCTGAAATTTATTCGAGATTGAAGTTTGAAACGTTGACAATTAAAGCTAGACCCTAAATGAAGGCGTGAACGCTAATATATAAACGCTAATAAGGACATTGATCTGCCATGCATATAATTGTATAAAGCAGGCAGTCTATTCTCAAATGCACATGTATCTCCATTTGTCCTAGTTGTTCCCTGCACAGCCAACTAATGAGCAGAAAGAAAGCGCATCTAAAAAACAAGCAATTAAAAAACGAAAACGCGAAACACTGTTTAGGAGCCCCTCCATTTATTTGACAGACAATGAAACTGTGAGCTATATAATAATAATAAAACGGAATTGAACGGAAAAGCTGATAAATGAACGAATTTAATAGTGTCATTAGTCCCACGAATAAAAACAACTAACGTAAGTACACTGCCAGTCCGCTGGATAGTGCAAACATGCACGGTAAAATTGGCAGCGCACGGTAATTAGCAGATTTTATTCGCGCTCAACGAGTCCGCCGCGAGAAGGCTGACACATGGGCTCATAGCGCTTTAAAATGTAGCGCTTCACAGCACATTGAATTGCATGTGCAAAGTGACCTGTATAATTTTGCTAGTTGAAAGAAATATGTGTCCAAACTTTGGGCTTACTGGTATTAATTTTAGCGCTCTTAAACTTAACGCTTCACAGCACATTGTATTGCATGTGCAAAGTGACCTGCAAAAAATTTGCTAGTTGAACGAATTGTATCCAAAATTTGGGCTTACTGGTATTCATTTTAGCGCTCTTAAACTTAACGCTTCACAGCACCCACACAAAAGTAGGTGCAGAGTGACTTGCTGTAATTGGCTCTGTCGATATACCAATTTTTCCATGGGATAGGGGTGGTATGGTATTTTGTTCCAACAGGAAGACCTCAGGTAGCAAATTTTATGGGAGACGAGGTGGGAATTTTCGGGTTATATCGGGTCAAGTTGGTAGCAGATTTACGCAAGACAATAGGCGGTAAGGGTTTGACGCAATAAGGGACTCTTGGAGGAATCACAAATGGTAATGGGTTTCGACAGATTTTAGCTGGAACTCGATGAGTTTCTGGCGTAGGTTTAGGACTTTTAGGAGCACCTTCAGAAGAGTTGCAGCGCTCTTCCTGCTGCTGCTGTTCTGCGGGAAGTTTTGTTGACGCACTCGTCTCTTGGCTGGTTGCTGATGTAATTTGTACCTCGCCGATATCCTTGTACATCTCAACCAGGATAGATAGCTGACTAGCAGCGAACTCAAGTTCCATGTATTGGAGTGGATGCTTGTCTTCTGTAGCAAGTTTGTGAAGTTCTGCTACACGCCGCGAACCTAATTCGCGTAATTTCAGGACAGCCGCACGACCCGAGAGGGCTTTGCGGCGGTATGTAGAGCCATATTCAGGTACGTGGCATCTCTTAAAATGCGCTCTTTGGTGAGAAATCAGAGCCCCGCATATCGGACAGAGACACACCGGCTTCGCTTTTGAAGTCGCCTTCGCGAAGTCAATCATCGCCTGAATCCTGTCATCCTCCAGAGCGGGGTGCCTTTTCTCGCAATGCCTCCAAAGCATGTAGGATCGACCAGTCCAATTGGAACAGACAAGACAGGACACTTTCGCGTGTTTGTTGGGCATGGTAAGTTTTGTGTGTTTACAGTTTGAAGTTTAAAGTTTTTTTAAGTTGCCTGCTTTTCGCTGAAATCGGTGACGTATACAGGCGCAAGTATGTAATTTGTAATTATGTAAATGCTAAAAAAGGAAAATACGTTTATCAAGCACGGCAAGCAATGAAAAAATAAGAACGAGAAACGCTGTTTAGGAGCCCCTCCATTTATTTGACAGACAATGAAACTGTGAGCTATATAATAATAATAAAACGGAATTGAACGGAAAAGCTGATAAATGAACGAATTTAATAGTGTCATTAGTCCCACGAATAAAAACAGCTAACGTAAGTACACTGCCAGTCCGCTGGATAGTGCAAACATGCACGGTAAGATTGGCAGCGCACGGTAATTAGCAGATTTTATTCGCGCTCAACGAGTCCGCCGCGAGAAGGCTGACACATGGGCTCATTAAATTAGCGCTTTAAAATGTAGCGCTTCACAGCACATTGAATTGCATGTGCAAAGTGACCTGTAAAAAATTTGCTAGTTGAAAGAAATATGTGTCCAAACTTTGGGCTTACTGGTATTAATTTTAGCGCTCTTAAACTTAACGCTTCACAGCACTCACACAAAAGTAGGTGCAGAGTGACCTGCTGTAATGTTTTATGCGACAAGTTTTGAAGAAATTTGTCTGACGCATGTGCAACAAATTCAAAATGATTAGCAGTGACTTGTTGGTACAATTTTTTGAACTTTTAAGATTGCAGCCAGGGAAACCTCTTTAGACACTCTTCGTCAGTTTCAGAATAATCGAAGAGCAATTCTTGCCCTTCTAGAATGTCCCGAATAGCAAAAAAAGCGATCCTGCAGACGTTCCGTCCGATTTCTTTAAATGGTGGTATCGCCCTTGGCATTAGATTTGGAGTCAACCGACTGTGATTAATAAACCGACCAAGGGAAAAACTATCAGTAGCATCTTCGCAAAGCGATTGGGAGCCATAAAAAAAGAAAAACGCAAAACAAGGTGACTCGCCTTTAGATGCCCTCTCCTGCTCTCTGGCGAGTCCTTGTTTTCTAGATATTACGGTGCCATCATAGAAGCACACGAATGAATCAGCTCTAATTAGTTCACCAGCAAAAATACCGAGACCCTTCTCGCCAGAAGGCTTCACTAAAACCTTGGCTGGGACGAAATTTGAACTTTTCCTGTAGACATCTATGCATGATCGTTGGCCAGCAGAAGATTCGCAGCGCCTGTGGGAAGTGTTGACAAGTCTTAGAAAATACAGATGGCACAGGCAGTTTGCATTTTACGTAACTAAGCTTTAAATGAGATCGTGACATGCCCTTCACAAATTAATTACCTTTGTTCTTCCAGCTTTCCAACACAGTCGCCATCTGAGGACGGATACTTTGGCAACGGCTGATTGGAAGTAAACCACCAGAATATTTCACCAAAACGTTTAACACCACGCTTTCGCGCGAGTCGCATGGCTGGTTGACCTGTCAGCAAAGTGTTAAGTCGCCGGAATTCGATGGTGTGAATCAGCTTATAGTGCTGCCGCAAATGTACATAGAATGTATCGCATAGCTGGCACAATTTTGCATCGGCCTTCTTCGACCAACGTAGATATTGAATGATGCATTCCGTCTTCCCTTTCGCGTTTGGATGATGCGTTTCAATATGCAGAGCGAGCCTGTCAGGTCTGGCCGAATAGGCAGATAAACCAGGAAGACATAACGGACAATCGAGCTTATCAGTGGGCATGCTGTCTTTTGAATTTCAAATCTGAATTTTGATTTTTTAAATAGTTTATTTAAGTTGCCTGCGTTTCGCTGAAATCGGTGACGTATATAGGCACAAGTATGTAAATGCTAAAAAAGGAAAACATGTTTATCAAGCACGGCAAGCAATGAAAAAATAAGAACGAGAAACACTGTTTAGGAGCCCCTCCATTTATTTGACAGACAATGAAACTGTGAGCTATATAATAATAATAAAACGGAATTGAACGGAAAAGCTGATAAATGAACGAATTTAATAGTGTCATTAGTCCCACGAATAAAAACAACTAACGTAAGTACACTGCCAGTCCGCTGGATAGTGCAAACATGCACGGTAAGATTGGCAGCGCACGGTAATTAGCAGATTTTATTCGCGCTCAACGAGTCCGCCGCGAGAAGGCTGACACATGGGCTCATAGCGCTTTAAAATGTAGCGCTTCACAGCACATTGAATTGCATGTGCAAAGTGACCTGTATAATTTTGCTAGTTGAAAGAAATATGTGTCCAAACTTTGGGCTTACTGGTATTAATTTTAGCGCTCTTAAACTTAACGCTTCACAGCACATTGTATTGCATGTGCAAAGTGACCTGCAAAAAATTTGCTAGTTGAAAGAAATGTGTCCAAATTTTGGGCTTACTGGTATTAATTTTAGCGATCTTAAACTTAACGCTTCACAGCACCCACACAAAAGTAGGTGCAGAACTTTACAAGGCAGCGCTTGACTTCAATTAAAAACACAAGTAACGGTGGAATCATCAGTACACTGGTTGGATACTTAATCGGAGTCGCTATCAGAAGACTCCGAATCTTCTGAAGCAACCGCTTCATTAGCGCTCTGACTCAGTGTGCTGAGGGAGAACTTATTCACAAGAAGATATTTTACAGCATCAGTCACGCTTTTACTTGCAACATCTTCAAGCAGTCTTCTAAACAATTTCCGAAATTGAGCGGCTAAGCCCGGCTGATTCGCTAAGTCATCACAGAGGCTCTGCAAATTAACCTGAAGGTCAACCCACTCATCTGAAATAATATGCGCTTCTTCTTTTAGGCGTTTATATTTGTTACTGACGTCTATAGCCCGCTGACGAAATCGGATGGAAAGGTCGGTTCCAGACAAATGTTCATATTTCGCACTACGCGGTTTTTTATATTAATCGAAAGAAGCTCTGTCTTCAATTGGAAGACGAGCGTAGAGTTTTTTCATGTCGGATGCATAACTTTTAACCTTTCGCAAGCACATTCTGGTTTGACTTTGGCCAACTGACTTACCAACCTGTTTACTCCAATGATCTCTGTGCACTGCAAGAGCGCGTAGCTCACATAGGATATCATCTTCCGAGTTGTGTACAGCTACTCGGAGGGAATCTTCATACCATTGGGAGCCTAAATCCAAAATTTCATCCTCAGAGATGACCAGACTGTCATTTAGGACCCCCGAGTGCTGCAAAATCGCAGACTGGCTTTGTAGCTCTTTTAGTTCACTTAGAATGCTTTTTCCCGCACCTACCATAAGCTTAATACGTTGTGTAAACCACCCAGAAGCGCTAAGAAGCTGTTGTGCATTAAAGAAGTATAGAATATGCGCCATGTATTGTGCTCGTCGGTCTTTTCGCATGTACTTTAAAAACTTACCGAACGGCCTGAGTTGAGACCAGGCTCGCTCAGTATTCTCTCCATCGCATAGACCTGCGCCTGGAGTAACGCGAACAGAAAACTTTTTTTGACAACTGGGCAGGTGACCAAGAGCATGAAAAGCGTTTATTGCACAGCTACTCGCTTGAATGTTGGCACCAGACTTCGCAATAGCGGACGTAACCCGGCTGGATACGCGACAGCCTGTGAATTGGGATAAAGAGTAAGTCATGTTGTCATATAACTGTACACAAGCAACAGTATTTCATAGATTGTATGCATTTTATAAATTAATAATAAACTTACCCACGTCATATACGACAAGTAATTCCTTAGACACTTTGACGTTTCGCAGAAAGTGTTCAAGGCACTGTTCCAGGTAGCAAAACTTTTCTCCACCAGTTGTGATATTTGAGCCACACAAAAGGCGATTGTGACGACAGAATAATCCAAAGAAACCCGTGACATCATGTCTCTGCTCACGGCTTAATGGTTCATGAGCACCGGCCTTCCAATTAGGACAATTCTGTTCCTCTGCTCGATTTTTTGGCACATCCGCTTTAATATCTACATAGACAAGCGGCGTAGGTAATGGACGACCATCTGATGGTATTTACAGTTGTGTACGCCCCCTGGCTTTAAAGCGCTGCCAACCAAATAGAGCATCTGCACAGACAACAGTTTTGCGCACAGCGTGATTATCTGGACAGAGAAGACAATTATTTGGCCATTTTGCTGAGGCCATTTGCAGGTGGCGAAACCGCAGCAAAACATCATGTCGTTGAATGCGTTGATAAGTGCTTTTTACAAGAGCCAAATTATATGTACCTTGTCCCAGAGTTGGCCCAATGAGCAGTGTACTGACCGCTCTGTGAACAGGCAACTGCCCAGTCATACACAAACTGTCTAGCAGGGACAAAAAGGTAAAAGAAAAGAATGCATACCCATCTGAATCAGGCTTTGACCCTTCGCAACAAGGGAAGAACCCTTGAGAAAGGAGTGCACCAATAAGATCACAGGAGTCGCAGGTAATAAAAATGACCTTTACGCTTCCAGCCAGATCTATAAGGTCAACTTTTGTAGCCGCACAGACATTCAGATTCAATTTACTAGAAGCGCAGCAAAACATTTCAAAAGCATCGTGAGTAGCATCCAGTTCCTGAAACATTAGACTCTCCTTATTCCATATGAGAAACTTGTGGGCTGAAAACTTTTTATGCGTCTCATTCTTACAGCTGGCACATAAGCTAAGTCGACAAGTAACACATCGATATACACCTTCGTGCTCATAGCAAGAGGAACACAGATTTAAGAGAAAATGCTTCTCGTAACTACCTCTGTATTTCTCAGCAAAGCTGTCAAAATCTACCCATTCAACATCTTCTACTGTAGGAGCAAAAGACTCAGGCATACCGACATCATTCTCGGTGCTAGCTTCTACTGGAACAGGAGTAGTTTCAGAAACAGGACGCCGAGATGTTGAGCCTCGATTTCGGCCGCTAATGATTGTCTTAATCTTTCTGGGTCGCCCACGACAGCCAGTTTGCAGTGTAGCTTTGACAACACGCTTCAGTTCGATGCCGCGATACATTGTCTGGAAATGAGAAAGTAATTTATAATCATTGCTCTACAGTATTTAATATTGTAGACAGACAACTGTTTTCTATTTAATACTATAAAGTTTTATATATTCTACAATGAAATCATAGCACTTATATTCAACATATATTCCCACAAGTATTGTGGCCATGTAACTACAGTCTGTGGAGATTGCTGACCTGCACTTGGGCGTCATTTCTATACACTTGCTTGAATATAAAGAATTGAACATTTACTTAAAAATTTGCACACAAATCCCGTTTTCTCACTCTCAAAAATTAACACATTACTGCCACCCATGGACTCCATGGAATGTGACAAAGATTGGCAGACTTGGGGTGGCAGTTTGCTCAGCTTTGCCAGGGCCAGACTGTCATGCTGCAGTGTCCAGCTGCAGCTATTCTGCCGGACACACTGCAGTTGTTCTGCCTAGATGATCAGCCTGTCTGATACTGATACCAGCATGGACTTCTCTAATCCTCCAATGGATTGCCACTAATCTCAGTCTAATACCCTCTCAAGTGATTGATTTCAAGATTTCAAGTTCACGATTTACGATTGATAGATATAAATATTGATCTTAAGTTCAAGGTCCACTGGAAAGAAGCCTTTATGTGCAAAGAGTATGCATTAGTTTTTTGAGATCTTGCCCTATTAACTATTTACTTTATTTACTATTTACCAAAGCCTACTTGACTCAATGTTAAAGTTACTTATATTGGTGGTGCATGTCACATATTACATTGTTTATAATTTCTTTCTGGCACACAGAGCCACCTTTTTGACTCTGGGAGTAGGCTAGGAGGCTAGGTCTAAAGACCAAATGAAATTAGTGACTGTGTTGCTTCATAAAAAGTTGCAGAGCTTGTTACACTGTTAAGCAAGAAATGCAAAGAAACTAGCAGCAGAACTTAATAAATAAAAGTGAATATTATAGTCGGACAACTGTTTCTAATTTAATACACACTGGCACAACCTCTAACAAAATTTTGGATTAACCTATCTTCAATGTTAACTAAATATGAGTAAATGCTTATAGGCACTAGCTATAGTACTGGTTTACTGCCGAGTTAACTAGTTTCTAACCTGCCAAAGATAGTCAGATAATATTTCCTATTCAATACTAGCTATCTAGAGTGTTATATTACATCATATTAACCATGTAATTTTGCCATATAGCGACATATGTTATTTTCCAACTGACATTGTTTAGACATTTATCGAGTTTTTAATTACCTTGTGCAAATGACTCTGATTTGTCCAAAACTAAGTGAAGAGTGAAGTAAACAATACAAATATTTTTCTTTTTAACCTTAATTACGATTTACGAAGAACGAAATTAGCTACCAAAGTGGCAATAATCTAGAAAAAGTAACAGTAATGTGGAATGATTGCAATTGGTACAATCTTGTACTTTTTTGTCCCGATTTACCTGCCTTTCACTTTCAGTTGAACTCAAAGAGAAAATTAAATTACAAAATTAATTAAAATTCAGTTCAAAATTAAAATTTGAAAAAGTTAAAAACAACATGGCGCACAACTCCGACGAACATGCATCTGAAATTATTTAAACCGCGCCAAAAAAATCTGCAGAGCCTTCTTTATGTACATTTTTAAGAACATAATTATTTGTTTTTTCAAAGCAGTATTAAGTAGCCTATAACTTTATTACGATTTTGTTTTTTTAAACTTGAACGCTACGAGTACGTTACGGTTTACATACGTAAGTTGCGGGTAATATCGAGCCGATCTTCAAGAAAGGAAAATAATGTGTTTCGTAGCTAATTATTTGGAATACCGTGGTTTTTCGAGAATTATTAAATTAAGACCTAATATACCAGAAAGTCTTACGGTTTCCCTACTTTGTAGCAGAACACGAAAGCTCAGACACTTTTATTAAAAATATATAATATTTGTAGATGAATTAACTAAATCGATGTTTCAGTAGGTTGAACTCGTGCGATTATACTGCTTTTGCGACAGAATGCAATGACTTTGCATCAATTAGATTTATAAATTGGTCGATTATTTATCATGTTGATTTCTGTCGGAAAGGTTAAATGTTCCGGAAACTTTATGTAACTCTAAACAAAGTAAAACATTTAGATACTGGTGTGAGGCATTGCACTTCGTACCCTACAAAATTTAAACGCTGTTTTGCCGTTTTTATGCAGTATGTGTTTAAAAAATCTTTTAGCGAACTATTTTCGCTTCAACCTTTCTTTTAAGTTACTTTTATGCTTTAAAAATAATGATTTTTGCCTTGCTGGTCTTTATTTAAAACTTTATGGATTACATGCAATGACAAAAATAAGTAGAATGTTTGGTGCAACGATAAATCGATGACTTTCGTTACGGGTGCTAATAATTTTGACTTTTGCTGAGTATTTGTAATATTGACGTTCACCCTTTTGGTTTTTGAAGCTTTGCAGATAAAATTTGGGGACCTGCTGGACCCGTCGTTAGATAATGGAGCGATTCGCTAGCTCGCGATATATTTGCTTGCGTTGCTAATATTGCGTTGCGAATTTGATCGCTACGATGGCCATTGCTTAAAATAAGTAAGCACAAGCTGCAGCCTGCAGCCAAAAAAGTAATAAATTACTAATTAGTAAGCCAAATTACTAATAAATAGTAATTCTTCGTTGTATATGGGCAATGTCATGTGGTGAAACTGGTAGCACGTCAGCCTGACAACTGCGGGTCGTTGGTTCGACTCATTTTTATTTAAATTAATGATTATATGTTTTGCAGAACAACAAGAAACCAGAACATCATATAAGCCTACTCATTTCTTAATCCGGCTGAGTAAGAAAAAAGCGGTTTTACGCTGATTTACATAAATATCAGCACTATACAGTACACTCGAAGCACCAAAGGAATCACATACAGTAGGATAGCCTATATGTTTTGAAAAACTCTGAAAAAGTATTCGAACGAAAGAATATACTAATAAATAGTAATTCTTCGTTGCATATGGGCAATGTCAAGTGGTGAAACTGGTAGCACGTCAGCCTGACAACTGCGGGTCGTTGGTTCGACTCATTTTTTATTTAAATTAATGATTATATGTTTTGCAGAACAACAAGAACATCATATAAGCCTACTCATTTCTTAATCCGGCTGAGTAAGAAAAAAAGCGGTTTTACGCTGATTTACATAAATATCAGCACTATACAGTACACTCGAAGCACCAAAGGAATCACATACAGTAGGATAGCCTATATGTTTTGAAAAACTCTGAAAAAGTGTTCGAACGAAAGAATATACTAATAAATAGTAATTCTTCGTTGTATATGGGCAATGTCAAGTGGTGAAACTGGTAGCACGTCAGCCTGACAACTGCGGGTCGTTGATTCGACTCATTTTTTATTTAAATTAATGATTATATGTTTTGCAGAACAACAAGAACATCATATAAGCCTACTCATTTCTTATTCCGGCTGAGTAAGAAAAAAAGCGGTTTTACGCTGATTTACATAAATATCAGCACTATACAGTACACTCGAAGCACCAAAGGAATCACATACAGTAGGATAGCCTATATGTTTTGAAAAACTCTTAAATTAAGAAAACTCTTAAAGAATTTATTTTTCCAAACATATCGGCAGCATCCGAACCCCACAGAATTGCCGCACAGAACTGCTTTATTCCACGCCAGCCGGAATTATTATTACCCGACGAAATGTCGGTACTCATCTGCAGCTGAGTAGACTGTGTGCACATCAGGGCAAAGCAGCTTGCCAAGGGCTGCACGAATAGTTCTAGACTAGGTCGGGAGTCGAACCCAGGACCAGAGTCCGAGTGATCCAGAGTCCGACACCTTACTGACTGAGCTATCCGCCCTCATGGGCAACCTCTCCCCCTCCTCCTTCCCCCCCGTCACCTTCCTATCCCATATCCGAGGCCCACACCAGGAGCGCACCCTGGGCCCATGGGCTGGGCCCATGAGCTGCGATCGGCTAGCCCAGCTCACCTCACCATGAGGGCACCCTGGCTAGGCGCATAATAAACGCATGAGCTGGGGCCGGCTAGCCCGCGGCCATAGACTGTAACTTCGTCTCATTGGTCATAGATGCCAATTAGTTATGCTAGTACTAAAACACCTTGGTATTTATACTCACAAAAAACTCACCACCAAGTGGGGGAAACCTACTTTTAGTAGAGTCTACTCACAGTAGTATAACACAAGATGACAATAAATAAATAACTAACATTAAATAATTTTAAAGGTCCTGTGCAGGCGGGGGTTTTTGGTGTGGGTTTTTCACACCCCAGACCTTCGTACTATCCAAAAAATCAAAACTATCAAATTAAAATATCAACTATCATCAAATTTATTAAAAGTTATTAATCAAATTAAAGGTTAACTTTGTGATAACCCGCGCACTGGGGTGTTTTCCCTCACCTTTTTCTCCCTCGCACACTGCACATGGCCTATTTGTTTTACTATAGAGATGCACCATTGTTTTAATTTGCTCATCATGCATGTACCTACTTTGCTCACGTGAATGACCAAAATAACCAATAACTTTCCAATCTCTAAAATCTAAACTCGCTACTTTTAAATAATTTACAAACAAGTAATATGTTTTAAACAATAATTACCAAATATATATATTTCTTTTATGTAGCGTAAGAGCTTCGGCTGATGCGCGGGGAGCAGGACGTAAAAACCCTGTGTTTTACCCCAAACTTGATAACAACAACAATTCAGTTCTTCATGCGTTTACGTTTGCGATTCACGTTGCCTTTTACGTTTCATTCGCATCCGAGACAGCAATCTATTTTGGCAAACTAGGTTATATACTGCATTTTGAAGCAGAGTATATAACCCATTTCAGTAGAGTCATAAGAGTTAGCCAGACATAGGTTAACTGAGAAGGTACAAGAATACTTGCAATCTTAGCCTGACTACCAGGTTGCTCCACTGCGACGACGCACCAGTGTTGAGGCCGGAAAAGATCCTCTCAGAATCTAGTTCCTGTCTTGGTCATTTTAGCAATTGTGTGTGCCACGCTACCACAGTTACAACACTACGAAAAACTTACTACCTATTGCAAAGCTATGTATAGAAGCTCTAGGTGAGGATGAGGGTTGCTCAAACACATGCATCATGCAACCTAAAACTCCGGACAAGGACAAGGTGGGGATTAGGGTTAGCCGGTGCTAAGACATGAAAGTGTAACTTTTGGTAGAATAATGGTGTGGCATAATAGAATTCCAAATGTGCAACATACTATGAAAAACTTACTACCTATTGCAAAGCTATGTATAGAAGCTCTAGGTGAGGATGAGGGTTGCTCAAACACATGCATCATGCAACCTAAAACTCCGGACAAGGACAAGGTGGGGATTAGGGTTAGCCGGTGCTAAGACATGAAAGTGTAACTTTTGGTAGAATAATGGTGTGGCATAATAGAATTCCAAATGTGCAACATACTATGAAAAACTTACTACCTATTGCAAAGCTATGTATAGAAGCTCTAGGTGAGGATGAGGGTTGCTCAAACACATGCATCATGCAACCTAAAACTCCGGACAAGGACAAGGTGGGGATTAGGGTTAGCCGGTGCTAAGACATGAAAGTGTAACTTTTGGTAGAATAATGGTGTGGCATAATAGAATTCCAAATGTGCAACATACTATAAAAAACTTACTACCTATTGCAAAGCTATGTATAGAAGCTCTAGGTGAGGATAAGGGTTGCTCAAACATATGCCACATGCAACCTAAAACTGCCTGCTGAGGGCTGATTAGCACCATTATACAATTCAGCCATTCAATGGACAGGTTGGGGATTAGGGTTAGCCGGTGCTAATAAATGAGAGTGTAACCTCTGGTAAAAATGAAGGTGCACGGGATAATTTATAAATGTTAACACTGTTCCCTTTAGTACCAATTGATCTAAAATTTAGCTAAACTTTATTAAAATTTATCTAAAAGGAAACCGCGAGATTTTTCAAATCTCACTATCAAATGATCTCACATTTTTGCATAATACGCTCTAATCATTTTCGAAACGTAAAAAACTTACGGATTTTCAGATAAGAATTTATAGAGGTAAGACAAAAAGTGCGCATTCGAAACAGCGCAAGTAACGAATAAAAAGACTGAAATTAGAAAGTTTGGTATTCTTTAAAACATTCCTGTCAAAACGCTAATTAAAAACTCTAACTAGTTCTGTAGTGTCGGCATGTTTTTATAATGCGTATATTTCTACTTGTAGTAACTTATTCGCGCACGTCAATATTATGAATTATTTTAATGTATCTTATAGGTTAGTTGTTTGTACATGCGCACCCCAGCCAGGCCTAACACGCGACCGGCCGGTCACCCCTGCTCTACAGCCAAGGCATCAGACTAGCCCTGGTCTGGTGGGCCCAACCAATGGGAGGACGGCTAGCCGATTGAAGTGAACCGACTTAAGTGCGACACCCCGAGCCGGGCCAATCAGCAGCCGGTTCGTTAACCGGCAGGGTCGACCTGGCAGAAGAACAAGCGGCGCGGCCGGCACCCAGGCTTTGATGAGGGCTGGGGCGGGCGCTTGACTATAAAACTGACTATTGCGCTGAAATATTGTTCTCATGTGATTCTGGTCTCGCGTTTGACCTTGCTCTTGCTCTTGATCTTGATATTGTTCTCATTCGTGTTACGCATCCTAGTAAATAGATACCGGGACAGGTAAACCGGTCCAACTAGTTACTCAAAGAAAACCCTCACACTCAACCCCACGTCAGTAAGTAGCTTGCGCTGAGCTCGGTACGTCTGGCCAACTGCTGACGGAGTGTTAGATAGGGATTGGCAAGCACGGAAGCACTCTCCATATCGCCGACAATCATCGGTGGGACGCCGTCGAACAGACATTAGGTGTGGCACGATAGAACTATCGTTGTGCCATAGTGCAGAAGTACTTGCTGGTCGCCTCGGTTTTATGTTAGGGATTCTGGTTAGGTTTCGCGTTATTTGTCTTGTTTGTCATAGGGACTATCTGTTTGTCTAGGATTTATTTGTGTTATTTATCGTGTCGTATTATCGAGTAGAGTTCGTGTTTTGTGTTGCGGTTATCGAGATTTTGTTAGTGCGAATTGTGAATTGGATTGAATTAAGTACAGTACCTGGCAGGGGACGAAAAGAGCGCTGCCAGGGGAATTGATCAGTGATCATAGCTTTCTCTTATTTACTAATTAACACTTAAATATCAGCTGTTTAGCTGGGAATTTGAATCGTCTTGTCTTCGTTATTTTCGAGTTGCGAAAAGAGAATCTCTCACAAAGAGAAGGACACCCGACCTCATTTAGGAATCTCAACGTAAAGAGAGACCTAAGTCAAAATATCACACAACAGCGCAAGTAACGAATAAAAAGACTGAAATTAGAAAGTTTGGTATTCTTTAAAACATTCCTGTCAAAACGCTAATTAAAAACTCTAACTAGTTCTACATTATTTATATTTTAAATCATGCCTACATGCACGTGCATTTTTATTCGTGAAATCGAAGAAGCAACCGCTTATTACTTTTAAATACTTTTTAAACAAGCACAAAGGTCTGGCTTAGGTCTGACTTAGAGTAAAAATCACATTAAAATTTTCGCTTATAAGTTTGTATCAGCAATTTATTATCTATTTGGCCCCTTTGTGCTCTTTTCATTAGGTCAAAATTTACTATACTTGATTTAGGAGATTTTTTGACCATGCTTATTTTGTTCCAATTTAATCTGTGAGTTAAATGTGAGTTAAAGGTCCAGCTGGGTTAGGGTTGTAGCTTTAGCTTTGCTTTCCACTGCACAAATTGCAAAGCTACAGCTTTTTTGCAGCTTAATATTTTTTAGTACAAAGTAATAAGCTTTTTATCCAAATATACATTTTTATTAAAGTGCAAAATAGCTGTAGCTTGGCACTTTGAACTTTTCAATGTAGCTACTGTCTTCTTATGTGACAATAATTTATAAATTAAAAATATAACTACTGAAAAAGTTACTGAAAAGCTACAGCTTTTCGCAGCTTAATATTTTTAGTAAAAAATTGTATAATTTTTTTCAATATTTATTTTTAATAATGTGTAAAAAGCTGTAGCTTGGCACTTTGGACTTTTTCAATGTAGCAACTGCCTTCTTATGTGACAATAGTTTTTAAATTATAAATATAATTAGTGAAAAGCTACTGAAAGCTACAGCGTTTCGCAGCTTAATATTTTTTAGTAAAAATGATATAATATTTTATATACATTTTTAATAATGTGTAAAAAAGCTGTAGCTTGGCACTTTGCACTTTTTCAATGTAGCAACTGCCTTCTCAAGTGACAATAATTTAAAAATTACAATTTTTTTTGTTTATTTTTTTCAACATATTATTATTTTTTGTTTGAGGTATAACTATGTATAATAAATAAATTTAATTTATATGATTATAAATAAGAATATTAATTCTGAAAATAAAAAATAAATATATTAACTGGTTAAAAGTTTATAGCTTCTTCTAGATTTTTTTAACATATATTTTAGCCTGGTGATAAGATTCATTAGGTATAAATTGGATATACAAAGAATGAGTATTTAGATAACTAGAATTTCATTATTCTTTTTCAGATTATGGCTGAATTCCTAAGCTACCCGATCTGTGCCATAGAAAAAATCTGCATGTAGCAAGGTCTGATAACCTGCGCAAACATCTAATTAGTGTTCATAAATTGAACACAGACTCTACGGAGTTGGCAATCAAAATAGCTAAGCTTAAAAAATATAAAGCAACTGAACTTTTCATGTGACCCACATGCGTCCATGTAGGCACTAGGGACTCATTGCGCATGCATAAGAAGTCAAAGCATAATGAAGCGATGCCAACGACGCTGGACGAAGCACAAAACAATGCAAAGAATTACCTCTCGAATTACCTCTCTATGTGCACCGAATTTTTGGCTTTTTGGCTTTATTTTGACACTTTAGAATCAAAATAAATTAATATTGTAATTGGTTTTCTGTAAGCATTCAGTAACATTTTCTAGACTGTAAAAGTGGTTAGGGTATTCTAGACTATAAAAGTGTCATCCAAAATCTAAACTTTTCCTCAATCTGGCTGAAATGCTTTCCCAGTGGCAATCGAATGATGATGTGCCTCACGAGCCTCTGGTGCATCAGCGTGACTCGGCGCTGAGGCACCTCAGCGGCCACCGCATTCGGCCTCGGCCTCATCAACCAGTGCCACATCGGTGCCGAAGAATCGTCCAACCGGCCGTGGACCTTCTCATGAAGCGGTGAGTGTCACAATATTAACGTCATTCCTAAAGAATTTATCAGACAGTAAATTCAATGTTTTTTTGTGTCAGAAACTCAAACATTATTTCGCGTAGTAAGTTTTTCAGGAAGGGCACACTTCTTTTAGTAACCACGTTCAGATCAATACTTGTAACCGCACTTTAAACTTGCCACACTTCAAAAGTTTTTAATAAAAAGTATTCAGAACGCGATCATTAGGATTTTCAAGGGCAAGAACTTGTAACTTGATCTTCATCTTAAAATTGGTTTCTTATATAAAGCTTTTCCGTATTAGTTGGTGCATTTAATGTTCAATTTTGTTTCATTTAGGATGTCAAGACCCTTGCGTGCAGAACGCACTATAGTTTACTGAACTCTGCGCAAAGTGATCTGGCGCGCAGGGTTCAGTACGCTGCAAGGGAATTCATTAATTGGACGGAAGAGGAGAAGGGCCGATATTTACGAGCATTTAAAAAATTCGGCAAGGAATTTTCCAAAATCGCCGCCGCCATCCCTAGCAAGACGGTGGCGGAATGCGTCTTATTTTACTATAGCTCAAAGTATGAGCCACACTTTAAGGATATGTACGCCGCCAAGAAGCGAGCAGCCAGGCGAAAGCGGCATTAATGACATTTAAATTATAATATTCCATATAACACATAAATGACCCTAAAAAGTAAAAAGGGAAACCTAATCGTTTTTCGCTTTTTTGATCTTATTTGAAAAACTTTTCTTTCTTTTTATTCTATTCTTTCTGATTGTATCTGATTTGTGAGTTTGAGAAACAAATAAACTGTTTAAAAGTATTATTTTTTAGTTTGACAAACAAATAAACCGTTTAAAAATATTTTAACGATGCGTAATTTTCTCAATTTCCTCTATTTTAAATATATTTAAATATTTAACTAGGATCGAGAAAGGCAGATGCGGGCATTGGAAGCAGAAAATGCCTGGCTTAAAGAAATGCTGCGAATTCAGCACGTTCTTATTATAAGTCAGCGCAGGACCATAGAATCGGTTCAAGGGTCTCCAAACCCAAAAATTCCTAGTGTAAGACGTAATATTTTAGTTACTAATTCTTAATTCCATATTTTAACTAAGCATTCATAGTCTTTCTGCGAAAGCTTTGAATAAAAAAAGTAGTCAATTTACAAACTTATAAAAAGTTTATAAGCACAATCAAGTCGTTTGGTGTTGGGTGTCCATTAATCTTTTTATTATCCAACACGCTTTTTCAACACGTAAGTTTTCCAAGCTTTTAAGGGCAAATGAATCAAAATTATATGATAACTTTAGCTAAATATATTTATATAACCTCAAATATAACCTGTCCAGCCAGCTGAAGGTGCCGGTGCCGGTGCTGCCGGTGCCACTGTAAGTATTTTGTATCTGCTAGTATTCACGTTTACTTACTTGTAGCAGATCTATATAAGCGGTATTCAGCACGCTATGCAGAAAGATAGCATAGAAACCCTGGCGCAAATTTTACGAGCTCGTAGTATAGTATAGCATAGCATAGCATGATACCTTGCCCCAGATTCTACACAGGCCTACGATATCGTATAGATGTAAATTAGCAAGATGTACATTAATGTTCATTCGATCTAAATCCTACTCAATATAGACACCGGACGTGCGTCGGTCCGTAATTAATGGATCCTTGCCTGGAGCGCCATTAATCGATGTATGCAATAAATATTTATTGTCTGGTTTAATTGTTATCTTTCGTCTTTTATCTACTACTTTTAAAGTACTTTTACTTATACCCGTATTTTTTTCTTTTATACCTTTTGTATTTTGAGTCCTAAATGGTAAGTCCATAAGCTCTTAAGCTCGTATTTGAGGTTATACTTTAAGCCTCTACATGCTCATACAAGCCTCATGCATACTTTAATTGAAAAAATATAGGTAGACATCGATGCCTCATTAGGCAGTGGCGACGAAGAAGGCCCTGCCGACGTGACTATTCGCGGCCCTACGCGGGGACAAAGTTTAAAGGGTGCGCGAAAGGCAGCAGGCCAAGCGGAGGTTCTCCGGCGGCTGCTTAGCAATGATGATTCCGCCGTAATTGTTGGTGCTACCCGTAGCAAAGGCCACGGAGCTTTTGCGGCGTGTGCCCTCGCTAGAGGAGCTTACGTGTGTGAGTACGCGGGCAAGCTCCTCAGCAAGGCTGAATCGGACGCTCGCTACGTTGAGCTCGCCGAGGCCGACAAGGACAAATTTTTTTTATTCAATTTCGAGCACAACGGTCGCGAATATGCAATCGACGCTACGGACACCGATCGCGTCGGACGGTTCCTCAACCATTCCCGGACAAATAAAAACTGCCGGGTTGTCACCACCGGTGTCCAGTGTCCGGGAGGTGGGATTCGACCGGCACTGTACCTCCAAACTATAAGATATGTTCCTAAGGGACGCGAACTTTTATTTGACTAAAGTCAAACTGTTACTCTGAGAATATATCAAAGGAACTTATAAAAGTATTTTAGTAGAGATATAAGGGGCTATTCGCCTCTCAGGGCACTTCGCCCCTCATAACTATAAGCCATCTTGAGTAAAATATCGTCGCTTAGTAGAGTGACAAGCGCATTAAAATGACTAAGCGGACTCTTGCGATAAAGCAAAAATATGATATAAATTTCCCGGTATTTTAATATTTTTTCTGCAACCTGAAAAGAGAATAATGCTCCAGACATCTACTCTAGATAATCAGTACACTTTCTTAGAAGGTCGATATACTGATATGACGTTTCTTCACTTTAGCTTCTGGCCATCCTAGGTTTTAGTATTCGGACTTTCTGTTGTGTAAATATCCTAAAATCGTGTATTGACCTCCTAAAGCGCACAATATCCTAAGTAGTTGTCAAACTGTTTTCATGCGGTCAAGAGAATCTCGACTTGGCTGTTATGTGCTCTTTGATGTTTGCCAATACAGTGAGTAGTAAGTTTTTCAACTCAGAGGTTAGGTACTATTGGGGCATTCAAGTGCATGCGCTTGTTCTTAATCATAGAAATCCATATCATACACTTTATTATGAGTAGCGCAATGAACGTTTGAGAGTCCTGAAGGTAACTCTCGCCCTCGTCAGGAGCACCGCCGCATGCCTATGTCAGAGTAGTAAGTTTTTCAGGGGACATGCAATATCTGCCATGTCATGACTATACTGTCTTTATTGCCTCTTATATTAATTGCCTCTCGTCAGGAGCGACCTACAAGCGGAAGGACAACCGGCCGTCTACAGATCGCCGTGAAACAACAAGCGCCGGTACGTCAGCAGCTCCAAGCGCGACGACGGCTGAACCTCCGATGCCACCACCACGGCAGTCTAGATCCTCGATGGAGCCGCCGGTAATCAGGGCGAGCCGGAGGTCGAAAAGCAGCCACGCTTGTTACATGAGCGACGCCAGTCTGCCGGCAGAAGAGTTCTACCCGGCTGACGACATGCGTTCGCCTACAAATGATTGAGTAGAGGTGTTCATCAAAGCTATTGAGGAGCTAGATCGAGCACTTACCAATGACACTCCAACATCAACAACACCGGCTGCCGTCCAAACAGCCGTAGAAGAGCCAGCGGCCTCCTCAGCGGTGAGCCAGACCGAACGAGCAAACGAGGCAGCGATGATGATGACAGCGCCGGCCAACGACGAGAACCAGCAGTGCCGAGTTGATGTCAACCTGCCGAACTTCTGGAACCTAGAAGGAAAAACAATAACAGTTTAAGGAGGTTCAAAAATCACCTACGCCCGAAAGAACTTCTGGAAGCGGCCGATTCCATCTATAATGTACTAATGACAGACATCAAGCCGAAGGCCTTTCAACATCGGCAGTCAGAACAACGCCTCGTACATAGGACAGGCCCAGAGTACACGTACAGCGGTGTCGCACTACAGGAAAATAAACAATGGCATCCAGTCCTGGAGCTAATACGGGATCACCTCACGTATGTCTCAGGACTGGATCTGCCAGAGTTTAACAGCTGCCTAATAAATTTCTACGAAAAGGCCAGCGACCACATACCGACCACATGACAATGAGCCCGAACTAGGAACTGACCCGACCATCGCCACGATATCGTTTGGCGCGGTTCGGAAATTCCCATTACGAGACAAAATTAACCATATGGTGGTGGCTGCATTTGGCACGACTCCAGGCTCTGTCATCATAATGGAGGGTGCTTGTAAAGGTGCTTGTAAAGGTAAAAGAAAAGAATGCATACCCATCTGAATCAGGCTTTGACCCTTCGCAAAAAGGGAAGAACCCCTGGGAAAGGAGTGCACCAATAAGATCACAGGAGTCGCAGGTAATAAAAAAGACCTTTACGCTTCCAGCCAGATCTATAAGGTCAACTTTTGTAGCCGCACAGACATTTAGATTCAATTTATTAGAAGCGCAGCAAAACATTTCAAAAGCATCGTGAGTAGCATCCAGTTCCTGAAACATTAGACTCTCTTTATTCCATATGAGAAACTTGTGGGCTGAAAACTTTTTATGCGTCTCATTCTTACAGCTGGCACATAAGCTAAGTCGACAAGTAACACATCGATATACACCTTCGTGCTCATAGCAAGAGGAACACAGATTTAAGAGAAAATGCTTCTCGTAACTACCTCTGTATTTCTCAGCAAAGCTGTCAAAATCTACCTATTCAACATCTTCTACTGTAGGAGCAAAAGACTCAGGCATACCGACATCATTCTCGGTGCTAGCTTCCACTGGAACAGGAGTAGTTTCGGACACAGGATGCCGAGATGTTGAGCCTCGATTTCGGCCGCTAATTATTGTCTTAATCTTTCTGGGTCGCCCACGACCGCAAGTTTGCAGTGAAGCTTTGACAACACGCTTCAGTTCGATGCCGCGATACATTGTCTGAAAATGAGAAAGTAATTTATAAGCATTGCTCCACAGTATTTAATATTGTAGACAGACAACTGTTTTCTATTTAATACTATAAAGTTTTATATATTCTACAATGAAATCATAGCACTTCTATTTTACATATATTCCCACACGTATTGTGGTCATGAAACTACAGTCTGTGGAGATTGCAGACCTGCAGAATCAGCAACAATCGCGAAAACCAACAGTTTAGATTTATGGCATCAGCGATATGGTCACCTAGGAGAGCGAGATCTAAAATCTTTAATTCATAAAAAGCAAGTTGACGGCATTGACGCAAAAGTTGGAAGCATCAGTTTCTGCACGGCATGTGTAGAAGGAAAACTACATAGAACGCCATATACCAAGGGTGTAGCGTCAAGGTCACGCGAACTATTGGGTCTAATTCACAGTGACCCAAGTGTGTGGTCCCATGCAAACTACATCCATTGGAGGATCGAAGTACTTTGTCCCATTTATTGATGATTACTCGCGCTATTGCTCAGTTTACTTTATGAAAAACTAGTCAGAAGTTTTTGAAAAATTCAAGAATTTTCAGGCTCTCGTTACGAATCAAACAGGCAAGTCTATCAAGATTCTACGGGCAGACAATGGTGGAGAGTATAAATCAAGAGAATTTGAAAAGTTCTGTGTCAAAAACGGAATCATTCACCAAACTACACTTTTCTCCGTTATGTTGGTTGAGACTTGACGTGGGGGAATCCGAAGAAGCTGCTGACCGCCGAGAAGATCCGCCGGGATGACGCACGAGGCCGCCGACAAGGTTTATGTCGTGAACAAAAGAAAGAAGGCACCCACGGTTTACACTCAACCAAGGAGCCATTCCCCGACCCATTCCCGAGGCGCGATAACGAGGCATAGTGCTTCTACGCAACCATGGCCAAGTCACTGGACTTCCCTATGACGGGCGGCGTGTGACAGTGACAGTCTCGAACGGATGCTCTGTAGACTGCTTCCTGCAGGCACTTAGCTACGCCTACAGGAACCGGCCTGCGCTTCGTGAGTCCATTTAAGGTGCCCCGAACTCTTGTCATTCTTTGCGGGACTTCATGGAACATATGGATGATGCAGCCACGGAGAAGGCAGCATGCGCTAGGGCTTATTTACTCCTACGCACACCAGCTCTCTGGGCTACTGGTAACTGCCTGCTGCCAGCACCGAAGGCCTCAGTGCGCGCCAATCTTAATGCATCTGAGGTGGACATGGTTAGCTACATTCTGGGTCCTGCCATCGCTTTTGACCGACTGTCATTGTGCCAATTTGAGGGCTGCCCAGACGGTGTCCGTCGCATCGCTTCCCACGCTCTAAGAAGTCGCGCCGCTGCATTTCATGGAGCAGCTGCGCCACAGAATCCGCATGCCGAGGGCCTCTGTAGCGAATGTGGAGGAATGCGGGATATCAGCAGCGCTGAATTTACTATACAGCCACCCCCATTCCTGGCTCTGGGAATTCCCGATCACCTGCGCGTCGACACCATGGAACTGCCTGAGATAATCCGGCCATTCTCTGCAAGTGACACTGAGTAAGTGAAGCTGCAAGTCATATTTTAGCCTACGTTTGTAAGCTATATGACTACTCTAACATACTCGTATTAGATTATTATACGAAATCTCATGTTTATGCTTCTCTCATTGTCATATATAGGCAGTTATTGGCCTTGGGCATCAAGGAGGCAGTGAGGCTTGGGTGACGAGAATAAGTGGTAAAGTACAAACGACGGAGTGGGCTGAGAGCCACATACACCAACATGGACACTATGCACCCACTAACGCACGCGTGCACGCAATAATACACCGGATCACTAATCTATAAAAACATCCCTAGACTTTGCCTCTCGACTAACAAATACGTACTTAAAATATTGATTAAATTTACACCCCAAAAATTTCATATTTATTCACTTCCGATCTCTACTCGTTCTCGTCACTTAAAATAAACCTGTAGATGCACACTGTTGTGCGAAACGCGTCGTTTAATTAAATTAATGTTGATTTTCGCTATTCTTCTTATCCTACTTGTCAAGCGAGCAACTGTACCAGAATTTTCGCCGTAAAGTCACTGAAATTGATATGAGCATATCTACAGCCCAGAAGACCACCATCGTTGAGCTTCTGCACCAGATGGTTTTCGCCAAGAATCCAGCTGAGTATGACAAGCAAGTCGACACACTTCGCCGACTAAATGTTCCGCACGTAATGGCCTATTTTTTACCAAATTGGAATTCTTGCAAGGAGCAGTGGGTGAATTGCTATCGGGATGCCTCCATAAACTTTGGAGCGTCTGGAACACAGAGACTTGAGTCTCCACCAGAACGTGAAAGCAGTCGCTTGAAGAAACTTAGAAATTGCAAAGTTCATTTCCGACTTCTTCTATTGAAATCAATGATGAAGGAGAGCAAGCATGCCGTTTTTAACAGCTTCAATCGCGGGGTCGCTAACCCAACAGAGGCTCTCTCTCCTTACACGACTATACTAACACCATACGCGTTCGCTTTTCTTCAGAAGCAGTTTGCGATTGCACCCTCTGTTCAGTTGCATAGCGGTGTTGCCACCTCTCAGGAAGGTTCGCTTCTGGTCACCGGGTCATATTGTGAATGCACAATGTTCGGTTGTCTACTTTTGCCCTGCCGGCACATCATTAAATTTCGTCAATGCAATGGCCTACTTTTATGCGATGACTCACTTTTTCACCGACGATGGACTCGAGCCTACTGGTTGGCTAACAACGGCCACAATCCAAACAAAATGCCGTCGCGAAGCATTAAGTGAATTCTGATCGACCAAATGAACACGTAGGGCTTTACGGAGCTAAGGAAGTTTAAAAAACTTAACCAATCTGTGCGTTAATTGCCGAGGTGGGTTCACAGGCAGGAATGGCTATATTTAGATCCAGAATGGAAATTCTAGTTAATGAAATGGGTAGGGTCTTTTGCAAGCCAATGACCGCCCTCATGATAGATAGGAGTGTGGAGAACGGCGATAGAGTCGGAGGTCGATCGCGTAGCTGCTCGCGAGTTGTCGCAAGAAGAGGGACGAGATGAAGGGAGGGATGAAGGGAGAGATGAAGGGAGAGATGAGGCGGTACACGGATGCAAGGAGTGGTCCTATTGGCCTCAGGCTGGCCAGTCCCACTCGTCCCATAGGCCACAGGCATGGCTGCCGTGCCTACCCCTAGCAATGCTCGAAACCGGCTAAAGGTCTAAGGAGAGGTGTCGGACTGCCCGTAATCAGACAGGACAGGGCTAGATCATACTGTCGTCAGTAGCATGTAAATAACTGACTCCAAACCTCGGTAGCGGTGGTCGAATCGGCCCAGGCTCTTGTCACAGAAATGCGGAAAGGCTATTGGCAAAGCGGAAAATGATCTCAGGTAGCGCCACCACCCAATGCGCCTACGTTGCCACCGCAGACATTTGGGAACTTGGGTCCCCGGAGTACACAGCTCCCAGTTCATCACACAGATCTAGACAAGCCGAAAAATAGGGCATTCTGCAACTTCCGTTTTAGACTGGGGTGAGAGCCCAGAATGGATCGAGACACGCCTCAAAAGGGGATTCCTGAATTTCGCGCTACAGGGGTCTAGAAAGGTGGTACTCAGAACTCGAATGAAAATCCATAGCCGGAATCCTACTCATGAAACATCAGACACATTCTTTACATTAGACTGCAGCCTACACATCAAGTAACTAACAAACCCGAGTCTGTGTGAGATGAGGAAAACAGAGGCTGGAGAGATTAAACAGAACACTGGCTGAGTGATTACGCAAGCGCAAGATTATTAGATCATCACTCTCGCTCCCGTGGCCGCAGTTGCGAGAGGGGGATAGGGGAAAACTCCATTGGAAAGGGAGTTCGACACGTACACCTTGAACCCGCCCGCGAGGAAGAAGGAAAGCCGGCCAAGGATTCCCCCGACCTCCTGGGAAGAAATGCACGTCCTACACTCCGCATTTTGCTCGCGAATCCCTAGCTCCTTATTACTCTTATGCGCGCTTACAGTTGTCTTCCTGCCGCAGCTTTCAGCTCGGCATCACCAGAGCCCACCCCCTGAGACTTTAGCCACTCATAGCTGAGGGCTGTCTAAGAGATAAAATAAACATGGAGAATAAAGCAGAGGGGATTTAAATTGTTATTAAAGATTGGCCTATGATCAATAGATTTGGCGATAGTTGTGCTAATTTATTAAGCCAAAAGTCCTAGTGCCCTTTTTCCCACTAAAGTGCCGCCTAGTTAGAGAAAAGTCCCTTAGGATTAACAATTACAAAACCGCTGCGCGGGTTACTTAGCTGGGTACCGATTGCGTGCCACAGGCCTGTCGTTCTCGAAGGGGGGCAGGGCAAAATAGCAAAGACAGAGAAGGGAAAAAGCTAAAATGAGCTGGAAGGGGCCAACACACTAGTGGAGCTCTATGGCTCAATTTGAAGGCTCACCTAAAGAGGTGGCTTGAACTTAGGGGATTAGGAGCAGGCAATGTGCCCGTGGAACTGGTCTGAGCTTATAGCTCTAGGGTCTAAGCTAGGGAAAAGCTGTCCGGGGAAGGTCTTGCGGTTGGGGAGTTTCCCGGAGGAAAGAGGGTCCTAGAGGGAGCGGCGCAGCGCGCTTGCTTAAATAGTCCTGCAGCACGCCAACCTCGACATTCATCAAAGCAACCCACATTCGCGCCAGCCTGTCATCGAGGAATCGAAGCGGCGATGGCCGCCCCGATTACCCAGTGAACCGGCGGCGAGAAACGACAGATGCTCCTCGAGAGCAGCTGCCGGCAGACAGCCAATAATTGTTACTCCGCCAGGAAAATGGGAAGCGCAGGCGCCGACCTGCCTACAGTGACATTTACATGTATCTAAGAGAGGAGGTCATAAAGTCGAGCTAGGCTCGAATACCGTAAAGACCACGACATGAAGAATTAATGATCACTCATAATGCCCGAGTGATTCCCGATATCTGATCGCGGTTTGGAGCAGAATTATGACCTAAACTACTCATACAATAAAAGCTATGGCCGCGATCAGTCATTCCTACAGGGGTCTAGACAGATCCAGGGAGAAGGGATTCGACGGCTACTTAATTCACCGCCGCCCAAAACCCGGCCCTAAGATTAATGATCTTGTTTGCGGCCAGCTGCTAAAAAGCGACACGCTTGGGAGGAAATCCGAACCACGATGGAGGCAAGTGGGTTGTGCAAGCCAGTTGCATATCTGCGCAAAACAATGTGGAAAAACATTTGGATGGCAACAATGAAGAAGCGAGGCGCTAGTCGTTAGACGGGCGCCGGAAGGACTCTCGCCAAGGAGACAGATGTGGATCGTATGGTTCTAGAAGTCATTGGAAAGGAAAGTCCTTCGGTATGTGGGCTTGATGTCGAAGAAAGCGTGCCCTGCATTCCACCCGATGCCGCTTCCGATGCATCTGTCCATATAGACAACTTAAACCGAACTATGCCTAGCAGCTCGGCGGAAAAGCCATCCATGGCCAGGCCTTCGATGTTGGCTCCGCTCAGCGACGAAGCAGGCTAAGCGCCATCGACCACACATCGAAGGAAGGCGGAGAAGATTACATTTCAAAGTTGCATTGATGCAAAGTTGCATCCATGTCTAGGTGTCCTCCTGGACGCAAATCTCTGCTTGAAAAAACAAGTGGACAACAAGGCGAACACGTGCAGGGCCATAGTCATGTCCCTGCGCCGCATCGCCAAGATCACCAAACTGAGCAGCGTCACTCTCAAGATGCAGTACAGGGCCTAAGTTGAGAGCGCTCTCACCTACGGCGCCCCATCTTGACTCTGATCGGCGTCACCAACCAGATCAAGCTGCAAATGATCCAAAACCTTGCTCTGCGAATCTGATACGGTGTGCCTTTTTACCTGAGCACCGAATACCTTTACAAACTGGCCAGCATGCCAATACTCTCAGCCAGAATCAAGCAGCTCAGTGTGGCCTGGCTGCTTAAGAAGAGAGCTCGGCTGCACGGCTTCCATATCGAGCCGGAGCTGCCACACGCTCCGGGCCGAGTCCCCATCCTCAATGTCCTGTTGGCTCCCCTGAGGCAGGGACAAATCAACAGGCAGAACCCACTCCAAATCCAAGGCTGAGCAGTCTCTTAGACCCATGGCCCTGAAAGTAAACTAAGATGAAATTTAAATAGCTGCCTGAGCTCAAGAGGGCTGGTGAGCAGTGCTCAGCTGCTCTAATATTCCAGTCTCTTGTTAACGCTTTTTTATACTGACTACATGCTTTTATTGCCTATGAGTATTTATGGCTTTATTGTTATTTTTGCCTTTTTTCACAAGCTGCTAGCTTTTATATTATTTATTATATTATCTATAATATTTTATTATTTATTATTACTATGTTCAATATTCGGGGGAAAAAGCCTAGATCGAATTGTGTAAATTCGATTATATATATTTTAAATCTCTGCGGCAGAGTTCTTCGGAACTGATCCGCGCACCAGTCCTTTGGGGAATTAATTTCAACAACAAAGGCTGAGGCCGAGCTCCAGCGCCTAGAGGCCGAGCGCATGCAGGCCGACGGTCGCCTAGAAGCCCTCGGATATTCAACTTCTTAGCTTTTGCTCGACCAGCCGGGTCTCTTCGTTCAGACCGATCAGACTTTGAAAACAAATAAAGATCAGAGAACACTAGGATATGACACTTGATATAAAAATAAACTACGTGGCTGCGATCGCCACAATTTTCTTGTTGATTCTCACTATCATTCTCGATCATAAATCTTACTGAATCGATCCCAGTCTCGAGGACTGCACGTCCATGGACGTCGCGACGGCCACGCTGGCGTCTCCCACGTCTCTGGTGGATGTCGAGCGTTATTTAGCCGTTCGCCTGCTGCTGAGCGGTTGGTCCAGCAGGCGTGCGAATTTCCGCACATGCAAGACCTGCAGCCGTTCCTGTCGCGGCAGTACGTGGCCGATTTCGTTGGCGCCATCAAGCATGAGAGTTTTTCTTCAATTAAAAATTCAAAATAAAGATGACTTTTAAAAATGTCCAACCATGGCTTTTAAAAGTGACTTTAAAATGAGTAATAGTAGTCATATGACGTCCAAAATCTCAATCAGGTTCTTTATTCTGGAGAAGGGCGTGACGGCTGGCTGGAACCTCACGTTGAGGGCAAATTTCGGCGCCTTCGCATTGTCCCACCCCGACATCCAGCCGACTTCAAGACACGCCTGGCTGTTACGAAGGAAGACGACTCCATTGTCGAGGTAGCGCTAAACGAGGCTGTCCTCTAGTCGTTCTACGCCAACACCTCCGTGTACTGTCGCGCTGGGCTATCGGCTTGCGCCTTGCTTGACTTCGCGCTTAATCGCGGTGGTACTGGTAAGACTATTTCTCTGACTTGATGGCGTAGATCAGGGAAGCCCGGATTAAAATTGTTCAGCAGAACTACCTGAGGGGAATTCCCTCCCCCCTAGAGGGGAACTCTATTTTGCATAAAAACCACTATTTTTATCTCAGGCCCTGAGCTAGTCAGGAAAATCTTATGTGCCACTTTGGACCGGCAGCCTCGTGCTAATTGCTCAGAATATTCTGATGTAAATCAATAATCTCCAAAGACATATCCTTCGTGGTTTCAACAAGGCCTACATTATCGACGCTTATTTTCCTTACCATTTAATGCCCCGGATGACCAGATATATATTTGCAGATATTTGATATTAGATAAGGGTATGATTACTGACTCCATATAATTAGTAATTAGGCCGTTAATTTATTCACTCTTAACGTTTTTTAATAAACCAATTATACTGCTATTAGTTGCCACATAGAAACTTATTCTCTTAAAACTTAAAACAGAGGCTATCGCCGAATCGTTTTACCGAACGATGCACTCGCAGCAAAAGTAGGACGGGCAAAGCAAAGAGGTCCTGCAACGCCGTACTAAGCTCAAGTGGATGCTGCCTCCCCTGGGTAGCGACGCCTGCGAGCAATTCTTGGACGAGGCGGTGCAGCTGTACTTTTGGGGCAACGCGAAGAGCGGCATCCGTAAGCACCACGTGCAGTACTTCGTCTCTACCCTCGCCACGCAGTACATCGTGAGCAAAGTGGTGAATCGGCGAAAAGACCTTACATCGCATAGCGACTTTATCGGCACAGCCGTAGAGCGTGACGACGACTAATGCCCTGAAAACTTTTTTGGCGTACATTCGTGTGCGATGTAAGTCCGTTGGCGTACACCAACCAGTACACGATCCTGACACTGGCGGCCGCTGTAGCCCTAAGTATGGCACAAAGTTAACTATTACTTCACATTCACTCTTAAAAAGTAACTAGATACTGAAAGTCAAGTTTTGAAAAGTGCCAGAGCTTTTAAGTCCAAAATTTGACTTGGAAAATTCCTTTATTTTAAGTTTTGACATCAGCTAAATTTTATTATTATTTTATTCAATATAAGTTTTATAAAATTTACGTAAAATTTTCCTTAATAAAACTTAATTTTTTTTCTTTTAAATCTAGTTCTTATTCAGGTCTAAATTCATTTTAAAATCACATCATATGGCTTAGTTCTTGCAAATTCGTTCTATACCTTAGCCTTAGATGATGATCGCAGCCACAAGTGGCGAAGCCAGTGCTTTGTAATGTCAACAACGTCAAAAATGTCAACACATTACCTTGCGAGGGAGTGACTGCAACTGAACTTGTCTTTCTAAGTGAGCTGAGCTCAACGAACCATAGCACGGATACGAACCTGGAAGAATTTATCTAATTCTTAACTACGTTTAAGACTCCCGAGGATGCCGCTGCTAACGAGGCTGTTTCGCTTCTAGAAGAACAAGACCTATCTCCTCAGTTGCTACTTACCTGCAAGTTTGGCGTGCATCCGCGCTAGACTGCAGCAGCAATTTTGCACTAGTTTTAAAACGCCGGTCGAACATCATCTGCGGCGACGAAATCAAGGACGCCAATCGAAAGCTGCGCGTCAAAGTGCGCCACTTTCATGGAGCAGGCGGCGCAGTCAAACATTACGAACCAATAGAGAAACGTGACCTGCAGAAAATGCAAGCCTACTTTGACCGTTCGACTGGTGAGAGGTTGCAGGATGAAGTGCTTCTTACATTGCTCTACGTGCTGGGTGAAAGGGGTCAAGAGCACCTGACCAACCTGAAGAAAATCGGCACGCGTACCCCGCGCTGCCACCACTGCCGACGAAGAATCAAATTAGCGACCCAGCCAAAGCCAAGGGAAATCTTGCCAAGCAGAGCAGGATCTATGGTGCGCAAAGAGACCTGATCCTGCAGTTTGCTACCGCCGAATGCGAAGTCCTTCTTTCCTCATCCTCTCAGCAACAGTCAATCAGTAGACGTTAGCTTCTCTTCAAGACAAGTGCGGGGAATCAACTGGTTAGCTGGATTTATGAAGTCCCTAAGCGACAAATGCCAAATTTCTAACTGCCGTCAGTAGCAACTTGAAAACCTCGACGACTGGGCAAGACGTGAGCAAGAGCAGCACTAGTGGTGTCGTGATGAAAAGCGCTCATGTCGATGTGGGAGGCATGCAGCAGCCCATGTTCGCAAACTGCCACTTTGACGGGTGCACGTTTAATTTCTAAGCGGGAAAGGAGTGACTACTATTAAAAGCAACACTTTCGCTGCAAACGAACTAAGTACTTCTGTGTCTCTTCTGTTTTACAGTCATTTCCCTGTCCCTTGAGTGTTTGGTACCAACATGCAGTTTGAAACGCATAAGAAATATAAACACGTTTTCGTTTCTCGTTCGTTTATCCTATCCGGCATTTTGCCGTGTCTTAATGACTTCATTAAGAAATGCTTTATATCACGCTAAGCCATATAACACGCTAAACATTAATTGATTGACTGAATTGATGAAGTCCGATATCCAAAAAACTACTGTTCAGGCCTCTATTGCCAAGGCCTCAGTGCTTGGCATCTGGCACGACGTCAACCACTTCGTCCTTTCATGGATGAACTTGAGCAGCGGCTTTTTGACAATTATGGACCTTGCTGGATAGCGGGAACCTTAGCTGCCTTGCATTTGAGAAGTTGTCAATAACAAATTCCAAACCTTTGCTTCAAATTTTTATTACGGACACTGCACGTCACAATTCCTCTTTTGACTTGCAACGATAAGCAAGGCGACACTGTGAATATCATTTTAATTTGGATTTTCTTTATCAAACTATATGCATTTTTAGCACGTTGGCACTTCCGGTCGATGCTAAATGGCCAAAACTTAAGGGCCGCAGTTTTGAACACCCGATGCATTTATGCTACGCAAATAGTGCAGCAAGCGGACGCAGCCAGTACAGGCGACTGCGCAAGTCTTGCTAAATTATTGCCAAAAATAGCGCCTTGCTCCGGCGGCCAGAAAGGGTGTCGATTCCCGCTGCTTTATATGCGGTGAAAAGGATTGCGGAGCTGCCGAGCCCGAGAAAGAGCAAAAGAGCAAAATGAAATTACACCCCGCAGCCTGAGCCTGTGCCAACCGTTGAGACGAGGCCGGCTGGGAGGCTGAGCCGGTCTACCATCAATTATCGTCCCCCGACAACCACTAAAGATATTACGGAACGCGTTCTGGGCATCAACGGAAAGACGGACATCGCGATCGCCGTTGCACCTGCTGGCGAGAAGGGACTGGGCGCCTTCACAAGGATTAACCTAGCTGCCGAGGCGTATGTCGACGAGTTCGCCGGAATCCTGCTGAACGAGCAGGAAGCGATTAGGCGGGAAGTTGAACCCAACTCTGACTGGCTTCTATTTGAATTTAGATTTAACAGTAAATTATGGGTAGTTGACGCCAGCAACAGCGATGGATTGGGGAGGTATCTCAATCATTCTGCTACTGCTCCCAACTGTAAAGTTCATTGTCATCGACCAGGGGCTCCGACCAGTCGTTTATTTTGTGACAACCCAATATGTTTCAGCAGGCACAGAACTTACGTTCGACTACACGGCTGGTAAAATCATTGACAGTGACGTTCTTGTTAAGAACCCATGGCTGCGAGACTAGGTATACAAACATGTTTCTATGACTCGTTTAGTTTATTTTGCGTAACTTGCATCCGTGTATATGTACAACTATGTATCCTCTGTCGTAAACTACTTTGTTGTTAAAGTAACTTCTAGGAACAGTTGGCATATAGAGCTCTTCGACATAGTCACAGAACTTGCAAGGCCGAAAGAGCTGAGGTAACGGCAGAATTAAAACTGATAAGAATGTTTAGAGTTTCGACCCTGGCTACCTAGACTGTATGGGTCTTCCCAGAAGTAAAGCCTTATCTAATTAGTCTGTGATCCCCACCGAAAATCGAAATTTGTGAACAGGGACATTGTTTTTCGATAAGGCACATTTGAGGTATTTCAGGCCTTGGGTATAGATATAATAATGAATACGCACAAGGAGAAGAGCTCGTACGCACCAGTGAAAAGAGTTGTGCTAAGTAATAAGGAGATTCACGAGATTGTGCTGCAGTTTGAGACGGAAGATGGTTTTGGTGTTGATTTTAACGGTGAAGAGTTTGTATTGACGTTGATCATGAGAGAATGTAAGCTGCCTAATGATTTCTGCAAAGTTATAGTAGCTGTCGTAGTCCTTTATAATTACTCCATACTTATGATACCAGTGACTCTTAACTGATAGATTAATATTAGGGACGTTGATATCAACGCCGGGCCAATATTTTCTCATGTACTCGCTGCATTCTAGTTTGCATCGGTATTTACTTTTGTAATTAGGCTCATGCCTTGTGTAATAAGATCCTGGAGAGACGATTGGAAACATTTTTAATGAGAATAAAAATTTTTCGGAGGATGAGCACACTAGGTTTGGGATTTTGAGTTTTGGGATTGGGATTTTAGCTCTAATTTGATTATCTTAGCACGCTTTTTGCAGGTTCACTTTTTTTCCTGATCTCTTTCGGAATAGTTTGTGCATTATGGAGGATGCGATAATTTTTTATCCCAGATATGCAACTCAGAAACTGATGTGGAATATTAAAAGTAGAGAATTTAGAATATGGAGACGGATTTTTCATGAGAGAGGCGGGGACCATTTTTTCCTGATCTCTTCGGAATGGTTCGTGGATAATGGAGACTGCGATAATTTTTGTCCTAGAAGGCCCCCTTTGCCTACTACTAGGAGCTGCATGCCGTCTGCAGAGCGGGCCAGGCTGTCCGCATTGCCGGAGGCGAGGTGAAGATGGCGGCCGCCCAATTCAACACCGCGGACAACAAGTTCGAAATTGTTGTCTGTCGACTCGAGAGGCAGCATTTATCGCAGCAACGAAGTTGTGGAACCGCGTGCACCCGTGTTTACGCCGATTCCAAAACTCGAGTCCGTGGAGTCGAACAAGTAGGCGTCATGAATTTCATACATTTTTGGTTTTTATGCTAAAAAATGGAACTCGTGCAATAGAAGACTGATATTTGAGTAACCAATACCGCCAATTCCACAGGCACGTCAGTGTACGCGGTGCAATCGCTTCGATTCAGCCGGAAAGGGAAGTCACGAAGCGAGACGGATGTACGGTTACCCTCACGAAGGTGAAGCTGGTAGACGCTTCGAAGTCAACGGTGGAATGCGCCTTCTGGGGAGCCTCGACCTCCTAGGTGGCCGACTGGTCGGTTGGCGACGTTCTAGAAGTGCCGAGAGCAACGGCCCAGCAGTTTGCTGGACTTGTCAACCTGAGTTGCAGGGAAGCCAAGAAATGTGATGCCGCATCATGGCCAGAACTGCGGAGCCTGGTTGATTCGTCGGACTCAACCCAGGAGGATTTCTGTCCCGTGATGGCATCACAGCCGGCAAATTTTGAGCGGCACTGACCGACACCGCAGCAGTCGAGGTCGGAAATCGTCATGGACTATCCCCGGAATTTCTACGAAGCGTAGAGCAGTGTGCAGCAGCTCCGGCTTCGCTTTGAGGGCTTAGAGCTTAGAGTTTACACGCAGAGCAACCAGGAGCAGGAACATGTACAACCGCAGACCAGCACGCCAGAACAAAGCTTCCAGACTCGTGATGCTGATAAGAATTTAAATGAGTGAGTAAATCGGGACAGATTTAAATTCAATTGTGTTCTTGATTGTATTATTAAAGTCACATTGAGTCACAGTGAAGTATTTTTGCCCGGATGATTCACTGAGTAAATCCTACTAATTAAGGGTAGGTCGCTGCAAATCAGTATGGGCTGACAGAGAGTCTGAACTGTACATATCAGCTGCTTTATGTACTGCTGGAAGTTCCAAACTCTAATAAATGGGATTTGCAGCTGGCGAGCTCTGAAGCAGCAATTATTAAGCTAGTGAATCATACTTTTACAGTGGATAGTGCAATCATCCACTGTATCTAGCTCCGTCGAATACATCTAATTATCCAAAGGGTGGGTTAAATATTTGTGAGTGATTAAATAGTAAGTGCTTATAAGCAATGTAACATTCTATTCTAAAAATCAGAGTGCACACCAACAAAATAATATTAAATTAATAAATTAATAAATAATTAATTAATATAATAAATAATAAATATTCAATCTATCTGAAACTGTTGTAAGTATAGTAACCATCTCAAAATTTGATTGTTCTGCAGTATTCTGCCTGTGAGTAGGCCTCTGAGTGGAGCGTGATCTACTCTCAGCAACGTAGGTATGGGAGCGGCGTATAAAAACTGTTCAAAGTTTCTGAATGCATGGTAGACCGCTAAAAGTTCGAGATGAGTAATTCCGTATCGCGTTTCTGCGTCTCTGGGTTGTCTGCTCGTGAACGCTATCGGTCTCTCCCGTCCCATCTCGTCCTTCTGCGAGAGCATCGCTTCTATTGCCGGTCTAAGTCAAAGTCTAATAGATTTTTAAGTCTTATAGTTAGCTTGTTGCAGCCAGTCCTGCCTGCCGACTGTTGGTCTCTCCGTAGGACAGGGAGCAGAGGTGGAGGGGTGTTGTCAGACTTGTTGCGACCAGTCTCGCCAAGGCTCCTGGGTCCAAGGACAAGGAGGACGAAGACAGTGGAGAGCTGCCTCCGATAAGAGCAGTGGTGACAGAGTTCCTGAAGGTGCCGGTTAGCCAGGTTGAGTTGCTAGAAACTCAGCACCAAGACCCGGCAATCCGGTACCTGATCGAGCTGAAGCTGTCAGGGAGAGAAAAGCCCAGGTTAGATCAGCGACTCCAGATGCCGAAGGAGGTCAGAGACCTGCTGGGTGCATTTGAGGAGCTGGAGGTGCGCGACGGGTTGCTCGTCATTGACTTTGATGACAACCGGCCGGTGCGACCGGTGCTACCGAAAGCATTAGACTCGCGCGTCTTTGAGGCCTTGCATGACTCCCCTTTGGCGGGTCATCTCGGCCAGTCCAAGACGGTACAGAGAGTGAGAGACAGGTTCTGGAGACCCGGTCTCTGGACGGAGGCAACGGGGTACGTTGCGCGTTGCAGGACATGTCTGGAAAGTAAGACGAGGCGGAAAGAGTTGGTCCCACCGCAAAACTTTCCAGTTTGTGAGGTTTTGGAAAGGGTGCACGCCGACGTGATTGGGCCTTTGTCACAACCGAGCGCCCGAGGACATCGATACATCCTAACCCTGTGTGATGCAACATCGAAGTACCCGTTCGCCTACCCGATGAGGAACCAGAAGACCAAGACAGTGCTCAAGCTGCTGCTAGATCGGTTCATTCCCGAGTACGGTGCACCAGCCTGGTTGCACACGGACCAGGGAACGAACTTCATGAGCGCAGAGTTTGAAGACTTCTGTAAGCTGTATGGAATCCGCTTAATGACACAATGATAAAGTTGCTCAGCGTTGGCAGCAAATTCTGGAGCTCAATAGTATGGAACTCGCAACCATACGCAAACAAAAACTACGAGTGTGCAGTCTGCACTTTCTGGACAGCGCTTACAATTGTCCTGCTTTGAGACACTGCTGGAGCACGTCTGCGCTGGGACGCTCTACTGGACATTGAATTGACGATGCCTCGGCTCACTCGTTACGATGCCGAACCGTTGGTCCCTAGAACAGAAGAAGCGGACAACACTTACCCACCTCAGTTAGAGCGCTGGGACTCGGAGTCTACTGCTGCTGCTCATTATTCTCCACCTTCGCCGCCATCTGGATGTCAGCATCAGCATCGCATTCAAACCGTGGATTCAAACAAATCAGCAACTAAACATAAAAATTTGGCATCGAGTGCCGCTGAGCCTTCAGGTGTGCATTTGAAAAACAGGATGCACTTGCACGCAGTCAAGTGGATTGAAGCAGCCGTCAGCCGCAGCCATTCAAGCGTTTTCAAAAAATGGAAGCATCGTTCGTGTCACATGTTGCGACCTACGTTTTACGACCACAAGTTGCTGCGCTGATTACTGAGAAACTTTTCTCTAAAGGAATCTGCTTTCCAGTCTGCAGTTCACACTCAGAAGGTGTAAATCGCAGTATATTCACGGCATTTGTTCGATTACGGTTGCATCACTGGTGTCGCGAAAATATGCGGAGCCTGCGAGTTGCTGCTTTGAAGCGATGTGCAGCTCGAAAACTTTAAAAATGTAACTAATTTTAATGCACTGTTTACGATGATACCATGAAATGAACATATTATTATTGCAATATATGAATGAATATTAATATAATAATTATATTATATACAACAATATAATAGATTCCAATGTCAATGTCCTTTAATCTTCATTATTCGTTTATATTTGATATCACAGATAATTATAATATGCCTAAGCCTATATATTCCTCATGTGCCACATGACCATGTCGATGTCATTATCATTATGACATTGTTATGATGGAATCAGATGGATATTATATATATGTATGTATAATACTCAGTAAGTAAGTATTAATTATTAAGTCTGCAATTCTGCATAGTGCATAAGTATGTAATATGTATTGTATAGGTAGTAGCTAAGCTAGCCTTTAGCCATGCCAGCCACTCGCCAGTAGGTAGGTAGGTAGGTAGCAGGTTGGCAAGTAGTAGGTAAGGTAGGCACTAGCCACACTTACTATAATAGGATTAGTAAGTAAGTACTAGATATTAGGTTAGGGCAATCACTTTGTTTTGTGATATTATTCATATTCAAATTCACGCCAAATTAGAAACGTCTCGCGTAAGTTCATAAATGCGTAAGTTCATGCTCAGCTTCTATTTTTGTGTTACTTGATATTTTTACTTCGTAATTAGGTACTCAATTATGAGCTTCGAGCGATTAAGTACTGTTGACATAGCTCGATTTTATGTAGTCCGCTTTTTGTTTATTACTTGCGGTTTCTATTCTGTTATAGAGACCGTCAAAGGCAGCGCTTCCATCCTTGAGGCCTTTTAAACATAGGTTCTGTAACTAAGTCGCTAAAGCGAGAAGCAGAAGGGAACGCAAGAAGGTGAATATATTTGCGAGGGGCTGGGCCTCGCGCACTTGTTAAGTGGGGTACAGAAAAGTCTATGGCTGCTTAAGCAGTGGCATCGGTCAGAACAGTCTATGGCTGCTTAAGCAGCGGCATCGGTCAACTAACAACAAAGATAGATTAAGTACGAGTACAACATTTCTCCCTGATCTCAAGATCAAAAGAGATTTAGCTTCGTAGCGGGGTTCGCCATTCCGCTCAACGGCTCGCTCTACTCCATGCGGCTGTGGTTGCGAGCCTGGGGCCGGCCGGACGTCAGCAATGTGACGGGGAAGCCCATCGAACTCCACTGTAGCCCCTTGTCTCTGGCCTGTCACGCGCCCCCTTGACCAGTCGTCGGTACACCTGACGGCCGGCGGCTTGACGAACACTTCCGTTCCGACCGGCAGGGCAGGTTTTGACTCCGGTGTCTCAGAGGCCTCGGGGAGAGCCAACATGGGCGGTTTCCAGTCGTAAGTGCTAAGCATTTTGCTGGGCACGCTGCACTCCCGAGTACCATCCTTCGGAGCCATGTTGTACCAGAATACCATGGCCAGCACGTCCTTGCCGGTTCTGGATGCCATCGTCCGATGATTTCGCTCGACTATCCCGTTGCCCGACGGCCGGTGAGCGCAGCGGAAGAGGAGCTGCACTCCCCATGCTTCGCAGAATGCACGCACCTCGGCAGAGCAGAAGGTCGCCGAGTTGTCCAGAAGCAGCTGCCAGGGTGGGCCCCGCTCTCGGAAGACTTGCACGAGTGTCCCTATGATTGAAGCTGTCCGCTTGTCTGGGAGTTTTCGCCACAGTGCGAATCTACTCGGCCCGCAGTCAACAATCGACAGACCCAGTACCCGGCCTCCGATGAGACTTTCAGGTGGTTTCGCGTCGAGCCCAAAGCGTGATAGGAGATTCAGAACGCGTTCGTTCGGGACACTGTCATTGGCCACGATAATGTCGTCTATGTACGAGTCGGTGCCAGCGCGCACGTCCTCTTCCATAGAGAGCACTCTGTTAACTACCGCGGTCATTATTCTCAGAGCCACGTTCAGGCCAAAGCCGAGTCTCGTTAGGCAGTAGCGGCGGCCTTTTAACTCCACCACCTGGTAACGCCAGAGCGAGGGCTCAACTCTCAACTGCAGATAGGCCTTTCGCAGGTCAATGATGCTCGTATTCTCGCCCAGTCGCCTCCAATCGCGAATTTTTGCTCCGCAGACGACGCTATCGGCAGTGTGGCTAGTGTGTGCTGATTCAACTCACGATAGTCCATTACAGGTCTCACCTTCACTTTGTTGACTTGCACAACCGCCATCAGTGGGATTATACCGTTGCACTCGCCGTCGAACGGCACGAGCCAGCCAGACGCAATTCACTCCTTGATCTCGGCCTCGTAATCTTCCGTTGCTTCCGGCGGCACTCTATACTGCGCTATTCTGTTAAATAAGCTTGGAGCTTCTCCGAGCCACTTCCATGCAACCGTCCATTTACCGTCTGCGAACCAAGCAGAGAAGTTCACGTCCTCGATCAGCACGCGGTTTTCGCCGCCTGATACACTAGAAGCCGACTTGGCTTCACTTAGTAGCGCACATGGTTTGAGTACCGAATCTTCGGTTCGCTCGAACCCCGGATGGCGCTCTTGCAATGCTGAATCACTGTTTGAGCCACCCGCCGCTGAGGCCGAGTCTCTCGCCGGGCCACTCGCCGCTGATGACGAGTCTCTCGCCGGGAATGCACCAAAGGAAACGGTGCGGCCGTCGCCGCTAACATTGACGCCACCCAATCGCATGATAGCGTCCATACTAAGAAGCAAGTCAAAACCGGGTAGAATTTCAAGAACGAGACAACTTAGCGATACCCGGCTGCTGCGCACAGTCAACAGTACATCTGCCTCCCATCCGCACTCTGCTGCATCTTCATTCATCATGGTGACTCTCTCTGTGGTGCGCGTCTTCCATAGTCCGTAGGTCCTTGGCGACACAATAGACCTGGAGCAACCAGTATCGACTAGGGCCACAACAGTAGAACTGTTAACATTAGCAAGCAATGATGGTAGGCGCGCAGATCCAGAGGGAAGCCCGTTTGCGCAGAAATTTTGGGCTTCCCTTACTCGTTTTTTGGTGGATTTACACGCTGTGGGTAATGAGCGCCCATGTGGCCGGTGTTTCCGCAGACGTAGCAGCTGTCTAGTACGGTTCCCACGACTCTGGCATTCCCGGCAGAGATGACCCTCCTTGCCGCACGAGTAGCAGGTGGGTCATTCCATATAACTTGGACAAAAAAGGCAAAATATTATTTTTGTTTGTGTGTTTTTAGATATGTTTTAAATCAAAGCAACTATTTTAGTTCTTTTAGAGATAGAAAACATCATTAATTATGTTGCCAAAGATTACACACTTATTATACTAATATAAGATATTTTAAACACAATAATTAATTTTGCATATTACAAAGCCATGTGTGCAATTAGATTCATATTTGATTAAGGTTTTTGTTTTATATAAAGTTCTATTCTGATCTCTTTACATTCAATGCATATACTTTAAAGCTAACACTTATTTTACGGTATTTTAAAGTTGTTGCAATAATCATGTTACGACCAGAATGTTTCTATTGCATTCAGTTTTATTCTCTGAATTGGAATTTAAAATTTCACATTGGGCGCACTTAAAAATGTCATTTTACATTGTGCCAGCATTTTCCAAAACTTTGATAGTGCATATTATCACCTTTCATGCTAAAACAAGCATGTTACGACCAGAAGGCTCTGGTCGTAACCTAGACAAAATGCAGGATTCTATAGCCCTAACTATCAGTTTTTACTAATATACAATCTTCGAATCATCTATAACACATATATGACGAACTCTACAGCTCCTTGCTCAATATAAGTTAAGTTTTAAAGCATGCCGAAGACAGCTGCAAAGAACCAAAAAAATTTTCGGCGTCGAGCTGGCGAAAAGTTGAAGGCAGCCGAGCGGGAACGCAGCCACCTGAGGCGACGTTTCGCCGATGCTGCGGATATCGCAAAGCAGCGTGGGCAGGCTCGCGAGAGAATGAGAAAAATGCGTGAATGGCTCAAGGCTGCGGCTCAAGCTCCAAGCCAGCAATTGCAAGCTCAAGCCAGCAATTCTCCTGCAGCATCAGGTGATGGCTACAGCTGCGGGCGTACCCAAAGTCGGGTCGTCAACAAGTAAGTCCTGAAACGCGGTTTTTGTGGAGGAAGTTAAATAATAGTCGTTAAAGTAATTTCTCCTCAAATTTAGGTGTAAGGCAGCCCTGCCGGAGACTCCTGTGAGGCGCATCGCGGTTGTGCGCCAGCTGGCTGCCGAGTTAGGCCTCACAATTGTGGATTCGGCGACCGTCACCCGAGCAAAGCTAGATCCCGTCATCCGCGAGGCCGTGCTCGAATTTTATAACCGTGACGACATTTCCCGATGGTCCCCAGGCCTAAAAGATTTTGTTAAAATTGACGGCCAGAAAGTACAAAAGCGGTACTTGCTGGTCAACCTTAAGGAGGGCCATCGCCTTTTCCTAGACGAAAAGGGCATGAGAATTTCATTATCTAAGTTCTGTGCCCTGCGGCCTCTCAACGTCATCACGTTGGAGCAGACCCCGATGGAGGCATGCTGCTGCACGTACCACAGCAACTTCCAGAAGTAAGATTCTTTATTGCTACTATAGTCGGTTAATTCTATAACTTGAACATACCTGAAATATGTTTGTATCAAATAAAATAAAATAAATACTAAATAAGAATTATTTAATCACTATTTTATTCCAGCCTGTGTAACGCCATTGCTAAAAAGATGGCAGGCGCACACGAGTATTCGCGCGAATGGATCGACAAATTCGTCCTGTGCAGCCCTGTCACAGAGAACTGCAGGTTGGCTGCGTGCGAGAACTGCTCGTCCGGTCTTCGGCATCGGATTCCTGCTCCGACTCAAGATCAAGCCGGTGTGCAGATTGAGTATCTGGCATGGGAAGTGGATCGGAACACAGGGCGCATGCAGCCAAACAAAAAAACCTGTACCCTGCAAGATGGCCTGCAAACGCTTCTGAGCATGCTTCCTTCCTTTTTGCTGCACTTTCTCACCAATCGTCAGCAGGCCGATTTCAACCGGTGGCACAAGGATAATTTAGCCGAAAATGAGTGTCTAATCCACTTCGATTTTTCCGAAAATTACTCGTGTGTTAGTCAAAACGCTACGCAGAGTGCATACTGGTGCCAGCAACAGGTAACCATTTTTACGGTTGCTGTGTACCGGAAGGAGAGTCAAAAGATGTTGGCAATTATCAGCGACACCACTAATCACGGCAAAGAGACAGTATCTGTCTTTATCGATCATCTGCTCAGCGTAAATGAAAAAACTTTAGCAGCCATAATTTACGAAAATTCATTCCATTGCCGATTAGAAAATTTGTCATTCTAATTTAAACTTACAGAAAGTCTGTGTGCCAGGCATGAAAGTGCACATCTGGAGCGATGGGCCTACATCGCAATTTCAAAACAGATACATGCACTTCATGCTCTCGGTGCTCCACCAGAAATTCGAGCTATCGCGCATGACTTGGAGCTTCTTCGCGACCAGCCACGGCAAAGGGGCCATTGATGGCCTTGGTGGCACTCTAAAGCGTGCAGCGCGTATTAAAGTGCGGTCAAGTCGCATGCTTGTGCGAAACGCGCATGAATTTATGAAAGCGGTTGAGGAATGTAAGATTGAATGCCATTTTATCAGCCAGGATGAGATTCAAGCCGTCTATGATCAGAAATTTGCGAATATCCTGACGGCTGCACCAGCGGTAGGAATTTAACATATTATACAATCTCAATTCATATATCATATATCTAATTCAATCTCATTTTAATTTATTATACATATAAAATTTATGCCCTGTAGATCGCCAATATCAAAAAGGACCACTTCTGGTCTACAAGCTTGTCAGGAGCTACTTACAGGTCGCCTTTAACGACGATGCACGTACTCGACAAAGATCCTGCTGAGACACAAGATGCTGCTGCTGCTGTGGCTGCTCCACCGGAGCCACTAGTGCAGTCAGCATCAGTGAATCCTCCAAAAGGATTGGCCGACCTTAACACGATATCAATTGGTACATGGGTGCTTGTCGCTTACAACAATTCAAACTATCCTGGCGAAGTCACCAAAATTAAGAAGACTGATGGTACCATTGAATACCGAATCAATGTGATGGCCAAGTTTGGTGATCGAAATAAATAATATTGGAACTCGGTAGCAGAAAAGAATTTTAAGTTTAATGCGATTGAATTTACTAAAAGTCCATCCTCAATTCTGCTAACAGATTTCTGGCATAAAAAAACTGCACTGCTGGGTAGCTGCGCGTGCAATAGGCTATGCGCTGTCAGGGGTGGCCGAAACTGCACTCAGCCCTGTACAGTCGTCTACCCGCCGCCGAAACCCTGCAGCAGCCAGTTCAGCAGGCACCAGGCCTAAAACAGTGGACCTGCCTCCTGTTCAGCCGGGTTCCATTGCTTTGCAACTCACCATTGGCTGCTGGGCCCTTGTAAACTATTTCGGAGAGTCATTTCCAGGCCAAGTTGAGGAGATCAAATCTGGGCCAGAAATGGAGTGGAAAGTTAATGTGATGGTGAAGAGTGGTGGAAGCTTCACATGGCCTCGAAAAAAGGACTCAATCTATTACGCTGCCGAAGACATCATCTCCATTTTGCAGCCCCCTGTTCCTGCCGACTCGCGTGGCCATTTTAAATTTTTTAATTGTTAAACTGCTTTAAGGACGTTTTTACTATCCATTGGTGCTTAGTCTGCTAATGGCCAATCAAACTATCTTTTTTGTTAAGTCATACTATCCCTTTGTTAATTGTTTCATGCACAATTCCTTCTATCAACTGATTAGCCACCTTTATGATTATCGAGTCAGGCAATCTTGAAGTATAATGTTTTGTTGAAGGTACGAGTACATGATGGTTTGATCTGAAATGGGAGATTAGTGTAATAAATTTTATGGTTAGAAAAGCATTTAAATATTTGTATTAGAACTAATATTAGTTATAAACAATCTTAAAACCACGATATTATCCAAAATAGAGAGATTCCTTATGCTGTTTTAAAAAATGATGGTCGTTTTTTGAAACAAATGACCGTCAGTCCAACGACCGTCATCTAAGAAAATGCATGCAACACACTTAGAACTGGCTACTAACATGTGAAATTTGTTTATAACTGTTTATCTAGCTATTGTTTACTACAACAAATGATTGATTGAGACAAAACCTTGCCTGATTCGCAGAAATCTTGAACTTCCATTGAAAATTTGAATCTGTCAACTTTCACCAAAAACGACCATCATTGAAAGTTTCTGTCTGCTACATTAACACAGTAAATAAAATTACTTTAAAATGTATATTATCTTATTCTAGAGGTCACACCCATCAATATAGAACATAAAAAGTCTCGAGTTAGTTTGCCTTTGGTACAAATAATTATTATTATGTACACCAACACAACGACCGTCATCTCATGGAATTAGCCAACAACTTTATGACGAGACCATATCATCCTTACATCCTATTGACTGTTAGTTTTGGTTTAGAAAATTCAGAACTATTTTTCTAATTGTGCCTTCCTTTCTATAAAATATTCTGATAGACAAAAAACAAACCAGCAAATGAAAAAATTAACTGGTGTTTAATTCTACAAGTATGATTGAATCTACTTTTTATACTTCAGTTTCTGGTTCCTACATGTACACTCTTCCAACTTTGTAATTTTCTGTTTACTAATATAATTCTGTCTAATCCCTCTTCTCTTTCATCTTCCTTGCATTTTCTTCTTTCTTGCACTCACTCCCGGCCGACTTTTCCAGACTCCCGAGTTGTCAGAAATGTTGAAAAAAATTGGGTCCCAGTCGGTCTCTACTGTTAGCACAACATGTTACGATGCCGACATCCTGTTGTGTTAAATAAGTGTGCAATCGAGTTTTCTGTCATTTGTTTAACCTTTTTCCTAGGTTGCTAATAACATGGTCAATCTTTCATTTGTTTGCAGAACCTGCTATTTGAAATTGTTTTATTAAATTTAGCAATGAATAGCATCACATGTTCGGATGCCGACACCACATATATTATATATATAGATATTAAGAATATTAAATTTTTGGTGGGACACAATTTGTCAGTTTGTTTTAGATATGCCCATATATGTAATATGAGCTAATAAGAAAGACAGAGACCTTTTAATACACATAGGATACATTGTATTGGTTAAGTTTTGAAGCACTTGCTGCATACTTTGAGATGCATCACGGGTCACTCATTCCGTAATAAGTCACCAACTTCATTACTAGGCCTAGCCTAGTTTGCATTGGTACTTAACTACTTACTCTTTTAATTGGGCTTATGCTTAGCATAGTAAGATAATGAAGAGTATTGTAAACATTTTTATTGAGGATTTTTATGGAATGAGCACCCTTCGTAGAAGGGTTAAAGTTGTTTGGTTGTGAATATGGGTGTTAGTTTTAAAAACGTTTTTGGATTTGGAATCAGAGAAGAAAGGAGACTGCTTTGGTCTGGGGAAAAATACTGCTTTGTATATTGTAAATAAAGGCTTGTAAAGGGGGCGGGTACCCTTTTTTCTCATCTAGTCCTGAATAAGAAGAATACTGATTACTGGTTTGTGGATTGTAATTGTAATTGTAATTTTGTCCTAGAATCCCTTCTCTCCAAGGGATAGTTAACTAGCCTAGGGCCTAGTTAAGACAAGACAAAGACAAAGACAAAGTATAGTAGCTAGTAGGACTTGGTATAGCTAATATAGGAATATAATAGGCCTATCATGACGATTTGGCCTAAGTAAAAAAATATTTTATTACTTACATTTCGTTCGACCTGGTAGTGGTAAATTGACTCAAAAGCAGACTAGACTAAATAATCAACAATGGGCTAAAATAACTAATAAAGCTAATCAGGGCTAAGGTACTAGCTTATACATCAATTATAAGCTAGTGAATCATACTTATACTTATATGACTCGGGTTTGGGTAAGGTAAACATACATAAAACTCAAGAAACGCATAAAATTTGTGCGCATAAAACAACAACTGTGCAGTTCAAAATTTACAGCAGAATAACAAAAAGTAAGTTTTTAACTTTGCTAGGTACGATTATTAACTCCTTTTATTTAGGCATTATTAGGTATTAAAATTTATTATCTATGCGACAAATGGAAAAGTACTTTTCTACTAGATCTCGGTTAAATTAATTATTAATTATTTCAGGCAGCAATGTTACTAACTTACTTTTAATTGGTTTGGTCGTCAAAAATCAACTGCGGCTTCTAAAGGGTTTTTAAGCCCTAACGATGAACAATTCAAATGAAAGCATATGTTGTTTGAAAATTCTGACAGAACACCGTTTCAGTCTTTGGTGCAATGGGAGGGACGTCCTCCCACTTCTGTTTTGTAAGACTAGTGTTTCGGTAGGCACGAAGCGTATGAGAGCCAGCCTAAGCTAACTGCATGTTTAGCTCAGGCTCAATCAGCTGAACTACAGGTTCTCTCTGCAGTTTTTCTCGGGGCGCTGCTGATGTCGGCAGCAGATCAGGCCGGTGTCAGTCGAGTCGCCGATGCTCGACTCAGCGCGTCTGCAACTGCTGGAAATTCATGTCCTGCTTGGCGGTGATCCACAACGCCAGACGACCCTCTGGCTCCTTTGGTGTTCAGCAGGCCTTGCAGCGGCTTGTGGTCTGTGAAGACTAAGACGTTGCTTGCTGAAGCGAGGTAGATGGCCTTAATAGCGCTGACCTTGTCCTGCGTTGGTCGAGTGCCTTCAGCGGCACGTACTTAGGGCACTGGTAGCAGAAGCAGCTCTTGCGTTTGTTCAACTTGAGGCCGGCCGTCTGCAGCCTCTCCAGGGCGTGCTCCAGTGTCCGAACGTAACTCTTGAATGTAGAGCTGAATAGGATCAGGTTGTCCATGTAGGTTAGCCACCTCCGACCAGTTCAGGCCGCACATTGTCAGGTCCATGAGCCGCTGAAAGGTTGCAGGCGCATTGCACAAGCCTAACCCGAGCTTTCTGTACTTCCTGTTTGCGGCTGAGCTAATGTGGGCTGCCGGACAGGACACTGTGCAGCGAAGTACCCGGTCTGCAAGCAGTTACAACACTTGCCTCTGATGTCCCTTGGTAACAGCGTCAGCAGTCGGTGCCTCACCTCCTCATATCTGACGTCTTGCCTGTGGTCGGGCGGGCTTTGCGGTACAGCAGCTAAGAGACTCTCCTGGCTGTCGCTTCCTGCCCTCCAGCTCAGTCATGTTGCAGAATTGATTAATTTGAGTATCACATAAATTTATACCAGGAGCGAGTCCACGTCTTAATGGCAGTGAGCAAAGCCTTACCATCTTGAACATCTAAACATCTCAGAGCTAATTTTAGAAACTGAACATTAACAAATAATATCCCCAAATAATAATTTCTCAATATAAATATATCTGATGTTCATGGTCTCGTGGGCTTAAAACCAAATAGAATTGGTCAAAATACATCAAGCTTTTACAGAAGAACCATCCATTTTGTCGTTAATTCTTGATTTGCACGTCGGCGATTAAGAAGGAGCAGTTTTCGCTAAAAAAATGTCTTAAACAGTAGAAAGAGCACGGGAAGGAATTTCTATTCAACCACCACGGGCTTAAGTTTTCCATTGTATCCGATTAAACAACTTCCGAAATCAGAAAACATCGGCATCGTTGATATGTTCAACGATTATCGTCAGTGTTTCTAGTGGCAAGAACCAGAAATACAGGAAAAAATTGCAGCTTAACTAAATTGTATTTTTTCACATTTTTAACCAGTATGGATCCGCCATATAGTTTTATACGGAGCAATGTCACTTGGTCTTGTCACCTGGCTCTTCGACAAGAATCGATGAATATCTCGACGATGCTGACGTCGGACGGCCTTGAAAGCTTGTTCATCGGAAAGGGCGGTAACATCTGATCCATATAGTTGACTACTCACGAAAATCGGTCATTCGGTTCGGGAGCTGTCGTGAAGTGGGCAGTGGGTATTTCAAATACCCCGCGGTCTTCCCCCAAGGGGAAAAATAGCCTTGTCTTTCTGCTTTCTACTAAGAATTGCGCGTGGGCTACCGACATAAAAATGGGATTGGCAGCAGATAAAAAAATAACAGGTCGCTTAGAAACTAATTCAACTGAAAGCTGTTCAAAGAACGTTGAGATGACACCCTTGGGCTCCGTCAGCAGAAGAATTTGAGTCTATTTCTTAAGCGGTCTTTCCTCATCCTGCAGGGCGCCGCAGTTGATTGTGTCCGTCAGCCGGGCGAAGATGATGCTGGACGCTTGCAGGATGAACACGGTGCCCATGGCCAGACTCAGGTAGCTGTAGATACCTCCCATCAGGTGCGTGATGATGAGCACGGAGCTCATCAGAATGACGAAGGCCAGAATGATAAAGGTGCCGCGGACGATGGCGAACACGCGGGAGACTCGGCAGGACTCAACGCAGCACATCAGCATCTCTAGCACAATGGCCAGCATGGTGCAGGCGAGGCCGGTGAACACCATCACCTTGCTGACGTGATAGCCAACCGGATTCTGGTCCGCCCAGCGGCCATTGCAGCCTGCAATAAACAAACAGTGCGAAGCTGCATGCCACAACTGGGCCAGGCTAGTCCAGATGTTGCAGTCACTGACGCAGCTGCAGCTACTACGCTGCAAAGGCTGGGTACAGTTTGAAGTTCATGGACTGGCTGTGGATGGGGGCGCCACTCAAACTTCATACTCGGCTAGTAATAATAATAATAATTGAGTAAACCCGCTTTCATTGGCCTGATGTACAGTCGACAGCACAGCTGCAGCTATTGTGCAGGGAAATTCTCCCATGGGTTGGTAACCCTCGAAATTCCCATATGAGATTCTAAACCTATGCAACACTCCCATTGGATAATAAAACTTTGGATTTCACACATCGGCTGCTGAACCACTTTATTCACTGTTGGGAAGGAAGCCACTTTATATTTGGCCTAGCAACCAGTAAATCGTTGTACCACACTGAATGCGTCATAATAAATAATTATTATTGCGTGAGGGCTGTGCGAAACGACACATTATTTGGTGACACTAGACCCGCAGCCAGCGAGGAGGCAATTCTGGGGGGCAATGGCCTGCGCCTCCACGAGGTGCCCCCCGGAGGACGCAAGTCCTACGAAATGCAGGCCATCAAACGGGCCCTCCCAAAGCCCAGCAAAGCACAGCACAGCACAGCCCTATCTCACCGCCCAACAAGCATCTGGCGGTCCGAACCGGTCCTAAATGACTGACCAACTGCCGACGCAGCCTGCCGAGCCTCAACGGCGGGCCCCCGGCGGCGCGAAGCGCCAGCCCGACCGTCGGTCCGCGCGCGCTCAGGCCCCCAGCAGCCTGCACCTCCTGCAACTCAACGCAGAGGGCGTCGTTGCCAAGACGCCCGAACTGTGCAAGCTGCTCCTGGACCTGCGCGTTGACGTGGCCTGTCTTCAAGAGACCCACACCGCCGAAGGAAGGGAACCACGCCTGCCGGGCTTCAATGCAGTCTGGCGCCACAGACAGAGCGGCCGGCGCTCAGGTGGCCCCACCCGCGGCGGAGGGGTCGCGATCCTTATCCGCGAGGGGCTGCGCTACGAGGTGCTGCATGAGCGGCCCTGCGCCCCCGAGGACGTCTCCACCGAGTGGGCCGGCATCCGGGTTTTCCCATCTGAGAAGACGGTCGAGAGCCTGGACATTCACTGCCTGTACGTGCCGCCCATCAGAAACGCCGAAGGCGACGACCGCGTGCAGCGTTTCAACCCCCAGTGGCTCCCGTCAGGTGCCAGCACGGTGATCCTGGGGGACCTCAACGCGCACCACCCGGCCTGGGACCCCGAATCGGAAGAGACGGACCTGGGCACGGCCGCCTTTGAATGGTCCGTTATTTCCGGCATGCGCATCCTGAATGACGGCAGCCACACCCACATGCCGCGCCGCGCCGATGCTCGGCAGACGGCGCCCGACGTCAGCCTGTGCCACAAGTCGCTCGCCAGCCGGGCTGAGTGGCAGGTGCGGAGGGACGTCGGATCGGACCACCTGCCGATCAGCGTCATCATTCATGGCAGCCGAGGCGCAGCCAAGAGAGCGGGCGCCGCCCGGCGGGCCTGGGTCAAAGCGGACTGGGCCGGCTTCCGCGCGCAGACCGAGGAGGCCCTGGCTGGCTGGGACGCCCTGCCGCCCGCGACGGCCACCGAAGCCAACCGGCTGCTGACCGAGGCCATCATGACGGCCGACAAGGCGTTCATCCCGCGAGGGGCCCGGCCGTCCACGAAGGCCTGGTGGACCCCGGAGGTCGAGGACGCCGTGAAGAGCCGTCGGGCCGCGCGGGCCGCCGCCGCTGCCGATCCGAACGAGCGGCCGGCCTGGAACAAGGCCAGCGCAGACGCCAAGAAGATCATCGCCGACGCCAAGCGCGACAGCTGGAGGGCCTTCGCCGGCGAGGTGGCAGCGGACACAGACCACTCCAAGATCTGGAGAGTCGTTCGCTCCCTTGACGGCAGAAGCAACAACCTGCAGCGGGATGCAGCGCTCCGTGTGGGCCAGAAGCTCTACGTCCGACCAAAGGACATCGCCGAGGCTTACGCCAAGGAGTACGCCGCCGTGAGCCGCCTTCCGCAAGACCGCAGGACGCGCATCCTCCGCCGCGAGAACCACCGCAGCCGCGCCGCCGCACAAGCTGACAGCCCGGAGGCAGGAGACTTTAGCAAGCAATTCTCGTCTCGCGAGCTGGACAGAGTCCTTCGCTCCCTCCCGGCCAGGAAAGCCCCAGGACCAGACGGCATCTGTGCCGAGCACCTGCAGCACCTCGGCCCCGCCGGTCGCCGGGCGGCTCTGCACGTGATCAACCAGTCCTGGGCAAAGGGGGAGGTCCCGTCTGCGTGGCGACGCGCCCACGTCGTGCCGATCCTGAAGAAGGGCAAGCCGGCCGACGTGATTGGCTCCTACCGGCCGATCGCCCTGACCTCCGCCATGGCCAAGCTGGCCGAGCGCCTGGTCCAAGCGCGGCTCTACTGGTGGGCCGAGTCCCGGCAGCTGCTGCACCCGGCTCAGGCCGGCTTCCGCAAGCGGCGCTGCACCGAGGACCAGATCGCCAGGCTCACCCAGCTCATCAGTGATGGTCACCAGGCCAGCCCTGCCCGGCGGACTGTCGTCGTTCTGTTCGACTTCCGCAGGGCGTACGACACCGTCTGGAAGCAGGGCCTGCTGCACAAGCTCCACGCCGCGGGCATCCCGGCTGCCGGGGTCCGCTGGCTCAGCAGCTTCCTGGCCGACCGAAGGGCCGCCGTCAGGGTCGACGGCGCGACGAGCAGCTGGCGGCTCTTCCGCGAGGGCTTACCACAGGGGAGCGTTCTTGCCCCGCTGCTCTTCGCGCTTTTCATTAACGACCTGCCGGACCAGCTGCCGCCCGACTGCACGCCGCTCCTATACGCGGACGACCTGGCCATTGCAGTGCAAGGCCTGACTGTGGAGGAGGCCGAGGCGAAAGCGCAGCGGGCCATCGATGCGACGGCCGAGTGGGCAAACAAGTGGCGGCTGCAGCTGGCGCCGGAGAAGTGCGCCGCATCCCTGTTTTCCACCACCGCAGGTGAGGCCAGCCGGGAGCTGCGGCTGCAGCTGAACGACGCCCCCCTCGCGACGGACCGCCAGCCCCGGTTTCTCGGCGTCATCCTGGACCGCCTGCTGAGCTTCACCGCGCACGCCGCCAACGTCGCAGGCCGCGCCCGCGCCCGGTGCGGCGTCCTGGCCGCGCTCTCCGGTAGCAGCTGGGGCGCCAAGCAGACCGACGTGCGCCGGCTCTACACTGCCTACGTGCGGCCGGTGCTGGAGTACGCGGCCGGCGCCTGGATGCCGTCGGCCTGCAAGACGGCCATTGAGCAGCTGGACCGAGCCCAGCGCCTGTGCGCGCGCGTCATCACCGGGTGCCCTCGGAACACCAGGTCGGAGGTGCTAGAACGAGAGGCCGGCCTGCCCCCGATGGCGGTCCGCGCCGAGATGCACGCCGGCCTTCTCCTCGAGCGCGCCCTCAGGCTCCCGCCCGACAACCCGCTGCTCGCCTGCGCGGCCGCCGAGGGCCCACGCCGCCGCCTCCAGAGCGCCCGAGGCTGGCGGGAAACGGCGACCAGAGTCAGCACCGACGCGGGCCTGAGCGGCTACCCGCGCGAGCCCGTTTGCGCTGTCCCCGCGACGCCTCCCTGGGCCAACCTGGACACCGTCACCTTTGGTCTGCAGCTGTCCGCCCCCTCCTCCCGGTGCGACCCGCCTGAGGCACGGAGAGCGGCGGCTGAGCTAACGCTGGCAGGCCTGCCGCCCGCCCGCACGGCCATCTGGACCGACGGAGCGGCAAAGGATGGCGTCTCGGCCGGCGGCAGCGGCGCCCTGGTCGAGCCCGACACGGCACTGTGCGTCCCAGCCGGTCACGTGACGTCCAGCTTCCACGCTGAGCTGGTGGCCATCGCCGAGGCCCTCCAGTGGGTGTTGGCGGCACCGGACCCGGCCGAGCTGTCGCCGGTCCGCGTGTGCTCGGACTCCCTGAGTGCGCTGGCTGCGCTCGAGTCCGGCCCCGGCTCGACGGGCGTCACCACTGCCGATGCCATCTGGGCCAGCCTCTCCCACCTCGCAGCCGGAGGCGTCGCTGTCCACCTGCAGTGGGTCCCGGGCCACGCGGGCATCCCTGGCAACGAGGCGGTCGATGCCATTGCCAAGCGCGGCTCCGCGCTGCCGCAGGCTGAGGCCCACATCCCGCTGGCTGCGGCCCAGGCCGCCATTCGCCGCCACTGCCTTGCCCGCTGGCACCAGCTGTACCGCGCGGCGGCCGCCGACGCTGCGGGCACGAGCTCGCTGCCCTGGCACGCCGCCTGCACCTCGGGCCACCTGCCGCCTCCTCCGCCGACTGACCTCTCGCGGCGGCACGAGCGGCTGATCTGCCAGCTGCGCGCCGACCGCTGCCATGCCCTCCGGGGCTTCCAGGCCACGATTGGCGCCCCGGTGGCCCCCACCTGTCGAGTCTGTGGCGAGGGCGACGAGACGGCGGCCCACGTGCTCCTCGCCTGCCCCGCGCTGACCGCCCACCGCTGCCGCCTCTGGGGCCCCTGCCCGGAGCCCGCTGCGGTCTTTGAATGCTGTGCTTCCGTGCTGGCCCTGCTTGGGAAGGCGGGCATCATCTGATGCCCGGTGCCATGGGCCCCGAAGAAGAAGAAGAAGAATTCTGCCCATTTCGCTGACTCCTGAGCGCACACGCTCACACAGGTGTGTACATCTGCCCTGACTTCCTCATCGTCAGGCAGTGTACACTCTCACTGTGCCTCGGAGGTTGGCCCTCAATGGCGTAAATTGCACGACAAGCCCCCAAGCCTTCTCTCCGCGACTGCGCCCCAAATGAAAATGTGGCCTCGCCGCGGAATCGAGCTCAGGGACCTCGGTGCGAGAGGCAAACGCGTTAGACCCTTCTGCCCCTGACCCTGCACTGAATGCTTACCGCTGTACAAGCTGCCGCGGTTCTCGCAGCCCCAGTTCGGTGTGAAGATGCCCAGAATGACCATCACGCAGCCGGAGATTAGAAACACCAGCGTGATTGGGCAGAACACAGAGCACTGCATTTGTGCAATCTGAAATCTAATCTGCGGTTAATTGAAACAAAAAATATATATATTTGTTCAGGCAGTTTGCCTAGCTACAAAAAAAGTAAAAATTTTATATTAGTGGATTTTGTTTAGCTGCTGCCTAACAGAGAGTTTCGGCTGAAATCGATTTCCTATCACTCGTATAGCTTCAACTCATTGTGCTGCCCTTAATATACTTTGAAAGTCTCTGCCCAGAAATTAGTATTGATTAACTCGAGCTACTGTACAATGGAATTGATATTTTACTGTAGCTCTCATAGTGTCTCCCCCTAGTAACCCCACGATATGTAAAAAAAAATATGAACATTGGCGTGTACTAAACTTATGTGTATTCCAATTGAATAGCTTGGCTGTGTCTCAACCCGTTCGTTTTTGTTCAGGATATTTGACAGACACCAATTCCTGGCCCTACAATAAAGCAATGCCCAATAGTCGATAAAAATAGTAAATTAAATTACTTTAGAATAATTGTAAGCTTCTCTGACGAAAAAACTTGGAGAAGTAGGCGATCGGAGTGTGTGATCAGTGAGTCAGTGGGTGTGATAAGAGAGTCAGTGGGTGTGATAAGAGAGTCAGTGGGTGTGATAAGAGAGTCAGTGGGTGTGATAAGAGAGTCAGTGGGTGTGATAAGAGAGTCAGTGGGTGTGATAAGAGAGTCAGTGGGTGTGATAAGAGAGTCAGTGGGTGTGATAAGAGAGTCAGTCGGTGTGATAAGAGAGTCAGTGGGTGTAATAAGAGAGTCAGTGGGTGTAATAAGAGAGTCAGTGGGTGTGATAAGAGAGTCAGTGGGTGTGATAAGAGAGTCAGTGGGTGTGATAAGAGAGTCAGTGGGTGTGATAAGAGAGTCAGTGGGTGTAATAAGAGAGTCAGTGGGTGTAATAAGAGAGTCAGTGGGTGTGATAAGAGAGTCAGTGGGTGTGATAAGAGAGTCAGTGGGTGTGATAAGAGAGTCAGTGGGTGTGATAAGAGAGTCAGTGGGTGTGATAAGAGAGTCAGTGGGTGTGATAAGTGAGTCAGTGGGTGTGATAAGAGAGTCAGTGGGTGTGATAAGAGAGTCAGTGGGTGTGATAAGAGAGTCAGTGGGTGTGGTAAGAGAGTCAGTGGGTGTGATAAGAGAGTCAGTGGGTGTGATAAGAGAGTCAGTGGGTGTGATAAGAGAGTCAGTGGGTGTGATAAGAGAGTCAGTGGGTGTGATAAGAGAGTCAGTGGGTGTGATAAGTGAGTCAGTGGGTGTGATAAGAGAGTCAGTGGGTGTGATAAGAGAGTCAGTGGGTGTGATAAGAGAGTCAGTGGGTGTGATAAGAGAGTCAGTGGGTGTGATAAGAGAGTCAGTGGGTGTGATAAGTGAGTCAGTGGGTGTGATAAGAGAGTCAGTGGGTGTGATAAGAGAGTCAGTGGGTGTGATAAGAGAGTCAGTGGGTGTGGTGTCAGAACCAGGCTTTGATACGAGTCAAATTAAATTTGTTAGTTTTATTGAGTCGGAATAAAGATTATTTTCCGTGGTGAGTAACTGAGCAATTAAAGCGTTTGCCACTCACGCCGAGGCTCCTGAGTTCGATTCCGCGGCGAGGCCACATTCATTTGGGGCGCAGCAGCGGAGAGAAGGCTTGGGGGCTTGTCGTGCAATTTACATTCTTGAGGACTAACCTCCAAGACTGCCTGAGAGTGTACACTTCCTGACGTTGAGAAAGTCAGAGCAGGTGTACACACCTGTGTGCGTGTGTGCTCAGGAGTCAGCGAAATGGGCAGAATGGGCGGGTCTAGTGTCACCAAATGATGTGCCATTGCCCGCAGCCCTCCTGCAGTTATTATGAAATTATTATCAAAGAAGAGCCTTATCTTAAGTTCTTGTTTATTTTCCCTTTTAGCTGCAGAAACGTATTGAGATAGGAACTCATTCATTAGGATCTAAGGATATTGAAAAGTTCTGAGATGCTGAGCTATGTGAATATCATATGAATATAACAGTTTTTTGTTTATTAGAATTATTCTATTAATTGATTACAGCCACAAAGCATGTTGGTGAGACTAGACCAGCTGACATTGTAACGGCCCACCACTTCCAGGTGTACTTTTCTCTGTGTTTGTACCAGTTCAGTACTCATAATAGTTGTACTAAATATTAGTTAAGTATACAACAGTTTTTAGAAAGCAAGAAAGATAAATATATTTGAATTTGAAGTAATAAATTGTGCATGAGAATTGAACAGGTGTTGTTACTCAAATAGGACTATCGCAAAACTTTCTGGTCAACGAGGATAAATAAGCGACGGTCATCTCTAACGAGACTCTCTACAAGACCAACTCAGGCTAACAGAGTGCTCAAAGGTGTCAAAGAGATTCAGCCAGAATGTTGATGCGTCTAATTGCCTTGGCTTTCGCGTTGACCCTGTGCGGCGAACGGGTTCTCGGCATGGAGCTGCACCGCCAGAAAAGTGAGTAGTCACTGCTCATCTCAAGACAATTCTGATCGGGGTTGATAGTGGGAAAAGCAGGTTAAATCCTATGTTGGAGCCAAAGTGACCGCCTCAAATCAAGCGCCCCTTCAAATCCTAAATAATCCCTCAAATCCTAGGTGGCTCCCAAAATCCAAGGTGGCTCCACAGATTCAATGTGGCTCCCCAAATCCTAGGTGGCTCCCCAAATCCTAGGTGGCTCCCCAAATCCTAGGTGGCTCCCCAAATCCAACTTCGCAGATATAAATAAGGATTGCAAGGAAAAACAGCTGATTAGCGGCTTCAATGTTAATATCAAACCTGAAATCGCAATGCCGTGATGCCATCACTCTGCAGGGTTCATTCCACTCAATGTCTGCTACGATGGAATCGGCTGCTTCAGCACCGGTGGAAACTTCTACGACATTCTGAAGCGACCGATTCAGCTGCTGCCGCAGAGTCCTGACCGCATCAGGCCAACCTTCGCTCTCTTCACTCGCAGGAACATTGTGACGGCGCAGAACATCGTCTACAACAGCAAGGCTAGCGTCACCGGATCCAACTTCAACGCCCGGCTACCCACAAAGATCATCATTCACGGCTTTCTGGATGTCGGCACAACTTCCTGGATGGTGGACATGAAGAAGGCACTTCTGCTCCATGGCGACTACAATGTGATTCAGCTCGACTGGAGCAAGGGCAACCAGCTGCCGTACACTCAGGCTACGGCCAACACTCGAGTCATCGGAGCACTCATTGCTCAGCTCATCATGTGGCTCGAGACCGAGTTCGGAGCTAACCGTGAGCAGTTCCACCTGCTGGGCCACAGCCTTGGCGCCCATGTTGCTGGATACGCCGGTGAGAGACTCACTGGAACTCGCCGTCTCGGTCGCATCACCGGCATGGATCCGGCTGGTCCCTACTTCGAGAACACGCACCCGGAGGTCCGGCTCGACCCTACTGACGCTCGCTTCGTCGACGCCATCCACACGGACGGAGACAGCCTGTTGAGCAGCATTTTGCTCAAAGGAGGCTTCGGAATGATGCAGGCGGTAGGTCACGTGGACTTCTACGCTAACGGAGGCAAGAACCAGCCGGATTGCACCCAGAATCCGATAATTAATATCATTGTCGACGGTGTCATTGAGGGCACCAAGTGGACCGTTTCTTGTGACCACCTGCGGGTGCTCCCCATGGTGACAAGCACTGTTGAGAACCTGCCTGGCAACTACAAGGCCTTCCCGTGCGACTCCTACGCGAACTTCAAGGCTGGCAAGTGCTCGAGCTGCGGCACTGTGGGCTGCGCTCAGATGGGCATTCGGGCCAGCGAGTGGAACCCGAACGGACGCACAAACGTGAAGATGTTCTTGGACACTGCCGGCAAGGCACCCTTTGAGAGCACTGGTGAGTGTTGATGTATGGTGCCCGATGGCTGCTTTCAGCTGTTGTGCCAATTGTTCTCCCATCATCAGATTTCTCATCGTCGCCTTTCAGGTCCTCGTCGCTAGTCGGCTTTTCCGGATGATCCTGAGAGTTTGACAACTTGAAGCTTGCTCCCCATCATTCGCTGTACAGATTTTAAATGTAATGTTCTGGGATGTTAGTCAAGAACTGTAATGAGCTTCACAATAATAAACTGCTAGCTGCCTGTTGTTGAAGGCCGCATAGACTGCTCAAATTCAACTAAATCTGCAGTTGAGATTGCATCTTGTTCTTTATTTAAAGTTTTGTCATCCAACGATATGTCGACTCATTCTTTCACGTTTCAAGAAGTACGAATTTGCTCTGCTCTTAAGTAGATGTACTACTTTTTAGATGCTGTTCAATTTGATCTACAATGCTTTACATTAAGCTTAGGTTGTTCAGTGACCATAAGAATTTGGATGAGAAGGCATATGAGAATGAATAAAATTAGAATTAGGCCAAGCATTCAGTCAAAAAAAATTTTTGATCCAACACAGGTTTCATTTCAAACGAGAATAAACCATTTTCAATGAAATCGCCACATTCTTAATTTCCTGTAGGTGTATTTTGCAGTGCATGATGAAAAAAAATTATCAAAGCAAAGTTTCTAAATTTCAAGCTCAAGCTTGTCTGACAAGGCCGTACAAACATGTAAAAGCCAGATCTCAAAGTTCTTTAGATGCGTAATTTCTAAAAATACGAGTAGAATATTTCTGCATGCTAATTAATCTACTACGAGTAAATACTGAAGTAGTAGGTACAAACGAATCGTGATAGATCTCAGATCCACATTCGAGTTGGAAAGATCTGTTATTTGCTGAGTCAGTCCAGTTACTCAGACCTTCAGTTTTGCCTTATTTACAGGCCAGATGGAGCAATATCAAACAGCGGTCGCAGTTCAGTAAATTGTGTGTGGGAAAACCGCAACACTCATGGCAGTTTTGAATATCCAATGGAAGCATAGCAGCATCTCACACGCCCACGTGAGAAATTATCGATCCAAGTGCAATATGGGTGGGGATCTGTAGGAGTGGCGCACAACAGGCGGTGGGAGTGTCGCTGGGAATCCCAATAAAACTACATTGCGGCTGGTGCCTCAAAGGCTTATCTTGGGTACTTCAAATGAAATTAGCGACACAAAATGACAAGCTACAATCGGCTTTGTTAAACTTTTGCAAGCTTTAGACTTGGTCACAGCGTAGAGGCTAATAAATTACTCGCCCTGAGGTAGACAAACACCATTTGGAGGCCAGGATTACAGATAAAGACATAAGTGCAGCTTTCTGATTAGCTCTGTGAAGCAAGCATCTGAGGTCGTAATTTCTGTGGATTTGTTTTTCAATTTAAAAAGGCAAAATTTTCAAACCCGAATGTCACCGGCTCGGTCAGGAGACTCAGAAGAAGACGCGAACAATGGCGATTCGATTTCTAGCGATGGCTGCGGCTGCGGCCCTCTGCATCCAGTGGGCCCACGGCATGGAGTTGCACCGGCAGAAGAGTGAGTACCAAAGCACTGAACTCACACCTGAATTCACTCAGAATTAACCAGAAACATCACCATTCCAGGATTCATCCCTCTCAATGTCTGCTACGATGGAATCGGCTGCTTCAGCACCGGTGGAAACTTCTACAACCTGTTGATTCGACCGATTCAGCTGCTGCCGCAGAGCCCGGACCGCATCAGGCCTATCTTCAGTCTCTATACGCGGAGGAACATTGTGACTGCCCAGAACATAGTCTACAATAACAAGGCTAGCGTCACCGGATCCAACTTCAACGCCAGGCTACCCACAAAGATCATCATTCACGGATTCCTCGATCCTGGGAACGTCGCCTGGATGACGGACATGAGAAAAGCGCTGCTTCTACACGGTGAATACAATGTGATTCAGGTGAACTGGGACAAGGGCAACCAGCTGCCGTACACTCAGGCTACGGCCAACACTCGAGTCATCGGAGCACTCATTGCTCAGCTCATCATGTGGCTCGAGACCGAGTTCGGAGCTAACCGTGAGCAGTTCCACCTGCTGGGCCACAGCCTTGGCGCCCATGTTGCTGGATACGCCGGTGAGAGACTCACTGGAACTCGCCGTCTCGGTCGCATCACCGGCATGGATCCGGCTGGTCCCTACTTCGAGAACACGCACCCGGAGGTCCGGCTCGACCCTACTGACGCTCGCTTCGTCGACGCCATCCACACGGACGGAGACAGCCTGTTGAGCAGCATTTTGCTCAAAGGAGGCTTCGGAATGATGCAGGCGGTAGGTCACGTGGACTTCTACGCTAACGGAGGCAAGAACCAGCCGGATTGCACCCAGAATCCGATCACCAACATCATCATCAATGGCATCATCGAGGGCACCAAATGGGTGATCGCATGCGACCACCTGCGGGTGCTCCCCATGGTGACAAGCACTGTTGAGAACCTGCCTGGCAACTACAAGGCCTTCCCGTGCGACTCCTACGCGAACTTCAAGGCTGGCAAGTGCTCGAGCTGCGGCACTGTGGGCTGCGCTCAGATGGGCATTCGGGCCAGCGAGTGGAACCCGAACGGACGCACAAACGTGAAGATGTTCCTGGACACTGCCGGCAAGGCACCCTTTGAGAGCACTGGTGAGTTCAGTTCGTCTCACTTTATTACTTTTTGCCTGTCAGCGGTTGCTTCTTGAGGTTCCTAACAGACACATTAACTCACCTTTTCTCGCAGGTCCTCGCCGTTAGTTGCATTGACTCCGACTGCAGTTCGGGCACTAATTCAGCAGTATACGTGCAGAATTCAAACTGATCATTTATAGTACATGTACAGAGGCTGCCTAAGTTGGCGTCTGTTAAGAATAAAAGTGAATCACAGAATTCCAAAAAACACAAAAATGCTAAGTGAAGCAAATTTCTTCGTTTTTGTTTTTTACTTGTATTTTTGAGTGCTCAATTGAGCTCTTAGCCCAGAACTTCAACCGTTGGAGCTTTGAGCAAGACACTTAATTCCGTGATGCTTCAGTTCACCCAGTTAACACGCAGGCACACGCTCACACAGGTGTGTTTATCTGCCCTGACTTTCTCATCGGCAGGCACTGTACACTCTCACTATAAATTGTACGACAAGCCCCCAAGCCTTCTCTCCGCGGCTGCGTTCCAAATGAATGTGGCCTCGCCGCGGAATCGAACTCAGGGATCTTGGTGTGAGAGGCAAACGCGTTTAACATCAGCCACTCAGCCACCAGAGTTGCCTATCTGCTCAGTGGAATTTTGGCACAGCCAGTCAGCATTTGCTGGTCTGAACAATGCGGTTTTTTAACGGAGTTTCTGCAGGTTCTATTTTTAGAGCTTGATGGCTGAATCTCATTTCTATCCAATTATGTTAAGTGTAGGTAAAAATGCGAACGTGACTTTTGAGATTAAATATTAGTATATAACAATTTGAGCCCATCTGTAATCTAATCGTACATTTCAGGTTCTCAGGCTACCCTCTGGGTATGTTTTCCCAACAGAGGGGATTTTGGCTAGTTGTGGCTTGCCGATAAAGGTCCCCAGTTAAAGTGAGTGTGTTTATATCGCAAATAGTTGCTGACTAATCAAATTAGTTCCTGTACTATTGAACTAGGAGGCATTTTGAATCCATTTGCAACACCGGATGAACTGTGGCGATTGCAGTAAAACGAATATTCAAATCGAATCAAATAAAGCTTTTCTTTGCTTCATCGCCGGAAAGAAGACTTTAAGAGGTCATCGGCCTTGGCCTCATTTAAAAGAAAAAAAAAGATTTCCGCCAAAACTAAAACACACGACAAGGCATAACAATGAATAAGGCACTATCACCCTCCGATGCGTTTTTCCGACTCTGTATTTGAAAAGCGTCAGTTCTCAGTGCAAAATAGTTTCCAAGTTGAGCTGTTGTTGTAAGTCGTGCTTTTTTTGCATATCGAAGAGTGGATAACACTCCCACAGACAAGTTGGCTAGCCTGTTCAGGTTAGTTTCATGAGACTTTTAGCAGGTGTATTGCTAGATTCCCAGGCAGGGCTAAGATTGACGCGAGCAAAACTACGTGATAATGAGCCACATATAAAGCGAATAGTATCAGCCCATTCTACATTCGCTGTTCATCATTGACGATTTTAGTCTCAGCGAATAAAAAAATTGTCCATGCAAATGATTCTACTAGCACTCAGGTGCACTCCGCTGCTGCTGCTGCTTGCAGTGGGCAGCAATGGGCAGGAAACCATCGATAAAAGTAAGTTATTTTTTTCTTTTGTCCAAGTAAAAAATCAAATAAGGGAGAAAATTATGGCGAAAAAGGCCGCTATCACCCGGGAAATGGTACTTAATGTTGTACTTTCAGAGTTTGTCCCAATGGAGGTGTGTTACGGTGAGCTGGGCTGCTTCAGCACAGGTGGGCGCTTCTACGACCTGTGGAATCGACCACTGCAGCTGCTGCCGCAGAGCCCTGACCGCATCAGGCCCACCTATGCTTTGTACACCAGGAGCAACGCGAATGCACCGCATCTTCTGGTGCACGGCGATATGGCCAGCGTCTCCAACTCGAACTTCAACGCCAGTTTGCCCACCAAGATTGTCATCCACGGATTCTTGGAGGACGCCACCGTGCCTTGGATGAGCGACATGAGGAAATCCCTGCTGCTGAACGGCGATTACAACGTAATCGTACTGGACTGGAGCAAGGGCAACCAGCTGCCGTACACTCAGGCTACGGCCAACACTCGAGTCATCGGAGCACTCATTGCTCAGCTCATCATGTGGCTCGAGACCGAGTTCGGAGCTAACCGTGAGCAGTTCCACCTGCTGGGCCACAGCCTTGGCTCCCACATCGCTGGATACGCTGGTGAGAGGCTCACGGGAACACGCCGTCTCGGTCGCATCACCGGCATGGATCCGGCTGGTCCCTACTTCGAGAACACACACCCGGAGGTCCGGCTCGACCCTACTGACGCTCGCTTCGTCGACGCCATCCACACGGACGGAGACAGCCTGTTGAGCAGCATTGTCCTGCAGGGCGGCATGGGTCTGATGCAGCCCGTGGGACACGTGGACTTCTACCCGAACGGTGGCAAGACGCAACCAAACTGCAATGAGAATTCCATTGCTAACATCATCATCAACGGCATCATCGAGGGCACCAAGTGGATCATTGCCTGCGACCACATGCGTGTGCTTCAGCTGGTGTCCTCAACACTGATCCACGCCCAAGGCGACTTCAAGGCCTACCCGTGCGACTCCTACGAGAACTTCAAGGCTGGCAAGTGCACCGGCTGTGGCAGCACCGGCTGCGCCTTCATGGGTGCCAGGGCCAACGAGTGGAACCCGAACGGACGCACCAACGTGAAGATGTTCCTGGACACTGCCGGCAAGGCACCCTACGACAGTGAGTGAGACAGTTAACTGCTTTGGCACACTTTTTGGAGTAAATCTTCGGAGAACCGTAGCCCGGTTCTTTTTGCGCATGTTCTGATGCCTCCGTTTCCTCTCCAGTTCATCACTATGCAGTCAAGGTGACTGTTTCTGGAATTTCCGAGGCCAAGCGTCAGTACGGTGACTTGTTCGTCACCCTCGAGGGCGCCGATGGAAAGCGAAGCTCCCAGCTCACCGTTGTTGAGAAGGCCTACATGGAGCCTGGCGAGCAGATCAGCCTGATGCTCACCAGCACGGAACCTGTGCTGGACCTGGCCCGTCTGACCGTGTCCTGGAAGCACCGTTGGACTCTGGCGATTCTCACCCAGAAACTGCACATCAACCGCGTGGAGATCTTCGAAGGCCTCAAGGAGAAGCGGTGAGAGCTCAATTTGAGGTTGAGAGGCTTTCGTAAACGATATTGTGACTCTGGGGATAGTGTTAGCTGCTTAACTTGAGAACTGTGGGCAGTGCTACAAGTACCAGGAAGTTTTTTGAAATCTTATCTGAAATTTCCCTATCACCCAAACTGCCTACTTCAGGTCCTCCTACTGCGCCAAGAATGTGGCCATCGAGTCAGGAAAATCGTTGACCCTCTCGGCGTCCAGCATCTGCTAGATAAATGATAGACTGCACAACTCGCTTATTCAGTAATATAAAAAACGTGTGAAAAATACCATCGAAAGAAATTAAGTCGACAAATTTGAGTATCTTAGGCATCGTCGGACTTTGTGATTCAGTGTCGACGTGAATATTGTGGCAAATGGAGCGGCTCCCAAGTCGAAATTCTAATTTATATTTACTAACGTGTGTTCGAATTACTTACGAATATTCGATTAGACAGATAAACTTATATAAGTGTATATTATATATAAAAGCATTATGGTACACAACGGCGATAATACTGCAGGGTGCTCCACAGCCCCATTAATCTGAAAAGTCGCAATGGATTGACATATACTGACAGGGCCACTCGGCAAACACGAAAAGATAGAGGAGAGAACATTTGAAGGTTAAAAATGAATATCTGGGCTTTGAAATGGTGAAATGGGACAATATTTCAGCACTTGTAGTAAAACTATCGCCTTTATCACAGGTTTGTACCAGCTGTTGATTGTCTGAAGACTGGGTCATATAATCAAAATCTTTTCATAAAATAATTCAAACGTGAAAACCCAATAGCTGATTTAAAAAAGCACCAGATCAGACAAAAACTGAAATTTGGTTCACATTTATCGATTTCTGAGCGAAGCATTTTAGGTTTATGAGGACTTAACCGCTGTGGAAATTCGAACAAAAAACTGATGGACTAGCAGTAGGATCAGCAAGAAAGTTGGGTGAGGCAGAGCACCAGTGGCTATGCTACACATGATGCGTGAAATGACACGGCGAAACTTGACAAGCTAATTCACAACGCGCTTACGATAAATTTTTCCGAGAAAAGTAGCTAACATTTTACAAACTTAAAAAGCTAGCTTTATCGAATGAAATTCCAATAAATCTACGAGCATACAGTTCAGGACAAACGTGTCATGAATGCACCCTCGTATAGTTGAACTTTGTCGGTTTGAACAGGCGATGACAAAGCGATTGTGTTCAACAAACGCAATATCAATTATTCTCATTCTCAATTTAAAATTGGCAAGGAAGCTAGAACATTTTAACAAAAAAATCCATCGAAAACCATTTCACAAACGATTGACTGTACTTGAGAAGCGGCTGTTGCTTTGCACACAACGCAATTAACATATGGTAGGTTGTGTCTCATGAGGCAGCCACTTAATTACGCGGTCGCCTGAAAGGAAAAGACAGTAAGAAAATGATGATAGGAACTTAACAGTTGGTCGAAAATGATATCTATTCGATCGATCAAAGTGCAAGTACTGTCAGTGTGGTCGCAACTCGGGCCACGGAAGTCACTCTTCTGAAGTCTGACATTTGAAACTGCAGACATTTATTCAGCCCCGCCCTCCTAGCTGGGGGACCATTGGGAATTAGGACGGGTCGACGCACTGTACGTTCGTGACGAACGCCGAGGACCTGCAGTGTGACAGCGAGCCTGACATGGATAATATTAAACAGACAGACACGCACAGAGATATTATTTTGATGGGCAGACGAGCAGACCAACAGCCAGACAAGAGGAACTTTTGATCGCATTACTGAGCTAGTAAATGTTGCTTTGTTTGTTGATTGCTTATCAGAAATCTTACTTAGTTAGGGATAATTTGTACGCGCATCTGTCTGGCCTAGTTAGATTCACAAGCCGGCCATAAGTCATAAAGTTATACAGCCCAGAACCCTCGCCAGCGCATCTTTAAATATCCTCGGCTGAGGACGAAAGTACAAAATTCAATCTAAAAATAGACACTCACTTTAACTTTTCCCGCATTCGTGCCCCCTGAGGTCGGCTTTTAGTTCTGCTGGGCGGCCCTGCTTCTCAGTTTCTTCCCCCGCTATTTATCCCCAATGTTTGCAATATTATCTATCTATCTACCAGCTTTTTATTCGTTTCCTCTTCATGAAAAGCAGAACACACGCGCACACAGCACCCTGACAACCAGGTGGCCTAGGTGGATGCCCCAGGACAGCGCCGCATTGGGGCATTGAAGGTCGCACTCGCTCAGCGGTAACCGACTCCGCTTCCGGTCGCTTTTGAAGGTGGATCTGGTAGTGCCAGACAAGCCACCGACTAAGCTAAAGGATAGGCATAAAAGATCAAGATTCTTGGAAACCTGTCGTTAAGGTCATTAGATGCAGAGGCTGCTGCTGATTGAACGGGGAATGTGTAAATTCCCGAATGCACCGTGGCATGGTAGTTTAAAAATGCATTCCTTCTTCCTTCATGCCCTCATCTGTCAGTCAAAGTTCCCTCAAACTTTCTGCCACTCACGCGTCTATTCTGGCAGCCTGTGACAAGCGGGCGACTCACCGCAAATTCTGTGCTTGGCATTAGGGTTGAGCTGAGCTGTAGTGCGGAAACACAATCAAAATGACACTCCCAAAAGCTCTCATACATCGGTCTCGAAGCAAGCCACGCTGCTCTTGTTAGAGTTGTGCTGCTGCTGCTGCTGTGCGTGATTTTGCTTGACCGAAGGTTGCGACTCCGAGCGGTGCATCGAAAGCAGATTGGCTTCGGTGACGGCGTCAACTTCCGACGCTTCTGAGGCCCGACTCCCCGACACCAGCGAGTTTTTCCTGCTGTCCTTGTAGGCCGGGCACGACTGCACGTGAACGTAGGTCTGCTTGTCCTCCGACTCAGTCTCCCGGTGGTAGAAGTAGTTGAAGTTAGACACGATGACTGGCACCGGCAGGGCGATCGTGAGCACACCGGCGATGGCGCACAGGGAGCCGACCAGTTTGCCCCACACCGTCACTGGCCGCATGTCTCCATAGCCGACGGTTGTCATGGTGACTACGGCCCACCAGAACGCCGATGGTATCGAGTCGAAGTGCGACTTCTCCGCTGAGTCGGCCTCGGCAAAGTACACAGCCGATGAGAAGAGGATTACGCTGATGAAGAGAAAGAAGACCAGCAGGCCGAGCTCTCGAACCGAGGCTTTGAGCGTCTGTCCAAGGATTTGCAGCCCCTTGAAGTGCCGGCTGAGCTTGAAGATCCTGAACACTCGAACCAGACGAATCACCCGCAGCACCGCCAGCGACATCGCCTGGTTGCTCCTGCTGTCGTCCGCTATCACCGTGCCCAGCGTGATGAAGTAGGGAATGATGGCCACAATGTCGATCAGGTTCATGATGTTCTTGAAGAAGCCAATCTTTGCCGGTGAAGATGCAAACCTGACAAGCAGCTCGAATGTGAACCAGATGATGCAGACTGTCTCAATGACGAAGAAGGACTCTCCGAACTGCGGTATGTCATCCTCCTCGATTACTTGGCTGGTGGTGTTTCCGTAGGTCTCGTTGATCACCTTGTAGTGCCGGAAGTGGGGCAGAGTCTCCACGCAGAAGATCACTATGCTGAGCAGGATGACGCACACTGAGATGATGGCGATCACGCGGGCTGCCATGGAACTCTCGGGGTACTCGAAAAGCAGCCACACCTTTCGTTGGAACTCATTATCCGGCAGCACCTTCACCTCCTCCTTGATGAAGCCTTCGTCGTCGCGGTATTTCTCAATGGCGTCTTCACCCAGCTCGTAGAAGCGGATCTCCTCTGTGAAGACGTCGATGGGCACGTTGACGGGTCGTCGAAGCCTGCCGCCGCTCTGGTAAAAGTACAAAATAGCGTCGAAAGAAGGCCGATTGCGGTCGAAGAAATACTCGTTGCGCAACGGGTCGTAGTAGCGATTGCGCTTCTGCGAGCTTCCCAGCAGAGTCTCGGGAAACTGGTTCAGCGTTTTTAGCTGCGTCTCAAAGCGTAGTCCGCTGACGTTGATGACCACGCGGTCGCTGTCAAACGCCCTTGAAGCCGATTCGTCAAACTGGTTTTGTTGAAGATGCTGATTGTGCTGCTGCTGCTGCTGCAGTTGCAGTTGCCCTCCAGCGGGGTGAGCTGTTGTTGGCGACATGTCATCGGGGTGAAGATCTTCGCCCGGTCTAGACAGCTGAGATGGCGGCATCTTCGGGTAGGATCTGAAATGAATCGGAGTTCCTGGCTGAGACTCCTGCTGATACTGCTGATGCTGCTGATGCTGCTGATGCTGCTGATTGTGGGGCTTGTGGTACAGATGGTGCTTGTAGCTTGTACCAGGGATATCGGTACAACTGCCACTTTCTGTAGAGAGGCCAGCCATTGCCGCCTCCATGGCGTCCTGACAGTCTTCAGGGGCTCGCCGGCCCCTCAGACAGCCCAAGCACAGACACGGAGAGGCCGGAGGGAGAATCAAGGTCAGATGCGGACTGAGAGAGAACTCTTGCGAGTGGAATATTCAAGTGAAACAGCTGGTCACGCGGGACGGCTCAGGGGAGACACAAAGCGGGTCTCTCGTGGCCTGTGAGGCGCGGCTTCAGCGTCACTTTTCGATGGATGGCGGACTGGCCAAACCCTAACCCGCCTGTCGCAGAGGTCCGCGTTTCTATCCGTCCAGTATCAGTTGCTAGCCGGCTATTTCCCAATCTTGGGAGAATATTGGATTGGCTAGTGGCTTGGAGGTGGCGGGGTTGGAGGGGAGCAGAGAGAGGAGGCTGCTATTTGAGAAGGCGCTGAGATGAATAAAATGCCCAAAGAAAAAATGCCGTCAGCATAACAGACTAGCGCCGGCTTCTGAGTCGAGTATTCGACTCGAATAAAAGTCGACTCAGGCCAGAGTTTGAGTCGGGGCCATGAACTTGAACCACTTGATCTCCGGCACCTCCGATTGTTGGAGGTGCCAGCTGCCGGGGTTTCAGGGGCGCCGGGACGAGGAAAGAAAGAATTCTCGGAGAAGAGCAGAACTTGCGGGGGTGAGAAGCTGAATGCGATACGCGAGTGGCTGATCGCATGCTGCTGCTGCTGCTGCTGCTGCTGCCTACTCTGCCTCCTCGACCCGTCCTAGCCGCTGCTAGGGAAAAAGTGACTTGATTAGGCCGAGTCTCTGACCCCCCTGACTGGTCTATCTGGGATTTCTCGGTTGGGGAAGTGAGTTGGGGGATGCGACAGGGCGGAGTTGGGTCTTCGACGATCCTGATCCCGTTTCTGTCTATCCTGTCCGTCTGTGTGACTGGCCAACACACACACACACAACTTGGAGCAGAGCCAATGGACAGGGTTCGGGTCAAGTAAAAGACAGAGAGGGAGAGAGAGGGGACAAATTAGATGGGGATCCTGGGCTGCACAAATATCCCAATATCCCACTATGTTTTTTCTTCCCCTCTCTCAGCTGTCACAGCTGTAATAGGCCTAACTTTGTTAGCCTCAGCCATTGGCACAGACTCCAGACTGCTCCAGAAGGGGCAATTAATCTCCCTGCTCAATTATCCTTTGTGTTGTGAGCAATTAGGAAAAAGTATCCCAATTAGTTTGTGTTTAATATTGGCCGAGATTATTTACGAAAATTGCCATTTTCGGGATCGGGATCAGGGATCGGGATCAGGGATCGGGATCAGGGATCGGGATCAGGGATCGGGATCAGGGATCGGGATCAGGGATCGGGATCAGGGATCGGGATCAGGGATCGGGATCAGGGATCGGGATCAGGGATCGGGATCAGGGATCGGGATCAGGGATCGGGATCAGGGATCGGGATCAGGGATCGGGATCAGGGATCGGGATCAGGGATCGGGATCAGGGATCGGGATCAGGGATCGGGATCAGGGATCGGGATCAGGGATCGGGATCAGGGATCGGGATCAGGGATCGGGATCAGGGATCGGGATCAGGGATCGGGATCAGGGATCGGGATCAGGGATCGGGATCAGGGATCGGGATCAGGGATCGGGATCAGGGATCGGGATCAGGGATCGGGATCAGGGATCGGGATCAGGGATCGGGATCAGGGATCGGGATCAGGGATCGGGATCAGGGATCGGGATCAGGGATCGGGATCAGGGATCGGGATCAGGGATCGGGATCAGGGATCGGGATCAGGGATCGGGATCAGGGATCGGGATCAGGGATCGGGATCAGGGATCGGGATCAGGGATCGGGATCAGGGATCGGGATCAGGGATCGGGATCAGGGATCGGGATCAGGGATCGGGATCAGGGATCGGGATCAGGGATCGGGATCAGGGATCGGGATCAGGGATCGGGATCAGGGATCGGGATCAGGGATCGGGATCAGGGATCGGGATCAGGGATCGGGATCAGGGATCGGGATCAGGGATCGGGATCAGGGATCGGGATCAGGGATCGGGATCAGGGATCGGGATCAGGGATCGGGATCAGGGATCGGGATCAGGGATCGGGATCAGGGATCGGGATCAGGGATCGGGATCAGGGATCGGGATCAGGGATCGGGATCAGGGATCGGGATCAGGGATCGGGATCAGGGATCGGGATCAGGGATCGGGATCAGGGATCGGGATCAGGGATCGGGATCAGGGATCGGGATCAGGGATCGGGATCAGGGATCGGGATCAGGGATCGGGATCAGGGATCGGGATCAGGGATCGGGAGCGTCACAATAATGTAACATAGACCCATCTGAGTTGTCTATCTCGATTTCCGCTCGAAGCAGTGGACAGCAGGAAGTGAGGAACTCACGTCTTTCTAAGAAACGCCGCCAGGAACGCAGCCATAACGGGCCCTACAGCAGCTTTTTGCGTTTAGAAATTTGCCTCATTCTATGTTTTTCTAGCTAAAATATATCTACAGGGCCTGTTTCAGATTATCAGTCGGGAGCAAATTTTATACCGATTTTTGTTCGAATTGCAAAAAAACACAACCCTATTTTTCATATAAGCTTAGAGCTACGATCGTGACGAATCGCGTATTAAGCAGGCTCCCACCCAGTGGCCGCTGTTGCTTTTAGGCAAAACCATTTACTGAATCAGTTTCACACGCTCGGCTTGTTGGTTGGACTTCCACAATGGGATCCAAATGCGAGTTTGAGTTGAATTAGAGTTAAAAATAAGCAGTTAATCTACACAAAGAAGCAGAATAAGACTGGGGAGAAGTAGACTGGGGAGAAGTAGACTGGGGAGAAGTAGACTGGGGAGAAGTAGACTGGGGAGAAGTAGACTGGGGAGAAGTAGACTGGGGAGAAGTAGACTGGGGAGAAGTAGACTGGGGAGAAGTAGACTGGGGAGAAGTAGACTGGGGAGAAGTAGACTGGGGAGAAGTAGACTGGGGAGAAGTAGACTGGGGAGAAGTAGACTGGGGAGAAGTAGACTGGGGAGAAGTAGACTGGGGAGAAGTAGACTGGGGAGAAGTAGACTGGGGAGAAGTAGACTGGGGAGAAGTAGACTGGGGAGAAGTAGACTGGGGAGAAGTAGACTGGGGAGAAGTAGTTTGGTAAGAAGTAGATTTGAAAGTAGATTAGGAGACTGGACGAATAAATGAGAAGTAGATTAGGAGATTGGGTTTGAGTTTAACCAATCGAAAGAGTTAAAAGTAGATCAGAAGTAAATCAAACTGACCTTCTGCTCTCAGTCATGGGGGTGAGGCTCTCTCCGCTGTAATCAACGCAGCCTCCGCAGCCGCTGCTAGCAGTCGCAGCGCCCACCGCCCTTGACGACAGCTGGTGATGCTGGTGCTGCCTGAGCTGCTGCGGTGCTTCTGTGTCCAAACCGGCGACTCCTGGCAGGTTTGGCGACTGGCAGACTGAACCAGGGCCGAAGCGGCTGCTGGAGCAGGCGGTGCCCGTGGTCCCCTTCCTGCGGAGGTCGGGATGTTGTTAGTTGGCCACATATTCTCATTGAAATGCTACGCAATGTGTCTCGACTGTCCATAGACACTGCGGGAACTGTCTCGACTGTCCATAGACACTGCGGGAACTGTCTCGACTGTCCATAGACACTGCGGGAACTGTCTCGACTGTCCATAGACACTGCGGGAACTGTCTCGACTGTCCATAGACACTGCGGGAACTGTCTCAACTGTCCAAAGACACTGTGAAAAGTGTGGCAGAGCGGCCTTGTCGTGCAATTGACGCCCTTGAGGGCCAACCTCCAAGGCACAGTGAGAGTGTACACTGCCTGACGATGAGAAAGTCAGGGCAGAGGTACACCCCTGTGTGAGTATCTTAGTGCGTGTTTGTGCTCAGGAGTCAGTCAAATGGGATCTAGTGTCACCAATTGATGTGCCATTGCCCGCAGCCCTCAATGAGAATATCATTGCTAGCATAATTATTATTATCTGTTATAGCTTTGATATTTAGGATGATGGAACATGAGTTTAGTCAGTCAATCACTCTATGGGGTTAGTCAGTTCGGACATTCTAAATTTTTACATTTTTGACATTTTCCTAGCCTTCTTAAAGTGTATAAAAAGTATATTTGCTAATTTTCTTAAAAGTTCAACTATTTGGGCTTGTCGAAAATGTTTTCTCATAACTGAATTTCGATTCCTACTACTCATAGTAGATTTATAGAACTTTATTGTGTATTGAATTTTTCTAATTGTCGCTTTTTTTAATTCGGTGTTAACGCAGATTAACAAAAAAACAGATTTTCGATGAGATTCGGATTTCAGCAAGGAGTCACGTGATGTGTTTGAGATGAAATTCTAATTTAGCGGGTCAGTAATTCTGGCTCAGGTGGGAATGAAACAGGAAGACTTCGGGATGTGGCTCGGCATTAATTAGGGATAATGAAAATGAAACTAGAGAGAAGACAAGCAGAAGGTGAGCAGGTGAGGTGAACCTGTCGCAGCTACCTGCCGAAAGTGTGCTCATCGTCTACCGCTGCGCCTCGCCAAGAATGTTCCGAGTCGCTCGAGTGGTCATTGTGATGCCGGCTGATGGCAAAGCCTCCACCCAGGAAGCTCATTCCGCCGCCGCCGCCGCCACCGCCTCCGCCGCCACCGCCGCCTCCGACAGTCATGGCCTGGGTGTCCCTGGCGGCAGCGGCTGCCACCGATGCCGCGGCAGAGCACGGACTGCGCGCCCCGCCGGAGATCAAGTGGTTCAAGTTCATGGCCCCGACTCAAACTCTGGCCTGAGTCGACTTTTATTCGAGTCGAATACTCGACTCAGAAGCCGGCGCTAGTCTGTTATGCTGACGGCATTTTTTCTTTGGGCATTTTATTCATCTCAGCGCCTTCTCAAATAGCAGCCTCCTCTCTCTGCTCCCCTCCAACCCGACAGCCGAACCCCTTCGCTTTCCTGCTCCTTCCCATTTTCTCTCCCCCCTCAGCATCCGCAGCCTTCCGTCTGCTAAACCCGAACGCTACCGACTGTCCTCCAGGGTTGCCTTGGCTGAGGGCGGCGTTCATTGTGCGAGTCCGGTTCATTTTTTTTGCTTTCAAGAATTTTAATAAAAGGACTGGAGAGAAAAATAGCCGAGTTAGCAAAGTGAAAGCGAGGGTAGCATCTCGACTCACATCTGCATCAATTCAATGCCTCCGATTGCTCAAATAATTTTTATTATAGTGCTCAAAGTTTTCGCATTAACTCAAGACGAGCTTGAATTCGAAATCTTATATTTCTCGCCTTTTAGTTTTGAATATAGTATCTAGGGCACGCAGACTGTCGATTCATTCGGCAAATCCTTTTGCACACGCAGCAGCAGCAGCAGCAGCAGCAGCAGCAGCATTGGGACGAATGCCGCATGTGCGGCATGGGAGAGCAGAGGAGAGAAAGAAAATTTAGACGAGATTGTTATCGAGACGAGACTAGTTGTGGGATGAGAGAGAATGCTCAGAAGCTAATACATATACGCGTTGAGGGAGGCTATAGATTATATATAGTCATTTTTTGCAACTAAAGCTCACAGCAGTCATGCAGCTGTATCAGATGGCGCAATCTTAATTATAGAAAAGTAACCAGCATGGATCTTTGCAAACCCGGGAGAGGGTAGAATGGAGACAGAGGAATTGCACTTTTGTCTCTGTGCGAGCGTCTTGGTTAAGTGCTGAGCGCGCGACTTGCGTTGGTAGAGAACCCGCGGGTAATTGAAATTGTATGTTATAATCTTGAAACTCGGCAGTTCGTTCAGAAATAAGAGGAGAGGAGAGGATGGGAGGGGATGGATAGAAAAGGAGAGGAGAGGAGAGGAGAGGAGAGGAGAGGAGAGGAGAGGAGAGGAGAGGAGAGGAGAGGAGGGGAGAGGAGAGGAGAGGAGAGGAGAGGAGAGGAGGGGAGAGGAGAGGAGAGGAGAGGAGAGGAGAGGAGAGGAGAGGAGAGGAGAGGAGAGGAGGGGAGAGGAGAGGAGAGGAGAGGAGGGGAGAGGAGAGGAGAGGAGAGGAGAGGAGAGGAGAGGAGAGGAGAGGAGAGGAGAGGAGGGGAGAGGAGAGGAGAGGAGAGGAGAGGAGAGGAGAGGAGAGGAGAGGAGAGGAGAGGAGAGGAGAGGAGAGGAGAGGAGGGGAGAGGAGAGGAGAGGAGGGGAGAGGAGAGGAGAGGAGAGGAGAGGAGAGGAGAGGAGAGGAGAGGAGAGGAGAGGAGAGGAGAGGAGAGGAGGGGAGAGGAGAGGAGAGGAGAGGAGAGGAGAGGAGAGGAGAGGAGAGGAGAGGAGAGGAGAGGAGAGGAGAGGAGAGGAGAGGAGAGGAGAGGAGAGGAGGGGAGAGGAGAGGAGAGGAGAGGAGAGGAGAGGAGAGGAGAGGAGAGGAGAGGAGAGGAGAGGAGAGGAGGGGAGAGGAGAGGAGAGGAGAGGAGAGGAGAGGAGAGGAGAGGAGAGGAGAGGAGAGGAGAGGAGAGGAGAGGAGTGAAAGCATAGGAAATGAAAGAGAGTGAGTGAGTGTGGATGCAGTTTAAGCTTGTACATCAGTTTTGAAATCAGATGGTTGCATAGGCAATAGCCGATATGTCAAACTGCAGAGCGGAAAACATCATCAGCAGATGGGAGCTGAGTGCGGTCGGCCATTTATGAGCAGCGAGTTCCCGGATTCCAAAGTTCATAACAGAATTGAGCTGCCCCGCGAGGATTAATGACCTTGAATTCCCCCGAGCAAGTTGCGTATGGCTCAAAACTAGGCGTACAATTCACAGCCCCCCAGCTCTTGTGGGGCAACTCAAATTAGAGTTTGTCGGAGAGGCCACGGTTTGAGCTACACGCTGCCTAGTATTGCACTTATTGAATTCAAAATTTAGATTGCTGATATTTTTGGACAGTCATAGAAACAAACAGAACTTCTGCAGCACGATTCTTCAGAACCTAACAAGCTGAAATCCTCACAAGCCACAAACCTCACATGACACAAACCTCACAAGACACAAACCTCACAAGCCACAAACCTCACAAGACACAAACCTCACAAGACACAAACCTCACAAGACACAAACCTCACAAGACACAAACCTCACAAGACACAAACCTCACAAGACACAAACCTCACAAGACGCAAACCTCACAAGACACAAACCTCACAAGCCACAAACCTCACAAGACACAAACCTCACAAGACACAAACCTCACAAGACACAAACCTCACAAGACACAAACCTCACAAGACACAAACCTCACAAGACACAAACCTCACAAGACACAAACCTCACAAGACACAAACCTCACAAGACACAAACCTCACAAGACACAAACCTCACAAGACACAAACCTCACAAGACACAAACCTCACAAGACACAAACCACACAAGACACAAACCTCACAAGACACAAACCTCACAAGACACAAACCTCACAAGACACAAACCTCACAAGACACAAACCTCACAAGACACAAACCTCACAAGACACAAACCTCACAAGACACAAACCTCACAAGACACAAACCTCACAAGACACAAACCTCACAAGACACAAACCTCACAAGACGCAAACCTCACAAGACACAAACCTCACAAGACACAAACCTCACAAGACACAAACCTCACAAGACACAAACCTCACAAGACACAAACCTCACAAGCCACAAACCTCACAAGACACAAACCTCACAAGACACAAACCTCACAAGACACAAACCTCACAAGCCACAAACCTCACAAGACACAAACCTCACAAGACACAAACCTCACAAGCCACAAACCTCACAAGACACAAACCTCACAAGACACAAACCTCGCAAGACACAAACCTCACAAGACACAAACCTCACAAGACACAAACCTCACAAGACACAAACCTCACAAGACACAAACCTCACAAGCCACAAACCTCACAAGACACAAACCTCACAAGACACAAACCTCACAAGACACAAACCTCACAAGCCACAAACCTCACAAGACACAAACCTCACAAGACACAAACCTCACAAGACACAAACCTCACAAGACACAAACCTCACAAGACACAAACCTCACAAGACACAAACCTCACAAGCGAGGTCAATGTTGAATTTTGATATGTGACTAGCTAACAACTGTTCCTTATTATATCTAATGCTAAGAGTTTGCCAAACTTTTTAAAAAATGGCTTCTTTTATGGGCTTGCAGTGTTAAATTTGCAGCTGTGAATCGGATACAAACATTTTTTTCGAAAACGCAGTCAGTTTAGTTGAAGTCTAACAGAATTAAAAAACAGTTTTTATTCTGCTTCAGAGCTATCTGTGACGTTCCTCCTAAACACTACAAAGGAATGCACCGGAAAACATAAATTCAATCAGTGCAGTTCCACTGGTTATTGCTCTGTACTTTATTATAGTATTGTTGAACTGCAAAGCGCAAGGCACAGCTGCAGTTATAACTATATCAAGTTTGGCTTTGGTAATTGGCAATTAATATGCTTTTTTACTGCATAGAGTAATTTACTTTCATGTTGTTCCATCTGTGCAGCTCAATAATAGTGCTGCACTAGAAAGGTAATGAAATAGCTAGCTTGTGTAATGCCATTTCGGTAAGGTAAATAAATAACTTTTTCCCCATTTATTTTGTACTTAATTCCGTGAAAGCTGTAACATGCCTTCAGTTAATTACACTTCTCACTTCTCATTCGCTATTAACAGTAGAAACACCATGTTATTTTTACACCTGGGATTTTTACACCACTAAATGATCGATTTTCGTAAAATACCACCAAATGAATCAAGCTTTCAAAGCAGTCCGACGTCAGCATCGTCTAGATAGTCAGTGATTCTTGTTCGAAGACCCTGGATTTGAAATACCCTGAGGTTTCTTTGTACTGCAAAAGTACTGCTGTACTTTTAACGAGTTGTGAAAGAGTGAATTAGTACATTATTTGTTCCACAAACTTCTAATTTAATCTTATTAGAAATTTCATAATTTCACTGTCGGTCTTTTGATGATTGAAGTTGTCCCTGTAAAATTATATTGCACTTCTGCCCGACTGTCGGTACACTCGATTGGAAATTATTCTACCATCACTTCTTGGCTTCATGATTTGTTTGCTACTTAGAGTAGTATCATATAAAATTTGCCTCACAACAACGTGTTATTAAAACGTGATGGTATAAATTTCTAAAAGGTCAATACTGATATATAATAGGTCGATACTGATATATAACAGGTCGATACTGATATCTAACAGGTCGATACTGATATCTAACAGGTCGATGCAGATATCTAACAGGACGATACTGATATCTAACAGGACGATACTGATATCTAACAGGTCGATACAGATATCTAACAGGACGATACTGATATCTAACAGGACGATACTGATATCTAACAGGTCGATTCAGATAATCTAGCAGGTCGATACTGATATCTAACAGGTCGATACTGATATCTAAAAGGTCAATACTGATATATAATAGGTCGATACTGATATCTAACAGGTCGATACTGATATCTAACAGGTCGATACTGATATCTAACAGGTCGATACTGATATCTAACAGGTCGATACTGATATCTAACAGGTCGATACAGATATCTAACAGGTCGATACTGATATCTAACAGGTCGATACTGATATCTAACAGGTCGATACTGATATCGAACACGTCGATACTGATATCTAAAAAAAAGCAACTGGAAATATGAAAAGGCAAATTTTCTAGCTTAGACAGTCGGGCCCACAATTCCTTATCTTCTTGGGGGAACATTTGCCGGGTGAGGGACGTGACAAAAGCACCGCTTTAGCCATTGCTGATCGTTTTTAAAAGCAAAATATATGGCACCCATGAGACTGATGGCTGTAGACCAGGGAACTTAAATGAAAGACTAGCGCAAGGAAAATTTGGAAAGATACTAAATCGAAAAGGTCAGGTGCTTGTGCAGATGGGCCTTAGGTAAGGCAGTTGCACCCTGAACCTTAGCTAGTGGGACATTGCTGGAGCCGATATACTGAATTTTATCACTGGTTCGTTCTTATGGGCGCGTTGGGTGTGTGATTCATTGGTAGATAGATAGATAGATAGATAGATAGATAGATAGATAGATAGATAGATAGATAGATAGATAGATAGATAGATAGATAGATAGATAGATAGATAGATAGATAGATAGATAGATAGATAGATAGATAGATAGATGGATAGATAGATAGATAGATAGATAGATAGATGGATAGATAGATAGATAGATGGATAGATAGATAGATAGATAGACAGACAGATAGATGGTTACAGTCGTGGCAGTGAAAATGTACTCACAGTATCATTGCAAATATTGTGACGCTGGCTCTCAAACTTGACTGCTGCTGCTGCTGCTGTGGTCGCAGCCAGTTCAGCTGGCATCGCCAAGTAGCAGTCCTGATTTGCTAACTATTTGTTCAAGCCCGCTTCGCTTGAAGCAGGCAAGACGCTCCAGACACCACCGCCGGCTTTGCCTTTGGTTTCCTAGGCGATGCTCTTGAATGGTCGGACAGAGACTAAATATAAGCTGACCGCTAGCTACAATGTCAACAAGTGTCAACAATTGTCTGCTGCCTATTTTTGGACAGGCACCGAAATCCTCTGTGCTGCTTTTAATACGCAGAGATTTGGCCTGTGTGCCTGCCCAGTCGCAATCTGAAAGCAGGCGCTAAATGCTAAATTCGGGGGGGAATGATGCTTTTATGAAGGCGGAGAGGCACTTCCAAACCACTCCCACTGAACATTTGCCGGCACAATGAACGCAGAAGCGGATGAAACAGTGTGCAGTGTCTGTGCTGTGCTGCCAAGTTGAGGGAATGGAAACGACCAGTGCGAACTGCAACTACCGCGATGGGAAGAGAACGGTGGGGAAGGGCCAGTTATATTTGCTTCAGCTTTTGCCCAAATCCTGCTGGATTGCATAGTGAGTGGACATGGCTTCAGCGTCTTGTATAGCCGTGTTACAGACAAAGTCCTTTTTGCTGTAGTTTCAAAAATTAAGTGTGCGGCTTGCGTCTGATGCGAAAACGTCTAATGTGTTTTTTTAGATTAACAGTAGAAAGACCAAGCCTTCCCGTCCTGGAGGAAGACGGCATGTGTATTTCAAATGCCCCGCTGCCTACTTCACGATAACTTCCAAACCGAATGCCCGATTTTCGTAAAATAAGGGAGAAATCAAGCATTTTTGCAACTGATCCCACCGACCACGGTATGCACTCCCCATGGAAACCCATTTCGCAATAAATAGATGCGTTAGTATAAATCGTTATTTTAAATCGTATAGTGTGGCGTTATAAGATTGAGCGTCATTTAAGGTGCAACATTATGACGTCATTTGATGTGCACCTGTCCGTCACAACCCAAATGGGATAAATATTTGAACCAGTCGAATAGGCAAAGCCTTGGTGCCACACCTAGGCCCCAAGAATTCATCACATACTTGTGGGATAAATGAAAAGACTGAGATTAAGCGGTATAAATCATTTCACTCAGACTGCAGTCGGGGAGAATACTACAGGTGCCATAGATATTTATCTTTGCTAGTTTGTTCCTAGAATTCTTATGACTGATACAGTTATTGTAGGGGTATAGAATCATAGCAAATCGCTGCAAATCACAGGCCTTGGATCTAAGACCGTGGCTTCTAATTAAATAATAAAGTGCATTCTCTCAATCAAGTTGATAAAGAAAATTCTAATTCTACTTGAGGATACTACTTATAGTAGAAAAGCTGGCATTGTAAAATATATAAAAATTATGAAAATCAACAAACTCAGATGCCATAGATGCCATACTTTTATAGCTTATCGCATAATCAATTAAAGCAAGTCTTGCAGAAAATGCGTCAAGACTGGGTGAAGAGTTTTACTAATGAAAACTCTTGACTAACTCTCGGTCCATTGGAGCATTATCACAATTGAGCACATGCCAACTAAACAGCGGAGAAAGTATTAAAAATTTCCTGGATGAGGGCAATGTCTTGTAAGAGTACATTATGGCGGCGAGGCCACATTCATTTGGGGCGCAGCCGCGGAGAGAAGGCTTGGGGGCTTGTCGTGCAATTTACGCCCTCGAGGGCCAACCTCCAAGACGCATTGAGAGTGTACACTGCCTGACGATGAAAAAGTCAGGGCAGGTTTACACACCTGTGTGAGTGTGTGCTCAGGAGTCAGCGAAATGGGCAGAATTGCCTCCTCGCTGGCTGCGGGTCTAGTGTCACCAAATGATGTGCCATTGCCCGCAGCCCTCCTGCAAGAAATTCGGTAGCGTGTATTGGCCCCAAAAGTCCATGGACTGAAAAACTGTACACAGCAATAGCTGCGGCTGTACATCTGTCTCTACCAGGTCGCGATTTTAAATTCTGGGTCTAATTAGCCAGTCACACATAGATTTACACTACGGATTAAAAAACTGTACAAAAAGTGCTCAATATGTTCTACATAATTCTATTGCTATGAGACGTTGGACTAGAAAAGCATTTGGCCGCAGACTGGCAGGAATATATACCAAGAATCACCGAATCAGGCAAAACTTCTACCAGCAGAGGATATTAATCCCAAGATTTGCCGCTAATCTCACAGATGTTTGAGAACGCGTAATCCGTGTGTATACAGAAGCATATACTCGTGACTGAAGAGTGGTCGATTAATTTTAACAAAAATAAACGGCATAGCATCGACCTTAATACCGTTTGCTGAGTCAGTGGAAGAACTTTAATGATTTTCTAATTCGATAATACAGCATATATTGCTCCGTCATTCAGAGCTGTCCATGGACTGAATAGCAGTACACATAAACAAGAACACAAGAGCTATAAGCCTCACTGAAGTGCTCAAAGTTTGAATCTAGAATCACAACAAGAAGTTCGTTTGTGTGTTTTCAGTTTTCTGCTCCAGTTGATTAGAACGGAAGAGTAGAACTAAATATGAGAGTTTTAGGCTGCGAGAGGTCCTCGGAGACTGGAAATGCGAAGCATCCGTTACACAAGACTGTAGGTAGCTGTCTTGTGGCACAGCCAGGCCTTTGGCCTGCGAGCAGGTGAAGTGGAATGCGAAAGCTTCAAGTTGCCAGGAGACAAGGAAAGCAGGAAATTCACCTGACAAATTTGGCTACGGATAAACTATAGCTATGTCTATGAAGATTGTAGTAGACAGTTTCAGTAGCATCGACTGTCTGTTACTAACTTTTAAAATAGACAATATTTGCCACTTTATGAGAAAGACTGTTATGATTTTCACCGATAGAAAACACTGCATGACTAGGATATTATAAGTATGAGAAAGGCAGTATGAGACAGTATGAGAAAGACAGTATGAGAAAGACAGTATGAGAAAGACAGTATGAGAAAGACAGTATGAGAAAGACAGTATGAGAAAGGCAGTATGAGGAAGACAGTATGAGAAAGGCAGTATGAGAAAGGCAGTATGAGAAAGGCAGTATGAGGAAGACAGTATGAGAAAGGCAGTATGAGGAAGACAGTATGAGAAAGGCAGTATGAGAAAGGCAGTATGAGAAAGGCAGTATGAGAAAGGCAGTATGAGAAAGGCAGTATGAGAAAGGCAGTATGAGGAAGACAGTATGAGAAAGGCAGTATGAGGAAGACAGTATGAGAAAGGCAATATGAGAAAGACAGTATGAGAAAGGCAGTATGAGAAAGACAATATGAGGAAGACAGTATGAGAAAGACAATATGAGAAAGACAGTATGAGAAAGGCAGTATGAGAAAGACAGTATGAGAAAGACAGTATGAGAAAGGCAGTATGAGAAAGGCAATATGAGAAAGGCAATATGAGGAAGACAGTATGAGAAAGACAGTATGAGAAAGGCAGTATGAGAAAGGCAATATGAGAAAGGCAGTATGAGGAAGACAGTATGAGAAAGGCAGTATGAGAAAGGCAGTATGAGAAAGGCAGTATGAGAAGCAGAGCATGAAATACATATATCAGAAAGAGCACACGAGCACAGAGTGCAGGGACAAACTCAGTTGAACCGAGCCCAAATATTTTCAACAGACAAAAGAGTTCCCCTTTCTCAAAAGCAGCAAACTAAAGTGTAGCAACAGCTGGAGCAGGGCTGCCTTACAAAGGATGAAATCACAATTTGGCTAACAGTCACGGCGCAGAATCGACAAGCCAGTCAGTCTTTTGTGAGTAGCTAACCCACCCATGAGAACACTAGCTAATCATTCTCACTTTCCGCTCTATTAATCATTTTGAGAACAGGTTTACAGACTCGAGAAGCCGCCTCACACAGTAAGCAAGGCTTATTAAAATGAGGAAACCAGACAAAGCCGGCCACAATGCGTATGAAGTGAATGGCGAAGTTCATTTGGGCCTAAAATACAAGTGCTCTAATTAGCTTGAAGTAATGGAAATTAGATTCTTTATAATTTAATTTTTACGACGAATGTAGCAAGTATTTACGAGTATATTATACGTTATTGCGAGCCACATGAACCTAGCAGCAAATTTAAATTTTACCGACAAGTTTACTTAAAAGGTTTATTGATTATTGGTTAGATCACTTAGCCAATTATCACGCACCATGGACCCTGAGCTCGATTCCGCGGCGAGGCCACACTCATTTGGGGCGCAGCCGCGGAGAGAAGGCTTGGGGGCTTGTCGTGCAATTTACGCCATTGAGGGCCAACCTCCAAGGCACAGTGAGAGGTACACTGCCTGACGATGAGACAGTCAGGGCAGATGTACACACCTGTGTGAGCGTATGCCTGCGTTAGGTATCTGTGTGCATGTGTGCTCAGGAGTCAGCGAAATGGGCAGAATTGCCTCCTCGCTGGCTGCGGGTCTAGTGTCACCAAATGATGTGCCATTGCCCGCAGCCCTCCTGCAATTATTATTCATATTTATTTATCACTGATTCACTCACTGAAGTGAATCTGTTCTTTTGTGATCTCCCCCACCGTGAGTCAGCTGTCCAGGTCACTCACCTGCTGTCTGATTTGCTTCGGCTCATCGTACTGCGCGAGTTCACTGGCATCAATGACGAACCGAAGCTGCGTCGAAAGCCGAACGCAGAGTTCAGGCCATAGAAGCCGCCGATCCCGCCACCGCCGCCGCCGCCGCCGCCGCCGCCGCCGCCACTGCCGCCGCCACGAATCCTGATGCTCTGGCTTCGACCCCACATTGGATGGAGCTGTGGCAATCTCAGTTGCTGGGTGAATCTTTTCAGCTTTCCGATGCGCACTTACCTCAAAACAGCCATTACCCAGCACATATTGTGATCTCGCCTGGACCAACTGACCAATCAGATCGCGCTGTCCGCCCACCCGCCCACCCGGCCCAGTCTCAAGCAGGAAATCTGAAGCGAAAATGAGCCCTCAGCAGGGAGACATGTCACACCTCACAGTCAGTTCCTGCCTCCCACTCTCCTGCTCACTCATTCGCCTCAAGCGTCCTATAAAAAACATCCCACCGATGCTAAGAAATATGTATTAGCACCTGTGTAGATCATATTTAGGAAATAGTACAAACCTGCCATTTCATTGGCTGCCTGTTTGTGATCCTCAGTTATAAAGCACTGACCGTTTAAGTCTCAGGTGGCATTTCAGCGATGCATGTCCTTGAGAACCTGAGATGCTGGTCAGTACTTCCCGAAGAAACTGCTGGGAATCTGAAATTTCCCAAAAACATACCGTAGATACAGCAATGAAGATCCCATAGAAACTATACTGAAGATCCCATACACACTACACTGAAGATCCCACACAAACTATACTGAAGATCCCATACACACTGCACTGAAGATCCCACACAAACCGCACTGAAGATCCCATACACACTGCACTGAAGATCCCATTCACACTGCCTGAAGATCCCACACAAACCGCACTGAAGATCCCATACACACTGCACTGAAGATCCCATACAAACTATACTGAAGATCCCATACACACTGCACTGAAGATCCCATACACACTACACTGAAGATCCCATACAAACTATACTGAAGATCCCATACACACTGCACTGAAGATCCCATACACACTGCACTGAAGATCCCATACACACTGCACTGAAGATCCCATACACACTGCACTGAAGATCCCATACACACTGCACTGAAGATCCCATACACACTGCACTGAAGATCCCATACACACTGCACTGAAGATCCCATACAAACTATACTGAAGATCCTATACACACTGCACTGAAGATCCCACACACACTGCACTGAAGATCCCATACAAACTATACTGAAGATCCCATACACACTGCACTGAAGATCCCATACACACTGCACTGAAGATCCCATACACACTGCACTGAAGATCCCATACACACTGCACTGAAGATCCCATACACACTACACTGAAGATCCCATACACACTGCACTGAAGATCCCACACAAACTACACTGAAGATCCCATACACACTGCACTGAAGATCCCATACACACTGCACTGAAGATCCCATACACACTGCACTGAAGATCCCATACACACTGCACTGAAGATCCCATACAAACTACACTGAAGATCCCATACACACTGCACTGAAGATCCCATACACACTGCACTGAAGATCCCACACACACTGCACTGAAGATCCCACACAAACTACACTGAAGATCCCACACAAACTACACTGAAGATCCCACACAAACTACACTGAAGATCCCACACAAACTACACTGAAGATCCCACACAAACTACACTGAAGATCCCACACAAACTACACTGAAGATCCCATACACACTGCACTGAAGATCCCATACACACTGCACTGAAGATCCCATACACACTGCACTGAAGATCCCATACACACTGCACTGAAGATCCCACACACACTGCACTGAAGATCCCACACAAACCGCACTGAAGATCCCACACAAACTACACTGAAGATCCCACACAAACCGCACTGAAGATCCCACACAAACTACACTGAAGATCCCACACAAACTACACTGAAGATCCCACACAAACTACACTGAAGATCCCATACACACTGCACTGAAGATCCCACACAAACTACACTGAAGATCCCATACACACTGCACTGAAGATCCCATACACACTGCCCAGAAGTAGCAAGCATATTTTTAGATCATTTTGTTCTTCACAATGGTTATAAGTACAGAGGGGAGATGCAAGGCACACAGCCTAGCGGTGAATATGATGCTTTGCATAGGCCAAGCTCCGCCGACTCTCATTATTTGATTCCGACATGAGCAGACTAATGAACGGATACGATAAGGTTGAGGATATTTTAGCGACTCTACTCTTGATATCGTCTGTTCCAGTGGAATTTGTTCTTTAAAGTCTTCTCTTCAGATGTCTCAGCTGATAATGAATTCTAAAAGATGATTATCAGTGTTCTAATTATCAATTCTAGTATTGAAGAGTATAAATCTGTGGATCTGGTGTCAAAGGAAAGCGAAGTATCTTAGATCCCAATGTTCTCATTATCCAGATCCCAATTTGTCACATTTCCAAGCGTTATCAATGGCATCAGAATTCTGAGTATCAAAGCCACGATTCCCCCCTCCCGTATCCTCCCTCGACTCACAATCTCAATCCTCAAAATCTCGATCTCACTCTTCGAAATCCTAATCTCTTATTGTTAGAATCTCAACCATCAAAAAATCCGAAGACCAACCCTAAAAGAAGACCAATCCTCTCCACAAAATCCTAATCCCACTCATCAAAATCCTAATCCCACCACTCAAAATCTTAATCTCACCCATCAAAATCTCAATCCGACCCATCAAAATCCTAATCCCATCCATCAAAATCCTAATCCCAACCATCAAAATCCTAATCCCACTCATCAAAATCCTAATCCCAACCATCAAAATCCTAATCCCACTTATCAAAATCCTAATCCCACCCATCAAAATCCTAATCCCACTCATCAAAATCCTAATCCCACCCATCAATACCCTAATCCCACCCATCAAAATCCTAATCCCAACAATCAAAATCCTAATCTCACCCATCAAAATCCAAATCCCACACATCAAAATCCTAATCCTACTCATCAAAATCCAAATCCCACTCATCAAAAATTCTAATCCCACCCATCAAAATCCTATTCCCACCCATCAAAATCCTAATCCCACCCATCAAAATCCAAATCCCACTCATCAAAAATTCTAATCCCACCCATCAAAATCCTAATCCCACCCATCAAAATCCTATTCCCACCCATCAAAATCCTAATCCCACCCATCAAAATCCAAATCCCACTCATCAAAAATTCTAATCCCACCCATCAAAATCCTAATCCCACCCATCAAAATCCTATTCCCACCCATCAAAATCCTAATCCCACCCATCAAAATCCAAATCCCACTCATCAAAAATTCTAATCCCACCCATCAAAATCGCAATCTTTTTATCTATTCTTAATCTCACTGTCGATTTCTAAGCTCACCCTGCATTCTCAGCCTTATTTTATTACCTATCCACCCCTATTTTTAGTCTAGCAAAGTCTCAATTCATTCCTAATCTCTTTCGAGTACCTCACGCGACACCACCTGTCCTCATCTTTCCAGGCATTGGATTTAATCAACCCACGGATGGAATTGGCGCCATCTGAAACTGAGATCAGGACTTCCTCCTTTTGTCGAATTCGCAATTGATGCCGCAGAGATCAGGTCACGACAGGGCATGGAAAAGCACAGAATGCATCGACTAAGACAGCCGATTAAGTCAAACACAAAATGAAAATTGAAGCATGCTAAAATTTCTCCAATCAAAAAGCGAATTTCAGCGCCAGCAGCAATATTTCTGACTAGAAGAAGAGCGAAGACTGTAAAGATTACTCAACAGGGCAAGGATATGATTTCCTAATAAATTAATCATAACAAAAGCATCTAACAGATGCTGCTGTGTCTAACAGGTGCTGTGTCTAACAGATGCTGCTGTGTCTAACAGGTGCTGCTGTGTCTAACAGATGCTGCGTCTAACAGATGCTGCTGTGTCTAACAGGTGCTGCTGTGTCTAACAGGTGCTGTGTCTAACAGGTGCTGCTGTGTCTAACAGATGCTGCTGTGTCTAACAACTGACACAACAGCTGCTGTGCTGTGTCTAACAGATGCTGCTGTGTCTAACAGGTGCTGCTGTGTCTAACAGATGCTGTGTCTAACAGATGCTGTGTCTAACAGGTGCTGCTGTGTCTAACAGGTGCTGCTGTGTCTAACAGATGCTGTGTCTAACAGATGCTGCTGTGTCTAACAGGTGCTGCTGTGTCTAACAGGTGCTGCTGTGTCTAACAGATGCTGTGTCTAACAGATGCTGTGTCTAACAGATGCTGTGTCTAACAGATGCTGTGTCAAACAGGTGCTGTGTCTAACAGGTGCTGCTGTGTCTAACAGGTGCTGCTGTGTCTAACAGATGCTGTGTCTAACAGATGCTGCTGTGTCTAACAGGTGCTGCTGTGTCTAACAGATGCTGTGTCTAACAGATGCTGTGTCTAACAGATGCTGTGTCAAACAGGTGCTGTGTCTAACAGGTGCTGTGTCTAACAGATGCTGTGTCTAACAGATGCTGTGTCTAACAGATGCTGTGTCTAACAGATGCTGTGTCTAACAGGTGCTGCTGTGTCAAACAGGTGCTGTGTCTAACAGATGCTGTGTCTAACAGGTGCTGTGTCTAACAGGTGCTGCTGTGTCTAACAGATGCTGCTGTGTCTAACAGATGCTGTGTCTAACAGATGCTGTGTCTAACAGATGCTGCGTCTAACAGGTGCTACTGTGTCTAACAGATGCTGTGTCTAACAGATGCTGTGTCTAACAGATGCTGTGTCTAACTGGCTAGGGTCTGTCCAACAGATGCTGCTGTGTCTAACAGATGCTGTTGTATCTAACACATGCTGCTGTGTCTAACAGATGCTGTGTCTAACAGATGCTGTTGTATCTAACACATGCTGCTGTGTCTAACAGATGCTGTGTCTAACAGATGCTGATGTATCTAACAGATGTTTGAAGTAGTTGTCTAACACATCACATCAGAGGCACAAATAGTGTATTGCTTTTCCAAATTTTTACAGAATTTTAACTCGTATGTTTAACGATAAAACAGAAAAAATCTAAGATGCATTTCATTCTAATTTTGGCTGAAGCAGCAATCAGAACCGCAAAAAGCAAAGTTTTTATAGTGCAAAAATCATATTTGCACACTCAAATTTATTGCAGAAGGCATTGCAAGCAACTAACTGATAAGAAGCATATTTTTCTGCGTTTGTAAAAAAGCAGTCAAAAGCAAAATAGTCAAGTGCGCGAATTTGTAGAAGCTGCAACGGAAACAAGTCGCCAGTGCACTTTTACTAAAAGTACCTAAAAATCCAATATTGCACACAACGATTAAAACTAAAAAAACACAAATGAGTAAATTGCATCACAATGCTCTGCATGCTACCGATCAGTAGTGAGAAAAGCAAATTTAAGTAGTATAATTTTTATTAATAATGTGACATGCTGATTTCAATAGCTAGACGTAGACCTTACAAGAATTAATTTATTAATATTTTACAGAATACGAGCTAAAATATCTCGCTTTTGCAAAATCTGCTGCAGACAAAGGAAATACAAAAACACAAAGTGACACCAATAAACTCAATTATCGAGTTTTGAGATTTGAGCAGAAAATTAAGACAGAAATATCAGCAACAAGAAGGCGTCACATAACCAACGAATATTATTTAACGATTTTATCGATCCAAGCAGAAATGAGGTGATTCATTTAGCAATTTACAACAAAAAATGAAACCAAATCTTTAAGACAAGCTTATAAATGCCCGAGGATAGAAAAATGTTTTTTTGTAATTATTTGTTTAAAGAGATTCAACAAGGAAACTAAATTTTAATGCTTTTGAGAAAATGATTATTGGTAAATACGAAATTTAATTTGGCTATATAAATGTTGTAAACATTTCATAGAATATATTGCAGTGTAATAGTGCTCAAATGAAAACAGCTGATTAGAATGGCATTTGTGGCCAATTTTAGGAAGACAAAGCGAACAATTTAAGTAGGAAAAATTTATTTAAAGAATAGAGGCAGAGAATATAGATATAGGGTCTAGATCAGAGGCCATTGTGCCAGTGTGTGACCGCACCAACAAAACAGAAGCGTACATGAGTATCAATGCCAACTGTGAATGCTGCGACTTGTGTGAGTAGGTGGCAGTTCTCAGTCAGGTGTGCAAGCAGCGCAGTTTGTCAGCTTCAGCCTGCAGCTCAGCTAGGCGAGTTTCCAGCAGCCGCACTCGCCTAGCATCGATACCGCATTCAGCGCACACCTCGTCATCCTCGGCGCCATCATCGGCTATGACAACCGCGGCGGCGGTTGCTGAGGGGCCATTGTTGATGAGCTGCCTGCGAAGCTTCAACAACGTCAGGCGCATGGCGGCAGCCTCCTGGGCCAGGTGTCGGAGATCAGAACCGGCGACCAGCACGGCATCGTCAGCCGGAGGCGGGGATGATATCGATCTGGGCCTGCTCGACGAACTGGTGAACGATAAGGAGTAGTTCAACTGGTGATGACGCTTCTGCCTTAGAGAGCTTGTCCTGCGAAAGCTGCGGAATGAAAACTGGCTGGCGGCCAGCTGCTGCTGCTGCAGCTCAGTCGCCTGTACCGGCTGGTCAGCAGCTGGAGTGCCCAGCTCAGACAGGACATCGTCTGTGGCAGCATCTGTGTCAAGCATGAGGTCGTCCGAGTTCAGACTGGCACTGCCGCCTGATTCGAAACGGTGGCGACTTTGAGACTGCTGCTGCTGCTGCTGTTGCTGCTGTTGCAGCTGCTGCTGCTGTTGCTGACTTGCTGCGGCAACTTGCGTAGCAGCTGCACCTGACGCTGATGCACTGCTGTCAGAAGTTTTTAAAATTGTTTTTTAATCTTTTAGAGTAATATATCATCATCAGGGACACCTAGAATACACCAGGATGAGAACATCATCATCAGGGACACCTAGAATACACAAGGATGAGAACATCATCATCAGGGACACCTAGAATACACCAGGATGAGAACATCATCATCAGGGACACCTAGAATACACCAGGATGAGAACATCATCATCAGGGACACCTAGAATACACCAGGATGAGAACATCATCATCAGGGACACCTAGAATACACAAGGATGAGAACATCATCATCAGGGACACCTAGAATACACCAGGATGAGAACATCATCATCAGGGACACCTAGAATACACCCGGATGAAAACATCATCATCAGGGACACCTAGAATACACCAGGATGAGAACATCATCATCAGGGACACCTAGAATACACCAGGATGAGAACATCATGATCAGGGACACCTAGAATACACAAGGATGAGAACATCATCATCAGGGACACCTAGAATACACCAGGATGAGAACATTATCATCAGGGACACCTAGAATACACCAGGATGAGAACATCATCATCAGGGACACCTAGAATACACCAGGATGAGAACATCATGATCAGGGACACCTAGAATACACCAGGATGAGAACATCATCATCATGGACACCTAGAACATACCAGGATGAGAACATCATCATCAGGGACACCTAGAATACACCAGGATGAGAACATCATCATCAGGGACACCTAGAATACACCAGGATGAGAACATCATCATCAGGGACACCTAGAATACACCAGGATGAGAACATCATCATCAGGGACAGCTAAAGTGTATCAACACCAGTACTTGTTTTAGAAGTTTCAGAAGTATATAAAAGCACACCTGTATTTTTTTCCAGCCAAATTAGCACCGGTAGGCGGCATTCTCAACGAGAGCTGATTGGGTCGGCCCATATTTTCGCAGCCGCCATTGGCTGGGCTAGTTGGTTTTCGCTGATAATTCTCCGGATTAAAACTGCTACTAAGCTTTCTGGGCTCGCTAATGTAAGCGTTGCAATTGGCTTTAAAGTCTCGATAGGTGCCACCGTCGCTACTGTTCGTTGCAGTGGCGGACACTCCCGCAGTTATCGGGCATGGACTCGCTACGGTTGGCGATGCTCTGGGAGTGGTTGGAGTTGTAGCCTCTGGCGTGGCCGACGGTGCTAAACCAGCTGAGGTATTGGGAAAATAATCGATTGTGACAGATCGGGTGGGAATGGAACTGAATGCCGGCGTAGACAATGTGGACTGATCGCGCTGATGAGCCAGGCTAATGTTTCTGTCTGTGTTTTGATCGCATTGCAAGCTGGTGGATAGATTATAGTCGCTGGCCACTGCGCGCTCTTCCACTTCCAACTCATAGCCAAACTGCGCCTGTTGGCCTGTTATTGGTTGCTGGCCTGCCAAACTTTGCTGACTTTTATTGGCATTATCTTTGCTTTCACTGCGTCGCCATGGAGATCGTATTAAACTAAGCGTTAGACTCTTGTACTGCCAGCGCCTCTGCTGCCTGCTAGGGCGGGACTGCACAGCTGCCAAGTCAGGCTCATCAGGTTTGGGATCAGCGCTGGCGGCATCATTGTTATTGTTATTGTTTCCCCTGTTCGACTCGGGCGCATTGTCATTACTGTTGCTGTTGTTATTGTTGCTTTGGCCTGGTAGTTTTCTTGACACGCAGGCTCGCATCAGTCGTTGCATCATGGTGATTAATTTTATAAACGGGTGCTACAGACAGACTCTAGTTCCTCTTCACCTAGGCCTGAATGGCCACAATTACTTAATTTATGAGACTTTATATAAGACCACCAACTCCAATTTTGAGTTGCTGCTCATGAAATGTCAGAAAAAATGTTACATTTATAAGCTTTTATAAAAAATAACTATAATTAATTATGTCTGTGTAATTTAATGATAATATACTAACTATACAATATAGGAGATTAAAAAAGTTCATTGGCCAAACTTAGATTTTGTGGCAATTATTGTGACACTCACTAAGCTATTTTAAATTCACTATTCACTAATTCACTAGTGTAGTCACTATAGAAAAATTAATAACATACTTTGTCAAATGCTGGACTATAAGTAGGCCCATTTTATAAAATGTACATGTACAATCTATGACTATAACTACAAGAAAACACAAAGTCAATATTTTAATAATTTTTGCACTTAAACAAAAAGTAGGACATTAACTAAAGCTTCTTTAAAAAATCTAGCCATGAAATTTGGCAAACTAATTACATTGAATTGCTTGATTCTTATATTATATTGACAATAGCCACATAATAGGTATTATATGTCCAAAATGCTTTAATTACTTTTAATGTTTGAGCAATTTGCCATGCTGTCTTGAATTCAGTTTATCTGATACTATTGTGTATCAATGTAAAAAAACATTGCATTGGGTGTTTTATGTGAACTATATGTATGTAGGTCTATTTTGACATGCCACCCTTAATTTGGAGAAGGCCCATAGCATCACGGAATGTGTATACTGTCTGTGAGAGAAGGGTTTATTATAGCTAAACTTTTTTATTTTCAGTTTACTAATTCTAGCTAGTTGCAAGTGAGACAGCACTTTGAAAGGGGCACTAGGAGAGGGCACTGGGAAGGACTACCAATATAGATGACCAAAATTGGGAGCTTTAACACCAGCTTCTTACCTGGATCCACTCCTAGGGTAATGTATCATCAACTGAACAGTGTATCTTCAAAACTGAACAAGAATTTTGACTTCTTCCTTGGTCTTGTGCAAGACAGAAACAAGCTATTGTGTTTCACAGAACAACTAATTTGAAAGTTGAAGAAATTATCTACAAGCTGAGGCATGATGTGCAATGAAGCATTAAGAGGAAAGAAAGATATTGATGTTTAGGTAGAAATTTTTATTGCAAAAGCATACTTTTTAACATTTTTTTAGTATGTACTTTAGACGAAGATTGTATGTGGTTGCTTGCCAATTAAATGACCATAAATGTAGTTATTTATAGAGCATGAAAAATGCTTTCAAATGACATAATTCATGATAGTTCACTCCTTAAAATAAGATTAAACCAAATTGTACTCAAATTGTAAAACCAAACATCAAATTCTCTGTTTGGTTTGAAGATACATGAAAATCATTGTTCGGTTGTAGATAAAAAGCAGGAATAACTTTTTTCTATTTGATAAAACAGCAAAAGTAGATACTTTTTAGAAAGATGTAACTGCTTTCTATAACTTGGCTTTTGATTTATCATCATATCTTAAATAGAAAATCTGTAGCTTAGGTTTGAAGTTAAAAAATACACATTCTTGTTTGGTTGATGATACATTAATACCGCTGTGCTCATCTTGACCTTTTTGCTCTGGATAGGCCCCCTATTAACAAAAAACTATATGTACAGCCTACCAACATTAAAAAAATTAAAAAACAAATAATATAAACAAAAAAAATTACACAAACTTTTCTGGGTAGTGACAATTGGTAGTGGTATAAATAAATAGCCTACATTATGTCTATAGACTACAGCAAGAAGAACTAACAAGTAACTACATGGTCTTTTTAACAAGTCTTGAAGTATTTATTTTATTTTAATTACTGTTTATAGAACTTTTATTACTTTTTACTTTTTATAGCATACTATTATATCTCACTTGAGTTTGCTTGAATATATTACATATAGCCATATAGGGCTATTATTTGTGCCAATAAATACATAAGCTAGTAGGGCATACTATATAGTTCAGTAAAAAGCTACAATTCAGTGAATAAATGGCGCTGTTCACGCGTACCATGTGGGTTCTATCAAAAGGTATAAAATCTGCCTAGATTTTACACCAAGCAAGGCCGAGGCCAAAGCAAATTGGTTTACAATTCGATAATTCTAAAAAAGATGAACATTTCAGATTTCGTGCAATGTTATTTTAGTTTGGCTAAACAAAACGACTCTTGTATTTCGAGGTAACCTATAACTACTTAAAAAAATTGAACCAACGGTTAATATAAAGTTAAAATTCTACTATAATATCGCTTAAAAACATCCGTTTGAAAAGGCAATTCACTTTACAGGAACAAAAAGTTGCAACCTTGGCTTTTTTTAATGGGTGTGTATAAAGCCAGGGCTCGGCTGGAGGTCAGTGGCATTAAAACAAAGTTTTTTTTATAGTTAGTCTAGCATTTAAAATAAAGAACCAAATTTGCAATATTGTCTCCATTGTACAAAAAATCTAAAAATTACACTCTTTGGTTATATTTTGACTTTTTAGATATTGTTACGAGAAAAAATTTAACTTCTTAGCTTACCGTAAGATTTAGCTAATGTTTTCTTTAACTAGAAGCACAATTAAGCACATCTGTTTCCGACTCTTTGATAATATCACGAAGGTGTCCTAAAACAGAAGCAGTGCTTGACTCTGTGCATAATTTTGTGTCCCAAGTCATCATTAATTAATTGTTTTATGTTCTTTAAAAGTCGAATTGCAGTTAAAAGTAACATTAAACGACAGTGAGACATATATAGTGATTTTATATGACGTTTATTTGTCGTCAGCTGTTATTTTCAAAAGAAAAAATAATTTAACGAACGGAAGTAAAATATTGCCTGAAATTGTGCAAACAAAAAAATTTTAATTTTCATGGAGGCTTTTATTTAGTATCAAAGTTAATTTGTAAACTTTGAAAAAATCGGTACAGTTGGACAGCTTAGTGCTAGAATAGTGTTAAGGATCTTAATTTATCAAATAAATTCATAAGGAAAAATGTAGCGAATGATATGGCTGTATTCCAGAAATTTTCTTGAAAAAAAATTCATATTGAACATTAGAAACATTATAGAACCTTAAGGAGCAGGTGGGTTGATTCACATCATAGAATCTTAGTGCAATAAAAACTTCAAGCCACAAGCCACATTTTATCACATTTTATACATTGTACATTTTATATACATTTTACATATACATTTATTATATTACATAAAATCACATAAAAATTACATTTACATTCTACAAATAGATGTTATAGGGCCTACATCATACTATATTATTATTAACAATAAAAAATTGTATGCATGAAACACAACTAGGCCTACCTTTTTGTCTTTTAATGTAGCCATATATTCAATAAGCTTAGCTTTTGTGTCTTATCTTAATTAACATTTAGTGTTAGGCCTACTACTTTTATCTAGCTAGCGGCCAGCTTCATGTATATTTACAGTATTGTAAAATAGCCCTAATGTGATCACGAACCAGACTCACCTCTGTTAATCTCTGCCATTAATGTCAAGATGCATTTAAAATCACCGTTTGCATGTTAATGTCTATGATTCTTAATTGTTCTACTGTGGTCTGTGTCAAGTATTGTGTTCTGTTTGTCCTACTCCTCTGCATCGTTTTTACATCTACTTTTACAACCATCACATAATAATAATATAATAATTGCAGGAGGTACAAACAGTGTCCCATTATTTAGTGACACTAGACCTGCAGCCAGCAAGGAGGCAATTCTGCCCATTTTGCTGACTCCAGAACACTCATGCACAGCACGCATATGCAGGCATACACTCACATAGGCCTACATGTGTACATCTGTCCTGACTTTCTCATTGTTAGGAAGTGTCGGTACACTCACTCTGAGTTGGAGGTTGGCTCTCAAGGGAGTAAATTGCACAACAAGCCCCCAAGCCTTCTCTCAGTGGCTGCACCCTAAATAAATGTGGCCTTGCTATAGAATTGAACTTAGGGACCTTAGTGCAAAAGGCAAACACGTTTACTGCTTTGCCACCAACCCCCACCATGGTATTTCACTGTTATATAAAGCTCTGGCTACTGCCCCCTTCCCCCTTGGTTTGCTACTATGTGTGAGGTACCTGTGTCCATGGGACCAGATGGTGCAATGGGCAATTCCCACCTAGTTTGCTGGCCTGGGGCATGCCATTCCTGTGTTTGTGCATCAAGTGCCTCAGGCCCTCTGCAAATAAGTAAGTTATATAAAGCTCACAAATTTTAGTAACAAACTAGAAACTAATATGATTAGTTGGGAAGTGTCATCTCAAATAAAAAATCTAGTTAACTAATTTTTCTATGTTAATGTTGGAATAACTTTCTAAAAAAGTTTGAGGTTCTGACTCATTTTGTAATTATTCCAACTATATATAAAGCCTAGCCTAGCCTGGTTTGCTAACAAACAACCTAGGCCTAGTTAAAATGTTCCTAAAAGTGTGTTCTATAAAACAAAAGAAAACGGGTTCATATTTTTAGTATATTATTATTATGAGCAATAATTTTTTCATTTGCATATAATGCTTATAGACAATAACAACTAGATTTTAAATAATTTATTTGTCACTTTTGTCACTGGGCGTACTAGATTTACATTGATTATCAATTCAGTATGGTTTGTACTTTTAGTAGATTGTTCTTGTCTTTTATAATTAAGTGATCAATAAAAATAACCCTTAGTTGATCAATTTCCAGATTCTTTTCATGGGTCATGTTCTTGCTCATGCTCATATCAACTTTGAGCATCACATACACATTGAACTATCAGCATTGAAAAACAGCAATAACTAGAACATGATCAGTGGAAAAATAATTCTTTGGCTTGCATGTTTCATTGGTCACTCAATGGGCAGTGACTTGTTGGCTTCTAAGCAGGCGAGTCCTAGCTCAGCCTACTCTTCGACTTCTTACACAGCTAGTGTGTTTGAAAACCTGCCAGCTGGTACATTTGTTGTTGACATGTCAATTTCATCAGCTGCTGGCACTTTTTATAGCATTGCACCTATTGAAGATGCTAGAAGTGCAAATATATTTCAAATAAACACCACTACAGGTGTGATAAAAACTAGCCAAACACTTGATCGGTGAGTTTGATATTCATGTGTCATATGGCTATCTCGATAATCCTCGTTTATGACTGAAACACAAACCCTTCTCTAAGCACTGAAATTAGAGAAGCGCTTCTCCAAGTACTTTTAGTGTCTCTAACTACTCAAATGCTTTTATAAGTACTCAAACGCTTCTCTAACTACTCAAGCATTTCTCTAACAAGCTAGGCGATGATTTATGCTTTAATCTACTTTAAGTAATGACAAAACAGTTTTTTTTATTTGTAGCTATTTAAAATAAGTCTATAATATGTTTATTTAACTCCCCAAAAATTCATTGTGGCAGTGAGACAATGCCAGTGCACAAGCTGCTAGTAACAGCAGTCTATTTAATTGGTTCGGCTACAGCATCGGCTACGGCTAGCGTCACAATCTCTGTGCTGGACGACAACGATTTCACTCCAGCCTTCACTCAGGCGGTGTACGCCACCTCCGTAGCAGAGAATCTTCCGGCCAATTCCTTTGTAGCCGCCGTGTTTGCCACAGACGCCGATGACGGCAACAACGCCATTGTTCGCTATTCTATTGAACTCTGCCTACCCGCTTTGGATTTTAGAATTGATCATAGCAATGGACAAGTTGTCACTCTGAGGCCATTGGATCGAGAAACTATTGCCGAATATAATATCACACTGATGGCTAGGTAAGCTAAGAGCACACTGGGATTCATTTAGACTATTTAGATGACGAGTCATTTACCTACTAAAGTCTATACATAGTTACTCATTCTGTTTTCTCGACGGGGGTCACATTTTTTATAAAGGCCTAAAATAATTTCTCAATCAACAGAGACTCAGCAATGCCTGTCAACAAGCAGCTGAGCTCAACCTGCCTGCTCAAAGTGTCCGTTCAAGATGTTAACGATCATTCGCCTGCACTGCCGGCTGTATACAATGTCAGCCTCAAGGAGAATGCGCTAGCCTCTGCGGCTGCTGCTACTTTGTATATTCTCACCGTCTATGGTGAGTCTAAGACTTCGAGACATTTGTTTGTGCATGGATGCTTGTTTTTTGCCTTGCTTTTTAAACAATTAACCGGTCCTTGTATTGTTCTTAAAAAGCTTATAAGTTCGGGTACTCAAAAACTAGTCATTTGTTTTCCTTCATGTTACTTATAATCATTTCTACTTGTTTCTAGGAAAATTGTCATTTAGCATAGTTTCTAGGAAACAAGTAATACTGAATGGTTTCTAGGAAACGGGTTATCCAGAATGGTTTCTAGGAAACTGATTTATCCGGAATGGTTTCTAAGAAACTGGTCATTCAGAATGTTTCTTGGAAACTGGTCATTCAGCATTGCTCCTAGGAAACTGGTCATTCTGAATGTTTCTTTAAAACTGGTCATTCAGCATTGCTTCTAGGAAACTGGTCATTCAGCATTGCTCCTAGGAAACTGGTCATTCAGCATTGCTCCTAGGAAACTGGTCATTCAGCATTGCTCCTAGGAAACTGGTCATTCAGCATTGCTTCTAGGAAACTGGTCATTCAGCATTGCTCCTAGGAAACTGGTCATTCAGCATTGCTCCTAGGAAACTGGTCATTCTGAATGTTTCTTTAAAACTGGTCATTCAGCATTGCTTCTAGGAAACTGGTCATTCTGAATGTTTCTTTAAAACTGGTCATTCAGCATTGCTACTAGGAAACTGGTCATTCAGCATTGCTCCTAGGAAACAGGTCATTCTGAATATTTCTTTAAAACTGGTCATTCAGCATTGCTTCTAGGAAACTGGTCATTCTGAATGTTTCTTTAAAACTGGTCATTCAGCATTGCTCCTAAGAAACTGGTCATTCTGAATGTTTCTTTAAAACTGGTCATTCAGCATTGCTCCTAGGAAACTGGTCATTCTGAATGTTTCTTTAAAACTGGTCATTCAGCATTGCTTCTAGGAAACTGGTCATTCAGAATGGATTTTAGGAAAATGGTCGTTCAGAATGGTTTCTAGGAAACTGGTCATTTAAAATTGTTTCTAGGAAACTGGTCATTCGGAATCGTTTCTGTGGAAAACTGATCGTAAATTTTTTTCTAGGCAACTTGCTTTTTAATCGGCTACCTGGCTACCTAATGCCGCTTAATTTCTGTATAATTTCTAAGCTACTGCATTTTCCTCTAATCTCCCCCCCCAACTAAGCCGCGGATCCGGACTCAGGACCAAACGGCAATGTGACCTATTGGCTTGTATCTGGCAACGAAGCCAATCGATTTCGTCTCGACCCAATCAGCGGCAATCTCAGCCTGGTGGCACCGTTGGACTACGAGACCAGCCGCGGCTACGTGCTACGGTTGCAGGCCTCGGATGCTGGCAGTCCGCCTAGAATCAGCACCAGTTCAGTTCTAGTCACCGTGCTAGATGTCAACGATGAGACGCCAACATTTGAGCAGTCGTCCTATTCGTTCTCAGTGCCGGAGACGCAAATTATTGGTCAGAAATTTCTTCTGGTTCGAGCTGTCGATCACGACTCCGGCCTCAATGGTTTGGTGAGATATCGACTGCTGCACAATGGCAGCTTGCCTGGCACCGTACAATTTCCGTTTGTTGTTTCTGACGACGGCTGGCTATCTGCTATCGTCTCATTGGATAGGGAGCAGGTGAGCTTTTGAAAACATTATCGAGTCTTTGTTTCTAACCTTTTCTCTAGTACCCTTCTTGTTACTCTTTGTTCTCATACTAATGTCAATGTCAATGTCAATACTTTAATATACTTTGTTCTCAAGAGCTCTTGTTAGTCTTTGTCTTCAAGAACTCTTAAATAGTCTTTGTTCTCAGCCTGTTCCTAGGATCCCAAGAACTCATGTGACTCTTTGATCTCAAACTATTTTCAATAGCAACTGTTAGTCTTTGTTCTCAAGTTTTTGACCCTTTGTTCTAAGCCTCTTTCCAGGAACTCTTTGTTAGTCTTTGTTCTAGACCTGTTCTAAGAACTTTTTGTTAGTATTTTTTCTTAAAATCCTCCAGGAACTCAAGTGAGTCTATGGCTCCACTCCACCAACCCTTGCCGCAGGTGGGCTTCTATTATTTCTCAGTCGCGGCCTTCGACTCCGGCCAGCCGCCAAGGAGCGGCACCGCCTCAGTGACGATCACCGTGATTGACGCCAACGATAACTCTCCGAACTTCACCCAGTCGGTGTATACCAGCGTGATAGCCGAGACTGCTCCTATTGGCAGTGTGATACTCACCGTGCTGGCTACAGATCCCGATCTTGGCGAGAACGGTGCCGTTGTTTATTCCCTAGCGGCTGGACCTGACTCACCCGACGGTGTCTTTGCCATCTCAGCCAGCGCCAAGGCAGGTGTTGTTACACTGGCTGGCACAGTTAGCGCCACTGTTAAACCTGAGTACAGGTGCGAACCTTCCGGTTTCCTGTTTGGCTGTCATTTTAGTTTGTAGCTAGTCATAATAATAATACGGCCAAGAAGGCTGCGGCCAATGGCACATCATTTGGTGACACAGGACCCGCAGCCAGCGATGAGGCAATTCTCCTCATTTCGCTGACTCCTGAGTACACACTTACGCAGGTGTGTACATCTGCCCTGAATTTCCATCGTCAGGCAGCGTACACTCTCACTGTGTCTTGGAGGTTGGCCCTCAAAGGGCGTAAATGGCAATACAAGCCCCCAAGCCTTCTCTCCGCGGCTGCATCCCAAATGAATGTGGCCTCGCCGCGGAATCGAGCTCATGGACCTTGGTGCGAGAGGCAAACGTGTTAGACCGTCTTCCACTCACGCCCTATCTTGTCAAAATAAATATTTTGATTTTCTTGTCATTTGAATTGTCATCTAGCTAGTCATTTGAATTGTCATCTAGCCTGTCATTTGAATTGTCATCTAGCTTGTCATTTGAATTGTCATCTAGCTTGTCATTTGAATTTTCATCTAGCTAGTCATTTGAATTGTCATCTAGCCTGTCATTTGAATTGTCATCTAGCTTGTCATTTGAATTGTCATCTGGCCTGTCATTTGAATTGTCATCTAGCTTGTCATTTGAATTGTCATCTAGCTTGTCATTTGAATTGTCATCTAGCTTGTCATTTGAATTGTCATTTAGCTTGTCATTTGAATTGTCATCTAGCTTGTCATTTGAATTGTCATCTAGCTTGTCATTTGAATTGTCATCTAGCTGCTTGTCATTTGAATTGTCATCTAGCTGCTTGTCATTTGAATTGTCATCTAGCTGCTTGTCATTTGAATTGTCATCTAGCTTGTCATTTGAATTGTCATCTAGCTTATCATTTGAATTGTCATCTAGCTGCTTGTCATTTGAATTGTCATCTAGCTTGTCATTTGAATTGTCATCTAGCCTGTCATTTGAATTGTCATCTAGCCTGTCATTTGAATTGTCATCTAGCTTGTCATTTGAATTGTCATATAGCTTGTCATTTGAATTGTCATCTAGCTTGTCATTTGAATTGTCATCTAGCTTGTCATTTGAATTGTCATCTAGCTTGTCATTTGAATTGTCATCTAGCTTGTCATTTGAATTGTCATCTAGCTGCTTGTCATTTGAATTGTCATCTAGCTTGTCATTTGAATTGTCATCTAGCTGCTTGTCATTTGAATTGTCATCTAGCTTGTCATTTGAATTGTCATCTAGCTTGTCATTTGAATTGTCATCTAGCTTGTCATTTGAATTGTCATCTAGCCTGTCATTTGAATTCTCATCTAGCTTGTCATTTGAATTGTCATCTAGCTGCTTGTCATTTGAATTGTCATCTAGCTGCTTGTCATTTGAATTGTCATCTAGCCTGTCATTTGAATTGTCATCTAGCCTGTCATTTGAATTGTCATCTAGCCTGTCATTTGAATTGTCATCTAGCCTGTCATTTGAATTGTCATCTAGCTTGTCATTTAAATTGTCACTAGTTCGCGCTAAATACTTGACTTACATTTTGTCAGTCCTAGAATCACCCACTCACCAATGTCTACCAACATTGCGCAGTCTGTCATTGCGAGGCTGCGACATGGGCCAGCCGCCCAGGTGTTCCACAGCCCAGCTGCGGGTCAGCGTCACTCCTGAGAATCGGGCAGCTCCCATATTCTCGGCGCCTCCTGGTGGCTATCGATTCCAGGTACTGGAGAATGCTACTAGTGGCCGGCTGGTTGGGCAGGTGGTTGCTAGGGACGCTGACTCTGGTTTCAACGGCCTGGTGAGGTACAGCCTGCTGGCTGGCGGAGCTGCTGGTCCGTTTGTCATGGACTCCGAGAGCGGCGCCCTGACTGTAGCCAGAGATGGAGCTCTGGATAGGTGAGCTCGAAGTATTTGCTTGCACACCTGCAGTAATTTTTGCTGGTCATTTGAACTATTTGTGTTCATTAGAACTCATTTTTAATCCTTGGTACTTATTGTTGGTCATTAGAACTCATTCTTGATCATTTGGAATTCATTCTTGGTCATTTGAAATCATTCTTGATCATTTGGAATTCATTCTTGGTCATTTGAAATCATTCTTGATCATTTGGAATTCATTCTTGGTCATTTGAAATCATTCTTGATCATTTGGAATTCATTCTTGGTCATTTGAAATCATTCTTGATCATTTGGAATTCATTCTTGGTCATTTGAACTCATTATTGATCATTTGGAATTCATTCTTGGTCATTTGAAATCATTCTTGATCATTTGGAATTCATTCTTGGTCATTTGAACTCATTCTTGATCATTTGGAATTTATTCTTGGTCATTTGAACTCATTCTTGGTCATGTGAACTCATTCTTGGTCATTTGAACTCATTCTTGGTCATTTGAACTCATTCTTGGTCATTTGAACTCATTCTTGGTCATGTGAACTCATTCTTGGTCATTTGAACTCATTCTTGGTCATGTGAACTCATTCTTGGTCATGTGAACTCATTCTTGGTCATTTGAACTCATTCTTGGTAATTTTGAATTCATTCTTGGTCATCGGAACTCATTCTTGGTCATTTGAACTCATTCTTGGTCATTTGAACTCATCGTTTGGTCATTTAACCTCTTTACTTAGTCATTAACTAATAATTTAGTCATTAGCTCACCTAGACTTGACTTTTATCGGCAATTTTATACTTGTAAAATTAGTTGAATTAATTGTTCATAAGCTCATATCCGTATTTTTACATTGCTTGCAATCACATCGCCGTGTTCTAGAGAGTCGCAGGCGGTCTATTACCTCACAGCCGTGGCCTCTGATTCCGGTAATCCTTCGAAGTCAGCCACCACGGACATCCAGGTTGACGTTGCGGACGTTAACGATGTGACGCCGATGTTTCCGCGTGGGGACTCCAGCGTCAGCGTCAATATTAGCGAGAGTGCGCCTATTGGCTATCCGGTTGCTAGGCTGGTTGCTACGGACGCTGATGCCGGATTGAATGGCCAAGTTAGTTACTTTCTGGCTAACGATAGCGGCGATGGTCACTTAAGTGATTTTTCCATCAATGCCGCTTCCGGCCTAGTAACGGTTGCTAAGGCACTGGATCGGGAGTCTAGGCCATATTATACGCTCTATGTGGTTGCTAAGGACGCTGGCTGGCCACCATTGTCGTCTAGCGGCACAATCAGGGTCCGACTAATTGACGTTAACGACTCGCCGCCCCGGTGGCCTGATGCAACCAACTCATTCAACCTAGCTGAGAACTCCCCGCCTGGTAGCGTCATTGGCAACCTAGTTGCTACGGACGCGGACGAAGGTGATAATGCGAGGTTGTTGTTTCGGTTGCTATCCGTGACAGCGTCTGATGGTAGCAACTTCGGCGTTGAGGCGTTCTCGTTGACACAGGTAAGAACTACTCAGTCTGTTGATTTGGTGGACTAAGTACTCGTAATACTCAGTCTGTAGATTGGGCACATTGTGGGTAATACTCAGTCTGTAGATTGGGCACATTGTGGGTAATACTCAGTCTGTAGATTGGGCACATTGTGGGTAATACTCAGTCTGTAGATTGGGCACATTGTGGGTAATGGTCAGTCTGTAGATTGGGCACATTGCGGGTAATACTCAGTCTGTAGATTGGGCACATTGTGGGTAATACTCAGTCTGTAGATTGGGCACATTGTGGGTAATACTCAGTCTGTAGATTGGGCACATTGTGGGTAATGGTCAGTCTGTAGATTGGGCACATTGTGGGTAATACTCAGTCTGTAGATTGGGCACATTGTGGGTAATACTCAGTCTGTAGATTGGGCACATTGTGGGTAATACTCAGTCTGTAGATTGGGCACATTGTGGGTAATGGTCAGTCTGTAGATTGGGCACATTGTGGGTAATACTCAGTCTGTAGATTGGGCACATTGTGGGTAATACTCAGTCTGTAGATTGGGCACATTGTGGGTAATACTCAGTCTGTAGATTGGGCACATTGTGGGTAATACTCAGTCTGTAGATTGGGCACATTGTGGGTAATGGTCAGTCTGTAGATTGGGCACATTGCGGGTAATACTCAGTCTGTAGATTGGGCACATTGTGGGTAATACTCAGTCTGTAGATTGGGCACATTGTGGGTAATACTCAGTCTGTAGATTGGGCACATTGTGGGTAATGGTCAGTCTGTAGATTGGGCACATTGTGGGTAATACTCAGTCTGTAGATTGGGCACATTGTGGGTAATACTCAGTCTGTAGATTGGGCACATTGTGGGTAATACTCAGTCTGTAGATTGGGCACATTGTGGGTAATGGTCAGTCTGTAGATTGGGCACATTGTGGGTAATACTCAGTCTGTAGATTGGGCACATTGTGGGTAATACTCAGTCTGTAGATTGGGCACATTGTGGGTAATACTCAGTCTGTAGATTGGGCACATTGTGGGTAATGGTCAGTCTGTAGATTGGGCACATTGCGGGTAATACTCAGTCTGTAGATTGGGCACATTGTGGGTAATACTCAGTCTGTAGATTGGGCACATTGTGGGTAATACTCAGTCTGTAGATTGGGCACATTGTGGGTAATGGTCAGTCTGTAGATTGGGCACATTGTGGGTAATACTCAGTCTGTAGATTGGGCACATTGTGGGTAATACTCAGTCTGTAGATTGGGCACATTGTGGGTAATGGTCAGTCTGTAGATTGGGCACATTGCGGGTAATACTCAGTCTGTAGATTGGGCACATTGTGGGTAATACTCAGTCTGTAGATTGGGCACATTGTGGGTAATGGTCAGTCTGTAGATTGGGCACATTGTGGGTAATACTCAGTCTGTAGATTGGGCACATTGCGGGTAATGGTCAGTCTGTAGATTGGGCACATTGTGGGTAATACTCAGTCTGTAGATTGGGTACATTGTGGGTAATGGTTAGTCTGTAGATTGGGTACATTGTGGGTAATGGTTAGTCTGTAGATTGGGTACATTGTGGGTAATGGTTAGTCTGTAGATTGGGTACATTGTGGGTAATGGTTAGTCTGTAGATTGGGCACATTGTGGGTAATGGTCAGTCTGTAGATTGGGTACATTGTGGGTAATGGTTAGTCTGTAGATTGGGTACATTGTGGGTAATGGTTAGTCTGTAGATTGGGCACATTGCGGGTAATACTCAGTCTGTAGATTGGGCACATTGTGGGTAATACTCAGTCTGTAGATTGGGCACATTGTGGGTAATACTCAGTCTGTAGATTGGGCACATTGTGGGTAATGGTCAGTCTGTAGATTGGGCACATTGTGGGTAATACTCAGTCTGTATATTGGGCACATTGTGGGTAATACTCAGTCTGTAGATTGGGCACATTGTGGGTAATACTCAGTCTGTAGATTGGGCACATTGTGGGTAATGGTCAGTCTGTAGATTGGGCACATTGCGGGTAATACTCAGTCTGTAGATTGGGCACATTGTGGGTAATACTCAGTCTGTAGATTGGGCACATTGTGGGTAATGGTCAGTCTGTAGATTGGGCACATTGTGGGTAATACTCAGTCTGTAGATTGGGCACATTGCGGGTAATGGTCAGTCTGTAGATTGGGCACATTGTGGGTAATACTCAGTCTGTAGATTGGGTACATTGTGGGTAATGGTTAGTCTGTAGATTGGGTACATTGTGGGTAATGGTTAGTCTGTAGATTGGGTACATTGTGGGTAATGGTTAGTCTGTAGATTGGGTACATTGTGGGTAATGGTTAGTCTGTAGATTGGGCACATTGTGGGTAATGGTCAGTCTGTAGATTGGGTACATTGTGGGTAATGGTTAGTCTGTAGATTGGGTACATTGTGGGTAATGGTTAGTCTGTAGATTGGGCACATTGCGGGTAATGGTCAGTCTGTAGATTGGGTACATTGTGGGTAATGGTTAGTCTGTAGATTGGGTACATTGTGGGTAATGGTCAGTCTGTAGATTGGGTACATTGTGGGTAATGGTTAGTCTGTAGATTGGGTACATTGTGGGTAATGGTTAGTCTGTAGATTGGGCACATTGTGGGTAATGGTTAGTCTGTAGATTGGGTACATTGTGGGTAATGGTTAGTCTGTAGATTGGGTACATTGTGGGTAATGGTTAGTCTGTAGATTGGGTACATTGTGGGTAATGGTTAGTCTGTAGATTGGGTACATTGTGGGTAATGGTCAGTCTCTAGATTGGGTACATTGTGGGTAATGGTTAGTCTGTAGATTGGGTACATTGTGGGTAATGGTCAGTCTGTATATTGGGCACATTGTGGGTAATGGTCAGTCTGTATATTGGGCACATTGTGGGTAATGGTCAGTCTGTATATTGGGCACATTGCGGGTAATGGTCAGTCTGTATATTGGGCACATTGCGGGTAATGGTCAGTCTGTAGATTGGGCACATTGTGGGTAATGGTCAGTCTGTATATTGGTCACATAGCGGGTAATGGTCAGTCTGTATATTGGGCACATTGCGGGTAATGGTCAGTCTGTAGACTGGGTACATTGCGGGTAATGGTCAGTCTGTAGATTGGGCACATTGTGAGTAATGGTTAGTCTGTAGATTGGGCACATTGCGGGTAATGGTCAGTCTGTATATTGGGCACATTGCGGGTAATGGTCAGTCTGTATATTGGGCACATTGCGGGTAATGGTCAGTCTGTAGATTGGGTACATTGTGGGTAATGGTTAGTCTGTAGATTGGGTACATTGTGGGTAATGGTTAGTCTGTAGATTGGGCACATTGCGGGTAATGGTCAGTCTGTAGATTGGGTACATTGTGGGTAATGGTTAGTCTGTAGATTGGGTACATTGTGGGTAATGGTTAGTCTGTAGATTGGGCACATTGTGGGTAATGGTTAGTCTGTAGATTGGGTACATTGTGGGTAATGGTTAGTCTGTAGATTGGGTACATTGTGGGTAATGGTTAGTCTGTAGATTGGGTACATTGTGGGTAATGGTTAGTCTGTAGATTGGGTACATTGTGGGTAATGGTTAGTCTGTAGATTGGGTACATTGTGGGTAATGGTTAGTCTGTAGATTGGGTACATTGTGGGTAATGGTCAGTCTGTAGATTGGGTACATTGTGGGTAATGGTTAGTCTGTAGATTGGGTACATTGTGGGTAATGGTTAGTCTGTAGATTGGGCACATTGCGGGTAATGGTCAGTCTGTAGATTGGGTACATTGTGGGTAATGGTTAGTCTGTAGATTGGGTACATTGTGGGTAATGGTTAGTCTGTAGATTGGGTACATTGTGGGTAATGGTTAGTCTGTAGATTGGGTACATTGTGGGTAATGGTTAGTCTGTAGATTGGGCACATTGTGGGTAATGGTTAGTCTGTAGATTGGGTACATTGTGGGTAATGGTTAGTCTGTAGATTGGGTACATTGTGGGTAATGGTTAGTCTGTAGATTGGGTACATTGTGGGTAATGGTTAGTCTGTAGATTGGGTACATTGTGGGTAATGGTCAGTCTCTAGATTGGGTACATTGTGGGTAATGGTTAGTCTGTAGATTGGGTACATTGTGGGTAATGGTCAGTCTGTATATTGGGCACATTGTGGGTAATGGTCAGTCTGTATATTGGGCACATTGTGGGTAATGGTCAGTCTGTATATTGGGCACATTGCGGGTAATGGTCAGTCTGTAGATTGGGCACATTGTGGGTAATGGTCAGTCTGTATATTGGTCACATAGCGGGTAATGGTCAGTCTGTATATTGGGCACATTGCGGGTAATGGTCAGTCTGTAGACTGGGTACATTGCGGGTAATGGTCAGTCTGTAGATTGGGCACATTGTGAGTAATGGTTAGTCTGTAGATTGGGCACATTGCGGGTAATGGTCAGTCTGTATATTGGGCACATTGCGGGTAATGGTCAGTCTGTATATTGGGCACATTCGTAAAAGAGTTAAAATGCTGGATTTAGAATTAATCGTCGCCATTGATCCCATAATCCCATAATCCCTATTGCTTCCCACCCGCAGTTAAATGCCACATCCGCTGCCCTGCTAGCCAATCGCACATTCGATTACGAGTCTTCGAGTCCTCCATTTCCGAAATGGCTTCGGCTGTCTATTAGAGCCAGTTCTGGGCCATTGTTTGCTGATACAGTCATCCTGGTGAACATCACGGATGTTAATGACGTGCCGCCTATGCTGCCAGACACTGTCGCATATCTCATCAAATGGGATTTGCTGGCTAGAATAGACCCGCTCGGTACTATAACAGTGCTGGATCCGGATACTGTGAACAATTTCAGCTTTGCCATTGTGGCTGGCAATGAGGCTGGCGCAATCCTCATTCACCCTGTCACTGGACTGGTCAGTGTGGATCAGCGACTCAATACCAATGTCAATCTTAACTTCAGCGTCACGATTCGTGTGTCAGGTGAGTTCATGAGCTATTTGGGAAGGAGCCTTAATGACCAATTAACAATGTGGATTGAAGGGTTCATGACCAATTAACAATGTGGATTGAAGTGTTCATGACCAATTAACAATGTGGGTTGAAGTGTTCATGGCCAATTAACAATGCGGGTTGAAGTGTTCATGACCACTTAACAATGTGGGTTGAAGGGTTCATGACCAATTAACAATGCGGGTTGAAGTGTTCATGACCACTTAACAATGTGGGTTGAAGTGTTCATGACCAATTAACAATGTGGGTTGAAGGGTTAATGACCAATTAACAATGTGGGTTGAAGGGTTAATGACCAATTAACAATTTGTCATCAATGCATTATGACCAGTTAACAATTTGTCATCAATGCATTATGACCAGTTAACAATTTGTCATCAATGCATTATGACCAGTTAACAATTTGTCATCAATGCATTATGACCAGTTAACAATTTGTCATCAATGCATTATGACCAGTTAACAATTTGTCATCAATGCATTATGACTAGTTAACAATTGGTCATCAATGCTTTATGACCAGTTAACAATTGGTCATCAATGCTTTATGACCAGTTAACAATTTGTCATCAATCCTTTATGACCAGTTAACAATTTGTCATCAATGCATTATGACCAGTTAACAATTGGTCATCAATGCATTATGACCAGTTAACAATTGGTCATCAATGCTTTATGACCAGTTAACAATTTGTCATCAATCCTTTATGACCAGTTAACAATTTGTCATCAATGCATTATGACCAGTTAACAATTTGTCATCAATGCTTTATGACCAGTTAACAATTGGTCATCAATGCTTTATGACCAATTAACAATTTGTCATCAATGCTTTATGACCAGTTAACAATTGGTCATCAATGCTTTATATGACCAGTTAACAATTGGTCATCAATGCTTTATGACCAGTTAACAATTGGTCATCAATCCTTTATTACCAGTTAACAATTTGTCATCAATGCTTTATTACCAGTTAACAATTTGTCATCAATGCTTTATGACCAATTAACAATTTGTCATCAATGCTTTATGACCAGTTAACAATTGGTCATCAATCCTTTATGACCAGTTAACAATTGGTCATCAATGCTTTATGACCAGTTAACAATTTGTCATCAATGCATTATGACCAGTTAACAATTGGTCATCAATGCTTTATGACCAGTTAACAATTGGTCATCAATCCTTTATGACCAGTTAACAATTGGTCATCAATGCTTTATGACCAGTTAACAATTGGTCATCAATGCTTTATGACCAGTTAACAATTGGTCATCAATGCATTATGAGCAGTTAACAATTTGTCATCAATCCTTTATGACCAGTTAACAATTTGTCATCAATGCTTTATGACCAGTTAACAATTGGTCATCAATGCTTTATGACCAGTTAACAATTTGTCATCAATGCTTTATGACCAGTTAACAATTGGTCATCAATGCTTTATGACCAGTTAACAATTGGTCATCAATGCATTATGACCAGTTAACAATGTAAGATGGTTGTTGGCTAATGACAATTGAAAGTACACTAGCCATTATGATCAAATTACTCGACTCCCAAAAACCTTTTGACAGACGGACTGCACAGCAGCCAGGGACAGTTGAGCTTGCTCAGCCGCTACCTATCAGCTGATGTCATAGCCAACAGTGTCACTCTGCTTGTCAATCAATCTGATTCAGTCTGCTACCGTAGTGTCCAGAATGGGATTAGTGAAGGCATTGGTAGCTGCTTGGCCACAATTCTTCCCGTAGTCAGGTCAACTCTAGCCGGCCTGCTCAGCCTACCCATTGATTGGATTCTACCATTGGACTCTGCTATTGTTAATAACAACTCTCAAATCACCGCCTCAGTAAATTGGACTGTATTCAATCTGACTTTAGCTGTGGCAAACGATTCAAACTTTCTAATGGCCTACGATCGCGATGTTCTACAGCAAACGATTGCTCTGTATGCCGACCAGCTGGCAATGGGCTCTGCAGTCAGCATATCTCTGGCTTCGGACGCTACTGGCGGCTCATTTTGTGCAGCTGAGCCTTGCGGAAGCTTCCGGGTTAGTTTCTTGTACCCTAGGGGCAATCCCTACCACTATTGGGAATCCCTCACCCTTATTGGGGAATCCCTCACTCTTATTGGGAATCCCCCACTCTTATTGGGAATCCCTCATTTTTATTGGGGAATCCCTCACTCTTATTGGGAATCCCACACCCTGGATAGGAATCCCTCACCCTTATTGGGGAATCCCTCATCCTAAATGGGGAATCCCTCATCCTAAATGGGAATCCCTGATCCTTATTGCGAATCCCTTACCCTTAATAGGAATCCCTTACCCTTTTTGGGATCCCTCACTCTTATTGGGAATCCCTCACTATTATTGGGAATCCCTCACTCTTATTGGGAATTCCTCACCCTCATTGGGGAATCCCTCACTCATATTGGAAATTCCTAATCCTTAATTGGAATTAATCTGTAAGACCGTGGGTTAAGTTGTAGAACATAACAAACACGCCAGGAGCCCTCACTGGCTCACGCCAATATATTTAACGGCAAAGTTGGGGTGGGTGCAACCACCCTAAGCGAACGCACGCTGCAGCGCTAAACCCCCCACCCCAAACAAGCCGCGCGTGCACATCTAAGTGCACGCGCACCAACAAGCCAGACTACACTACTTTCCCCCTAGAAGCAAAAGACAGTCCCAAGTCAAGCAAAGCCCGCCATGCACAAATCCGGTGGCCGCCGCTCTCTAGCCGATCGCCGCGGAACAATGACCGGCTCGGCCGGTGCCGCCGGCGGCTCCTCGTGTACCTCGTCTGCCTGCAGCTCGGGCCAGAAGGCCACCGCATCGCCGCCAGGATCGGCCGCTTGCCCGGGCGGCTCTGCGGCGGTGCCGTCGTTGTCGGCGTCGGCGGCCGGCGGTCGACGGTCTGCAGCGGCTGGAAGCTCCAGTGACGCCCGCCGCTGCACGAAGCGCTTGAGGCGGTCGTGGTGCACCACCAGCCGGCGCCTGCGGCCAGCCTCGTCCTGGATGCGGTAATTGACCTCACCCAGGCGCCTCAGGACTCGGTACGGCCCCTTCCACTTGGCGCTGAGGCACCGTGTCTGGCCGCGCTTGATGACAGAGTTGCGCAGCATCACTAGCTGGCCCTCTTCGAACGGCACGAACCGAGAGTCCCGGTTGGCCAGCCGGTTGCGCTCGACCTGGGCGCTTCGCAGTCGGCTGTGCACCGTGTCGAAGGCGCTCTGCAGGTTCTCCTGAGTCCGCCGCAAGAAGCCGTGATGTTCACCGTCGGCTGCCGGCCGGTCGCCGCTTATCAGCCAACTGTCGAGAGCCAGCCTCGGTGGCCAGCCGTGGAGGACCTGGTATGGGCTGAGGCCGGTCGTGCTGTGCACGTAGGTATTGTAGGCCCAGGTCACATACGGCAGCTTGCTGTCCCAGTCCTGCTGGTTCTCGGCCACTGTCGTCGCCAGCATGTCACCGAGCGTCCGGTTGCCTCGCTCGACGATTCCGTTTCCGCTCGGATGAAACGGCGACGTGCGCGTCTTCTCGACGCCCAGCTGCTCGCAGAGCCGGCCGAACACCTCGCTCTCGAATTGACGCCCCTGGTCACTGTGCAGCACCTGAGGAGCGCCGTGACGCAGAACTACCGACTTAAGCAGTGCATCTGCCACCGTCACCGCGTCGATCCCCGCCAGGGCTGCCGTCTCCATCCACTTGGAGAAGGCGTCGCACATGCTCAGGATGTACGCCTTGCCATCGGTCGTACGCGGAAGCGGCCCTTTGATGTCGATCTGCACCAGCTGCCACGGAGCCGTCGGCTGGCACGTCGACTGCAGCGGCGCTTTCTGCGGCTTGGTTGGACTCTTCTTGGCCAGGCAGACCGCGCAGCTGGCCACCCAGTTCTCGACGTCCCGTCGCAGACCAGGCCACCAGCAGCGCTCAGACAGCCTCGCTCCGGTCCTGTCGACGCCGAGGTGTCCGCTCTGGTCGCACGAGTGCGCCTGCTGCAGGAAATGTGGCCGCAGGTGACCGGGAATGACTGGCCGGCCACCCACCAGCAGGACACCCGCCGAGCTCACCGAGGCCCCGTCCAGCAGCTCGCGAACCTGCGCCGCCCATGAATCGGACAGGCTGTCGACCCCTTCGGTCAGCGCTTGGAACGCCTTGCTCAGCAGCGGGTCTTGCCGTTGCTCCTCGTGTAGGCTGCTGTCGTCCCACCGAGGCTGCAGGCGCGTGCCGGCCACCCGGCTCAGCGCATCCGGCACGACGTTGTCCCTGCCAGGTCGGTACAGCAGCTCGAACGAAAACTGCTGCAGCGTCGAAAGCCATCGCGCCAGCCGACCTTCGGGGTCCTTCGTTGTCAGCAGACCTTGCAGTGGCCGGTGATCCGAGTAAACTCTGAAGTTCGGGACACTCAGCAGGTACGTCCTGAAGTGCTTCAAACTCCAGACCAGCGCCAGCAGCTCACGGTCGGTCGCCGAGTAGTTGCGCTCGGCCTTGTTGAGGGTGCGCGAGGCGAACGCCACAGGCAGCTCGGCGTCTCCGTGCAGCTGGCTGAGCACCGCCCCGACGGCGAACTGACTGCTGTCGCAGCTGAGCACGAACTGCTTGGTGAAATCCGGCAGCCTCAGCACCGGAGCCGTCGTCAGCTGATCTTTCAACTCGTGGAACGCTCGCTCGCAGTCGCTGCTCCACTCAAAGTCCCCCGATTTCACGCTGACGTCATGCAGGACCCTCGCCGTCTGGCTGAAGCCTGGGATGAACCGGCGGTAGAACCCCAACATTCCGAGGAACCGCTTCACCTCCTCGGTCGTTGTTGGGCTGGGCATGCTGCGAATGGCCTCGACCTTGCCGGGATCCGGTGCGATGCCCTGCTCGCTGATCAGGTGTCCCAGGTACAGCACCCGGCGATGACCGAACGCGCTCTTGGCCTTGTGCAGCTTGAGTCCCGCGTCTCGCAACCGCTTGAAAACTTCCGCCAGCCTCTCTAAGTGGTCGTCGAACGTCCTGCTGAAGACAATGATGTCGTCGATGTAAGTCAGCACGGACTCCCAAGACAGGCCAGACATCACAAGCTCCATGAGCCGCTGGAACGTCGCCGGGGCGTTGCACATACCGAAGCCCATCTTGCAGAATTGCATCAGGCCGCGCGTCGAACAGAAGGCCGTCTTGTGCCGGTCCTCCTCCGCCACCTCCACCTGGTGGTAGCCCTGCCGGCAGTCGATGGTGGAGAACCAGGAGCATCCGACAAGCGCATCCATGGCCTGCTGCAGGTGCGGTAGCGGGTACGCGTCCCTGACGGTGCAGGCGTTGAGCTGCCGCCAGTCCGTGCACAGTCTGATGTCGCCGTCTTTCTTGCGGACTACCAGCAGGTTGCTGGCCCATGGCGATGTCGACGGCTCGATGATGCCGCTGTCCAGCATCTGGCCGATCTTTTTGTCCACCTGGCCTCGCACAGACAGTGGCAGCCTGCGCTGGACCTGCCGGTGTGGCCGCGCTCCGGGCACCAGCTCGATCTGGTGTTGCAGCAACGCCGTCGTGCCCAGGTCGTACTCGTGCCTTGCGAACAGGTCCTCGTTGCGCTCCAGCAGCTGTCGCAGCCTCGCAGCATCCCGTTCGGGCAGCTCCGCGTTGATGTTCCAACCGACGGGGGTCTCATGGGCCGCCTCCTGGCGACCGTCCTCGTCTGTCATCGCGCCTTCGAACGTGCCGACCGCCTTGTTGGCGTACAGCAGCACGGGCTCCTCTGCCAGGTTGCACATTTTCACCGGGATGCGGCAGCCATCTGAGACCGCCAGCACGCGGGCCGGCAGGATGGCGGTGGACTTCACGAAGTCCTCAGACGGCTCAAAGACTCCCCGCTGGAATCCACCTTGAGCCACACCAGCTTCTCGCTGCGGGCGGGCAGCTCCGTAGTTGCCGCCACACGCGCCACCAGGACACTCGGTACCAGGCGACAGTCTGCTCGAGCCGGCTCGCTGCTGAAAGGCACAGTTGTACTATCAAACTTAACGACGCCTTCTTTAATGTCGATGGTCATCGCCTGCGACACCTCGCCGATGAAGTCCATGCCGATGATCAGGCTGGGCTGGATGCCGTCCACGACTGTGAAGCGATGGCGCACGCGGATGGTCTTGCCGATAGAAACATCCGCTGCTGACAGGCCTAGGCAGCGCAGCCGGGATCCGTCGACAGCAGTCGGAAGCGCACCGATGTCGGTGCAGTCGATCTTGCACGGCAATCTGTCGAACAGTGACTTATCCATCAACGAAACTTGCGCGCCGGTGTCGAGCAGAGCGGGCGCTGACACGCTGCCAAAGTGCACCTTCACGAAGACTGAAGGCGCTGATCTAAGGGCCCCTTTTGAGCGGGTCGGTGCTGGCCCCAGGCTGCCGACCCTCAGAAGTTTCCCTGCGGCTGTCCAGTTGGTGTCGGGCACACCGCGGCGGAGTGACCTTTGCCTGAGCACCGGCTGCAGCGGATGCCGGTCGCCTTTGGGCACCGCCTAGCGATGTGACCCAGCTCGCCGCAGCTGAAGCACTTAATGGGTCCCTTCTGACGCCTGTCTCTTCCGGGTGGTCCCGCTCGCACGCTGGCTGTCAGCTGCTGCATCTGCTGCTCCAGCTGGCTCAGCCGTCTGTCTTCCACTGACACCGCAGCTGATGAGGCTGTAGTCGCGTGGCTCACCAGCTCAAGCCGCGCAGCTCTGTCGACGATGGCGGCCAGCGAACACGAGTCCACGTCCTGGTCCTTCAACAGCGCATCTCGCACGGCAGATGGCAGGAGGCGCATCAGGCGAAACTTTACGTCCTTTTCCCGAGCCGCCACGGAGTCGTCCGGGCGGGCCCGAAGGTGGAGAAGCTTCAGGCTGTAGGCCAGCTCCCTCAGCGACTCGTTAGGCTGTCGCTTACGCTCTTCAAAGTCCTCCATTGCTCTGTAGCAGCTTAGACTGTTGCCAAAGCACTCGATCAGCTTCTCCTTCAGCTTTTCATAGCTGGCTGACACGTCTTCTGGCTGCTCCCAGACGAAGATTTGTGCTTCTCCTGTCACCAGCAGTCTCAGCTTCTTTGCCTTCTTCTTGTCGTCCCATTCGCAGTCGTCGGCGAAGTCCTCAAACGTGCTGAGCCACGTTCTCACGTTGGAGTCGCCGCTAAACTTTGAAGGCAATAGACTGGCTTGCTCTGATTTGGCCATAGTGAGACCGCTGCCACCAGTGTAAGACCGTGGGTTAAGTTGTAGAACATAACAAACACGCCAGGAGCCCTCACTGGCTCACGCCAATATATTTAACGGCAAAGTTGGGGTGGGTGCAACCAACCTAAGCGAACGCACGCTGCAGCGCTAAACCCCCCACCCCAAACAAGCCGCGCGTGCACATCTAAGTGCACGCGCACCAACAAGCCAGACTACAAATCACTCACTCTTATCGAGAATTCCTTGCTATTATTAGGAATCTCTCATCTTTTTTGGGAATTCCTCAACTTAAAGTTATACTTTACCCTTATGTTGATTCTTCTACCATGGGCTGAAATTCACCAACTTGATTATTGGAAAATCTATTTACCTAGTAAATCTTAAAACCTCCGTTGAAGTTAAAAAATTTCCAAGAAAATCCCTCATTTTGTCTCTCACCATTTGTAACCACGGTAAGAACTTTCCTATCTTCATCTAGCTGCCAACCAATCAAAACTCGACAGGTTTGCACAGATCTCACGGCCATTGCTGGGCCAGCCAATCAGGTCGAGCCTCTGTCCGGTCCCGGCCTGCTGCTCAGGCGCCATCCAACTCGGCCGTACATCGCCTGCCGCTGTCCACCCGGCTACTCGGGCCGAATCCGGCCCTGGGACTGCGATCTGGAAGCCGACGCCTGCCACCGTCCAACTGGCATCGGAGGATCTCCTGCCTGTCCAGCTGGCAGCGAGTGTGTACGACTGGAGGCCGGTCGGTACTATTGCAGAAATCTGAGCACAGCAGACGGCTATAGCGGCGGCATTGCTTTGAGATTTTCCGGCGATGACTACTCAGCCTATGGAGGCTTCCGCAGTCGTCACCGCCTCAGCCTGGAGCTGTCGTTCGCTACCGTCAACGCCGACGGCCTGCTGCTGTGGATTGGACGCATCGGAGAATCGCCTGCAGTCGGCGAGGGAGCCCTGTCAGATTTTCTAAGAATTGATCTGCTTGGAGGACAGGTAAAAGCTTGGTTAGAATAGTTCTTTGTGGGTTAGCTGGTGAGTTTTTGAAGCGAGTATCTCAGGGTGAGATTTTGAAACGATGATCTCTGGGTGAGATTTTGAAGCGAGTATCTCTGGGTTGAGATTTTGAAGCGAGTATCTCAGGGTGAGATTTTCAAGCAATGGTTTCAGGGTGAGATTTAGAAACGGTGATCTCAGGGTGAGATTTACAAACGGTGATCTCAGGGTGAGATTTTGAAACGATGATCTCTGGGTGAGATTTTGAAGCGAGTATCTCTGGGTTGAGATTTTGAAGCGAGTATCTCAGGGTGAGATTTTCAAGCAATGGTTTCAGGGTGAGATTTAGAAACGGTGATCTCAGGGTGAGATTTACAAACGGTGATCTCAGGGTGAGATTTAGAAACGGTGATCTCTGGGTGAGATTTTGAAGCGAGTATCTCTGGGTTGAGATTTTGAAGCGAGTATCTCAGGGTGAGATTTTCAAGCAATGGTTTCAGGGTGAGATTTAGAAACGGTGATCTCAGGGTGAGATTTACAAACTGTGATCTCAGGGTGAGATTTAGAAACGGTGATCTCAGGGTGAGATTTTAAAACGATGATCTCATGGTGAGAGTTCAAAGCGATGATCTCAGGGTGAGAGTTCAAAGCGATAATCTCAGGGTGAGATTTTTTACGAAAGACCTTCGGATGCATTTTTTACCAAAGTTTTCCTGCTAAGGTTTTCAAACAATGGCTGTTAGATGTCGTTAAGCTACCAACGTAAGCTGTACTCATTTGTCCCTGTCGCAGGTGCTGATCTCTTATTCGCTTGGGGGCCGGCCAGCCTCGCGTTGGCTCAGAAAGCTGGGCAGCTTTGCCGCCGGCCAACCGGAGCGACTTCGCCTGCGTCTCCTCAACGGCGCCCTGATGGCCTTTGATCTTGCCGCCGACTATTGCGGCCGAGGCGGCTCCGCCTTTGATCAGGATCTGGCTACTAGGCTGGCTAGGTCCGCGGCTAGCCAGGCTAATGCGTCTCTGTGTGCGGTTGCCATGGCAACCCCGGCGCCCCTACCAGCTGCTGCCTGCTCGGATCGAGACTGTCAGCCGACAATGCTCGATTTGAATTCGCCATTGTTTGTTGGAGGCTTGCCGGCAACCCGCAGTGCGAGAATGTGGCCTACGAATGCGACATCGCTTCAAGGCTATGTCTATGGTGTTGTTGTTGATGGTGAGATGCTGATTACAGGATTGCGATATTTCAGCTCCCCGGTCCTCAAATCGGGACGTTTTTCTCCGAGATCCTCAAATTAAGATATTTCAGTTCCTATATCCTTAAATTGGGATTCTTCAGTTCCTAGATCCTCAAATTGGGATTCTTCAGTTCCTATATCCTCAAATTGGGATACTTCAGTTCCTAGATCCTCAAATTGAGATACTTCAGTTCCTAGATCCTCAAATTGGGATACTTCAGTTCCTGTATCCTCAAATTGAGATACTTCAGTTCCTAGATCCTCAAATTGGGATACTTCAGTTCCTGTATCCTCAAATTGAGATACTTCAGTTCCTAGATCCTCAAATTGACATACTTCAGTTCCTGTATACTCAAATTGGGATTCTTCAGTTCCTAGATCCTCAAATTGAGATACTTCAGTTCCTAGATCCTCAAATTGGGATACTTCAGTTCCTGTATCCTCAAATTGAGATACTTCAGTTCCTATATACTCAAATTGGGATACTTCAGTTCCTGTATCCTCAAATTGAGATACTTCAGTTCCTAGATCCTCAAATTGGGATACTTCAGTTCCTGTATCCTCAAATTGAGATACTTCAGTTCCTAGATCCTCAAATTGGGATACTTCAGTTCCTGTATCCTCAAATTGAGATACTTCAGTTCCTAGATCCTCAAATTGGGATACTTCAGTTCCTATATCCTTAAAATGGGATACTTCAGTTCCTATATACTCAAATTGGGATATTTCAGTTCCTAGATCCTCAAATTGAGATACTTCAGTTCCTAGATCCTCAAATTGGGATACTTCAGTTCCAGTATCCTCAAATTGAGATACTTCAGTTCCTAGATCCTCAAATTGAGATACTTCAGTTCCTATATCCTTAAAATGGGATACTTCAGTTCCTGTATCCTAAAATTGGGATACTTCAGTTCCTAGATCCTCAAATTGAGATACTTCAGTTCCTATATCCTCAAGTTGGGATTTTTCAGTTCCTAGATCCTCAAATTGGGATATTTCAGTTCCTATATCCTCAAGTTGGGATTCTTCAGTTCCTATATACTCAAATTGGGATATTTCAGTTCCTAGATCCTCAAATTGGGATATTTCAGTTCCTATATCCTCAAGTTGGGATTTTTCAGTTCCTATATCCACAAATAGGGATATTTCAGTTCCTATATCCACAAATTGGGATATTTCAGTTCCTATATCCTCAAGTTGGTATGTTTCAATACTCAGTTCCTCAAGTTGGGATATTTCCCTTCTTTGATCCCCAAATTGATGCAAAGACTTGACCAAAGTATTCCTAGACTTGACTGCAATGTTTTCCCAAACCACTCGCTTACCGCAGGCACACCTTTAGACCTTTCCAAACCAATGCGCATGTTGCCAACCGTGTCCATGGTAACCAGCGGGTCCGCCCTTCTGCCAACAGCCTCTTGTCGCCTGGCTTCAAACTGTCCGCCTTTGTCGCCAGAGTCTGGCCAGGATGTATTCACTCTGTCGTCAGCTGACAGTCTAGTTTATCGATTTTCATCCGGACTAATGCTTCAATGGCCGCTGAGGTTCGGATTGCATTTTCGACTGCCTGAGCAGCTTCTGGAGTCTGCGGTTGAGCAGCAGCTGATGCGGCTAGCTCTACAGTCTGGCCGCTCAGTGGCCTTGCTCATGACTAGGGCCGGATTCTTGGCTGTGGAAACTGCACCTAGTAGTTCGATGGATACTTGGACAGCTCAAAGGCTGACTCTGCGCCAGGTAAGAGCCAGTTTAGTCAGGTGTACAGACACCCTAATAGAGTCAGTTTAGTCAGGTGTACAGACACCCTAATAGAGCCAGTTTAGTCAGGTGCACAGACACCCTAATAGAGCCAGTTTAGTCAGGTGCACAGACACCCTAATAGAGTCAGTTTAGTCAGGTGTACAGACACCATAATAGAGCCAGTTTAGTCAGGTGTACAGACACCCTAATAGAGCCAGTTTAGTTAGGTGTACAGACACCCTAATAGAGCCAGTTTAGTCAGGTGTACAGACACCCTAATAGAGCCAGTTTAGTCAGGTGTACAGACACCCTAATAGAGTCAGTTTAGTCAGGTGCACAGACACCCTAATAGAGCCAGTTTAGTCAGGTGCACAGACACCCTAATAGAGCCAGTTTTGTCAGGTGCATGCTCAAACCACTACTATACCCGCAGGTGGCAGGGCTGCAAGACGGTTCGTGGCACAGAGTTGACGTGAGTTTAGACCCAGTGTCGCACAATGTCCGCCTGTCCGTGGACTCTGGACTGAGATGGAATGCCACCCTGGCGGTGTCCAGTTCTAGCTCCGCAGTCAACAACTGGAGATTTGACAGCGTGGAGGTTGTTCGCGAGTCAGTCTCGAGTTTTGTTAGCGGCTGCGTCGGAGGTCTGAGGCTCGAACCCGCCGGTGTTCTGTCCGGTCCAGCGGCGGGCGCGGCATCGCCCGGTTGCTCGGCCGGTTGCAACCCAGCCGCCTGTCAGAGCTCTGGCGGGCGGTGTCTGCCCAGTGGCGGCTGCCAGCCGTGCCCAGCTGGCTATGGCGGAGCCGCCTGTGATAAGCGGCTGTGCCTGACTGCCAATCCGTGCTCAGATGGAGCCGTCTGCTTCGACAAGCTGGCGAGCGACGGTGGCGGAGGCATCGCCTGCGGCTGCTCCACTGGTTCGGGCGCGAGCGGGTCATTGTGCGAGGACTACGAGGTGAGGATCCGGCTGGCGAATGAAAGTGGCTCTCGGTCCATGGACTGGGGAATCTGCCTATCCCACTCAAATTTCTACAGCTGGATAGACTGAAGCACTAGAGAATTGTGTTTCTGAGCAATATAATCATAATTGCAGGAGGGCTGTGGGCAATGGCACACCATTTGGTAACAATAGACCCGCAGCCAGCGAGGAGGCAATTCTGCCCATTCCGCTGACTCCTGAGCACACACTCACACAGGAGTGTACATCTGCCCTGACTTTCTCATGTACACTCTCACTGCGCCTTGGAGGTAAATTGCACGACAAGGCCCCAAGCCTTGTCTGAGTGGCAGAGTGGTCTAACGCGTTTGTCCCCGAGTTCGATTCCGCGGCGAGGCCACATTCATTTGGGATGCAGCCGCGGAGAGAAGGCTTGGGGGCTTGTCGTGCAATTTACGCCCTTTAGGGCCAACCTCGACGAGAATAAAGTCAGGACAGATGTACACACCTGTATGAGTATGTGCTCAGGATTCAGCGAAGACTGCTTGCTGCGGGTCTACTGTCACCGAATGATGTGCCATTGCCCGCAACCCTCCTACAATTTTTTTGTTATACAGGGGAGTAGGGGACCTTGGTGCGAGAGGCAAGCGTCAGCCGCTGACCAAACTGATTGGTTGACAGACTAGAAGATGGTGTTATGTGGTTGAGCTGCGCCTAGTATTTAGTCTTGATCAGTGAAATTGGAGAAATTTGCGTCAGGGTGTCCATAGTGGCCTATTTCTACTTGCTGTAGCCCTTGAAGGTCCTGCAGCTACGTCTAGATAAAGCTTGGTGACCTAGGGTGACATGCAAATAAATTTTATATTCACTGAGGCGCAGTGCTAATTCGTGTATAGGATGGGAAAAATCTGACCTTCGGCCGGAACCATTGAATATCTCGATGATCTGAAGAGCTGGCGACTTAAAGTTGGGTTCTTGAGTTTCGCGTGCTTGCGTTGCTCCGCTCGGGTGCAGAACGGATAATAATCCCCCCTTGGTAGTTCTACTGTTAAGAGCTTAAGGATTATTTTAGCTCTCCCGCACCGCTACCTCCCAGGTGACGAGCTGTCCGAATGCCTACTGGTGGAAGCCGGCAGGCAGCTCGGTGTGCAGTCCGTGCTCATGCGGCAGCTGGGCTGATGGGTTTAATTTGGCTTGCAACTCCAGCACCGGTTCATGCCTGTGTCAGCCGGGCTATTACAGCACCGGCTCTGCGTGTCTCACCTGCGACTGCTATTCCATTGGTTCCCTTGGCAACGGTTGCCAACAGCAGCAGCAATCGCCGGGCAGTAGTAACGCCAAGTGCAATTGTCTGCCAGGTGTTCTGGGGAATCGTTGCGACAGGTGCGAGTCACCCTACGCTGAGGTGACCGCAGCCGGATGCTCCATGCGCTACGGTGTGTGTCCCAGAACGTACAGTCTGGGTATCTGGTGGCCCAGCACACTGCATGGCGAGGTTGCTAAGGTGCCCTGTCCATCTGGCTATGAGGGTCTGGCTAGCAGGCTGTGTCTGACTGAGCTAGGAGACTCTTCGACTCTGTGGTCTGGTGACATTGCGGAGAACTGCACCAGGCGGCAGCTTGAGCAGCTGGCGTTGTTTGCTCGAGCTGGCATCGACGCCGATGCTTCGCCATCCGTTGCTGTGGCCATTGTTGATGCTGTTGTCGGCGCCATTGTTAGTTCCCGTAGCAACGGCACAGCTGCCATTGAGGTACTGTACAGGCGAGATGTTCTACTATCCTGCAGTCTACTCAACCGGGTGATGCAGCACGAGTTGAGTCTGGTCTCTGGGCCGTACAGTGGCGGATCGTTTCTGTTGAATTTGGCATCCCTTGGTGGCAGCTCGACCTTCCAGTCTAACCTGCTGACTGCACTGGAGAGGTTGTTGAGACCCGATACTGTGCGAGCCTGGAGGAGTGGTCAGAACAGCGGCGAGTTTAACTGTACGGCCGCTTCTCTGTTTGCACAGTTGGAGCGCTACTCTGTTGCCATGGCAACGGTTGCTAAGTTGGACGGTTTAACGGCCGGCAACGATTTAACTGACAAACAGGGCATCAGTGTCTGCTCAGCTAGCTGTGAGTTGTCATTGTTTAGTTTAATTACTTTTTGTCGCTTTTTATTTACTTTAAATCATCATTTTGTGGATCTATTTTTTGAACCTCCGTTAATTATATTCGTTAATTTTTTCCTTTACTTTCCTATAACTTCAGAAGGCTATTTTTGTTGTTTAATCGCTACATTAAGTCGTTACTCTTTTGAAATTAACGTATTAGGTTATATAGGTAATTCGTTACTTATTTTCGTTACTTTTGTGACTTATAATATCTCCATCTTGTTGGCTAAATTTTGGTTTTAAAACTATCACTTTAGAGAATTGCTTAGTTTCATCATTTGTCAATATTGGTTTTTATCCCTTACTTTTATTCGTTACTTTGATTTTTTATTTTTACCTTCAGCTTCAGTTTCATCCGCGGAAAACTCTACAAATCCCGTCTCCGCTGTTAAGTCTATTGACTGCGGCCCGTCCCTGTCTCGTGTGTCTGTAAGCATCGAGCTACTCAACTCGTCATCTGAGGCCGCATTCTCAACTTCTGTTCTTGTCTGGCTTGGAAATCACTCGAGTCTGATTCAGAATACTACTCATAGTAGCGAGTCAGTGGTCACCACTTCGCCTGTTGTTGCTGTTGGAGTCTCAGTCTGGACTGCGGCAGAGAACCGCAGCTGGCTTGTTGCTCAACCGGAGATCAGCGTTGTTATCAGATTCGCGGGATCTAGCAATTCTAATGCTACTCTGAACCACAGGTGAGCTGCTCGGAGTTGCTGTGGGATAATTCAGGATCAGAATCAAAAGGATCAGAATCTGAGTAGGGATAGTTCTAGGATCAGAATCTGAGTAGGGATTATTCTAGGATCAGAATCTGAGTAGGGATTATTCTAGGATCCGAATCTGAGTAGGGATAGTTCTAGGATCAGAATCTGAGTAGGGATTATTCTAGGATCAGAATCTGAGTAGGGATTATTCTAGGATCAGAATCTGAGTAGGGATTATTCTAGGATCAGAATCTGAGTAGGGATTATTCTAGGATCAGAATCTGAGTAGGGATTATTCTAGGATCAGAATCTGAGTAGGGATTATTCTAGGATCAGAATCTGAGTAGGGATTATTCTAGGATTAATGTCCAGATCAAAGAGGCGGAGGCGAGAAAAGTGGCGGTACGAACATGGCGACGCAGGCCCTAAAGCGATTAAGCATTAAGCAGTGTATTTTTGGACGAAGAAATAAAACGACCGGAGGTAAAAGCAAAAAGAAGAAAGAAAAATTTTGACAATTGAGCAGCAGCGACACCCTCTCACGCTGAGAGAGTTGTCAAATAAAACTACGTGGTAGGCACGTGCCCCGGGAATTAGGGGTGGTGGAGATAGTGCACACGCTCAGTACGTAAAACACGCAAGGTAGCGCAAACTAGGATGTACAGCTAGGTGAGCAGAGTGACTGGTAAAGATCAGAAGGTAGCGAGGCGGATTGCTCAAACATTAAAAGCGGTTAAAGCCGCAAGCTTTACCCGCCTATCAGAATCTGAGTAGGGATAATTCTAGGATCAGAATCTGAGTAGGGATTATTCTAGGATCAGAATATGAGTAGGGATTATTCTAGGATCAGAATCTGAGTAGGGATTATTCTAGGAGCATCAGTGTGAGATCATTCCAAGATCATAACATGAGCAGAATAACTCAAGCTCAGTGATGAGAGTGGAGTGGTTCTGAAGTACAGCAATGTTTAACCTATCAACTCACTAGTCACTCAGCTTGGTCATAATAATGTAAATTGATTGACACCTATGTACTCAGGTGTGCATTCTGGCACCCAGTGCTGAATCTCTGGTCAACTGACGGCTGCAACTCAACTGGAAATTTCACCTGTCGCTGCAATCATCTCAGCCTGTTTGCCATCGTTGGCGACGCCATTACGGTGAGAGAAGTGTTCTGATTGGCTGATAACTAATGTACATATGTTCTGTTAAATCAATGAAACTTTAGAATGTACAGAAAACCATGTACAATCACTTCCGACAGCATAAAATGGAAAAAAATCTTTGACTCACATGAACTCACACTTAGACTCACAAACCAATCACATTAGACTAACAGTAGCTCTTTTGGCAACTTAGACTTGATTTTGCTGATGCTTATGGTAAGCTGTGTAAGCAGTTTTTACATTTGATTTTGTCTAGTGTTCCCATGCCATATCTATACTACCCCTGTCACCTTACCCCTGTTCCCCTACCCCTGTTCCCTACCCCTGTTCCCTTACCCCTATTCATCTACCCCTGTTCCCTTACCCCTATTCATCTACCCCTGTTCCCTTACCCCTATTCATCTACCCCTGTTCCCTTACCCCTATTCATCTACCCCTGTTCCCCTACCCCTATTCATCTACCCCTGTTCCCCTACCCCTGTTCCCTTATCCCTATTCATCTACCCCTGTTCCCCTACCCCTGTTCATCTACCCCTGTTCCCTTACCCCTATTCATCTACCCCTGTTCCCTTATCCCTATTCATCTACCCCTGTTCCCTTATCCCTATTCATCTACCCCTGTTCCCTTATCCCTATTCATCTACCCCTGTTCCCCTACCCCTGTTCCCCTACCCCTGTTCCCCTACCTCTGTTCCCCTACCCCTGTTCCCCTACCCCTGTTCCCCTACCCCTGTTCCCTTATCCCTATTCATCTACCCCTGTTCCCTTACCCCTGCTCCCCTACCCCTGTTCCCCTACCCCTGTTCCCCTACCCCTGTTCCCCTACCCCTGTTCCCCTACCCCTCTCTCACCCCTAGCCCACCCGCCCCTCCCCGCAGACGCCAATCGTGAAGCCGTTCAACCCGCCGACCGGGTCCTACACGCTGCTCGGTCTGGCCTGCCTGCTGCATCTCTACCACGCCGCCGCCGCCCTGCCAGTGGCTCGCCGCTGCCAGTCGCAGACCTACTGGACCCGCTGTCACGCCAGCTTGATCGCCTGCCTGGCCCTGCTAAGCCAGGCCGCCCTGTTGACTCAGGTGGCGCGCGCGTTGCTGTGCCGTTTCGGCTCCGCAGCCATCGTCTACCTGAGCCAATGCCAGCTGCTCTGGCTGTGTCTGTGCTCCTGGCACTCTTGCCGCCTGGTGAGACACGGCCCCAGGGCCGACCTATGCGGCCTGGCCGCCAGTAGGTTTGTGGCCTTCCTAGTGCCTGCCGGATCTACCGCCTTCACCCTGGCTTTGGCCGGTGATGCCATCGGCAGTCTGGCACCTTTGTGAGGGCACATTTAAGCACTTATCTGTTTGGGAATGGGAGAATCTGGGATTTGTGGTAAAGATTAGAGGATCGGATAATCTGGGATTTCTGGAAGATTGGAGAATGGGATAATTTGGGATTTCTGGGAAAGATCGGAAGATGAGATAATTTAGAATTCGGAAAATATTACAGGATGGGATAATCTGACATTTGGGGAAATATTAGAGGATAAGATAATCTTGAGTTTGGGAAACTATTAGAGAATGGGATAATCTGAGGATTTGGAAACTATTAGAGAATGGGATAATCTGAGGATTTGGGAAAATATTAGAGAATGGGATAATCTGAGGATTTGGAAACTATTAGAGAATGGGATAATCTGAGGATTTGGAAACTATTAGAGAATGGGATAATCTGAGGATTTGGAAAAAATATTAGAGAATGGGATAATCTGAGGATTTGGGAAAATATTAGAGAATGGGATAATCTGAGGATTTGGAAACTATTAGAGAATGGGATAATCTGAGGATTTGGGAAAATATTAGAGAATGGGATAATCTGAGGATTTGGGAAAATATTAGAGAATGGGATAATCTGAGGATTTGGAAACTATTAGAGAATGGGATAATCTGAGGATTTGGGAAAATATTAGAGAATGGGATAATCTGAGGATTTGGAACTTTCTTTTCACTTTTCCAATCCTTTCCTTCCCTGCCGTCCGCAGCTGCTGGGTGTCTCCCGTGGGCAGCCTGCCAGTGTCTGTGTATCTGCCCTACGGTCTGCTCTGCATCGTTTGCGTTGGCACAGCCGCAGCCGCGGGCGCTATCCTACCTGTGATGAGGCGGCGAACAGCCTCCAACAATAGTACCTGCTGCTCGGCTAGCAACGGTTGCCATGAGACAAACGCTAACGTTGCAAATGTTGGCGCTATTGTGGTTAAAGGTATTCTCAAAGGTGGCGCCCATAGCAACAACGCTCGCGGCGTTCATAGTGATGAACCTGTTGCCCATAGCAACCAAGCAGTCTGCCTTAGCAACGGTCGCAACTTACAGACAGTCGAGTCAGATTCTCATGTGCTCACTAATCAGAGCGAGTTTGTCGAGTCAATCATAACGTCCCTGCCTGTTGCTATGACAACCTGCGCCAGTCGGTCCGCGCTGTCGTCGGCAGGCTGGTGCTTGGCCTACGCTGGCGCCAGCGGATACTCCGCCAATCTGTACATGGCAGCCGCCGGCCTTTGGCTAGCCGAAGCTGTCCTGGCGGTGCTGCTGGAACAGGCTGTCGAGCCAGTCGGTCGTAGTCTATGGCGGCACCTTGTTCAGCACCGAAGGTTGCCGAAATTCGATGCCAAACTTGCCGGCGTTAACTCGGCCCTGGTTGGCGGGTGAGTTTCTTGTTTGCTGATCGTGGATTCTTAGTGGGATGTCAGTAGGGTGTTAGTGAGATGTCAGTAGCGTGTTAGTGAGATGTCAGTAGCGTGTTAGTGAGATGTCAGTAGGATGTTAGTGGGATGTCAGTAGCGTGTTAGTGAGATGTCAGTAGGATGTTAGTGGGATGTCAGTAGCGTGTTAGTGAGATGTCAGTAGCGTGTTAGTGAGATGTCAGTAGCGTGTTAGTGAGATGTCAGTAGCGTGTTAGTGAGATGTCAGTAGGATGTTAGTGGGATGTCAGTAGGGTGTTAGTGAGATGTCAGTAGCGTGTCAGTGAGATGTCAGTAGGATGTTAGTGAGATGTCAGTAGCGTGTTAGTGAGATGTCAGTAGTGTGTTAGTGAGATGTCAGTAGTGTGTTAGTGAGATGTCAGTAGCGTGTTAGTGAGATGTCAGTAGCGTGTTAGTGAGATGTCAGTAGCGTGTTAGTGAGATGTCAGTAGGATGTTAGTGGGATGTCAGTAGGGTGTTAGTGAGATGTCAGTAGCGTGTCAGTGAGATGTCAGTAGGATGTTAGTGAGATGTCAGTAGGGTGTTAGTGAGATGTCAGTAGGGTGTTAGTGGGATGTCAGTAGGATGTTAGTGGGATGTCAGTAGGATGTTAGTGAGATGTCAGTAGGATATTGGTAAATATATCTGGGGTGTCAGAATAGTCTAGTGAGTTGTCAGTTGTTCCCTGGATGAGTAATCAACAGGTTTTCTTCCGTGACATTGGAATGTATTTCGGCTGCAATGCGAGCCTAATTTATCGTCGAAACTTCCAGAGCAAGTCGTCATCCAGTTGCTTCTTCTGTTCCGCCTCTGTCGCTAGCGATTCCGACATCGCTGCCAACGCTTCAACCACTCACCCCCACCGCCGCAACCGTCCACTTCGCACCAAGCTGCAACCCAGCCAGCAACTTGGCCTCCAGCCACTCTTCAGACGATGTCAATGATTCAACTTCCGAGTCATCCTCCGTCAGCCTGGAGATGCCGCCGCCGCATCTGCTTCAGCAGCTGGAGCACCAGGCTGCGACATCTGGCTCCTCGCCCGCCACCGGCACTCGGGTCTCCTCCGCCTTCGCCAGCTTGATCAGCTCCCGTGGCAGCAGCACCCTGCCTCTGACGGCCTCCGCCGGCTACATTGATGTCGTTTGTCAGCCGCCACGCCCGCCGCCGCGACCGTTGAAATCGCCGGCTTATCGACGCCAGCTGCTCGACGCTGTCGACGGGGCGTTCTGCTACGACCGCCCAATGACGGATTTGTCCCTGTCTGGCGAGGCCTCGTCTATCGGCGGCGGTGGGTCCTCCTTTGAGGCTCCCTACGAGTATCTGCCAGTGCTGTGAGTGAGCACAACATCCACAGCAGTCCCTCAATGCTTCAGGATCACTCTCAATGCTTCAGGATCACACTCTCAATGCTTCAGGATCACACTCTCAATGCTTCAGGATCACACTCTCAATGCTTCAGGATCACACTCTCAATGCTTCAGGATCACACTCTCAATGCTTCAGGATCACTCTCAATGCTTCAGGATCACACTCTCAATGCTTCAGGATCACACTCTCAATGCTTCAGGATCACACTCAATGCTTCAGGATCACACTCTCAATGCTTCAGGATCACACTTTCAATGCTTCAGGATCACTCTCAATGCTTCAGGATCACTCTCAATGCTTCAGGATCACACTCTCAATGCTTCAGGATCACACTCTCAATGCTTCAGGATCACACTTTCAATGCTTCAGGATCACACTCTCAATGCTTCAGGATCACACTTTCAATGCTTCAGGATCACACTCAATGCTTCAGGATCACACTCAATGCTTCAGGATCACACTCAATGCTTCAGGATCACACTCAATGCTTCAGGATCACACTCTCAATGCTTCAGGATCACACTCAATGCTTCAGGATCACACTCAATGCTTCAGGATCACACTCAATGCTTCAGGATCACACTCTCAATGCTTCAGGATCACACTCTCAATGCTTCAGGATCACACTCTCAATGCTTCAGGATCACACTCTCAATGCTTCAGGATCACACTCTCAATGCTTCAGGATCACACTCTCAATGCTTCAGGATCACACTCTCAATGCTTCAGGATCACACTCTCAATGCTTCAGGATCACACTCTCAATGCTTCAGGATCACACTCTCAATGCTTCAGGATCACACTCTCAATGCTTCAGGATCACTCTCAATGCTTCAGGATCACACTCTCAATGCTTCAGGATCACACTCTCAATGCTTCAGGATCACACTCTCAATGCTTCAGGATCACATTCTCAATGCTTCAGGATCACACTCTCAATGCTTCAGGATCACTCTCAATGCTTCAGGATCACTCTCAATGCTTCAGGATCACTCTCAATGCTTCAGGATCACATTCTCAATGCTTCAGGATCACACTCTCAATGCTTCAGGATCACTCTCAATGCTTCAGGATCACACTCTCAATGCTTCAGGATCACTCTCAATGCTTCAGGATCACTCTCAATGCTTCAGGATCACTCTCAATGCTTCAGGATCACACTCTCAATGCTTCAGGATCACACTCTCAATGCTTCAGGATCACACTCTCAATGCTTCAGGATCACTCTCAATGCTTCAGGATCACACTTTCAATGCTTCAGGATCACTCTCAATGCTTCAGGATCACTCTCAATGCTTCAGGATCACACTCTCAATGCTTCAGGATCACACTCTCAATGCTTCAGGATCACACTCTCAATGCTTCAGGATCACACTCTCAATGCTTCAGGATCACACTTTCAATGCTTCAGGATCACACTCTCAATGCTTCAGGATCACACTTTCAATGCTTCAGGATCACACTCAATGCTTCAGGATCACACTCAATGCTTCAGGATCACACTCAATGCTTCAGGATCACACTCAATGCTTCAGGATCACACTCAATGCTTCAGGATCACACTCTCAATGCTTCAGGATCACACTCAATGCTTCAGGATCACACTCAATGCTTCAGGATCACACTCAATGCTTCAGGATCACACTCTCAATGCTTCAGGATCACTCTCAATGCTTCAGGATCACTCTCAATGCTTCAGGATCACTCTCAATGCTTCAGGATCACTCTCAATGCTTCAGGATCACACTCTCAATGCTTCAGGATCACATTCTCAATGCTTCAGGATCACATTCTCAATGCTTCAGGATCACACTCTGAATGCTTCAGGATCACACTCTCAATGCTTCAGGATCACTCTCAATGCTTCAGGATCACACTCTCAATGCTTCAGGATCACACTCAATGCTTCAGGATCACACTCAATGCTTCAGGATCACACTCTCAATGCTTCAGGATCACACTCAATGCTTCAGGATCACACTCAATGCTTCAGGATCACACTCAATGCTTCAGGATCACACTCAATGCTTCAGGATCACACTCAATGCTTCAGGATCACACTCAATGCTTCAGGATCACTCTCAATGCTTCAGGATCACACTCAATGCTTCAGGATCACACTCAATGCTTCAGGATCACTCATAATGCTTCAAGATGACTCATAATCCTTCAGGATCACATTCTCAATGCTTCAGTGTCAGAAACCTTTTCTTCAGGTCTAACCATGGACAAATTTGTCGTTCCATCTGGCACGCTTGTGCATAAATATATTTAAGAAATCAAATTATATTTTTTTTCAGATTCCCTGAAGAGACAAGCGTTTAAGCTGAAAACGAACATGACAGTTTGCTGGCAAATTTAAGGCAGATTAAATTCACTAGCAGTCAGTTCAACGACTGTGCATTTTTGTGCGCACGAGAATTTTTTGTAATTTTTCATGTATTTTTATAGCAGATTTTATTGTACTTTTAATGATTTAATACGTCTTAAATCATGTTTTTTGACGACCGAAGGACTACTGGCGAGTTGGTAATTACCTTTTTATGCTTCAGATTGCAGGGCTAATGACTATGCTGTACTCGAGATCATCAGGGTGTAATGACCAACATGAATACTAGAGATCATCAGGGTGTAATGACCAACATGAATACTAGAGATCATCAGGGTGTAATGACCAACATGAATACTAGAGATCATCAGGGTGTAATGACCAACATGAATACTAGAGATCATCAGGGTGTAATGACCAACATGAATACTAGAGATCATCAGGATGTAATGACCAACATGAATACTAGAGATCATCAGGGTGTAATGACCAACATGACTAGTAGATATCATTAGGGTGTAATGACCAACATGACTAGTAGATATCATTAGGGTGTAATGACCAACATGACTAGTAGATATCATTAGGGTGTAATGACCAACATGACTAGTAGATATCATTAGGGTGTAATGACCAACATGACTAGTAGATATCATTAGGATGTAATGACCAACATGAATAGACATTGCCAACCAGCCATGCCAGTCTGTTCAGATTACCGATTATCACAGCTGAGAAACGCATTTAACTCTCTGTTTCATGGTACTACTTATTTATCTTTTTCAGAAGTACTTAGTACCATTCTATTCTATTTTACTATTTTATGGAATACTAGACTAGACTAGAGTTTGACATCATGGTAGCTACACATATTGCCTATTGTATCTAGTTTAGAACCCATATGTCGTCTTTGTGTGCTAAATCTTTTGTGCCACTTTTTTGCCTTGATTTTTGTCGTTAAAAATTCGTTTAAATTTTTATATCTGCAGTTTTTATCTGTTTATTTCACGCGTTCTCGTGTTCAGCAATTTTAGCTGTGCGACAACAGTGCCTTAGGCCCAATCTCAAGCGTGTCTTTGTGGCGTTGACTAAATACATAATAGCAGGACTTGGCATGTGTCACACACTCATTTTGACAAACAAGTGCGCTTGTGGCCTCCGTGTCTTAGTCAATGCTTCTTAGCTTGCGTGTGCCCTTCAAGATTGGCCTGTACTGTGAGTATTTAATTCTCTTTCGTTACTGGCTGTCAGTCATTGGCTAACATGGTGAAGATACTCAAGGGCAGACATGCAGGACTCAAGGGCTAGCAACATAATAAACTTGGAAGGCCTGCCTCGCCTCTAACGTGTGGAACAGTTGCGAATTTTGTCAGATACGTCGGGACACGGCAAAGGGCAATGAATATTACTATTCAGACAGCCTGCATACTTTTGTTCTTAGCAATGGCGCACGTTGCTGCGAGCTGCAGTCGGCGCTGGTGCCAGTACCGGATGATGCAGTGCATCGACGACAGCTCGGCGATGACTCGGTGGAACTCGCTGCAAAGCCTGCATGGCTGCGTGTTGAAAGCGAGCGGCACACCTGACGACCTCGTGCTTCAGTGGAACAAGCAGACAGGTGTGTGCTCGATCTTCCACTACCAGCATGTGTGTCGCATGATGCAGGCGAGTGGAGCAAAGCCGATGGGAGGCCAGTCGAGCAGCAGCGATCAGGCCGCAGTCGACGGCTCGGTGCAGCAGTGCTCGGTGTATCGCGCCAAGTCGTTGGCGAGCTGCGACGCCTCGCTGCTCAACGCTCAGTTGGTCGGTGTGTGGCTGGCAGGTGGGAGCAACAGATTCAGCAACCTGGTGTGTCAGAGCAGTGAGCCCGCTTCGAGCAGCAGCTATCGACTGGAGAGTGCGAACTTGCAGTGGACTGAGGAGGGCGCCCAGTTCGACGGACACTCGTCCTACGCGCTGCTCAACGACAGTCGCTCCTGCTCCAGCGATACCTCCACTGGCTTCACGTGGCTGATGAGGCTGAAGAGGGAGCCGAGGGTCCAGCCCTTCATGGAGGCCGTGTCCTGTGACAACGGTCCGTTGACATTCGGGCCGCACATGTGGGAGTTCGGGACAGCCCTGAAGCTGTACCTCAATCCGGTCCTGAGTATCACGCCGCCAATCATGTCCTCAGCGGAAGATTTGCCTGCCTCAAGTTTCTCTTGGATCGACATCGGCGCTGTGGTGGAAGCTGGGCGACTTGATGTGCGCCTGTTCTTCAACGGCAGCTTCATCAGTGCCCAACCGCAATCAGCTAATTCGGCAAGCTTCTCGACAGCGTGCTGCCACGTGTACATCGGGTACAGGCCGGTTGGCTACACCAGTGACGTGAACCAATGCCTGCTGGGAGTTGTGAGTGCCATCGCAGTGGCCAACAGATCGCTGAGTGCAGACGAGATCCGCCAGTTCTTCTTTGCACTGGGCTAAGATGGACTTTTACCAGAGCCTAGGACGAAAGTTTTCTGCGAACTTCTCACGGGACAAAATGAGTAAATTCTCTTTGCCAGATGTGAATGTGCTCCACTGACAGTCAATGGGCACTTTACACAGCCCTAAGTGGTTCTTGTCGATTGTCAAAAATGGGACTTGGGATAACTGGTATTTTTAGAGATCACTTGCAAGACACGTAGTTAATTTTTCTTAAGCATTAGCTCGCATACGCACTTGAAAGCAAACACAGCAGGTGTGACAGTTCTCAAAGGCATCAACTTTGTCTGAAGAAGGATCCTGCAGTACACGAGCTGTCTACTGAGCTGTTAACTATTTTTTCAGCTTTGTTTTGTTAATTAAAACAGCGGCACGGAAACACACCGTATGGCGTAGAGGTGATTTAGTGGATAATGTAAAATAAAAAAATACTAGCAACAACCTGTCTGCCATTTAAATTGCAACATCTCTAAGCTTCAACGCTTTGTTTATTTGGCTACTAGAAGAATCTTAAGAAATAAATTAACAACGAAATTTTAGTTCCATTGCACCTTTAGTTTAAAGAAAACATGACGAAATTCTTTAACGCTCTAAGTTAGTGGCCATCCACAATCTTCATCAGCTCGTCCAACATCCTGTACGTCGCCAGCCTTCTCTTGTCGGCGCCTCGGGTCAGCTTGGCGAAGATCTCCAGCAGCCGGCCGTCCTGACTCTGTTCCAGCTGCTTCTTGTCCATTTCTGGATGCGGTCCGAACAGCAGCGCGCCTCCTGTCGGGTTTAGAGTGTCAGTTGAAAAATTGACATGTCCGAACAGCATTACTAAGAGCAGATTAGCATAAAACAGCGATTTAGAAATATCAATTAGCTCATAGATACCATAAATATAGTTTGCAGTTTTTATTAGGACTTTGAATATGGTGACACTAGACCTGCAGCCATTGAGGAGACTCCTGAGCACACACGCGCACTGTACGCAGGCACACACAGGTGTGTAACATCTGCCCTGACTTTATCATCGTCAGGCAGTGTACACTTTTACTGCGCCTTGGAGGTTGGCCCTCAAGGGCATTAAAGCCCCCAAGCCTTCTCTCCGCGGCTGCGCCCCAAAGGAATGTGGCCTCGCCGCGGAATCGAGTTTAAGGGACCTTGGTGCGAGAGGCAAACTGATTAGACCACTCTGCCACTGACGCCCCATCTGGCGTATGAAACTTTATCATCTAGATTTAAGCCGGCGACAGACTGAAAGATTTGGAGATCCGTAGTCAATGACGCAAAAAAGCTAAGCTAGCGTCAGGATTTCCATAATTCCATAAAAGAAGCGCCGCTAAGGTTTTGGGAGGCCACCCGGCGACTCACCGGAGCCGCACTTCACCAGAACCACGGCGGACTGGCCAGCGGCCTCCTCCTCCGTGTACACCGCCAGCTGCTGAACCGTTGAATCAGCGGCGTCGTCGTTCACAAACTTTGGTCCTCCATTGAAGTAGGCGTGCACTTTATCGTCCTCGTTGTTGTTGCCCAGTAGCGGGCCGCGGAGGGCGGTCTCAACGGCACGAGCTCCGGCCAGGGATTTGTAGTCGAAGCCGGGGAACACTGGCCCGATGGCACAGCCGCGGTACAGACCAAGCCGCGAGCCGACGACCTCCAGCTCCGGGTCGCCTTTAGCGAACTCGATCTCGCGGCAGGCGAAGTAGGCGCCGGCGCACATGCCGACAAAGCCGCAGCTGCCGGATCGCACCCGATCGCCGAGGTTGGTCATTCCGGACTCGCGGAGGCAGCGCACGAAGCCGAGGTCGAAGCCGCCGGGAAAGGCGATCAGTCCGTACCGGCGCAGCGCCGCAGCGTCGTGAAACTCGCCACCGTCTGCGGTCTCGACTAGATCGATGGCCCGGCCGCGCTCTTTGAAGTAGCCGACTAACAGAGATTTTAGATCGTCGCGAGCCTCCACATCGGCGCCCTCGCCAGTGTAGAGAAGAACAGACAGCATTCTTGAGATTCGGATCGGGTTCAGACCAGTTTTCTAAGAAGCCAGCATGTGCAGTTGCAAATTGTGCACGCCTTTTATACTTATTTATCACAGACAGCTGTGACTCAGAGAGAATCGTGTTTTTCACGGAGTGAGGTTGGTTGAGCAGGGTCTTGATAGGGAGCCTGTTTCTCTGTTTGTCTAATCAACTCGCGACAGATTGTGTACAGGTACCGCAAGTGGACAAGAGTTAAGCTAAGCCCGATCGGACAATTCTGCAGAGTGAGTTTTTGGCACCGCCGGTAAAAGTGTTTTTGTGAAGAACTTTCTCAGACATTTCTCGATCGCTGAGGTGTTGAATTACACCTTTTCACCCAAAACCCTGTTGCTCACAGCTAGATCTGTGAAACAGACACGTTTTAGTTTTTAAATTCTGCAAACTGCAAAATCATTCCTTACTATCTAGGCATTGTAAATTCCTTCTGATCTGGCATTGTCTCATTGAACACAAAATAACCACACGCAGTCCTCTCCCACCACTCTCAGTGTGCACAGAAGTCTCTTTTAAGCTTGCCATTTTTATGGCGATATTTTTTAGTGTTATGTGAGAGTTTTGCAGCCAAGTCTTTGCTTTTCTACTGTTGTCAGTAGTCTGAATTGTATCTCTCACAATGAGTTTGTACGAGGGCAATCCCAAAAATAAGTTTCGCTGCATTATAAATTTTTCTTAAGTACATTTTTGGCAAACGCGGTTAGTCATTCCTGAATCTATATGTCTATGGCAAAAGGCACCAAAATTTTTAAAGCGAATGCAGTCTCACAAGCTGCAGGGCATCAAGTTAAACACAGCTTCGTTTGCGAAGATGGCCACTTCGGCTTCGTTCACACGATACGACGTCAGAAACATGATCAAGTTTTCAGTTTTGGCTAGCAAATCAACATCAGAGATTCATGAAGAGCTTGGACAAGTTCTGAAAGATGATGCTCCATCAATTCAAACGGTTCGGAAATGGGTCCGTGAAGTTCAAGGAGGCAGGCTGTCGATGGAAGACAAAGAGCGGTCTGGAAGGCCAAGAACAGCCACCACTGATGCGAATGCAGAGCGTGTCAAAGCTGCAGTCACTGTTGACAGCAGATTGACTTGCAATGAGATCGAGGACCTCCTGGACATTCCTCACAGCACAGTGCATCGCATTCTTACTGAGTAACTATGACCTGCTTTGACTACTGTTAAAGTTTTAAGACTTTCCATCAAACTGTTGGCTTTTTATTGTTGACCGAAACTTACTTCTGGGATAGCCCTCGTAGCTTAGAACAGTCGCTTAGCATAGATAATCGAGAGTGTAAAGCTTCAAATTATAAAAGCCTAACGAAAAAATTCACAACTGTAAAGCCTTGACGACACGAGTGACTGCGAGCTGCAGCAGGCGCTGGTGCCAGTACCGGATGATGCAGTGCATCGACGTCAGCTCGGCGATGACTCGGTGGAACTCGCTGCAAAGCCTGCACGGCTGCGTGTTGAAAGCGAGCAGCACACCTGACGACCTCGTGCTGTGCTCGATCTTGCACTACCAGCATGTGTGTCGCATGATGCAGGCGAGTGGAGCAAGGCCGATGGGAGGCCAGTCGAGCAGCAGCGATCAGGCCGCAGTCGACGGCTCGGTGCAGCAGTGCTCGGTGTATCGCGCCAAGTCGTTGGCGAGCTGCGACGCCTCGCTGCTCAACGCTCAGTTGGTCGGTGTGTGGCTGGCAGGTGGGAGCAACAGATTCAGCAACCTGGTGTGTCAGAGCAGTGAGCCCGCTTCGAGCAGCAGCTATCGACTGGAGAGTGCGAACTTGCAGTGGACTGAGGAGGGCGCCCAGTTCGACGGACACTCGTCCTACGCGCTGCTCAACGACAGTCGCTCCTGCTCCAGCGATACCTCCACTGGCTTCACGTGGCTGATGAGGCTGAAGAGGGAGCCGAGGGTCCAGCCCTTCATGGAGGCCGTGTCCTGCTACAAAGACGATATTTTTGGTCCACACATGGCGGTCATTTTTAGTGGCAGGAGATGGGAAGAATCGACCGCACCTGGCCGTCCTGCTTGTTGCTGTCAGTGGGACGCAGGTTTGCTTTTGGAGGCGCGAGCCTTCTGGGAGTTGTGCGGGCCGTGGCCATCGCCAACACCTTGAGCAGCAGGTTCGCCAGTTCTCTCTCTCACTGGCTTGAGCACAGCGAAATGGAACTAAGACTTACTTTGTTTTATTATACACTTTAATCATATTAATTAACCTGATCTCTGCTGTGATAAGTAGCTGCTTAATTATTTTTTGCTGGAAGAACAATCACTTGTGTTTCATAAACTTTAAAGTTGATCAATTCAAATGGAAAATTGTTCTGATGCTGATGACACAGGTATTTTCAAAGAAAGTACTTGTCTGTCTTCTCTGACTTTTTCTGTGAGTCATTTGAGTCATTCAGACTTTAGAGAAGTTGTATCAGAATATGTGAATTGTCCATGTTTATGCGCTCAGTAACAACTCAAAAAGCTACTCGTAAAAAACTCGGTCATTTGATAACTTTATCGAGAATACATGAGCAAAGAATATTGCACTTTGACAATGAAAACTCAGTAGCGCAAAGCTGCTATACAAATTAAAAAAATTGCAAGGGGGCTGCGGCCGATGATACATCACTTGGTGACACTAGACCCGCAGCCAGCGAGGAGGCAATTCTGCCCATCCCGCTGACTCATGAGCACACACGCACACAAGTGACTTTCTCAATTTGTCAGGCTGTGTACATTTCACTGTACCTTGGAGCTTTTTGGCTCGAAATGAAATGACCTTGGTGCGAGAGACTATGGGCAATGGAAGGACAGGACATTGGTCTGTAGGAGCTAAAATTCTTGGCAGTAAATTAAAAAACCTCTCGGCACTTTTAAAGCTGCATGTCAGATTGATGCTTTTAGGCGGGAAGATTGGTGTACTGGAGCAATCCAAAAAAAGGCCGATAGCTAGTTAACGCATTTTAACGCTACCTTACTTAAATATGCATAACAAAATAAACCCTACACCGATATTGCAACGCTCTAATGAGAAACAACACCGCAGCATAAAAACAAAACAAAGTACGGAACAATAACCAAAAAATAATACGACTCAAATAGTCTGCAATCTCGCACTCAACTGACAGTCCAACGATTTTAACACTCCAGTTCAAACAAAAAAAACTTCAGCCAGCTGAAATCGGGCACAACTTAGTTATTGGTCGCGTCATTGTGCGGTCACCGACTCTGATCGTGGCGACTCTCACGTGACCGTCGGGGCCGCGAGTCACCTCCAACACGCGAGCCAGCGGCCAATGACCTCGAGGCGAGTCCGGACTCACGAGCAGCGCCACGTCTCCGGGCTGTAGATCAGGAAGCTCTCGGCGCCACTTGCTGCGCGGCGCGAGTCCCGGCAGCCACTCGCGCAACCACCGCCGCCAGACCTGCGCCACTAGCTGCTGAACATGTCGCCATCTTTTTGAAGGGCTGCGCGCGATGTCCACGTCCACCTCCGGAGCAAACTGCCCACCGCCTTGACCGATGAGGAAGTGGTTTGGAGTCAGCGGAACGTCGTCGCTCGGATGGGCCGATTGGTAGGTCAGTGGTCTCGAATTTAACAGCGCTTCCGCTCCAGCAACGGCACTCAGCAGCTCCTCGTCCGTGACGTCCGCCTCCTTCAACGTATTCCAAATAGCCTTCTTTGCCGCCTTTATCATTATTTCATGCACGCCGCCGAAGTGCGGAGCAGCGGGAGGATTGAAGTGCCATCGCATCTGCTGGTAGGCTGTCTGTTGCTGCAGCTTCTTGGTGTCCAACGCGTTGACCAGTTCCTGAAGTTCGCGCACAGCTCCGTACGCTTTCTCCGACGCATCCACAAACACGTGCAGACTGCCATTTTTTGCCTCTGCCTCCTCCAGCGCCCTCGGTAGTCGGATCTCACTCAGGTGTTTCAGGTCTCTGCACCAATCGCTCACTCTCGCTAAGAGGTCCGCATTCAGCGTTTCGTCCCAATCAAGACCACACTGCCACAGCTCCTGCATCAACATTTTTGCTTGCACAAAAAATGGAGAAATCAAACCAAGCGGATCAAAGACGCTCGCCAGCTTCTTCAACAGACTTCTCTTGGTGGTCACCTGACACGCATCTAATTCTTGCTTAAACGTGAATTCGTCTTGCTCACTCTGCCAAGTGACACCTAATGTCTTGGTGCTCGGGAGTTCTCTGCTGTCTAAGGTCACCTCAGCTGCTCGATCGTCCGGCGGCACTTGCTTGAGCACAGCTCTTGAATTCGACACCCACTTGCGCGCATGCATGCCGGCGCGTCTCCATAACTCTCTGAGCTGCTCGTACAACCGGCAGGCAGCGGCCTCGTTGGGTGCTGAGTCGAGACTGTCGTCCATGTATGTTGAGTGCAACACTGTCTCTGCCGCCTCCGGTAGCTCGCTTTTCAGTTTCTCGGCATGAGAGCGGATGACGAATTGTGCTAAGAACGGCGAGCTCGTGACTCCGAACACTACTCGATTGAACTCGTAGACATCCGGCGGCCTGGAAGCGTCGGCATCCCGCCACAGGAAACTGTGCAGCGGCCTGTCCTTGGGCTCCATCTCGATTTGCAGGTACATCTCCGCGACATCGCATGCGATCGCGATGGGAAATCGACGGAACCGAAGCAGAACTTCCACCAGGTCGCGCTGCAGCTTGGGACCCTGGAGGATCTGGTCATTCAATGCGGCAGCTGACGCGTCGAACACAATCCGCACTTTTGTTGTCGCCTTATCCGGCCGCGGCACCGGGAAATGTGGCAGAAAACAGCGTTCTTCGTTCTCAGCTTGCGCAACCTTCCGGACATAGCCTTGCTGCACGTACTTGTCGATCACGGCTTGATACTGTCTGCGAATTTGCATGTCCTTCATCAGTCGCTGTTCGGTGTTATTCAACCGCTTCAAGGCCATCGGAAAAGTGTCTTTCGGACACAGACGTTTTTCCTTCCAGGGAATCCCGATCTGGTAGCGCCCATTACTATACTGCAACGATGCCTTAGCTTGATTGATGGCTTTCTCCTCGTCAGACGTCAATGGATTTCGGCTGTTCTCATCCGCGACGTTCTCGATCTCCCAAAACTGTCTGAGGATGCTGGACACCTGACTGCTCTCGGTTTCGCAGCTGAAGAACGTGGTGGCGAAATGGGTGCTCTGCCTTTTTGAGCTTAACGTCTGCTCTGTGCGACCGATGCACGTCCACCCCAGCGGTGTGAGGCGAGCTTTCGGCTCCCATGGCTGTCCGACAACCTCTTCGAGTGACACGTGAAAATCCGGGTAATCCGCTCCGATCAGCAGGTCCACGACAGCTGGTTCACAGAGCTTGGGAAACGGCACGTCCCGGAGATGCGGCCACCACTGCCCCAGCTCGCGCCAGTTGACGCCTTTGAGGGATCCCGTCACGTGATCTGCAGTGAAGGCGGTGAGCTCAGTGGATGCACGACCGTCCATGCTTTCCACGGTGAAGCTGATCGGGGCTGTCATGAACGTCTCCGATTGACCGTTGATCACGCCTACCTCGACCTTCTCGAGAGCTCCCTGCAGTCCTAGCGCTTGCGCGATCCCGACGTTGATGTAGCTCCTAGTGCTGGCGTCATCCAGCAGCGCGTTCACCTCCAGCTTCCGCGCCCCGTGTCTCAGGACTACTGGCACTGTTCGAAGTGAGACGTCGCTCTTGCTGGCCGACAGCAGCGTCACGGAACCGGCTTGTTTCGAACTGTTCGACCCGGCGACCTCGCCCGGCTTGGCGTCTGACGGCTTGGCTTGGTTTCGCTTGGCTTGGCTAGGCTCGACGAGATCGATGGTGGCTTTGTGTTTGTCAGCGTGCAGCAAGCGATGATGGAATTTCGAGCAGTTGTCGATGCCGCATTGTCGGCTGCGCCTGCACTTACTGCTCACATGGCCTTGGCCTAAGCACCTGAAGCAGGCCTTCGAGCGCTGCGCAGCCTCCCAGCGCTTGTTCACCGGAAGCTTCTTGAACTCGCTGCAGGACCACAACTCGTGGTCACCTTGGCACACCATGCAACTTTTCGACTGCCCTTTTTTCTCACTCACGGCGCTATGAAATGTCTTCGGTCGTTGATCCCGCGCTCCGCGGTGGATGGACTTCTGGCTCTCTAGGTGAGGCGTGGCAACGCCCTGCACGATTTCCAACGCTTCGGTCTGAAATTCCGCTTCTTGCAGCACCCACATCCGAAGATTCCTGACACTTTCCTGCTTCCGTTGCTCAAAGATCCACCTCCGATAGTGGGAAACCATTTGCTCGGGCAGTTTCTTCTGCAGTCTGACATACAGCATTCCATCTTGCAGCTCAGTGTCCTTTCCAGCCTCTTCTAAATTAATCACGGCTATATCCAGCAAATTTGCAAAACTTTTCAGATCTTTAGTGTTTCCGTAGCGCACAGCAGGAAAGTTATCCAACTCCTCCAAGTGCAAGGCGAGTTGCCGGCGTTTTCCACCGAACTCTCTATCAAGTCTTTCCTTGGCCGCCTCATATGCCGTCGCTGAGTGCCCTAAGTGCTCGATGACCTTCAATGCCTCACCTTGTAGGTACTGCCTGAGTTGCAGCAGTTTAAACTCGGGCGTAGCGGGGACGCTATCAATGCACGCCACAAAAGCTGCCTTCCAGTTCTCGTAACTCTGCTTGTCCCCACTGAACGTTGGGATTTCAACACGCTTTAACATCTTCCACAGGTCCTTGGAGATCTCCTTGGGGTGCGACGCCTTGCTGGACGCAGCGCTAACAGAAAGTCTGTCTAACTCACCAACTGCTTCGTCTTGGTTTGCAGCAGCGTCTTCGGCATTTGCCCTCGCAGCAGGAGGCGCTTCTTGTTCGCGTTGCGCTTGACGGCCCCTGGCAGATTCGACGCGTTGAATCGCAGCCTGGTAGTCGCGCTCCATCTCCTCCATCTCGTCGAGCAGACGCTGTCGCCTCTCGTCGTCCTTTGTGCTCACGTAGCCTTCGTAAAGCTGTTCCTGAATGGTGCTGACTTGCTCCTGCAGATCCGACAGGTTGTCACAGGCTTCTTGCACTTCGTCGTCAGAAGCGCGTTTCTGTAGCAGCCATGATAGCTTGCTCTTACACCGAGTTAGCGTTGCCTTTCTTCTGGACTTCTCAAAGCGCAGCTTCTCCAAATGCAGCGCGCGATCATCTTCTTGTTCGTCCTGCTGCGGTGGAATGGCGTTGTCGTGTTCCATCGTGGCCTCTGGTTGCACAGTAGTTGTTGTTTATTCAGCGTGGAAACTTAGGCCTTACCCAACCACGCTCTGCTACCAAAATAATGTACTGGAGCAATCCAAAAAAAGGCCGATAGCTAGTAGCCAATTATGCTGTGCTCAAAACGGTAGGCAAATCGCGCTAACCAACCAGTTGAACCGGAGGGGGGAGCCTCCACACGTTTATTATATAATTCAGTGCAAATAGGCTAAAACGGAGGGGGTGGGTGGACGATGCCACTGCACAATGCGAACGAGGGTTAGAGAAACAAGGTGAGTGCGCAGAGTGGAAGCGGGCGTACAGTAATTGTAAATAAGGTAGATTTAAATAAGCATACAGCGAGTCAGCGACCAATCATACCACCTGCCTCCCGAACAATTGGGTCTTGCAAGCTCGACAACCATACCCTTTATCAGGTGCCTTAGGAGCATTATTTTCTATTAGTTTTTGCTTGCTGCTTTTATTGATAATCTTACTGACAGCCAACACAATATATACGGCTTGGCATTCAGACGTTTGCCCAGAATCCAACACGTTTTCTAGAAACTAATTGTAAAACGACACATTCGCATAGATATGGAAGAGACATTATGCTTTATCTCGAGCTGCGTGAGGCTTGAAGAAGTATCTTTCGTGACGAAGCGACTGTCGTTGAGCAGCGCGTAGGACGAGTGTCCGTCGAACTGGGCGCCCTCCTCAGTCCACTGCAAGTTCGCACTCTCCAGTCGATAGCTGCTGCTCGAAGCACGCTCACCGTTCTGACACACCAGGTTGCTGAATCTGTTGCTCCCACCTGCCAGCCACACACCGACCAACTGAGCGTTGAGCAGCGAGGCGTCGCAGCTCGCCAACGACTTGGCGCGATACACCGAGCACTGCTGCAGCTCGCAGATGATGTAGGCAGGCGAGATGCTAGGACAGCCAAGACACAAAGGCAAGGCTAAGGCTAATATGACAGTGTTTCATTTTAGATAGAATTATATAGAATATGTTTATCGTTTGTTAGGATTTTCTAACGATGTCTAGCAGGTTGTAGAGTCGCAGTTTTATGGCTATTGGAGTTGGTGGGATTATGGCATTTGGCAATGCGAATAAAATTGCGTTGCTTGGTTTGTTAGTCGCGCCTGGCTGCTCTGCTCAAAAGCACTGGCCCCTTTTGAGCAGATACCTTTTGCATAAATTATTAGCTCAGCTGGGCAAACCACCACCTGTATATCCCCACCGTCTAACGGCATGGTGGAAGCGAGTGGCAGTTGCAATGGAAAGGTTTTTTCTCCCACTTTGCTCAGTCAAGCAGCCAGTCTGGAGTGCCCTCATAAGTCTGGATCGATGGAAATAGCCAATACCTGAGTCTGGCGCTCTATTTTAGGGCTGCCAGTCATGCGGGCATTTTATCTCTTATTGTTCTGCGTTTTTACAGTCCCGGATTATTACTGAATTCTCCTCAGGGGAAATACCACTGGGCTATTTCAAGATAGCTTTCAAACCGAATGACCGATTTTCGTGAAAATTCCACAATCTAAATCAAATTGTTCCCCACCTTTATGATGAACCAACTTTCAAAGCCGTCCGACTTCAGCATCACTGAGATTATCAGCGATTCCTGTCGAAGAACTTGGCGGCAAGGACACAGTGCTCTGTACAAAACTCTATGGCAAATCCTAATTAATTAATAAATGAAAAGAAGTTGTGTCAGTGTGAAAAACTGTACTTCCACTGACACCACTGACACCCATCCCTGACACCGACCCCTGAGAACCAACCCTGACACCCACCACTGAAACTCACCACTGAAACTCACCAATGACACCAACCCCTTCACACCCACAACTGACACCCACCCCCTGACAACCAACCCTGACACCCACCCCTTCACACCCATGCCTGACACCCACCCTGACACCCAACCCTACCACTAAGCCATCTCACCCTTCCCTAAGACCGACCTCTCACACACATACATGGCACCGAACCCGACACCCACCCTAACACCCACCCTAACACCCACCCCTAACACCAACCCCTGACACCAACCCCTGACACAACCCCTAACACCAACCCCTAACACCAATTTCTGACACCAACCCCTGACACCAACCCCTGACACCAACCCCTGACGCCTACCCCTAACACCCACCCCTGACACCAACCCCTGACACCAACCCCTGACACCAACCCCTGACGCCTACCCCTAACACCCACCCCTGACACCAACCCCTGACACCAACCCCTGACGCCTACCCCTAACACCCACCCCTGACACCCACCCCTGACACCAACCCCTGACACCAACCCCTGACACCAACCCCTGACACCAACCCCTGACACCACGACTGACGCCTACCCCTAACACCTACCCCTAACACCCACCCCTGACACCAACCCCTGACACCAACCCCTGACACCAACCCCTGACGCCTACCCCTAACACCCACCCCTGACACCAACCCCTGACACCAACCCCTGACACCAACCCCTAACACCCACCCTAACACCAACCCCTGACACCAACCCCTGACGCCTACCCCTAACACCCACCCCTGACACCAACCCCTGACACCACGACTGACGCCTACCCCTAACACCCACCCCTGACACCAACCCCTGACACCAACCCCTGACGCCTACCCCTAACACCCACCCCTGACACCCACCCCTGACACCAACCCCTGACACCAACCCCTGACACCAACCCCTGACACCACGACTGACGCCTACCCCTAACACCCACCCCTGACACCAACCCCTGACACCAACCCCTGACACCAACCCCTGACGCCTACCCCTAACACCCACCCCTGACACCAACCCCTGACACCAACCCCTGACACCAACCCCTAACACCCACCCTAACACCAACCCCTGACACCAACCCCTGACGCCTACCCCTAACACCCACCCCTGACACCAACCCCTGACACCAACCCCTGACACCAACCCCTGACACCAACCCCTGACACCAACCCCTGACACCACGACTGACGCCTACCCCTAACACCCACCCCTGACACCAACCCCTGACACCAACCCCTGACACCAACCCCTGACGCCTACCCCTAACACCCACCCCTGACACCAACCCCTGACACCAACCCCAGACACCAACCCCTAACACCCACCCTAACACCAACCCCTGACACCAACCCCTGACGCCTACCCCTAACACCCACCCCTGACACCAACCCCTGACACCAACCCCTGACACCAACCCCTGACACCAACCCCTGACACCAACCCCTGACACCACGACTGACGCCTACCCCTAACACCCACCCCTGACACCAACCCCTGACACCAACCCCTGACACCAACCCCTGACGCCTACCCCTAACACCCACCCCTGACACCAACCCCTGACACCAACCCCTAACACCAATTTCTGACACCAACCCCTGACACCAACCCCTGACACCAACCCCTGACGCCTACCCCTAACACCCACCCCTGACACCAACCCCTGACACCAACCCCTGACACCAACCCCTGACACCAACCCCTGACACCAACCCCTGACACCAACCCCTGACACCACGACTGATAATACGAGGCGAGTTATATCGCTGAAGTAATTATTTAATGTTTTTTTTATGACTCTTAAAATACACTGCTGTCCAACAGCCTTCTGACTAAGAAAAAATCAAAAGAAAAAAATGTGTATTAACTACTGAAAACTAGCAGAAATCACCGCTTCTTGGAAAGCTTCCACTATTTTTCTCACGCTATCGACAAACATTGTTGCTGATTAATAGACTTCATTATTTTTTTAACTACAAAAATGAACAAGCAGGCGTTAAAGTACCAACAAATCGAATTAAGGGTGCAATTAATTTATTAATATACGAGTATATTGTTTAATATTTCAACAGCTGTAACCCGCACGGCAGTAGCTCTATCAAAGCTCTATCAGACTAAGCAAAATACGCTCGTACGCAATGCACTTGCCTTCTGCTGTGAATTTCAGCACAACTGGCTCAAAGCAGTTTTTCAAAGTCTAGCGATACATTTTCGGAGCATTAGTTTATAAGGCCATTTCAACAGACTGCTAAATAGAATAGTTGCACTTGCTTCTGCGTAGGAGGCATGTTTATCTACGTATTGAATAGCTGAATGTCGTGCAATTTACGCCCTTGAGGAACAATGAGAGTGTACACTGCCTGACGATGAGAAATTCAAGGCAGATGGACACACCTGTGTGAGTATGTACTTGCAGGGTTGAAGAGTGAATGGAAGGAAAACAACACTCGTTATATTAAAACTGAACGATGTAAACTATTGTCATTTCCTGATAAAAATAAGCAGCTACAGAGTTTAAGCTCGAGTAACAGGCAGTTTAGTTGTTAAATCGGCTTGGAGATTTCGCTGCGTGTTCGAATTTAATGACAGTTGAATAATAAATTATAAGGCGCTCCATATAGCATGGCTGAACTACGGAATTCAAGTGGACGGGCGGAAGGAGGGAGGGGAGAGAGAAGAGACAGAGAAACAAGCCTTCCCAATGTGACCTGCCTGTGCGCTCGTACAGTAAACGGAGACGGAAACGCCAAACACCCCCGCCACTAGCGTGCTTATTTCATAGCTTCTCTCAGTACAGGCATGCCATATTCACATGCAGCTCCGTCACCCCGGGCTCTGTTTAAAGCGTTAGCGAGGCCGCAAGCGATTTGGCTGGAATTGCCTGTAATATGCAGCAGCAGCAGCAGCAGCAGCAGCAGCCGAGCTCCATCAGTGACGAGCAGCTGGAACTACTGGTGAAGTCCAGCATGGCGGCTACCGAGTTCTCTTACTCGCCCTACAGCAAGTACAAGGTGGGGGCCGCGTTACTGACGGGCCCGCCGGAGGCCACCATCGTCACTGGCTCCAACGTGGAGAACTGCGTCTACCCTGACGGCTGTTGCGCTGAGAAGACCGCCTTCGTGAAGGCAGTCTCATCCGGCCACCGGAAGTTCCAAGCGCTGGCGGTCACCATCGCCGTTGACAGCGAAGATTATCCAAGGATGTGCGGCTCCTGCAGGCAGATTGTCGCCGAGTTCTGCGACGACCAGTTCCCTATCTACCTGGTGCGCTTCAAGCACAAAGACTACCGGCTTGTTCGGCTGGCAGACTACCTCCATGATGCTTTCCGACCCAGCGTGCTACTGAGCGACCAGAGCCCCAGCAGTTCAAAATAACAACATGTCTCTGTTGAGTATGAGCATCGAGTTGTCATCAAAGATAATCGTATTTTTGAAAAATCTCCTGATTCATTTTATTTACGCATGAGATGAAATTCTCAATTTTTCATCTTTCTGAAGACATTATTTTGTCTACAAAAAGGTGTCACATCGCGATGAATGTGCATTAACCAGTGCGGCCGATCATTCATTATGTAACAAATACAACTCGCAAGCCTCAATACTTGTATAGTTTTATCTTTTTAAAAGTCGTATGAGCCAAAAACGCATGCTATGCACATCGACAGAAAGTCTGCATTATCATCTACTTAATTTCGCAATTCTTTCATTGATACTCTGCTTTGAAAAGTTTCTCAGCATTTTTCTTACAATATTTGCTTTTTAATAATTGCCTGAATAAAACAATGAAAACAAAGAATTGCACTTTAAAGGCTTCAAAAACTTCGGTTGCTTATTTTTTTTAAGAAACATCATGCTCAGTTTTCATATTACCAGATTACCACAACCCAGTTTTCAACTTGGGCTGCAATATAGAGCAAGTGACGACCAGTCTATGGTAGCACCTGGAAGAAGTCACGAACCTCCTCCTCAGTGAGGGATGCGTTGGCGATGGCCACAGCCCGCACCACTCCCTTGAGGAAGGCACCTCCAAAAGCGAACCTGCGACCAACTGAAACCATAAAGCAGGACGACCAAGGGGCCACCCATCGGTTGAAGTTGATGGCTCCAACGAAGCTACTATTGAAGTAGAAGTCTGAGCTTGAAGCATTTGTTGATACCGAGACAGCAACATCAATCCAAGCGTCTCTACTCGCAGGCAATAGCTCTAAGTTTGAGTACATAAGAAAATTGCTTGCCGTTGTTGTGAAACTAGCCTTGTTAAAGTACATTTGATTGGCGGCTGAGTATTCCCAAAAGTGGGGGCCAAAAATCTCAACTGGATTGAAGCAGGACACGGCCTCCATGAAGGGCTGGACCCTCGGCTCCCTCTTCAGCCTCATCAGCCACGTAAAACCAGAAAAAGGGTCGGTCGAGACGAAGCGACTGTCGTTGAGCAGCGCGTAGGACGAGTGTCCGTCGAACTGGGCGCCCTCCTCAGTCCACTGCAAGTTCGCACTCTCCAGTCGATAGCTGCTGCTCGAAGCGGGCTCACTGCTCTGACACACCAGGTTGCTGAATCTGTTGCTCCCACCTGCCAGCCACACACCGACCAACTGAGCGTTGAGCAGCGAGGCGTCGCAGCTCGCCAACGACTTGGCGCGATACACCGAGCACTGCTGCACCGAGCCGTCGACTGCGGCCTGATCGCTGCTGCTCGACTGGCCTCCCATCGGCTTTGCTCCACTCGCCTGCATCATGCGACACACATGCTGGTAGTGGAAGATCGAGCACACACCTGTCTGCTTGTTCCACTGAAGCACGAGGTCGTCAGGTGTGCCGCTCGCTTTCAACACGCAGCCATGCAGGCTTTGCAGCGAGTTCCACCGAGTCATCGCCGAGCTGTCGTCGATGCACTGCATCATCCGGTACTGGCACCAGCGCCTGCTGCAGCTCGCAGTCAAACTGAACAAGAAAGCTGAGGCATTCAGCGCGATGAATCCGAATAGCCGGCAAAAATATTCGAATCTCAACATATTAATTTCCCGATTGACATTCACATTCACATTCACATTCAAACAAGAGTATTGTAACTTAAAAAATAACCATTCAATTACAGCGAAACTTACAAGATCTTCTGATGCAACTAAGATAACGTTCCAAAAAAAATATAATTTATTTTTCTCAATGCATAAAAGAATTACACAGCTTTGAAGTTTGTTCCTATCTCCGCAGTGTATATTCTTGTACTTTCAAAAAGTAACTTCTACTGCATCAATCGCAATGAAAATTTACAAAACCTCTGATGCAATCGAGTTGATTGGATGTGTAAAATTTCAGACTGATTCATGAAAGCGTCTGCGGGTTATTCAATGTTAAAGTGTGTTTCGTATCTCCGTAGTGTATTTTTGGGAGCCAGCTTGACATTCGCAGGCAGACACTTCTACTGCATCAATCGCAATGAAAATTTACAAAACCTCTGATGCAATCGAGTTGATTGGATGTGTAAAATTTCAGACTGATTCATGAAAGCGTCTGCGGGTTATTCAATGTTAAAGTGTGTTTCGTATCTCCGTAGTGTATTTTTGGGAGCCAGCTTGACATTCGCAGGCAGACACTTCTACTGCATCAATCGCAATGAAAATTTACAAAGCCTCTGATGCAATCGAGTTGATTGGATGTGTAAAATTTCAGACTGATTCATGAAAGCGTCTGCGGGTTATTCAATGTTAAAGTGTGTTTCGTATCTCCGTAGTGTATTTTTGGGAGCCAGCTTGACATTCGCAGGCAGACACTTCTACTGCATCAATCGCAATGAAAATTTACAAAACCTCTGATGCAATCGAGTTGATTGGATGTGTAAAATTTCAGACTGATTCATGAAAGCGTCTGCGGGTTATTCAATGTTAAAGTGTGTTTCGTATCTCCGTAGTGTATTTTTGGGAGCCAGCTTGACATTCGCAGGCAGACACTTCTACTGCATCAATCGCAATGAAAATTTACAAAACCTCTGATGCAATCGAGTTGATTGGATGTGTAAAATTTCAGACTGATTCATGAAAGCGTCTGCGGGTTATTCAATGTTAAAGTGTGTTTCGTATCTCCGTAGTGTATTTTTGGGAGCCAGCTTGACATTCGCAGGCAGGTAAATGTAAATGTAGTGGACTTACGCTCGATGAGTTTGAGCTTGAATCGACGCCGGAACATTGGGAACTTGAATGTCTGCGAATGTCAAGCTGGCTCCCAAAAATACACTACGGAGATACGAAACACACTTTAACATTGAATAACCCGCAGACGCTTTCATGAATCAGTCTGAAATTTTACACATCCAATCAACTCGATTGCATCAGAGGTTTTGTAAATTTTCATTGCGATTGATGCAGTAGAAGTTACTTTTTGAAAGTACAAGAATATACACTGCGGAGATAGGAACAAACTTCAAAGCTGTGTAATTCTTTTATGCATTGAGAAAAATAAATTATATTTTTTTTGGAACGTTATCTTAGTTGCATCAGAAGATCTTGTAAGTTTCGCTGTAATTGAATGGTTATTTTTTAAGTTACAATACTCTTGTTTGAATGTGAATGTGAATGTGAATGTCAATCGGGAAATTAATACGTCGAATCTCATTGCTTTATTCAGCCAGGTGGTGACACTGCTGTCTTTTCTGCCCAATCGAGTATCTCTCTTTTAACGAAAGGCTCTTTGTAAGTAGTCTATGGCAGAGAGCTGGGCTAGTCACCAATGTGGAACCTGAATCAGCTGCACCGTTTGCTAGAATCTTTATGCAATTCCCTCACTCCAATGAGCTCGTTATGCGTGACAAATTTTTTATAAGCTGCCTTGCTTCAATTCAATGGCGTTCACTCAATACAATTTCAGCTCCCTGCGTTGCTTGGAAACGGACTCCAAGATAGTGAGTTCCTGTCTGCGCTCATTGTACGCCAGCGTTCTTTCAGCATCGATTGTTTCCCAGTTCTATTTTTGGCGTCCTGGCAGCAGATGCTTTTTTATTATTTAACAAGATTTGTTGAAAAAAGGTTTACAATAGTTTCGATTTTGCGAGATGCAAGCACAAGAAGCAGTGGCAGCGCCTTGTGTCGGGCCGGTTGCATTGTATCCTAGACGTTTTGAAAAGCAGTCGTGGACTCATCGTATTTAAATCATCGTATCTGTCTTCTGAATAGAATTTTATTTTGCGTCATTCATTTTTAGCACAAACGAATCTTAATAAGAAACTAATCTTAAGCGTCTGGACAGGAAATCAAATTAAGAGTACTAGGCTAACAATTTACTCAGAACAATTAACAGAAAACTTCTCTGGTTACATTAACAGTCGGAAGACCACGTAATAAATTCAACCAATCGTCATTAAAAATCCGGGCTGAAATTTTCCGCTCTATCCGACGAAACAACTTCCAGAATCACAAAACATCGCCATCGTCGAGATATTCAACGATTAAGGTCGGTGCGTGTCTGTTGCCAAGAACCAAGAAAATGTTGGCATCAATTTTAGTCACTTTTTAATCAGGCACTCGGGTCGAAACGCAGCCGGCATGTACTCGCCTAACAGGCGCTTCTCAAACCTGCCATCGGAGCGCACCAAGTAGATGGGAAAGTCTTCTGGGCAGAACTCGCACAATGTCTGCCTGCAGGAGCCGCACATGCGCGGATAAGCCCCACTGGAGCTGCCTTCGTCCGGGCAGGGGCAGGACACGGCCAGAGCGGCGAACTCGCGGTGACCGCTGGCCACGGCGGAGCAGACGGCCGTCTTCTCGGCGCAGTTGCTGATCGGGTAGGCGCAGTTCTCGACGTTGCAGCCGACTACAATGTCAGCGCCGTTGGCTAGGAGAAGCGCTGCGCCGACCTTAGTTTTCAGTGAAATTGAGCATGCTAGAAAATGCCCAAGCTTAAACTTAAGGCAAAGCAAGCTAAGGAGAGAATTAAATAAACAACAGCGGGTCGGACTTGGGAATTGGAAGTATTAGGCATTAAGTGAGACAGGGAGAGATAAGACGCGGGAGAGATGAGACATGGGAGACATGAGACAGGGGAGAAATGAGACACGGGAGAGATGAGATAAAAGAGAGAGGATATAGGAGACAGATGAGATAGGGGAGAGATTAGCGCAAGAGAGATGAGATAGGAGAGAGATGAGATAGGAGAGAGAGGAGATAGGAGAGAGATGAGACGCGGGAGAGGGAGAGATGAGACACGGGAGAGATGAGGCTCGGGAGAGATGAGACACGGGAGAGATGAGGCTCGGGAGAGATGAGACACGGGAGAGATGGGGGAGACATAAGACGCGGGAGAGATGAGACGAGGGAGATGAGACACGGTAATAAGACACGGGAGAGATGAGACACGGGAGAGATGAGACACGGAAGATGAGACACGGGAGAGATGAGACACGGAAGATGAGACACGGTAATAAGACTCGGGAGAGATGAGACACGGAAGATGAGACACGGGAGAGATGAGACACGGAAGATGAGACACGGTAATAAGACTCGGGAGAGATGAGACACGGGAGATGAGACACGGAAGATGAGACACGGTAATAAGACTCGGGAGAGATGAGACACGAGAATTGAGACCCGGTTTCACAAGCTAAGTCAAGGTTGGACAGCCGCTGCTTTAAAACACGAATCGCAACTTTCCAAGCTTCAGTCTCAACCTTGTAGTTGCTGTAAGGTGCGTGAGCATTCGCTGAAGCTGCAATCGCGGCGTTCATCAGCTTCTTGGCCAGCTGCTCGGAGATCTGCGCCATGGTCGATGCCGATGCCTGTCTGGATATCCGGCTCCGCAAATAGCTTTCTTATTAGAGCTTTGCTTACTTCGTCCAACTGGAGCTTTAGTCTATGGCCAATCTAGCCTAGAAATTCCTACAAAATGCTATCCTGGAATATACGAGTAGTTAATAAAATATGCGCACAGCGCAGCCAGACACTTCTGTCGCTATATGATTTCCGTTTTTTTCTAAAAGCTTAAAGCTATAATCCTAGGCAATTAATATCTGAGGAGTATTATAACCAGGTCCTACAGTTGGGCTTAGTAAGATAAGGGACGACACAGCCGACCTTATGCGCCAGTTAATTATTTGTTACGCTGAGCCTCTTCAACAAGGGCGTTATCGAAACTCACAAACAAGGATTGGCCAATTTATTGCAGCCTTATTAGACCATGATAAACAGTCCACATGGAAGAGCTGTATTGCTGCTCAACTGATAAGATTTGTGCGACTCGACGGGATAAACGGAATGAGCAGATAACATTTGCTTTTCCTGATTGATAACACCTGCCCCAGTTGGGCCAGATGTGCAGCCGACAGCACAGCCGCAGCTATTGCGCGGCGCATCTGAAGGCTGCGTACGGCTGTTCAGTCCATGGACCGCGAATTACCCAAGATGATGCTGGTACCCGTATGCTGGGTGAATTGAAGCAATGCAGACAGAGTTAAGTGTTTTGCTAAAGGACACAAACTGTTCCAGTTCAGTGGAGTCGAGAATCAAACCCCGAACTTCAAGTCGCGAGTCCGACACTCTAACCACAAGGCTGTCACCCACCAATCCTTCAGTTCACAGCCTGTCACCCACCAATCCTTCAGTTCACAGCCTGTCACCCACCAATCCTTCAGTTCACAGCCTGTCACCCACCAATCCTTCAGTTCACAGCCTGTCACCCACCAATCCTTCAGTTCACAGCCTGTCACCCACCAATCCTTCAGTTCACAGCCTGTCACCCACCAATCCTTCAGTTCACAGCCTGTCACCCACCAATCCTTTAGTTCACAGCCTGTCACCCACCAATCCTTCAGTTCACAGCCTGTCACCCACCAATCTTTCAGTTCACAGCCTGTCACCCACCAATCCTTCAGTTCACAGCCTGTCACCCACCAATCCTTCAGTTCACAGCCTGTCACCCACCCAACAATCACAGGCAGTCACATCAGTTTAATAGAGAATAGTTATTAGACAAGAATACAATGGTTTCCTTATTGGAACAAAATCGGTCGTTGCATCACCAGGACATCACCAGCTACAGCAATATCAAGCAAAAGTTTATTTTTTCATGGTAGTAAACTCATAAACTATAAAGAATAGAAAACTCTAGGACTCAGCAGGTGTTACAGAATATATAGTCTTTCTAAAACAGCAATCTGAAATTAAAATAGTTATTAGTACTCGAAAAGCATTGCAAGATGCTGACTGAAAAACGTCTGACACCGCGTAAAAATAATACACGAGATGAGAAAAAAAGCATGAGAAAAGCACATGAAAGTTGAGCTTGAATGCTCCATACTGTAAATAACAGGTGGAATAAATTCAACCACAATCCATGAATTTCTTTCTAAGCTGATCAGTTTAGTCCAGGGGTCGGCAACCTCCGGCCCGCGGGCCAGATGCGGCCCTCGAAGCTCACAAATCCGGCCCTTAGCTCCTCCTAACACCTACTCTACAGTACACCCTATCTCATCTCTCCCCTATCTCATCTCTCCCCTGTCTTATCTCTCCCCTGTCTTATCTCTCCCTGTCTTATCTCTCTCCTGTCTTATCTCTATCCTGTCTCATCTCTCCCCTGTCTCACCTCTCCCTGTCTTATCTCTCCCTGTCTTATCTCTCCCTGTCTTATCTCTCCCTGTCTTATCTCTATCCTGTCTCATCTCTCTCCTGTCTCATCTCTCCCCTGTCTCACCTCTCCCTGTCTTATCTCTCCCCTGTCTTATCTCTCCCCTTTTTCATCTCTCCCCTGTCTCATCTCTCTTGCGTCTTATCTCCCCCGTCTCATCTCTCCTGTGTCTCATCCACAGATACTATAATGACTATAATAACAGTTATTATAGTATCTGTGGTCTCATCTCTCCCCTTTCTTCATGCGTCCCGCCGTCTTCTTTAAGATTCTCTCTTTAGCCCGCGTGGTATATAAGGTTGCCGACCCCTGGTTTAGTCGAATGCATTGCAATGTAGTCACAATGATGCTATAGAGATTGACAAGGAGGGCTAAGTGACAAATAGAAATACAACAATGCTAATGCATTTCAGATGCCAAAGGCAAACTGCACTAATGAAATACCAGCGCTTGCAACGATCGAAAATTATCCTCAGTGAAACTAGAAATAGGTTCAAATACAACAGAACACAGACGATCAGTTATTTACATCGAATTGCTGTTTGCTATAAAAATATGTCTATACACCAACAAAAAAAACACCAGCTTTAACTACCTTTGCCGAAAGCCATAATTCTTGATAGAATATAAAGCTGCCCAACCACTGCGAGCAAATGATAAGATCATATGATATTGTTTTTTTAATTATTAGCAGAGCTTCACCACTTGTTGATGCCAAAGATGCGAACTCTATAGAACACTGGCAACTTTGGCGCGATAGACAGCACAACTAGCGAGACAGCGTTCAATATGAAGTGAACCTGATCGTATCTGCTGTAGAAAGTGGCCAGCATGAAACTGGAAGGGTGTGATAAATGCGCGGAATTGATGTACGTTCAGTACATTAGCTGGAGGAACTCCTTCGGAGGAAAACGGAGTGTCCACCGTGTTATAACAGGCATACATTAGCTGGAGGAACTCCTTCGGAGGAAAACGGAGTGTCCACCGTGTTATAACAGGCATACATCAGCTGGAGGAACTCCTTCGGAGGAAAACGGAGTGTCCACCGTGTTATAACAGGCATACATTAGCTGGAGGAACTCCTTCGGAGGAAAACGGAGTGTCCACCGTGTTATAACAGGCATACATTAGCTGGAGGAACTCCTCCAGCTATTCACAGTAGCTGAACAAAAAATAATTATTAAATGCATTGGACAGACCATTGTAAAAACTTACACAACAATGGGTACAACCAGAAGAAACTTCTTATTGGCGGTGAACTGCACCCCGTCGTCCATCTGTTCCCAGTGAGTGAGGGTTCGACTCTCGCCCTGGTCCATAGGCTCAAATGGGGCGCCCTTCTCCCAGTGCAGCCACAGGTAGGTGATGATGTTGTGAATCTGGCAGGTGAGGGTCCAGGCCAAACCGATGCTGAAGAACGGCACAGAAAGAATGATAAAATGGGCGATCAGAATGAATATGATGTAGGTCATCCAGATGCCTCTCGAGTTAAAATATATGTGATTCGGATTAGGATCCGAATGCGCTGTGCCAACTTGCATGACTAGCTGAGTGAGTGCTGAAAGCTGAAATAAAATGGTTATTGTTAAAAAGTGGGGCACAATGGGCTGTTAAAAAAAATTACATATTTAGCTAGATATTAATTCTATAATTCATAACATAATTTTTAGAAAAACTTAAATTGCAACTTACTTTAGGTTTCTATCTCATAGCTATATATATGTATTCAAGAAATTTGTTTATAAAATTACTTCCTTTGATAAAAAATAACTAATGTTCTAACATAACTGAACTTCCTGAATTTCTGTAGCTAGCTATAGTAAACTAATTTCGTAGTTGCCTGCATATGGCAATATCCAAAGCACAAAAAATAGTTTTAGGGTAATATATTGTGGTAAAATTTACTTGTGTCAGAATTAAGTTTAAACAATTTTTTAAATAAATTTGACAAATTAGGTTAAAATGATCTTGCCTTTTTGCAAAATAACAAAGCCAATCATAAGTTTGCAAATATTTTGGAGTTGCTGTGCAAGAATAGAATGTTCAAATAAGCTGTAATTTTACTTACTACCTTTTACACATCTGCTCTACTATATGTTAAAGTGGCATAACTATTAAACATACTGAACAAAACGTATAGCTGTTTAAAACACATACATGCGCAACACCCAGCCAAACCAGCCAGGTGAAACGAGGGCCAAGCAAGGTAAGTCCCAAAAACCAATTGACCAAGTGCAAAAAAATCAAAGGGGGACCAAGGGACAAAAAGGAAGGCATGAAGAAAAGGAAAAGGGGAGAGAAAAAGAGAGCAAAGAAGAGCAAACTAAGTCGTAAATTAATCAATGAAACAAACTAAGTTGCAAATGAGAGCAAACTAAGTCGCATGGCCGGCTAAGATTTAGGAGGTTGCGCATGTATGAGCATGAGCCATAGACATTTTAGGATTGAATGTCATTAGGGAAGTGCAAGAAATAAAAAAAGCACAAAGCAATTTGCACTTACTCAGCTGATGTTTTTTTCACTCACTCAATCAAAACAGACAAAAAATCTGTTTGGGAATGGTTTAAAATGGTTTCATGGCATTTTTTTCTTATATGCTGGCTTCCTCCAAATATCATAAATAATTTTGCCTGTAAGCATTCTAATATTATAATGCAGGCTGGTATAGCACAATAGTATAAAATATGTGGGTATACTCTTTAGTTGAATTTGATTGGCTCAACACAGAGGCATGTGCAACTCACCTTGCTTTATTTTTTAGTTGCCAGTGGCATTATATGATCTATAAATATATATATTACCTTTAGGAATAAGGGTATATAGCAAATCTTTATTGGCTTAATTGCACATCTGCACCTTGGTATCTACCCTGCTTTACAGAAATTGCACCTAAATGAGCATGTAAGGTTTTAAAGGGGCTTGCAGCAGTAACAACTTTAGAAGAATTAGCACCTTTGGAAGGCACTAATATTAGCTATCTAAAAATCCTACATTAGTATGTAAAACATATTGGTTTCCAATTTTCACTAATCTTACCTCAGTTTTGTCAACTGTGTAAAGCATTTATAAAAAATTGGATTGATATTTATTTTTTTGCACTTATTCCTATTTTCTGTGATAAATTAAATGCCTGAAAATGCAACTTCATACAAAGTCACTTTGTCATATAGATATAGTGCTACAATTAAATTAATGAGTAGAACTAATATTATTAAGTACATGTGTTGTAAATTGTAACAAAGGTTATGAGAATAAATCTGACTAACGAAATTGTAATTCTGCATATTAACATGCCAAATAAAAAATAATAATAATATATATACTAATATATATACCAAGATTTTTCGACGCTTAGAGTAGAGATAAAAGTTAAACATAAACTAATTACAGTAAGTAAGTTCAATAAATATTTTACAATTATTTGCATCACGCCACAGAACTATAAAAGTTTCTAAGAAACGTCTCTCTGATTGTATTTGTGCGATTTTGAAAGCATAACAAACGGTTCTATTTGGAAACTTCATTTATCGTCTAAGGAAACTGAGCTACATAAAATGAGATAAAATAAATTTATTTAACGCGTAATTATCATTACTATTTACTTATTTGTTTCTAAAGGTATGTTTCATGTAACTATTTAGTTTACGAAATTTCTCACATTTTTTCATATTTACAGCATGAATTTGAACAGTGCCGACTGGTAATAAAGTAACTGTATAACTCTACACTCTAATAATTAAAACATGCCTATCTTTTCCTCTAGTGTGAGGCCAAAGTGTGATTTGTCTGTGACTGGCTATAAAACATTTTCAGCTGATCTAAGGTAATTTTTACGTTTTACTTGTATTTGTTTCATTAAATGCAGTTTGTTTCAATGTAAGACACAACATCAAACATCAACTCACTTTAACAGTCAACAGAGACTAGCTACAATCCAGTCTCTAGTCAGAGAAGACGAGACATTGCTAGTGGTATGCGGCATTGACAGCCATTTCAGCCAGGGCAGCCAACAGCTGTTTGACTATTTGCTCTTTAATGTGGGCCAAAAGAGAGCTGCAGAAATCCAACGGTGAGCATTTTTCACAATGGACCCTGAGAATTCTTAAATGGGGAATTTCTATTATTCTAGTCATGCATTCGATAATTAATTTGTCCTTATTACGCAGCACTAAACTCGAGGACGAGCATTTCGACGATGTAGTCCTGTCGATTCGTAAAGATCGCGTACAAGTCTATCTAAATCCAGCTAACTATTGGTTCTACTTGCCGTACGTGGCAGCTTGGCGGAATGTGGATATCTTCTGCGCGCCTGATGCCTTGGTAAATCCAAGCTTTTTGGTGCTGCTTGATATGTAGTCTATAAAGTGCTTTTATGGATAATTTTTTTTCATTCTGCTTTTAAACAGTTTGACGACCAAGATGCGATGGAGGAATTGAAGATGAAGTTTCTGGTGCAGGCTGTTCAAGGCTGCGGTTCTGTGTGCATCGCTTACTATGGCAGAGGTGGGAGATATATACTTTGTCATGTCTCCAAGTTTATTTTCTAAATTTTGCTTCATGAACGCCAAATTTTATAGTAATACATCGTATTAATTATTTCTGTCACCTCAGACCACATTGCGGAGTCCAAGTCGTTCAGTCCCATGCTGGTTGAGAAGTGGCCTCTAGTTCAGGCCTACGCTGTGGATGGCTTCGGAGTGTGAGTAGCATTTTTTTCACTTTTATCATCCAGGAGAATCTAATTTAGCCCAATCTACAATGGGGAGTAGATTGTTTCAATTCCAGTGGAACTTTCTTCACGCTGAAGCACCAAGTTCGAGACATCAGCCAAGAGGCCATTGCCGCGCTGCAGTCCGTTGACGCGGCAGTTGTGGAAGATTTGCTTGAAAAGGTGAGCAAAATAATTGAATGAATCCCATTAATGAAATAATATTTTAATTTTCAGGGGCTGTATGACATCGAACATCATTTGGTGACAGTGACTCACAGCCAGCAAGGAGGAAATTCTTCTGGCTCCTGAGCACATGCTCACCAAGGACCACTAGGAGTAAAAGGACGGGAAACTTAGAAAATAATTGAAGGCTTGTTTTCACAAAAATACACGATGCAGATGGGAAATTTTCTCTTTTCTTTAAATCAGAAAAAAGTGAATAGCGCGAGTTGCCCGACAACCCTAATAGAACCAGTAAATTAACAAAATAAAACAAAAAACATTGCAGCCAATGAAGCCGTTCAAGCACCAGTTTGACTCCACATTTCAAACCATCGACCTGCTGGCTGGTAGAAGTGACTGGAAACTCTTCACCGCGGACAAATCCTTGGAGCTGCTCATTGAGGTGCGTAAATTATTTAAAAATCAAGATGCATTCGCACCAGTTGCTTTCCATTTCTCAGAATAAATTTTACGTGTCACAAATTTTAGCCATTTCGTTCCTACGCTCTGCACGAGCTGTCAGGCAGTAGAGGAACTAGGTAAAAGTCCACTTTCTTCGGAATGAACTATTCGGGATGATAATTGTGAAATATTAATGCTTAAAAACCGAATAACATTTTTTAGTGATCGCCAGTCGATGCTGTCCAGTTTTCTGACATTCGACACAAAAAAATCCACCATCCGAGATGTTCGCGAACAAGCAAAAACACAACACGCCATTGTGAGAGCACCTCATGGTCCATTGGCTGCCAGCTTTGTAAGTAAAGAATTAAAAAAAGCGTTATACTCGCTACTGAGCTAAGTAGAAATGCTAGAATATTGTTGGAAATAAATAATTATTTCTTAATTCGATTTCCAGATCGTGCAATCGGAAGATCGTCTTCACAGCCTCGTCTGCGGCAGAACAGGCTTCCTGCACTGGCGCCTGCCCCATGGTGTGCAATCCATCTTTGACTGCTTGTAGCCAAGGGGTCAGAGCTTTGGGATTCTGTGCGAAAGTTCGACAGTTCGAATCTTAGCCCAAGGAAAAAATCTGTTCCTGCATTTTAATGGTTCGATTGGTAGCTGAAAAGTTGGTTACAGCATCAGTGTTACCTGCAACCTAAAGCCGCTTACACTAGTTGTTAGTTAGTTAGTTAGTTAGTTAGTTAGTTAGTTAGTCAGTCAGTCAGTCAGTCAGTCAGTCAGTCAGTCAGTCAGTCAGTCAGTCAGTCAGTTAGTCAGTCAGTCAGTCAGTCAGTCAGTCAGTCAGTTAGTCAGTCAGTCAGTCAGTCAGTCAGTCAGTCAGTCAGTCAGTCAGTCAGTCAGTCAGTCAGTCAGTCAGTCAGTCAGTCAGTCAGTCAGTCAGTCAGTCAGTCAGTCAGTCAGTTAGTCAGTCAGTCAGTCAGTCAGTCAGTCAGTCAGTCAGTCAGTCAGTCAGTCAGTCAGTCAGTCAGTCAGTCAGTCAGTCAGTCAGTCAGTCAGTCAGTCAGTCAGTCAGTCAGTCAGTCAGTCAGTCAGTCAGTCAGTCAGTCAGTCAGTCAGTCAGTCAGTCAGTCAGTCAGTCAGTCAGTCAGTCAGTCAGTCAGTCAGTCAGTCAGTCAGTCAGTCAGTCAGTCAGTCAGTCAGTCAGTCAGTCAGTCAGTCAGTCAGTCAGTCAGTCAGTCAGTCAGTCAGTCAGTCAGTCAGTCAGTCAGTCAGTCAGTCAGTCAGTCAGTCAGTCAGTCAGTCAGTCAGTCAGTCAGTCAGTCAGTCAGTCAGTCAGTCAGTCAGTCAGTCAGTCAGTCAGTCAGTCAGTCAGTCAGTCAGTCAGTCAGTCAGTCAGTCAGTCAGTCAGTCAGTCAGTCAGTCAGTCAGTCAGTCAGTCAGTCAGTCAGTCAGTCAGTCAGTCAGCCAGTCAGTCAGTCAGTCAGTCAGTCAGTCAGTCAGTCAGTCAGTCAGTCAGTCAGTCAGTCAGTCAGTCAGTCAGTCAGTCAGTCAGCCAGTCAGCGAGTTGGTTTGTATTCATAATATTTACCTAGTGCAGCTCTAAATCCAGTAAAAAGCCAAAATAGTGAAGCCTCTGAAAGTTCGCAAGTTTATAACTGATCTCTCTCTGCTATCGTGCCCCAGCTACCTAGCTAATCTAGTCAATCAGCAAACCTAGTGACGTTCGGGCCAATCAGTCAGTTTATGAGGCTCAAGGCAATCGCTATGATTTTCGGCCTTCGGATTTTTGGTGCTTCCTGGAAACTTACCGCTGGACTGTTTGGTTAGTCCACACGGGTCGTGGCTTGTTTGATAAGTTGGCAGTTTTTTGGCGAGTGGAAAATTAAATTGGATTGTGCAAACTCTGTTGGCTAACTCACGTCACTGACTCACCACCTCAGGGCACCAGCTAAGCAGGCCATCCTTCTATTCTTTCTTATAAGCTCGGGACTCGATCCACCCAAATCACAGTCTAAAATCCCTGATCCCTATGATTCGAACAAGCCCGTTGGTGCCAAAACAAAATCTAGAGTCCTTCGCTTGGCACTCAGTGGACAATATTCGTTCGCAATGGATCGAAGAGTGGAAGAAACGTATATAGGGATATTTTCTATGCATTGCACCAGAGGGACATCATTCTTACTGCATTGAACCATAAACTTTCCTGTTCTACCTGCTGTGGCAGTGGCGGATGAGTCAGCCAGCACCAGCTTCATCAAGGCCAGATAAAAATCGGTTTCGGATTTTTATTCGTTAGCCCTACCAATTCTTTACGCACGGCTGCATTCTGGTCTAGGTAACTGTCAGCGATACGCGAACCCACACCCTCTCTCGCCTCTCATCCCATCCCAGGCAAAAAACTGTCAATTAACCAGCAGAAGACAGACAAGACAGAGCTTGACCACGAGCTCAAAGTCAGGTCGCAATGCTTTCCAGCGAATAAATTTTCAGGTCTTCTTTGGCAATTTAGGATTTAAATTTGGCCACTTTTTTTAATTAGTGGGAGTCTTGATGGCCTTCATTTGCTCGGGTTTGACTTTGAATTGAATTGCTTTAAAGCAAAAGCAAAAGAGAGTTCCATTAATTGAATTCAATTCAATTACTTTTCGCAGTTAATTTACAAGACATTTACGTAAATTAGCACATCATTTTGTGACACTAGACCCGCAGCCAGCGAGGAGGTAACTATGCCCATTCCGCTGACTCCTGAGCACACACGCACACAGGTGTGTGCATGAGCACTGATGTCATTGTGTCAGGCAGTGTACACTCTCACTGTGCCCTGAAGGTTGGCCCTTAGGGGCGTAGATTGCACGACAAGCCCCCAAGCCTTCTCTCCGCGGCTGCGCCCCAAATGAAAAAAAGCGAAATCTTTTCACTGCCCAGTCGGTTGTTTCTGTGAAGGCAACCCGCTGAAGTGAATCAGTGCTATGCTAGGATTACACTTCTCAACACTGCCGATAATTAATTAAATTATAGAAATAGACAAGTAAGATTTAGAATCCCTTTAGGGAACATCCTATTCCATTCCCACTCAAGCATAGTCATTCTCGCAACAACTCACAAAATTTTTACAAGGCTATAGGAAATTAGAAAAACAGTTTATAAACACTATCGATAAAATAGGTTGTGTACAAGCATAGTTGAATACCAGCTGCATGACATAAGACGTAACCTTTTTTATTGCATGACCACAATCGATTTTTGTTGATGATTTAAAGGCAGAAAACTTAATGCCTTAATGAATTCCCAGATTTAACAAGTGACTCCCAGATCTAACTGGTAAACTCCCAGATCTAACAGGTAACTCCCAGATCTAACAGGCGACTCCCAGGTCTAACAGGTGACTCCCAGGTCTAACAGGTGACTCCCAGATCTAACAGGTAACTCCCAGATCTAACAGGTAACTCCCAGATCTAACAGGTAACTCTCAGATCTAACAGGTGACTCCCAGATCTAACAGGTAACTCCCAGATCTAACAGGTGACTCCCAGATCTAACAGGTAACTCCCAAATCTAACAGGTGACTCCCAGATCTAACAGGTAACTCCCAGATCCAGCAGTGCCAGTCGAGCGGCTCACTCCACCACATAGGTGGTGTACTGGCAGCTCTCCGAGCAGAACAGCCGTCGCATTCTGGTCCGGTAGTCAGTCAGAAAGCACACGTGCAGCAGGAAGGCCAGCGGGTGATACAGGTAGTACAGCAGGCTGAACATCTGGTACAGCGGACGGAAGGCGTCCTCGGGGAGCCAGACGGGCCGGTGGCCCCACATCAGCAACAGGGCAAGCATCGGAAAACTCAGCATGAGGTGGCTGCAGCCGAGCATCACAGCCAACCGGTTCGACTGCACCTGCTGTTGGCTCTGCTGCAGCCGGGGACCGGAGACGGTGTCAGACTTCAACAGCTGGCTCTGCTGCTGGTTGTAGGCCTGACTGCAGCACAGGAGCTGGCAGACCAGCACAGCCAGCACAGGGCCCGGTATGAGTACAGCGGCCAGGTCGCGGAAGCACTGGTAGAGCACCGCGTACTCCGTCCGAAGGCCTTCGTTCGAACTCCGAATCCTCAGCACGGTGGCATTTGCCCTTGCGCTGACTGGCTCCACGCTTTCCTGCACCTCCTTGATCCACAGCTGGGGCAGCGTGGCCACCAGCGTCACTATGGCAACCATTAGAACGGCCAAGCCGGCCTGCAGGCTGCCGCAGTAGGCCTGCCGCCGCATTCGCTTGACCGTCAGACGCCGCTCTGAGCACAGCACCAGCAGTGTCCAGGTGTAGGCCGCGCCAAGCCAGTCCTGCAGGCCGGCGCTCACAGCCACGAGGCGCGGATACCAGGCGAATGTGTCCGCGTAGGCGGGGGCGTGAATGGCTGCGGCCAAGCTCGAGACACCCGCCGACATCAGGGCCAGAGCAGCCAGGTGGCAGTCGACGCTGCCGCGGCACGACTTGGCCAAGCAGGCGGTGTTAAACAGAGAGAAAACCAAACCGAAGGTGAGCACACTTGGCAGGGCGTAGAAGTGGGCATTGCTCATCGACTCAGCGATCTCGCTGAGCATTGAACGGCTGGGTTTGTGATCACCGGATCCACTGACAATGAGTGACACGTTTTCCAACAGGGAACCGTTGGTGTTGTAGACAACACAGTCCAGACAGAATGTCGACATGACTTGGCGCCTTGGTGCCTGAAATTGATTTACGATAGTACCTTCAGTTACTGAGCTGCCTCACCCAGTCCCTTCAGTTACTGAGCTGCCTCACCCAGTCGCTTCAGTTACTGAGCTGCCTCACCCAGTCCCTTCAGTTACTGAGCTGCCTCACCCAGTCCCTTCAGTTACTGAGCTGCCTCACCCAGTCCCTTCAGTTACTGAGCTGCCTCACCCAGTCGCTTCAGTTACTGAGCTGCCTCACCCAGTCCCTTCAGTTACTGAGCTGCCTCACCCAGTCCCTTCAGTTACTGAGCTGCCTCAGCCAGTCCCTTCAGTTACTGAGCTGCCTCACCCAGTCCCTTCAGTTACTGAGCTGCCTCACCCAGTCCCTTCAGTTACTGAGCTGCCTCACCCAGTCCCTTCAGTTACTGAGCTGCCTCACCGAGTCCCTTCAGTTACTGAGCTGCCTCACCCAGTCCCTTCAGTTACTGAGCTGCCTCACCGAGTCCCTTCAGTTACTGAGCTGCCTCACCCAGTCCCTTCAGTCCTGGCCTAAGAGTGCTAAACCAGAGAAGAGGAAACTGACGAATAATAGGCCAATTATCGATCGCAAAGCTCACACGCAGACAAACCAAGGTAAATAGGGCTTCAGTTGACTATTATTCAGCAGTGGATATTTAAACTGTCAAACAAATTGCTGTATCAGTTTTCTAAACCGCTCAAAACCCAATACCAGGCATTTTCAATGGGGAACCTAAGTTTCTGATGTGGTCTGTTGGCCTGTTTGGTCGGGCCAAACACTAGTTCAACTTTTGCTTTAAGCACACAAATGGGCAGCACATGCTGCCAGTATAGTATCGTGCATTGGGCAGCATTTTCTCCAAGCAATTCTCTTTCAGCCTGTAATAAATGGATCGCATCAATGTAGACCAACACGAAAGAACAAGTTGCAGAGTGATAGAGGGAATGAGAGGATCAGGGAGGATTTCCGTTTGCACTTGATCCTGTGGAATGCGGAGCCTGCAAGACTATTTCACAGGGCTAATCCTGTGCTGTACGCAACTTTTTATCCCATGAATTTGCTGCGCTTTCACTGCAGTCATGCAAAATCAACTTGGTCTGCAGGCATTTTGTCCCATGTAATTTCTCTCTTTAACATTAGATAGACCAAGCACAATTTGCTGTTGCAATTAAGACCGAAGCTGTGGCCTATGCAGTTTTGGGACAGCTGGGATACCAAAATCTGAGCATTAGGTACAGTTCGCTACAGCATGCCAGTGTGTCCGATTTACCGCATCCAAAGTGGTGTCAATCAAGCCAGGGACGGCTCCACTTGCCACCAGACAGGATGAGGGAAGAAATATCCCCCATCGCAGCTGGAGAAGAGGTCACAGCCTCCGCGATCCCCCAAAGGGTCGCCTATTTAGCCTTGTTCATTCGCGCCAGCATCAGAACTGCTATTTCTATCAAACTGGTCCAAGCAACTCAATTATGCTGGCATTTGGAAGCCAGCACCCAATCCATGCTGTTTGGCTACTTTTTGCATTTGCATATTTGTGCGGCCACTGCTAAACATTTGCACTGGTCTGGGAGAAAGGAGTAGGGAGGGTTGGGTGTCGCATCTCCCCGGGCCCTGCTCAAGACTATCAAAGGAGCACACTTGCAGCTTCAATGGCACAGCTGAGTTGGGGTCAGAGAAGCTGCCAGAGCAAGCAGCACTTAAGCCCTCTTGTGTCCCAGCTTGTCTATTGGCCTAGCTGTTTCTGTCTTACATATTTCATAAACTGCACGTTATCTTCTTGGCAATCCAAGTATCTGGGCGTGTCACTAGGACGGCTTTCTTTCCTTCCTCGTGGAACTGTCTATCGACTTATAGCCAGCATCCCGGCATGACCCCAGGCTAAATTTGGAGTAGCTCACCCTTGTTAGAATTTGCAGTTTCTGGTGCGATGCTTCGCCTTGTGTAACGAGAGACTCTGCAGTGAATAGCGATGCTTTTCCAGGACGAAGGGAATAGGCTTTGCAGAGCTAGTCTATTATACTAGTCTCATGCAGAAACACTTTTGGGTGTCAACAGCGGACGTTGGCAAGAGATGCAGTTCACTGTAGATTTGGTGATCACTGCCTGATTCTGACGCATGACTGACTTGGCCTGTTGTCAGAGGATGAGCTCTCAATCGTATTTTTAGCCCTGAAACAGAAACGATGCAGGCAGTTACGAAGAAGCTGCTGTGGCTCTAATCCTGTGCATTCTCTTTTGTGTGTCAGTCTTCTCTCCCCACCCACCAAGCCCACAGCCCTAATGCTGTATCTCTCTATCCAATCCTGGCGCCCCGCAGCCTGACAAGTGGCTGCTAGCGCGAGGCCGGGGCGCGCAGCAGTCGGTGGCAGCGGCTGAGCCACCATGCCAGGATTGTCTCCCTTAACGGGGGGTGCGTTTGGGCTGGGGCAATTGCAGATAGCAGCCAATCCCTCACGGTGCTAATTGGCTAACTCAGCCTTGTGCAACGACAGAAGACTATCTGGCAATGAAAGCGTCTAACATGAAACAGTGGATCGGCGATCCAAGTTCGCGTGACCTCAGTGCAGCTGTCAATGCATGGAGTCGATGAAATATTTCACTATTTTAGCAAACTTTCAGAGGAAGGCAATTTATTTTCCGAAGCGCCACTGGGCCTGTCCATACTTGCAATATCAGTTTACATGGAGCTGCAGCAGTGAGCTTGTGGGGCGTTTAGCTTGACTAACTGGCTGACTAAAGCAGGTCCCCAGAGCACTGCGTATGATGAGCAGCATGCTTCCACAGTTTAAACTCTAGCATTTTTGCTGACTAACACTATTCTAACATTAGAGGTTCTTCTGAAGCTCGCGAACTCATTTCAGGGCACCGCAACCCTTATGCGTCTCAAGTTACACTTCCATCCGATGAAATATAATCAACTATTGGGACTTCCTTAAGTCTTGAAGAAATTTCTCTTTCGCTCAAGCCTCTGAGATTTGCGAGTGCGAATCCGTGCGAAATTTGAGCAAGTATGAAAAAGAGAGACCATCAGAAAGACACCCATCAATTTTTAGCTGGGTCTTTGTGAATTTAGTCTTTGTGAATTGTGTCTCAACTTTTGGCTCCCCGGTTACTGTCGTCTGGCTTTCGATCGATTTGATATTTTACCTTTTTGTAGTAATAATCATATCAATTGACTCTTGAGCACACTCCCACATGCATTTGCATCTGTCGGACAGTGCACATTCTCAAAGTGTTTCTTTGAACTTGAACCTCCCTCAGTTTTAATCGTATAATATTTATTACAGCTTACACCTTAAATGGTCTGTCTGCTTATCTCATTCGCTGTAGAATTATCCCCCTTTATCCCAGTCGCTGCATGTCCCATTTGTCCTATTGTAAGAAAATACCATCCTGAAATCTCCCAAGCAGTTTTATGACTCGGTCCTTTATCGTTAGGCGGGTAAAAATCATATTCCATATGGCCGCCAGCGCAAAATATGGTTGTCCTATAATACCAAAAAAGCTGACGGGCGATAAATCCCTGGATTATTTGGTTTGCCTTACACCAAATAAGCCCCCTACCCGAACTAGCCACTCTGCACTGAGTCCTAGTTCAACAGTAGCCTAATCTTATGCATGGGCACCACTGGGGTGTGTGTTCACAAAGGCCAGGAGGGATAGGATTGCAGGATCATTATCAGAGATTCAGTCTATAATCTTTAGGACTATGCATCGCTTGAGTCCCCAAGCCCAATATGTTCTTTTCGTATTTTTTTATCTATTCTAGTGTCTACTACTATCCTGTAGGCACTTGCCTACTATAAAATTCGTGGGTGGAGTGGGTAGAGATGAGAAAGAGAGAGACAGTATGGAGAGATGGAGATACAGTGGGTAAAAATGAGACAGTTGGTAGAGATGCGAGACAGACAGTGGGTAGAGGTAAGAGAGGAGACAGTGGGTAGAGATGAGAGAGACAGTGGGTAGAGATGAGAGAGACAGTGGGTAGAGATGAGAGAGAGACAGTGGCTAGAGATGAGAGAGAGACAGTGGGTAGAGAGGAGACAGTGGGTAGAGATAAGAGACAGTGGCTAGAGATGAGAGAGAGACAGTGGGTAGAGATGAGAGAGAGACAGTGGGTAGAGATGAGAGAGACAGTGGGTAGAGATGAGAGAGAGACAGTGGCTAGAGATGAGAGAGAGACAGTGGCTAGAGATGAGAGAGAGACAGTGGGTAGAGAGGAGACAGTGGGTAGAGATGAGAGACAGTGGCTAGAGATGAGAGAGAGACAGTGGGTAGAGATGAGAGAGAGACAGTGGGTAGAGATGAGAGAGACAGTGGGTAGAGATGAGAGAGAGACAGTGGCTAGAGATGAGAGAGAGACACAGTGGGTAGAGATGAGAGAGAGACAGTGGGTAGAGATGAGAGAGACAGTGGGTAGAGATGAGAGAGAGACAGTGGCTAGAGATGAGAGAGAGACACAGTGGGTAGAGATGAGAGAGAGACAGTGGGTAGAGATGAGAGAGACAGTGGGTAGAGATGAGAGAGAGACAGTGGCTAGAGATGAGAGAGAGACACAGTGGGTAGAGATGAGAGAGAGACAGTGGGTAGAGATGAGAGAGACAGTGGGTAGAGATGAGAGAGAGACAGTGGCTAGAGATGAGAGAGAGACACAGTGGGTAGAGATGAGAGAGAGACAGTGGGTAGAGATGAGAGAGACAGTGGGTAGAGATGAGAGAGAGACAGTGGCTAGAGATGAGAGAGAGACACAGTGGGTAGAGATGAGAGAGAGACAGTGGGTAGAGATGAGAGAGACAGTGGGTAGAGATGAGAGAGAGACAGTGGCTAGAGATGAGAGAGAGACACAGTGGGTAGAGATGAGAGAGAGACAGTGGGTAGAGATGAGAGAGACAGTGGGTAGAGATGAGAGAGAGACAGTGGCTAGAGATGAGAGAGAGACAGTGGCTAGAGATGAGAGAGAGACACAGTGGGTAGAGATGAGAGAGAGACAGTGGGTAGAGATGAGAGAGACAGTGGGTAGAGATGAGAGAGAGACAGTGGCTAGAGATGAGAGAGAGACACAGTGGGTAGAGATGAGAGAGAGACAGTGGGTAGAGATGAGAGAGACAGTGGGTAGAGATGAGAGAGAGACAGTGGCTAGAGATGAGAGAGAGACAGTGGGTAGAGAGGAGACAGTGGGTAGAGATGAGAGACAGTGGCTAGAGATGAGAGAGAGACAGTGGGTAGAGATGAGAGAGAGACAGTGGGTAGAGATGAGAGAGACAGTGGGTAGAGATGAGAGAGAGACAGTGGCTAGAGATGAGAGAGAGACAGTGGCTAGAGATGAGAGAGAGACACAGTGGGTAGAGATGAGAGAGAGACAGTGGGTAGAGATGAGACAGTTTTAGAGATTTAGTTTTAGAGGGTAGAGATGAAATATGGTGTGTGGATGAAGTCAGTATTGAAAAAGGACAAAAGTTTAAAACAGAAAATAAAACGATAGAGTTGGTTTTATTCTGCCTCTAAATGCATAAAAACGGGATAATTAAATGTTCTTTATTCCAAGCAGCACGGAAAGTGTACTGTATATATTCCCTCGATTTTCTCGACAGTAGCAAAGCAGTGGAGGTGAAAGGTATTGCCACATCAGCAGCAAATGTTTTAAAGTAATTCAGTTTCTGTTCTGCAATATGCCTTGATTTCGACCTGGGCTTCTTTTTTGACATTTGGAAAACAACCAAAAGTTTTTCGCATCAGTTCTGGGTCTGTCTGCATCCCCCAAGTCGACAGGCAAACAAACAAGGCTTTCTTGTGCAGCCTCTGACTGCTGCTGCTGTTGCTGCTGTACTTTTGACCCTTTATTGCAATATTGGCTAATGCCAATTCAAATTGATATAAGCCATCAGAACAGATCAGTCCTGTTTATTTTGCCGTCAGTGACGGCCAGGCAACCATGATGCACTGGCAGAGCCGACAACAGACAATCTTGATAAATTATGTGGGTATTCCAAGTCTCACTTCCATTTTGTACCTATTGTAAAAATCTCTTGAATCTATCTATGGAGAAATCATTTTTTAGTCAATAGAAAGCCGGGTAGAAATGAAAACTTTACCCAGCTGGTTCAGGTAGGTTCACGTGCCACACTCATTTAGGTTTTAACTAAAATCTGATGCAGGAAACCAATTTCACAACTGAGAGAAATGCACAGACTGGGAGTTTGATGTCTTACTTAATGACACCAAATTATTCTCACTGGCTGAGATTCGGACAGCCGACATCTCGACCAGCGGTCAAAAGTTTTTACCCCAGTGGGTTAAACCAAGCCTTTTATTTGGCATATTAAATAGTTCTTCATTATACGATTTCTAAAAAATACACATTTTATATATAAACTTTAAATCATAAATCGCAATTTCAGGCGATAAAACACTAAAATCTGAACTAGAATCTTTCAACCGGTGAGTCCACATTGCCCACTTACTACTGACTTTGCTTACTGAGTAGTGTGAGAAGTTAATCAGACTTTAATTCCAGCGATCTCAACTACGTCTATTCGAAGATGGTGCAAACTGTTCGCAACAAGATGAGCTCAGTCAATGCCGATTACAATTTTGACTTGGTGAGTGAGGTTTCGGAGTTTTGGGATCACTTTGGTGTACAAGGGATTTACATTTTATACTTGCCCAACTCATTTGCAGCTGGGCGCGCAGCTCACCAAGGAACTCAGCCAGCAGCTGAGCATACCGCAGAGTCTCATTCAGGTGAGCAGCGAGTGCCTCCGACCGACGTCCGCCGTCAGCAAGCCGCATCTGCGGTCGGTCAGCTGCATGGTGCAAGATTTGACGCCGGAGGCGCTTAGTGAAGCCCAATGGTGCGGATCTGTTGCCATTGCCGACACCTATTTCATCACCGAGAGTAAGATTTACAATATTAAATTATTTGAAGAAAGTAATTTCTTGAAAGAAGAAAGACCACAGGAGGTATTTCAAATGCCCAGTTTTATTTTTACTTATCTCCTAAAATATTCAGCCATTAAAATCCGGAACACGAGCTAAAATTTTCCGCTTTATTTGATGAAACAACTTCCAGAATCACAAAACATCGCCATCGTCGAGATATTCAACGATTCTCGTCGTGGGTAACTGGTGGCACAAACCACCAATATAGGAATACTTTTTGTGTTAACAAAATTTCATCGTGTACGATGCCGGCTATCATTGTTGACTATTTTAGATAATTTTTTTCATTTTTAACCAATGCGGATTCGCCAAAGAGGTTTATACTCGTACAGAGCAATGTTAGTTGACACCGAGGTCTTCGACAAGAATCGCTGAATATCTCGACGATGCTGACTCGGACGGCTTTGAAAGTCGGTTCATCGTAAAGGGCCGTAAGTATAGATTTAGATGGTGGACTTTGACGAAAATCGGTCATTCGGTTTGTGAGCCATCGTGAAGTAGGCAGTGGGTATTTAACAGGGCACAGCTTTTCTCACCCAACAGGCAGTGGCAGCCAGTGCTTGACAGCTGGGATCCCTGCCGCCTGTCACTGGAGCTGCGAACCTATACCAGCTGCTGTTCTACGACTTCTGAGTTCTGCCGGAGGCGATGCAGAGGAGCCTGCCTCGAATAGCCGCCTAGTGGAGCTGACAGTCAACATCGACTCAGACGCAGCGGCCACTGGGGTCGAGATGATTGCTGTCTGCCTAACCCGAGCCCGACTTCTGCTGCACAGCCAGAGGGAGTGCGCAGAGCAGCTACTGCAGCCACAACGTGCCAGGATTTTGCCTGGCGGGGATTCCCTTGATCAGCCTTGCCGACTGGCCTTTGATTTCGCCGACGCTGAGTCGGTGCCGAACTCACACGAGCACCTGCTGAGCGGCCGTCGTCAGCTGCGGCTGCTGCTGACTGCTGGGTCTCGCTCTAAGCGCGACTTTTTTGCCAAAGTGGCTCCCGTGTGGCGCGCAGAAGGCTTCCTGACAACTGCCGCGATTCAGAAGGAGACTGGCGACGAGTCTGTTCAAGATCTACAGACTTATCAATCAAAGCGAGCCGAACTCGACGAGGAGTCGCAGGCTGAAGAGTCTCGCAATCCTGGCGCAATCCTGGTCTGGGGACACCTGGGCTCCTACGCCGAGGCACTCGCTCAGGAATTGACAGCCAGCGGTCGGCCTCTGATTGACTTGCTGCACTGCGACTCCGCCGATGAAGCTGCTCAGAACCTGACCACAGCTTGGCAGCCAGGCACACAGGCCGTGGTTCTCTGCCCGAGCCTGGTGACCCCGGAGACTCTGCTTCGGGTCACTCGCGGTCCGGTTCGCGTGGCATCGGTTGTGGTGTGTATTAACTCCCACACTGCCATTGTGTCTGGCCGGTGCCGGATGCAACCAGGGCTACTCAACAGTCTGACTGAGGGAGCTTGCTCAGCCGTGGTGATGACAACTCCGGCGGAGGATAACACCGCAGACTCGGTCGAGGACCCAGCCGGAGCAGAGGTGTCGCGTCTGCTGCGCCTCGTGAACTCGCAGTCTGCTCGGGTTCTCCGAGCACCGCTAGGTCGACTGACTTCTGCTGCAAGCGGGTCGGCGCTGACTCCACCGGAGGTGCCTTCATGGCGGCGTCTGACACTTATGCGAAGGCAGTGGCTCCAGATGCCGATAGAATTGAACATGGCCTGGTTGGGCCTGAGCCGCGTCTCAGTGACCTTTACGCGACCTTTGGAGCGCGACAGGCTTGTGGACCGGCTGAAGACACTCAGCGGAAGCCAGAAGGCTCGCCGGGTGCAAGGAGACGAGCTTCTTGAATCCAAGTTCTTCTACATCTCAGGAGTGGCGCCCGTTAGGCACGCGAACTCTATTCAACAGTGGCTGGGTTTCTGGCGCCACTGCGCCGCTGATTCAAGCGCTCTCCTGCCAGTCGAGACAGCGAACTCCGTCACGACCGCTCGTGTGGTGGCCTTTGGTCGGGGTCTAGAAACCGAGGATTTGAAGCGATTCCTACGGCTCTGCGCACCTCTGAAGCCCACTCGGCGGGCCCTGATGATTCGCTCGGATTTGACACCGGCAGCGGTGGCAAGAATTCACGTTAGTTTCGGGCTGGCTTGCAAAGCTAAGATGGGTGCTGGCTTTCAGGGAATGTGGAAGAGACACTAATGAATGTATATAACATTTAGGAATGAAAAATAGACATTCCAAGTCTAGTTATAATTTTCAATAGCTTATTTCAAACGTCGCTCTTTTCAGAAAGACAGGCACCTAGACCCTTTACCCGAGGGCTGGTTCTTCAACGGCACCAATTACATTTCCTTCGACGGCGAGTCTTCGAGAACGCATCCAAGTAAGCGAAAGTGTTAAATCCAGTAGATCCTGTGTCGGAGATTCTTTAGGTATTTTAGGACCGATTTCCAAGAAGAGTGTCGTAAAATGTTTTTGCTACATAATTTCGTGAAGCAATTGTTTTGCAAGCCATATCTAGCAATAATCTAGCCCTTTTTTCTTCGCCCATTTTGTTTTTGTTTTTTCTTTTTACTTTGCGACACCACTGTGTTGCGCAGCCTTCCAGAATTTTCTATCTGCATCTGATTGGCTGAAACTCTACCTGAGCGTAATTACAACCCTCATTGAATCGCGCGTTAGGATTTTTCCTCACTAGCGTGTTGCTCTTGATTGGTTGTGCGTAAGGCCCCTTGCTCACCCGCTCCTTCCCCGATTGTTTTCCTAGAAATTTAGAGTAAATTTAGAGTTTCACCTAAACTTTGAAATGGAACGTTTTGCTTCTCAGTTTATAGCCGTTTTCTGATCCATAATAATTTACCCTATTCGTCGGTTGGCAAGCGGTTGACTGGCTAATATGGTAGACCCCCATTCATGTATGGGCAATGCAAAAAACTGAAAATTCAGTCGCTGCTTTTCCCCGAATTCCTTTCAGGTCTGGAAGCATTCCTTGAAAGCCACATTGCTCAGGAGAACAAGAAGATTGCCGAATACAATGCTAGGCAGGCTGGCGATAGCGATTGGCGCGATCTGTTCGACAACTGAATGCTCCCGGCAAGACCCAATTGATTTTAGCGAAAATTCAATTTAGCACTGAACAATTAATTTTACAATTTTCGTTTGATATCCACTGGATGAGCCATGAAGTACTTGTAGCTTAACCTGGAAAGTCAGTTCTATATCACCTGTGCCTATGGTGGCTATATGAAAAACATTTATTAATTTTATTTATAACCGCTTTTTACTTATCACTAGTACCACCCGAAAGTTTCTGTAAATACTGCAGTACTACATTTAGATTCATTAAAGCCTGCAGAAACTGACTTTTCTTAGACGAATTTAACTCGTTATAACATTGATTGAAGTGGTCTTTATTAATTATTAATTTGGGGCCTATTTGCATATTGACAACAATATTCACTAGGGGTATTTTGAAAGTTTTCGGCTACGCAACAATAAATGTATTTAACTAGGGGAAACTATAGCATTTTCATAGCATTTTACGCTTGGTTTAGGTTTGCGAGCATTTCCCTTGATCTACAGTGGCAGAGCGCGACACTCAAGGGCAACGGCTCTCTCTAGTCTATGGCTCAAACGGGTGGCTTGAGATAAATTGGCTTTATCTTCGGGGCATGAACTTCGTTCGTTCCTTGCTCTCTCGTAGACTGAAGAAAGCTGCTCTTGGCGCTCTAGCTTAGAGAGCAACAGAAACAGATAGCTCATAAGACAAAAGCAGCAACGCAAGTAATGAAGCATCCCCTAATGAGCAGGGTGACGGTCTCCAATAACGAACGTGGTAAGACACAAGCGATGACAAGCGTAGCTTTGTGGCTGGGAAGCATTCGACTTAATATTCTGGGCATGAACTTGGTCCCTTGCTCGCTTAGCCTTTGACTGAAGTTGTAAGCCGTCACTGCCGTTACCGACAGCTGCCACATCTATAAACGCGATTGCTGCTGATACCGCCGTTCCCGCCGATTGTCTTACTTCGATTTAGCTTACTGCCCGATCATTTTTTCCCGCTAACTTTGCTTTGCACTTTTAATTTACTAAAAGTAAGCCATGGAGGACCACTTGCATACTGATGACGAGGATAAATACTATAATTTTGATGAAGAGCCTAGTGAGGATGGTGACAACGCTGAAAGCGCAAGTAGCTCAAATTTAGATACAGACATCGAAATTGAAGATGTGCTGTGGTACAAAGTTGTCGAAGGGACTGACGTCAGACCCTCACTGGTTCCAGAATTCGTGGGCAGCCCCGGGGTTCGACCCCGAGAGAGAGGCAGAATTTTTGCTTCAGTATTTGACCAACGAGATGTTTGAAAGCATTACCAGGTGGACAAACGAACGGGTCTGGAGTTTCACTGAGGGAAGGTCAGTCGATGAGCTGCCAAAGGTGGTGTCTACATGGAAAGATTGTCGTGTGGATGAGGTGAGGAAGCTGATCTGCATCGTGCTGCTCCTGGGTGTTGATGACAAGATGACAAGAGATTAGTTCTTACTGGACGAAAGATCCCGTGTACCAATGCTCTTTTTTGGCTCAGCCGCACGCACTCTCGCGCAATCGTTTTAAGCAGATACTTTCCTGCCTTCGCTTCTACAGTAGCGCCGGTTCTGCTCCCCAGAGCCCAATCGACAAGATCTCTCCGTTACTTGCTCTTCTGTAGCGTGCTTGTCAAAAAAAACTATATGCCAGACCAGCAGCTGTCGATCGACGAGGCTCTGGCTATGTGCAAAGGACGGTACAGTTCAGGCAGTACATCCCCTCTAAGAAGAGCAAGTACGGAACCCAGCTGTATTGTTTATGTGAGGCCAAGTCTGGATACCTGTGGAACTTTGCCGTCCGCACGACGCAGCAGGAAAATGCCAGATTCGGTGCTGGACTAGACTGCGGAGCAGTCTTTTAGCGAGCGAGTCGTCGCCGAGCTCTGCCGTGACGTGTTGCGCCTCGGCCACCACATCTTCACCGACAGCTGGTTTACGTCGCATCGAATAGCTTCATGGCTGCTGGCCCGTGACACCATGCTTACCGGCACCGTACGCAAAGATCGTGGACCGCAGCCACTGCTGCGAGACGCTAACCTGCGCCCTACATCATCAGCATACGCTAGGTGCGGCAGTGTGCTAGCGTGCAAGTTCGTTGACACCTATGGTGAAGTGGTTGATGGATGTCGAGGTGCCGAAGACCAAGAAAGATCTAGAGAGATTTCTAGGGCTGGCTCAGTTCTATGGACAGCTGGTCCCAAACTTTTCTGAGCCGCTCCAGTAGCTGTGACCGGGTTTTCGAGTGGAACGCTGTGGCTGACGCGGTGTTTCTGGAGGCCAAGAGGTGTCTGGCCTCGAACCCGTGCATCAAGCCGTTTGATGTGTCTGCGCCGGTCTGTCTTCGAGTTGATGCGAGTGAGAGGTCCCTTGGCGCGGTGCTGGTCCAGTCTGGACACCCCGTTACTCTGGTTGGCCAGAAGCGGTCCAGGTTCCAGAGAGGACTGCGGACAGTGTGTTGAAAGTCCCACGAGCGGTGTTCGCCAGGAATGGAGTGCCGCGGACACTGGTGTTGGATAATGCTCCTAAGTTAAAAGCATTGGCATCAAGGATGTACACACCCCGCCGCACCACCCGGCATCGAACGGGCAGGCTGAGCGGCAAGACAGGCAAGACTTATCTGTGTGGCAACTTCTCCATGACGCTCGATAGTATTATCGACGCAGACCTGTACGAGTTTCCGAAGATGGAGGAGATACTGGCCAAAATTATCAGCGCTAAATTTATATATACAGTTCCTGTCGGAAACTAGTTTCCTCCAGAACTTCGTTATGTTTCTTCCCCCTTCCTTTTCACTGCCTGTAGGTTTTATAATGTTCTCCTATCAGCGAACTATTGCGTTTCCCTCCACTTTTCTTGTTTTCTTATACAAGTATATTCTTTTAGTTCATTGACTATTTGCATCTTGCCCACCCTTTCATTTTTCACTAATTGTTGTCTATGCCTTTAACTCTTCGCACGATACAGGTAGAATTTCTTGTTCTTCTAAAGCTCACCAATAGCTCGCACCGGCGGGACACAATGCCTGTGTGGTATGAGTCAGACCAGGCCTACGGGCTAAGGTCTGCGATGCCTCACACCTGCAGTCGTTTTTTGAGCAGGCTTGGCAGGAAGGAGACCTGTGCCTCCGGGTGCAGGAATCCTCTCCACGCTGTCCCGTCAGCTGACCCATGGGTACACGTCCCGCGAGTGTTCAAGGCTGACCCTAGGGCAGCCGGACAGAATGGGCAACAGCGCTGGATGACCCATCCAGGGCCTCCGGCCTAACTGGGTACCTCTAGCCCCGGCTGGAGGGAAAGGTGTCACCCTTTGACCTTAACAGGGTATGCGGCCAGTCCGCAGCGTTCGTGCACCTGTGCGTGATCAGGTACCTCTGGCTACGGCTCTGAGGGAAAGGTGTCACCCTTTGACCTTAACAGGGTATGCGGCCAGTCCGCAGGCCTCGGCGCTGGCCAAATAGCGCCCTCTAATGTCCCAGTGTTGACCGTGCTGATGGACGCTTGACCAGGGAGTAGTCTGGCCTCCTACGGTTCCTCCCGGTGGTCCTGGCATCCCACCCCGGGTTGTAACTTGTCTTTTTTGGCTGCCCCCGCTCAGCTTTGGGATCGCGGCTGAGCGGGTTATTCCTGCCTGTGTCTACAGGAAGCCCCTCTTCTCATTGCAGCTTCAAATGGCTTCCAGCCTTCCTACTGCTCCGGCCGAGGACACCATGGTGCCCGAGGCCATACACGCTGCGGCGCCCGGGCTAGCTGGCCCCGCGACCGCCACAAATGCCGCGCTGCCCAACTCGCGCGATGACCGGGGCGCTAAGCGCTCCACAACCTCTGGAGCGGCAAAGCGTCGTAGGCGCTTAATGGCCCACGGCAAGCCGGCACCATCGACCGAGGACCGGGCCCAGGCCAGAGGGGCCGAAGGGGCTCTGCCTAGGGCGGGGGCTGGGGCGGGGGGCCTTGCGCCTCCTGCCCAGGCTCCTGCACGGGGCGGAGCCCACGACGCCCCGAGGCCAGGGTCGCGGGCCAAGGAGGTCCCGGCGCCCATCCGGGACCGGGACAGTCCGGGACAGATGGTGACACGCGGACCCTTCTGTCCAGCCACTTTGCGGTACGCTCTTCGGCCTCGGACAGCCCTTCCTTGCTGGCGGCGCATCCAAGAGTCGAATCCGAATTCGTCAATGTACACTTTGGGTGCATTGATCACTTCAGCAGAACACCACCACGTACAGAACGCCTCTCGCTCAGTCAGCACAGCCGGCGAATTCCTCTCAGCTGGTGTGTCGCGTACGAGCTTGACGGTGTATAAGCAGCCTTCGAGATGCCGACTTAGTGTTGTCAACGAAACCATCGGCTTCTGCGGAAATCGCGCTTGCAAGTGCCCTCCTATCTCAACTAGTGTCAAGAGTGCATTGTCTTCCAGTAGTTCGGCGCAGTAGTTTTCCATCTCTTCGTCAAACTTCACACGTCTTCTACCCCCTTTAGGTCTCTTCTCCCTCCGTCCAGATCTAACAATTGAGCTAGGTGGACGAAATCCTGGCCATTCTCGTGCGCGTCAAGCAGACGTTGCCGATCTTCATTACTGACCCTTCTATACGGACCTCTTCTTTCTTCTTGTTCATCCTCTTCAGTATCGATGTCAGAGCTCCATTCTCCGCTTCCTTCTTCCTCAATGAGTTCGTCAGATTCGGTGTCCATTTGTTTGTTTACAGAAAAAAATTGACTGGAAAGTATATACGCTGAAAAAAGGGACTTACAGTTTGAAGAGCGAAACGGGTACAGAAACTTAAATTCTATGGTCGAAATTGACTGCAGTTTGTCTAATTTGAATGGAATTTTAGCCCCGTGGTCGCTTTTTACCATAGACATTGACAGTGTCTTTCGGGAAGTGTCTAAATTGAATATGCACTGGCGAATTTGGTTGCAGGTTGTCTAAATTGAAAGGTCGAGTTGGAAACTAAAAATTGAGTGTCGAATTTGAATTTCGAATTGTCTAAATTGAACTTCAGCTTTGTTGAAATTGAACGCAAAAAGGTGTATTCGACAACGTCAGCAGTCATAACGATGCCGAGCTACAGGAGGTCGACAATGCAATCGAATTTAAGCGACTTCCACGATACAGTCCTTTCCTGACACCGGTTGAGAGCGCAATCTCATCATGGAAATCGGCCATCAAGCGCGAGCTCAATGGGAACCGCGAGCTGTTCATCAATCCTACAATGGAGGCCCGGGCAGGTCGAACTTTGGTGGAATATCGCCGTGATGAACTGGCCCGCTTGGCAGATATCACCCTGAACGACAGCGTCACACGGGAAAAGTGTCTCGAATGGTATAACCACTGCTTTACCTTCATCCCAAGGTGCCTTCAGTTGGCGCCAATCAACGGTGACTGACGAGAGTACATGTACTTCTTTTCACAAACCGACTTTGAGTTTGCATTCGACTCAGACTTCGACTAAGACGTTTGTTTAAGTTCCCCCAACAGTTTTATGCGTTGACTTGATAACCAGGCCTTACCATCGTTGTTAACATATATATATATATATAAGTTTGAGGTCGATACTTGTCGAAATTGACTGCAGTTTGTCTAATTTGAATGGAATTTTAGCCCCGTGGTCGCTTTTTACCATAGACATTGACAGTGTCTTTCGGGAAGTGTCTAAATTGAATATGCACTGGCGAATTTGGTTGCAGGTTGTCTAAATTGAAAGGCTCTAGTTGGAAACCAAAAATAGAGTGTCGAATTTGAATTTCGAATTGTCTAAATTGAACTTCAGCTTTGTTGAAATTGAACGCAAAAAGGTGTAACATTCCTGCTGGCTATGACTGCTTCTGCATGGCAGACTCTGTCCGCCCTAGATCACTGATCTATGCTGCAAAAGCCTTAAATGCGTGGATGAGACCCGATCTCTCTAACGGGGACATCTGCGTCATCCAATCTGCACACATTGTGCCCAACAAGTTAACCCTCGTGGCATCCGCCTACCTGGCAGGCGACGCCCCCGTGGTCAGCGATACCCTCGTCGCCCTCTGATTTCGCCAGGGCACGAAATTTTGAGCTGCTCCTCGCGGGAGATGCAAACTCGCATCACACCCGCTGGGGTAGCTCAAAAATCAATGACCGCGGCGAAGAGCTCCTGGCCTTCGTTAGCGGCACGCCTCTTAACTTCTGCAATGTGGGCAACACGCCCACGTTCGACAATGGGCGGTGGGCTGAGGTGCTTGACGTCACCCTGGCCTCACCCGGCATCCTCCCAAGGGTGCTGGGGTGGGAGGTGTGGGAGACCGAAAGCTCGCTCTCGGACCACCGCTTCATTCGCTTCAACATCGCTACCCCCGATAAGAAGCAAAAGCCTATTTGGAGGCGAAATGTCAGAAACACCGACTGGCCCGTGTTCAGCCAAAAGCTGCATGAGGGCCTTCGGGATTCCGACCCCTCCATGGCCATGGCAACCACGCAGGACCTAGATGGAGTGGCTGCCCTGCTGGGCGGCGCCATCACAGAGGCCTACGAAATGGCTTGCCCGCTCAAAGCCTACAAAGGCAAAAAATCGGCCCCCTGGTGGAACCCCGAGCTCGGAGTCCTGAGACGCCGAGCAAAGGCTCTCCAGAGGAGGCTGAAAATCTCGCACGACCCTGATGACAAAGAGGCCTATACTCGCGCCATCCATGAGTTTAAGGGCCGGGTCAGAAGGGCAAAAGCGGACAAGTGGCGAAAATACTGCGAAGGGCTTGAGGGCTCGCGGCGGACGGCCCGCGTGGTAAAGGCGCTCACCAAAGACCGCTTCTCCAAGCTCTCATCGATCAAAAAGCCAGACGGCTCGATCACGGAGCGCCTGGAGGAAACGCTCGAGCTTATGCTAGGGCATTTCTTCCCGAGTGTACCGGCGCACTTTGGCCCAGACGACCACTCACGTGGAGGTCAGGGCCTGGCTCAGTCACTCGTCACGAATGACCGCATCGTTCGCGCGGCAAAGTCATTCAACCCTTTCAAAGCACCTGGGCCAGATGGTATTTATCCGGCCTTTTTGCATGAAGCGGTCAAAAATGGCCGCTTCCTCCATCTCCTCTGCAGACTTCTACGGGCCTGCATCGTGCTGGGCTATGTACCAGCGCTGTGGCACGAAGCCCGGGTCGTCTTCATCCCGAAGCCCGCCAAAGGCGACTATCGCTCGGTCAAGTCCTATCGCCCGATAAGCTTGACTTCCACCTGCCTCAAGCTCATGGAAAGACTGGTGCTTTGGCGCCTTCTTACTGTAGAGCTAGGGCGGGCCCCGCTCTCCCCAAACCAGCACGCCTTTCGGGCGGGCCGGTCCACGGAGAGCGCCCTCCACTGCATCGTGGAGACTCTCGAGAAGGCAGTGCTGGGCAGCGGTTTTGCCCTGGCTGTCTTCCTAGACATTGAGGGGGCCTTCGATAACGTTGTTTTCGAAGCTTTTAAGGAGGCCCTGGTTTCCAGGGCCACTCACCCCCACCTCGTTCGCTGGGTCATGTACATGATCCGGCATCGCCACGTGGTGGCCCACCTCGAAGGCAGGCTGCTCTCGGCACCTGTCCTAAAAGGAGGGCCCCAAGGCGGCGTCCTCACCCCACTGCTGTGGAATCTCGTCATGGATGAGCTGCTGAAAAGCACTCGTCCTGACCCAGTCCTGAAGGTGGGATATGCCGACGATGTGACCGCCATCTGCGCGGGCCCCTCGGCGGAAACCACCAGGGACCTCATCCAGGGCTTTATCAACAGGGCGGTGCGCTGGGCGGACCAATGCGGGCTCCGACTCTCTGAGTCCAAGACCGTTGCGGTTATGCTTACCAGCAGACTGCTCTGGACCATTAAGCCTCTGACTCTCTATGGCAAGAATATTGCCATGGAAAAGCAGGTCCGGTGCCTTGGTCTCCTGCTAGACCATAGGCTTAACTGAACCCCGCACATCACCACAAAGGCCAAGAGGGCCCTGGCCATACTGGCGCAAGTCAGGCGTGCCGTGGGCACCACTTGGGGGCTAACCCCCAAGAACCTTTAGTGGATTTACACGGCGATCATTAGACCGTCAGTCGCTTACGCTGGCCTCATCTGGGCCAGTGCCATGAGCATCCAGAAAAACCTGGAGGCGCTATATAGGGTGCAGGGCAGAGCCTGTCGTATGACGCTGGGCGCCCCACCCTCCACTCCCTTCGAAGGCATGAATGCTTTCCTCAACGCTACACCCATTGACATTTTCGTCAAGGGGGAAGCAGCAAAGTCCACCCGTCGTCTTCTTGATGCGGGTGTCTCCTTCCAGAATTCGCGAGCCTTCTCGAAGCGCTCCCTTCTGCCTCACTCTGACCTCTGCCTGAAAACTCTGGGCGAGTGCGGAGGGCTCACTATCCTTTCGGACGGGGCCCCGGCCACTTTACTCCGGAGCCACAGGTACAAAGTCAGCATCTCCCCTCGTAATGAGGTAAAGGACTGCTGGGATGACCCGGCAGTCCACTGTTACACTGACGGCTCTCTGATGAACGGTAAATCAGGATTCGGAGTGTGCGTCGCCTCGGGTGGTGAGGTCCTCTGGACCCACTCCCAATACTGTGGCAAGAGCTCTAGCGTTTTCCAAAACGAAGTGCTCGCCATCAGCTTCTGTGCGGCTGAGCTGCGCCAGAGGCAGCTGGCTGGTCGGAGGATCTTTTTTCACTCCGACAGTCAAGCAGCCCTCAAGGCCCTCAGCCGCTGCACCTCTCGCTCCAGAACCACTCTTGGACTGCAACACCCAGTTAAACGGGTTGGCGCAGTCTAACAAGGTGGAGCTGCTGTGGATCCCTGGGCATGCCGGGTTCACAGGGAATGAGATGGCGGACCAGCTTGCTAAGGCTGGAGCAGCCAGCTCCCTGATGGGCCCGGGCCCGGAGTCCCCGATCCCCATCTCAGTTGTCAACTCCAGCATCAACCGCTGGATGGAGACCCAGCACCGGAGGAGGTGGTCCAGCACCCTGAACTGTCGCCAGTCCAGGGCTGCGGTGCCAACCCCCTCTAGTAACCTGCGTAAGGCCTTACTCAGGCTTAACCGCAGAGACCTAAGAGCAGTCACTATGGCTCTTTCGGGACATGGCTGCTTCACCAGACACCGCTACCTTCAAGGCCACGTGCCTGAGGAAACGTGTCCCTTCTGCTGCTCCGGACGCGAAAATGCAGAGCATTTCATCTGCCACTGCCCGGCCTTCACCCGGGCTAGGCTAAAACATCTCGGGCCGGCACCGACTCTCGCCGAAGCCTGCTCGCCCGAGAACATCCCACAGCTCGCCCACTTCCTCCGGGATACCGGCCGAGCTGATTTCTTCCCAGCCTATGGCGAGGAAGATCGCGGGGCGGAATCGACCGACGGACCACCCTGAGCGGCACCGCCTCGCTGGAGGCTGTCTGGCTGCCAGGGGTTAGCGATATGGGCGGCTTCAGCCGCCTCCTCGCTGCGTCCGTCATGGAGGCTCCCTGCCGCTAAGTCAAGTAAGTAAGTCAAGCTCACCAATCTATAAATTATATACTTTGCTTATTCGTTCTTTAGTTACGAGTTACACACAATTTGGCTTAATCAATATTGACCAGGCGACAGTCCTAGATTTGGAACAGGTCTTCTTATAGGTTGGTTTATTTCATTGGTTTTTTAGTGCTTTCGTGCGTTTCCACTCACGTCTTGCGTTTTTTGATTATTTGAATTCAGGAATCTGCAATTTGAGAGGTATCGTTTACAGCTTTATATCAAGATAATATAATCATCAGAACTCGAGGATTTTGTCGACAGGCGGCAGGCTGCGGGTTCAAGATTAACAAGAGAAAGCCCACCCATTGTCGGCCGTTAGAAACCAGACTTTGTACTCCGCTCAACCAAATACGCTCGTAAGCCGCACACGGGAGCCAAAGCTTCCGGTTTTAAACCGCTAACTGAAACAAAATTCGCTGCCTTGGTTTACTTTTATTGACACTGAGAGCCACAAATTCAGCACATGTAGAGTATTTAGCTACTTTTAGCGGTGAGAATTCAAACATACTGATCAAATTGTGGATAGGATCGAGCCAGATATCATAGCTGAGTTTGACCAGCCTGATAGACAGCTAATTGACGCTTCCATTTTGTTACCCGCACTCCCATCAGTTAGTTACACCAGGTGCGTGCGGCTCGATCACTGTGCTTTCTTTTTTCGAACTTCTCTCTCTCCAGAGTGAGCCCGTCTTAGTGGGAAATTAGCAGCAGCAGCAAAAACTGACAAAATTATTCGCTAACTTTTAAACTATTTACTTACATGCGCTCTCTATACACATAATTGTAATGCGATAAACTCAATACTTATATATATATATATGATTGATAACGAGATCGATTGATTACCGATACTGACACAGATTGACTCTCACTCTGCTCTTTTAATTTGCTGCATGGTATATCATATAACCGAACTGACGGTTTTATATATACCTTGATTCCATTGCGGCGTTGACGGCTGCGGCAGCGACGACTCAAGCCAGTGATAGTAGTTATTTTGTTCAGCATGATTTACGACTTTGCGCTTTGCTTTAATTAATTCTTAAATTCAGACGATCATGGCCGACTTGATGGACACGCCAGCGCCGTCCGCAGGGCTATACATGACGGTATAGCCGCCATCATAGCCCGTGGCGGCGACGTGTGGGAGCTAATGTGGATGGCCTACCAGGCGCTCCCAATGGCCGGGATTGGCCATGCTGGTGATCGCCGAATGAGGGCAGGTTCGCTGCGATCCGAGCCACACCCGGCCTTACCATCATTGAGATGCAAGAAGGCGGCTACTATGTCCTGCAGGGCCCGCCCACGCAGCAGCGCGTTCGGGACCTGCTGGCAGCTCAGAATATCGATCTACCAAGGCCCCAAGGGTGGTGGCGGATGCAAGGTCCGGAGTCTGGCTACGCCAGGCAATCATCTATATTCCGAGTGAGCTTCCCGAACACTACTTCCCTAATTCTAAATCCCTACTTCAAAATCCCCAATTTCCAATCTCTAATCCACCCGGCCGCGCTCTAGGTAAATTTTCAAGCCAGATATCCGTTTATCCCTAATTAGCCCTATGAATTCCGAAGTTCATTTTTCTCCTGCGAACATCGGTTCACTATCAGCGAGGCTGTCGGCCGATTCGTTACCGGGGTGGCCAGAGTGCCCAGGAATCCACCTTAGGGACAATTTGTTATGTGTCCCTAAGCGGCAGTGTACACTTCGCTGTGCCTTGGAGGTTGGCCCTTGAAAGCGCAAATTGCATTTTAAATTGCTCAGGAACATTAGTGTGAGATGCAAATCTAATAACCACTCTAAATTCAAGACCAAGACATCTAAATAATAAATTAAAAGGACCTACCAGCTATGTAGGTGGCCTTGCTGGGAGTTTTGAGCTGTGTAAAAATGACTTGTATTTTGTAGTTTTTTTTGCTATATACTGTATTGCCGATTTGGCTCTTTGCTTCTTTTCTTGCCCCCGATGGGAGTGGACCTGAGAGTTCCTTAGCTAGGTCCGACCTCAGGCCACTGCCCAGGGTCTCTCCTGGTCTTGTGCTTACCTCATTCTCTACTCTTGTCCAACCTTTCCTCTCGTCTCTCCTATCTTGACTTCGCTTCCTTTTCATTTTCCCTTCCTGTAGATATTCTCACCGTCTTTTTTATACGTGAATAAATGTGTACTGTACAATGTTTTAATTTCTTGTAACATGTTTTACGGCTTTGCGCTTTGCTGTCTGCATACTCCTTTAATGTAGCCGTCCTATAATGGATATTCGCGACGTCGTCCAGCGAGCCATCTCGCAGATTATCAACTCTGTTGGCGGCGTCGTCGAACTGCTCCGATTCTGTACGGCTCTCCGAGCTGTCGGTATCTCACGGGGCGAGGTGCTGGTAGCCGGCTACCCGTCCTTCATCGCTGCCATCCAGTCGACGCCTGGCATCAGCGTCGTACGCATGGAAGACGACCGCGTCTTTGTGCTCCGAGGCCCGACAACACGTGAGCGAGTGCGTGAGTTATTGGCTGCGCCAATAAACATTGCGGACTTTTGGCTGCGCACATGGGCTGAGCGGGTCGATCGGGAAGGTGGTGGTGGTGCTAGGCCGGACCAAGGTCGGAATTAATTCGACAAATGGCAACCTAGAATTGGGGATAAATTAGGAACAGGGGTTTCAGGGAGATTAACTGACTTGGAGATGGATGGGAGCAAAATGGGGATACATTTTTAACATGGGATTGAATTGGGGATAGTTTTTTGCTGTATACTGTATTGCCGAATTAGCTCTTCTTCTGCTTCTTTTCTTGCCCCCGATGGGAGTGGACCTGAGAGTTCCTTAGCTAGGTCCGACCTCAGGCCACTGCCCAGGGGCTCTCCTGGTCTTGTGTTTACCTCATTCTCTACTCTTGTCCAACCTTTCCTCTCGTCTCTCCTATCTTGACTTCTCTTCCTTTTCATTTTCCCTTCCTGTAGATATTCTCACCGTCTTTTTTATACGTGAATAAATGTGTACTGTACAATGTTTTAATTTCTTGTAACATGTTTTACGGCTTTGCGCTTTGCTGCCCGGTGGGACAACCGCGCCCAACCCGCGCCCTCCAACCAGCGCCCCGCTGTACGCCCCACTATACGCCCACCCACCGGTCACTGGTGGGAGGGCGTATAGTTTGGCCAGGCGGCGCACTGGTGGCCCACCAGTGTGGGGCGCGGGTTGGGGTGGGGGGTCGACGGGAGGTAAATAAAATTCGGGGCATATCCTCAAAGTCTACTGTTAGTAGAAATGTTAGTTTGAAATCATGAAGCCAACTCAGTCGTGTAGGAAATCATTTCTAGATTGATTTTCAATTGAATCCGACTCGATAAACTGTGCTCAAATCTATTGGGACACCGACGACAGCCATATAGTACTGACATGACTTTCCAGGTTAATAAGTTCGAGTGGAAATCATTTGAAATCATGAAACCAACTCAGTCGTGTAGGAAATCATTTCTAGATAGATTTTCAATTGAATCCGACTCGATAAACTGTGCTCAAATCTATTGGGACACCGACGACAGCCATATAGTACTGACATAGTCAGAGTCAAGATAATATTTTCTAGGTGACTTTCCAGGTTAATAAGTTCGAGTGGAAATCATTTGAAATCATGAAACCAACTCAGTCGTGTAGGAAATCATTTCTAGATAGATTTTCAATTGAATCCGACCCGATAAAGTTTGGCATGCTTATAGTCACTCTTTAACTGAGCATATATACCGATAAGCTTCTAAGTCTAAGCTTCCGATATGGGCGGCACCGGCCGCCTCCTCGCTGCGTCCGTCATGGAGGCTCCCTGCCGCTAAGTCAAGTAAGTCAAGAGCATATATTGATTTAATTATTTATTTATTTAATGATTTGTATTAGTAAATTAAAAAATTTAAGCAATGAAATGAACCAAGTCTTGATACAACACTGATACAACACAACAACAATGATACAACATTGATACGATACAACGATACAATGATACAACAATATATAAACATTTAAAGCTCAGTTTAATGACAATTATCCCAGATCCTCAGTTTGGTGACAACCCCAGATCCTCAGTTTCGTGACAATCCCAGATCCTCAGTTTAATGACAATTATCCCAGATCCTCAGTTTGGTGACAATCCCAGATCCTCAGTTTGGTGACAACCCCAGATTCTCAGTTTCGTGACAACCCCAGATCCTCAGTTTCGTGACAATCCTAGATCCTCAGTTTAATGACAATTATCCCAGATCCTCAGTTTGGTGACAATCCCAGATCCTCAGTTTAATGAAATGAACTAAGCCTTGATACAACACAACAACAATGATACAACATTGATACGATACAATGATATATAATTGTATCGACAACAATATATAAAAATTTAAAGCTCAGTTTAATGACAATTATCCCAGATCCTCAGTTTGGTGACAATCCCAGAACCTCAGTTTGGTGACAATCCCAGATCCTCAGTTTAATGACAATTATCCCAGATGCTCAGTTTGGTGACAATCCCAGATCCTCAGTTTGGTGACAACCCCAGATTCTCAGTTTCGTGACAACCCCAGATCCTCAGTTTCGTGACAATCCCAGATCCTCAGTTTAATGACAATTATCCCAGATCCTCAGTTTGGTGACAACCCCAGATCCTCAGTTTCGTGACAATCCCAGATCCTCAGTTTAGTGACAATCCCAGATCCTCATTTTAATGACAATTATCCCAGATCCTCAGTTTGGTGACAATCCCAGATCCTCAGTTTGGTGACAACCCCAGATTCTCAGTTTCGTGACAACCCCAGATCCTCAGTTTCGTGACAATCCTAGATCCTCAGTTTAATGACAATTATCCCAGATCCTCAGTTTGGTGATAATCCCAGATCCTCAGTTTGGTGACAATCCCAGATTCTCAGTTTCGTGACAATCCCAGATCCTCAGTTTCGTGACAATCCCAGATCCTCAGTTTGGGGACAATCAGTCCATGACAACTAAATAAAAAAACGACGAAACTAATTCACTAAGTTGACTTATGCTGGAATGCCGGATGCTGTTGCCAGGGGCCGGTTATCAAGGACGCCACACAGGCTGGGCTCCCTCCTGGTCCATCGACTGGCTAGATTCTTCGTCAGTAGACAAAGCCGACACCATTGATGAGGCCGAAGACTTGCAGCAGAAGCTCATGGCCGTAGATTGAGTCTTGGCTGAGCCATTCAGCAGCAGCTCCACAGTCAGCTCCAGGATGTCGGCCTTCTCTAGGCGCTTAATCCGGTACGGTTTTATCACCTTGTTGGCCTGCAGCAGCTCTTTGAGTCTGTCCAAGCTGGCATTAATTCTGGCTCTGCGCTGCTGCTCCATCACCTGCTTGCTGATTCTCCTATGCTCCATCAACTCTACTGGGCGCGTGGTTCGTGTTTTTTTAATTCGGAGCTCCATCGAAATTTCGAAATCGACCGGCCGAGTTTATAATTTTATAAGTACCCCCTGCACCGCCAACCCCCTGTTTCCTTTCCTCTATTCCCCGCTATAAGTCTCTTATAGCAGCTCAAGTTCTGTGTTTATCTATATTAGCAAATTTTGAAATGTCAACTAGGGATAAAAAGAGGGCCTCAGTTTAATCAATATTCATAAAGGCATTCAGAACAAGATAGTTTATTCACAGTTAGTCAATCATGTCTTTTTGGTTGGCACTCAACAGGCTGTTGTTGATTGTTGGTCATTCAGCTTCATCACCAGACTAGGATTCTTGGGACTCCTTGTCCTGTTAGATAGGCTCTCCTTGTCCTGTTAGGTGTGAGAGGTGAGACAGTTGGTTTGCTGTTTGTATTTAGATCTATAGCTAGGCAAGAAGGGGCAGAAGGCTGATAAGAGCTTATACAGGATTGTTAGCTATATTAGGTTAAATAGGACCACAATTGAGGTAATTATACAGGGCTGGTATGAACTGTGTATGGGGCTTGAGCATAAATGTACAAGATCTGATAGCTCAAGTGTACACTCTAGTACATCAGATAACTCAGTAAAGATAGCTAGCAATACCACAATTCTAGCTAGTGTTATAAAGACCTGGGGAAAATAGTGTTCATAAATAAATAGTCATTAGCTAGAGGAATTTCATAAACAGCAGTTTCAAGGCAAACTACTGCTCATGCAGTATCAAAACCAATAGCTCAAGGCAAACTGCTGTGCGTGCATTATCAAAACTGAGAGCTCAAGCAACCAGCAAAAAATTTGTCTGTTGGGTATCTTGGGCTGGGTTGGGCTAACACTAAAAATGATTATGTACTCAAGCACTTACCATAGCCTTTAATCATATGTGATTAGTTCTCATATGCCCTTAGCTATGCTATGAGAGTGAAGACAGCCAGATGCCACAATTCCAGCTAGTGAGCCAGTGTGATAAAGACCTGGTAAAATAAAGTTGATAAATAAATAGTCATTATTAGGAAATTTCATAGCAAAGTTATATAACTGTACCAGACCAAATAACTCTAGTGTACACTAGGATCACTTATATTGCTTATAGAAACAAGAAGAGAAGAGGAGAAAAAAGGACAGGAGAGAAGAGGAGAGGAAAGAAGAGAGGAAAGAAGAGCAGAGGAAAGGAGGGGAGAGGGGGAGAGGAGGGGGGAGAGGAGAGGAGAAGAGGAGGGGGGAGAGGAGAAGAGAAGAGGAGAGAATTTCATAAACAGCAGTTTCAATGCAAACTAACTGCTCATGCAGTATCAAAACCAATAGCTCAAGGCAAACTACTGTGCATGCATTATCAAAACTAAGAGCTCAAGCAACCAGCAATTGTGTGTTGGTATCTTGGGCTGGGTTGGGCTAACACTAAAAATGATTATGTACTCAAGCACTTACCATAGCCTTTGATCCTATGTGATTAGTTCTCATATGCCCTTAGCTATATCATGAGAGTGAAGACAACCAGATGCCACAATTCCAGCTAGTGAGCCAGTGTGATAAAGACCTGGTAAAATAAAGTTGATAAATAAATAGTCATTATAAGGAAATTTCAGAGCAAAGTTATATAACTCTAGTGTACATTGGGATCAATTGTTATTGCTTTGCAGGAGCTAACCAACAATTTTGGGTTGGGTACCTAGCAAACACTTTATACAAGAAATGATTAGCCAAGCCTTACCAGTTCTCAGATGCCAGCCTGAAGATAGCAAGCAAAGCCACCATTCCAGCTTGTGTGATAAGGACCTGTTAAGATGTACTATCCCTCACTGCAGCTTGCTAAGTTTTTACCATCCTTTTAACAGCTTTCACTTTCTTGAATCCATAATTCCTTTCAGGCTCTTCAATTATTTGTAGCCACATTTCACTTTTCTTTTAAGCTTTTAGCTGAAATGGCTCTGACATCATCCATGAGCAATGAGCTGCAGCTCAGGAGCATTGAGCTAAAAGCTAGGTTTCTCTAGCTAGTGAAACCAAGCTATACACTTTTACCATCCTTTTAACTACCTTAAATCCATTTGAACATTTTAAAGACCCTTTGATACACTTATTTTACTCTTATTCACTTCTACTTTTGCTTTACCTTTACTTTTACTTATTTACTTTTCAATTTTCAGAGAATTCGGATCGAGATTCTACTTCTTATAGAGATAGTTACTTCAATAATTACTTCTATAGTTACTTCTACTCTCTTCTATATCTCTATAAGAGATAGTTATGGATAATAATAAGCAGCAGCAGCAGTTCGGCTAAGAGTGCCGGGACTCGGTCACCGCTCCTCTCCAGGGGGCGGTGGTTGGGGCTCCACCTGGCGGCGGCCTCGTGGGTCCTTCTTCCTCTGGGAGGCTGGGCCTCGCGGGGTGGCTGCTGGCTGCTGCTCCCAGTCCGTACCCAACAACAACAGCAGCAGCTGCAGACGAGCAGCCCATGGAAGCTGCTGCCCACCACGGTGGCAGGCAGAAGCTCTGCAGTCCAGTGGTGGAAGGAGAAGGGAGGGGCCGGGGCGGCCACCAATTTCACGCCGCCTAGGCCCCGGTGCCCTCCCTCACAGAAGAAATAAATAAGGTTTGTCTAAGCTACCTATATGTGATACCTTTATTCCTTAATTCTTAATCCTTAATCGTTAATTCTTTAAATAAGCGCTATCGTAGTAAAATTATACCCGTTTGCAGGTGTAAGTTTTCATTGACTGTGGTAAAACAATATTTACTTTTAGCCATTATAGCACAATTTATCAAAATGCGATTGTCACACTACAATGCTAATGCAATATTACAACGTCGCAAAATGTACTCACATTCAATATGATTGTAGCCATAATGTCATATGTCGTGTCGTGTCGTGTTCATGTTTAACCAGAAAATTGCATGAGCCATCCTGCAAGCCCTATAGCAAGTTTATCTGCAAATTTAAAGAAGCAGATAGCAACTGCGTACGAAGATAACCCCTCACTCCACCTTCATGCTGTCCAATAACGAGCTGCTAACACACCTCGAAACCTCCCGCTTCGTCATTTCAGACGCATTTCAAATGAAAGGATCGACTCCTTTCATCCTTTCATAAAGGATTATATTAGGAATATTTTGGAATATATCTTTGCTTGTTGTCTTCCTTTATTTCACTCATATTTATTTATTAGCTTGATGCACAGCCTAAATGTTTAGCTTCTTAGCTTTAGCTTAGCATGATAACCAACATATTTATCGAGCACTCCTTGCTTCGTGTTCCTGCACTTGCTCACTTGCTTTGCTTGCCTGCTTTGCTACAATTCGTAGCAAAAGTACATTTTTTCATTTCTACTAACATTTATACTAAGCTGCTACTAACATTTACACTCCGACCCTTAAGCTGGCTAACACTTAAAAGATTCGCATGCTTACCATCTGACCTCTGTGTCCCTGTAGCTAAGAGTTTGCTACAATTCGTAGCAAAAGTTCATTTTTCATTTCTACTAACATTTATACTAAGCTGCTACTAACATTTACACTCCGACCCTTAAGCTAGCTCACTTAAAAGATTCGCATGCTTCCCATCTGATTACAGGCAATCGTTATAGACAAATGATAAATATGTAAATTGGGTCTGAAACATTCCATATTTTTTCCAGACGTTCTCCATGAACACCTGACGCCTGGTACACGGTCAGGCGTGTCAAGAAACGGAAGCTGCGGATGACATTGATATTAGTGTATATTCTAATTCAGTCAGCTACTCAGCGTCGAGTAGCAGTTGGCCCAGCATCCCGGCGAGCTGTATCTGGCCGAGTTTAGCAGGTTAGATAACGACAGCGACCTTCACGTACTCCATGTCACGTCAATGGAGTTCCACGGCTGCGCTCGCAACAAGGTTGAATAATCTTTTTGTTTTGTTTGTTGTAGTTTATGAAATAGTGTGCAGCAACAATTAGTTTATTTATAGCATTTATAAGTAGCATTTATATAGCATTTATAAGTACTTGTAGTTATCTCATACTTTTATAGGAAACAGTCTGTCTTAATTACATGTCTTCAAAATCAAGGTTTAATTACAGATGATAAGTCATGCATGGGCAATATGAGAAAACACGAGAAAACAGAACAAAAGATATCCGTAAGAAAAAAATAGTTTTCATGAGTGAAGTTACGCAACTGAGAATCGGACAATCCGTACTTTAATTCTGAGTCATTGTCTGGATCATGTGATTTCTAGGGTATTGTTGGGTAATGTGCATCCCCGCTTCACTCGTGAAATGAATTCTGTTCTAGAATTCCTATCTGTGGTTTTAGATGTCATGTTCAGACTAGATTCCCCCAAATGTGCCTTGTCTAAAAACAAACCTCATAAGCAAACAAGGTAGATTATTTTCTTCGAGAACCCCTCAACAATTAGCTAGTTCTCAAAAAAACTCCTCGCAACGAGCGTGTGAATTAAAAAATGACTGTCAACACAGGTGTATTTATTCTAGCACAGGTAGTGTTACACTTAAAATAAAAAAGCAAGAAAAACAAAACCCAATTCATTTTTAATACTGCAGTACACCGCTAGCTGGACATTTCAGATCTCATACTTGTTTACATGAGTGAAGTAGCGCAACTGACAATCAGACAATCCGTGATGTAATTCTGAGTCATCGTCTATTTGTCTGGATCGTGTGATTTCTAGGGCAACGTAGGGATTTCTGAGGTAATTAAATTATGGGATTTCTGATTTGGGTGTCATTTTGTCTAAGTCATTTTTCTAAAAAAAGTTTTACTTTCTCGTGGTCGAAGTGAAATTTGTAAAAGTGCTTGTCTCTTGGGTGGGTCTTGGTGATAAGCTTGTCCTCGTAGTAATGCCTCAGCGCTCGCTTCATCGTTTCAAAGCTCATGTCCCGCCGCTTGTGACTGCTCCAGGCCTCTGCTAGGCCGGTTGGGTTTACAATTTGGAAAATGCCCTCCAGCTTGTTCTCCCAGCGCAAGCATGGTGGCGACAGGTCAGCGACAGACGGAGTTTCGAGTAAGTGGTACAGAAACTCCCACAGCCAACAATTCCTGTCTGAGATTGGGCAATGTTAAGTTTTAATAGCTAATTGTTGGTAAATACTATAGATTCCCAAATCCCAAATTTTGCAGCTCAAAAACACTAACCGATACCAGCACGCTTCTTCCTTGTTCTTTTTATGACGCCTGGTGGCTGCACATGCGTTGGGAGATGCGAAGGAACCAACCAAAGGAAGCTATCAATCGGAGGCAGCTGCTGCTGATGCTGTTGCTGTCCGATGGACCTGATGGTATGCTGCTCATTTTTGCCTGCAAAGCACTCCGATGCGCTCATGGCCCCCGTGGCATCTTCGTCGGCAACCGGCTTATAGAGATCGAAGAGGGCAGCGCTGTCGTAAGATTGGAGGTCACCGAATTCACGGCGCATCACGGTGAAGTCCAAGGCGTCTAGACCGCTCAGGTCATCGACGGGCTGGTAAGAATTAAATGAGTTTGCGATTAGCTTGTCTCCCGTGAACAATCAATCTAGACAGCGTGTCCCATAGCTAGACAATCTAGCCAGTCTCCGCAATAAAGTGTTGCTATAGTAACTGTCTCCCATAGAACTACCAGTCTCTGTCTTGAATCATAGATTTACCTTTAGGGATTCAGTTGTATTTCGGCTATCAAACTTCATGGTCCCAGTGTCTGGCACAGCCTCAAAGAGGAAGCAGTTAATATTACTCTTGGCCGCTTCCGCTTTGTTGCTTATAGTTGTTGGAAAAATATTGTGGGTGCATGTATCCGCTTTAGACAGCTAGCCAAGTTACAATGTAAGCTATCTATATGCTACCCTAAAGAAACGCTTTGTTTGCCACCTCACCTAAAGCCACCTCACCCATCTCACTCAACCTCACTCTATCTCACCCAATCTCACTTAATCTCACTCAATCTAACCCAATCTCACCCTTTCTCTCCCATAACAATCCAATGTCCCTCAATCTCACTAAATCTCATGCAGTCTAACCCAATATCACCCAATTCTCCCTATTCATCCCCTTAACAATTAATCAATTATTCAAACGAAGAATAAAATGAATCGAATTAAACTATGTCCAACCCAGCAACCAATTAGAAGGAGGACCATAGAGCACTCACTTTAAATCGAATTCTCATTGGTTGCCGCTCAATTTATGCCGCTCGATTTATGCCGCCCATTTAAATATGCAATTCGTATCGCATATTCCCCTAATGGATAAAGCTTACAGGATACAGGATACAACCCAATCTCAATGGATACAGCTTGGGATGTGTCCAGTAAATGCTTTTTAGCAGCTGTATAATTTTCAGCTTTTTTACAGCTACAAAGATCCCCCAGTTGACAATGATCTCTCAGTTGACAATGATCCCCCAGTTGACAATGACCCCCCAGTTGACAATGACCCCTCAGTTGACAATGATCCCCCAGTTGACAATAATCCCCCAGTTGACCAGGATCCTCCATTTGATGATGACTACCCATTGATGATGATCCCCAGTTGACAATGATCCCCTATTCGATGATCCCCCAGTTGATGATGATCCCCCACTTGACAATGATCCCCCAGTTGACAATGATCCCCAAGTTGACCATGATCCCCCAGTTGATGATGATCCCCCAGTTGACCATGATCCCCAAGTTGACCATGATCCCCAGTTGACAATAATCCCCCAGTTGACAATGATCCCCCAGTTGACAATTATCCCCCAGTTGAAAATGGTCGATTAATTACTGCGCTCAAAAAATACAACACAGCCTACTAACAGTAGATTTTGAGGATGTGCCCCGAATTTTATTTACCCCCCACCCACCCCAAATCGCGCCCCACACTGGTGGGCCACCAGCGCCCCGCTGTACGCCCCACTATACGCCCACCCACCGGTGCCCGGTGGGAAGGCGCATAGTGGGGCGTACAGAGGGGCGTATAGTAAATGTCCCACCGGGTGTCTGCATACTCCTTTAATGTAGCCGTCCTATAATGGATATTCGCGACGTCGTCCAGCGAGCCATCTCGCAGATTATCGACTCTGTTGGCGGCGTCGTCGAACTGCTCCGATTCTGTACGGCTCTCCGAGCTGTCGGTATCTCACGGGGCGAGGTGCTGGTAGCCGGCTACCCGTCCTTCATCGCTGCCATCCAGTCGACGCCTGGCATCAGCGTCGTACGCATGGAAGACGACCGCGTCTTTGTGCTCCGAGGCCCGACAACACGTGAGCGAGTGCGTGAGTTATTGGCTGCGCCAATAAACATTGCGGACTTTTGGCTGCGCACATGGGCTGAGCGGGTCGATCGGGAAGGTGGTGGTGGTGCTAGGCCGGACCAAGGTCGGAATTAATTCGACAAATGGCAACCTAGAATTGGGGATAAATTAGGAACAGGGGTTTCAGGGAGATTAACTGACTTGGAGATGGATGGGAGCAAAATGGGGATACATTTTTAACATGGGATTGAATTGGGGATAGTTTTTTGCTGTATACTGTATTGCCGAATTAGCTCTTCTTCTGCTTCTTTTCTTGCCCCCGATGGGAGTGGACCTGAGAGTTCCTTAGCTAGGTCCGACCTCAGGCCACTGCCCAGGGGCTCTCCTGGTCTTGTGTTTACCTCATTCTCTACTCTTGTCCAACCTTTCCTCTCGTCTCTCCTATCTTGACTTCTCTTCCTTTTCATTTTCCCTTCCTGTAGATATTCTCACCGTCTTTTTTATACGTGAATAAATGTGTACTGTACAATGTTTTAATGTAATTTAATGTACTTTCATGTAATGAAATATTATTAAATGTAACTTAATGTAATATAATTCATTATGTACTTTCTTAAATTGTAACCGCGTATATTTTTTAATGTGAATGTGAAACTAAATAAATAAAATTAATAGTAGTAAATGAAATACATTACAGTTAAAGAAAACTTAAATATTTGGTAGTGAGTTAGCAGATGTCGCAGCGCCTTTTACTTCGTTTCTTTCCTCAAATAACTAAAATATCAGAGGTTATAGCCGCGTGCATGACTAAAAGCGTTGCACTATGCGCAACACAGTGCTTAGTGAATTCTCTATGTATGCAAGAATTAAGTGCTATGGCAGCTTGGGTCTGAGTCAGTTGAGATATTGGCCAATTGAGACGCGCGACATGCTACTCTTAAGCCATAGAGGACACAGGGGCAGGGGCTTCGATTGGTTAATCGACCATAAGCAGCTATTCCGCCAGCACCAGGGTGCAGTTGCGGAGAGCGGGCCGTCTGCTGCCGATCTGGCCGGCCATTCGCACCTAGTCCTGCCGCTGAGTGAAGAGTGACCTAGTGACCACACTCCGGTGACCTAGCCAGGATGGTGCTGCCCGATAAATTTTGTGAGGCCTTGCTGCGAATGAACGATGAGTAGTACATCGTGCCGTCGCTCGCTGCTCGCAGCATTCACAGCTGCCAACCGACGAGCACGGTGTTCCTGGATGTTTTTGGCGGCATCTATAGCCAGTCGGCGATGAGCCGCATGATTAGTGCAGGCGGTCAGCGAGTCCTCAGCCGGCACTACGTGGCCACGCACTGGCGTCGCACCCTCTGCGCCGTTGTGCTAATGATGGAGCCGGAGCACCTGGATGTGTTCGCCAGAGCGCATGGCACATCTGCAGCTGTCATTCGGTACAATTATGGGCACAATGCGCAGATGGCCACCGAGATGGGCGCGGTTATTCATAGCCGCGATTTGTCCGCCGGTTTGCGGTGCCATTAGGTGACGAAGAGATGCGACCAATAGTTAGGCCGCCGACCCAGGGACTCATCAGCAGCCTGGCTGGTGGAAGTGGTGAGGTGGCGGCGAGCACCCAACGAGCCAACGCAGTTCTGCACGGTAGACCGGTGGCCCGAAAGCGACGGCGGCTGCACTCAGTGGCGGAACATAATTTTGAGTGATTCGCACTGCCTGCCTGCCTGCCTGCGTAAATATTTATAAAAAAGGGCCGCCGTGATAATTGGGTTATACATGTTTGTATAATATCAATATACATGATATAGAGAAAACAAAAGCACCACTCATGGTTAGCGGGAGACGGAGACGTTAGAACTCAGACGTTGGTGTTGTATTGATTCGGCCCAGTCACACTGAGTACTGCGGCACGCATGAAGCTTTTAAATAGTGAGTCAAAAACACCGTGGGGCAGATAAAGGGGGGTTTGTGTGACGCCTGAATGAGAAATGACGCATGAGATATATGCGTAAAAACAAAGATCCATGCTTGTTCGAAAACTGAATAAAGAAAGGTGTATATTTAAGCACGGCAAAAACAAAGACAGAATTAAAGTTCTAACCGCAAAAAGAAAAAGAAAATCTAAAAAACCACAGCCAATTGTCTTGGTACATATCTTTTTAATTATAAAATACTAACAACTATTTTTTAATCTTAAAATCAAAATATTAACACACTAAAAGTGTGGGTAAAGATGTGAAAAAGCTGTATATACATGTATGTGTACATGTGTGTATATGGTCTACATATACATATATCAGCGTGGCGTGGTCAGCGCCTACTTGGATAGCCTGACTTACTCCATGCTAAAACAGACAGTTTCCGCCCTTGAGAAGGTCGGAAAATTTTTGATAATGGCACGCTACCAGCGCATCTTCGATGGTGGGCTGCAGCAGCAGCTCACCTCGTACAGGCAGGCCACGAAAAATTGGACGGCGAGCTCAATGGGGCCGAAGGCGGAATACTACGCCGGGCTGGTGGACCGCCGAGAGGAGGAGCTGCTCACCGGCGAGCAAATCAAAGCGGTGTTTGACATGAAGGCCACTTTTCTTGAAGAATCGCGGTCTACAAATTACAGGTGAGTTTTTTAGGTTTATTCTTGTTAAGGCTTTTAATAACAATCTGACAATAATTTTGTCAGTGATTCAAAATGGCACTAGCATTCAAAATCAGCTAAGAAAAAATACTATCTTGAATTCCTATCCTCACAGGACAGTGACATACCTTGCCGTTGGGATGGTGATCTGCTTCGGCGATGGCAACGCCAACCGGCAAGGTGTGGCCTCGACCTGTCTCATCTCCGACACCAGGCGCTGGCTTAAATCCCCCAACGAGCCTTTGAAGGTTAAGACACAAGTCAAACGGAAAGCACGGATCGGCTTGGGCCAGCGTCACGCCGTGCGCTGATCTGCTGATGCAGCTCCTGGCCCAGCGATTCGCAGAAGGCCCAAAGGACGAAGACCTGGCGCTCGTCATCCCCTACGGCTCGTTTGACCACCTTTTAATCAGTACCGAGAGCGATACTCGCCATTACTAAAAAATGTGAGTGTCAAAATTTCAGACGTGGCTGGAAACTATGGGCCTCGAAAATTCATCTGCGGAGGAGCAGCGGCTGATGGCCGACCACCAAAACCATACGAAAGTGTGCAGCGCCAGTTTAATCAGGTAAGATTTGCTACATTCTATACAAAAACCTTGCCAATTTTTTAGCTAATAAGCCCTCCTTTTTAGGATTAACTTTATCAAGATTAATAATATTTATTAGTTGTACTGCCCGAATCAAAACAGGCCCGAACAAAGGAGAGGCGCAGAAAGGGCCGCGAGCTGACGAAGAAGCTGGTCTCCGGTGTGGCCTCGGTGAACCTGGAGACCTTAAACACCAAGGCTCCACTCCATGGTCATCAACTGCAGAGGGCGGCAAACGCACTAGCAGGCGGCATCGATGGCGGCAGTGAGTGCAGCATGATTGGTTAACTTTTGCGGGATATAAAAATTCAAATTATAGTGTAAAACTAAAAGGCGAAAACTATCCTTTAAAAAACTGCATAAAAATTATCAAAATCATGAACACTGTCCTCTAAAATGATCGAGTAAAAATGTCTGTGAGAGAGTCGATTCTAAATATTCATCCTACGTAGATCCCACTTAAAAATATTTTTCTTTCTATAGACTACGACTTGGACGGAATGCTCCAAACTATTGATAATCCGCCATATGAGGAGAGCGGCTCTGCTGGCACATCAAAAGCTACAGCAGATGCCGCGCACAAGGAGCCTCCGCCATGCAGATGGGAGAAGAAAACGGCGCAAACAAAAAGTCAGAAGCGACCGGCTGCTGCCACTGGCGTCACCACTACTTCCGCTGGCGCCGACCTGCCTGCCGCTAGCGCCGACCTGCCTGCCGCTGGCGCCAACCTGCCTGCCACCGCTACTCCAATGCTTGAATTTTCATTTATCTCGGACAATCTTAACGGATTATTGGATGAAATGTACGAGAACATTTACGGCGCTGACGATGCTGGAGCTACTGATGCCTCTTCTTCCGCAGTCCTACCTGGCGCCAACCTTGCCTGCCGCTGGTGCCAAACTGCCTGCCGCTGGTGCTAAACTGCCTGCCGCTGGTGCCAACCTGCCTGCCGTTGGCGCTGTAGTCGACTCTGCTAAGCTGCCGGGTAACCGCGTGGCTCGAAAGCGACCTCCACAGTTCAGTGCCAGCACCAGCGCCGCTTGTTCAGCGAGCAACCGGCCAGAAGTTGAGCCAGGCTGTCTAGTTCTCGGTTACTGGCCAACGGACGGAGAAAATTGGAGGCCGGCAATGGTTTGCCTACCCAGGCGCGGCTCAAGCTGCACGAAAGGCTTTTGCTCTCAACAAATTTGACTTCAAAATTTGAAAGCATCTTATCCAAGCAATTACTATCTAAATCTGAAATCTTTTCAAGCCTTCAATCTGTAGCTATAATATTCGGTTTTTGTTACGCTATTTATTTGTATTCTACTACGTTATATATAATTATTGTACAATATATTGTATTCTACAAGTACAAGTTTTACTTGCATGTAATTAATTTAATTGTTACCTATTTACACTGTAAGTGTAAGTTTATAGTTTTATTTTTAATACTAACTGATGCATAGTATTTGAATAATATTTTATTATTCAAACTGTCTTTACTTTTAGAAGGCGCAGATAGTTAAGCAGATGTGTTTGATTATTAAATGAGATTCTTAGCAGTTTAATGCAATAATGCAGTTTTTGCTTGTCCGCTTACTGATAATATTGTCCGCTTACTGATAATATTGTCCGCTTACTGATAATATTGTCCGCTTACTGATAATATTGTCCGCTTACTGATAATATTGTCCCATGTAGTTAATATGCTAGTGCCATAGACGGTTGGGTCTGGAATGCGGCCTTGAGTAGCGGATTTCCGACTTTCGGCACTTGTACATAGGGGAATCAAAGTCTAAGCTGGGGTCCACCGGACAGAATAATCAGATTGTTGGGGTCTGCTTGCCAAATTATCCGATGCATATTTTGTACATCAAATAGTTACGATAATCACTAGCTTAATAAAATAACTGCATAATGAATCATAGTGATTGTATTATTTTACATTATGACGTTATGACGCCTCTGCCTCTTCAGCTGCGGCATACAGAAGCTCGTCGTCAACTGCATGGGTCTATGCAATTTCTATATATAGTATTACGCATTCAATCGAATGTATATCCAAAGTGTCAAAGTATTGATGAATAATATTCATGAAGGTATTCATGAAGGTTCATGAAAATATAACGCCTTCTAAATGGAAAGTAAATATACAGTATTTTCGCGAAAAGACTGATATGTTCTTAAACGAAGGAAAGGGCAGTATTTTTGCAAAAGTTCTTGAAGTAACGTGGCCACATCTTATGGTATTTTCGCGAAAGTGCATGCGTATTCTTAGACGAAGTGTCTATTACCTTTTTTACCATAGACACATTTATAGTATTTCTGCAAATTGCCAAGAATCATGAATATATTTTTTTCGCGAAAAGACTATACACTGTGTACTATATTGAATACTTATGAGTGAAAAATAATGGCAGTTTTTGCCAGAATACTAACGATACGATGACGAATATATTTTTGCGAAAAAAACGTGTTCTAAAACAAATACAAAATGCTGTATTTGTGCGAAAGTACTTTGAGTACTAAAATATATTGAACGTTTGCAAAAAAAATACAAACAAGAATGCTTAACGTAGTGCTGATGATTGTTGGTAATGGTATTTTCACGAAAAGATTAGTGTATTTTCAATCACTTACAAAGCAACACCAATATGTATATCAAATAGTTATGATAATCACAGGCTTTATAAAATAACTGTTATGAATCATAGTGAATGTATTATTTTATAATATCATTTCAAACTTTTGCCTCCTCAACTGCCATCGCTGCTGCTGCTGACGCCTCCGCCTCTTCAGCTGCGGCATACAATAGGCACTCGTCAGCTGGGTCGAATGAACAGCTACTGGCTGCCATCGCTGCTGCTGACACCTCTGCCTCTTCAGCTGCGGCATACAATAGGCAGTCGTCAGCTGGGTCAAATAAGCAGCTACTGGCTGCCATCGCTGCTGCTGACGCCTCCGCCTCTTCAGCTGCGGCATACAATAGGCAGTCGTCAGCTGGGTCAAATAAGCAGCTACTGGCTGCCATCGCTGCTGCTGACGCCTCTGCCTCTTCAGCTGCGGCATACAATAGGCAGTCGTCAGCTGGGTCAAATAAACAGCTACTGGCTGCCATCGCTGCTGCTGCTGCTGACGCCTCCACCTGTTCAGCTGCGGCATACAAAAGCTCGTCGTCAGATGGGTCTAAGCAATTGACTGCCATCGCCGCTTCGACCTCTTCAGCTACGGCGTATAACATATGGTCATCTGCCAAGCCCAATACAAAACTACATGATGAATGGTATGTTTCATCATACCCGAAGTCATCATAGCCTGGCTCTTCGTTCAGCCCAACGTCCTCGTCGTGACAGTTGGATGTTTCCGCGTCGTTTAGAGTTGGCGCTGATGATGATGGTGATGCAGGCATGGCGAGACAATGGGGGTAGTATTTAAAATGCTTAACTTGTTTAATTTACTTAATTAATTGTCCAAAGTTTAAACTGCATTGATTGCATACTCTTAATAACATAAGATTATCAGCAAGCTGGTTACCATAGACTAGCAGTCGGGTTTTTTAGTTATTTTTTTTACTCAGTTAAGTTGCGTAAATTATTTACACATTAATTGTTGTTTCAAATAAAAAAACTACAACATGTCATCCCTGGGTGGGCGGCACAATGGCGGAGATCGAGATATCGACAGAGAGGATCACAACTCTGGCAACGACAAACCGATCTCGTGCCCTACCGTCAGTAGCAGCACGGATGTCGTGATTGGCACTGAGCGACGTCGACGAAGGCACAGCTCGGATAGTAGTTCAGACTCCGATTTTGCTATTCTGCCTTCACGTCAACGTGTTCAGTACGTATGGCATCGTCCAGGTGTTGTGCGCATTTACAATCAGAGATTTTCTATTGTGAACGCCAATCCGACACGTGATTTAGCCGGCCAATTGCAACTGCCGCAGCATGCGCAAGTGACCGATATACAGTCACCAATTATAAGCACTAGCAACAACAATGGCGGCACTGGCACTGAAAGAGAGCGCGGCAATGCCAATCGTGCTGCAAATAACCCAGATTTGAATGACATGTAGCAATTCTTTTGTTAAGCACTGTTTCCATTAGATATAATGAAATTAATTAACTGATTAATATAATTAAAAGTTGCAGGTATTTGATTAACACATCTGAGTATTCAAAGTCGACAGTTCATGATGCCTGCAAATGTTTTTAACTACTTTAACATACACTAGCTCTCGTTCACCTTCACGTGGTATATTCAAAGCATAAGAGTTTGCCGTCACTATTGACAATATATTGTCGCGTCCACCATTAATCATAATCAGACGACTGATGAGATCAGTCAGTAATAAAATATTAATACACGAACACAGATGTGCGCAGCTAGTCAACAGGTTATTATTAATACGGTTATTATTAATACGGTTTTTATTAAATTTCACCAATACATATAGAGTATAAATATATATAGAATTTCATTGATTGAACAAATAATCGTGCTATTCTACAATTAGTCTGATTTGCAAAGTCGCGAGAGCAAAAATAAACGTCCCGGTGTAAAAGTCATCGTCCGCCGGACGTCTTTCGGACCCCTACGGTCCCATTTTGGCCTTCGTCAGCTCAGCTAAAAATAATCGAGTTAGCTGCTGAAAACGTCTTAAGAGGTCTTGATTTCAGTGATAAATGCATTTAAAAGATTTAAAAATGTGTATTTCGTACAGTCCGATTTTAGTCCGAAAAAGGCCGACGCGTCGACCGGCTCCAAAATGGTCCGATTTGAGTCCGAAAAAGGCCGACGAGAAGGACGATGTTCCAAAAAAATCACTCGTGAGTTAGCTGCTAAAAACGTCTTAAAAGGCCTTGATTTCAGTTCTAAATGCATTTAAAAGATGAAAAAATGTGTAATTCGTACAGTCCGAAATTAGTCCGCAAAAGGCCGACGCGTCCGCGGTCCGTTTTGAGTCCTCAATAGAGCGACTAGGAGGACGATGTTCCATAAAAAATTACTTGAGTTAGCTGCTGGAAACGTCATAAAAGGCTTTATTTTCCGTTACTTATGCATTTAAAAGATGAAAAATTGTGTAATTCCAACAGTCCGATTCTAGTCCGCAAAAGGTCATTTTTTGATCTACTGTACAGAACCTAAAATGCTTGAAATACTACTCGTATTTAAACGTTAGTAGTGCAGCAAGTTAAATGTTTGGTTTGTATAGTCGTAATATTTAGTTTTTAGATATAAATTATTTACTATACATATACTTACTGTTTTACTGATCAGTGAGAGCTAGGAAATAAAATTTGTGTGCATCAGTGAAACAATTTACGAGTATATAGTGGAATCATCAAAATATTCTGAGCGTGTATACAATTCGATCTTCTGGTCGGCCATGCATATTCCGGCTGTCTGCAGTAAACCGCTCAATAGCCGTATAAAATGATTGATACTGCGGCAACTGCTTTAATTGCATTACATCTCGAATAGCTATGTATTTAGGAGTATATAGAATAGGTAGAAATCGCATAATTGTGATGGTCCGTTTTCCGTCCGATTTGAGTCCGTAAAAAGGCGACGTGAATGTAAAATTTAACAAACACATGTATTTTGACCGCAGGCAATAAAAAGTTTTGTCGCAGAAGAAGCCAGTTGCACTAAACTTAATAAGAAGTAGGAATCAATTTTTTAGTTTCAAATTGCAGCTTAAAAACGAAAGAATGGCCTGAGCAAAGTTTTTGAAAGCGCATGCACTGCAAACTTTCACTTTGACCTGACCGGATCCTCAATTAATTAGCTATTATGTACGTGAGAATTCTCGATTCGATCAACGAATTCTCAAAAACTATTCACAGTAAGACACTAAAATTCATTAGACAAGACAAAGTGAATATAAACACCGATATCAAACTCGCCATCACTTTGTGGTTTTATATATAAGTTAATTATTAAGTGAAAGTCTATTTGATCAGCAATGTCAGTGTAGCTTAGTTAGGATATATTATGAAGCTACAGGAATATTTTTTACAAAAAAGAGTGTTATTTTAAAGCGCATAGTGTATATTTACTTTAATTTAGCAAAAAATACATATTTTTGCAACTATAATGAATTGTACCATGTGAGGCTTAAATGCCTATATACTATATAGCTAGGTTACAACTCCTATTTTCTGCTCTAGATACTTCAAGTCTAACTTCTGTTTATTCTTGGGCTTTCACAAGTGCCTATTTAATTGAAACAGTGAAAGAAAGAAACTGTTATATAGCTATGATATGAGAACTAATTGTCATGAAAAATGTATTATTACTTATTAGCTGGTTTAGGTATGTGGCATGCAGTTTTGTTCATGCTTAGGCATTAAGAACAGCAAAGATCTGTCAGTTAACAGTGAGCTAGTCAATCATGCCTTTCATAATCTTGGATGGCAGCAGCATTCAGGCTAGCTCTTGTTGGCCAAGCACCAGATACAGTAGAAGTTCCAGTAAGCTCTCGTACATGCAGATCGAGAATCTTGCCATTCCTTAACCTGCTTGAAAAGGATAAGGTGGTTAAGAGAGTTGTTAGTTAGCTTGTTAGTTTTAGATGTATTAAACAGAGCCGAAAAATAAAAAACACAGCACATATTATGTATAGGCTAAGTAATTAATATAATTTATTATACCTATCTGGCCAATTGTGCAGTATGGTCAACAGCACAGCCACAGCTATTGTGCAGCATACGCTCGTATCTCAAGACTGGGCATGGCTGTTCAGTCCATGGACTTAGGGATGCCAGACCCACCTTCAGTTCCCCTAGTTAATATTGGTACCCATTTTACAGCTGGGTTGTAGCTTGTAGCCATGCAGCAGTTAGAGCGTCGGACTCGCATCTTGAAGCTTGATGGTTCGATTCCTGACTCCTATTTCAATTTGTGTGTCTAAGAAAGACACTTAACTCTGAATTGCTTCAGTTCACCTAGCTAGCTATTAAATGGATGGGTACCAGTATTAGCTGTGGTAACTTATGGTGGGTGTAGCCTCCCCCCAGTCCATGGACTGTACTGGCTGTAGTCCATAGCCGTACGCAGTCTTCAGATGCGCTGCAAAATAGTTGCAGCTGTGCTGTCGGCTCCACATCTGGCCCAATAGTGACAAGTAATTAGTTATTGCATTATTATTAATTTTATAACTGGGTGAACTGAAGCAAGCAAGTTAGGCCTCTTGCCAAAGGGCATAAGTTGTACCAGTAGAGTTGGGAATCAAAAACCCCACCCTAATTCCCCCTGCCTCATCTATCCCATGTCTAATCCCTGCCCTTTCTCAGATTCCTACATTTAATACAGCCGTCGTCTTTTAGGTTCTGTAAGTGGCCCACTGGCTCATTGCCGACCCCTAGCTGCTAAATACCATTGAACCAGACCAAATAACTCAAGTATACACTGGGGTCACTGGCTATGGTAGGACCAAATACTAGTTACCAGTACAAGTAACTTGACTTGCCTTAAATTGCTGCTGTTTCAAGAGCGTCTGATTTACTACTACACCTCCATTTTTAAAGTAATCAGAGCTACAAATCAGTGAACAAAAGTGCTTAGAACCAACCTTGTACATGAATGCAAATAACAATAATAATTGAGTACACCAATCGGGCCAGATGTGCAGCCGACAGCACAGCTGCAGCTATTGCGCGGCTCATCTGAAGACTGCGTACAGCTGTACAGTCCATGGTCTGGGGGACGCCACACCCACCTTCAATTATCCCAGCGAATGCTGGTACCATTGAACAGCTGGGTGAACTGAAGCAATGCAGAGTTAAATTAGTGTATTGCTAAAGGACACAAATAGTCTCACATGAATGCAGCAGACCAAATAACCCTAGCTAGTACCAACAGCTGTCAATAGCTAGTGAATGGCTATAGTTTTTATGACACTAGGGTTTAGGGTCTGACATAGTCTATGTTTAGTAAGCTTTTGAGTTCAAAAATGCATGCATAGCACCTTTTTAGACAAACTGAACCTGTACACATGTATTATCTAAACCAATGGCTCAAAATTAATTTGAGTTACAATTGATAGTAGCTATCAATTGTGGGTTAGGTGTTAAGTATTTCACAAAAGGATCATGATTAGTCAAGCACTTACTATGTCACCAGCAGTTCTCAGATGCACTGATGTAAGGAAAGCAGTTGCTATAGGTAGTACTGCCTAAGCCAGTCAAAAATGCCACCATTCCTGATTCCTGAATATTTCATATTTTCAGAAAATATCAGAATATCAAAAATCAGAAAATATTCACTGAATATTTCATGATGAATTAGCAGCACCAGCAGCAGCAGCAGCAGTCTCCTAGAGCTGTTTCAGCTTCGTCCGGCAGTAGTCGGCAGCTAGCTAGACCCACGCCTCATATTCCCGCGAACCCGCCGGGCAGTCGTTCCGTATCCAATGGCGTTCCGAATTCGTATCCTCCGCAGGCCCAAAGCAGCCAGCAGCAGGGCCCTGGCTCACCGTGGCTTATTGAGCCACACACGGTGGGCCAGGGCAGAGGCCGAGTTGTAGTGTGGAAGGTGAAGGTAGGTGCCGGGGCATCTGCCAACTTCACCCCGCCCCGGCACCTACCTTCGGGCGGAAAGAAGTAAAAGGTTTGTTAAACCACGTACTTTTTGCTATTTTATACTAATGGTTTTTCGCAATTCTTGACAGTTTTTTTATAATTCTTAAAATATGATTTTAAACGTCCTAAAAAATTATACCCGGTTTTGCAGGTTTTACTTTCCCTAAAAAGTTCATATTGGTGCTAGGTGGTAAAACTAAATATCTTTCTAGCCATTAGCTACACGTCGTTTAACATGCTGCAATTCACACAACACACAATATTACAATAAAGCAATAAAATGCACTCACCTTTAATATGACAGTAATTAAATGCTATAACGTTAGTCTTTTTGTCGTACGTGCCGCACTTCGTGTTTAACCATGCAGCTCATTCCATAAGCCAACCCTAAGCATTTGCTTAGAGTTGGATGCATGCCCTTGTTGCCATTGGATAAAGCATTTATTAAAGGTGCATGTTTTTACTAAATAATGATATTTGCGTTGCATGCCAAATATTAATTACGTATTTAAATTATCACATTTGTGCCTTAAAACTCCTTTTCGCCTTTCAGAGCATGCATATACGGCTTAGTCAGCACGGCTTAGTCAGCGATATAGCGCCAATTAATAATTAAGCTGCATTTTTGGATATCTATGCCTTCGTGTCTTTATTTATTTCACACTTGTTTATTTATTACATGCACTGCATGCATTAAGTATTTATAAATTGCTTTAGCTTTGCACGACAACAAACGTATTTATTGAGCTATTGCACCTTGCTTTGTGTTTAAGATGCACTTAAGATGCATGCATGCAATTAGCTTCTTAGAATGACTTGATATAATAGCTGGCTATCGCATCTGTCCCTTAAAGGCTTGCTGAAATGTAGCTGAAATTCAGAGTTGACCAGGGATCAAATTTCAACCGAAAGCAAAAACTGTATACTGTCAAATTCCAATTTTAGTTTTCCCCGTTCCAGAAAATCCTGAGACGTGTGTTGCAAGGTGGTCGGCAGAAAATGTACCGACGAGACATCGCTCTTAGCTTTTACCTCGGATGTACAGGTATGCAGTTACTTTCTTCTTAAGCAGTTTGAGTTTAAATTCACATTAGGAATTCAAAATGAGATAAATGAATTGATCTAACCCTCTGCAGCATGGGGAATTTCAGTCAGCGTCGAGCACAAGTTTGCCCAGCGTCCCGGCTAGCTGCATCTGGCCGAGTTTAGCAGGTTAGAGAAAGACAGCGACATTCACGAACTCCTTGTCATGTCAATAGAGTTCCACGGCTGCACTCGCAACAACGTTAAGTGTGCTTTTTGTTTTTTAGTTTATGAAATAATGTGCAGCAACTATTAGTTTATTTATAGTATAGCATTTATAAGTACTCGTAGATATCATACTTTTATAGGAAACAGTCGGTCTCAATTACATGTCTTCAAAATCAAGGCTTAATTACAGATGATAAGTCATGCATGGACAATATGAGAAAACACAAGAAAACAGAACAAAACATGGCCGTAAGAAACAATAGTTTACATGAGTGAAGTAGCGCAACTGACAATCAGACAATCCGTGATGTAATTCTGAGTCATTGTCTGGATCATGTGATTTCTAGGGCAATGTAGGGATTTCTGAGGTATTAATTAAATTATGGGATTTCTGATTTGGGTGTCATTTTGTCTCAGTCATTTTTCTAAAAAAAGTTTTAACTTCTCGTGGTCGAAGTGAAATTTGTAAAAGTGCTTGTCTCTTGGGTGGGTCTTGGTGATAAGCTTGTCCTCATAGTAATGCCTCAGCGCTCGCTTCATCGTTTCAAAGCTCATGTCCCGCCGCTTGTAACTGCCCCACGCCTCTGCTAGGCCGGTTGGGTTTAGAATTTGGAAAATGCCCTCCAGCTTGTTCTCCCAGCGCAAGCAGGGTGGCGACAGGTCAGCGACAGGCGGAGTTTCGAGTAACTGGTACAGAAACTCCCACAGCCAAAAATTCCTGTCTGAGGTTGGGCAATGCTAAGTTTTGATAGCTAATTGTTGTTAAATACTAAAGATTCTCAAATCCCAAATTTTCGCAGCTCAAAAACACTAACCGATGCAAGCACGCTTCTTCCTTGTTCTTTTTATGACGCCTGGCGGCTGCACATGCGTTAGGAGATGCGAAGTGGGCGGATCAAGCGAATGAACCCAGCAAAGGGAGCAATCAATCGCCGAAGCATTCAGTCGCTGCTGCGGATGCTGTTGCTGTCCGATGGACCAGATGGACTCCGATGCGCTCATGGCCCCAGTGTCATCTTCGTTGGCAACCGGCTTGTACAAATCGAAGAGGGCAGCGCTTTCGTAAGACTGGAGGTCACTGAATTCGCAGCGCATCATGGCGAAGTCCAAATTGTCTAGACTGCCCAGGTCATCGACGGGCTGGTAAGAATAAATGGGTTTGCGATTAGCTTGTCTCCCGTGAACAATCAATCTAGACACCGTGTCCCATAGCTAGACAATCTAGCCACTCTCCGCAATCAAGTGTTGCTATAGTAACTGTCTTTCTAGCTATAAGCTAGCTACCTAGAAAATCTACGAGATTTTGATATACTCCTAGTAGATACCCACTGTCTCCCATAGAACTACCAGTCACTGTCTCGAATCATAGATTTACCAAGAAGAAAAAAGGAGGGGAGAAGAGGAGAGGAGAGGAGAGCAGAGAAGAGCAGAGGAAAGGAGGGGAGAGGAAAGGAGAGGAGAGGAGGGAGGAGGAGAGGAGAGAAGAGAGTAGAGAAAAGCAGAGAATAGGAGAAGAGAGAAAAGGAGAGGAGAGGAAAGGAAAGAGGAGGTAGGAGGGGAGGAGAAGATGACAGGAAAGAGAGAAGAGGACAGGAGAGAATGAGTATCTTGAGCTTAGTTGGGCCAACACTGAGAAATGATTATGTACTCAAGCACTTACCATAGCCTTTAATCATATGTGATTCGTTCTCATATGCCCTTAGCTATGCCATGAGAGTGAAGACAGCCAGATGCCACAATTCCAGATAGTGAGCCAGTGTGATAAAGACCTGGTAAAATAGAGTTGATAAATAAATAGTCATTTTTATAAGGAAATTTCAGAGCAAAGTTATATACCTATACCAGACCAAATAACTCTAGTGTACACTAGGATCACTTATATTGCTTGTAGGACCAAGAAGAAAAAAGGAGGGGAGAGAAGAGGAGAGCAGAGAAGAGCAGAGGAAAGGAGGGGAGAGGAAAGGAGAGGAGAGGAGGGAGGAGGAGAGGAGAGAAGAGAGTAGAGAAAAGCAGAGAATAGGAGAAGAGAGAAAAGGAGAGGAGAGGAAAGGAAAGAGGAGGTAGGAGGGGAGGAGAAGATGACAGGAAAGAGAGAAGAGGTATGAGGGGAGGAGAAGAGGACAGGAGAGAATGAGTATCTTGAGCTTAGTTGGGCTAACACTGAGAAATGATTATGTACTCAAGCACTTACCATAGCCTTTAATCATATGTGATTAGTTCTCATATGCCCTTAGCTATGCCATGAGAGTGAAGACAGCCAGATGCCACAATTCTAGATAGTTAGCCAGTGTGATAAAGACCTGGTAAAATAGAGTTGATAAATAAATAGTCATTTTTATAAGGAAATTTCAGAGCAAAGTTATATACCTATACCAGACCAAATAACTCTAGTGTACACTAGGATCACTTATATTGCTTGTAGGACCAAGAAGAAAAAAGGAGGGGAGAGAAATGATTATGTACTCAAGCACTTACCATAGCCTTTAATCATATGTGATTAGTTCTCATATGCCCTTAGCTATGCCATGAGAGTGAAGACAGCCAGATGCCACAATCCATTTGAACATTTCAAACACCCTTTGATACACTTATTTTACTCTTATTGACTTCTACTTTTGCTTTACCTTTACTTTTACTTATTTACTTTTCAATTTTCAGAGATTTTTCAGAATTCTGAAATTCTGATATTACTCATTCTAGTGTAATAAAAAACAGCTATTCTGCAAGGAGTCATTAAACCATCTTGATAACTAGGCACTGAACATACAGGGCACTGAAATTTAGTAAAATTTACTGAACTTTGAATTATTTCAGAATTATGGATACAGAACAGCAGCAGCAGCCACAGCAGCAGCAGCAGAACCTAGTTTCTAACAGCCCTTGGAAGCTGCTGCCTACCTCAGTGGAAACCTCCAATTCCAAGGTCCAGTGGTGGAAAATAAAGGGAGGGGCCGGGGCGGCCACCAATTTCTCGCCACCGAAGGTGCCCCGGTGCCCTCCCTCATCGGCAAAGAAATAGAAAGGTTTGTCTAAGCTGCCTATATGTGATAACTTTAGTCCTTAATTCTTAATCCTTAATCGTTACTTCTTTAAATAAGCGCTAGTAGTAAAATTATACCCGTTTGTAGGTGTAAGTTTATATTGACTCTGGTAAAACAATATTTACTTTTAGCCATTATGGCACCATTTATCAAAATGTGATTGTCACACTACAATGCTAATGCAATATTACAACGTAGCAAAATGTACTCACATTCAATATGATTGTAGCCATAATGCCATATGTCGTGTCTTGTCGTGTTCGTGTTTAACCAGAAAATTCCATGAGCCATCCTCCAAGCTTTAAAGCAAGTTTATCTGCAAATTTAAAGAAGCAGATAGCAACTGCGTACGAAGATAACCTCTCACTCCACCTTAATGCTGTCCAATAACGAGCTGCTTTGGGTCTTAACGGTCATAATATAGTATCTGGATGGCAGAGCGAGCATGTACATGCACAGTCCAACAATCTAGCAAATTATATGGAAATATGGAAATATGAAAATCTAGCAAATTGGCACGCACCTCGAAACCTCCCACTTCGTCATTTCAGATGCATTTCATACGATTCAGGAAGCTGTTATTTCGGAAGATATGAGACATGATATCAGATATGATATGATATTATGATATGTGATATAAAGAAGAGAGGATTGATAAAGAAGAGAGGATTGATAGTTTGATAGTTTGATAGTTATGATATTTTGGAATACATCTTTGCTTGTTGTCTTCCTTTATTTCACTCATATTTATTTATTAGCTTGATGCGCAGCCTAAATGTTTAGCTTCTTAGCTTTAGCTTAGCATGATAACCAACAAATGGAGTATATGGAGTAATAGAGTATACATACACCCAGTTCTGGAGAAATGGAGTATACATACACCCAGTTCTGTGAACGGGATAATTTTTTTATGTCCAGTAACATGTATGTCTGTAACAAATAGCAATTAAAGATCCTTGCGGTGGGGCAAGGTAGCAACTTAAAATCCACTATTCAATGGACGAAATTCGAAGCAGATAAGATAAGTGTCCTGACTAGCTGAGTTGCCAACTCAGTTGCCAACTCAGTTGCCAACTCAGGTAGTCAGGGGATCGACACCTCAGTTTGGTGACAATCCCAGATCCTCAGTTTAATGACAATCCCAGATCCTCAGTTTGGTGACAATCCCAGATCCTCAGTTTAATGACAATTATCCCAGATCCTCAGTTTGGTGACAATCCCAGATCCTCAGTTTGGTGACAATCCCAGATTCTCAGTTTCGTGACAATCCCAGATCCTCAGTTCGTGACAATCCCAGATCCTCAGTTTGGTGACAATCAGTCCATGACAACTGAATAACAAAACAACGAAACTAATTCATTAAGTTGACTTGGAATGCCGCATGCTGTTGCTAGGGTTACCAAGGACGCCACACAGGCTGGGCTCCCTCCTTGTCCATCGACTGGCTAGATTCTTCGTCAGTAGACAAAGCCGACACCGTTGATGAGGCCGAAGACTTGCAGCAGAAGCTCATGGCCGCAGAATGTTTGTGTTAGGAAAAAAGGGGAAATATTTGTAACGATAATTCAAGTGCTAACAATTAATGCACGAAAATATATCAAGGAATAGCTAGAAGAGCTACATGAATAAAATTAATATACATAGACATCGCTACCTATCAAGCAATCAAAGTGCAAAACTCCCTTAAATGTGCCTTATCGAAAAACAAGGTCCCTGTCTTTAGGTCCATGTTCACAAACTTTTAGTTCTGAACCATTCGGTACATTCATGGGTGAATTGCTGACTGGGTGGGGAGCACAGACTAATTAGATAAGACTTTACTTCTGGGGGGAGACCCACAGACTAGGTAGCCACGGTCAAAACTCTAAATATTCTTATCAGTTTTTTATTCTGCTGTTACCTCAGCTCTTTCGGCCTTGCAAGTTCTGTGACTATGTCGAAGAGCTCTATATGCTCTATATGCCAACTGTTCCTAGAAGTCACTTTAATAACAAAGTAGTTTACGACAAAGAGGATACATAGTTATACATATACACGGATGCAAGTTACGCAAAATAAACTAAACGAGTCATAGAAACTTGTTTGTATACCTAATCTCGCAGCCATGGGTTCTTAACAAAAACGTCACTATCAATTTTTTTACCAGCCGTGTAGTCGAACGTAAGTTCTGTGCCGGCTGAAACATATTGGGTTGTCACAAAATAAACGACGGGTCGGAGCCCCTGGTTGATGATAATTAACTTCGCTTTACAGTTGGGAGCAGTAGCAGAATGATTTAGATACCTCCCAAATCCATCGCTGTTGCTGGCGTCAACTATCCATAATTTACCGTTAAATTTAAATTCAAATAGAAGCCAGTCAGAGTTGGGTTCAACTTCACGCCGAATCGCTTCCTGCTCGTTCAGCAGGATGCCGGCGAACTCGTCGACATAAGCCCCGGCAGCTAGGTTGATTTTCGCAAAGGCGCCCAGTCCCTTCACGCCCGCAGGTGCAACGGCGATCGCGGTGTCCGTCTTTCCGTTGATGCCCAGAACGCGTTCCGTAATATCTTTAGTGGTTGTCGGGGGACGATAATTAATGGTAGACCGGCTCAGCCTCCGAGCCGGCCTCGTCTCAACGGTTGGCACAGGCTCAGGCTGCGGGGTGTAGTTAAACATGTTTTAATTTGCTTTCTCGTCCGTCTAAATCGAAATCTCCCCTTTTAGAATCTAAATTCCCCAAAGAGAGACAATTACGCAAAGAGAAACTTGGGCTCCTAAATCAATTTTATACAGCCACACCAATCGCTATTAGTTGACGTACCTCTAATCCACATACGGCTAGGGCGATGCGAAGCGATTGACCACTCGTGACTTGCCTTCTTCGCCCTCTTCCTCGCTGTCGGTGAAGGACAAATCGACGTTGCAGATGGGTTCAACATCAGGGACGGCGCGGTTTTTAGTCTGGGAAGTTGTGCAAAATTATAATTTATCAAACCTCTCACTCTACCTGTCACACCACCTCTCACTCTACCTCTCACTCTTCCTCTCACTGCACCTCTCACTCTTCCTCTCACTCTACTTCTCACTCTTTCTCTCACTCTACTTCTCACTCCACCTCTGACTCTTCCTCTCACTCCACCTTTCACTCTACTTCACACTCCACCTTTCACTCTACCTGTCACTCCACCTTTCACTCTTCCTCTCACTCTTTCTCCCACTCCACCTCTCACTCTACCTTTCACTCTTCCTCTCACTGCACCTCTCACTGCACCTCTCGCTCTTCCTCTCACTCTACTTCTCACTCTTCCTCTCACTCCACCTCTCACTCTACTTCTCACTCCACCTTTCACTCTACCTGTCACTCCACATTTCACTCTTCCTCTCACTCCACCTCTCAATCTTTCTCCCACTCCACCTCTCACTCTTTCTCGCACTCCACCTCTCACTCTTCGTCTCACTCCACCTCTCACTCCACCTTTCACTGCACCTCTCACTCTTCCTCTCACTCTTCCTCTCACTCTTTCGCTCACTCCACCTCTCACCCTACTTAAGTTTAACATAACAGACAGAGACTGTTAAAAGAATAAAGCAGGTGTAAAAATAGCTGTGAGTTGCTGCTTCTGATGTCTCACCTCACTTAGGGCGATCGATGCGCGCTTCAAACGAATTTTTAAACTGGGCCTGAATGTGCCCGCACCTTCGCAGTCGGATATTAGCCACTGATCACTGTTATCCATGGAATGGTAATTGCTTCTGTGATGACAATGAATCGCAAAAGAATTTCATGTGCGCTGACAATGAATGTCAATGTTAATATTTCAGAGCTTAAAAACTCGCAATTTAACGGCTGCCTAACGGGGTTATAAGCACCCCCACCGCCGCCAATCCCACTGGCCCGCTGTCCAGGAATGTGTATACTGGACTTCGAGTGTCATGTTCAAGTTTTCAACCTAGATTTTCCCAAATGTGTTTTCAAATGTTTATTTAGAAACAAAACTCATCAAGCAGCTCACTTATAACTAATATTTTATACTTACCTACCTCCACCTTTCACTGCACCTCTCACTCTTCCTCTCACTCTTTCTCCCACTCCACCTCTCACTCTACCTCTGACTCCACCTCTCACTCTTTCTCTCACTCCACCCTTCACTCCACCCTTCACTCTACCTCTCACTCTTCCTCTCACTCTTTCTCCCACTCCACCTCTCACTCCACCTGCGCTGATAATGAATGTAATAGATTCTAGCCTAGATTTTCCCAAGTGTTTTCAAATGTTTATATAAAAACAAAACTCATCAAGCAGCTCAATCATAAATTATCTTTTACATTTTAAAAAATATAGACAATAACTTGTTTTTCGTTAAAAAATGTACTTTTTCGGAAGCTAGGCCTTTTGACATTGATAGCTTCCAGACTTTTTTCAATTCCTTCTCGTCGTGGCTCGGAGGCATGACTGCAATTTAGGGAATTAAATAGTAGTCAGCTTCCTTTCTTGGTTTGATCGTCAGGGTCTTTTGTTAACCGAGAAGGAGGCCCTTCCCTGCCGCAGCAGCAAGCATATAGCCTATGCTCTTGAGAACATTTCGGAATTATGAAGTGGTGTTGATTACCCGAGACTAGTTTTTTATAATTTCCTTTGCTTATTATGGCCAAGTGATATCACTTGTTTATTTAATTATGCTTGCTGCTGAAAAACCAAGTCGAAGCCACTATCGCATGTAAAATATTGGTTTAAAAAGAATGTCGAAAAGAACAGTGCAGGTACTTGCTACGGTGCTAGGTGCTAGGTGTGCGGGCATGTGGAAAGTAATTTATTGTTTTTTCTGTCTATTTTTCAGATGTAATGATGCGGGAGTTTATCATGACACAATTGTATGAACAGGATAAATTGTATGTCTCATATATACAGCTTAGCCAAGACAAACGATTTGTAATTTTTTTGTGCTTTTTGTACAATTTTAAGATGCGATGATGCCAAAAGAAATGGAGTATACATACACCCAGTTCTGTGAACGGGATAATTTTTTTATGTCCAGTAACATGTATGTCTGTAACAAATAGCAAAAGTCCTGACTAGTTGAGTTGGCAAATAACAGTAACTGTTATTTGCCAACTCAGCTAGTCAGGGGACACTTGTCTTATCTGCTTCGAATTTCCATAGAATAGTGGATTTTAAGTTGCTACCTTGCCCCACCCCAGAGGCAAGTCAAGTCAAAGTCAAGGGTAAACAAAGTAACCTATTTCTTATTGCACGCCAGACCAAACGCCCTTCAGCTTATCTCCGTCTGTTGTGGTCCCTGGTCGGCTCGTCTGAGTTGCAAGCGAATTTGGGAAGCCGAAAATCGGCGGCCGTTTTGTCAACATAGGTGGGTGGATTCTGCCTAGGGCTCAAGTTCCCACACTATTTGCTCCTTATATCTCCTCACGTCGATAAGGGCGCAAACGTGTCCTGAACAATTTGCAAAGTTTCCTGTTTGCTAAACCCAAATCCAAGTTTAGAGTTGTGTAGAGTAGATAAGAAAATTTATGAACATGTGGCACTCGTAGAAGGGGATAAACAAGGCTAGCTTTCCTGTCCCGTTAGCGGAATGACGTAAAAAAAGTCGTCATTTTGGGCCGGTCTACTAAGAGCTTTCGGAAGCAGCCAACATTTTTGCCCTGGGCGGCCAGTTGCGATTTCGGATGTTAGGCGGTAAACTCCAATCCTAAGTGCCAGAGAGTCGTAAGGATAGTTGTAGACATTGTCGAATTCCTGGAGCACTCTGCCACTTACCATGCCGTCCGGTTTAACTTCATCAATATGAATGCATGTCGTCCCAACGAAGCAGCAATTGTCACCCTTCTTCGTGCTGAATTCTATAGTTGTTTCTGCTGGCTGGCTGAGGTACATATTTCGTACTTGTAGTACTTGACAAACTGAATGAGCGGCGACATGCCTGGTGACTTTGACCCTTCTCTTGATTGCTCCCAGATAGCTTTCGAATGGAAATGTACTAAAATTATTTAAGTTACCTAGCCTTCTAACAAACTGGTCGAGGTGAAGAAGTGCATGAATATTGTAGCTAATTGATTTTTGGCCAAATATCTTTGACATCTGTTCGACGAATACCTCGATGCAGCTTTTCGCTGAATCCCATAGATTAGCATACCTTTCCGTGGAATAGCAGTATACGGCGAAGTGCAGTAGGAGAAAATTTTTGTAAAACTGTTTCTCAACATATCCCTTAAAAATTATTGGTCCTAGGTAAAGAATAATTTGTCTGAACTCTGTCGCCTTAAAATGGTTAAGACACTTATCTATGCGGCGAGGTCTTCTCTGGAAATTAGACGGAGTCCAGCTGGCAATACCGGCAATGATGTCCGACAAAGACTTCATATTCCTGCGACTAAAGCGGCAGCCTCCTTCTCCAAAATAAAAGTGCATTAACTTCCTTACTGCTCCCAGACAAACGGCATGTTGAAAATCCAGAGGAAAACAGTTGACGAAGTCAATGTTGGGCAGGTCCAACAGTGGTGACTTGATGACCGCTCCTGTGGCGTCTTTTTTCTGGTTGTTCTCTACTAGGGATCGGTACGCTTCCCCACATCTATTCTGGCCAGCAGTTACGGAAAATGACACTCTGCCTTCAGCACGCAAGCCCACAGCTCGACAGTAACTGCATCCTAAGTAGCTTGTGTGACCCAGAGTGCACATTAAAAAACTGCGGGCAGGGGTGTCGCAGACAAAATAAATAGTGGAGAACATGATGCTGATTTTCTCACTGATTTTGACTGGACCAGACAGAAAGTTTTTTGCCTCTTGGCAAAACTGTTGCAGGTACTCCTGTACTGGTGGCTTTCCAGTGCCGGCCCAAACAGCCACTGGAAAAGGCTTAGCGAATGCGGATTTAATTTTCATTAGGAGTGGCCATAGACTAATCGTACTGGATCGATAGAGGGGAAGTCCGTCACTGTTTAGAAATGCATCGAATTTGTAACACTTTGTTTGACTTTCATGCAGCAAATTTTCTGGTCGCAGTGTCAACAAATTCTTCGAAAGTAGTTGCTGCAGATTCTCCAGAATAGAAATATAACGAAAGTGCCCGTCTCCCATGGCCACCAAGTCACCAGTAGGACAGTTTTCTCTGGCCAGGCGTTCAAATGTTTTGTAAGATTTTGTGACAGGCAAACCAATGTCGCGTAAACCCGCAAGTAGGAAAGCCATGGCGTCACGGGGAATGTTGTATGTAGAAAAGAACAAAACAAGGAGTGCCTGTAGCCTTACCTCCAAGGGCCGATTGTCTTCAACCTTTTCGCTGTCCATGTCGTCATCGCTTTGAGTTTCCTGCTCAAACTCGTCGAATTCTACCCTACTAAAATCTTCTTCCGTCTCCATGTCCACATCGCCTTGACTTGCCGACTGCCCTCCACTGCCCTCCACTGCCCTCCACTGCCGACTGCCCACTGGCTGAGGGGACACTGCTGGGCCTCTCACTCTCAGCTTCTTCTCTAAACATGGCCAACAAGCTCTTGTTTGTCTCTCTCCTAATACTCCTGCTCGACATGCCATGCATGTTTTGTCTTAGTCTTAGTCTTGGGCTTAATATTAGTATTAGTCTTAGTATTAGTCTTAGTCTTAGTCTCAGTATTAGTCTTAGTCGCAGACTCAGTCTTAGTATTAGTCGTAGTCTTAGTCTCACTTTTAACGCACTTTTAACTGCTGCAATACGAATATTCGGAAGCTATTCGGCGCCAATGGCACAATCGGTAGCTATCGGTGGTTAGAGGATTTTTCATAACTAACCAATGAGCGCGCGACGAGCCTTCCCACTGTCTGGGCCGTGCAGTTTGATCTGACATATATTAAAGCTCTAGCTTATCGTTACACTCCCCTAACCTCCTGTCGTTCTCAAAGTTTCAAACTTTTGAAGCAACCATGAAGTTCTTGATCGTATTCGAGGCCGACAGGCAGGTTATCGAAATTGAGGAAAGTGATTTAGTTGAATGTGAAAAGTTGAAAAGTCTGACAGTAACTGAGTTGTCACTGTTAAGAGACAGTGAAGAGAGGTGGCACTGCACGGCCAAATATGCAGGCTGTGTCTACGCTGCTGAAGTCCTCCAGGTATACATGGATGACACTCTGGAGCCACCCAGCCTAAGCTTTGTCCGCAAGCTGATTCAGAAGAAACGGACAATTGTCGAAATAATTCGGCAATTGAAACCGAGGGTGCTCAACGCTGAAGATATGCGGCGGGTGCGACGCGAGTTTCAGTGTGTTGTAAGTTACATTTTTGCTGTTTAAAAGTCTCATCCTAGATTCTCATCCTAGATTCTCATTCATCGATTATCTTAAATTCTCATCCTAGATTATCATTCTAGATTATCATTCTAGATTCTCATCCTAGATTTTAATCCATCGATTATCCATCGATTATCTTAGATTCTCATCCTAGATTCTGATCCTAGATTCTCATCATCAAGAACCCTCATATATTTTGCTGTTTAAAAGTCACGTTATTCATTTTTAGTTACATTCTGTTTTGTCTGTCCACTGTCTCTTTTTCTCCATCTCCATACGCACACATCTACCTATCTTACCTATCTACCTATCTCTATCTACCTATCGAATCTCAATAAATCGATAATCAATAATCAATCACTAACAACGATTATCCACCAAAATTGGATTATCTAATTACAATCACTATTATTGATAATCAATCAATATTGATAATCATCCAATGCCAGTAACCCCAACCTTTTCCTGACTTATTTATCCTCCAACTTATCCGACCTAACAGGACGTATCCACTGGTTCTGCGTCCGACACCGACGGCTTTTTTGGATGTTCGGAGGAGCCAGTTGAATCTGAAGCGCCGATTCTAAAGCTGCCCTACGTAGACGTGCCGTCTACTGTCGCAAAGCTGGTGCCACTGCCGTCTACGATTCCGAAATCTGCGTCCACAGCATCTGCAAAAGCCGCGGCAGCTAAGGCGGCAGCTGCAAAGGCAGCAGCGGAAGCAGAGGCAGCAGCGGAAGCAGAGGCAACAGCGGAAGCAGCAGAAGCAGCGGAAGCAGAGGCAGCAGCGGTGGAAGCAGAGGCAGATACAGAAGCAGCGAAAGCAGACGATGCCGAGGTGACTTCAGCAGTTTTCCGAAACATCCCGGGCATCTCCATCACACGACTGGAGCAGCAAATACAGTCGGAGGTGGATTTCCCATTAGGAAGCAATCGCGGCCTTCTGTACGTCGCCCTGCTCGCATTGCACGAGAGTACCCAAGCGAATAAGAAGATGGAAGCCAGACAGGAGAAACTAGCCAACGAGCTGGCCTCCGTTAAGGAGGAAGTGCAGCAACTGCGCCTGTCGATAGCGAAAGACCAGCAGCCAGTGCAACAGCTCCAGTTATGGCCCATCGACTCTTGGGAGACGTATGTCCACTACGCGGAGAACACGCCTGCAGAGTGGACTTACCAGTTAAAACAAGCCCTGCCCAACCAAAAAACGGCGACTGTCGCAGCCACCTTCCGCTCGTGGTTAGACACCTGCTTGACTTCAGAGATGCAGATTAAGGTTAATTACAGCGGTGTAGGCCTTCGCGCAAAATGCATCCAGGACGGAGTCGTAACGCGGTTGTCCGACACGGAACTTGGGTTCAGGAGCGTCCTTTTGCGACATGTCCAGAATGCCGCCACCAGCATCTACGGCCCGACTATCACAGTGGACGCCGTCGAATGGATGACGGCCACGTTCGTCGGTAGCCGCATCGTCGACATGCTCCATCGAGCCAAGGACCGCCGAGGAGCCAGACCGCATCGACGCCTGTCAGTTTCAGGTCCAGGGTCATCTGCCACGAGTTCGCCAGCCGTCGCCCCGCCAGCCGGCGGTAAAAGACAAAATAATAATTTGAGTAAGTATACTAGTATATGGTATGAAAAGCTGACTGAATGCATTAATATGTGAATAAAGGACATAAATCAAGAAAAAGCATTCGATCAAGAACTACATGTAGTAGACGGTACGTATGCATATGAAAAATCGGCAATTAACTAATTTAAGATGAAAATCAACAAGCGGCATCTGCAATAACAAGCAATTAAAATACATTACTCGTAGTAATGATGTGTGCATTAAAATACAATTTGGATAGACGCAAAAAGCTATACATATAATACAGTAGTACGATTTAATAACGGCAATTAACAGCTGCATATAGTGCTACTCAGTTATTTATAGATTTTATATAAGAAACTAAAATTTCAATTTCGCGCTAAATTCTACGAAATTCAATGTGTACAGTCTGTAGTGCGCGCACATTCACTGACCAAAAGCTAGCCGCACCTCAGCCGCATCGATTTTGAAAGCAGCTTGGGCCAGCAATAAAACCCATCAAATTTTATTAAACTAATCAAAATTTCTCTGGGCCACACATTTCCAATTAAGCCGGACATGTATGAAAAAAATTTGAGGTGATTAAACTCAGACCATATGCGGCTGGCATGCGGCTGACATGCGGCTGAGCTCTAGTGCTCTTGGCTTAAAAGGGAATCCTGGGCCATTTCATTTTCCTAAAACTGCAATAGAAATCTCATCTTTTAAGACAATGAGGCACATTTAATATTCTGTAATAAGCTTTTTACAACTCTTCAAAGTTTCCAAAAAATGCAACAGCGATCTACTTCGTGGCAGTTCTCACACAAAAGACGAAGGAAATCCTGGGCCAAGTTTTGGGCCAGAAAGCAAAGTCTTATAACTAGTGCATAATAAAAAACTGGCTCGATTCAATTTGTTGTTGCAAAGATATTCCGCTTTTAGTTTCCACCTTCCATAGTTTCTAAGCGGTTGTTTACGTTACGTAAAAGTGCGGTTTTTTAAGCCAGTGTCCTGCACGTGTATTAACAGAAAAGATCTATCGCTTCCTTCAAGCTAGTGAATGCATTATGGAATAAAATGTATATTTATTGATTTAGTTAGTCTAAAATTCTGATTCTCAGAAACCATGATGCACTGCAGTAATGACTAGAACTAGTTATCAGAACATAATTCATAATATATGTCAACTATCTAAATATTTAATTGAGTTCATTGACTTTAATTTAGTTCATTGAGTTTGAGTCTAATATTTAATTTTTAAGAAACAGTCTCGTAGTAATACCAACGGATAATACTAAAATTAAAGAAAATACTTTTTTGAAAGTTCATTCCTTCTTCTCATCATTGTCAAATTAAACAATTATAAATATAGGCCTACTTTAGCTATGAAAATCTGTTTGATTTGCACTATCAATATTTACATATTGCATGCAATTAAGCCCATGCACTTATTTCCCAAGCTTGTACATTACAATACAAACAAGCTGGTGTGTACAAAAAGTGCATATGTAAATAATAAATGTAGTTACTTTTTATTTAGCCTATGATATGTCATAGCTGACTATTGTGAAACTCAGGCTTGATCCTTGACATTATTAGGCAAGAAACTTCAAAAGTTGCTAGGCCTAGTCCTAGAAGGTTTTGGGTTGGCTGTCAAGCTAGAACTATTCTATTCTATTAATTCTTGTAGAACCAATCAATAAATTGAAGAAAGTTTACTATTTCTACATAGGATTTCTACAAGGATAGGATTTCAACAAGGATTTTAATTTTTGAATCAGTCTCATCTATTATGTTTAGCTTCCATTTATGTGCACAAATTACTGACTTTTAATTTTACTGTCAATATTTAGTGCCAATTATATATATTAGGATATATAAATTAGGCAAATACTATACCAAATAGTCATATACTAGCTATTTTCAAGTTGTTATATATATTAAACTGTGTTTGATATGTTCATCTTTATTTACTTAATAGTCAATTGTATACTCAATCACTCATACCCAAAGGCTTGATTACAAAGAATAACAAACATTCTTAAATTTCTTAACAAGAAACCACTTCTGTGTCCCTTTGTTTAGTCAGCTAATGACAATTAGCTAAACACATAAAACACATAATTTCGTGTTTTTGTGTTTCTACCTAATAAGCATCCTTGTCATTTGTATGCACAATCACAAGTAACTGAATGCTTGACTTGATGCTCTCTTAATAAAAAAGCATCCTCCTGAATCACTTTGTCGTTGAGTTAAGGACAAATTAGCTAAACACATAAAACACATAATTTCGTGTTTTTGTGTTTCTACCTAATAAGCATCCTTGTCATTTGTATGCTCAATCACAAGTAACTGAATGCTTGACTTGATGCTCTCTTAATAAAAAATCATCCTCCTGAATCACTTTGTCGTTGAGTTAAGGACAGATTAGCTAAACACATAAAACACATAATTTCGTGTTTTTGTGTTTCTACCTAATAAGCATCCTTGTCATTTGTATGCTCAATCACAAGTACCTGAATGCTTGACTTGATGCTCTCTTAATAAAAAATCATCCTCCTGAATCACTTTGTCGTTGAGTTAAGGACAAATTAGCTAAACACATAAAACACATAATTTAGTGTTTTTGTGTTTCTACCTAGTAAGCATCCTTGTCATTTGTATGCACAATCACAAGTAACTGAATGCTTGGCTTGATGCTCTCTTAATAAAAAAGCATCCTCCTGAATCACTTTGTCGTTGAGTTAAGGACAAATTAGCTAAACACATAAAACACATAATTTAGTGTTTTTGTGTTTCTACCTAATAAGCATCCTTGTCATTTGTATGCACAATCACAAGTAACTGAATGCTTGGCTTGATGCTCTCTTAATAAAAAAGCATCCTCCTGAATCACTTTGTCGTTGAGTTAAGGACAAATTAGCTAAACACATAAAACACATAATTTCGCGGTTGCGAGGGCCCGCCTCCTTCTTCGCTCACCTGCTCTTTGGAGTGCCGGAAACTTCCTTCTCTGTGAGCCAGATGGCTCTATCCGGGCAAATCTATATGAATCCGACGTCGATATGGCTGCTCGACTTATTGGAGAGACGATCGCCTATGAACGCCTATCGATTTGCCCAAAAGAAGCATGCCCTGATGGAGTTCGAAGACTCCTTATTGCCTCACCTATCATGGTGGAGAATTGCGTCCCTCTGCTCCCCGCCGTGCAGTTCCGCCATATCATGATGCAAGTTTCCCATGGTGTCTGCAGGGCCTGTGAAGCTGCCGATCGTGAGCTCCTTGGTGCCGATTTCGTCATCCAGCCGCCTCCCATCTTAGCCCTCGGCTTCCCAGACGATTTACATCTGACATCGATGGATCTCCCAAGCATCATTCAGCCAATGCCAGGTCGCGACACTCAGTAAGCTATCTTTTACTTTCCTTCCTTTTCTATCAGTAACATGCAAATAAAAGTGCAAGTGTCTGATTCAGTAGTCTGCTGGAATGAGAAAGAAAAGCGATAAGGAAAAAAGAGAAATTATTTGATCATATTTCAGGTACCATCTTCTGTGTGTTACATATCTGAACAATGGTCACTACGTTGCTCGGATTTTCAAGCAAGATGGCCCGATTCTCTTCGATGACCTAGACCAGACCAGAACAGCGCGGGCATCTGGGAGGCGTCACACCCGGGGTCCTCTTGGAAGAATGAGCCTCGTTCTGTACTCATTGTAACTGTGTGAGCTTCTGTCTAGTGGGTGTGGGTGGCAGCTCCTGGCGTCTCGTCGTACGAGGGTCATCCCAAAAGTGACCGTAACTCGCAACTGTATTTGCTGTAATTTTGTAATACATATTATATTTCTGCGCCTTTCTCACTTTGCTTTTACCATGTGTACTTTACTGTTATGTGTAGTCCAAGTAGTGGACAATTAGTCCAGATCTGTCCGTGGTCCAAATTTTGCAGCTTTTATATTTTATTTCTCCTTCTATTGCGATTTTGCATTTTAATTATCAGGTTTATCTTTATTATTCATATTCATTGTTTTTAGCTTACTATATTTATCTACTCGAGCGTATTGCAATTTTGCATTTCCATGTGTAGTGGCAATAATTGCCTGATTTCATTGATCGGTTGTTGGTCACTCATGCCTTACCGAGAATCATTTATTATTATGAATGCGTCACTTATAGTGCTGTTTCTGATAAAGTGCGCCATGCTGTTCCTGATAACAGCAGACAGTCTTGTCTAACCATCCTTATTGGCGACGTGCTCAAGTCGTTCTGCGCATAGCGGTTGCTGCTCAAAACCGTTCCGCCGAATATCAAAAAGCGGTAAAGACGGAATGTAATAGTACAAAAAGTGGAAGTTCTTGCCTGTTTTCGGATTAAGCGAAATGGCTGGTTTAGACCATGAATTCTATAAATTTTGTCAAAATCAAAGAAGTTTTTATTCTAATTTTCTAATTCATATTTTTAAGCTCCGCAGCGTTAATGGCCATGATATACAGGAAATATCAACTCAGATACTTAATGCTTAGAAAACGTCATATATTTACTATAAGAAATATTAGGCCACGCAAGTACAGGAAGTATACATAATAGATAAATACCGCTACACAAGCTGCAAAGCATTGCAACACGCTGATAATTGAATTGAACTAAGAAAAATTTAGAAAACTTGCTTTCATGTACATTTTTAGAAATGCCTAACAGCTTTGAGCAACATAATCAGAGAATAAAAACAGTGTTCAGCCTATCAACATAAAAATGAGAACAGCACACTAAAGCGATTTAGTAAGCAATTGTACACTGCTACTTAAAAAAATCCACAAGTCACAGCTACACTAGCAGAATTGATACTCGTAAGTACCCTACAGTCTATGTATGTTCATAGACTAGTTAGCTCGCCGTATCTATTATACTAAGAAACGAATTGTGTGAGAAAAATTTTAGACCTTAGAGGGACTTAATGGAGTCACAACGAACTATTGTACTGGGCGAGTAGACTTTCTAGAAGTCAGACAAGCTCCAGAGGCGCAACATCGACAACATGCGGACAATGTCAATATAGTATTTATTTCTTATTCAATCTGCACCTCAAGCTTCTTTTCACGCTTCTTTCTTCCGAAAGTCGCTTCCTTGATATGCTCATGGCTGTTGCTATCTTCTCCTCCGCCTGCTTTCGCGCCTCCTCCTCCGCCTGCTTTCGCGCCTCCTCCTCCGCCTGCTTTCGCGCCTCCTCCTCCGCCTGCTTTCGCGCCTCCTCCTCCGCCTGCTTTCGCGCCTCCTCCTCCGCCTGCTTTTCCACTGCCTCCTCTAAGTTGATCGGATTTTCAATATCTGCCTGAATTTGATTCTCAACTGCAAGTTTCAGCTTGCCGAGACACGAAAGCGAAATTTCAACAGGTAAAGAAAACTTCTCTGTAGCATATGATAATGCAATCTCCAATTGCTCCAATGAGCTTCTGAAATACTTACTGGCAAGTAAATCGCTTTTGATATTAACTTTGTTAGAGCGCTTCCAATTATGCCCTTCGAGAAAAACGCGACCAGATTCAACAGCTTGAGAGCGTTTTGCCGAATCAAAACGTACGCCAGAACCTTTCCTTTTGCGAAAGATAGCGATGCTGCCAGTAAATGCCAAAGCGAGACCATCTTTACTGACATACTTTACGTTGGTCCCACGAGCTGTGCGAAGTGCTGAACTATCGAAATTCAGATTCAGAATGCGTGCTGCATCACGAACATCTTTTGCCTCAACTTGTACACCGACAACAATGTCACAATCTGGGCAGTCAGGAGGAAGCGGACCCTGCCACTCGAATACGCAGTAGGGATCGTTAATAAACGCCTGGAAAAGGTGGGTATACAACCAATTAGCATATATACAAGTTTCTTGACAGTTTAATATTTTGCAAGTATTACTAACCGTAGCAACAAGAAACCAAAAAGCAGCACATGCATTGTGATTTCCATAGCTAGCAAAAGGCTACATCAAACAGGGTAGCGAAGAAGAGCAGGTGAGCGAAGAAGGAGGCGGGCCCTCGCAACCGCGAAATTATGTGTTTTATGTGTTTAGCTAATTTGTCCTAACTCAACGACAAAGTGATTCAGGAGGATGATTTTTTATTAAGAGAGCATCAAGTCAAGCATTCAGGTACTTGTGATTGAGCATACAAATGACAAGGATGCTTATTAGGTAGAAACACAAAAACACGAAATTATGTGTTTTATGTGTTTAGCTAATTTGTCCTTAACTCAACGACAAAGTGATTCAGGAGGATGATTTTTTATTAAGAGAGCATCAAGTCAAGCATTCAGTTACTTGTGATTGTGCATACAAATGACAAGGATGCTTATTAGGTAGAAACACAAAAACACGAAATTATGTGTTTTATGTGTTTAGCTAATTTGTCCTTAACTCAACGACAAAGTGATTCAGGAGGATGCTTTTTTATTAAGAGAGCATCAAGTCAAGCATTCAGTTACTTGTGATTGTGCATACAAATGACAAGGATGCTTATTAGGTAGAAACACAAAAACACGAAATTATGTGTTTTATGTGTTTAGCTAATTTGTCCTTAACTCAACGACAAAGTGATTCAGGAGGATGCTTTTTTATTAAGAGAGCATCAAGTCAAGCATTCAGTTACTTGTGATTGTGCATACAAATGACAAGGATGCTTATTAGGTAGAAACACAAAAACACGAAATTATGTGTTTTATGTGTTTAGCTAATTGTCATTAGCTGACTAAACAAAGGGACACAGAAGTGGTTTCTTGTTAAGAAATTTAAGAATGTTTGTTATTCTTTGTAATCAAGCCTTTGGGTATGAGTGATTGAGTATACAATTGACTATTAAGTAAATAAAGATGAACATATCAAACACAGTTTAATATATATAACAACTTGAAAATAGCTAGTATATGACTATTTGGTATAGTATTTGCCTAATTTATATATCCTAATATATATAATTGGCACTAAATATTGACAGTAAAATTAAAAGTCAGTAATTTGTGCACATAAATGGAAGCTAAACATAATAGATGAGACTGATTCAAAAATTAAAATCCTTGTTGAAATCCTATCCTTGTAGAAATCCTATGTAGAAATAGTAAACTTTCTTCAATTTATTGATTGGTTCTACAAGAATTAATAGAATAGAATAGTTCTAGCTTGACAGCCAACCCAAAACCTTTGTTGTAGGGCTCTTTTCTAAAATCTCACAGCCGTCACTATTTATCGTAAAGCCCTTCTCTTTATTTTATTCTTTATAAATTACTTATATTTATCCACTGCAAAATGCTTATTAAATGTCAACTTTCGTTATGTTTAAAAATCTCCCAATTTATAGGGAAGTATAACACTTTAATATATATTCAATTACTGCGGTAGCAAATCATAAGTGCCCGAGCGGTAAGACACTTTTACTTTTAACTGTATAGAATTACTCTTTTAATACTTATTAATCACACCCAGTCTTTAAAGGCTCCAATGGATTGGAGGGTACCAAACAAGCACAACGTATGTATTAGTTAATAACTCTATTGCTCGATTCTGAAGCACCAATAACCAATCAGGTTTCGCTTCCCAACAATTACTAACATAGAACACAAGTGATTTGAGTAAAAGAACTTATAGGTTTTATCAAACGTTTATTATTTGAACCTCCGACTTGCGGACCGTTGATTTTTAGACTGAGAAAGCGTTCGTATATATAGAATAAAAAAGAGGTGGGTAGACATAGTAAAACAAAGAATTTTCGGCGTATTAAAACAAAGCAAAATTATACGTGAATTTCACAGTTTTCTAAGAATTAGCATGAATACGAAGAACAATATATTCTATTATGAAGCGTAAATACGGTATATTATAAAAGCATAGATAAAAGTATAGATATAGCCTATTACAACTGGCTTCCCTAGAGACATTTTTCGAATAAGTAATAGAAATGAGTGAGAAAAATGGCTAGAAATTGCACTCTTCAGGGAATGGCAAATGACGCGGCCAGCCAACTTGGTTGGCGGCCCATCTTGACTCAATATTTAAAAGAATTTTGTTAAAGTCATATGGGTTACGCGTAATTACATGCTTGGCGTAGCTTGAAGCCCGTCGCCAAGCTGCGATGAGTACTTCACGGCTGAATCGGGCCTGCACAATCCGGAATGCCGGCCGGACATTCTCGCGCTGCGGCGTCAGGCGGTCCAGGCGAGCATAGGCAACGTGCAGTAGGTGTTTCTTAATTATCTGGATCTGCCGTTTAAGCACCACCTGCTGCGCCTCGGTCATCTGCGCCATGATGGCCGGGAAGTTTCCTCCTGGGCCATCGCCTGGGGGCTGGTTGTCCTCGGCTCCGGCCTCCGGCAGCGGCTGATGCTGCGGCTGCGGCGGCGGCTGTTGCTGCGGCTGCGACTGATGCTGCAGCTGATGCTGCGGCTGATGCTGATTTGGGTGACCTGCTGATTTCGCTCCGGAATGCCGCTGCCTGCTTTTTCCTGTCTTGGCCGGTGCAGCCGGTTGTTGTTGTTTTGGCTGTATCTCGTGCAATGGCGGCTTAGGCAGTATTGCACGGTGGCCAGTTTTCCGCTTGCGCCCAGGCTGCGATTTGTCCACCGGCAATACGATAGCTGAACGCGCTCCAGGCGGGTGGCGATTGGCGATTTCCGCCGAGGCAGGCACTTCCGCGCTGCCCAATGTGCGCACCAACGCCTCTCGTTCCACCGGCACCGGTATTTTTGATGCCGGGTGGTTTCGCTTGCTAGGACCAGGCTCGCTAACTTGCGGTGCGCCCGGTCGCTTGCATACCACTCTTGGCAATTGCGGAGCTGTGGGCTGCCGAACCGGAATTTCGCATAGTTCTTCTTTGCCTGGCACTTCGGCCTCCATAGTCACAATCTCCACAGGGCTATTGCTCGCTGAGCCCTCGGGTGTCAAATCGACTGTAATTGCTTCTAGCATACGGTCAAACTCTTCGGCATCCAGAACGTCCTCCATTATTACTCAATACGAATGATATACCTGGCTCAGAACGAGGTGATATATGCCTCTTTCTCCGCCCAGGAGGTCTCCCTTATATAGGCGCGAAAAATGGGGTAAACCTCCCCTTATTGGCTGCCCTGATTTTACCACGCTGTCCAATGACTTCTCGGCTCCCGAACCCCTACTAAAACAATTCCTATTGGTTAGCCGAGATTTCCCTTGTTTTGTTCCCTACCCATTGTTCGATTCTTCGCACCTTTTGACTTGGTGTTTAATATTGAATATTACTAAGCCACGCAATCGCTGTGGACAGACGCTTCAAATAATCCCTAAATCTGGCTGGAGGATTAACACTTCTCCTTGTGTTATATGGGCGCGAAGCAAATTCATCACCTTCGCCATTCTGGCTTTGTTCTTCCTCTGAGGTGTTAATATCCTCGCTTTCATTCTCGCTCTCGCTTTCACTCCCTTCTTCGGTGTTTTCATTGTCAGACTGATTGTTTATATCGTCTATTTCGACTTCAGCTCCAATGTCCAATAAGCTTCCTCTCAATTCATTGTCTTCATTTCTATTGTCGCAATACCACATCAGTCTTTCTTCATCTTCAGACTCGGAATCTGATGGGTTTGTTTGCTTTTCCTCAGATTGTTTATTCCGATTCCTCGGGTGGCTTCCCTTAATGCTTGATCCTGTCTTTCTAGGATGAGTTTTCTTATTTGTTATCTTTTCCTTCTCGATCACGGCGCTGGGGTGGCTTCCCTTAACGATTGCCTCCTTGATCGAGTTGGGCACTGTAGTTAAATTATCTCTATGCGCTATCATAATATTTCCTACTAGCTCGCCTTCTTCTTCCTTTTGAACTTTGAAAACTACATCAGAGATCTGTTCAAGTACTCTGAATGCAGATCGCTTTTTCCGATGGAATTTGTGCGACTCCTCGCTATCAAGTTGTGGGTTATTCATTAAAACTAAACTGCCAATCGGCACTTCTTTAGGTAATTTAGTTGTCTTAGCAATCTCTTCTCTCTGATCGACTACCTTTTCTAATTTCTTCTTAACTATTTCGGCGGCTACTTTCAGTCGTTCAGCATGATCGGCCACATATGATGGATAATTGGCATAAGATTTTGGACTCTGTATCTGACTGTCGATCGGCAATACAGCCTCTCTTCCGAACAGTAGATAGTGTGGACTATAACCTGTCGTTTTATTCACACTTGTGCGTACCGCAACTAGAGCTGCTGGGATCATTAGGTCCCAATCATTATGATCCTTTTCAATAAGACAGGTAATGATGGACTTCACCTGCTTATTGAAGCGCTCTACCAGCCCGTTGCTTTGAGCATGGTAAGGAGTAGTACACGTGTGTTTGACATTATAAAGGTCGCAAAAAGCCTTGAATTGCCTACTAGTGAAGGTTTTGCCATTGTCAGTATGGATCCAATGGCATTGGCCATACTCTGAGAATACCCTCTCCTGTAGCAGTTTAATTACTGTATCTGATTTTTGATTCCGAACAGGAAATGCACATGGATATTTAGTGGTGCTGTCAACCACAGTTAGCACATATTTGTGCCCTCTCCTGCTCTCCTTAGATACAGGGCCGATTAAATCGATGTGTAAGCGATGGAATGGCTCACAAATGGGAAATGATTGCACAGGGGCTTGGATATAATTGCCCTTTTTACTTTCTAGACACGGAATGCACTTAGCGATCATTCCTTCAATAGCTGTGACCAATCCAGGTCTCCAAAATCGCTTCTTTACTCGCTGAAGTGTTTTGTCCCGTCCCAAGTGTCCTGCTAGTGGGCTCTCATGCAGATCGCTAAAGACTAGCATGTCCACGGACCGGGGCAAAACAACCTTCAATTCTCCTTCTTCTTTAATCATTAATAATCCTCTTTCAATAAACATTGCCTCAAATGCTTTGCTCATTTGCCTCAGCTCAGAGCTCATGTCATTCGACAATGGGGGTTTGTCTAAGCCTTTGTGCTTCCATTCGATTAAGGTGCGAATCGCTGGGTCTGCACGCTGGGCTTCTAAAATCTGTTCGCGCTTCAGAGGGGAAGGCAGATAATCTGTCAAAAGCTTGTCACATCTATGCTCTCCTAATTCTTGCGTTTCAATCTGCGACTTAGGAAAGAACTCCTCGGCGTCGGGACTCAATTGCATAATGCTAGAGTCAATGGCGAGATCGCCTTGGATTACTTCCTTCTCTCCTCCTGAGATCAGTGACTCGATCCTGCAAATGGGATCTATTGTCGGGATCTCTCCCTCACAAGGATCAGTCGGCGACTGGGTCAGGCATATAGCACTGTCCTGGGTCATTGCCTCTTGTCCACTCTCTGCACAAACGCGGCTCTCTGCCTCTTCTGCACTCTCTTCTTCTCTCTTCTTCTCTTCTGCCATTTCAGCGGGTCTCCTTGACAAACTGTCAGCATTCTGGTGGGAAGTACCTTTCCGGTGCTCAATTTCGAATTGAAATTCATTCAATCTTTCAATCCATCTACCTAGAATGCCTTGCGCTTCTGTCTGCCTTAATAGCCAAATAATTGCTTTATGATCTGTCCTAGCTAGAAATCGCTTCCCTAATAAATAAAATCTAAAGTGCTTCATAGAGTCGACTAACGCTAGTAATTCTTTCCTAGTGATTGGGTATCTTTTCTCAGATTCTTTCATTGCCCGACTAAAATATGCAATTGGCCTCTCCACGCCATCAGATTGGATTTGGCCCAAGCAGGCGCCAATTCTACCATCGCTGGCATCGGTGTCGAGGACCATTCGCACACTCTCATCGTCAACGAATTCTGGATAAGCTAATACTTCGGTAGACATCATCCGAGTTTTTAATGACTCAAATGCTTCGTCGTGCACTGCACTCCATTTTTCTTGGAAGTTTTGGATATTCTTCCGTGTAAGTTGAAACAATGGGTGGGCGACTTCGGCATAATTTTTCACAAATCGGCTATAGTAATTGCACAGACCTAGGAAACTTCTTAGTTCCTTTACGTCTTTCGGCTTCGGCCAAGTCTTGATTGCCTCAATCTTAGACTCGTCAGTACGAATTCCTTCAGTGCTAATCACATGACCTAGATATTTTAGTTCTTGGTGAAATAGATTGCACTTTTTCGGTCTCAGCTTAAGTCCTGCTGTAATCAACCGCTGGAAAACTTCCTTTAAATGTGCCAGATGTTCGGCAAAAGTTTTCGAGTAAGTGACAATATCGTCAATATAGGACATCGCAAATTTATGCTGTATGCCCAGCAATACTAAATTCATTAATCGCTGAAAAGTGCCCGGAGCATTAGAAAGACCTTGGGCCATAACTTCATACTCGAATTGGCCCCTAGTTAAGGTAGAAAATGCGGTCATAAATTTGTGCTCTTCTTTTATAGGCACTTGCCAATATCCGGAATTTAAATCTAGGCTGCTAAAATATTGACTACCTGATAGATAAGAGAAAGTTTGGTGAATATTAGGCAACGGATATGGCACATAATTTACACGTGAATTTAGCACTCTAAAATCGCTGACTATTCTAATTGTTCCATCTTTCTTAGGTACTATTACTAAAGGTGTTGAATAGGTAGAATAGCACGGGCGAATTAAATTTTTGGCTAGCATATCGTCAAGCTGAGCATCCACTTGCTTTTGAAGGTGTGGTGGAATTCTTCTCGTGGGAATTCTCACTGGAGTCTCATCCTTCAGGGATATTTCGTGGGTGACCAGATGAGTCAATCCCATGTCAAGCTCATGCTGAGAAAATGCCTCTCTGTGCTCCTTCATAAGATCAATTACTGATTTCTTCTGCTCTTCCGACAGATTCGGTCCAAGACTGACCTCTTCTATCCAAGCATCTGTAACAGTCTGAGTCTGATTCACTTTCACTGTGGGCTCGGATTCATCCTGCTTAGAACTTTCGAAGTAGTCCAACTCCCTAGCTTTCATAGGCTTGGCTACACCAATTAAGGCGGACTTTGCCAGTTTCACATCAACTGGATGCCGATTCACGATTTCGACAACGGCAGAGCCTTCACGCATAGTAACAAGAGTGGGGACCATTTCTAAAGTCCACTCTTTGGCTCTTACGCCTTCTCCAACTACTTCGATAGTCATCGGTGTACCATAATTACATTCTGAGCCTTTGGCTAGCCGCACAGGAATTCTTAATGCACTGTTAGCTGGAATAACAGTTCTCTCCTGAGTGTACACACGGCAAACTTTCACTGGGAGATGCGTAAACTGCATTGGGATACACGATCCTTCATGGAGTACTAACATGCCGTTGGCAATGTTAATGCTCTCACAGTATCCAAGGAAAAACTCCATTCCAAGTATATTATCACATTCGTGACTACATAACAAGAAATCGATTTCTACCTGGATTTCGCCAAATTTCACAAAAATGCAGCATTCTCCTTCTAGTTGTACTCGTGTGCCATCAAAGGTGGAGACTCTTTTATTAGTGCTTTTGACCTGGTCAGACTTAATCAGCTTTGTCCATACGGACTTACTCAGGAAGCTGTTTCTTGCTCCCGTGTCAAGGATAAAATTCACATCGGTCTTTTTGATGCTTCCTACTACTACTGCTTCGTAACCTTCGGGTTGCACTAATTCTAGTTTAATATTAGAGCAATTTTTAAAAATGTTCTCACGTGTCCTTTGATTTTTCTTCGCAGGCCTTCCGACAAGAGTCTGCGGCTCTAGTTCCTCTGCTGAATCTTCTTCGGTCGCTTCGTCGATTGCTGACTCTTCGAACACTGAGACTGCTGATGACCTGGGTGCTGGCATGCTGAGTGATGACGCAATAGGTGCTGATACTCGGGGTGCTGACGCATTGGGTGCTGATACTCGGGGTGCTGACGCATTGGGTGCTGATAGTCGAGGTGCTGACGCAATAGGTGCTGATAGTCGAGGTGCTGACGCATTGGGTGCTGGTGCTGACGCAATATGTGCATAACGCCTTCCTCTTTGGTAAAAACACTGGGACTTCACGGGATATCGAGATTTCTGGGAGGCCTGGGTTTCACAAGAGGGGCGTGGCCTCGACTGTCGTCCCTCGGCCTTCAGTTTCCCTGATAGGAATTCTGAGGTGCAAACTGCTTCTGCGGATACTGCCTTGAGTTTTGACAGTTCTTCGCGATATGGCCTATTTTTTGGCAATTATAGCAAGTCGGCGGAGGCCTTGACTGCTGATATGGCTGCTGGAACCTCACCTGCTGCTTCATGAGCGGCTGGGGTTGTCTGTTCTGGCTTTCTGCCTTACTCTTCGCCTGGATGAGAGTCTCAATCATCTTCCTCTGTTTATTAATTTCCATCTTCTGCTTTTCGATTAGATCTTCGAGATTTGTCTGCTGTTCATCGCCTAGTTCACCCTTCATCACTCTCAAGCCGTTCTTATGAGACATGTGCCAGGCGGCTTCTATCCTCCTCAGCATACGTCTGGCTTCTTGCAAACTGGCGGGTTGTGCGAAAATCAGTTTCTCTCGGGTGTCTGCAGGGACTCTGGCACCTTTGATAAACTGTTCCACGACTTCCTCCTCACGCTGTTCAGCATTCATGTTAGGGAATGCGCGGGATGCTAGTTCAATAAGGGCATCCGCGAATGAGTCAGTCGCTTCATTTCGTCCTTGTAGTCGTCCACGAAATTCTTCTCTGAACTCCGATGAACTGCCCAATCGGCCAAATCTTTCCACCAATCTCTCCTTGAACTCATCATAGGTCAATTCTTCAGGTAAGTTCAATCGTTGGACTGCTGCAAACGCAGTAGCCAAGTCCAGATTAGCCAATAATTCACTCTTTCTGTGTTCCTCTTGTTCGATCCCTTCGGTGTCACACCTTTGATCGAAGGCTGTCAGCCAAATCCGAATGTCCTGACTCGGTGTATATTTTTGAATTTTCACGTGCCTCATCGGGCCTAATTCCAAACGATTCCTCAACTCTTCTGCTAGTAGCCCAATGGCATCATTGATTCCTGCCATAACGGTTTATTTTAGTTGTGCCTGACTGGATTTCCAATCCTTCACCGCTGTCACCAATTGTTGTAGGGCTCTTTTCTAAAATCTCACAGCCGTCACTATTTATCGTAAAGCCCTTCTCTTTATTTTATTCTTTATAAATTACTTATATTTATCCACTGCAAAATGCTTATTAAATGTCAACTTTCGTTATGTTTAAAAATCTCCCAATTTATAGGGAAGTATAACACTTTAATATATATTCAATTACTGCGGTAGCAAATCATAAGTGCCCGAGCGGTAAGACACTTTTACTTTTAACTGTATAGAATTACTCTTTTAATACTTATTAATCACACCCAGTCTTTAAAGGCTCCAATGGATTGGAGGGTACCAAACAAGCACAACGTATGTATTAGTTAATAACTCTATTGCTCGATTCTGAAGCACCAATAACCAATCAGGTTTCGCTTCCCAACAATTACTAACATAGAACACAAGTGATTTGAGTAAAAGAACTTATAGGTTTTATCAAACGTTTATTATTTGAACCTCCGACTTGCGGACCGTTGATTTTTAGACTGAGAAAGCGTTCGTATATATAGAATAAAAAAGAGGTGGGTAGACATAGTAAAACAAAGAATTTTCGGCGTATTAAAACAAAGCAAAATTATACGTGAATTTCACAGTTTTCTAAGAATTAGCATGAATACGAAGAACAATATATTCTATTATGAAGCGTAAATACGGTATATTATAAAAGCATAGATAAAAGTATAGATATAGCCTATTACACCTTCTAGGACTAGGCCTAGCAACTTTTGAAGTTTCTTGCCTAATAATGTCAAGGATCAAGCCTGAGTTTCACAATAGTCAGCTATGACATATCATAGGCTAAATAAAAAGTAACTACATTTATTATTTACATATGCACTTTTTGTACACACCAGCTTGTTTGTATTGTAATGTACAAGCTTGGGAAATAAGTGCATGGGCTTAATTGCATGCAATATGTAAATATTGATAGTGCAAATCAAACAGATTTTCATAGCTAAAGTAGGCCTATATTTATAATTGTTTAATTTGACAATGATGAGAAGAAGGAATGAACTTTCAAAAAAGTATTTTCTTTAATTTTAGTATTATCCGTTGGTATTACTACGAGACTGTTTCTTAAAAATTAAATATTAGACTCAAACTCAATGAACTAAATTAAAGTCAATGAACTCAATTAAATATTTAGATAGTTGACATATATTATGAATTATGTTCTGATAACTAGTTCTAGTCATTACTGCAGTGCATCATGGTTTCTGAGAATCAGAATTTTAGACTAACTAAATCAATAAATATACATTTTATTCCATAATGCATTCACTAGCTTGAAGGAAGCGATAGATCTTTTCTGTTAATACACGTGCAGGACACTGGCTTAAAAAACCGCACTTTTACGTAACGTAAACAACCGCTTAGAAACTATGGAAGGTGGAAACTAAAAGCGGAATATCTTTGCAACAACAAATTGAATCGAGCCAGTTTTTTATTATGCACTAGTTATAAGACTTTGCTTTCTGGCCCAAAACTTGGCCCAGGATTTCCTTCGTCTTTTGTGTGAGAACTGCCACGAAGTAGATCGCTGTTGCATTTTTTGGAAACTTTGAAGAGTTGTAAAAAGCTTATTACAGAATATTAAATGTGCCTCATTGTCTTAAAAGATGAGATTTCTATTGCAGTTTTAGGAAAATGAAATGGCACAGGATTCCCTTTTAAGCCAAGAGCACTAGAGCTCAGCCGCATGTCAGCCGCATGCCAGCCGCATATGGTCTGAGTTTAATCACCTCAAATTTTTTTCATACATGTCCGGCTTAATTGGAAATGTGTGGCCCAGAGAAATTTTGATTAGTTTAATAAAATTTGATGGGTTTTATTGCTGGCCCAAGCTGCTTTCAAAATCGATGCGGCTGAGGTGCGGCTAGCTTTTGGTCAGTGAATGTGCGCGCACTACAGACTGTACACATTGAATTTCGTAGAATTTAGCGCGAAATTGAAATTTTAGTTTCTTATATAAAATCTATAAATAACTGAGTAGCACTATATGCAGCTGTTAATTGCCGTTATTAAATCGTACTACTGTATTATATGTATAGCTTTTTGCGTCTATCCAAATTGTATTTTAATGCACACATCATTACTACGAGTAATGTATTTTAATTGCTTGTTATTGCAGATGCCGCTTGTTGATTTTCATCTTAAATTAGTTAATTGCCGATTTTTCATATGCATACGTACCGTCTACTACATGTAGTTCTTGATCGAATGCTTTTTCTTGATTTATGTCCTTTATTCACATATTAATGCATGCAGTCAGCTTTTCATACCATATACTAGTATACTTACTCAAATTATTATAGCTCAATTATTATAAGTTAAATAACATAATTAGCGCCCAAATAAGCAAATAACAACTGCCTGTGTGTAAAATTATTTTTAGACTACTATTAATAAAAGGAATGCGATAAACTCAAGACATAGACAAAGGTTAGGCACATAGAAACTAAATTTTATCAGGAAGGACTGTATTGCTCATCTTGAGCACACAAGTCAAAGAGAGCTAGCTCGCGCACTGATTGATTTCTCTATGCCAATCGATTAAGACAGACTCGATCGTTCCCAAGCTACACTTTGATTTTCAATCCCAACTCTATTAATCAACCAAATCAGCTCCTTCGTGATCTACTGTTTCGTTTCGACTGCCCCCTACACTGTTCCGATTGCTCCGCTCCAGCTGCGACCCCAACGACGACGACTGCATTTAAAGTGATTTTTATCTGCGCTCCACAAGGTAGGCAATCATTGTTAATTATTCTAGCTGCCCATCTATCTAACTTGTTGGAGAGCAGCAACAGCAACAACAACAACTATTTGTTGGCGGTGAGGGATTAAAAAGTTTAATGGAGCCGGTACAGAAAAAGTAGAACGGCAATAAAATGGGGACAATTGAAATTGTCGACAGCCTGCGACATATGCTAAATGAAAATATTGACTATAAAATAATAGAACTCAAAATAAAAGCAATCCGATAAGAGCGAGAAGCGATCCTGAGAACAAGTAATAAATGCCATCTCCATCTCTTAGCACATCTAGACTGACGAGCAACAAAAACACTAGAATAAGGAAAACACTGCGCGCTATTTTATTCAATTAAACTAATCCCATCAAATGCTTTATAAATTGCTATAGTCCGCGCACATTTCTGCTACCCCGTTTTCTGCAACTGCGTGCCACGTATAGATTATATATGGTGCTGTTAAACAGCCGAACCCAAAAGCCATTCCTTATTTAGCCCAATAAGGACTAATATTTTGTGTTATGTAATATTTTGTTATGTAATATTTTGGCCGTCTAGCTATTTCTGCCTGCATGCCCACATCTGCTAACCCGCTTTAAGATGGTGGTGGAGACAAAATACGGGTGCAGGGGTGAAATAATTTTTCAATAGACAGACAGACATTAGGCGGCCTCATCAATTAATCCGCAGGAGCCGCCGGTCGCAGAATTCATCCATGCCGACGCAGAGGCCCGGGCTGGACGCCAGGACGAGCTCGACACAGTGTGCCTCCAGAGCCTCGCCCAGATATACCTTGGCACGACCTGTTTATGTAGGCAGCATGGAAACAGTGGATGCCAGCTGGTTATATGATTCAAAGCTTAAGAACAAAGCAAGTGACTCACCGACGAAGCGCACGTTGTCGATGTGGAAGACGTGCAAATAGCGGCGCCCGGTCAGAATCCCGCTGTCCTCTGGCAGTCGCTCCGCAGGAGCAGCACCGGTCATTGCGAGCGGCCGGCTGACGGAGCGCGTCACCGTGAACTGCTGCTGTGCTGCTGCCGCATTAAGCAGCGGGTTTTGGCCCAGCCGTCGCACGCCTCTGCCGCCTCGTTGTCCTCTGGCGCCGCCGACCGCGCTCCTGCTTGCCTCGCTGTCCCCCTGCTGTTGCTGCATATACTGCATATACTGTGCCGCAGACGCCGGCGGACTGTAGCTGAATGCCATCAGCGAGGGAGGACGCTCGAGCTGCACCTGCTCTTGTTGCTGCAGCGGCTGCGGTGTCATTATGCGCCACCACTCCTGGCCGACAGGGACGGACTGGCTGGCCTCATTCATAGCGGCCACCACCGCTGCTGCGAATGCCGCTGTGCCAGGCGACACCACGTAGGCCGTCGTCTCATCTTCCGGACGTTGAGACGGTGTGGTCTTGGCGACGGCAAGTCGTCGGCCATCGGGTTGCGAGTCTGGCACCATGGCGCCCACAATGGAGCAGTCGGCACCAGCAGCAACAGCAGGAGCAGTCGTTTCGAGCCGCTGAAAACGGAACCTCCGCCTCCCTGGCTGCTGTTGTTGGTCGGCCGCGACTTGAGGCGGTTTCGGCACCGTGCTGGCGACCTCCTCCATTTCCGCATCAGCGCCCGACGGTGGGGGATCTGCAGCGACTGACAGCGCAACGGTGGACGCCTCGTAGTCCAGCAGTGCCTGCAGAGCATCGCGGTCGTCGCTATCCATCGCCGCCTCCTGCTCGTTAGGCTCCGAGGGCTCCGCCTTTGGGCCGCTACTGCGAGTTGCCGCTGTCGGCCTGCCTATATCGTGGCGCTCGTCGTCGACGTCCTCAATCTCGATGACGACGGGGCTGCGAGGCTGTAGGGCTGCACTGGACCTGTCGGGCGCGTCAGACGCCGCACCGTCGCTGTCGTCACTGTTGCCAGCAGCCTGTCGCCCGACGTGCCTGATCACTGCCGGCGACGACCATCTGCTGGTGGCCTTCTTGGCACTCCGGTGCTGATCTCCGAGCCAAGCCAGCAGGCTCCCTTTTGGCGCAGTCGAGGCTGAGGCTGCCATCGCGTGGGAGATTGGTGCGTAGACGGTCGTGTTATTTGCCGACGTACTGGCAGGTGGTGGCTGCTGATTGCCTGCTGCCGCTGGCTGGGATACGACGCGGATGGACACAATCGACGCGTTCAGCAGGTCCACACTGCCTGATGCTGTGGACATCTGGTCATTGGCAGGCTGCTGCTCTTCAGTGTTCAGGCGCATGACACCGCTCAGGGGCAGCAGGCTGAAGTCGTCGGCGTCACTGCTGATGTTAGCCACCGCTGCTGTCTGCACTGGACGGCAGCACCGCTTTGGGCCTGGCGTAGATTCTGCAGCTGCTGCTGCTGCCGCTGCATTGACAATGCGACGTTGAGAGGGAGCGCTCTTTCTTTTTCGCTGTGATGGTGGCTGGTGAGTTAATGACGCTACCGGCCCGGCGGAGTTGCTATCTTGGGCAGCTCTCTCAAACTCGTCCAGCGCGGCCGCAATTCGTTCATCGTCGCTGTCGCAGCCGGTTGAAAAATTGAACGACATTCTGTGCTTCCGCGGGTTAATTATAGGCGCGTTCAAATTTGGATGTATGAAAATGAGCAGGCTGCAGAAAGCCAACGCAGTCCCAGGTTCTCAACTTCTTCAACTGGGTGCAACATGGTGGGATTCCCTATTAATAAAGTCCCAAGTACATCACAAGGAGAAGGAGCAGGCTATTTAGGATGAGCAGCAGATAGTACCACTGTTACTACTACTTATAGTAGATCAATATGCGCGCACATGTGCGCGCATAATGATCTTATAGCTTTAAACTGATAGATTGAGATTCTATTAATAGGTGCTTAATTAGGTTAATTCGGATCCCGGTTAAGTTGATAGTGTGTACTTTTAGCGAGAAGTACAGTTCATAGTGCGCGCACATTACTTAAAAATATATAAGGACTTGCCTGCTATTCTTAGGTAGATAAGCAGCAGCTCTAATCGAATCGTCTTATATATATATTTCTTAGGGATTGTGCGCGCACCACGAACTGTACTCTGCTGTCTATTTTTAGGTTATCCAAAATAAACTTACCGGTATCGAGTTGGATCTGCCAACTTAGTTGATACTAAACCATTCCCGGTGGGACACCGGCGGGTTGGGCGCTAGCGCCCCTCTGTACGCCCCGCTATGCGCCCTCCCACCAGTGACCGGCGGGGGGGCGTATAGTTTGGCCAAGCGCCCCGCCGGCGGGGCGTATAGCCAAACCGGTGGGATTCACGCCGGTGGGAGGTGGGTGAGAAGGGTAAATTAAATTCGGGGCATATCCTCAAAGTCTACTGTTAGTAGGCTGCGCTGTATTTTTTAAGCTTTGACTTTCCAGGTTAATAAGTTCAAGTGGAAATCATTTGAAATAATGAAACCAACTCAGTCGTGTAGGAAATCATTTCTAGATTGATTTTCAATTGAATCCCACTCGATAAAGTGTGCTCAAATCTATTAGGACACCGATGACAGCCATATACTGCTGACATAGTCAGAGTCAAGATAAAATTTTCTAGGTGACTTTCCAGGTTAATAAGTTCGAGTGGAAATCATTTGAAATCATGAAACCAACTCAGTCGTGTAGGAAATCATTTCTAGATTGATTTTCAATTGAATCCCACTCGATAAACTGTGCTCAAATCGATTGGGACACCGACGACAGCCATATACTGCTGACATAGTCAGAGTCAAGATAAAATTTTCTAGGTGACTTTCCAGGTTAATAAGTTCGAGTGGAAATCATTTGAAATCATGAAACCAACTCAGTCGTGTAGGAAATCATTTCTAGATTGATTTTCAATTGAATCCCACTCGATAAACTGTGCTCAAATCTATTGGGACACCGACGACAGCCATATACTGCTGACATAGTCAGAGTCAAGATAAAATTTTCTAGCTGACTTTCCAGGTTAATACGTAAGTCATAATAAGTAATACGTAATACAGGTAAGTCAGTTCTTTAAAATGGCATGAGCAAGTCAGAAAGAGATCAAAGAAAAGAATTGATCGACAGTGAAAGCATTTAAATTTTTTGTTTCGCATTAGTTGATTTCTAATGCGGCGACATCGGAACTGACTCTCGTAGGTACCAGTTAAGTTTGGCATGCTTATAGTCAAATCTTTTAACTGAGCATATATTGATTTATTTATTTAATGATTTGTATTCAACACAACAAGAATGATACAACATTGATACGATACAACGATACAATGATACAACAATATATAAAAATTTAAAGCTCAGTTTAATGACAATTATCCCAGATCCTCAGTTTGGTTACAATCTTAGATTGGTGATAATCCCCCAGATAAAAAGTTTTAAACAATGAAATGAACTAAGCATTGATACAACACTGATACAACACAACAACAATGATACAACATTGATACGATACAATGATACAACAATATATAAACATTTAAAGCTCAGTTTAATGACAATTATCCCAGATCCTCAGTTTGGTGACAATCCCAGAACCTCTGTTTGGTGACAATCCCAGATCCTCTGTTTGGGACAATCCCAGATCCTCAGTTTGGTGACAATCCCAGATCCTCAGTTCGGGACAATCCCAGATCCTCAGTTTAATGACAATTATCCCAGATCCTCAGTTTGGTGACAATCCCAGATCCTCAGTTTGGTGACAATCCCAGATTCTTAGTTTCGTGACAATCCCAGATCCTCAGTTTGGTGACAATCCCAGATCCTCAGTTTGGTTACAATCCCAGATCCTCTGTTTGGTTACAATCCCAGATCCTCTGTTTGGTGACAATCCCAGATCCTCAGTTTGGGACAATCCCAGATTGGTGATAATCCCCCAGATAAAAAGTTTCAAACAATGAAATGAACTAAGCATTGATACAACACTGATACAACACAACAACAATGATACAACATTGATACGATACAACGATACAATGATACAACAATATATTCTCAGTTTGGTGACAATCCCAGATCCTCAGTTTAATGACAATTATCCCAGATCCTCAGTTTGGTTACAATCCCAGATCCTCTGTTTGGTGACAATCCCAGATCCTCAGTTTGGGACAATCCCAGATTGGTGATAATCCCCCAGATAAAAAGTTTCAAACAATGAAATGAACTAAGCATTGATACAACACTGATACAACACAACAACAATGATACAACATTGATACGATACAATGATACAATGATACAACAATATATCCTCAGTTTGGTGACAATCCCAGATCCTCAGTTTAATGACAATTATCCCAGATCCTCAGTTTGGTTACAATCCCAGATCCTCTGTTTGGTGACAATCCCAGATCCTCAGTTTGGGACAATCCCAGATTGGTGATAATCCCCCAGATAAAAAGTTTCAAACAATGAAATGAACTAAGCATTGATACAACACTGATACAACACAACAACAATGATACAACATTGATACGATACAACGATACAATGATACAACAATATATAAAAATTTAAAGCTCAGTTTAATGACAATTATCCCAGATCCTCAGTTTGGTGACAATCCCAGAACTTCTGTTTGGTGACAATCCCAGATCCTCTGTTTGGGACAATCCCAGATCCTCAGTTTGGTGACAATCCCAGATCCTCAGCTTGGGACAATCCCAGATCCTCAGTTTAATGACAATTATCCCAGATCCTCAGTTTGGTGACAATCCCAGATCCTCAGTTTGGTGACAATCCCAGATTCTTAGTTTCGTGACAATCCCAGATCCTCAGTTTGGTGACAATCCCAGATCCTCAGTTTGGTTACAATCCCAGATCCTCTGTTTGGTTACAATCCCAGATCCTCTGTTTGGTGACAATCCCAGATCCTCAGTTTGGGACAATCCGAGATTGGTGATAATCCCCCAGATAAAAAGTTTCAAACAATGAAATGAACTAAGCATTGATACAACACTGTTACAACACAACAACAATGATACAACATTGATACGATACAACGATACAATGATACAACAATATATCCTCAGTTTGGTGACAATCCCAGATCCTCAGTTTAATGACAATTATCCCAGATCCTCAGTTTGGTTACAATCCCAGATCCTCTGTTTGGTGACAATCCCAGATCCTCAGTTTGGGACAATCCCAGATTGGTGATAATCCCCCAGATAAAAAGTTTCAACAATGAAATGAACTAAGCATTGATACAACACTGATACAACACAACAACAATGATACAACATTGATACGATACAACGATACAATGATACAACAATATATAAAAATTTAAAGCTCAGTTTAATGACAATTATCCCAGATCCTCAGTTTGGTTACAATCCCAGATTGGTGATAATCCCCCAGATAAAAAGTTTTAAACAATGAAATGAACTAAGCATTGATACAACACTGATACAACACAACAACAATGATACAACATTGATACGATACAACGATACAATGATACAACAATATATAAACATTTAAAGCTCAGTTTAATGACAATTATCCCAGATCCTCAGTTTGGTTACAATCCCAGAACCTCTGTTTGGTGACAATCCCAGATCCTCAGTTTGGGACAATCCCAGATCCTCAGTTTAATGACAATTATCCCAGATCCTCAGTTTGGTGACAATCCCAGATCCTCAGTTTGGTGACAATCCCAGATTCTTAGTTTCGTGACAATCCCAGATCCTCAGTTTGGTGACAATCCCAGATCCTCAGTTTAATGACAATTATCCCAGATCCTCAGTTTGGTTACAATCCCAGATCCTCAGTTTAGTGACAACCCCAGATTCTCAGTTTCGTGACAACCCCAGATCCTCTGTTTGGTGACAATCCCAGATCCTCTGTTTGGGACAATCCCAGATCCTCAGTTTGGTGACAATCCCAGATCCTCAGTTTGGGACAATCCCAGATCCTCAGTTTAATGACAATTATCCCAGATCCTCAGTTTGGTGACAATCCCAGATCCTCAGTTTGGTGACAATCCCAGATTCTTAGTTTCGTGACAATCCCAGATCCTCAGTTTGGTGACAATCCCAGATCCTCAGTTTGGTTACAATCCCAGATCCTCTGTTTGGTTACAATCCCAGATCCTCTGTTTGGTGACAATCCCAGATCCTCAGTTTGGGACAATCCCAGATTGGTGATAATCCCCCAGATAAAAAGTTTCAAACAATGAAATGAACTAAGCATTGATACAACACTGATACAACACAACAACAATGATACAACATTGATACGATACAATGATACAATGATACAACAATATATCCTCAGTTTGGTGACAATCCCAGATCCTCAGTTTAATGACAATTATCCCAGATCCTCAGTTTGGTTACAATCCCAGATCCTCTGTTTGGTGACAATCCCAGATCCTCAGTTTGGGACAATCCCAGATTGGTGATAATCCCCCAGATAAAAAGTTTCAAACAATGAAATGAACTAAGCATTGATACAACACTGATACAACACAACAACAATGATACAACATTGATACGATACAACGATACAATGATACAACAATATATAAAAATTTAAAGCTCAGTTTAATGACAATTATCCCAGATCCTCAGTTTGGGACAATCCCAGATTGGTGATAATCCCCCAGATAAAAAGTTTTAAACAATGAAATGAACTAAGCATTGATACAACACTGATACAACACAACAACAATGATACAACATTGATACGATACAACGATACAATGATACAACAATATATAAACATTTAAAGCTCAGTTTAATGACAATTATCCCAGATCCTCAGTTTGGTTACAATCCCAGAACCTCTGTTTGGTGACAATCCCAGATCTTCTGTTTGGGACAATCCCAGATCCTCAGTTTCGTGACAATCCCAGATCCTCAGTTTAATGACAATTATCCCAGATCCTCAGTTTGGTGACAATCCCTGATCCTCAGTTTGGTGACAATCCCAGATCCTCAGTTTGGTGACAATCCCAGATTCTCAGTTTCGTGACAATCCCAGATCCTCAGTTTCGTGACAATCCCAGATCCTCAGTTTGGGGACAATCAGTCCATGACAACTAAATAAAAAAACGACGAAACTAATTCACTAAGTTGACTTATGCTGGAATGCCGGATGCTGTTGCCAGGGGCCGGTTACCAAGGACGCCACACAGGCTGGGCTCCCTCCTGGTCCATCGACTGGCTAGATTCTTCGTCAGTAGACAAAGCCGACACCGTTGATGAGGCCGAAGACTTGCAGCAGAAGCTCATGGCCGTAGATTGAGTCTTGGCTGAGCCATTCAGCAGCAGCTCCACAGTCAGCTCCAGGATGTCGGCCTTCTCTAGGCGCTTAATCCGGTACGGTTTTATCACCTTGTTGGCCTGCAGCAGCTCTTTGAGTCTGTCCAAGCTGGCATTAATTCTGGCTCTGCGCTGCTGCTCCATCACCTGCTTGCTGATTCTCCTATGCTCCATCAACTCTACTGGGCGCGTGGTTCGTGTTTTGTTAATTCGGAGCTCCATCGAAATTTCGAAATCGACCGGCCGAGTTTATAATTTTATAAGTACCCCCGGCACCGCCAACCCCCTGTTTCCTTTCCTCTATCCCCGCTTCACTCGTGAAATGAATTCCGTTCCAGAATGTTCTAGAATGTTCTGCAGTTTTAGCTGTCATGTTCAGCCTAGATTCTCCCAAATGTGCCTTATCTAAAAACAAACCTCATAAGCAAACAAGATAGATCATCTTCGTTGCAACGAGCGTGTGAATTAAAAAATGACTGTCAACACAGGTGGACAGGCGGCTTATTCTGAAGTTCTGACGGGCTTTAAGTTCTCTGAGTCGTTGTTCCCTTTGAGAAAACAAACTTCAGAATTTTTAGATAAGGGTCAGCATGGCGTAACCCAGTCCATGGACTGAACACTTCTGCAGCCAGCAGCTTGATCTTCGTAAAAATATTTTGTTTTATAAAATTAAAAAGCGAGAAAACCAAAACCGAATTGATATTTAGAACTGCAGCAGCATTACACAGTTGTAGTTAGAATTTTCATAATGTACAGCGCTAATTTCCTACGGCATTGTCAGTCTTGACGCCACTTTGGCTTAACAACAGCCAGTGAAAAAGTGTTTTTGTCCTTCAAAAAGCCAGTCACAGCAATAGTTAGAAAATCATAAACATATTTCATATATCACATATTTCTCAAACGTAGAATTTGAGAATTCACATTTATTTTGGCTTGAGCAAATCACTTTTTAAGCTGCAATGCACTGCAAACCTTTGTTTTCACTTTCACTTTCACTTCTCCGTTAATCTAATGCACGTGTGAAATTTTAAACCGATCAACATAAGTTGACACTGAAATTAATTAGACAAGACGAAATAAATACAAAGACTCATGAGATTTTTTCCTGCCAATTCTTCACGAAACATAGGGAAAGTTTATTTTGCAAAGCTAATTATTATTTCAAGCATTTAATTGCTAGGAATTTCAGCCATGTCATAATTATTTGAGTTGGCATTTGTATTTAGAGTATGTTATGTGAATACAGCAGCAAAGTGTGTTCTTATGAAGTTTGTGTATAGGTTCTGAAATATTTATGCACTGTAGCTACAGTTTTTACAGAAGGCACATTTTTACCTTTTTACCTTTAAGTCTCTTATAGCAGCTCAAGTTCTGTGTTTATCTATATTAGCAAATTTTGAAATGTAAACTAGGGATAAAAAGAGGGCCTCAGTTTAATCAATATTCATAAAGGCATTCAGAACAAGATTAGTTTATTCACAGTTAGTCAATCATGTCTTTTTGGTTGGCACTCAACAGGCTGTTGTTGATTGTTGGCCATTCAGCTTCAACACCAGACTAGGATTCTTGGGACTCCTTGTCCTGTTAGATAGGCTCTCCTTGTCCTGTTAGGTGTGAGAGGTGAGACAGTTGGTTTGCTGTTTGTATTTAGATCTATAGCTAGGCAAGAAGGGGCAGAAGGCTGATAAGAGCTTATAAATGATTGTTAGCTATATTAGGTTGAATAGGACCACAATTGAGGTAATTATACAGGGCTGGTATGAACTGTGTATGGGGCTTGAGCATAAATGTACAAGATCTGATAGCTCAAGTGTACACTCTAGTACATCAGATAACTCAGTAAAGATAGCTAGCAATGCCACAATTCTAGCTAGTGTTATAAAGACCTGGGGAAAATAGTGTTCATAAATTCATTAGCTAGAGGAATTTCATAAACAGCAGTTTCAAGGCAAACAACTGCTCATGCAGTATCAAAACCAATAGCTCAAGGCAAACTGCTGTGCGTGCATTATCAAAACTGAGAGCTCAAGCAACCAGCAAAAAATTTGTGTGTTGGGTATCGTGGGCTGGATTGGGCTAACACTGAGAAATGATTATGTACTCAAGCACTTACCATAGCCTTTAATCATATGTGATTAGTTCTCATATGCCCTTAGCTATACCATGAGAGTGTAGACAACCAGATGCCGCAATTCCAGCTAGTGAGCCAGTGTGATAAAGACCTGGTAAAATAAAGTTGATAAATAAATAGTCATTATAATGAATTTTCAGAGCAAAGTTATATACCTGTACCAGACCAAATAACTCTAGTGTACACTAGGATCACTTATATTGCTTGTAGAAACAAGAAGAGAAGAGGAGAATAAAGGCAGGAGAGAAGAGCAGAGGAAAGAAGAGCAGAGGAAAGGAGGGGAGAGGGGGAGAGGAGAGGAAAGAAAGAGGAAAGAAAAGCAGAGGAAAGGAGGGGAGAGGGGGAGAGGAGAGGAAAGAAAGAGGAACGAAGAGCAGAGGAAAGGAGGGGAGAGGGGGAGAGGAGAGGAGAAGAGGAGGGGGAGAGGAGAAGAGAAGAGGAGAGAATTTGATAAACAGCAGTTTTAAGGCAAACTACTGCTCATGCAGTCTCAAAACCAATAGCTCAAGGCAAACTACTGTGCATGCATTATCAAAACTAAGAGCTCAAGCAACCAGCAATTGTGTGTTGGTATCTTGGGCTGGGTTGGGCTACCACTAAAAATGATTATTTACTTAAGCACTTACCATAGCCTTTGATCCTATGTGATTAGTTCTCATATGCCCTTAGCTATGCCATGAGAGTGAAGACAGCCAGATGCCACAGTTCCAGCTAGTGAGCCAGTGTGATAAAGACCTGGTAAAATAAAGTTGATAAATAAATAGTCATTATAAGGAAATTTCATAGCAAATTTATATAACTGTACTAGACCAAATAACTCTAGTGTACACTAGGATCACTTATATTGCTTGTAGAAACAAGAAGAGAAGAGGAGAAAAAAGGGCAGGAGAGAAGAGGAGAGGAAAGAAGAGAGGAAAGAAGAGCAGAGGAAAGGAGGGGATAGAGGGAGAGGAGGGGGGAGAGGAGAGGAGAAGAGGAGGGGAGAGAATTTCATAAACAGCAGTTTCAAGGCAAACTACTGCTCATGCAGTATCAAAACCAATAGCTCAAGGCAAACTACTGTGCATGCATTATCAAAACTAAGAGCTCAAGCAACCAGCAATTGTGTGTTGGGTATCTTGGGCTGGGTTGGGCTAACACTAAAAATGATTATGTACTTAAGCACTTACCATAGCCTTTAATCATATGTGATTAGTTCTCATATGCCCTTAGCTATGCCATGAGAGTGAAGACAGCCAGATGCCACAATTCCAGCTAGTGAGCCAGTGTGATAAAGACCTGGTAAAATAAAGTTGATAAATAAATAGTCATTATAAGGAAATTTCATAGCAAAGTTATTTACCTGTACCAGACCAAATAACTCTAGTGTACACTGGGATCAATTGTTATTGCTTTGCAGGAGCTAACCAACAATTTTGGGTTGGGTATCTAGCAAACACTTTACAAAAAATGATTAGCCAAGCCTTACCAGTTCTCAGATGCCAGCCTGAAGATAGCAAGCAAAGCCACCATTCCAGCTTGTGTGATAAGGACCAGTTAAGATGTACTAAGCCTCACTGCAGTTTGCTAAGTTTTTATCATCCTTTTAACTGCTTTCACTTTCTTAAATCCTTAATTCCTTTCAGGCTCTTCAATTATTTGTAGCCACATTTCACTTCTCTTGTAAGCTTTCAGCTATGATGCCTCTGACATCATCCATGAGCAATGAGCTGCAGCTCAGGAGCATTGAGCTAAAAGCTAGGCTTCTTTAGCTAGTGAAACCAAGCTACACACTTTTACCATCCTTTAACTACCTTAAATCCATTTGAAGATTTTAAACACCCTTTGATACACTTATTTTACTCTTATTCACTTCTACTTTTGCTTTACCTTTACTTTTACTTATTTACTTTTCAATTTTCAGAGAATTCGGACATTTCAGAGAACTTACTCACTTCACCTCTATTACACAGCAGCCACAGCAGCAGTAACAGCAGATTTCTGAATATCTGAATAACAGCAGATTTCAGAGTACTTACTCACTACACCCCTATTACACAGCAGCTACAGCAGCAGTAACAGCAGATTTCTGAATATCTGAATAACAGCAGATTTCAGAGTACTTATTACTCACTACACCTATTATGGATACGCAGCAGCAGCAGCAGCAGCAGCAGCAGCAGCAGCAGCAGCAGCAACAGCTGCAGCCACAGCCCAGCAGCCCCTGGGCGCTGCTGCCCACCACAGTGGACAATAACGTCAATAAGGTCCAGTGGTGGAAGGAGAAGGGAGGGGCCGGGGCGGCCACTAACTTCACGCCGCCGAGGCCCCGGTGCCCTCCCCGACCGGCGAAGAAATAAAGGTTTGTCTAAGCTACCTATATGTGATACCTTTATTCCTTAATTCTTAATCCTTAATCGTTAATTCTTTAAATAAGCGCTATAGTAGTAAAATTATACCCGAATGCCGAGAATTCTGGGATCCAGAATGCCGCCACCAGCATCTACGGCCCGACTATCACAGTGGACGCCGTCGAATGGATGACGGCCACGTTCGTCGGTAGCCGCATCGTCGACATGCTCCATCGAGCCAAGGACCGCCGAGGAGCCAGACCGCATCGACGCCTGTCAGTTTCAGGTCCAGGGTCATCTGCCACGAGTTCGCCAGCCGTCGCCCCGCCAGCCGGCGGTAAAAGACCTGGCTCGCAGCTCAGTCATGCCTCGCAAAAAAGGCATTCTTTGCAGCCGCATCACAGTCGAGCAGCTCCAACTGAGCTGTTGGAGTGCTCCGATGAGGAGGCTGATTGCCTGATGAGCTACATGACTGAGGAGGACTAAGTCCCAGGTCCCTACCAGTTGCGGGACCTGGTTGATTTGTTATAAAAGATAAGTAGCGTTTGAATTTCATGTCTTTCATAGTCATATCTTATAATGGAACAAAAACACAGAAGCATCTTGTCTTTTGCATCAATTACATAATGAATAATTTTTTCCAGTTCTACCATTGTGCCGGGACGTCTACCGGTTGCGGGACCTGGTTGACTGGCCATAAAAGATAAGTAGCGTTTGAATTTCATGTCTTTCATAGTCATATCTTATAATGGAACAAAAACACAGAAGCATCTTGTCTTTTGCATCAATTACATAATGAATAATTTTTTCCAGTTCTACCATTGTGCCGGGACGTCTACCGGTTGCGGGACCTGGTTGACTGGCCATAAAAGATAAGTAGCGTTTGAATTTCATGTCTTTCATAGTCATATCTTATAATGGAACAAAAACACAGAAGCATCTTGTCTTTTGCATCAATTACATAATGAATAATTTTTTCCAGTTCTACCATTGTGCCGGGACGTCTACCGGTTGCGGGACCTGGTTGACTGGCCATAAAAGATAAGTAGCGTTTGAATTTCATGTCTCCAATGTTTAATCTTATGCTCGATCTTGTATTTCAACTCATTCTGAATCTCATGTTTGATCTTATGCTCAATCTCATATTTCCGCTTATTAAGAATCTTTGCTTCATCTCGTTTACAATCTCAAATCTTATGTACCTCAATCCATATACATCTCATATCTCATATCTTTGCTTCATCTCGTTTACAATCTCAAATCTAATGTACCTCAATCCATATACATCTCATATCTCATATCTTTGCTTCATCTCGTTTACAATCTCAAATCTAATGTACCTCAATCCATATACATCTCATATCTCATATCTTTGCTTCATCTCGTTTATAATCTCAAATCTAATGTACCTCAATCCATATACATCTGGATTCTATCTCACTCGATCTCTATTCTCTGCATTGATGTACATGTGTATGTAAACATGTAATTTTACAGTAAACCTTGCACATACAACTAGTCGTGCATACTTTCCAATTTCTCCAGCAAACCAGTCAGCCGGTTACGCGACGACATGGTCGACTGGCGGAGGTGGCATGACAGGGACAACTGGCGCAGGTGGCATGACAGGGACAACTGGCGCAGGTGGCATGACAGGGACGACTGGCGGAGTTGGCACAACTAGGACGACTGACTGGCGCGCAGGTGGCTTGACAGGGACAAAATGTGGACTAATTTTCGTGCTTTGTATTTACTTAAAAACGTATACCGTACTGTCTTTGCATGATGACACTCTAAGTCTAAAACTCTCTCTCTCCACCATCTCTCTATATCTCACCATCTCTCTCCATCTCTCTAAATCTCTCCATCTCTCTCTATATCGCTCTATCTCTCTCTATATCTCTCCATCTCTCTCTAAATCTCACTATCTCTCTCCATCTCTCTCTAAATCTCTTCATCTCTCTCCACCTCTCTCTAAATCTCACCATCTCTCTAAATCTCTTCATCTCTCTCTAAATCTCTCCATCTCTCTCTAAATCTCTCCCTCTCTCTAAATCTATTCATCTCTCTCTAAATCTCTCCATCTCTCTCTAAATCTCTCCATCTCTCTAAATCTATTCATCTCTCTCTAAATCTCTCCCTCTCTCTAAATCTCTCCATCTCTCTAAATCTATTCATCTCTCTCTAAATCTCTCCATCTCTCTAAATCTATTCATCTCTCTCTAAATCTATTCATCTCTCTCTAAATCTCTCCATCTCTCTAAATCTCTCCCTCTCTCTAAATCTCTTCATCTCTCTCCATCTCTCTCTAAATCTCACCATCTCTCTCCATCTCTCTAAATCTCTTCATCTCTCTCTAAATCTCTCCATCTCTCTCTAAATCTCTCTAAATCTCTCCATCTCTCTAAATCTATTCATCTCTCTCTAAATCTCTTCATCTCTCTCCACCTCTCTCTAAATCTCACTATCTCTCTCCATCTCTCTCTAAATCTCACCATCTCTCTCCATCTCTCTAAATCTCTTCATCTCTCTCTAAATCTCTCCATCTCTCTCTAAATCTCTCTAAATCTCTCCATCTCTCTAAATCTATTCATCTCTCTAAATCTCTCCCTCTCTCTAAATCTCTCCCTCTCTCTAAATCTCTCCATCTCTCTAAATCTCACCATCTCTCTCCATCTCTCTAAATCTCTCCCTCTCTCTCTAAATCTCTCCATCTCTCTCTAAATCTCTCCATCTCTCTAAATCTATTCATCTCTCTCTAAATCTCTTCATCTCTCTCCACCTCTCTCTAAATCTCACCATCTCTCTCCATCTCTCTAAATCTCTTCATCTCTCTCTAAATCTCTCCATCTCTCTAAATCTATTCATCTCTCTCTAAATCTCTCCACCTCTCTCTAAATCTCACTATCTCTCTCCATCTCTCTCTAAATCTCACCATCTCTCTCCATCTCTCTAAATCTCTTCATCTCTCTCTAAATCTCTCCATCTCTCTAAATCTCTCTAAATCTCTCTAAATCTCTCCATCTCTCTAAATCTATTCATCTCTCTAAATCTCTCCCTCTCTCTAAATCTCTCCCTCTCTCTAAATCTCTCCATCTCTCTAAATCTCACCATCTCTCTCCATCTCTCTAAATCTCTCCCTCTCTCTCTAAATCTCTCCATCTCTCTCTAAATCTCTCCATCTCTCTAAATCTCTCCCTCTCTCTAAATCTCTTCATCTCTCTCTAAATCTCTCCACCTCTCTCTAAATCTCACCATCTCTCTCCATCTCTCTAAATCTCTCCATCTCTCTCTAAATCTCTCTAAATCTCTCCATCTCTCTAAATCTCTTCATCTCTCTCTAAATCTCTCCATCTCTCTCTAAATCTCTCTAAATCTCTCTAAATCTCTCCCTCTCTCTAAATCTCTTCATCTCTCTCTAAATCTCTCCATCTCTCTCTAAATCTCACCATCTCTCTCCATCTCTCTCCATCTCTCTAAATCTCTTCATCTCTCTCTAAATCTCTCCATCTTTCTCTAAATCTCTCTAAATCTCTCCATCTCTCTAAATCTCTTCATCTCTCTCTAAATCTCTCCATCTCTCTCTAAATCTCTCTAAATCTCTCTAAATCTCTCCCTCTCTCTAAATCTCTTCATCTCTCTCTAAATCTCTCCATCTCTCTCTAAATCTCACCATCTCTCTCCATCTCTCTAAATCTCTCCATCTCTCTCTAAATCTCTCCATCTCTCTAAATCTATTCATCTCTCTCTAAATCTCTTTATCTCTCTCTAAATCTCTCCCTCTCTCTAAATCTCTTCATCTCTCTCTAAATCTCTTTATCTCTCTCTAAATCTCTCCCTCTCTCTAAATCTCTTCATCTCTCTCTAAATCTCTCCACATCTCTCTAAATCTCACCATCTCTCTAAATCTCACCATCTCTCTAAATCTCTCCACATCTCTCTAAATCTCTCCACATCTCTCTAAATCTCACCATCTCTCTAAATCTCTCCACATCTCTCTAAATCTCTCCACATCTCTCTAAATCTCACCATCTCTCTCCATCTCTCTAAATCTCTTTATCTCTCTCTAAATCTCTCCCTCTCTCTAAATCTCTTCATCTCTCTCTAAATCTCTCCCTCTCTCTAAATCTCTTTATCTCTCTCTAAATCTCTCCACATCTCTCTAAATCTCACCATCTCTCTAAGTCTCACCATCTCTCTAAATCTCTCCACATCTCTCTAAATCTCTCCACATCTCTCTAAATCTCACCATCTCTCTCCATCTCTCTAAATCTCTTTATCTCTCTCTAAATCTCTCCCTCTCTCTAAATCTCTTCATCTCTCTCTAAATCTCTCCACCTCTCTCTAAATCTCACTATCTCTCTCCATCTCTCTCTAAATCTCACCATCTCTCTCCATCTCTCTAAATCTCTTCATCTCTCTCTAAATCTCTCCATCTCTCTCTAAATCTCTCTAAATCTCTCCATCTCTCTAAATCTATTCATCTCTCTCTAAATCTCTCTCTCTCTCTAAATCTCTCCCTCTCTCTAAATCTCTCCATCTCTCTAAATCTCACCATCTCTCTCCATCTCTCTAAATCTCTCCATCTCTCTCTAAATCTCACCTCTCTCTAAATCTCACCTCTCTCTATATCTCACCATCTCTCTCTATATCTCACCTCTTTCTATATCTCACCATATCTCTCTATATCTCTCCATCTCTCTCCATGTCTCTCTATATCTCATTGTATATCTTTGTATTTACTTAAAAACGTATACCGTACTGTCTTTGCATGATGACACTCTCAGTCTAAAACATTGCAATATAAATGATGTCTGTAGTTCCGTTACTCTTCTTTTCAATCATGGCTTTTCCCTTTCTGAATGCGCTTTATAACATGTTTCATATGCATATTCAGCATATTCAGGAATAATGCTGCTCTGTGCGACCGATTCGCTTTGAAATTGATAAAAAATCTGTACCTTTAGCTGCGTCAAAAGTATTCAATGAGACTAGAAGAGACATATTCGTAAACCATTTATAGCGGTGACGAATAGAAAATTTACATGAGCATGTTCAATTTTATTTATTTAAAGTGATTGCCGCTTTATATATACGGCGTGCATACAACAAAATGAAACATACGTATGAAAAGTACATGGTCAGGAGGGAGGGGGCAGCGTGGCGAGCGGAGCTGCTGGGGCAGGAGCGGAGCTGCTGGGCAGGAGCGGAGCTACTGGGCAGGAGCGGAGCTGCTGGGCAGGAGCGGAGCTGCTGGGGCAGGAGCGGAACTAATGCGAAACTAAAAATTTAAATTGTTTTCTTTGATCTCTCTCTGACTTATCATGTCATTAATGGCATTAATAAAATTAATTAAAACTTTAAATAACTGACTTCCCTGTACACCTGGGAACATTCGTAAATACAACTCAACTCGGATTCCTGGGAAATCTACTGCATCTAACTACCACACTTCCTCTCACCCTACTGCTCTCCCTCTCACTCTACTGATCTCCCTCTCACTCTACTGATCTCCCTCTCACCCTACTGCTCTCACTCTCACCCTACTGCTCTCCCTCTCACCCTACTGCTCTCCCTCTCACCCTACTGCTCGGTGTCCCAATAGATTTGAGCACAGTTTATCGAGTGGGATTCAATTGAAAATCAATCTAGAAATGATTTCCTACACGACTGAGTTGGTTTCATGATTTCAAATGATTTCCACTCGAACTTATTAACCTGGAAAGTCACCTAGAAAATTTTATCTTGACTCTGACTATGTCAGCAGTATATGGCTGTCATCGGTGTCCCAATAGATTTGAGCACACTTTATCGAGTGGGATTCAATTGAAAATCAATCTAGAAATGATTTCCTACACGACTGAGTTGGTTTCATTATTTCAAATGATTTCCACTCGAACTTATTAACCTGGAAAGTCAAAGCTTAAAAAAATCACCTCCAGGATGGTCTCGTAGCCCGCAGCTGTCTGGTGTTGTAGCAGCCAGTCCAGGAGGCTCTTCAGCAAGGTGTGTAGCTGGGTGGCATTCAGCTCAGCATTCGGGCAGTGGCGCTGCAGGCAGGTCAGCTGCTCCAGTCGTCCTCGGTGCGCCAGGAACGGGGCCAGGCAGGCGATGTCGCATCTGGCCAGGAGTGCCACGATGGCCGGCGAGCCGAACAGCGCCACAGGATGAGCATTCATCGTGGTTCTACGCACCCAACAATGTCGTGAGTGCAGCAGCAACGCGTCTAACACTAGCTAATACCACTATAGTCACTATATATCCCACAGTATATTGGAAAAATTTCGATCGATCATCACAGTGCGAAATGGGTCCCTAACTCAGGTGCGGGCAGTGGCATGGGGCTGCAGTCATCATGTAATGTAAGATAATACCCTGCATGAAACCCATTTCATAGAATGTTTGAACTGCATTCCGCTGCTGTCACAACTGCGCCATTAGGAACAAAATTATCATGACTGGTATATGTATTCAATCAGCCAACCGATCTCGCACCTAACACTGCAACAATTGCTATCAGTAGTAATCAATTTAGAATTATAGCAAAGCGGGTCGCGGGCTCTTTTGCTGCATAAAAAAGCATTAAGGGTTGAGTCGGGCTCTTTTGCTGCATAAGAAAGCATTAAGGGTTGAGTCGGGCTCTTTTGCTGCATAAGAAAGCATTAAGGATTGAGTCGGGCTCTTTTGCTGCATAAGAAAGCATTAAGGATTGAGTCGGGCTCTTTTGCTGCATAAGAAAGCATTAAGGGTTGAGTCGGGCTCTTTTGCTGCATAAGAAAGCATAGGGGACTCGGCTGGGCTCTTTTGCTGCATAAGAAAGCATAGGGGACTCAGCCGGGCTCTTTTGCTGCATAAGAAAGCATAGGGGACTCGGCTGGGCTCTTTTGCTGCATAAGAATCGCTACATAAAAAACCATAGACTACACAGCCGGGTTGAATTGCCGCTATTGCAATTTCAATAGAGAGAGTGAGTGCGAGCGAGGAAAATATGTTCATGTGTTTCACATTTTTAAACTCTCCAAATATAAAGAATTGAATTTAAGTGAAAAAATAAATAAACGAATGGTTTTATAGGATAGCCGAATGATGTTGTTCACATGTCTAAGTAAATGGAATAATTCATTTACGTAGGAAGTTGCAATAACAAATATCAAAATCAAAATCAAAATCCAAAAATCAAAATACACAAAGAAAAGAAAAAAGAATCGAATTAAACTGATGCCAACATGCACTCGAAGCGCATTTGACCCTAAATAGCAGATTACTTAGAATACATTCTAGGCCTAATTAGTTTAATTCAAACCAGTATAAACTAGTTTGTGTGACTGTAAGGCATGCTTATTTAAATTATTAATAATTAAATAACTTGAAATTCTTTTACGATAATCATACTATTTGCAATCAATGACATAAAGCTGCATGTTGCAGTCGCGACCATATGCCTATTAATATTTACAGATAACGCTTCTTCTGACTTCAAATAATATATCATATGTTCCTTAAGATTGAGCTGTGGACTCACGTGTGGAAGCCTGCCGATATTGCCAATTTAAAAGAAAACAGCCAGCTAGTAAGAAAATCATTTGCCTTGCCTACTTACTAATGCAAATACATTTGCTGAGCCGCAGATATTTCGCATTCACTTACATCTGACTGACTTCGATTTGTCGCGGCTCTATGCTTCGCTTCTGTTAATATCCTAATGTTTATACTGCGAACTATCTTTGGGCTTCAGACCCACTTGGCCATAGACAAATCGCGATCGATTTAACAGGCTTGTTTACTAGACCCGCTTGGCCATAAACTAAGCGTTGGAGGGCTAGTCGATTCTACGTTATTCTGTGGCTTCGCCAGTTCAGCATGCGGCAGCGGGTGGGGGTTTATCGACTGCTTTCACCCCACCCCTCCCGTTTTTTAACCCCTCCTTCCTTTTCCTTTTAACTTTGACCCTCAACCCCCAGCCAGTTAACGGCGCCCTCAGAATTTCAGCCCCCATTCCTTCCTTCCCCCGTCCAGGACTTGTTTACTCCATTTCGCTTATCGATCGATTCCAATTCTTGCCTAGAGTGTGTGTGTGTGTAGTTTATGCTCGTTTAGGCTCTGCAGTGAAGACTTTATTTGTGATAAGAAAGAGAAGATAGATAAATAAGAAAATATATCAAGTCTATGCACTTTTTATTTACAAAAAATAAGAAAATGTAGATAGCATTAAAAATCAATAATCAAACAGTTGCTTCAAGACATTTTATACAATTTGAACAGGGGCGTAGCCAGGATTTTTTTGGGGGATATCGGTTTTGGTTCTATCCAGCGTATCCAGAAAAAAAAACAATTCATTTCTTTCGAAGAAACTGAATGCGAAAAAACTTGAGACATCAAATTTTGGGGGTATCGGCCGATACACCGATACCCCTCTCGCTACGCCACTGAATTTGAATGATTTTTAACGCAATTACGTATCACTGAAGTATGTAAAAATTATATATTTAAAAGGAACCGATAAGGTAGCTATTTGTTGAAAATTTAAAACTACACACTCCAGCGTGTTGGGCCCTCAAAGCTCCCAAATCCGACCGTTGTCGCTTCAGACACCCAAACCCATAGGCCATAGAATACTGTTTCATCTTTCCCTTGTCTCATCTCCCCCGAGTGTTACCTCTCCCGTGTCTCATCTCTCCTTTGTCTCATCACTTCCGTGTCTCATCTCTCCTCTGTCTCAACTCTCCCCTATCTCTGATATATTTCTCTTATATTTCTAGTCAATGCGTCCCGCTGTCGTCTTTTAGGTTTTCTTTTTGGCCTGCTTGCTAATAAGTTTGCCGACCCCTGATTAATAGCATAATCCAATCAAAGATCTCCATTTAGGGCTTGCTATACTACTGTACCTACTGACTGTAGTTCTATAAACATAAAACTATAACACATGCTATTTATTGAATAAAAAAGCCCTCGTTGACTGTTGACTGAACTAAAAAAAGCTCAGTAGTAACAGTTCCCAGGAAAATTTTCGATTTTTGCCATTCGATTCATGCAAAAAAGCTACGGTACTGTAATTTATTTTCGAAGCAGCTTGATAATTAAGAAGATTGCGTTCAGATATTTTTAAATTGTTAAACAATATAATATACGAGTGTTTAAAAAGTTTTAGCTTTTTTAAGCCTTTTTCACGCTTTATTTCTATTTTACTATTAAACGGGCCTTTTAAGCGCAACATATTTATGTATCCTATAAATCACTAATAACCAGGATCACGGAATTCAACCCGGGAATTTGGCCAATCCCGGGATCAGGAAGAAAAGGATTTTAAGCTCTGGAAGTTAAATTTTAAGAGGGAAGATCCTTACTTTTGTTCTTCTCAAGCTCAATTGAGAATCGTTGAGATGAGACTGGCCGGGCTCTGGGGTTCGAATTAGAAGCATTGATGTGCGTGTGAAGTGGCGAATTACTATTTACAACTATCTGAATAATATAATAGTAAGTTTCAAAGCTCTACTTTCCATGTGATGTACTCGTAGATGTAAAAAGTATTGAAAATAAATTCCATAATTCTATATATACTGTAAGACTCAACTTTTTACTTTTCAGATTCTAGAAGACAATGTCATTGTCAATTACTCAATCAGTCCTTGTATTTCAAATTAAAAAAGGGTAATGAGCACATGATCTTAAAGCAATGACAGCAGTAATGCAAATCTAAAATGAAGTGAAAACACAAAATTGTGACTTGTGATTTTGAATGTAAGGTGTCAGTCATGACTCGTGTGAACCATGGCCATGTGTTGTTATTGTGAATCCTGATTAAAAAACTCTACCGTTCAATGGATATTAATTGTTTGCTGTTATAATTATTTTCATTAATAAACTGAATTCTGAAAATTGAAAAGCCCATAGAAGTCGTCACGACTCCGGCGCGAGTCACGAGTCCACGTTATAACACGACACGACACGACCCATTGCAGTAGTACGTAGACTTCTTAGTCGTCGACTTGTGGTAGTTTTAACAAATAAAATTACAAATAAAAAACTATTTAAGGAGTTGGAACTCGGCATTGAAAAATCTGTCCGTTTTTGCACTTAATCTTTTTAAAAAGAAAAAATTGCTCCGGGATTTTGGACCCTAAATCCCGGGATTTCAAATCCCTAGCTCCACCTAATCAATAGATAATAGAACCTATACTCAATCTCTAATCTATATCTGCCTTCCCCTCTCCCATTTGTCTTCCCCTCTCCCATCTGTCTTCCCCTCTCCCATCTGTCTTCCCCTATCCCATTTGTATTCCCCCCTCCAATCTTTCTTCCCCTCTCCAATCTGTATTCCCCTCTCCAATCTTTCTTCCCCTGCCCTTCCGCCTTCCCCTCTCATATCTATCTTCCTCTCTCCATCTATCTTCCCCTCTCTAATCTGTCTTCCCCTCTGCCATCTGTCTTCCCCTCTCTAATCTGTCTTCCCCTCTCCCATCTGTCTTCCCCCTCCAATCATTCTTCCCCTCTCCAACACTCTTTCCCTCTCCCACACTGTCTTCCCCACTATCACACTGTCTTCCTCTCTCCCATCCATTATTCCCCTCTCTCTGCTCTACAGAATCATGGACGTTGGTGGCAGCTTCGGAGGCTGTTCCGGCTAAGGTTCAGGAGAACAGGCCTACATGCAGCGGAACCGGCGGGTTGTGCTGGCTGCCCGGCTGGGTTTTATTGGCTTGGCGACCCGTAGGCCGTGGCCAGCGAGCTAGGAGGCAGTTTTTTAAATAGATTCGACACTATTTCTCTGAGCAAATGAGTCAAAGCCAATCAGAACAGTCTGCTGAGATCATCTGCTGAGATGCACTATTCATTCACACTGCTGCTCTCCCTCTCCCGTGTCTCATCTCTCCCGTGTCTCATCTCTCCCGTGTTTCATCTCTCCCGTGTTTCATCTCTCCCGTGTCTCATCTCTCCCGTGTTTCATCTCTCCCGTGTCTCATCTCTCCCGTGTCTAATCTCTCCCGTGTCTCATCTCTCCCGTGTCTCATCTCTCCCGTGTCTCATCTCTCCCGTGTTTCATCTCTCCCGTGTTTCATCTCTCCCGTGTCTCATCTCTCCCGTGTCTCATCTCTCCCGTGTCTCATCTCTCCCGTGTTTCATCTCTCCCGTGTTTCATCTCATCCGTCTCACCTCTGCCGTCTCATCTCTACCATGGTTATAGAATAATCAGATAAAAATACTAAAAAGCTAAATCTAAAGCAGGTGACTCGGCTTCACAGGACTTTCACCTGAAGAGCAGAACTTTTGAGCCAATTTTTTTCCTTATCAGCGACCCAAAAAACCAGACCTCATTGAAATGAAGTTACACAGTCTGCGTTGATATGCGTTTCGGTTGCTAGGTCTGGACATAGCTAGTAAGAGGGGCCACAGTCAAATTGATTTGTCTCAAACTGTATAAATTTAGTCTAACAGTTGAGCAGTCTGTCTAACAGTTGAGCAATTTGTCTAACATTTGAGCAATTTGTCTAACAGCTCGGCTATAAAACTAACAGTTGAGCAGTCTGTCTAACAGTTGAGCAGTCTGTCTAACAGTTGAGCAATTTGTCTAACATTTGAGCAATTTGTCTAACATTTGAGCAATATGTCTAACATTTGAGCAATTGGTCTAACAGTTGAGCAATTTGTCTAACAGCTCGGCTATAAAACTAACAGTTGAGCAGTCTGTCTAACAGTTGAGCAATTTGTCTAACATTTGAGCAATTTGTCTAACAGCTCGGCTATAAAACTAACAGTTGAGCAATCTGTCTAACATTTGAGCAATCTGTCTAACAGTTAAGCAGTCTGTCTAACAGTTGAGCAGTCTGTCTAACAGTTGAGCAATCTGTCTAACAGTTGAGCAATCTGTCTAACAGTTGAGCAATCTGTCTAACATTTGAGCAATCTGTCTAACATTTGAGCAATCTGTCTAACATTTGAGCAATCTGTCTAACATTTGAGCAATCTGTCTAACAGTTGAGCAATCTGTCTAACAGTTGAGCAATCTGTCTAACAGTTGAGCAATCTGTCTAACATTTGAGCAATCTGTCTAACAGTTGAGCAATCTGTCTAACATTTGAGCAATCTGTCTAACATTTGAGCAATCTGTCTAACAGTTAAGCAGTCTGTCTAACAGTTGAGCAATCTGTCTAACATTTGAGCAATCTGTCTAACAGTTGAGCAATCTGTCTAACAGTTGAGCAATCTGTCTAACATTTGAGCAATCTGTCTAACAGTTAAGCAGTCTGTCTAACAGTTGAGCAATTTGTCTAACATTTGAGCAATTTGTCTAAAAGCTCGGCTATAAAACTAACAGTTGAGCAGTCTGTCTAACAGTTGAGCAATTTGTCTAACATTTGAGCAATATGTCTAAAAGCTCGGCTATAAAACTAACAGTTGAGCAATATGTCTAACATTTGAGCAATTGGTCTAACATTTGAGCAATTGGTCTAACAGTTGAGCAATTTGTCTAACAGCTCGGCTATAAAACTAACAGTTGAGCAAACGGTCAAACAAATTCGTCTAATTTTTATAGATACTGATAAATATGGTATTCCTCAAATTTCTCGATCCTATTAAATGGAATATTTTTCATGTCGTGCGTCCAAGGTAGAATGAATTGAAAATCTAATCATTTTAAATACTTTACTTAGCAGTATTAAATTAGAGTGGACATTCCAGTTGGGGCTTGCCCCATTTTCCGATCGGATGTTTCGCACGCTGACTACCAGCGTTAGGGATCGAGGTCGTTTAGAACTTATATTGATTAAACTGGGCAAAATGTAGCCGAAAAGTTATATTAAAATGTAGACTTTTACTATTTAAAAGTATATTTGCGATAATCAAAACTTCAAATCCAGCTGCAAAAGAACTTATTACACAAAGTGCTTTTTATTTGTTTACCCAGCTCAAAGCAATCTCAAGATAAGCCGCGAATCGGCGGCACCCTGCCAGTTTGCATCCACTCCGATACCAATCGAGCGTTCTGCGCCACATTCAGCATTTGGCGGGACATGACGCTCGCCGGATCGTGCTGCAACAGCCGCTGCTCCGTAGTGCCCCTGCGCACCCTCCTAGTCAGGCCTCGGAGCCATTCGGCTTGGTCAAGACGTTGTCGAACTGCTTGACATTTTTCGCATCTCGCCGGGTTGTGCATAGCCGCTGATGTCAGTACTCGACCACCGCGACGCAGACTGTCTACTAGAAGCTGCTCGACAGTGAGGCGAGGAACTTCTAAGCCGATTGTTGTTGGTAAAATAGGAAAATAGCTGTTGGGGTGATGATGCGAGTCTACTGCAGGTTTGAAGGGCTTCGAGCGCAGTCGTCTGAGCAGAGCTCGCGCAGTCGCCTCGGCGCTCTGCGCATCGACGAATGCCTCCGACGGCTGCAGCGCCGATGACTTCGTCTTCGGCAGCAGGGCTGGAGGTGAAGTCGATTCAAATGACGACTCGCTGCGAGCTGTACGAGCCAGACGCTCGTGAGCGTCATCTAGGAAGCGATACTCTGCCTGCACTTCAGCGTTAGCAGCCGTCAGCTCTTCGATCGACATAATTCGCAGGCGACTCATTGTGCCGTTCAAGCCGTCGCAATTCGATGACGATGACGAATCCTCGCTTGCTGATCGCCGACTTTCTGTTCTTGTTCGCCGAGCTGAACGCGAGTTTGTCACGGTTCCAGTGCCAGTTGTTGTAGCTTCGAAGCTGCTCGAGTAGCTGACTGAGGCCTGATTCGCCGTTGAACGCCGGGATCTGGCAGTGAGCAGGGGCTGCGCAGGAGCGCCTAGCAGCACACCCAGATGAGCTTCAGCATCGTCAGCAGACTCGCCGTTCTCCTCGCCTCGGAAGAGCAGGGTTGGCGCGTAGATGCAGATTAAACGCTTATGTGGCTCGTCGTGATAGCGGTAAGACACGGCAGCATCGTCTGGATGCTCGTCAGTCTCGCTGGAGTCAGTCTGCTCTGCTGCCGCTCGCAGCGATCTGTCTGAGTTGCTGATGCCAGTTGAACTGTGGAAGTCCTCGGCATAGCTGGCTCCTGTAGCTAAGGAGTCTGACATGTTGCAGTCAGTGCTTGAGAAATTAAAACACGCTTTTGTGTAAATATCTTATCCTCTGACCAACGATTTGCAAGCCTGAAGCGTATTATTGTATCAATGCCTTTGTGTTGTTTCCTTGTATGTTCTCTCTTTCTGAATTTTTTCTCTCCACTCTTTTCTCTGCATGCCTATCTCTCTCTCTCTTTAGCCACGAGCTGCGCCTGCCTATCCACTGAGTACACTTCAGGTGTACGCAGAGCTGATGAGCAGCGGCACTGACAAATTGGCATGGAGTTGGCATAGTACCGACTCTCCTCTCTTCTCTTTTAGCCACTCTATCAATGCTGTACATGAATGCTCTGCACTGTACATTACCTTTCGCGTGGCTCTGCTTTATAGATTTTACAAACTTTTAATCGGGATATGATGGCAATGTGAGGGATTAACAAGTATTATGATCGCAATTAAGTGTCTTTCTCGTGGGCCACAAAATACCACAAAGTACTATCGATTGCAATTTAGATTTATAGACCCATTCAAAATACTTATCGAAGGTCTTACAGCTGATAAAACCAAATAGATAAACAATCGAGTCTAATTGAGCTACGAGGAAAAGTCTTGGGTTGGAATTCGAACTCCAGACATCTCTGTTAAGAAGACTAAATGTATAAGTGGCTAGAAAGCTTAAAATGGTCTGCATTAAGGTCAAGCGACCCTGAACCAAGGACTACTAAAATAACCTATCTTTAATTTAGTAGTCCTTGCACTGAACTAAAACTACCACTCTAAAGAATACGCTCATGTTCATGTTCTGAGATTAACTGTAATCGGTGGAGCGTTACATGTAAATATAGCTCGTATTTATGATCCAAATGAAATATCGAGATACAATACACTGGCGCCTCGAGCGCTTGTGAGCTTTAGCTTAATTTACATCAACTGTAAAGATCGATAAACATATTTTACTTTAGGACCACTAGAAGAAGTATAGCTTTTTATTCCACTATTTTTGGATTCATCGACATAATGCAGACCTCGTCTTGTCTGCTTCTTGTCTGAGCCAAATCTACAGCTGCTAGTACGACTTTTCTTTTTTTTAAAGTTATCATTTTTTCCAAGTCGGGTTCGACTCTCGGTTGATCATGTATATTGCTCCAAAAACGACATTGTACAAAGATCGAAATATATAAAACCAAGACTAAATATGACAGAGGAAACTCTAATCTAAGAGTGTTGAGATTTCAGTTTCAGTGCCCGAGATTCAAAGCGCATCATAAAATATTTGGTTTGATGCAAATTAGGAATTCTAATTTTTCGTAGACGATAAAAGAAATTTGAGGCTGTGATGAGGTCGACTCGTGTTATTACAGACACATAGAAAACTTTTTCGTAAAACACTAGAGCCAATAGAGCATACAGCATAGATATCTATAAATGCAAATTAAATGTATTTTAATCGCCTTTCTTAGGTGTAAAACTGAAATTTTGTTTTTTCGAGTAAACTTTTTGCACATTTTTAATGGAAATTCTGTCTCGAATGAAATTTATTTCACAGGAATATATTTACCTTTGATCGAATACATGTAGAAAATGTCCCGTACCTTTATTTTAATTTAAGCACTCCTAATGTTTCTCTTCTATAAAAAAATTATTTCTCAATGAAAAAATATTTCAAAAATACTGAGTAACTCATCAAATTCAGTCTTATTAAACCTTAAAAGAAATAAATGCTGTTTTAAGTTTCATTATTTTATATTGGTTGCAAAACTAGGCCCTAGTCTATTTGTTCCTCAATTCTTTAAGAATTCAAATTTTTCCGGAAAAAAGTTGTATAGTTATGATGAAACATTGTTTATTTCTACATTATTCTCTTATCTCTATGTCTAGGGTCAAGGCTATAGCATCCCTAGGATATGCCGATCTAAAAAGATGAGAGTCAAGGCTACAACCACCAAGTGCCAAAGAGTCTAAATGTTAGGGCATTTTTGTTGGGAAAACAGGTTTATAATAATACCTTGAATTTTTTACTAAATGAAGTGGATGTGATTCTTGTAAATTCACTTGCTTTTAAATTGGAAATTAATTTTCAGGCTTTCATATCAAAATGACCATGCACCAAAATGGCCACTTGACAAAAATGCTGCATATCACAACAGCAACTATAAATAAAACAACTAGGCCTACAGTCTTTGAATTTAACTGTTTAGAATGTAAAGCATAAAATTCTAATTCTGCTAAACTTACAAACATTTAGAAACTTTTTGAAATTCTTGCTGTGTCAAAAGTATGGTTATGTTGTGGAATTTACAGTATTTAATTGCTTATTTATACCTTTACACCTCACATTTGCACATGGGCTATGTAATTTAGTATACTTGCACCATATTTAGCCTAGAAATTATACCCTTTTATTATAATGTCTGATGTCTATTCACATTATAATTATTAAGACTCATTTTGTCTTAATTATTAAGGATTATTAAGGATATACAATTACAAGTAGTAAGACAAAATCCAACTCCATTGGTTCTTTTTACCATTCAGAGCAAAATTTGTTTATATAGTATATTAAATGGTACCTGGACACTTCGTCATCTTACAACTTCGTCATCTAGATGACAATCTGTCCAATATTTCAGAAGGTGGATGACAAAGAGACTTAGACTTGTAGACACTTTGTTATCCATTAAACAAAAGTTTTCAAAGTTAGAACAAAACCACCCCTCCTCATATCGTGTTGGCACCTATCTTTTAACTCTTATAGTTATATTATAATAAAATCAGTTTTGACACCTATTTTTGACTATTTAGAGTATAAAGTGTGTTCACACCTCTGTCCTACCACCCCACCCTCACTTTATTGATGATAAACTTGATTTCTTGTTATTAGCCTAGATGGAATTCTTGTAAAAAATCACAATGCGTTATGTGATTACACCAAAAAAATGTGATTTTGCATAAAAAAATCCGGAAAAATGTGGCACAGAATTTAATTGCTAATTCTTAATATATGCAAAAGTGCGCTTGAGATATTGGATTTTGCAAAAGATAATCCTACTAGCTAAGATCACAAAGAAACAAAGAATAAAAAGTAAAAACTAAATAAGGCACAAAAGTAAAAATTCAAAAAAATTCTATAAAAAGTAGAAACTTGTAACATTCTCTAACATACGTATTTGGACAAAAATTCAAATCACTACATTGTCTTAGAATGCTTTTTTCGTTATTGTCTTATTGATTACTTTTTTAGATTGGTTTTAAATTGGTTGGATGACAAAGTGTCCTACCTTCCAAGTTGATGATAAAGTTGTAAGATGATAAAGTGTCTAAGATCCTATTAAATTAGTACTTTTGTGTGGCCATTATGTCATCTGGCATTATGCCTTTCAGCCATTTCATTTGTGGCCATTTTGACATATACTGGTTTTTAATACAGTACTTATGGAAATTCAATAATACCTATTATTATATATGTAACATTAAAAGCTTAATTGAATCAAATGCTTGACAAAAAATAAATACAAAATTCTGAATTTTAATTTATTTACATATATTACTTTCAAATAAGGAATACAAAATTTTATCAGTAAGTTTAACATATATTTGTATTTTGAAAACTCCAATAGAGTGCTCTTGCACATTACATTGCATATTCTATATTCAGAAAAATAAATATATAAAGCCTACATGTGGAGGCATAAAGCAATATACAAATTAGTTAAAAAATTATATAATGATTAGCAAATTTTTAATAAAAAATCAAATATGATTTACACATTTTTTACAGTTTTAATTTTTAAATCATAACTTACAATGTTCCACAATGCATTAGGAAAAATTCTGAATTCAAAAGTCTAGTATTTGTCCTAAGAATCCTAAATTATTAGAAGCCAACACTAAGCAGTATGCCATGATATTTTGCTCATTAACACTACATGTATACAAATAGAATTACAACTAAATTTTATTGCTAGAAAGAAAGCAAGATCAAATTAAATTAGTATTTGCTTATGGCTACTCCTTTGCATTCTAATTGCTAGATGTTGACCTTTAGTTGTCCACTTTTTATGTGTTTACAAGATAATATATTTTCAATATATCTTAATAAAAGCTACAAAATAATTTTCTGATTTTAGGTCTTGTTTTGCACATAGCACATTAGCCTAGTCTCATTTGTTTTTCATCAAATGTATAACCTGGTGACTAACTATATCGGTATTAAATAGTAATATATAGTTATAATATTGTTTTATTTGATATGTTGCTTAGATTTTCTAGTGATCATATAAGTAGATTACTAAGACTATTGTACTTCTTATACCTAGGAGTGTGAGGATAATGATGATCATTAAAGTTATCAAGATTAAGTCGCCGATTAAAATGTACTAAACATATTTTTTGTTCCCTTTATTGCAGACTAACAAATGTCAGGCGAACAAGGTGACACTGCTGGCAGCAGCAGCAGCAAAGCACTAGTAAAATCAGCAGCAGGTGGCTCCAAAGTACCCCTGGCTGAAGCATTGAGCGCACTAAAATTGTCAACTGCGTCATCTGGTGCAGCTGAAACGGTGGCATCGGGCAGTAGTACAAGTGCACCTCGTCGCATGGACGAAGCCAAACAAAGGGAGTACAAATTCTGGGCAACCCAGCCTGTGCCACAGGGCTTCGCTGCTGAGTCTCAGCCAATTAGCGAGCCGATTGAAGCCGATAAGCCTAAAGAGGAGATTCGTCAGGAGCCCTACGACATTCCCAACATTTTTGATTGGAGCGAGGTCGACTTAGAAAACGAATCCCAACTGCAGGAGTTGTACACTCTGCTAAATGAGAACTATGTTGAAGATGAGGACGAGTTGTTCAGGTGAGTTTTTCTTTAGGAACTCACCTTAGGGTCATTCGTGTGTCAGGAACTCACCTGATGGCCATAAGAGTTTCAGAAATTCACCTGATGGTCATAAGAGTTTCAGAAATTCACCTGATGGCCATAAGAGTTTCAGAAATTCACTTGATGGTCATAAGAGTTTCAGAAATTCACCTGATGGCCATAAGAGTTTCAGAAATTCACTTGATGGTCATAAGAGTTTCAGAAATTCACCTGATGGTCATAAGAGTTTCAGAAATTCACCTGATGGTCATAAGAGTTTCAGAAATTCACTTGATGGTCATAAGAGTTTCAGAAATTCACTTGATGGTCATAAGAGTTTCAGAAATTCACTTGATGGTCATAAGAGTTTCAGAAATTCACCTGATGGTCATAAGAGTTTCAGAAATTCACCTGATGGTCATAAGAGTTTCAGAAATTCACTTGATGGTCATAAGAGTTTCAGAAATTCACCTGATGGTCATAAGAGTTTCAGAAATTCACCTGATGGCCATAAGAGTTTCAGAAATTCACTTGATGGTCATAAGAGTTTCAGAAATTCACCTGATGGTCATGGAGTTTGTCAGGAACTCATCTGAGGGTCATGGAGTGTCAGGAACTCATCTGAGGGTCATGGCGTTTGTTAGGAACTCACCTGAGGGTCATGGAGTGTCAGGAACTCACCTGAGGGTCATGGAGTTTCTCAGGTACTGACCTGAGGGTCATGGAGTGTCAGGAACTCACCTGAGAGTCATGTAGTTTGTCAGGAACTCATCTGAGGGTCATGGAGTGTCAGGAACTCACCTGAGGGCCATGGAGTGTCAGGAACTCACCTGAGAGTCATGTAGTTTGTCAGGAACTCACCCGAGGGTCATTGGGGTGTCAGGAACTCACCTGAGGGTCATGGAGTTTCTCAGGTACTGACCTGAGGGTCATGGAGTGTCAGGAACTCACCTGAGAGTCATGTAGTTTGTCAGGAACTCACCCGAGGGTCATTGGTGTGTCAGGAACTCACTCTATGATCAGTTACTCTCGTCAGTCTCAAGTGTATTCCCCACGGAACCTACGCTCAGGTTTGACTATTCCCCGGCCTTCTTACGCTGGGCTCTGCAGCCGCCTGGTTGGCGACCCGACTGGCACGTCGGCGTCCGAGTTCGCAGCAATCGCAAACTGGTTGGCTTCATTAGCGCCATCCCTGCGGGCGTTCGGGTTCGCGATCGGCGCGTCGACATGGTCGAGATCAACTTCCTGTGCGTGCACAAACGATTGCGCGGCAAACGAGTCGCCCCCGTGCTCATCAAAGAGATTACCAGGCGGGTGAATCTCACTGGCCGATTTCAGGCTGTCTACACTGGCGGCGTTGTGCTGCCTAAACCCGTTGCCACCTGCCGGTATTATCACAGGTGGGCTTTTATCATAGTTGGCTGATTCAAGGCTGTGTACTTACCCTAATTTATAGAGAATTAGAAATCTCATTGCTTAAGAACACCATTTTTCGTACTATTTGTGGGCTACAAGCTTGGGTTATTAGTTTTGGCAAATATGCATTGGTCATTGTGACATGGTCGGAACACAGGTGTTTTCATCTGCCCTGACTTTTCTCATCGTCACACTTTCCTAATCCGTTGTAAATTTTACCCCTCTTCCCCTTTCGTCAGATCGCTTAACCCGCGCAAGCTGGTGGAGTGTCAGTTCAGCTCACTGCAGCGCAACATGACCATGGCCCGAGCCATCAAACTGTACAAGCTGCCAGACGAGCCGAAGAATCCTAGCTTTCAGGTCATGCAGTCGAAGCATATGAGCCAGGCATTTCAGCTGCTCAAAGACTATTTGGCCACGTTTAAGCTGGCGCCTGAATTCAATGGTGAGATTTTTGCGACCATTTTACCTGGCCATCCTTAATCCCGTCTGGAATCCCGTCACGAATTTGAGTCTAATCCCAAACCCCCGTCCTTTTTAATCATTATATCTCCTTCTGCTACATCGAAAGTCCCTTCCCAGATCCCCATGTCCTCCCGAATCCCTTCCCAGATCCCCATGTTATCCCGAATCCCTTCCAAGATCTCCATGTCATCCCGAATCCCTTCCCAGATCCCCATGTCCTCCCGAATCCCTTCCCAGATCCCCATGTTATCCCGAATCCCTTCCAAGATCTCCATGTCATCCCGAATCCCTTCCCAGATCTCCATGTCATCCCAAATCCCTTCCCAGATCCCCTTGTCCACCCAAATCCCTTCCCAGTTCCCCATGTCCTCCCGAATCCCTTCCCAAATCCCCATGTCCTCCCGAATCCCTTCCCAGATCTCCATGTCATCCCGGATCCCTTCCCAGATCTCCATGTCCTCCCGAATCCCTTCCCAGATCTCCATGTCATTCCAAATCCCTTCCCAAATCCCCATGTCATCCCACATCCCTTTCCAGATCTCCATGTCATTTCAAATCGCTTCCCAGATCCCCATATCATCCCAAATCTCTTCCCAGATCCCCATGTCATCCCACATCCCTTCCCAGATCTCCATGTCATCCCACATCCCTTCCCAGATCCCCATGTCATCCCAAATCCCTTCCCAGATCTCCATGTCATCCCAAATCCCTTCCCAGATCTCCATGTCATTTTAAATCGCTTCCCAGATCCCCATGTCATCCCGAATCCCTTCCCAGTTCCTATATGATATTAATTCCCTTCCCAGATCTCCATATCGTCCCAAAGCACTCTCCATGCCTTCTCATATCCCTTATCATCCTAAATGTCTTCACAGATACGCCAAAAACCTAGTAGGCCTGTTAATTAAAGGGGCTTTACGCCTATAAAATCCTTTTTTATTTTGATTCGCTGAATCCCGCATTCAGCAAAGCTCCGATCCCATACGAACTTCCTGACTGTTTTCCACATCCAACAGAGGAGGAATTCGCCCATTGGTTCACACCTCGCGACGGCATTGTGCAGTCGTTTGTCTGTCTAGACCCGTCAGACAATAGCCGGGTAACAGACTTCGCCTCATTCTACTGCCTGCCTTCGTCCGTGATCAATCACCCGATTCACAAGACCCTGTTCGCAGCCTATTGCTTCTACAATGTGGCCCGCTCGGTTAGCTGGATAGACCTCATGCGAGACCTGCTAGTGGAAGCGAAGCGACGCGGCTTCGACGTTGTCAACTGCTTGGATCTGATGGAGAATAAAAAGTTTTTAACTGATTTGAAATTCGGGGCCGGCGACGGCTACCTGCACTATTACCTGTACAATTGGCGCTGCTCGGACTTGAGGGCTGAAGATGTGAGTTCTATTCGTTGAGCATGCTAGGAAGCTGTCCTTAAAGCGGTTGCGGTTAGGAATATTAATTGAAAACCATTGTCTTGAGTTTGTTTTTATGCTTTTATTGAATCCGAAAGGTGTGTAGGGAATCAGATAGGTTTGTAGGGAATCAGATAGGTGTGTAGGGAATCAGATAGGTGTGTAGGGAATCAGATAGGTGTGTAGGGAATCAGATAGGTTTGTAGGGAATCAGATAGGTGTGTAGGAAATCAGATAGGTGTAGGAAATCAGATAGGTGTGTAGGGAATCAGATAGGTGTGTAGGGAATCAGATAGGTGTGTAGGGAATCAGATAGGTGTGTAGGGAATCAGATAGGTGTGTAGGGAATCAGATAGGTGTGTAGGGAATCAGATAGGTTTGTAGGGAATCAGATAGGTATGTAGGGAATCAGATAGGTGTGTAGGATTTAAAGGATTAAAGGATTTTGCGTGATAATGTTAGTAATATTGGCAGAATAAGAATGTCGTGGTCAGATTATAAATAATTTGTGATTGATTAAGATGTTGTGACGAAGGATCCGAGATTTCTTATGTTATAGGAGTTTCGAAGAATCTGTTTAGTCTAAGTCTGTTGTTTGTTTGTTGTTTAATTCTAGGTGTTTCATTTAATTATCCCTATGTTAATTTTTATGATTAATTGATGACTTCAAATTTCAGGTTGGCCTAGTACTCCAGTGAAGTTGTTCAAAGTCCATTGCCATCGTGCAACCAACTGATTCGACACTGCATACTGACAGTAGTATGATGCGAGAATATGTTTTTATTAATACCACGCGTACTCAGACACGATATCACTGAACAGGTCCCATTGGATATGCTCTAATTGTTTACTCTTGACTAAATTCTATCAACACTTGCTCTTCTTTCCTGCTAGACTGGACTAAAGTGTCTGTTTAGGCCCCAACACTATCTAGCTGGATAAATGCCCGTGAGTCCTTTTATCCACGCAAGGAGCAGTAGTTTAAATAATTGTATTATCCATTTTTCTAATTTCTTTTGGTGTTACTATCAGATCGAATGCTAGTTTATTCTGTTCAGCTTTGTGGATTTATATAATTTTTTTATTTAGTCCTATTTCATAAAATACGAATGCTAAGTTGTAGAGTCAGTAAATTTATTAGCTTATGAATATAACTCTACGCGATTCGTTAAATTTTACTACCCTACTTGTATGTAAAATTGTTTGTTTTGTTAGAAAATCTTCAATTGTTTTAACTTATGTTAACTTTATGTGTTATGCCGCACAATAAATGCTTTATATTGCTTAGGCTTGATAGAATTTATGAGTAATACATTCTTGACCTTTCATTTTTATATTATTGTTATAAAAATTAAGGCAGTATTCAATCAAAGACTTATGATCAGTCCCCCAATCATGGCACTGAGAGAGACATCCGATTTATGAGGATAGAGAAGGCAACCTTTAGAGTCGTATGGGTATTGATCATAGGATAGAGTATTGATCATTTTATTAAGTATCTAAGGATGCTATGATGACACTGATAGGGACATCTGAATTTGTCCAAAACATATTTGAAGAAATTGGCTACAAGCCATTATCTGAGCGTCGGCATCGTATTTTAATATTTTTGCCACACAGCGGGATGTATAGAAATTAGACCCGGACAGTTAGTGAAAAATCAACATAGTAAACTCGGTAATCTACACCTCTGCCCTCAATGTACATAGAACTGGGAATCTACACCTCTGCCCTCAATGTACATAGAACTGGAATCTACACCTCTGCCCTCAATGTACATAGAACTGGAATCTACACCTCTGCCCTCAATGTACATAGAACTGGGAATCTACACCTCTGCCCTCAATGTACATAGAACTGGGAATCTACACCTCTGCCCTCAATGTACATAGAACTGGGAATCTACACCTCTGCCCTCAATGTACATAAAACTGGAATCTACACCTCTGCCCTCAATGTACATAGAACTGGGAATCTACACCTCTGCCCTCAATGTACATAGAACTGGAATCTACACCTCTGCCCTCAATGTACATAGAACTGGGAATCTACACCTCTGCCCCCAATGTACATGGAACTGGGAATCTATACCTCTGCCCCCAATGTACATGGAACTGGGAATCTATACCTCTGCCCCCAATGTACATAGAACTGGGAATCTATACCTCTGCCGCCAATGTACATAAAACTGGGAATCTACACCTCTGCCGCCAATGTACATAGAACTGGGAATCTACACCTGCCCTCAATGTACATAGAACTGGGAATCTACACCTGCCCTCAATGTACATGGAACTGGGACTCTACATTGAACCGAGAATCTATACTTGACTAAGTTGTTTTTAACCTAAAATTCTCATATCATTTTTTCAGGTGCCATAAAATGTCTTTTTATGACACTAGTTTCCTTTTTTCTTGTCAGACTTTTGACTATTGTTAAATTATTTAGGACTTATAAACTAAAACTTTATTATAACACAAAGACATGTACCATGATGACACCGATAGGGACATCTGAATACTAAAAATATTGAAGACTAATAAGGTATTGTTGCCTTAACTGTCTGAGTATTTGTTTTTGTGTTTTAGTTTCTAAGGGCTCACATGTTAATTTTCCAGATTATGTAACTAATTTTACATTGCTGCTTAATCCAATAACACTAATAAGGACTTCCAAAAAATTTTAGGATAAACAAGGCAACCTTTTGATTCGTAAATTATTGTCTGATGGTTACTGAAAATAGGCAAGAGTATTGATTGTTTAATTAATCTATCTAAGGATGCTATGATGACACTGATAGGGACATCTGAAATTGTCCAAAACATATTTGAAGAAATTGGCTACTAGCCATTATCTGAGCATCGGCATCGTATTTTAATATTTTTGCCACACAGCGGGATGTATAGAAATTAGACCCGGACAGTTAGTGAAAAATCAACATAGTAAACTCGGTAATCTACAGCTCTGCCCTCAATGTACATAGAACTGGAATCTACACCTCTGCCCTCAATGTACATAGAACTGGAATCTACACCTCTGCCCTCAATGTACATAGAACTGGAATCTACACCTCTGCCCTCAATGTACATTGAACTGGGAATCTACACCTCTGCCCTCAATGTACATAGAACTGGAATCTACACCTCTGCCCTCAATGTACATAGAACTGGAATCTACACCTCTGCCCTCAATGTACATAGAACTGGGAATCTACACCTCTGCCCTCAATGTACATAGAACTGGGAATCTACACCTCTGCCCTCAATGTACATAGAACTGGGAATCTACACATCTGCCCTCAATGTACATAAAACTGGAATCTACACCTCTGCCCTCAATGTACATAGAACTGGGAATCTACACCTCTGCCCTCAATGTACATAGAACTGGAATCTACACCTCTGCCCTCAATGTACATAGAACTGGGAATCTACACCTCTGCCCCCAATGTACATGGAACTGGGAATCTATACCTCTGCCCCCAATGTACATGGAACTGGGAATCTATACCTCTGCCCCCAATGTACATAGAACTGGGAATCTATACCTCTGCCGCCAATGTACATAAAACTGGGAATCTACACCTCTGCCGCCAATGTACATAGAACTGGGAATCTACACCTGCCCTCAATGTACATAGAACTGGGAATCTACACCTGCCCTCAATGTACATGGAACTGGGACTCTACATTGAACCGAGAATCTATACTTGACTAAGTTGTTTTTAACCTAAAATTCTCATATCATTTTTTCAGGTGCCATAAAATGTCTTTTTATGACACTAGTTTCCTTTTTTCTTGTCAGACTTTTGACTATTGTTAAATTATTTAGGACTTATAAACTAAAACTTTATTATAACACAAAGACATGTACCATGATGACACCGATAGGGACATCTGAATACTAAAAATATTGAAGACTAATAAGGTATTGTTGCCTTAACTGTCTGAGTATTTGTTTTTGTGTTTTAGTTTCTAAGGGCTCACATGTTAATTTTCCAGATTATGTAACTAATTTTACATTGCTGCTTAATCCAATAACACTAATAAGGACTTCCAAAAAATTTTAGGATAAACAAGGCAACCTTTTGATTCGTAAATTATTGTCTGAGGGTTACTGAAAATAGGCAAGAGTATTGATTGTTTAATTAATCTATCTAAGGATGCTATGATGACACTGATAGGGACATCTGAAATTGTCCAAAACATATTTGAAGAAATTGGCTACTAGCCATTATCTGAGCATCGGCATCGTATTTTAATATTTTTGCCACACAGCGGGATGTATAGAAATTAGACCCGGACAGTTAGTGAAAAATCAACATAGTAAACTCGGTAATCTACAGCTCTGCCCTCAATGTACATAGAACTGGAATCTACACATCTGCCCTCAATGTACATAAAACTGGAATCTACACCTCTGCCCTCAATGTACATAGAACTGGGAATCTACACCTCTGCCCCCAATGTACATAGAACTGGGAATCTACACCTCTGCCCCCAATGTACATAGAACTGGGAATCTACACCTCTGCCCCCAATGTACATGGAACTGGTACTCTACATTGAACCGAGAATCTCTACTTGACTAAGTTGTTTTTAACCTAAAATACTCTTATCATTTTTTCAGGTGCCATAAAATGTCGTTTTATGACACTAGTTTCCTTTTTTCTTGTCAGACTTTTGACTATTGTTAAATTATTTAGGACTTATAAACTAAAACTTTATTTTAACACAAAGACATGTACCATGATGACACCGATAGGGACATCTGAATACTAAAAATATTGAAGACTAATAAGGTATTGTTGCCTTAACTGTCTGAGTATTTGTTTTTGTGTTTTAGTTTCTAAGGGCTCACATGTTAATTTTCCAGATTATGTAACTAATTTTACATTGCTGCTTAATCCAATAACACTAATAAGGACTTCCAAAAAATTTTAGGATAAACAAGGCAACCTTTTGATTCGTAAATTATTGTCTGATGGTTACTGAAAATAGGCAAGAGTATTGATTGTTTAATTAATCTATCTAAGGATGCTATGATGACACTGATAGGGACATCTGAAATTGTCCAAAACATATTTGAAGAAATTGGCTACAAGCCATTATCTGAGCATCGGCATCGTATTTTAATATTTTTGCCACACAGCGGGATGTATAGAAATTAGACCCGGACAGTTAGTGAAAAATCAACATAGTAAACTCGGTAATCTACAGCTCTGCCCTCAATGTACATAGAACTGGAATCTACACCTCTGCCCTCAATGTACATAGAACTGGAATCTACACCTCTGCCCTCAATGTACATAGAACTGGAATCTACACCTCTGCCCTCAATGTACATAGAACTGGAATCTACACCTCTGCCCTCAATGTACATTGAACTGGGAATCTACACCTCTGCCCTCAATGTACATAGAACTGGAATCTACACCTCTGCCCTCAATGTACATAGAACTGGGAATCTACACCTCTGCCCCCAATGTACATGGAACTGGGAATCTACACCTCTGCCGCCAATGTACATAGAACTGGGAATCTACACCTGCCCTCAATGTACATGGAACTGGGACTCTACATTGAACCGAGAATCTATACTTGACTAAGTTGTTTTTAACCTAAAATTCTCATATCATTTTTTTAGGTGCCATAAAATGTCTTTATGACACTAGTTTCCTTTTTTCTTGTCAGACTTTTGACTATTGTTAAATTATTTAGGACTTATAAACTAAAAGTTTATTGTAACACAAAAACATGTACCAGGATGACACCGATAGGGACATCTGAATACTAAAAAGTATTGAAGATAAATAGGTATTGTTGCCTTAACTGTCTGAGTATAGCTTTTTGTGTTTTCGTTTCTAAGGCCTCGCAGGTTAATTTTTCAGATCAGCTTTCATGTTTTTCTCAACTTCCGCTCAATCCTATGATGACACTGATAGGGACATCTGAATGCGTTGACATTGAAGATATCCAAGGCTTTTGCCTTCAGATTCTGAGGATCGAGCACGAAACGCATTTGTTTTTTATTTAAATGTACATTCAACCAACCCTATGCATCACAGCCAATGTACATTTAACCAACCCTATGCATCACAGCCAATGTACATTCAACCAACCCTATGCGTCACAGCCAATGTACATTCAACCAACCCTATGCATCTCAGCCAATGTACATTCAACCAACCCTATGCATCACAGCCAATGTACATTCAACCAGTCCTATGCATCACAGATAATGTACATTCAACCAACCCTATGCATCACAGCCAATGTACATTTAACCAACCCTATACATCACAGCCAATGTACATTTAACCAACCCTATGCATCACAGCCAATGTACATTCAACCAACCCTATGCATCACAGCCAATGTACATTTAACCAACCCTATACATCACAGCCAATGTACATTCAACCAACCCTATGCATCACAGCCAATGTACATTCAACCAACCCTATGCATCACAGCCAATGTACATTCAACCAACCCTATGCATCACAGCCAATGTACATTCAACCAGTCCTATGCATCACAGCCAATGTACATTCAACCAGTCCTATACATCACAGCCAATGTACATTCAACCAACCCTATGCATCACAGCCAATGTACATTTAACCAACCCTATGCATCTCAGCCAATGTACATTCAACCAACCCTATGCATCACAGCCAATGTACATTTAACCAACCCTATGCATCACAGCCAATGTACATTCAACCAACCCTATGCGTCACAGCCAATGTACATTCAACCAACCCTATGCATCTCAGCCAATGTACATTCAACTAATGTACTGTTTTTAATTTTCAAGAAGCGACATTAACTTTTGCTTATGTAATCACAGTATCCAATACGATGATGAAAAAGATAGGGACATCAGAAAGCTTAACTGTTCTGTTTGTTGACAAACGAAGGTATGTAGCCTTCTTAAAATTCTGAGTATTGGATAATAATAAATTTATTATAAAAAAATTGATTAATCGTATAAATTTTCCTGTTTCAGCTAGAGTTCGCTCGTCTATTTTTATTTCCCTAAATATCTAATTAGACAAACAGACTTGCTAAGCAATGCTAACCCTAGCTGTGGGATCTCGCGGCCTCGCTGTAGCCGCTAGGCTCCTTGCCCGTCGGCCGAATCCCCTAGCAACCGTTGCCGCCTCGCTGCACTCTAGTCAGAATCGTCGCGACATCGACCAGGCCGCCAAGTACATCGGCGCCGGCGCTGCCACAGTCGGCGTGGCCGGCTCGGGCGCCGGCATCGGCAACGTGTTCGGCAACCTGGTGATTGGCTACGCCAGAAACCCCAGTCTGAAGCAGCAGTTGTTCTCCTACGCCATCCTGGGATTCGCCCTGTCCGAGGCCATGGGCCTGTTCTGCCTCATGATGGCCTTCCTGATCCTCTACGCCTTCTAATTTAACTGCGGTTTATCATTAATATTGTTTATTAAATTATTAACTTAGGAAAACAGCTCTCTGTAGTTATTTAAGGTCGAATATTTCACCATCAGTTGGTTGGGACACATCGTGCGCTTTTGTCTGACTCGCCTACTCACACTGTGAGCAGCATATTCTGATTAGTAAAATAGTAATTAATTTAGACTCTAACATCTTTAGCTTTAGCTATAAATATATATTCACTCCCTAGTAACAACAAGTTAGATTTTTACTGTTTCAGTTTTTTGGTGCTTTAAAAATTATATAAATTAGTAAAAGTGCTACAAGTTTCGATTTTGTTTGTCAAGAAATAAACTTGAGAACTTGGTTTAGTTTTAAATTTAACAAATCGTTTGTCTTTTTTATTCTTTAATGTTTCTTTTTTTAAAAACCCTATGACTCGTCATCTCTCCCCTGTCTCATCTCCTATCTCCTCTCTCCCCTGTCTCATCTCTCCCCTGTCTCATCTCTCTCCTATCTCATCTCTCCCCTGTCTCATCTCTCTCCTATCTCATCTCTCCCCTATCTCATCTCTCCCCTGTCTCATCTCTCCTATCTCATCTCTCCCCTATCTCATCTCTCCCCTGTCTCATCTCTCTCCTATCTCATCTCTCCCCTGTCTTATCTCTCCCCTGTCTCATCTCTCTCCTATCTAATCTCTCCCCTGTCTTATCTTTCCCATATTTTTTCTCTGGCCTGTCTCGTCTCTCCCCTGTCTCACTCATCTCTCCCCCGTCCCATCTCTCCCCCATCTCATCTCTCCCCCGTCCCATCTCTCCCCTGTCCCATCTCTCCCCCGTCCCATCTCTCCCCTGTCTCATCTCTCCTGTGTCTCACTCATCTCTCCCCCGTCTCATCTCTCCCCCGTCCCATCTCTCCCCTGTCCCATCTCTCCCCCGTCCCATCTCTCCCCTGTCTCATCTCTCCTGTGTCTCACTCATCTCTCCCCCGTCTCATCTCTCCACAGTAAATTAGTCCCACTATCTTAATTTTTGTCTTTGGCCCGCAGTGTAAATAAGATATCCGACCCTTAGTATAGCATGTCCGATAGTTGGTTTTAATCACGCCACTTATTATCAACCTCCCTGCACAAGCGTCTGCTGTTGGCACTGTCAGGTTTAGTCGGACCATTTATTCTTTTTTCGAAAAACTCTACCCAGTAATGAATGACCCTTCATGAATCATGACCCACCGCTGTCTGGGGCGACCTCGCAAAGATGAGTTTCAATGAATGAATGCGAGTAGGTGGCTTTTATGGCCTCTATAAATATAGCGACCCCGCTCTGGTATTTATATTACTAGCAAATTGTACGTTTATTTCTTTAATTAATTCTAGACCTTATCGAAATTGCTTTCTGACTCATTTTTTAATTCTTAAATTCGCTAATTTCCAGCTGCTCAGGTGTCAATTTTGCCAGCTGTCAATTTAATTGACTCTTTGCCGACAGTCCGTCCGATACACGGCAGCTATGGACTTGGCCTGGATTGCCGATAGGGCGGGACACGCATACGACTTCTATCTGTGGACACTTAGTAGGGCCGGTGAGTGCTGCATCATTCACATACTCATGTCTGTCATTGTACTGCCGCAGTGTCTGTAACAGTCTGTCATCTCACCTCCTGCAGTGTCTGTAACAGTCTGTCATCTCACTTCCAATAGTGTCTGTAACAATCTGTCATCTCCCCTCCTACAGGCTTGTCTGTAACTGTAAGGACTTTAGACTGAAGGCTGGCCAAGAATTGATTTACAACTGTGTCGAGCCAGTTGGGAGTTGCGGCTCGTTATATTATCGCTCTGTTCTATTTGACCCTAGGGCTTAGGGCACGGCTGGGCCCCGCGGGCCAGCCACCTCAACCAGCACGCAAACCACGCGTGACACTGGTAAACAACTCAGCTTGCACTAAGAACCGACAGACGTAAACACTCGATGGTAGCAAAGCCATGATACAAAGTGGTGCAGAGTGAACGCATTAAATAACATTCAAGAGGCCATTGAATAACATCACAGTAACAGTCTGTCATCTCACCTCCTACAGTGTCTGTAACAGTCTGTCATCTCACCTCCTACAGTGTCTGTAACAATCTGTCATCTCACCTCCTACAGTGTCTGTAACAGTCTGTCATCTCACCTCCTACAGTGTCTGTAACAGTCTGTCATCTCACCTCCTACAGTGTCTGTAACAGTCTGTCATCTCACCTCCTACAGTGTCTGTAACAGTCTGTCATCTCACCTCCTACAGTGTCTGTAACAGTCTGTCATCTCACCTCCTACAGTGTTTGTAACAGTCTGTCATCTCACCTCCTACAGGCTTGTATGTAACAGTCTGTCATCTCACCTCCTACAGTGTCTGTAACAGTCTGTCATCTCACCTCCTACAGTGTCTGTAACAGTCTGTCATCTCACCTCTTACAGTGTTTGTAACAGTCTGTCATCTCACCTCCTACAGGCTTGTCTGTAACAGTCTGTCATCTCACCTCCTACAGTGTCTGTAACAGTCTGTCATCTCACCTCCTACAGTGTCTGTAACAGTCTGTCATCTCCCCTCCTAGAGGCTTGTCTGTAACAGTTTGAAATCTCACCTACAGTCTGTCACCGCATCCCGTGACTGTCCCCATCCCACAGACAAACGCGTGAATGGGTGGTTCCTGATGCAGGACTACTGGCCCACCTGGGCTCTGATGATTGCTTACCTGCTGGCTGTGCACTTCGGCAAGAAGCTTATGGCCAACAGGGAGCCATTCTGCCTTCGTTGGCCGCTAATTATCTACAATGCTGGCTTGGTTGTGCTCAACTTTCACATCTTCTGGGAGGTTAGACCGCTTGCAGTTAATGGATGAGTAGACTAGAGTCTGCTTAGTAGATGATAAGAAGACTGGTAGATGGATGAGTAGACTGGTAGGTTTATGAGTAGACTGGTAGGTTTATGAGTAGACTGGTAGGTTTATGAGTAGACTGGTAGGTTGATAAGTAGACTGGTAGATCGATAAGTAGACTGGTAGATGGATGAGTAGACTGGTAGGTTGATAAGTAGACTGGTAGATCGATAAGTAGACTGGTAGATGGATGAGTAGACTGGTAGGTTGATAAGTAGACTGGTAGATCGATAAGTAGACTGGTAGATCAGAAGTAATGGCAATGAGTTGATCTGCTTCCCCTGAAACTGTTTTGCGCTCTTCAGCTGCTGTACTGCTCACTGAAGCGCAGCTACAACTACCTGTGCCAGCCAGTTGACTACAGCGACAATCCGTTCGAGGTTCGCATCGCTAAAGCTCTATGGTGGTACTACTTTTCAAAGTGCATCGAATTCATGGACACAATATTCTTTGTATTGCGCAAGAAGAATCACCTGATCAGCTTTCTGCATGTGTACCATCACGCCACAATGTTTCCTCTGTGGTGGATTGGCGTCAAGTGGGTCGCCGGCGGGCAGTCGTTTCTAGGCGCCATGATCAACTCGTTTGTTCACGTGGTCATGTATACCTACTATGGCCTGTGCGCTCTGGGCGAGTCAGTGCACAAGTATCTGTGGTGGAAGCGCTACCTCACCAGAATGCAGCTGGTTAGTTGTAGCCAACTGCCTGTGCACCCTTACTGATGTCTGTAGAGTGCTGGTACCTCTCTACTCCTTCAGGGTGTCTTCATTTCATTCGTTACTTCAGGGTGTCTTCATTTCATTCGTTACTTCAGGGTGTCTTCATTTCATTCGTTACTTCAGGGTGTCTTCATTTCATTCGTTACTTCAGGGTGTCTTCATTTCATTCGTTACTTCAGGGTGTCTTCATTTCATTCGTTACTTCAGGGTGTCTTCATTTGCTCCGTTACTTCAGGGTGTCTTCATTTCTTTCGTTACTTCAGGGTGTTTTCATTTCTTTCGTTACTTCAGGGTGTTTTCATTTCTTTCGTTACTTCAGGGTGTTTTCATTTCTTTCGTTACTTCAGGGTGTCTTCATTTGCTCCGTTACTTCAGGGTGTCTTCATTTCTTTCGTTACTTCAGGGTGTTTTCATTTCTTTCGTTACTTCAGGGTGTTTTCATTTCTTTCGTTACTTCAGGGTGTTTTCATTTCATTCGTTACTTCAGGGTGTTTTCATTTCTTTCGTTACTTCAGGGTGTCTTCATTTCGCCGTATCCTCTGTTTTCTCAGCTGCCCATTCTATCTCATCTGGAGCCCTAACCACCCATCGCCCAATCCTGCCAGGTGCAATTCTTCATCGGTATGGCTGTTGGCAGTCACTCGCTGCTCACAGGCTGCGGCGCTGTGCCCATCTGGATGGAGTACGGAGCCATGTTCTATGGCATGTCCATGATCGCACTGTTTGCCAACTTCTATCACAAGGAATACGTCACCAGGTACAATGCCAGTAGGAAGGCTAAGCTATCAACGCAACCGAATGGCAACGGAGTCCATAGCAACGGCGATAGCAACGGATTTGCTAGGCAGCATAGCAACGGAAAGAAGACTAATTGATAAATAGAAAGCAACTTTCTAGAACTAACCCACCTACTACTGGTCAGTAGTCTGTTTTGTAGAAATGTTTTACTTGTTTTTTTTATACAAAAAATTTTTTTTTAACTTTAATTTACTACAACTCAGCGCTTGCGGCTTGCTGGATCATTTGAAGCAACAAAGGTTCTCTTCTCAATCTCAGTTCACGCTTTCTATTTAGCTTATATTCACATTTTACTCTTTCCTTAGCAATTTGTTTTATTCTAATGCAATTGTTTCACTCGCACCTTATTTGTTGTCACCGCTATCGCCCGGGCGAACTAAACACATTTTATTACATAATTCTCTGTTCTCTGTTCGCTTCAATTGTTTTAACATTGTATTGCGTTGCCGACCACACAAACATGACGTTGTATCAAAGCTAAAAGACAAACAAAAATATTTATAGATATTAGACATTTCTGTCTTACTGTTACATTGAATTCCTGTTTTTTCATCTCTCTATTTATTATTTGCTTGGCATAAATATATCAGATTATCAGTTTTAAACTGCTTTAGTAGGATTTTTACTAACTAATAACCGTTTAACATCTCTGAATGCTCTGAGATTGCCTGGCTGCATTTATTTAGCTCACCGGCCCCTTTAACCACTCCTGTCTTATCTGCACTGTGTCTGGTCATCCCTTCTCTTCTCCCCAGTCTCATCCCTCCACTGTCTCATTCCACCACTTTCTCATCTCTCCCGTGTCTCATCTCCACCGTGTCTTATCCCTCCCCTATCTCTTCTCTCCATGTCTCATCTCTCCCGTGCCTCATCTCTCTAAGTCTCATCTCTCCCGTTCCTCATCTCTCCCGTGTCTCATCTCTCCCGTGCCTCATCTCTCTAAGTCTCATCTCTACCGTGTCTCATCTCTCCCGTGCCTCATCTCTCTAACCCGTATAAAACGGAATGGTCACAAAAAAGGGGCTGTGACCGTTGTTGTGACTGTCATGGTCACATGTTACCGTTAGTGACCACGTTTTGTGACCGCCATGGTCTCATGTTACCACTTGGTGTCCATAAAATGTGACCATTTGTCCGGGTCACCATGTGACCGTTCATTGTGACCGTATTTTGTGACCGTTATGTTCAGGGTCACCATGTGACCGTTCACTGTGACCGTATTTTGTGACCGTCATGTTCAGGGTCACCATGTGACCGTTCACTGTGACCGTATTTTGTGACCGTTATGTTCAGGGTCACCACGTGACCGTTCACTGTGACCGTATTTTGTGACCGTTATGTTCAGGGTCACCATGTGACCGTTCACTGTGACCATATTTTGTGACCGTTATGTTCAGGGTCACCATGTGACCGTTCACTGTGACCGTATTTTGTGACCGTTATGTTCAGGGTCACCATGTGACCGTTCACTGTGACCGTATTTTGTGACCGTCATGTTCAGGGTCACCATGTGACCGTTCACTGTGACCGTATTTTGTGACCGTCATGTTCAGGGTCACCATGTGACCGTTCACTGTGACCGTATTTTGTGACCGTCATGTTCAGGGTCACCATGTGACCGTTCACTGTGACCATATTTTGTGACCGTTATGTTCAGGGTCACCATGTGACCGTTCACTGTGACCATATTTTGTGACCGTTATGTTCAGGGTCACCATGTGACCGTTCACTGTGACCGTATTTTGTGACCGTTATGTTCAGGGTCACCATGTGACCGTTCACTGTGACCGTATTTTGTGACAATACATTCTACTTGCTCCCAGCTTGTCCTTTAAATATTAGCTAGTGGAGCAGCTGAATGCACTGCGGTCAGTTGGCATTGAATGGCATTGACTATGAACAGATCAAGCGTGCGGTGTCTGTCTATGTGAAGGGAGGTTTCAGCAGTACAGACGGCGATAAAATGCTCCGGACCCTGTACCGAGCAGTCTTCTCAACCGAGGAGCTAACGACCCGTTCCTACACCGGCCGCAAGACAAAAAAGGATGGTCCGCCGCCGAAGCCGGAAGTATCTAAGAAGAAAAAGTTCGCCATTAAGGCTTTTATAAGTGGGCTAAAGTTCCCTGAGGAATTTCCGAAGAAGTCCTATGCCACGATTTTCAAGCGCACTGCCTTCTGCGCTGCCCGAAAATTGAAGTCACCACTCAAAGTGACACCCAGCGGTCGCACTGGAAGGAACAAGGGCGGAAGGAAGGAAGCCGGTGATGAAGAAGGCGGCGGTGACCTTGACAGCGCCAAGGAACTTGACCTTGACGGCGGTGACGTTGACGCCAAGGAGGACGACGACAGTGGCGACGACGACGAAGCCGCAGCCTCTAGCGACTCTTCCGGCAGCTTGGCGAACGGCTTCCCACATTCGCGCGCAAGCGCAAGTGCCAAGCGGACAGTCCGAGGAATCGGCTGGCAAAGAAGAAGCCAGGGGGGGGGAGGAGCCCGCGGACTCAGAGTAACATCTGAGGTCCGTGGGAAAAACCCCCTCCAACAGAGTGGTGACCCACTAACCACGGATCACACCTCTATAACCAATAGAACAGTGAGGCACCCTGGTGCCAACTCGGACGAGGAGGAGGAGGAGGAGGAGAAGGAGAAAGAAGAGTCGGAAGGAGAAAATAGAGAAGACGGAGGAACGAGAAGGACCGAAAAAGGAAAGAAAAGCAAAGAAAAAGAAAAAAATCAGAAAAAAAATCAGAGAGAAAATAACAAGAATATGAAACAAGAAGGGGACTCGCAGAGATCGATTGAAGCAGGAATTAAGTTGCACCTGAGCACCATTGAGAAAAACCCAGGACCCAGGAACGCGGACCAGAGGAAAACAAGAAACAGGAGAAGAACGCTAAGAAGAAGGAAAAGAAAAGAGAAACGAATAAAGCAGAAGACGGAAGAGGCAGAATCGGACTGGAAAGAATTAAGAATAAAGATAGCAACCTGGAACGTACAGCGGGCCAACATCGGTTCGGCAAGGTTTGGCGAGATCGTGAAGGCAGCCAGCAAATGGCAAATCACCTTAATCACGGAAACCCAAGTGACACAAACAGGAATCCGGGAATACAAAACAGTTGAAGGGACAAGCCACCTAATCCATTCCGGAAGGGTAGGCATCCTACTCTCTGAACCGGCATGGCTACTGTGGCTGAAAGAAGGGAGAAAGATGCAACCACAAGAAAGAAGCCTAGCAATAGAACTAGGCGACTGCATCCTGGTGTCGGTTTACCAACCAGTCAAAGGTGTCGAAGGATACGACAGCACAATCATAGAGGTAAGAAGCGAACTCGAAAGAATCTTGACCACGGCGGGACAGAAGAAAGCCATTTTCATCGGAGGTGACTTTAACGCATCAGTTGGAAGTAACAACACAGGAATGAACCCGAGGTCTGGAACCCCGTTCACCTGCATCGGAAAATGTAGCACACGAACAGCGAACGACCAAGGCTTGGAACTAATGCTATGGATGGAAGAATGGAACTTGGTGTGGACAAGTTCTTTTTTCAAACAAAAGAAAGGAGGCACCTGGAAGAACCCGAGAACGAAGAGATGGTACGAGCTAGACGGTTTCATTGTAAGGAAAGACCAACGGCACAAGACCGTAAGAAAAGTGTACACGGACCACAGCCCGAGGCTGTCGGATCACTTACCGAAGGTCTTGTGGGCACACCCGAACCTGGCAAAACAAATCAGGAAGATCGCAAAGAAGAACAAAATAACAGCGATCAAGAAACAGAAGAGAAAGAGGATCGAGTGGGAAAAACTCAGAGAAGAGGAAGTTCGAGAAAAATTCGCAAAAGAAACGTCCCAGGAAACAGGAAATAACCAATGGGAAGAAGTGGAAAGAAACCTGGTGAAGAAGGCGGAAGCAGTATGCGGCATCAAGAAAAGACAGACTAACCCTTGGATGGCCGGGAAGGAAGAAGCACTGAAGGAACTTAATATCGGTATCAAAAACGCCCTAAGAGAAAGGAACGAAGCAAATCGTGAGTGGCAGGAAACGCAGAACGAAGAAGACAGAGTGAAACTAGAAACAAAAAAGCAAGTACTCCGAGAGACGAGGAAAAAGAAAAACGAATGGCTCACGCAATGGGAAGAGGTCTGGTGGAACACACTAGCCGAAAAGTGTAAAGAGAACTGTGAGAAAGGAAACGTTGCAGGGATGTATGAAAACCTAAGAGAGATGGGTGCAGCGGAGATGGGTAACAGGAACCAGAGCAGAGGAAAGAACCTGTTCAGCGCAAACGATTTCAAAGAACATCTCGAACAAGTGCAGAAAGACCGTTTCGAGAATGACCCAACAACTATGTTGGCCAGGATTGACACGTTCGCTAAGCTTCAAGTACCCAAAAAAGTCCAAAGAACGGCAAACGAATCCCTGGTCGAACCCATCACTAGAACTGAATTCGAGAGAGAGATAAACAAGATGAAGAACGGTGCACCGGGAGAAGACGACGTCAGACTGATTTACATCAAGACTGCGAACACAACCGTAAGGGAGAAATGTTTCACCGAGATTACGAGACTCTGGGAAGAACCAGCCAAGGAGTGGAAGGAAAGTCAGAAACTAGGACTGATCATCCCCTTACATAAGAAAGGCGACAAAAAAGACCTGAACAATTACCGAGGAGTATGTCTACTACCAATGACAAGCAGGATACTGGCGAGAATCATCGCGACTCGCATAAACAAATGGGCAGAAGAAACCGAATGCCTAGATGATAACCAAGCCGGTTTCAGACGCAACAGATCGACAATGGACGCCACCCAGATCATCCTGAGATTACAAGAAGACGCGACACTGATGAAGGAAATACGTGCAGACAGGGAAGAAAACGCGAACAACAATGAGAACAACGAGAGCGACGAAGACAACGACGAAACCACGATAAAGCTACTAGACCTAAAAAAAAGCCTACCCACGAGTGAATAAACCCGCACTGTGGAAGCTGTTAGCGCACTACGAGATGCCAAAGAAGATGATTGATAAACTCAGAGACCTGCACGAGTACACCGCCTATAAGGTGCACACAGAGGATGAGGACAGCCAGACATTCTTCCCCCAGAGAGGACTACGCGAAGGATGCGCGACCTCACCGGTGCTCTTTAATATCTACCACCAGGCGGTCATGCGAGAAGCTGAGATAGAAAGGAAAGCGGCAGCGACAAACAAGGGCTTAGAAGTAGGTATTGAATGGGCGTACCTACCAGGCAATGACCTGCCCCCACAGAGGAACTACAAATTCACGGAGGAAACAGTCACAACGCGGATCACTTGCTCACTGTTCGCGGACGACACCACGGTGATAGGCGAGAAAAAAGAGATCAAGGAAGGAACAGCGACGGTAAAGAAGGTCATGGGATGGCTAGAGGAAAGAACAAATGATGCGAAGGAAGAAACAGCAACGTTAGGAACAGAAGAAAGCAATAAGATCCGAATGCTAGGAACGTGGCTAGGTAAGAAAGAAGACACCCACCAAAGACTGCAGAGAGCAACAAGCGCGTGGACTAAAGTCAAGAAAAGACTCAGGAGAACGAGACTGACCAAAAGAACCCAGGCGAGAGTAGTCGAAGCATGCGTAGAAAGTACGATGACGTTTAATGCAGGAGCAAGACCGTTCAAGAAAGGGGAAATTGACCAACTGCAAAGAACAATGGACAAATTCTACCGCTATATATGGAGCAGCAAAACGAAAGAACCACTACGAGAAATGGAAGAGAAACAAATGAACATGTGGGACGTAAGAAGATCAATGGGAGTCAAATGTATCCAGAGAAAAATCGAGATCGCGCACTGGAGACGAATGGGACACGTTCTTAGACTACCGAACACCAGCCTCACAAAGATCTGCGTAATGGGATGGAATAAAAGGTTAGAAAAGGCGAAAAGACCGAAGAAGAGGAGAACAACTATAATTACGTATTGGAGAAAACTGGTTCGGAAAGCCAAACTCGACCCATTGAAGGTCGGACAATACGCGAACGACAGAACCAAGTGGAAAGAGACCATCAGAAAGAGAGACGCCGAATGGGAGAAGATCGAACGGCTAAGATGCAAAGGTAGAGAAGGAAACGAAACCGTAGAACTGGAAGAAAGGAACCAGGCCAGCAGCCCCCAAACGGAAGAAAACGAACTAACAGGCTTCAGATGCTGGGAAGTAAACTGCGGAAAGATATGTAGATCGAGAGGTGGGCTGGCCATCCACCGGAAGAGAATGCACAAAACCGACACGGGAATAAGAATGAAATGCGGAAGGTGTAACGACGAGTTCAGAACGGAAGCAACAAGGAAAAATCACGAGCAATGGTGCTCAGGAGGCAGAACGGAAGGAACAAAAAGAGAGTGCAACAACTGCAAGAGATGGATCAGTAAGACGAATTATGCAAGACATAGAAGGCAATGCGTAGAGGACCCGCCGGCAATCAAAAGCCCGAGGACGGTAGACGAGGTGACAAGAACGGTGGCGAGAATTCATAAGAGGAAGAGAGCGGAATGCCGATACTGCAAGAAATGGCTGTCAGCAACAAACATGGCACGGCACGAACGAGGATGCGGCGAGCATTAGGAGAAGAGCCTACGTCCGAGACCCAGGGTGCCACCTACGCCAGATGGCGATAAAATGGTGGAAGAAGAAGAAGAAGAAGACTCTTCCGGCAACCCATCAGCGGAGGCGAAGTAGAGCCTGAAATTAAGCCATTTGAACATTATTATTTTTCAGTTTTTTTGTGACGGATCGCTAAACTAAGTGCGAAATGCACTACAATTGTACAATGCCAAATTATATTATGTTTTAATGACAGTATTATGTTTTTTCTTAATAGTTACTGGCTATGGCCTTCCTTGGACTGGCTTTGGTGTGCAGAAAATTATGAAGCATGACACGGCCAACAATAGTTGCTGAACATAGCAAGACAAGTGATGCAAAGTGTCCAGTGAAAGCTGGCTGGAAAGCAGGTAGTGCCAGTAACTAATTACACCTTGTACCTTTATATGTTTCCTAAAATTGCTTATAACCATCGATACCAATATTTACATATAAAAAGTTATGGCATTTGATGCGCGGGCAGTTTGCCGATACAAATACAGCGACTTTTTACTAGCTATATTTTACTGGCTATTTTTGTTACTGCCACTACTGCCTTTTTATCAATATAAAGAAAGTCATGGCATTTTACATTTGATATAATTCATAATAAATATTAAGTATATTCAGATGTATAGATTTTTTTCTTGTTACTATTTTCTGGTGCTACTGCCAGTCACACAACGGACACACAGAATGGTCACACAAAATATGGTCACAGTGAACGGTCACATGGTGACCCTGAACATGACGGTCACAAAATATGGTCACAGTGAACGGTCACATGGTGACCCTGAACATAACGGTCACAAAATATGTGTCTTATCTCCCCCGTGACTTATCCCTCCCCTATCTCATCTCTCCCGTGTCTCATCTCTAATCTCAGAGAAACTTAAAAGGGTTCTCTGCACACCCAAAATGTTGCAGATACAACATGACTTCCATAGAGTCTCACGCCCACGTTTCACGCCCCAGCAGCATTCTTTGGGAGAGCAACTTTCTCTGACTATTAGGCGTGCTGTGCTGCGGGTGGCAGGAGTTTGCAATAGAAGGCTGCAGTCGCATGGAGACAGGAGAGTGTACTCAGCTGGAATCGGATGTCTTCAGGCCCGCCAAGCCATTTCCTTTCTTGAACTGGCCTCTGTTAGCTTTTTGCTTGGTTTTCTTTTGTCTGCGGCATCGCATTTCGTTGCCAATTTCCTTGCTTAAACACGAAGTCGCTGCCTGGCTTCAGCTGCGGCCGCGTGCACTGTTCTTGAGTTCTGCTTTGTTAAGGAAATTCAACTTCAACTTCAATTGGGTTCTATAAGCCGGTCGGTAGTGGGAATTCCACGAATGTTTGGCGGCCGCCACAGTCCATGGACTAAACAGGTGTACACAGACTTGGGGAATCGTTGACAGAAATATGATAATTTTCCCTTAACCTCCCCTGATAACTTTTTGCTGTGTCTGCTGTGAGAACACGTGCCAACTTTTTGTTGCGCATCTTCTGAGACAATAATCAAGTCGCCAGCCCTTCAGACCGTCAAGATATTCAACGGTTCTGGCCGAGGGTCTGATCTTTGCCCTAAGAGCTAGTGTACTTGTACAGTGTATTTCATCTTCAATTTTCTCGATCGACAGCCATCAATTATCCAATTAAAGTTTCTGGATCTGGCTAAAATGCTGCATTAATCCTTCATTGCCGGGTAAGAATTCTGCTTAACTGTCATCATCCGGCTCAGCAATTCAGCCCCAGCCAGTTAAAATTCCTAAACGTTATGATGATGAATATTTAATTGCTTCCCAGCCTGCTATAGAAGTGGCAATTCTCGCCTTATCGGGGCCGTGACAAAAGAATTGCCTCATCTTTTTGCTGCCTTCTCCGCTCTATTTGAGTCTGGTTTACTCAGACTCATGCGTGCTCAAGAAATCGTCTTTGAAAAAAATGGCCCGGGGGGTTAATGGGAAAAAAGTCTTTCAACAATTTTCATTTCTCCCCAGCCTCCCCTCACCTATCCGGCTTTCTAGTCTCAAAAGTTCACTCGTGTCGAGTACCCGACGCCACTTTAGCGTGGTGCTGACTCGCCCAACTGTTCTCAAAGCTGTGTTTACAAAGGCATTTGAGCACGGCAAAAAATGAATTTGAATTATTTAGAAGATCTTCAGTCAGGAGGGGGTCTGCTCAGTCAATGACAGACTGACTCCAGCTCAACCGCCATCAATTTGCACTTTCCCTGCTCTGCAGGATTCTCATTAAGGCGGACCACTTAAGATTTTGTCATTCAACTTTCTATGCTCAGTTGAGCACAGATGACGGAGTGGCATTCCAATGGCTGCTTTGGAGATCAACTTGAGATCATCTGAGCTCAGGTGTACTTTAGCTGCAGCTGTACTTTGAGAATCCTTAATTCGCATAAAAATCAATAATCCATAATCAGGATCCTAGACTACTCTCCCCAAATCTTCCCCTGAGATCTCCCAAAATCTTCCCCTGAGATCTCCCCAAATCTTCCCCTGAGATCTCCCCTAAATATTCCCCCGATCTCCCCAAATATTCCCCGATCTCCCCAAATATTCCCCGATCTCCCCAAATATTCCCCGATCTCCCAAAATCTTCCCCTGATATCTCCCCTAAATATTCCCCCGATCTCCCCAAATCTACCCCCGATCTCTCACAAATCTACCCCGGATCTCCCCAAATATTCCCCCGATCTCCCCAAATCTACCCCCGATCTCTCACAAATCTACCCCCGATATCCCCAAATCTACCCCCGATCTCCCCAAATATTCCCCGATCTCCCCAAATATTCCCCGATCTCCCCAAATCTTCCCCTGAGATTTCCCCTAAATCTACCCCGATCTCCCCAAATATTCCCCGATCTCCCCAAATATTCCCCGATCTCCCCAAATCTTCCCCTGAGATCTCCCCTAAATATTCCCCCCCGATCTCCCCAAATATTCCCCCGATCTCCCCAAATCTTCCCCTGAGATCTCCACTAAATATTCCCCCGATCTCCCCAAATATTCCCCCGATCTCCCCAAATCTACCCCCGATCTCTCACAAATCTACCCCTGATCTCCCCAAATATTCCCCCGATCTCCCCAAATATTCCCCGATCTCCCCAAATATTCCCCGATCTCCCCAAATCTTCCCCTGAGATCTCCCCTAAATATTCCCCCGATCTCCCCAAATATTCCCCGATCTCCCCAAATATTCCCCGATCTCCACAAATCTTCCCCGAGATCTCCCCTAAATATTCCCCCGATCTCCCCAAATATTCCCCGATCTCCCCAAATCTTCCCCTGAGATCTCCACTAAATATTCCCCCGATCTCCCCAAATATTCCCCCGATCTCACCAAATCTACCCCCTATCTCTCACAAATCTACCCCTGATCTCCCCAAATATTCCCCCGATCTCCCCAAATATTCCCCGATCTCCCCAAATATTCCCCGATCTCCCCAAATATTCCCCGATCTCCCCAAATCTTCCCCTGAGATCTCCCCTAAATATTCCCCGATCTCCCCAAATATTCCCCGATCTCCCCAAATATTCCCCGATCTCCCAAAATCTTCCCCTGAGATCTCCCCTAAATATTCCCCCGATCTCCCCAAATCTACCCCCGATCTCTCACAAATCTACCCCCGATCTCCCCAAATATTCCCCCGATCTCCCCAAATCTACCCCCGATCTCTCACAAATCTACCCCCGATATCCCCAAATCTACCCCCGATCTCCCCAAATATTCCCCGATCTCCCCAAATATTCCCCGATCTCCCCAAATCTTCCCCTGAGATTTCCCCTAAATCTACCCCGATCTCCCCAAATATTCCCCGATCTCCCCAAATATTCCCCGATCTCCCCAAATCTTCCCCTGAGATCTCCCCTAAATATTCCCCCCCGATCTCCCCAAATATTCCCCCGATCTCCCCAAATATTCCCCGCTCTCCCCAAATCTACCCCCCATCTCTCACAAATCTACCCCCCAATCTCCCCAAATCTTCCCCCGATCTCCCCAAATCTTCCCCCGATCTCCCCAAATCTACCCCGATCTCCCCAAATCTACCCCGATCTCCCCAAATCTTTCCCTGAGATCTCCCCTAAATATTCCCCGATCTCCCCAAATATTCCCCCGATCTCCCCAAATATTCCCCGATCTCCCCAAATCTTCCCCCGATCTCCCCAAATCTACCCCGATCTCCCCAATTCTACCCCGATCTCCCCAAATCTACCCCGATCTCTCACAAATATTCCCCCCGATCTCCCAAAATCTACCCCGATCTCCCCAAATCTTCCCCTGAGATCTCCCCTAAATATTCCCCTGATCTCCCCAAATATTCCCCTGATCTCCCCAAATATTCCCCGATCTCCCCAAATCTACCCCGATCTCCCCAAATCTACCCCGATCTCCCCAAATCTACCCCGATCTCTCACAAATATTCCCCCCGATCTCCCAAAATCTACCCCGATCTCCCCAAATCTTCCCCTGAGATCTCCCCTAAATATTCCCCCGATCTCCCCAAATATTCCCCGATCTCCCCAAATATTCCCCGATCTCCCCAAATCTACCCCGATCTCCCCAAATATTCCCCGATCTCCCCAAATCTACCCCCGATCTCCCCAAATCTACCCTACGATCTCCCCAAATCTACCCCGATCTCTCACAAATCTACCCACATCTCCCCAAATCTTCCCCCAATCTCCCCAAACCTACCCCGATCTCCCCAAATCTACCCCCGATCTCCCCAAAATCTACCCCGTTCTCCCCAAATCTACCCCCGATCTCCCCAAACCTACCCCGATCTCCCCAAATCTACCCCCGATCTCCCCAAATCTACCCCGTTCTCCCCAAATCTTCCCCGCTTTCAAAAAGCAATTTTCTGTAGCCTCTAAGAATTTATTTTAACTCTTTAATCATCCCTTTAAGATCATACTAGCTCACTCCTCATTGGTCAGCTAGTCTTCTGTGCCACCCAGCCAACCAGTCCACACTCTCACCCTCCCTAAACTTTCCAAACTAAATGCCAGCACCAGTTTCTAAAATTGCCATTGACTCAGCAGTGTTGGATTGAGGGCGTTCACCTTTGACAAACTCGCTCAGCCATGGTGCTGGTGGTTGAAGACTCCTGCCTGATGGTTGCAGCCAGCAGGTCCTTCCACCGGGTGAGTGGCATCAGCTTTGAAACTACTGCGACTAGGCACCTGTTCAATGCATCTGCCTCTCCCAATCTCACCCTAACTCTCTTAATCTCACCCTAACTCTCTCAATCTCACTCTGCCTCTCCCAATCTCACTCTGCCTCTCCCAATCTCACTCTGCCTCTCCCAATCTCACTCTGCCTCTCCCAATCTCACTCTACATCTCTCAATCTCACTCTACCTCTCTCAATCTCACTCTACATCTCTCAATCTCACTCTACATCTCTCAATCTCACTCAACCTCTCTCAATCTCACTCTACCTCTCTCAATCTCACTCTACCTCTCTCAATCTCACCCTAACTCTCCCAATCTCACTCTGCCTCTCCCAATCTCACTCTCCCTCTCCCAATCTCACTCTACATCTCCCAATCTCACTCTGCCTCTCTCAATCTCACTCTACATCTCTCAATCTCACTCTACATCTCTCAATCTCACTCTACCTCTCTCAATCTCACTCAACCTCTCTCAATCTCACTCTACCTCTCTCAATCTCACTCTACCTCTCTCAATCTCACTCTACCTCTCTCAATCTCACTCTGACTCTCCCAATCTCACTCTGCCTCTCCCAATCTCACTCTGCCTCTCTCAATCTCACTCTGCCTCTCTCAATCTCACTCTACCTCTCCCAATCTCACTCTGCCTCTCCCAATCTCACTCTGCCTCTCCCAATCTCACTCTACCTCTCCTAATCTCACTCTGCCTCTCCCAATCTCACTCTGCCTCTCCCAATCTCACTCTGCCTCTCCCAATCTCACTCTGCCTCTCCCAATCTCACTCTGACTCTCCCAATCTCACTCTACATCTCTCAATCTCACTCTACCTCTCTCAATCTCACTCTACATCTCTCAATCTCACTCTACATCTCTCAATCTCACCCTAACTCTCCCTATCTCACTCTACCTCTCTCAATCTCACTCTGCCTCTCTCAATCTTACTCTGCCTCTCCCAATCTCACTCTGCCTCTCCCAATCTCACTCTGCCTCTCCCAATCTCACTCTGCCTCTCCCAATCTCACTCTGCCTCTCTCAATCTCACCCTAACTCTCCCAATCTCACCCTACCTCTCTTAATCTCACCCTACCTCTCTTTATCTCACCCTCACTCTCTCAATCTCACCCTAACTCTCTCGATCTCACCCTAATTCTCTCAATCTCACTCCGCCTCTCCCGCAGCCGCGCCCGCTGTCGCAGTCGGTCAACAATCATCAGCGCAGCGCTGCCAGTCGGTCGCAGCTGCTGGCGCCCATCTGCTGCCAGCCTGCAGGCATGTCGGCATCGCACTCGTCAGCCGCGCATTTCTCCGAGTCCATCTGCATCAGGCCGGACATTGCTCGAGTTGGCTCAGTGGCAGCCGATTGCGCCAGCGGCGTCACCATGACAACCGAGTCAATCCTGCTCTACAGCTCGCGTCTGTATCAGCAGGAGGTTCGGCTGTTGCTGCAGCCGCAGGCGGTGGTGTCCAGCAAGCTGCAGCTGGTCACCACGCCAGACGGCCGGTCAGTCACCCGCCGGGTTGTGGTCTGCGGTCCGCGCTGGGTCGAGTCCGGCCGCTCCTGCAGCCAGCGGGATGACCCGGAGGCCCAGCCCGTCACCTACTTCGCCAGCCGGGTCAGCCGGGCCGGCGTCAGGCACGAATTCCGCAGCGAACTCAGTCTGCCCAGACTGAAGACTTTGAGCAGTGCGGACTCGCAGCTGGCTGGCGGAATTCTTGAGCACATCCGGCGTCAGCGCTACCACCTGTGCGAGAGATTTTTCATGCTCAATGTCAACAACAACGAGGCCACCGTGCCGCTGTCCGTGTTCAGGGTCATCACAAATGAGTGCGCCACTAGTCAGAAGAAGCAGCAGCAGCAGCAGCAGCAGCAGCAGCAGCAGTTGAAGCAGAAGCGACAGAAACTTTTTGCCTCCGCTTCGAAACTCAGTTTGAAGGCTTCGTGATTTAGGACAAATTTAATCAACAAGGTATTAAGCGATCTGCTTGTATTGGTCATTCCACTCCGTGTTCTTGCTTCGTAGATTTCGGCCCCCACATGACGCCTTCCTCCCTTATTTCTTCCCTTTTTAATCCATATTTTTCCCTCCCTTTCATCCACCTCCCTTTCTCCCCATCTTCATCCCTATCTCCCCATCTCCCTCCCATTTTTCCCATCTTCCTTCCTTCCTCCTTATCTTCATCCCTTTCTCCCCATCTTCATCCCTTTCTCCCCATCTTCCTTCCTTTCTCCCCATCTCCCTCCCTTTTTTCCCATCTTCCTTCCTTTCTCCCCATCTTCCTCCCTTTCTCCCCATCTTCCTCCCTTTCTTCCCATCTTCATCCCTTTCTCCCCATCTTCCTCCCTTTCTCCCCATCTTCCTCCCTTTTTTCCCATCTTCCTTCCTTTCTCCCCATCTTCCTCCCTTTCTCCCCATCTTCCTCCCTTTCTCCCCATCTTCCTCCCTTTCTCCCCATCTTCCTCCCTTTCTTCCCATCTTCCTCCCTTTCTTCCCATCTTCCTTCCTTTCTCCCTATCTTCCTCCCTTTCTCCCCATCTTCCTCCCTTTCTCCCCATCTTCCTCCCTTTTTCCCCATCTTCCTCCCTTTCTCCCCATCTTCCTCCCTTTCTCCCCATCTTCCTCCCTTTCTCCCCATCTTCCTCCCTTTCTCCCCATCTTCCTCCCTTTCTCCCCATCTTCCTCCCTTTCTCCCCATCTTCCTCCCTTTCTTCCCATCTTCCTCCCTTTCTCCCCATCTTCCTCCCTTTCTCCCCATCTTCCTCCCTTTCTTCCCATCTTCCTCCCTTTCTTCCCATCTTCCTCCATTGCTCCCTCCTTTTTTGTCGAAGTATCGGCTCCTAATTAGTTGTGTTGAATCCAATCTGAAGACCTAACAGTTTTATTATACACTTTTGAATGACAATTGAATTCTGCTTTTTTTCTTACTTAAACTACTTCTGTGTTAAAGCAACAGTAGTCATGTGCGAATCAACATGATATTTTTTGTCAGATAATAATTATACCTGCCGACATGAAAACTACCGGTTTCAATTATTTGTTGTTATACTAATTAAACCAAAAATGCCTGTACGAGTTGCTTGCTATAAAAATACCACCCTGAAGTATCAGAGGATAAGCAGCTGTCACCCTGTAGTATCAGAGGATAAGCTGCTGTCACCCTGTAGTATCAGAGGATAAGCTGCTGTCACCCTGTAGTATCAGAGGATAAGCAGCTGTCACCCTGAAGTATCAGAGGATAAGCAGCTGTCACCCTGTAGTATCAGAGGATAAGCAGCTGACACCCTGAAGTATCAGAGGATAAGCAGCTGACACCCTGAAGTATCAGAGGATAAGCAGTTGTCACCCTGAAGTATCAGAGGATAAGCAGTTGTCACCCTGAAGTATCAGAGGATAAGCAGCTGTCACCCTGTAGTATCGGAGGATAAGCAGCTGTCACTCTGGAGAATCAGAGGATAAGCAGCTGTCACCCTGAAGAATCAGAGGATAAGCAGCTGTCACCCTGAAGAATCAGAGGATAAGCAGTTGTCACCCTGAAGAATCAGAGGATAAGCAGCTGTCACCCTGAAGAATCAGAGGATAAGCAGCTGTCACCCTGAAGAATCAGAGGATAAGCAGTTGTCACCCTGAAGAATCAGAGGATAAGCAGCTGTCACCCTGAAGAATCAGAGGATAAGCAGCTGTCACCCTGAAGAATCAGAGGATAAGCAGCTGACACCCTGAAGTATCAGAGGATAAGCAGCTGTCACCCTGTAGTATCAGAGGATAAGCAGCTGACACCCTGAAGAATCAGAGGATAAGCAGCTGTCACCCTGAAGAATCAGAGGATAAGCAGCTGACACCCTGAAGTATCGGATAATAACACAGGTTCCAAACTCAAACTAGAGATTTTCACAAAAATGCGTTTTATTCTACTTTTCTGATAAGCAAGTAGTCAGATAAGTAGTTGCTTGGCAAATGCAATTTCTTTGCCTAAAGTGACTTTAATCTTCCGCCAATAAGAAAGCAGCTGTTGAGAAGAGGAACATGTGTAAGCACCAATGAGTGCGCTAGGGAACAGGATCTGGGGATAAAGGCTTGAGCAGCAGTTGGATTCTAATAAGGACCCTGAGATTCCTGTTGGATTGTCTGCAACTTCAGCAGCGACTGCATCTGGGCTTGAAGAGCAGAGCGTGGATTTCTAGGAAAAATGCCCCAACGGAGGGGATTTTTGGCCCCGCAGAACACATTTTTGGACACCATCGCCACGCGATTCGATGGCACTCGTGAGTTCGTTTGCTTGACCTGTGCGCTTATTAATAATAGAGCTTAATTATGAGTTGTGAATTTCAGAAACCTGACTTTCGGGTTTCTAAAGTTTCGGAACCTGAATTTATTAGGTTTTCGGAAACTGGGTATTTGGGTTTCGGAAACTGGATTTTCAGTTTTCGGAAACTGGATTTTCGGGTTTCGGAAACTGGATTTTCGAGTTTCGGAAACTGGATTTTCAGGTTTCGGAAACTGGATTTTCGGGTTTCGGATACTGGATTTTCGGGTTTCGGAAACTGGATTTTCGGGTTTCGGAAACTGGATTTTCGGGTTTCGGAAACTGGATTTTCGGGTTTCGGAAACTGGATTTTCGGGTTTCGGAAACTGGATTTTCGGGTTTATAGATCTTGTTTCTGGTATATTATTAGTTAATTAACCGATTAAGCAATCGAACAAATCTGGACAATGAGTCCCTTTGTAACCAATCAGAATCATTAATTGCTGAATAAGTTTTTATTTCGTGAGCGATTTGCTGGTGTGTAGCGATAATCAAGCACTTTGATGGTAAACAGTGCTAGCTTTGAGTACATTTGGCTGCATGAGTTGCTATCGTTCTCATTGTGCTACTTAGAAGAATAAACTCAACAGACTCTACACAGCCCAGCGATAGCTTTGATTGCACAGCTGCTTGGGTCAATGTCGGGACAGACTTTTATGAGGCCCGGGCCGGGATCAGTGGGACCTGATTTCTTGCCGATCCCGGCGTGGCCCAGCCGTAATCCCTGATCCCCTAGGCGCATTGTTCACATACTGCTTGGGCAATACTGGAGAAATCTGAGAGGAAGAGACACATAGGATTGTAGAACAGGGAGAGGGCAGAGATAGAACAGGGAGAGGGGAGAGATAGAACAGGGAGAAGAGAGAGATAGAACAGGAAAGGGGAGAGATAGAACAGGGAGAGGGGAGAGATAGAACAGGGAGAGGGGAGAGATAGAACAGGGAGAAGAGAGAGATAGAACAGGAAAGGGGAGAGATAGAACAGGGAGAGGGGAGAGATAGAACAGGGAGAGGGGAGAGATAGAACAGGGAGAAGAGAGAGATAGAACAGGGAGGGATAGAACAAGGACAGGGGAGAGATAGAACAGGGAGAGGGGAGAGATATAACAGGGAGAGATAGAACAAGGAGAGGGGAGAGATAGAACAGGGAGATATAGAACAGGGAGAAGGGAGAGATAGAACAGGGAGAGATAGAACAGGGAGGGATAGAACAGGGAGAAGGGAGAGCTAGAACAGGGAGAGATAGAACAGGGAGGAGGGAGAGATAGAACAGGGGGATATAGAACAGGGAGAGGGGAGAGATAGAACAGGGAGAAGGGAGAGATAGAACAGGGAGGGATAGAACAGGGAGAAGGGAGAAATAGAACAGGGAGAGATAGAACAGGGAGAAGGGAGAGATAGAACAGGGGGATATAGAACAGGGAGAGGGGAGAGATAGAACAGGGAGAGATTGAACAGGGAGAAGGGAGAGATAGAACAGGGGGATATAGAACAGGGAGAGGGGAGAGATAGAACAGGGAGAAGGGAGAGATAGAACAGGGAGAGATTGAACAGGGAGAAGGGAGAGATAGAACAGGGAGAGATAGAACAGGGAGAAGGAAGAGATAGAACAGGGAGAGATAGAACAGGGAGAAGGGAGAGATAGAACAGGGAGAGATAGAACAGGGAGAAGGGACAACTAGAACTGGAATAGGAGAGAAACGCGGAGAGAAAGAATGATTTCCAACTAAACCACAATTAGCTTACTGTTATTCAGTCCACAGTCGCATGTCATTGCATTGAGGATATTGAAACTATTGTTATTGCGGTGTCACCAGCAAAACAATCTACTAATGCCTGGAAGTATAAATATATACTGGAGATCGCAAGCGTCAGTAAAGACAATTCTGATTCGATCGCTGTATTGTACTAGAAGTTCCTAGAAAAATGCCCACTGAAACACAATATCATTCGCATCTCATTCCACGCCCGAGTCCCATGGTGACTAAAGCATCTGTAGATTAAGTGATGTTCCCCTTTTAGCCTGATTACTCAAGCCACTTGTGTTAGTCGAATAGTCATATCAATGATCATTGGTGCTCATACTAAGGCTTAGTCCTTGAGCAAATAATTGAGCAGCGATCATGTTGAGCAGGTAGACAGTGCAATTACCCCCCTAGCAACTAACCTGCACAGACAAGCCGGTCTCCGGTTGCTCAGCCGTCGAAAAAAAAGTAAGAAAAAGGAAGTTCTCCATCTGGCTTGTTGGGTTGAGTATAGGACTCCGACATGACTGCTCACACCTCCAACGCCTCCGCCATCGACTTCTTCCTTGCTGCCGCCAGTCATTATGACTCCATCGCCACTCCTGACTCACTGCCTGCATTCTCTATGCATACTGTGAGTCACAGCTCAGATTTCACGTCTGGCAGTCGCTACCAACAAAGCTGAGTGCAGACATCCCACTGACCACCCTGACACCATCTAGACTGCTCTGCCTAACCACTGTGTTCTATCTTTCCCTGTTCCATCTCTCCCCTCTCCCTATCCTCTCTCCCCTCTCCCTGTTCTATCTCTCCCCTCTCCCTATTCTATCTCCTCCATCTCCCTGTTCTATCTCTCCCCTCTCCCTGTTCTATCTCTCCCCTCTCCCTGTTCTATCTCTCCCCTCTCCCTGTTCTATCTCTCCCCTCTTCCTGTTCTATCTCTCCCCTCTCCCTATCCTATCTCTCCCCTCTCCCTATCGTATCTCTCCCTCTCCCTGTTCTATCTCTCCACCTCCCTGTTCTATCTCCTCCATCTCCGTGTTCTATCTCCTCCATCTCCCTGTTCTATCTCCTCCATCTCCGTGTTCTATCTCCTCCATCTCCCTGTTCTATCTCTCCCCTCTTGTCCTCTTCTATCTTTCCTCTTTCCTGTTCTTTCTGTCCCGTCTACCTATTCTATCTCTTCAGAATGAGAAGTATTCAGGCTTCTCGTTCTTTAATAGTTTGATGCTCTGAGGTCAAGGCTCATACGTCTTATAAGCCCTGAATTGAGTGCCACCTTTGTTAAAAACAATCATTCATGCATAAGTTTAAAGTTTTCTTCCTAATTCAACAGTCGCTACTAAAGCATGGTCAGAATATTCATTGCGATGGAAAGAGCTTGGAAAACAACTGCTTTCCGACACTTTTGGACACCTCGAAGTCTAACTATAAGTGGCACAGCTAATTTTACAATGCGCCGCACAGAATTTTGCTTCTAGAAGCACATTTTAACCTCATAATCAAATTAGCCACCCACCTACCCTCAAAGTCCTGCGCCCGTTCAGAACTGCTTAAAAACTGAAAAAGAAATCTAGAAAGGCCCCAGTAGACAGGGTTGAAAGCTTCTAATACTGCAGGACTTCACATCCCAGCAGCTTTGCATTAGGCCGGAAAAGAGGAGAAACTGATTTTTAATTGCACCGCACAGCATTTGGCGCTAGGCAGGTGCTTGATAGGCGGTTTTGGTCCAAGTCCAGACCAGCGACAATTCAGGCTTAATAAAATTTCTGGATGAAATTTCAGATTTTTATTTCTACTGCGGTTTCTGATTGGGTTTCTGGGCCCGGCAATGTGTTAAAAGGACTTTTACTTTACCTTTATCACATACCTACCTATCTATCTATCTATCTATCTATCTATCTATCTATCTATCTATCTATCTATCTATCTATCTATCTATCTATCTATCTATCTATCTATCTATCTATCTATCTATCTATCTATCTATCTATCTATCTATCTATCTATATTGAAAGCCCTCCTAAGGCTGTAACTAGGCAATTTAAGTCGCCAATAAGTGCAGAACTTTCTCCAGCCGGGATTTCATTCTTTGCCCTATTGGCCCCGTCAATTCCTCTCTTTCCCTGTCTCCCCCTTCGCCCTGGCAACAAATTTGATGGCCGCCGCAGGAGCAGAAAGTGGGGGGAAGTTCTGTGTGGCTGATGAGGACGCTGCAGCATCATTCCGCATCAGCTGGGCCCCATAACACACCGGGGGATGGTCTGAGGCGAATGGTCAAAGCTAACTGGGCCATTTTCAGTGGGATAAATTAGCAATCAGTTCTGAGTCTATACTCGGGGACGCTGAGAATAGAAGTCGGGCGGTGGGGGGAGATGGAGAAGAATGGCAAAAACGATGAATTCAAAGAGAGAGAGAGGGGTCGCAGCCTTCCTGTTCCTTGCGCTATAGCGGAATAAATAGTGCACAGCAGCAGCAACAGCAGCAGCAACAGAAACAGCAGCAGCAGCAGCCGTTCACTTCCTGAAAGTTCGTTTGCAGCCTTTTGTGAAAACATTTTTCTACTAAAAGCGGCCCTATACGCAAGAATCGCTTGCTGGCCTAAAGAAACCAGTGAGAGTGGCCAGTGCGAGGAAGTGCGCCTGTTCGAATCCCAGCAATCTCTGACTGAGCTCGCTGATTCCTCCTTTGCAAACAAATAGCACATGATTTAGCCAGTTCTGATTGACTGGCTGAATTGCTGCTGAAGGAGTGAGCTCAGATGAGTCCAGCATGCTTGGGACACTGGACTGCTCAACGGTTGAAGTGTTTACTTGCTAAAAAATAGGACAGTTAGAAAGAGATTAAAAGAAAAGAGAAAGCGGGGAGAAAGAGGGCGAAGGAGGGCAGAAAGAGAGGGATGACTGAGGGGTAGAAAGAGGGTGGAGGGGGAGGGGGAGAAAGAGGGTGGAGGGGGGGAGAAAGAGAGGGGCGACAGAGGGGGAGAAAGAGGGTGGAGGAGGGGGAGAAAGAGATAGTAGACAGAGCGGGGAGAAAGAGGGTGGAGGAGTAGGGGGCAGAAAGATAGGGTAGAAAGAGGAAGAGAAACAGTGAGAAAGGAAGGAGAGAATGAAAGGGCGAAAGGGAGAAAGAGTGGTGAAAAAGAGCGGCAGAAAGAGGAAGAACAAGAAGGGAAATTAAAAGTATCAAAAAATCCACTTTGGCTGAAAGAGAGCGTGGACTCAGTTTGAGATGGAGAGAGTGGTGGAAGTGAAATAAAAAAGCAGTGAAAATGAATAAAAAATCTGAACAAAATAATATGTGAAAGCCGAAGACTAAAAATAGTCTAAAAAATATCCGAAATCATGGCACAGACAGTTGGGGGGATTAATTTAAACAAGTATTCCACCAGATTAGAGACCGAGTTGATGCTAGTTAGGCCCAGTGCCGCCACTCATATAGCTGAGCAGTGCTCAAAGCCAATGCCCAATGTATCAGTTGTCCTGCATGGCATGGCATGCGGGAACCGCCACCTCACCCACCTCCAGGACCGACTCCGTGTTGGTCGGCTAAGGGAGAGAAAGGATTGAGCAGCCTTGACTGGGCGAGAACTGTCTGGCATTGCTGTGAGAGAGAGGAGGTGGGGTGGCTGCGGCAGCGACTGCGCTGAATGCGGAATGAGCTCCGGGAGAGTTGCTTTTCGCTGCAAAACAAAAGCGACGGACTCATGGAACAGGGGCTGCAAAATTGCCTGGCCTGGCTTTGCTAGGAGAAACTAGTAAAAACTATTGCTATAGAGAATATTGCGTACCGGGAAGGTGGGAATGGCATTTCCCGATTTGCAGCAGACAATGACCTTTGCTTTTAGTTACTGCATTGATAGATTAGATAGATAGATAGATAGATAGATAGATAGATAGATAGATAGATAGATAGATAGATAGATAGATAGATAGATGATAGATAGATAGATAGATAGATAGATAGATAGATAGATAGATAGATAGATAGATAGATAGATAGATAGATAGATAGATGATAGATAGATAGATAGATAGATAGATAGATAGATAGATAGATAGATAGATAGATAGATAGATAGATAGATAGATAGATAGATAGATAGATAGATAGATAGATAGATAGATAGATAGATAGATAGATGATAGATAGATAGATAGATAGATAGATAGATAGATAGATAGATAGATAGATAGATAGATAGATAGATGATAGATAGATAGATAGATAGATAGATAGATAGATGATAGATAGATAGATAGATAGATAGATAGATAGATAGATAGATAGATAGATAGATAGATAGATAGATAAGATAGATAGATAGATGATAGATAGATGATAGATAGATAGATAGATAGATAGATAGATAGATAGATAGATAGATAGATAGATAGATAGATAGATAGATAGATAGATAGATAGATAGATAGATAGATAGATAGATAGATAGAGAGATAAATAGATAGATAGATAGATAGATAGATAGATAGATAGATAGATAGATAGATAGATAGATAGATAGATAGATAGATAGATAGATAGATGATAGGCAGTCAGATTCAGCTCCTGGGAATGTCGAGTGTGGCAACAGGACCATCTGTGCTGTCCCAGGATTTCACAGTCCGCTGATCATAGAGAAGGAAATGCCGCAATAGGCTTTACAAGCATGCAAATATGCCATTGGGGCTGAATTAATAAGCCATCCAAACTAAGGTCACGAACCTTGGAAACCTTGGCGGGAATTCTTTAATGATTTTTCATTCTCAAATTACATTTGTTTTTGTTTCGCATTATGGCCGTGTTACTACGCATGAAGAGAACGTTTTGACATCTTGGGCAAGAGAAAGATGGGGAGAGAATGAGAGGGAGAGTAAATGGGAGAGTAAAATGGAAAGTTAAAGGGACAGTTTAAGGGAGAGTGAGAGGGGGGAAAGAAGGAGGGTGAGATTAAAAGGGAGAGTGAGAAGGAGGGTGAGAGTAAAAGGGAGAGTGAGAAGGAGGGTGAGAGTAAAAGGGAGAGTGAGAAGGAGGGTGAGAGTAAAAGGGAGAGTGAGAATGAGGGTGAGAGTGAGAAGGAGAGTGAGAAGGAGAGTGAGAGGGAGAGTGAGAGGGAGAGTGGGTGGAGAGTGAGAGGGAGAGTGAGAGGGAGAGTGAGAAGGAGAGTGAGAGGGAGGGTGAGAGGGAGAGTGGGCGGAGAGTGAGAGGGAGGGTCTATTGGCGGGGGAATAAAAGGCATTTAATCTCTAAAAGACGGGAGCAAAGGTGAAATAAATTGTTGGGAGCACCGGGACCAGACAAAGGGGTGATCAGAAAGCGGATCGGGGTTAGCAGAAGGTGAGACTAAAATGAAATACGCAATGAAATCTGTAGATTTGCAGCCTTTCGACAACAGAAAGCAAAGAGAACAATTTTATTCACCGATTTGATGCATTTTCAAGAACTTGTGGGATCAGCCATTTGGCTGCATTCTATACTTTTACGACTCAACCAAAATATAGGGCGACTGGTGTTTTGGAATAGGCGTTGAGCATATCGTCAGTTTGCAAAAACAGCTCACCCTCGTCCACATCTGCGCAGTCATTTTGAGAGCCCACTTGCTTAATCTGCTTAATCTGCTTAATCTGCTAATCACTGCTGAAATCTCACTGTACACTGTACACTGTCTGGCATTGCGGACTTGGGGATAATGGGAAAATAGGCTGATTGTCTGTCAGTAAGTGCTGCTGCTGTTGCTGTTGCATCATAGCAATAATTGCAATTATGATAATAATAATTGCAGGAGGGCTGCGGGCTGTGGCATGACACTTGGTGACACTAGACCCGCAGCCAGCGAGGAGGCATCTGACCTGACTTTCTCATCGTCAGGCAGTGTACACTCTCACTTGTGCCTTGGAGTTTGGCCCTCAACGGCGCGAATTGCAAGACAAGCCTTTGGCACTGCTCTGCCACTGACCCCCGGTCCACGGACTGAACAGCTGTGCACAGACTTTGTAATGGTTACTTTTTTCTGATTCTGTCTGATTCTCAGTTTCTCACCTGTTCTCTGCCTAGCTCCATCTCTCCCGCCCCCGACCCGTAGGGCAGAACTCCGAGCAGTGGGATCAATACAGGATAGGGAGCTTTAGATAAGGCCCACCCACGTAAGCTCAGCTCGGATTGTGTTAGGCCAGGCATGATAATCGTAATGATGGGATAAAAATCCTGGGATTATTTCCAACCAAATCCAGCAGCCTCCCACTGATTAGCTGGCAAAGCCGGCAGAACTGCTTCTAGGCTTATTAAGCTTTTTCTTCTCCCAATTTTATAATCCCATAATCACACAAAAGGGATTGGCCCGTTAGGGCTGTTTTTGGGGAGTTGGGTAAGTTACGAGATTATTATCGCGCATCGGGTTCAATAAAATAACAAAAAGATAAAATAGAAAGATATTGGAGCCAGTGTTATGTTACAGTGTTACAAGAAACACGAGAAATGTTACAAAAAATTCATTTGGTAAATTTTCGAATCAATCTTCTAAGTACGTGTGTTTCTAAAAATAGACATTCGTTGAATGCGTACATTCGGCACTGTACATTCGGGGATGACTTTATTGGGTGATTCACTCACTTCCGCATAAAATGTACATTTATTTCTAAAAATAGATTTTAGTCGAATACGTAGATTCCGCACTGTACACTCAGGGATGACTTTGCTAAGTGACTCACTCTCTTTTTTCAGAAGATAAACATAGTTTTCTAAAAAATAACTTAGCGTATATATTTGCGAACTAAACGATAGTATTTCAGTTATTTACGTTTGCTTCTAAAAATACTTGTAGAATTACCAAAAATTTCTGAACACTTGATAAAAACGCAATGAAAATGTTTTTCAATCCAGCGAGCTTTTCTCGTGTACTTTTATGCTTGCGTGCGACTTAAAGAAATCCAGTAAATGTACGAAAAATTCTCTTTCTTCTACTTGACACGCTTGTCACAATCCTTCTCATTTTTTTCAACTCTACTAAAAAACACGCCCACTAAATGCGACCAGGTGAGGTCAAAATCTTTGATTTATTTAAGTCGATAGGTCCCTCTCCCTGCCGTGCCTGCATGCTCCACCCATTCATTTTGCTTTCTCCGTGTCCCAACTAGAGCTTTTTAATTTGGCAAATTTCTTGTGGATTGCGAGAGGGTCGCAAGAGGCGTGTTTCGGCCGTTGGGGATCTCAGGGCGTGATTTATTAGCAGGGAGCGGCAGGATCCAGAGATAAATTTAATGAAATCCCTACTTTAATGAAGTCAGACATACAGACAGACAGACAGACAGACAGACAGACAGCCAGACAGACAGACAGACAGACAGACAGACAGACAGACAGACAGACAGACAGACAGACAGACAGACAGACAGACAGACAGACAGACAGACAGACAGACAGACAGACAGACAGACAGACAGACAGACAGACAGACAGACAGACAGACAGACAGACAGACAGACAGACAGACAGACAGACAGACAGACAGACAGACAGACAGACTGAATGATTTGAGTAACTAAACGAGAATTGAGGAACACACAAGGCGGGGCGAGGTAGGCTGTATTCGCATCCGGAATGTACTTTTAGCTGGGCATTAATAAGCAAACATTTGACACCCGTGTATGCAGCAAAGACACACACGACCTGTGCCAGTTTTTCTACTAATATTCTACCTCAGTCTTTTTGATTTGCTTTGTGAAAGAAGCCACACACAAGCAGCCCAAACAAAAAAATTGCTCTTTTTGGCAGCATGATGCCCATTGTCTCATTTGGGGGAACAATGCCCCACTGACAAGATGGCAGATTGGTAGGCCACCCCACAACAGGATGACATTATTCCAGTATTTTAAGTACATCGCATAAATTGATCAGGGTGGGTGGAGTTGATCAGGGAGGAGTGGAATTGATCAGGGAGGAGTGGAGTTGATCAGGGTGGGTGGAGTTGATCAGGGAGGAGAGGAGTTGATCAGGGAGGAGTGGAGTTGATCAGGGTGGGTGGAGTTGATCAGGGAGGAGAGGAGTTGATCAGGGAGGGGTGGAGTTGATCAGGGAGGAGTGGAGTTGATCAGGGAGGAGTGGAGTTGATCAGGGAGGAGAGGAGTTGATCAGGGTGGGTGGAGTTGATCAGGGAGGAGTGGAGTTGATCAGGGAGGAGTGGAGTTGATCAGGGAGGAGTGGAGTTGATCAGGGAGGAGAGGAGTTGATCAGGGTGGGTGGAGTTGATCAGGGAGGAGAGGAGTTGATCAGGGAGGAGAGGAGTTGATCAGGGAGGAGAGGAGTTGATCAGGGAGGATTGGAGTTGATCAGGGAGGAGAGGAGTTGATCAGGGAGGAGAGGAGTTGATCAGGGAGGAGAGGAGTTGATCAGGGAGGATTGGAGTTGATCAGGGAGGAGTGGAGTTGATCAGGGAGGAGAGGAGTTGATCAGGGAGGAGAGGAGTTGATCAGGGAGGAGAGGAGTTGATCAGGGAGGAGAGGAGTTGATCAGGGAGGAGAGGAGTTGATCAGGGTGGGAGGAGTTGATCAGGGAGGAGAGGAGTTGATCAGGGAGGAGTGGAGTTGATCAGGGAGGAGAGGAGTTGATCAGGGAGGAGTGGAGTTGATCAGGGAGGAGAGGAGTTGATCAGGGAGGAGAGGAGTTGATCAGGGAGGAGAGGAGTTGATCAGGGAGGAGTGGAGTTGATCAGGGAGGAGTGGAGTTGATCAGGGAGGAGTGGAGTTGATCAGGGAGGAGAGGAGTTGATCAGGGAGGAGAGGAGTTGATCAGGGAGGAGTGGAGTTGATCAGGGAGGAGTGGAGTTGATCAGGGTGGGTGGAGTTGATCAGGGAGGAGAGGAGTTGATCAGGGAGGAGTGGAGTTGATCAGGGAGGAGAGGAGTTGATCAGGGAGGAGAGGAGTTGATCAGGGAGGAGAGGAGTTGATCAGGGAGGAGAGGAGTTGATCAGGGAGAAGTTGATCAGGGAGGAGTTGATCAGGGAGGAGTTGATCAGGGAGGAGAGGAGTTGATCAGGGAGGAGTGGAATTGATCAGGGCGGAATGGAGTTGATCAGGGAGGAGAGGAGTTGATCAGGGAGGAGAGGAGTTGATCAGGGAGGAGTGGAGTTGATCAGGGCGGAATGGAGTTGATCAGGGACCAAAGTGCATGATCTGATGAGAAGCAAGGCAATGAATAGTTTGGGTTTAAGTTACTTGTGCAATTATAGATTAAATCAGCTGACTGCAGTCGGGAACTGACCAACATGGCCAACCAGTGTTCGCTTTGTTCCGCAGCCAACTTCGCCATAAGGAAGGCAGTTGTCAATTTGTGGAAACCGATTGCCCAATAATTCCACGATTTCTATTCCGCATGACTGGCTCCTAGCCACAGCGTGTTAGTTAAAGTCTTGCACGCCCGGATAGTCCTGCCAGCGATCCCTCAGCATCAGCAGCAGCAGCAGCACTGGTACTAATAAATTATGCATAGCAACTGCTTCCCTTTAAGTCTAAGGCCAGTCGGTGGGATTCGCATTGGGATCTGAATTCCGTTCTCGCGGACTCAGACAAGCAGAGCTCCTTGACCTTGATGTTTTGAAAATGTTCACCAATAGCAAACTGGGTCGCAGACAGGTCTGCGGAGGGACCGCGTCACGCGCGCCAGCACCCCACTGCATCGCAAATCAATCATGCGAATTGCTATCTAACGCTGTCTAACTCTTTCTATTGCTATTGGTTATAAAGGGCCTAGCTGTACTGGGATACACGCAATGAGACGCCACTGTGGATAAGCACTGTCTGGTAACAAGAGGAATGAGTTGGAGGGTCTTTCTCTCCTAATTAGCTAACTCTTAATCTTAGTTTCATGTTCTTATCACCCTTCTCACCCTCCTTCTCACCCTCCTTCTCACCCTCCTTCTCACCCTCCTTCTCACACTCCTTCTCTCCCTCCTTCTCTCCCTCCTTCTCACACTCCTTACTCTCCTTCTCACCCTCCTTCTTACCCCATCTCACATAAATTTTCTTACATAAATTCTCTCTAAAATAAAACTCACAATAGTTTATTAAGGGCAGTCTTTATCTTATCCCAGTAATTCCCATGCATAATCTATCCCTTTATTAAATGAATCTAGTTGATAATTTTCTTAATTCAAGAACTTTACCAATGTTAACTATTTTCCCACCACCCAAACGATGCCTTTCAGACAGCAATTTTGTATTAGGCAATGCGCAAGCCAAGGAACGACCGATCGTCTACTGCTCTGACGGCTTCTGCGAGTTGACGGGCTTCGCCCGGGCCCAGGTGATGTCAAAGGGTTGCGCCTGCCGATTTCTCTGGGGCGACAGAACCGCGGAAGACGAGAAGGCCAAGATTGAAGACAGCCTGGAGCAGCAGAAGGAGCTCAAAACTGAAGTTATATTCTACACTAAGACTCGTGAGATATTCAAGATTCTATAGTCACCGGCGTTTCAAATGTGCCAATAGTTCATTAGATATCATATATGACAGGTGTGTGTCAGCTGGTTAATGAGGTGTCATAGATGACAGGTGTGCGTGTCAGCTGGTTACTGAGGTGTCATTTATGACAGGTGTGTGCGTGTCAGCTGGTTAATGAGGTGTCATATATGACAGGTGTGTGTCAGCTGGTTAATGAGGTGTCATAGATGACAGGTGTGCGCGTCAGCTGGTTACTGAGGTGTCATTTATGACAGGTGTGTGCGTGTCAGCTGGTTAATGAGGTGTCATATATGACAGGTGTGTAAGTCAGCTGGTTAATGAGGTGTCATTTATGACAGGTGTGTGTGTGTCAGCTGGTTAATGAGGTGTCATTTATGACAGGTGTGTGTGTGTCAGCTGGTTAATGAGGTGTCATTTATGACAGGTGTGTGTCAGCTGGTTAATGATGTGTCATATATGACAGGTGTGTGTGTCAGCTGGTTAATGAGGTGTCATATATGACAGGTGTGTGTGTCAGCTGGTTAATGAGGTGTCATTTATGACAGGTGTGTGTGTGTCAGCTGGTTAATGAGGTGTCATATATGACAGGTGTGTGTGTGTCAGCTGGTTAATGAGGTGTCATTTATGACAGGTGTGTGTGTTTCAGCTGGTTAATGTGGTGTCATATATGACAGGTGTGTGTGTCAGCTGGTTAATGATGTGTCATATATGACAGGTGTGTGTGTGTCAGCTGGTTAATGAGGTGTCATTTATGACAGGTGTGTGTGTGTCAGCTGGTTAATGAGGTGTCATATATGACAGGTGTGTGTGTCAGCTGGTTAATGAGGTGTCATTTATGACAAGTAGCTCGTACGAATCCGTCATTAAATCACAGTTTTCACTGTCGCGTATGTCATACATTGCTCGCTCACTCGCTTAAAAGTAAAACAACAACTGGCTCCCTTCCCTGTCACATTTGGCTCGAGTCTAACGTCTTTTCCATTATTCAAATTTTATTTCCTCCGCCACTAGGCCATAGGCTCTTTCTGTGTCTCCGTAGAAGCATCTCGCGGACCAGTAGAAAGTGGATGACACTGGCGGGACACGGGACAGGCCGGCTGGGGTGGCGATGCTCCGTCAAATCCCCTGACATTGAAAAAGTGCAGCTGCAACACTTTTGCCAATTCGGTTCCCATCTCAAGCAAGCACATTCTCTGCCCCAGATTTGACGGGAAAAGTTGCTGCCTGAAGTCTGGACACTTCATCAGCCAGATGCGGCACACAGACAGGCTTTGGGCTTAGCGACACCCCCTAGGGTTTAGGAGGCTGGCACAGCATCTCAGCCTCACTAACCTCACATTTCCTCTCCAGGCAGCTCAAAAGGAATCACATTTTTTCATTGCTTTTCGATTCTAACAAACCTACCGCCTTTTTCTCGTCATTCGTGTTTCGCTCGTTCACAATCCATCACACTTCATCACACTCCATCACACTCCATTACAATCCATCACACTCCATCACACTCCATCACACTCCATTACAATCCATCACACTCCATCACACTGCATCACACTGCATCACACTCCATCACACTGCATCACACTCCATCACACTGCATCACACCCCATCACACTGCATCACACTCCATCACACTGCATCACACTCCATCACACTGCATCACACCCCATCACACTCCATTACAATCCATCACACTGCATCACACTCCATCACACTGCATCACACTCCATCACACTGCATCACACCCCATCACACTCCATTACAATCCATCATACTCCATCACACTGCATCACAGCCCATCACACTCCATTAAAATCCATCACACTCCATCACACTCCATGACACCCCATCACACTCCATCACACTCCATGACACCCCATCACACTCCATCACACTCCATGACACCCCATCACACTCCATTACAATCCATCACACTCCATCACACTCCATCACACCCCATCACACTCCATTACAATCCATCACACTCCATCACACTCCATCACACCCCATCACACTCCATTAAAATCCATCACACTCCATCACACTCCATTACAATCCATCACACTTCATCACACCCCATCACACTCCATCACACTCCATTACACTCCATCACACTTTATCACACATCACACATCCTAACAAGTCCTCACCCCCGTGATTAATCCACAGGCAACGCCTTCCTCTGCCTACTGGACATTGTGCCAATCAAGAATGAGAAAGGCGAGGTGGTGCTGTTTCTGGCCTCGCACAAGGACATCACCAAGGAGAAGGGAGCCAACTGTGGACTGCTCAGTCCTGGTGGTGACTCAGCTCACAGTGAGTAGAGCTGTTCTATTATTCAGTACAGCTTCTGTAGAGCTGTACAGAAGGAAGGATGTACAGGAAGAAGGATGTACAGAAAGAATGATGTACAGGAAGAAGGATGTACAGAAGGAAAGATGTACAGGAAGAAGGATGTACAGAAAGAATGATGTACAGAAGGAAGGATGTACAGGAAGAAGGATGTACAGAAGGAAGGATGTACAGAAGGAAGGATGTACAGGAAGAAGGATGTGCAGGAAGAAGGATGTACAGAAAGAATGATGTACAGAAGGAAGGGTGTACAGAAGGAAGGATGTACAGGAAGAAGGATGTGCAGGAAGAAGGATGTGCAGGAAGAAGGATGTGCAGGAAGAAGGATGTACAGAAAGAATGATGTACAGAAGGAAGGGTGTACAGAAGGAAGGATGTGCAGGAAGAAGGATGTGCAGGAAGAAGGATGTGCAGGAAGAAGGATGTACAGAAAGAATGATGTACAGAAGGAAGGGTGTACAGAAGGAAGGATGTGCAGGAAGAAGAATGTGCAGGAAGAAGGATGTGCAGGAAGAAGGATGTGCAGGAAGAAGGATGTGCAGGAAGAAGGATGTACAGAAGGAAGGATGTACAGAAAGAAGGATGTACAGGAAGAAGGATGTGCAGGAAGAAGGATGTGCAGGAAAAAAGGATGTACAGAAGGAAGGATGTACAGAAGGAAGGATGTACAGAAGGAAGGATGTACAGGAAGAAGGATGTGCAGGAAGAAGGATGTGCAGGAAGAAGGATGTGCAGGAAGAAGGATGTGCAGGAAGAAGGATGTGCAGGAAGAAGGATGTGCAGGAAGAAGGATGTGCAGGAAGAAGGATGTGCAGGAAGAAGGATGTGCAGGAAGAAGGATGTACAGAAGGAAGGGTGTACAGAAGGAAGGATGTACAGGAAGAAGGATGTGCAGGAAGAAGGATGTACAGAAAGAATGATGTACAGAAGGAAGGGTGTACAGAAGGAAGGATGTACAGGAAGAAGGATGTACAGAAGGAAGGATGTGCAGGAAGAAGGATGTACAGAAGGAAGGATGTACAGAAAGAAGGATGTACAGGAAGAAGGATGTGCAGGAAGAAGGATGTGCAGGAAAAAAGGATGTACAGAAGGAAGGATGTACAGAAGGAAGGATGTACAGAAGGAAGGATGTACAGAAGGAAGGATGTACAGAAGGAAGGATGTACAGGAAGAAGGATGTGCAGGAAGAAGGATGTGCAGGAAGAAGGATGTGCAGGAAGAAGGATGTGCAGGAAGAAGGATGTGCAGGAAGAAGGATGTACAGAAGGAAGGATGTACAGAAAGAAGGATGTGCAGGAAGAAGGATGTGCAGGAAAAAAGGATGTACAGAAGGAAGGATGTACAGAAGGAAGGATGTACAGAAGGAAGGATGTACAGAAGGAAGGATGTACAGGAAGAAGGATGTGCAGGAAGAAGGATGTGCAGGAAGAAGGATGTGCAGGAAGAAGGATGTGCAGGAAGAAGGATGTACGGAAGGAAGGATGTACAGAAAGAAGGATGTACAGGAAGAAGGATGTGCAGGAAGAAGGATGTGCAGGAAAAAAGGATGTACAGAAGGAAGGATGTACAGAAGGAAGGATGTACAGGAAGAAGGATGTATTAAATGACATAGTGCACTTCATTCTAGCTGACATTGTTCAGTTTTGAAACAAAAGTTTTCTCTTTAAAAAGGTAGAGCAGCAGCTATAAGATCTGGTGGCGCTCTGAGACCTGGTCCGCGGGGTGCAACTCAGCCCGCTAATCCGGATTAATACAATCAGGACCTTCTGATCCGCGCCGCCTTTTCTCTCCGATCTCCCCATTTCGCTGAAAAGTTTTCTCCTCATTTCTGTCTTCTCCGCTACCCGCTATACCCGATCCCCGAGGCAATGAAAACAGAATTATAGGGGCTGCGGGCGGGACACACATCAGCGGCTTGTCCTCCTTCAACTCCTGGCATGCCGCACACGAGCCAAAACAGCCCGTAGCCCCAGGGCCGGCTTGGCTGCCTTCTTTTAGGTCCGCTTCCAGGGGCGGCGAGTGCTAAAGAGGGGACAGGATGGCTAGAACAGTGAGAACAGAGCTCAAGCTCAATGTCATGGCTGATAAAAGCTGCTCGTTATAATTATGTTCCAACACATAGCTACCTATCTACATACTTTTCTGACTGAGATCTTTCAGTCAATCCACCTCTTATATCTCCCTTGCTACCAATCTATCTACAATATCTACCAATCTATTAACAATATCTACCAATCTATCTACAACATCTACCAATCCATCTGCAATATCTACCAATCCATCTGCAATATCTACCTATCTATCTACAATATCTACCTATCTATCTGCAATATCTACCTATCTATCTACAACATCTACCAATCCATCTGCAATATCTAACAATCTATCTACAACATCTACCAATCCATCTGCAATATCTGCCAATCTATCTGCAATATCTACCAATCTATCTGCAATATCTACCAATCCATCTGCAATATCTAACAATCTATCTACAACATCTACCAATCCATCTGCAATATCTACCAATCCATCTGCAATATCTACTAATCTATCTGCAATATCTACCAATCTATTAACAATATCTACCAATCTATTTACAACATCTACCAATCCATCTGCAATATCTACCAATCCATCTGCAATATCTACCTATCTATCTGCTATATCTACCTATCTATCTGCAATATCTACCTATCTATCTGCAATATCTACCTATCTATCTACAATATCTACCTATCTATCTACAATATCTACCTATCTATCTGCAATATCTACCTATCTATCTACAACATCTACCAATCCATCTGCAATATCTGCCAATCTATCTGCAATATCTACCAATCTATCTGCAATATCTACCAATCTATCGACAATATCTACCGACCTATCTACACTATCTACCAATCCATCTACCTAATCTGTCTACCAACCTAACTACCCACCTGTCTGTATACCTACCTATTTACCCATCAATCTCGCCCGGGGCAGCACTAACTAACTAGGTAAGTCAATTAAGTAGAACCGCTGTCGACTCTACAGGATGTAAAATTTCTAATCCGGGATGAGTGCATGGCAGCCCCAAATAGCTTAGTCACCTTGAATTCATCCCTCAAGGCAGGCAGGTGAATGATTGGGTGGGGCTAGTTATAAAAATTGATCTTAATTGCTCAATTTCCCGGCTCCCAGCTTTTCCAAAGCAATTTTGTGAGTTCGAAATTGAGAGCAATTTGGCTTTTAGAAAAGAAGTGCCTACGGCAGGTGGCCCCAGTTGCAGAGGAAAAATTAGTTTTTTATCTTTTTTAAAGAGAAAGTTGCTCTCCAGAAAATTTCTGGAATCATTCACTTTCTTCAATTCAGCTTAATCATTTAGTTCTCAATTGAATGCAAATAATTATTAGAAAACGTGTTTGAATCTGTGCAAAAAATATCACAGTCACGTCAGAACTCACTTTTGAAGTCTTAAAACTCTTCCTGACCAATCAGAGCAGTCCAGAAAACCCAAAACCCTTCCTGACCAATCCGAACAGTACGGGACCCCAAAAACTCTTCCTGACCAATCAGAACAGCTCGGAACCCCCAAAATACATTCAGACCAATCAGATCCCTCCAGCCAGTGCAACAATGTCTCGCCATCATCACGGCCTCGTTCTCGACTATCAGAAATCTCTGGCCCAGCCGAAGCGGCGGACAACGATTCCAGTTCCTCAGCTAGTGTGGGCGCGGATTCGAATCCAGAAGAAGAAGACAACAACGATGAAGAAGAAGAGGAGAGGAGCACGGCTTACAAATACGAGAGGCGGCGGTCCAGGGCGGTTCTGTACCACCTGAGCGGCCAGTTTGACTCCAAGAGCAAGAACAAGACCTTCAGTCAGTTGAACAAGGTTCGTGACAGCAATGAGCCACTTAAGCTTCTAGATCAAATTTAAGGGTGTTGAAGGATTTTAATTTTTCCGAATTTTAATTCCGAAGTCTGAAAACCTTAAATCCTTAAATACCAACATACGGAATCCCAAAAATCCCGAATCCAAAGATCCACTGAATCCCAGATTTCTGAATCCCAAAATCCTAAACCCCAAAATCCCGAATCCGAAAATCTACTGAACCCCAAATTCCCGAATCCCAAAATCCCGAATCCCAAAATCCCGAATCCCAAAATCCCGAACCCCAAAATCCCGAATCCCAAAATCCCGAATCCCAAAATCCCGAACCCCAAAATCCCGAATCCCAAAATCCCGAACCCCAAAATCCCGAATCCCAAAATCCCGAATCCCAAAATCCCGAACCCCAAAATCCCGAATCCCCAAATCCCGTATCCAAAAATCCAGATTCCAAAAATTTCCGAATCCCAAAATCCCGATTCCCAAAATCCCGAAATGCAAAATCCCGAATCCCAAAATCCCGATTCCCAAAATCCCGAAATGCAAAATCCCGAATCCCAAAATCCCGATTCCCAAAATCCCGATTCCCAAAATCCCGAATTGCAAAATCCCGAATCCCAAAATCCCGATTCCCAAAATCCAGATTCCCAAAATCCCGATTCCCAAAATCCAGAATTGCAAAATCCCGAATCCCAAAATCCCGATTCCCAAAATCCCGAATCCCCAAATTCCGTATCCAAAAATCCGGAATCCTGAAATCCTGAATTACTAATTCCTTAATCCCTAAAACCCAAATGAAAAATTTCGAAAAAAATTAACTATATTTAAAAATCCTGAATTTCAAAGTCAACAAGTTCGCTGTTTGTCATGCAAAAACAAGGTCATCCAAGTCTGCTTATACAGAAGAAAATAAATTTTTCAATTTGCATTGCCTCTTCTATCCAAATTGCCTTTGCCTTTTCTCAGTGCCCTGAGAAAAAAAATTGAAAATGCAAAACTGTTCGCCCATGCTAATTTGTTTCCTTAAAATATCTCGATTATTTGCATTTTCTACACTAAACTGCCTGCTCGATGTTTATTTCGTTTTTTGCATTCCCGACTTTCAAATTTTAGAATCCGGTTAGAAATGTAAAATTTGACTGTCCATTTTGTTTGACATTGTGTTTCCTCGTTGCTATGTAAAACTTTCGAATTTCTTCGTGGGAATCACAATGAAGTGCACAAACAGTTCAACTCTTCACTTTAAAGGTTGTTTAACAAAAAAATCGCGTAGCTATTGGGTTAAAACTTTGTGATAGAGACATGGAATGGGAAAGTGGATTATTTTCTATTAGACAGGAGTGTTTCCTGTTAGACAGGAGTGTTTCCTGTTAGACAGGAGTGTATCCTGTTAGACGGGAGTGTTTCCTGTTAGACAGGAGTGTTTCCTGTTAGACAGGAGTGTATCCTGTTAGACGGGAGTGTATCCTGTTAGACAGGAGTGTATCCTGTTAGACAGGAGTGTATCCTGTTAGACGGGAGTGTATCCTGTTAGACAGGAGTGTATCCTGTTAGACAGGAGTGTATCCTGTTAGATAGGAGTGTATCCTGTTAGACAGGAGTGTATCCTGTTAGACTGGAGCGTATCCTGTTAGACAGGACTGTATCCTGTTAGACAGGAGTGTATCCTGTTAGACAGGAGTGTATCCTGTTATACTGGAGCGTATCCTGTTAGACAGGAGTGTATCCTGTTATACTGGAGCGTATCCTGTTAGACAGGAGTGTTTCCTGTTAGACAGGAGTGTTTCCTGTTAGACAGTAGTGTTTCCTGTTAGACAGGAGTGTTTCCTGTTAGACAGGAGTGTATCCTGTTAGACTGGAGTGTTTCCTGTTAGACAGGAATGTTTCCTGTTAGACAGGAGTGTTTCCTGTTAGACAGGAGTGTATCCTGTTAGACAGGAGTGTATCCTGTTAGACAGGAGTGTTTCCTGTTAGACAGGAGTGTTTCCTGTTAGACAGGAGTGTTTCCTGTTAGACAGGAGTGTTTCCTGTTAGACAGGAGTGTATCCTGTTAGACAGGAGTGTATCATGTTAGACAGGAGTGTATCATGTTAGACAGGACTGTATCCTGTTAGACAGGAGTGTATCCTGTTAGACAGGAGTGTATCGTGTTATACTGGAGCGTATCCTGTTAGACAGGAGCGTATCCTGTTATACTGGAGTGTATCCTGTTAGACAGGAGTGTATCCTGTTAGACAGGAGTGTATCATGTTAGACAGGAGTGTATCCTGTTAGACAGGAGTGTTTCCTGTTAGACAGGACTGTTTCCTGTTAGACAGGAGTGTATCCTGTTAGACAGGACTGTTTCCTGTTAGACAGGAGTGTTTCCTGTTAGACAGGACTGTTTCCTGCAAGGCAGGAGTGTTTCCTGTTAGACAGGACTGTTTCCTGCAAGGCAGGAGTGTTTCCTATAAAATGGGATTCCTTAGTATTTCAGAGAGTTTTTACGAAGGTATCAGTGAATCAAGAAAGTTTCATCATTTAATTATTATTTGTCACAGATCTGCATGAACTCGCGGCTTCACATGCTAAAAAATACTTGTTCACATTGCATTACCCAGCAACTCAATGTTCTGAAAGCCTTCAAAGTATCTCCAATTATTATTATTGCCAACAGATTCAGAGCCTGAGCGGCAAGAACACATTGCCAGAATACAAGGTCCAAGAGATCAAACGGTCCCGCTGCATACTGTTACACTATGGCCTCTTGAAGATCACCTGGGACTGGCTGATCCTGCTGTGCACATTCTACATAGCCATCATGGTGCCCTACAATGCGGCCAGCAGCTCCGGCAAGCTGAAGAAAGCTACAGGCGCGGACGACGCCGGCATCGCTGTCGACTTGCTGGTGGAAGTTGTCTTCATTGCCGGTGAGTTACTTCATACAGATCCCATCAGTGCCTCATACAGATCCCATCAGTGCCTCATACAGATCCCATCAGTGCCTCATACAGATCCCATCAGTGCCTCATACAGATCCCATCAGTGCCTCATACAGATCCCATCAGTGCCTCATACAGATCCCATCAGTGCCTCATACAGATCCCATCAGTGCCTCATACAGATCCCATCAGTGCCTCATACAGATCCCATCAGTGCCTCATACAGATCCCATCAGTGCCTCATACAGATCCCATCAGTGCCTCATCCAGATCCCATCAGGGCCTCATACAGATCCCATCAGTGCCTCATACAGATCCCATCAGTGCTTCATCCAGATCCCATCAGTGCTTCATACAGATCCCATCAGTGCTTCATCCAGATCCCATCAGCGCTTCATACTGATCCCATCAGCGCTTCATCCAGATCCCATCAGTGCTTCATACTGATCCCATCAGTGCTTCATGCAGATTCCATCAGTGCCTCATCCAGATTCAGGCTTCTGTGTCTCAGGATTCTAGCAGAGATTAACTTTTCCATTCGATGTTCTTTTTATCCCCAGTCAAGCTGAGCTCAATCCGGCCGAATCCGGCCTCTAAAATCTCCCCTCTCCCAATAATCGTCGCTGACCCTCGCATCGCATCTCGTTGCTGTCACCTCTGGCTGTCTGGGCCCAGCCCCACAAACTCAGGATCTCTGCTGGACTCGCAATTTCCTGTTCTTCTGAGGAGGCTAAGCGTGTAGAAAATCAGCTAAAGGCGCGGACGCGGTAGACAGAGTAGAAAGGTCATGGCATGCTGGCCTAAATTATAATAGGGGATCGATGTTCTCTGCGCTCGGACTAAAAGGTCGCGGATTCATAACTATTTTATAGATTTTAAGAGAAGATTAGCAGCCCAGCAATGACGGTCATTTCCTATTTTAAGCAGGAAATGAAGCGATCAAGAATGGCATAGTTGATTGCTGTAGGAAGTTTGGTGGACAATCGCACCGCTGTCTTCTGAATAGGATTATCTGACATCAACAGATTTTATTAACAAAGAGTTGAGACCATTGCTGTCAAATTTCAAAAAGAGGTGCGATAAATATTTTCATGATTCAACTAAATTCGTATCGAAGATACAAGTAAATACGAGGTTTGGGTCTATTTTTAGAACAAAGTGCAGAGAAGGATAGAAAATTTTTTGCTAAAATGTACATACTCGTCCATGAACACAGATAAGGTGAAAGCCTGGAGTGAGGTGGAATGACTTCGATGCTGTCTTGCGATGACGAACAATTGGCTGAAATCTATTTTTAGAACATAGCATAAACCCGTGAATCCCATCCAAATAAGAAGAAATTTAATTGGTCCCTGGTAGATTTGACCTTGATGAAAAATGAATGTGATGATTTAACAAACCACACTTCACCAGCGTGATAATTCGAAACTAAGTTAAAGAATTAAAACGATTGGACGGTTCGGCGCAAGTGAATTTTCATTGGGGATTCATGCACTCAGTTATATTATCAAAGTGTACACTTATGCTTCGTACACTAGCCAGAAATAGATTTTTAGAATTGTTTGCAAAAATCTTTCAGATTAAGCGTCATCCACTTAGATTAAGCAATTAACGCATATATATTTTTCAGATATATGCATCAACTTTCGCACAACTTTCGTCAGCAAAAGTGGGCAAGTTGTGTACTGCCAGAGAATGATCGCCATTAACTATTTAAAAACTTGGTTCTTCCTGGACATGCTGGCAGCTGTGCCGTTTGACATCATCATTCTCATCAGCAATGCTGTCAGCTCAGATCTGGCGTCGAAAATGGTGAGAGTTTGTTTGCCTTTTCTTCACAGTTTAAGTGATTGTCTAACCGTTTACCGAATCCAACATCCACCATGCAAAGTTCTGTCAAGATTCTTCAACCAGTGAGCGTCGGGATATTGCCAGTTGGCCCGCCTGCTTCATCAGCCAGCTGCAGTCACGGGGGGCATTCTCGGTACTTGTCAAGTGAAGCAAAATTCCATTGCTCACAGCTCAGAGTTTTTTATTAAACAGTTAGCACAGCCAGTCCTGCGAAATTTAAATTTTGGATTGCATAAAATGTCCAACCTCGAAAGATTTCGATATTTAATTTAAATCGAAAAATATTATAAGTGGTATAAAAACGAATGTTGCACATTGTCGATTAATTAATTCTACAAATAGATAAGCAGGAAATTTCTCACAAGTTGAACGAGAAAATAACAAAATAACGAAATAATGAGTTGCACCTAAAGTTGAATGTTTGGTGAAAAAAAATTCTAATTACCTACCTAACTTTTGACGCCATCTTATATTAACAAAAGTCGGTTATCCAATCAGAAAATTAGCAAAAAAATTAAGAATACCCGAAGAAATAAGTTAAGCAGTTATCAAGATAAAAAATGGTCAATTAAAGAGCAACCTATCAATTACAAGCTTTAAACCTGACTAATCATTTGGCCGGAAAAAAATTAATTGATTATCTAATTTACTGAATACAGTTTTAAATGACACATCGATAAAGTAATTCGAAAAAAATATAAATTTTGTCTAAATAAAAACGAATGGGAAGAACAATGAAACCGTTATTTTTCTGGGACTCGGTTTTTACTCAAAGCACTTTACTCGAGCTTTCATATTTAAGAGCACCAGACATGTTTAATGCTTCTAATAATTGCAAGGAAATTTAATTAAATTTTGCAACTTAAGCGTATTTAATTCGCTGTTTTACCTCACTCACTTCAGTGATAATAAAGAGATGTTATTAAATTATAATTCGATAACCCGGGTAGGTTTTTAATTGACTGAAAGAAGTTACAGACTTAAAAAGTAATAATAAAATTTATGGTCACATTTGTCATATGTGTAATAGTCATATTTGCTATATTTAAAAGAGCAAATAAATCTGTCAGAAGTCAACTTTAGACACACGGCGGATTAGGGTTAATAGTACACGCCGTATTTTTATATATGTAAGGTACTCTAGCATGATAAGCACATCGGATAGCTCATATGTACAAATATTTTATAATGCGTGTAAATACTGGATAACTTATCTAGATAACGCTTGAAATAAAAAAATCACTGTAAATTAAAACTTGTTTTAATCGATTGTTTAGATTTTCAAAACGATAGCACCATTAACACCATTGTAATAACTTAACAAAAGTGTTAAAACATTTTCGACACGCTTGGACGAATAATTAAAGTAGACATCATGCTAAATTAAAATAAATTAAATTAGTTATTTGTAATTCGTATGTAATACAATAGGATTACACTACACAAATGACAAATTAAAATTACACTACACCACACTACACAAAAAAATGAAAAATTCCAATCGCAAGCTTCATTATGATAATTCTCTATTAAGTTTAGGAAAAGAAGCGAAGAAGTTTCCATCTGAATGTCTTTTCTTTCTTTTTTTAAACTGAGCATTTCTTTCTCCTAGTTTATATATATATTTAATTCCAATTTCCTCTGCAAAAAAATATATACAATCAAAATCAAAATTTGATGCCAGTGACGCAGTAGTTGCCATGATGATAGTTTAATACAAATTCCAGGAAACCTTCAACTTGATGAAGCTGGCAAGGATGCTAAGACTGCTCAAGCTTTATCAAAAAATCGACCGGTACGCCCAGTACTCCAGCCTGGTGCTGCTGCTGCTCATTTCGATGTTCGCTCTCAGTGCTCACTGGTTCGCCTGCATTTGGCTGGTCATCGGGCGGAAACAGTTGGAGGTCAATCAGACTCGAGAGATCAGTGAGTGCCGCCGAGCTTTTAGATAGCGGTTTCTTGGAATTCATTACGGGAAATCTCAACCGGATTGATACCCAACGATAGATTCAAATTATCTGTTTATTTCGGGAACTTGTGCTTCTCTGGGGATTCTTCTCGGGGAATCACAGGGGAATCCCTTTTGGATTCCATTAGGATTCCTTAAAATTCCTTTGTTGATTCGTTGGGAATTCCTTTGTTGATTCATTGGGAATTCCTTTGTTGATTTCTTAATAATTACTATTGGGACTTACTAGGGGAAGTCACGTGAGAATCCAAATGGATTATCCGGAAATCCATTTGGGGATTCCTTTGTAACATTTTTGTTTATTCCTTTGAAATTCTTTTGGGGATTCCATAGAAATAATTGTATCGATTCCCTGGGAATTCCTTCGGGGGTTTCCATGGGAATTCCTTCGGGGGATCCATGGGAATTCCTTCGGGGATCCATGGGAATTCCTTCGGGGGTTCCATGGGAATTCCTTCGGGGGATCCATGGGAATTCCTTCGGGGATCCATGGGAATTCCATCGGGGGTTCCATGGGAATTCCTTCGGGGGATCCATGGGAATTCCTTCGGGGATCCATGGGAATTCCTTCGGGGGTTTCCATGGGTATTATTTGGAATTCGTAGGGGAAATCATGTGGGATTCCTGGTATAATATCATCGGGATTCACGAAATAATTATTATCTAAAGAATTAGAATCTAAAAGTCCACAGAATCCTAGAAGGACTTGCCATTGCATAATAAAAGAAATAAAAGGAAATAGCTAGATTTTGAAATACTTATTCTTAGTGCGAATAGTTATCGCTAGCTGGGCCAACTCTCGACCAAATTTCAGACTTTAGCCATTTTTTACAACCGGTATTACCTGCTTCGGTTTGAACTGAATTCGAAGCATGGAGTAATAAATTATGGAGAAAATCTAACGAGGTACCAAATCTTCATTCTCAAAGCTGGAAAAGGCGTTGGGTTTGTCATAATTATTTTCTTTTTTACTGTATGCCAGTTTTATCAGATTGCAATGGCGGGACCAGGTAGAATATGGGTGCGTCTTAACCTGCCTGCGCTATATCATTTTTTGTACTTATCTCTGAACTTGGTGCACTTTAAATTACTGCCATATTTTGTTTAAAATTAAATTAATGATCGATCAACGTATTGAATAGTACTTTTAATACAGCTTTGTCTGTGCGCCTACTTATTTGAGAAAGGGAAAGGCGATTAACATCAGGCTGAATAGTTCGTGTTGCAGGGAATTTTTGTGCAATCAAAATGACCTGGCACTTTTCCGCCTTGAAAACTTTTCAATCAAGGAGAGATTCTAAAGGATTTAAATTCTTAGTCTCCCCTTAAATAAATTCCTAACTAAACCTCCACCTTCAGACATATATGTCATGACATTTTTCATGCATATAATTATGGGCCACATCAAGATCTACTGGAAAATATACCAGTTCAAAGGTTAACTCAGTACCTTAGTTAAACAGGTAAACCTCCCAGTTAAACAGGTAAACCTCCCAGTTAAACAGGTAATCCTCACAGTTAAACAGGTTATCCTCCCAGTTAAACAGGTTATCCTCCCAGTTAAACAGGTAAACCTCCCAGTTAAACAGGTTATCCTCCCAGTTAAACAGGTAAACCTCCCAATTAAACAGTTAAAAAGTTAAATAGGTAAACATCCCAGTTAGGCATGTAATTTCCGCAGTTCAACAGGTAAACCTCCTAGTTAAACAGGTAATTCCCGCAGTTCAACAGGTAAAACTCCCAGTTCAACAGGTAAACCTCCCAGTTCAACAGGTAAACCTCCCGGTTAAATAGGTAAACACGGCTGTTAAATAGGTAAACACCGCAGTTAAATAGGTAAACCCCACAATTAAACAGGTAAACAGGTAAATACGCATGTAAATCTCCTGGTTTAACAGGTAATTTGAGGTATACTTGGGATATCTCTCTTGGACTAATTATGGGATATGGACTGGTAATCTCAGTTTTAATCCCCAGATGCAATCCTCCAACAAACTCAGGCTGGATCAATAAACTCAGCACCGACATCAACGCGCCATTCAACTTCTCCTGCATCGCCGCGTCGTCCGGCGGCTCCTCGACCGTCACCTCATTCGACGACGAGTCGGCCACCGCTGGCAACGAGAGCTGCAGCGTTGGTGGCCCGGCGAAGGCCTCCAGGTACATCACGGCACTGTACTATACCTGCAGCAGCCTCACTAGCATCGGCTTCGGCAACGTGTCGGCCAACACCGATCATGAGAAGATCTTTAGCATCTGCGTCATGCTGATCGGAGGTGAGGCTAGATACTGCCTGAAATAGGAGGAAATTCTAATCGAAATTAGGATAGAGAATTGACGTGTTAGGGTTTGTAGTGCAGTTGAGTGAGAAAGGAATGTGGCCTCTTGGGCCGTATATTTGAGTTGTTATATAGTGCCGTCCAGTGCAGGCAGGCCGACGTGCAGTCCAGCCATGAGCGCATTACGCAACAGTGCGTGCATACATACAGTACGTGCCAAGAGCAGTGCACGTTGACTATGCCCGCGTGGGAGGGACAGGGCAACGCAGTGCACTACATCTCTCCCCCTCAGAGTAAAAAGGTCAAACGCGCGGCGCATTGAGTGGGTCTTGAAAAATCAGAACGCAAAAAAAACGCAAATAGTTCGCATGGAAAGATGCCTCTCAGGCCCTGTCACTACAGTCACTCCTTATAGCAGATGTGCCTCTTAGCCTGCCTGGGGTGGGGCCTCTGCGCTATGGCACCGTCCGTGGCGCCGCCGTCTGTGGCGGGCTGCGGATGAGCGGGCCGGCCGTCCCGCGGTTCGTCTGGCTCCCAGGGGCACTCGCACAGCGGCTTGGTCTCAGTCACGTGCCGCCGCAGCACGGCCTCGCCTCTCTCCAGCGTCAGTGCATCGCCGTGGACCGCTTTGACGAGCCAGGGGCGCGGGTCGAACGGGCACCGCAGTTTGGCCTTGCCGCGGTTCCTAAGCAGCACGCGGGCGCCCGCCGCGATGCCGTGTGGTGCTGCCGCTCGTCGCTTGTCAGTCGCGCGGCGCATCGCCTGCTTGTAGCTGCGGTCATGACGCTGCAGCTGCCGACCGGCGTCGTCCAGCTGCTCCGCGGGGCCGGCCGGCAGGAGGTCGCCTACGGCCCTGTTAAACATGAGATCGTTGGGCGACCGGCCCGTGCCGCGGTGCACTGAGTTGCGGTAGCCGAGCAGCCACTCATGGATGGCCCGGCGCCAGTCCTTGCCCTCCGCTGCCGCGGCGTTGACACACTTGTTGAGGCTGCGGTTGAATCGCTCGACCTCGCCGTTCGCTGCCGGGTAGAGTGGGGTGACCCTGCGGTGCTGGACTCCGAGGCCGTCGAGGAACTCCTTAAACTCCTCGCTCGTGAAGTAGGTCGCGTTGTCCGTGGTGATCTGCTGTGGCACGCCGAAGCGACTGAACGAGGCCATGGCGCAGGTGATGATGCTGGCGCTCGTGAGGCTGCGCACCACGTAAGTGTCCGGGTACCGGCTGAAGTAGTCCACCAGGACCACCACGTTCTCGCCCGTCGGGAACGGTCCGCAGACGTCCACGCTCAGCGATTGCCACGGCCCCGGGGGCAGCGGTGTCGGTTGCATCGGCGGCTGCTTGACGGCGCCGTCCGGTCGAGCCGCCTGGCACGGGCGGCAGCGGGAGACAACGACCTCGACCTGCTGTGTCATGCCGGGCCACCAGACCTTCCGCTGCAGCCGGTCGCACGTTTTCTTCTGGCCGAGGTGACCCTGGTGTGCCAGTGCGATGGTCAGCTGCTGCAGCTCCGCCGGGATCACGATCTTGCTGCCCCGGAGCACCACGCCGTCGTGGACGCTGAGCTCATCCTTCAGGGACCGGAAGCTGTGCGCCGGGGCCGCGGCGCCGCAGCGCCAGTGGCCCGTCGCTAGGGCTTGCATGACGACCGTCAGGGCGGGGTCCCTCTCGGTTGCAGCGCGAATCCTGTCCATCGTCAGGCCCTTCGGTGTCGCGGCCTGGACCACGGCGTTGAGCAGCCTGGTCTCCGCGGCCACGTCCATGCCCGGCGACGTCTCCGGCAGCGGGTTGCGGCTCAGGGGATCGGCCGGATTGTCCTCGCCCTTGCGGTAGTGTAGCGTGAACGAGAAGTGCTGCGTCTGTAGCATGATGCGCTCGAGTCGCGGCGGTGGCCGGGAGTCTGGCCTGTAGATGCCCAGCAGCGGCTTGTGGTCGGTGTAGACGTCGAAATGAGGACAGCCCTCCAGGTAGAACGCGAACTTTAGGCAGCCGAACTTGACGCCCAGGGCCTCGCGCTCGATCTGGCTGTAGCGCCGCTCGACCTCGCTGAGGGTGCGGCTCGCGTAGGCCACCGGCCGGGTCTGCCCCCCGGGGTGCCGCTGCTGCAGGATGGCGCCGACGCCAGCGGGCGATGCATCGACCACCAGCTCTGTTGGCAGCTGTTTGTCGAAGAAGGCCAGGGTGCGGCTCTCCGAGATGCAGTCCTTGACGTTCTGGAAGGCCTGCTGCTGCTCGCTGTCCCAGACAAACTCCTGGCCCTTCCGTGTCAGCCGCCTGAGCGGCTCCGCCATGTCCGCTAGCTGGGGCATGAACTTTTCCAGGTGATTGGCCAGGCCGAGAAACGACCGGACCTCCTTGACGGACTGTGGGTCTTTGAAGGCTTGCAGCTCGGCGATCTTCTCTTGTGATGGCTGGATCCCAAACTTGGACAGCGTCATCGCCATGAACTTGGCCTTGCCGATCCCCCAGCGGCACTTGCTGCCGTTGAGGGTGATGCCGTGCTCTCGCAGTCTGGTCAGGCAGGCAGCCACGTGAGTCTTGTGAGCCTTCAGGTCTCGGCTGTGGACAATGATGTCGTCGTGGATCCACTTAACACCCGTCAGGCCCTCCAGCACTCGCTGCATCACGCGCTGTAGGATCTCTGACGCAGAGGCGAATCCCATACTCAGGCGAGTCAACTGCCGCATTCCTCGGGGCGTTGAGAACACGAAGTACTTCCGGCTGTCCTCGCTGATTTCAATCTGGTGGAATGCTTTGAAGATGTCGAGCTTGCTGAAGATCGATGAGCCAGCCATGTCGCTTGTCGCCTCCTCGAATGTCGGGATCTGGTGTCGCTCCCTCAGCGCCGCCTTGTTCACGTCGCGCAGATCCTGCGTGATCCGCACGCTCTTGCCGTCCTCCTTCGGCACCACGACGATGCGGCTGACCCACGGCGTGGGGCCCTCGACTGGCTGGATGATGCCCAGCTGCTCCTGCTCGTCTAGCTCGCGGTCCAGCGCCTCCCGGAGGTGCACCGGAACGCGGGAGGGCGGGTGGCAGATTGGTCTGGCGTCGGATTTGATGTTGATCTGCACAGAGACGTCCTTGACCTTGCCGAGGCCTCTGAAGAGCTCGGGAAATTGCCTGACGACCGCCTGGATAGCGGGGTCCTCCGTCTCGGTTGCCTCGATCGCGTGGACCTGAGGCCCCAGGCTCAGGAGCCGGAGCGCAGTCGAGGCCTCACGTCCCAGGATGTTGGTGCCGCCGCCGGGGACGACGATGAAGCGAACCGTCCTGCTGTTCTGCCCCGTTGACACCCGAAGGCTGCAGGCTCCCAGAGTGCTGAGCGGCTTCGGCGAGCGGAAGGCGAAGATCTTCGTGCGAGTTGCCTGCAGCTGCGGGGGTCCCGGCAGTGTCCGCCAGGCCTGCTCGGTGATGATGTTGCAGTCAGCGCCGCTGTCCACCAGCACGGGCAGCTGCGTTGAACCGACGAACACCGACGTCTGGGCTCCGGCTGCCGCGGTTCCTGTGGCTGCCACGGTCAGGCAGAACACGCCGTCCTCCGCCGCTGAACTGTCGCTGTCAGCCTGCAGGGCGTGGACGTCTTCCTTCGGCCGGGACAGGCAGGCCCTCGCCAGGTGATTTCGCTTGCCGCAGCGGTTGCACGTCTTGCCTTCGGCTGCGCTGCACGTGCGGTGGCCGGGGGCTCCGCACCTGATGCACCTGGTCTGCCTGCCGTTCGGCTGCTTGTCTTGCGGCTGCCCTGTCGGCCGCCGCGCTGCAGGGGCTGCTGCACCGGCCTCCTGACGTCGGAGCCGCTGCACAGACGCATCGTTGGCCTCCATGACGCTCGCTTGGGCCTCCGCCGCTTCCATGGCCCGGGCCGCCCGCACCGCCTGCTCCAGGTCCACGTTGTCGATGGCTAGCAGCTTTCGACGGAGCTGGTCGGAGCTGCAGCAGGCAATCACCTGATCACGGATCAGAGACTCTCGCAGGTCACCGAAGGCGCAGCAGTCGGCGGCGTCCTTGAGGCGCTGGAGCCAGTCGTCTATGGGCTCACCGGGGCGCTGAGTGCAGAGCCTGAACTGGTAGCGGGTGAACGGCAGATTCCGCTTGCCGTCGAAGTGCTGATTGAGCGCGACAACGAGTGTATCGATGTCCTTGCCCGCCGCCTCGTTGGTGAGGCCGGCCGCGATCGCCTGCAGGTCCTCGCCGGCGGTGTACAGTAGCAGCTGGCGCAGCCGCTTCTTGTCGTCGATGCCTGCGGCGACCGCGAACAGCTGGAACTGGGCGAGCCATTTCTTCCATTTTGTCTGGGCTGTGCTAGGGTCCGTGCGCAGGTCCAGTGCGGGTGGGGTTTGAATACTGACTTGCGATGCCATTGTAGTGCAGTTGAGTGAGAAAGGAATGTGGCCTCTTGGGCCGTATATTTGAGTTGTTATATAGTGCCGTCCAGTGCAGGCAGGCCGACGTGCAGTCCAGCCATGAGCGCATTACGCAACAGTGCGTGCATACATACAGTACGTGCCAAGAGCAGTGCACGTTGACTATGCCCGCGTGGGAGGGACAGGGCAACGCAGTGCACTACAGGGTTGATTATCGACCCTTAATACCGGGGGTAGAGAATTGAGGTGTTAGGGGCCAATTATGGATTCTAATTACCTGAGAGTAGAGAAATGAAATGCTGAACCTAATAATCAATACTAAGTACCTGGCGGTGTAGAAAATTGAGGTGTTGGGACCAATTATCGATCCTAATTACCTGGGGGTAGAGAATTGTGTGTTGCTGCTAATTATTGATCTTAATTACCTAGCGGTAGACAAATGAGGTGTTGGCCTTAATTATCAGTTCTAACTACCTGGTTATAAATAAATGATGCGTAATTGCTAATTATCAAGGTCAATTACCTGAATTAGAGAACCGGAAGTAAAACAATAATTTTGCTCTCCCATGCGACTGCCAGCGCTGATGCACGCTGCCGTGTTCGGAAACGTGACAGCCCTGATTCAGAAGATGTACGCCAAACGCGCCGCCTACACGGCCAAGACGCAAGAGCTAAAAGACTTCACGAGAACGCATCACATACCGAAGCATTTGAAGCGAAGGATGCAGGAGTTCTTTCAGGCCATGTGGTCAATTAACAGGGGAATTAATCCCAGCGAGGTTAGTCTCACCTGTCTCACCGGTGTGTACGAGTTCTTAGCTGTTCTGCCAACTCGATCCGCATCCTTCGAATCCAGGTAATGAAGGACTTCCCCGAGGAGCTGCGCGGTGACATCGCCCTCCACCTGAACCGCGAGATTCTCTCGCTGCCAATCTTTGAGACGGCCAGTCAGGGCTGCCTGAAGGCCATTGCTCAGCAGATCCAGACTGTATTCTGCAGACCCGAGGAGTATCTTGTGCACTCCGGAGATGTGCTCAAATACATCTACTTCGTAGTGAACGGCTCCATGGAGATACTCAAGGAGAACATGGTTGTTGCCATTCTGGGTGAGCTCGAAACTGGGGATCGCTTGTCTTCAAATCTTTTTTGGATCAGCTATTGACGTTTGGGGATCAGATGCTGAAATTTAGGGATCAGATGCTGAAATTTAGGGATCAGATGTTGACGTTTGGGGATCAGATGCTGAAATTTAGGGATCAGATGCTGAAATTTAGGGATCAGATGCTGAAATTTAGGGATCAGATGCTGAAATTTGGGGATCAGATGCTGAAATTTGGGGATCAGATGCTGAAATCTGGGGATCAGATGCTGAAATTTAGGGATCAGATGCTGAAATTTGGGGATCAGATGCTGAAATTTGGGGATCAGATGCTGAAATTTGGGGATCAGATGCTGAAATTTAGGGATCAGATGTTGAAATTTGGGGATCAGATGTATAAATTTAGGGATCAGATGTTGAAATTTAGGGATCAGATGTTGAAATTTAGGGATCAGATGTATAAATTTAGGGATCAGATGTATAAATTTAGGGATCAGATGTTGAAATTAAGGGATCAGATGTTTAAATTTAGGGATCAGATGTATAAATTTAGGGATCAGATGTATAAATTTAGGGATCAGATGTTGAAATTTAGGGATCAGATGTTGAAATTTGGGGATCAGATGTTGAAATTTAGGGATCAGATGTTGAAATTTAGGGATCAGATGCTGAAATTTAGGGATCAGATGCTGAAATTTAGGGATCAGATGTTGAAATTTAGGGATCAGATGCTGAAATTTAGGGATCAGATGTATAAATTTAGGGATCAGATGTATAAATTTAGGGATCAGATGTTGAAATTTAGGGATCAGATGCTGAAATTTAGGGATCAGATGTTGAAATTTAGGGATCAGATGCTGAAATTTAGGGATCAGATGTATAAATTTAGGGATCAGATGTTGAAATTTAGGGATCAGATGTTGAAATTTAGGGATCAGATGTTTAAATCTGGGGATCAGATGTTTAAATCTGGGGATCAGATGTATAAATTTAGGGATCAGATGTTGAAATTTAGGGATCAGATGTTGAATTTTGGGGATCAGATGTATAAATTTAGGGATCAGATGTTGAAATTTAGGGATCAGATGTTGAAATTTGGGGATCAGATGTTGAAATTTAGGGATCAGATGTTGAAATTTAGGGATCAGATGTTGAAATTTGGGGATCAGATGTTGAAATTTAGGGATCAGATGTTGAAATTTGGGGATCAGATGCTGAAATTTGGGGATCAGATGTTGAAATTTGGGGATCAGATGTATAAATTTGGGGATCAGATGTTTAAATTTGGGGATCAGATGTTTAAATTTAGGGATCAGATGCTGAAATTTGGGGATCAGATGTTTAAATTTGGGGATCAGATGTTTAAATTTAGGGATCAGATGTTTAAATTTAGGGATCAGATGTTTAAATTTGGGGATCAGATGTTTAAATTTAGGGATCAGATGTATAAATTTAGGGATCAGATGTTTAAATTTAGGGATCAGATGTTTAAATTTGGGGATCAGATGCTGAAATTTAGGGATCAGATGTTGAAATTTGGGGATCAGATGCTGAAATTTAGGGATCAGATGTTGAAATTTAGGGATCAGATGTTGAAATTTGGGGATCAGATGCTGAAATTTAGGGATCAGATGCTGAAATTTAGGGATCAGATGCTGAAATTTGGGGATCAGATGTTGAAATTTGGGGATCAGATGTTTAAATTTAGGGATCAGATGTATAAATTTAGGGATCAGATGTTGAAATTTAGGGATCAGATGTTGAAATTTGGGGATCAGATGTATAAATTTAGGGATCAGATGCTGAAATTTAGGGATCAGATGTTGAAATTTAGGGATCAGATGTATAAATTTAGGGATCAGATGTTGAAATTTGGGGATCAGATGTTGAAATTTGGGGATCAGATGTTTAAATTTAGGGATCAGATGTATAAATTTAGGGATCAGATGTTGAAATTTAGGGATCAGATGTTGAAATTTGGGGATCAGATGTATAAATTTAGGGATCAGATGTTGAAATTTAGGGATCAGATGTTGAAATTTGGGGATCAGATGTTTAAATCTGGGGATCAGATGTATAAATTTAGGGATCAGATGTTGAAATTTAGGGATCAGATGTATAAATTTAGGGATCAGATGTTGAAATTTGGGGATCAGATGTTGAAATTTAGGGATCAGATGTTGAAATTTAGGGATCAGATGTTTAAATCTGGGGATCAGATGTATAAATTTAGGGATCAGATGTTGAAATTTAGGGATCAGATGCTGAAATTTAGGGATCAGATGTTTAAATTTGGGGATCAGATGTTGAAATTTGGGGATCAGATGCTGAAATTTAGGGATCAGATGCTGAAATTTAGGGATCAGATGTTGAAATTTGGGGATCAGATGTTTAAATCTGGGGATCAGATGTATAAATTTAGGGATCAGATGTTTACATTTAGGGATCAGATGTATAAATTTAGGGATCAGATGTTGAAATTTGGGGATCAGATGTTGAAATTTAGGGATCAGATGTTGAAATTTAGGGATCAGATGTTGAAATTTGGGGATCAGATGCTGAAATTTAGGGATCAGATGTTGAAATTTAGGGATCAGATGTTTAAATCTGGGGATCAGATGTATAAATTTAGGGATCAGATGTTGAAATTTAGGGATCAGATGCTGAAATTTAGGGATCAGATGTTAAAATTTGGGGATCAGATGTTGAAATTTGGGGATCAGATGCTGAAATTTAGGGATCAGATGCTGAAATTTAGGGATCAGATGTTGAAATTTGGGGATCAGATGTTTAAATCTGGGGATCAGATGTATAAATTTAGGGATCAGATGTTTAAATTTAGGGATCAGATGTATAAATTTAGGGATCAGATGTTGAAATTTGGGGATCAGATGTTGAAATTTAGGGATCAGATGTTGAAATTTAGGGATCAGATGTTTAAATCTGGGGATCAGATGTATAAATTTAGGGATCAGATGTTGAAATTTAGGGATCAGATGTATAAATTTAGGGATCAGATGTATAAATTTAGGGATCAGATGTTGAAATTTAGGGATCAGATGTATAAATTTAGGGATCAGATGTTGAAATTTAGGGATCAGATGTTGAAATTTGGGGATCAGATGTTTAAATTTAGGGATCAGATGTATAAATTTAGGGATCAGATGTTGAAATTTAGGGATCAGATGTTTAAATCTGGGGATCAGATGTATAAATTTAGGGATCAGATGTTGAAATTTGGGGATCAGATGTATAAATTTAGGGATCAGATGTATAAATTTAGGGATCAGATGTTGAAATTTAGGGATCAGATGTTGAAATTTGGGGATCAGATGTATAAATTTAGGGATCAGATGTTGAAATTTGGGGATCAGATGTTTAAATTTGGGGATCAGATGTATAAATTTGGGGATCAGATGTATAAATTTAGGGATCAGATGTTGAAATTTAGGGATCAGATGTTGAAATTTGGGGATCAGATGTTGAAATTTGGGGATCAGATGTTGAAATTTGGGGATCAGATGTTGAAATTTAGGGATCAGATGTTGAAATTTGGGGATCAGATGTTGAAATTTGGGGATCAGATGTTGAAATTTGGGGATCAGATGTTGAAATTTGGGGATCAGATGTTGAAATTTAGGGATCAGATGTTGAAATTTAGGGATCAGATGTTGAAATTTAGGGATCAGATGTTGAAATTTAGGGATCAGATGTTGAAATTTGGGGATCAGATGTTGAAATTTAGGGATCAGATGCTGAAATCTGGGGATCAGATGCTGAAATTTAGGGATCAGATGTTGAAATTTGGGGATCAGATGTATAAATTTAGGGATCAGATGTTGAAATTTAGGGATCAGATGTTGAAATTTAGGGATCAGATGTTGAAATTTGGGGATCAGATGTTGAAATTTGGGGATCAGATGTTGAAATTTGGGGATCAGATGTTGAAATCTGGGGATCAGATGTTTAAATTTGGGGATCAGATGTATAAATTTGGGGATCAGATGTATAAATTTAGGGATCAGATGTTGAAATTTAGGGATCAGATGTTGAAATTTGGGGATCAGATGTTGAAATTTGGGGATCAGATGTTGAAATTTGGGGATCAGATGTTGAAATTTAGGGATCAGATGTTGAAATTTTGGGATCAGATGTTGAAATTTGGGGATCAGATGTTGAAATTTGGGGATCAGATGTTGAAATTTGGGGATCAGATGTTGAAATTTAGGGATCAGATGTTGAAATTTAGGGATCAGATGTTGAAATTTAGGGATCAGATGTTGAAATTTGGGGATCAGATGTTGAAATTTGGGGATCAGATGTTGAAATTTAGGGATCAGATGCTGAAATCTGGGGATCAGATGCTGAAATTTAGGGATCAGATGTTGAAATCTGGGGATCAGATGTATAAATTTAGGGATCAGATGTTGAAATTTAGGGATCAGATGTTGAAATTTAGGGATCAGATGTTGAAATTTGGGGATCAGATGTTGAAATTTGGGGATCAGATGTTGAAATTTGGGGATCAGATGTTGAAATCTGGGGATCAGATGTTGAAATTTGGGGATCAGATGTTGAAATCTGGGGATCAGATGTTGAAATTTGGGGATCAGATGTTGAAATTTAGGGATCAGATGTTGAAATTTGGGGATCAGATGTTGAAATTTGGGGATCAGATGTTGAAATTTGGGGATCAGATGTTGAAATCTGGGGATCAGATGTTGAAATTTGGGGATCAGATGTTGAAATCTGGGGATCAGATGTTGAAATCTGGGGATCAGATGCTGAAATCTGGGGATCAGATGCTGAAATCTGGGGATCAGATGCTGAAATTTAGGGATCAGATGTTGAAATCTGGGGATCAGATGCTGAAATTTAGGGATCAGATGTTGAAATCTGGGGATCAGATGCTGAAATTTAGGGATCAGATGTTGAAATCTGGGGATCAGATGCTGAAATTTGGGGATCAGATGCTGAAATTTAGGGATCAGATGCTGAAATTTGGGGATCAGATGCTGAAATTTGGGGATCAGATGCTGAAATTTAGGGATCAGATGCTGAAATTTGGGGATCAGATGCTGAAATTTGGGGATCAGATGTATAAATTTAGGGATCAGATGTTGAAATTTGGGGATCTGTTGTTGACATTTTAAATTTGATCAAAATCCTGCCTAGTGATGATCCTAACCTACCTTTCCTATCCAGGCAAAGGGGATCTGTTCGGCACAGACATAAAAAATCCCGACGGTCTGATGCGCTCCATGTGCGACGTTCGATCACTGACCTACTGCGATGTTCAGTGCATTGAGCTGAAGGGCCTCATCCAGCTGCTGCTGCAGTATCCTGAGTATCACGAGAAATTTAAAGAGGACCTGCTGCACGATCTCACTTACAATATGAGAGAGGGAAGCGACTTAGAGGTCAGCGATTGGCTTGGGTATTTCTTACAAAAATTGTGACTACTTGAACATTGACATTTAAATTTTAATACTTCGTTGATTTTAGAAAATAACAGCTGCGTGAACTGAATCAATGCAGAGTTAAGTGTTATGCTATGCTAATGGACATTGTTCCAATTGAGTCAGGAATCGAACCCCCGACCTACAGGTCGTGAGTCCGACGCTCTAACCACAAGGCTACAACCCCTTAATTAAAAGTACATTTATAGAATGACACTGACCTAAAAGTGTACTTTTCTAAGAGAACGCAGTCCTAAATGTGCTGCGCCATTAAATTACAATATTCTTAAAGTGCGCTGATCGAAAACGTACAGTTTCTGTACAAAAGTACAGTTTCTGTACAAAAGTACATTTGAAAATTTACAGTATCCTAAAAGTAAAGCCTCTTAAAAGTACAAAGCTTCCTAAAAGTACAGTCTCATAAAAGTACAAAGCTTCCTAAAAGTGCAGTCTCATAAAAGTACAAAGCTTCCGAAAAGTACAGTCTCATAAAAGTACAAAGCTTCCTAAAAGTACAGTCTCATAAAAGTACAAAGCTTCCTAAAAGTACAGTCTCATAAAAGTACAAAGCTTCCTAAAAGTACAGTCTCATAAAAGTACAAAGCTTCCTAAAAGTACAGTCTCATAAAAGTACAAAGCTTCCGAAAAGTACAGTCTCATAAAAGTACAAAGCTTCCTAAAAGTACAGTCTCATAAAAGTACAAAGCTTCCTAAAAGTACAGTCTCATAAAAGTACAAAGCTTCCGAAAAGTACAGTCTCATAAAAGTACAAAGCTTCCGAAAAGTACAGTCTCATAAAAGTACAAAGCTTACGAAAAGTACAGTCTCATAAAAGTACAAAGCTTCCGAAAAGTACAGTCTCATAAAAGTACAAAGCTTCCGAAAAGTATATCCTCCTAAAGTGCTCTGTCCCTTCAAAAGAGTTCAATTATAAAAAATCTGCACTCCTTTTAAATCACATGATCAAATTGTTTCCTATATTTTCCAGGAAAATAGTTACCTAAAATATAGATTTTTTAAGCAACAATTGAACCGAACTTCACCAATTCTCAGGAGGAGGAGTATCTCAACGAGCACGCCACCATCATGCCGGCCATCACGCTGCCCTCCATCGGAGAAGAGAAAGAAGCGGAATTGGAGGCCGAGAACGAAGATAACACCGACGACGAAGACGAAAAACAGGCTGCAGATTCTGCCGGAAGAAAAAAGTGCTCAGCAACTGGCGGTTTCCAGGAAATCACTGTGGAAGCAATCAGGCGATCGTCACCACCTCCGCTTTCTCAGCAGCAGCAGCAGCAGCAGCAGCAGCAGCAGCAGCAGCAACAAACTCTGCTACAGAATCCTGGAGATACAGCCATTTCTTCTACAATTTCGGCAGAAACACCGTCCGCTTCTTCAAGGTAGGGAATAGCGAATCATTTTCATTTTCATTCTAATTATAAAACAACATGCATCTACGAAACTCGGTATCACATATTTATTGACTTGTCGTTAATTTTTGCAGCTGGAGTCAAAGTGTTCTGATCACGCTTAGCAGGTAGAGAGTTTTTGTACTCGATTTTTACGCAAAGCAAAATTTTGTTTCAACCGTGCTTTGCTTGCTTTCTGTCTGTCATCAGCCTTTGGTTCTTGAGTCAGAAACTTTATGCAAGTTTTATAGACTTTGTTGGAGCCACATCTTTTCGTTTCTGCAGTTTAATGCTTAACTAGGGGACAGTCGGAGTATTTAGAAAATGTTAGCTTACGAACTCATGCATTGTAAATTCATTGCATCTACAAGTCACCGAGGACCCGTTCACTTTCAGCATATTTTCTACTCTGAATCCTGAGTCTTTGAGCTATATAAAGCTAATGTCTTCATCGAAAAAGGAGTGTATTGTCAAGAAAAAAGATAATACAGCCCCTGTCTAACAGATTTAGTCCCTGTCTAACAGATTTAGATCCTGTCTAACAGATTTAGATCTTGTCTAACAGATTTAGATCTTGTCTAACAGATTTAGATCTTGTCTAACAGATTTAGTCCCTGTCTAACAGATTTAGATCTTGTCTAACAGATTTAGATCCTGTCTAACGAATTTAGTCCCTGTCTAACGAATTTAGATCCTGTCTAACAGATTTAGATCCTGTCTAACAGATTTAGTCCCTGTCTAACAGATTTAGATCCTGTCTAACAGATTTAGATCCTGTCTAACAGATTTAGTCCCTGTCTAACAGATTTAGATCCTGTCTAACAGATTTAGATCTTGTCTAACAGATTTAAATCTTGTCTAACAGATTTAGTCCCCGTCTAACAGATTTAGATCTTGTCTAACAGATTTAGATCCTGTTTAACGAATTTAGTCCCTGTCTAACAGATTTAGTCCCTGTCTAACAGATTTAGTCCCTGTCTAACAGATTTAGTCCCTGTCTAACAGATTTAGTCCCTGTCTAGCGAATTTAGATCCTGTCTAACAGATTTAGACCCTGTTTAACAGATTTAGATCCTGTCTAACAGATCTAGATCCTGTCTAACAGATTTAGATCTTGTCTAACAGATTTAGCCCCTGTCTAACAGATTTAGATCCTGTCTAACAGATTTAGTCCCTGTCTAACAGATTTAGTCCCTGTCTAACAGATTTAGTCCCTGTCTAACAGATTTAGTCCCTGTCTAACAGATTTCGTCCCTGTCTAGCGAATTTAGATCCTGTCTAACAGATTTAGATCCTGTCTAACAGATTTAGATCTTGTCTAACAGATTTAGATCCTGTCTAACGAATTTAGATCCTGTCTAACAGATTTAGATCCTGTCTAACAGATTTAGATCCTGTCTAACAGATTTAGTCCCTGTCTAACAGATTTAGTCCCTGTCTAACAGATTTAGTCCCTGTCTAACAGATTTAGATCCTGTCTAACAGATTTAGATCTTGTCTAACAGATTTAGATCCTGTCTAACAGATTTAGTCCCTGTCTAACAGATTTAGTCCCTGTCTAACAGATTTAGTCCCTGTCTAACAGATTTAGTCCCTGTCTAACAGATTTAGTCCCTGTCTAGCGAATTTAGATCCTGTCTAACAGATTTAGATCCTGTCTAACAGATTTAGATCTTGTCTAACAGATTTAGATCCTGTCTAACGAATTTAGATCCTGTCTAACAGATTTAGATCCTGTCTAACAGATTTAGATCCTGTCTAACAGATTTAGTCCCTGTCTAACAGATTTAGTCCCTGTCTAACAGATTTAGTCCCTGTCTAACAGATTTAGATCCTGTCTAACAGATTTAGATCTTGTCTAACAGATTTAGATCCTGTCTAACGAATTTAGATCCTGTCTAACAGATTTAGATCCTGTTTAACAGATTTAGATCCTGTCTAACAGATTTAGTCCCTGTCTAACAGATTTAGTCCCTGTCTAACAGATTTAGATCCTGTCTAAGAGATTTAGATCCTGTCTAACAGGTTTAGATCCTGTCTAACAGATTTAGTCCCTGTCTAACAGATTTAGATCCTGTCTAACAGATTTAGTCCCTGTCTAACAGATTTAGTCCCTGTCTAACAGATTTAGATCCTGTCTAACAGATTTAGATCTTGTCTAACAGATATAGATCCTGTCTAACAGATTTAGTCCCTGTCTAACAGATTTAGATCCTGTCTAACAGGTTTAGATCCTGTCTAACAGATTTAGATCCTGTCTAACAGATTTAGATCCTGTCTAACAGATTTAGATCTTGTCTAACAGATATAGATCCTGTCTAACAGATTTAGTCCCTGTCTAACAGATTTAGATCCTGTCTAACAGGTTTAGATCCTGTCTAACAGATTTAGTCCCTGTCTAACAGATTTAGTCCCTGTCTAACAGATTTAGATCTTGTCTAACAGATTTAGTCCCTGTCTAACAGATTTAGATCCTGTCTAACAGATTTAGATCCTGTCTAACAGATTTAGATCCTGTCTAATAGATTTAGTCCCTGTCTAACAGATTTAGTCCCTGTCTAACAGATTTAGATCCTGTCTAACAGATTTAGATCTTGTCTAACAGATTTAGTCCCTGTCTAACAGCTTTAGATCCTGTCTAACAAGTTTAGATCCTGTCTAACAGATTTAGATCCTGTCTTACATATTCTAGTATTTTCACTTGTCTTCAAAATGGCTGAAATTGTATTTTCATAGGATAGGATTTTCATGAAAATATTCATGGATGAAATATAAAGTTACTAGACTCGATTTTTAATTCATCATTTATAAGCGTGAATTTCATTCAAGTGTCTATAATATATATTATATGTGCTTATTGCTTTCAGTGAACTTCAGTTTGATTAAAATAATATGGTGTTAATCAGCTGCATCAAGAGAAGAAAGAAAACTAATTTGAGCTAGTTTCTTATCGGTTGATCGGTTGAATTATCGAATAATTGTTTTGAACCAATCAGAAGCGTCCTGTTTTGGTTACAGGCGTGAGGTGGGTGACCAATGTACATTCGATCGCACACACACTCAATAAATTTATTTCAAGACGCTCAGGCCGATCCTTGTGGCAAAGGCTAGCGGCCAGCCAATTAAAATTGAGCTACTTGTCGCCAAACGCGCCAGGCACCTCGTTCAGGTATTTTGCGATTCGCGCAGTGCAGTTGAAACGTTGCCATGAAGAGCTTCTGTGCAACCCTGGAAACGCAAAGTCTACTAACAAATTTAGTCTGGAGTCTGCGTGTTCCCTTTAGCTGCTAACCGAATGAATAGTTTAGTTTCTTTATATTTTTTTCTGTTGAGCTGTGAAGTAGCGAAGGGTACATTAAACTACTATGTACATTAAGCTACTATGTACATTAAGCTACTATGCACATTAAGCTACTGTGTACATTAAGCTACTATGTACATTAAGCTACTGTGTACATTAAGCTACTGTGTACATTAAGCTACTTTGTTCATTAAGCTACTATGTACATTAAGCTACTGTGTACATTAAGCTACTATGTACATTAAGCTACTATGTACATTAAGCTACTATGTACATTAAGCTACTGTGTACATTAAGCTACTATGTACATTAAGCTACTGTGTACATTAAGCTACTTTGTACATTAAGCTACTATGTACATTAAGCTACTGTGTACATTAAGCTACTATGTACATTAAGCTACTATGTACATTAAGCTACTGTGTACATTAAGCTACTATGTACATTAAGCAACTATGTACATTAAGCTACTGTGTACATTAAGCTACTATGTACATTAAGCTACATTAAGTTCTGTCAGTTTGTGCACAAGTTGTGTTTTAAAAGGAGTTTCTCGTCTTTTTAGCTTGGCATAATGTTTGTTGAATTTAGGAGATAGTTACAAACAAGCAGTTTGTGCGCAATTTCAAAACGGTGCAATAACATAGATTTACTAACACCAAGAAATTATTAATTTTCTGATTTTACAAACAATTTTTTTCGTTAAAATTTATTTTTGTTTTAACGAAAAAGGCCACAGCACAGCGCAATAGTAAGCTTTTTTCATGCTTTTTTTTCAAGCAGTAATGACCTACTTTTTCTACTCGCAGTAGCTAATTGGCGACTTAAACTATGTATAGAAGGTTCATTACTATGTAGGAAATTGTTTGGAATCAGTGAGATAACAAAAACTCTACGGTTAGATATAAGACAGAACCCTGTTAGACAGGACAGAACCCTGTTAGGCAGGACAGAATCCTGTTAGACAGGACAGAATGTTGTTAGACAGGACAGAATCCTGTTAGACAGGACAGAATCCTGTTAGACAGGACAGAATCCTGTTAGGCAGGACAGAATCCTGTTAGACAGGACAGAATCCTGTTAGACAGGACAGAATCCTACTCGGCAGCTAAAGCCAATTTAATTGACAATAGCAAGATGAAATTCCGCAGGTATTTTCCGCCGCACGAACCGAGCGTTTCAGTGCCGCTCCCAAACGCCCCGTCCGCAACCGAGCTTGTGAATTTAAGAAGACAGAGAAACTCAGCTGCAGCTGCTGCCGCTGCTGCCGCTGCCGCTGCCGTTGCTGCCTCCGCCAACGCCGATGCCACCTCCTCAGCAGGATTATCGACTGCATCAGCTGCGGCCGCTGTTTCAGCACAGGCAGCATCGTCAACACCTGACCTGGATGACTCTGGCTCGAGTGTTCAGCAGCAGCAGCATCAACATCCCAGGTTTGTGAGGCAGCAGCCGCGAAGCAGTTCAATGCGTGTCCGACTGCAGACAGCGGCCGGTGCAGCCGTGCCTCACCAGGCACCGGTGGCTAATTCCATTCCTCTGGCCAGCATACTCAAGAAACCGGGCGGATCTGCTAGTGAGCAGTTTTCTTTGCCAAAACTTTCTGTCATTTCTTCAAATCGTATTCCTCACTGCAGGAGGGCTGCGGGCAATGGCACTGTCATTTAGTGACAGTAGACACGCAGCCAGCGAGGAGGCAATTCTGCCAATTCCGCTGACTCCTGAGCACAAGCTCACACAGGTGTGTACATCTGCCCGGACATTTTCATCGCCAGGCAGTGTACACTTTCACTGTGCCTTGAGGTTGGCCTTCAATTAAGAGCGTGAATCGCACAAGCCTTCACTCCGCGGCTGCGCCCCTACATAAATGTGATGTGGCCTAGCCGCAGAATCGAGCTTAGGGACCTTGGTTCGAGAGGCAAAGAGAAACTATTGTTATAATGCTACTAATGATTAATTTTGGCAGTTTCATAGAATCAACATCGGTAAATTCGAATTCCAGGTGATTTATCGCAGCTGTGCTCATCAGCCAGCCAGTCTCTTCACCGCCAGCAGCAGCGGAGGACCTCTTTGACAACGGACGAGTCGCCCAGTCTGGCTGGCGGGCGGTCGGACGAGATTCGGCAACTGCGTGGCGAAGTCGGCGACCTCAAGCGGAGCCTGTCTCAGCTGCACAACCGGCTTGAGATGCTCACAGACCTACTCAGAGAGCGCGTGCCAACGTCTCAGTCCAGAGCTCAAGCTCACGGCAGGACGACAAGGTGGAGTCCGCCGACTCCTCCGCGTCAGCCGGTTGAATCTCCTGGCTCCGCCGGACGGGTTTCAATCGTCGAAGTTCGGCCGCAAGATTCGCCGATTCTGCAGCGGGAATCGGATGAAGAAGCTGACAATCAGTTCCTGCGTCCTCTGCTGCCATCGGTGGAGTGACTCGACTGTGTTGAACCATGCCTTCGAGCTGCTGACTTGTAAAAAATGCATGAAAAGTCCAAATAGCTCGTAATAATCGACATTCTCGGTTACGAAAATGTTTCTCGATGGTAAAATTTTTCTTAGAAACGAACCATTTATAACAAAGATGGGTACAAAATTTTTGGATGCTAAAACGGCTAACGACTGTTATCATTTGATCGAAAGATTATAACAAAATCCTTGTTTTGTCACACGAATTTTCTGTTACTGTGCCAGCAATGGAAATTGTCTCAGCGATATAATTTCTCGAAGTTAAAAAATTATTTTTAATTTTTTACCCTTAGTAGACCAAAATGTGCTGCGTATCTTCATTCAAATAAGAAGCTTTTCCTGAATCTATTAACCACCTATTCAATCACTATGAAGACATTTCTGTACAATCTGCTGATTCCATTCTCATTGACTTTTAGATTTTTTTATTTTGTAAAAAAACACTTGAAAATTCCTGTGTGAAAATATCGCTTTTTGCGTAAATCTTCGGTGTGACAACCAATAAAACAAAATAATAATTTGCAAAACTACTGCTCATAAATCTATCTCGTTATTTTTATGATCTGTACAGCTGGTTCTTTTGTCCAACTGATCTATTTTTGTTACGACATATTCAAACGAAAAAAAACGGAGAGACAGACGGTGCGCCGAAAAAGCCAATGCTTGTTTATGACCAGGCAATGAACGACAGTGATTTATTTTGGAATTTGTAGCTATTCAACAACACATTTAGATAGCACGGAACTATAGAAGGCAGAAAACGAATTGACATTCTATTAAAAAAATTAAGTCACTTTATTTGAAATATGCGACTCAGAAAGAGTAAATCGTTACAATTTTTTCTAGCGATCGTCAATAATTTCAAAGTTTGACGCTGGATTCAAAGCTATTAAACCGAGGCACTTTTTTACTCGTAGATAAGTAAATTTCAGGGCTAGAATTTAGGGAAGTTATGATAACTATTTAAGCCTTAATTAGTTGGTAGAAAATCTGAAATTGTTGAGTGTACATTTGAGGCCAGGGATCATGATGGGCAGCTGCATGTACATTTGAGGGCAGGGAATGATGGGCAGCTGAGTGTACATTTGAGGGCAGGGAATGATGGGCAGCTGAATGTACATTTGAGGGCAGGGAATGATGGGCAGCTGAATGTACATTTGAGGGCAGGGAATGATGGGCAGCTGAATGTACATTTGAGGGCAGGGAATGATGGGCAGCTGAATGTACATTTGAGGGCAGGGAATGATGAGCAGCTGAATGTACATTTGAGGGCGCAATCTACGGCATAATGATCCCGCCGCCGGAGCCAGCGCCAAAGCGTCCGTAGGCCGAAGCCGAAGCTGCCACCGCTGTCGCAGCGGCGATTCGCCGCCGATTCCGTTTGGCGAATACCGCGCCGAGGCCGCACATTTGAAGCGACGCCGCGGCCAGGCACAGCACAGCGTACACCCGCAGCTCCGTGCTCAGCCACAGTTGAATAGCCGCGGTACAGCCAGTCGGGAAGGGCGTCGGGCACTGATCTCCGGCTGACTCCGGGCAGCAACTGGACGGCGGCCCAGGCGAGAAGGCCAGCCAGTCCTGGGGCGAATCGACTCCGCAGCATTGCATGACCCGCTGGGTGGTGTCAATCCACTGCCCAACCGGTCCGGTGCCATTGTCGGCAGCGTAGGCCCTCATGTGGCTCAGGAAATTCTCGCGGGCCTCCTTTTCAACCTGGGCGTACATCACGAAACCGGCGAGGAACCCGGAGACCTCCAGGCTCAGCAGCAGCAGGATGGCCAACACCAGAATTAGCGTCTGCGGGCAGCCCTCAGCTGATAACATCCGTCCCTCTTCCTGCCCCTTCCCAGCCATGACATTTTATCCCTAACACTATCCACTTCATATGCCTACCTTTCTTACCTTCTTTTCCCAAAGAATATCCCATTCTCAATTATACTATTATCCCAATTCGACTTACTTACTTCTCCATACCTTTCCCCCTTCGTGTCTATAACTTTCTCCCGCTCTTATTCTTACATTTTTATGCTTGTATCCTCACCCTTCGTATCCCTAGCTTTCTCCCCTTTTATCCCTAGCTTTCTCCCATTCTTATCCCTAGCTTTCTCCCATTCTTATCCCTAGCTTTCTCCCATTCTTATCCCTAGCTTTCTCCCATTCTTATCCCTAGCTTTCTCCCCTTTTATCCCTAGCTTTCTCCCATTCTTATCCCTAGCTTTCTCCCATTCTTATCCCTAGCTTTGTCCCATTCTTATGCCTAGCTTTCTCACATTCTATCCCTAGCTTTCTCCAATTCTTATCCCTAGCTTTCTCCCATTCTTATCCCTAGCTTTCTCCCATTCTTATCCCTAGCTTTGTCCCATTCTTATCCCTAGCTTTCTCCCATTCTTATCCCTAGCTTTCTCCCATGCTTATCCCTAGCTTTCTCCCATTCTTATCCCTAGCTTTCTCCCATTCTTATCCCTAGCTTTCTCCCATTCTTATCCCTAGCTTTGTCCCATTCTTATCCCTAGCTTTCTCCCATTCTTATCCCTAGCTTTCTCCCATTCTTATCCCTAGCTTTGTCCCATTCTATCCCTAGCTTTGTCCCATTCTTATCCCTAGCTTTGTCCCCACCGTTGTCTCACCTGGCAGCCGCCGATGCGCACTCCGCTCTGGTGGAAGGCGCTGTCCGATGCCACTGCGGTGATGGCGATGGCGGCGGTGATGAGGATCAGCAGGGACATTGGGAAGGTGCAGCCATAGATGTCGTACAACTGGTCCTTCTGGCCGGTGAAGAAGAAGCCGCAGATGACCAACAGGAAGCCGATCAGAAAGCAGACAAAGTTGTACAGAATGAGGTACATGATGATTTCCTGTTGCTGATCTGCACTTCTTTAGAAACTTGACAAAGAACAATAGAGTTTTCCTTGCACAATGATTTGGCAGTGAATTAATCCACAAAAATCGTCCCCTTCTTATCCATTTGCAATCGTTTTTTATTACTCTCGGGAAAATTGACTGTTCTCGTCCCCAAGATCTGTGAGTAGGCTGCCCCGTGAGTGAGTGGGTGTGAGTACTCGACTGCCCCGCTACTCACGGGGAACCAGTTGCTAGCTGATTAAGGGATCAAGATTCGTACTCAAACTATTGAGTCCTTCTAGCAAGAAATGTGTTAAAAATTTATGTCTTATCTTAGTATTTTGGAAGTAGATAGTTCCCAATATGTCTGTGCTCCAGCCGATTGGAACAACTGGAAGGTATAGGATTTAGCGAAAAAGAGAAATAGAAAAAGGGAAGGGGAGAAGACAGGGAAGGGGAGATGACAGGGAAGGGGAGAAGACAGGGAAGGGGAGAAGTGAGGGAGGGGAGATGACAGGGAAGGGGAGAAGACAGGGAAGGGGAGAAGACAGGGAAGGGGAGAAGACAGGGAAGGGGAGAAGACAGGGAAGGGGAGAAGACAGGGAAGGGGAGAAGACAGGGAAGGGGAGAAGACAGGGAAGGGGAGAAGACAGGGAAGGGGAGAAGACAGGGAAGGGGAGAAGACAGGGAAGGGGAGAAGACAGGGAAGGGGAGAATACAGGGAAGGAGAGAAGTGAGGGAGGGGAGATGACAGGGAAGGGGAGAAGACAGGGAAGGGGAGAAGACAGGGAAGGGGAGAAGACAGGGAAGGGGAGAAGACAGGGAAGGGGAGAAGACAGGGAAGGGGAGAAGACAGGGAAGGGGAGAATACAGGGAAGGGGAGAAGACAGGGAAGGGGAGAATACAGGGAAGGGGAGAAGACAGGGAAGGGGAAAAGTGAGGGAGGGGAGAATACAGGGGAGTGGAAAAGTGAGGGAGGGGAGAATACAGGGAAGGGGAGAAGAGAGGAAATTGGAAAAGAGAGGAAAGGGGAAGGTAGGGGAGTGAGGCAAAGGGGAGTGAGGGAAGAAAATGGTTAGGAAAGCAGCGGGAATTCCTAACCAGGGGAAGACAGCGAATAGTTTTGTATCCGAATCATCTAAGGGGAGGATTAGATTCCGGATTTGCACAGCCAGATTTCTGGGGATTACAGATCTGATCTCGCAGGTTTTGCCTTCAGTCACGGAAATGAGCTGGCATCGCAAATCCTTAAATCTGTTCTCCCATGCAGCAGTTATTTCTTTGTTTTGCAAAACACGCCAGCGTTGCCAATAGGATTAGCGATAACAGCTGGTTGCTAGGCGCTGTCACACTGCTGGTTGGACTCCAAGAAGCAATTTCTTTGGTTGGTCCCTTTGTCAGCTAGGTCCCTGAGTTCGATTCCGCGGAGAAGAAGGCTTGGGGGCTTGTCGTGCAATTTACGCCCTTGAGGGCCAACCTCCAAGGCACAGTGAGAGTGTACACTGCCTAACGATGAGAAAGTCAGGGCCGATGTACACACCTGTGACACCTGTTACCCAGTTGTAAATGAATACTAGGTTTTGGTAGGAAATCCAGAATCCACGTGACATTGTTTTCAATACAGCAAGTTTATTTTTGCTTTTTTACATGAAAATAAGTTACAGAAATTGTAAGCAACACGCAAGCAGAGTAACAAATTCTATAGTTAAAGTAGGTGAGACAGATGCGTTGCAATATGTGACAGAAAAAAGTTACATTATTTTAACTTTAACCAACAAAAAAATGATTTAATCAGAGATTGATTCAGAGAAACGAACAAAGCTATTATAACAAATGACAGCAAACGACAAGATTGAAAATATGAGGGCAAGTTAATTTGCGTTTGCCAATATTAGAGAAATTCAATTATAGAAATTTATTTAAATCAAATAAGTTTTCTAACGAATTCCTCAACTTACTAAAACACTTCTCAACTAGAAAACTGACCAATTGGCACTCAGCTAACTTAAACCTCGCAAAAAACACAAAGACAGCATTCAATGTTCTAGTCTTTGTCAATCAAATACTGTACAATACGGTTATGTAATTAGATATTATAGATATAATCGAATTTCAGTAGCTTTTAATTTCCTGAGAATAATCAATTAACAAAACTCTGCTGGTTTGGGCAGTACTTGGGCAGGTGGCAACTAAATTACGAGAATAAGCAGAAGCGGAAAACAATGACGAGATGCGAACAACAGCTAAAATATTGATTCTGTTCTGCTGGCTTCTCTCTGCTTCTAAAAGAGACAATCAGAAAATCTGGTAGATTCACGCAATTCGATTCGGCCTTGCAGCATTACAATGGATTTCACATTTGTGTGGAGGGACTTGGGTTTACAAAACTAGCTTTCACTGCTCATCCGGGGTCTGCTGCCCACGCTGGGCAACTACATCACCTTCTCTCCCCTTTCTCATCTCTCCCGTGTCTTATCTCTTTTATGTCTAATCAATCCCGTCTCATCTCTCCCCTATCTCATCTCTTCCATGTCCAATCTCTCCCTGTCTTATCTCTCCCCTGTCTCATCACTTTCATGTCTCATCTCTCCCTGTCTCATCTCTCCCCTGTCTCATCACTTTCATGTCTCATCTCTCCGTCTCATCTCTCCTCTGTCTCATCTCTTCTATGTCTAATCTCTCCCTGTCTTATCTCTCCTCTGTCTAATCTCTCCTCTGTCTCATCACTTTCATGTCTCATCTCTCCCTGTCTTATCTCTCCCCTGTCTCATCACTTTCATGTCTCATCTCTCCCTGTCTCATCTCTCCCCTGTCTCATCACTTTCATGTCTCATCTCTCCGTCTCATCTCTCCTCTGTCTCATCTCTTCTATGTCTAATCTCTCCCTGTCTTATCTCTCCTCTGTCTAATCTCTCCTCTGTCTCATCACTTTCATGTCTCATCTCTCCCTGTCTTATCTCTCCCCTGTCTCATCACTTTCATGTCTCATCTCTCCCTGTCTCATCTCTCCCCTGTCTCATCACTTTCATGTCTCATCTCTCCCTGTCTCATCTCTCCCCTGTCTCATCACTTTCATGTCTCATCTCTCCGTCTCATCTCTCCTCTGTCTCATCTCTTCTATGTCTAATCTCTCCCTGTCTTATCTCTCCCCTGTCTCATCACTTTCATGTCTCATCTCTCCCTGTCTCATCTCTCCCCTGTCTCATCACTTTCATGTCTCATCTCTCCGTCTCATCTCTCTTCTGTCTCATCTCTTCTATGTCTAATCTCTCCCTGTCTTATCTCTCCTCTGTCTAATCTCTCCTCTGTCTCATCTCTTCTATGTCTAATCTCTCCCCTGTCTCATCTCTTTCATGTCTCATCTCTCCCCTGTCTCATCTCTCCCCAGTCTCATCTTCTGTACTAGCCCGGAGGTACACACGCAGGCCGCAGACCCCTGGAGACGTTCAGTTGGCGTGAGAATAAACATTTTACGCTGGACAATAATAACAACAAGAATGACAATAATAACAACAAGAATGACAATAATAACAATAAAACAGAATAAATGAAAGACCAGAAGACGGTGAGAATCTACGAGAAGCGGTTTCAGTGGGGAAGATAGAAATTGGGATCAGATAGTAGAATAAAATTTGAAGATCAACTTTTTATACATAATAAAACAAACAACAATTAGATGACGCATGATTGGAATATGACAATCACCTGCCTCTGTCTTTCAGTCTACATCGATGAAGATTATTCTTCAAAAAAGCAAAGTACAAACAGCTTGTACATAGGGAGTACATCGAATCGATAAGCGCAGTTATTTATAAGCATTCTACTCAGAAAAAAACTACTCAAAACAGTCTACAATGCTAAAATATAACAACTTAACAATACGAAATAAAAAGAATCTAGAATTGCAAAGCTCTAGACAAGCGAATAATAATTACACTACAATAACAGTAACGGCCCTTTGCCGGATTCTCGACAATAACAAAAACAACAAACAAACAAACAAACAAACAAACAAACAAACAACAAACAACTGATGAGAAAATGTTCGGTTATTAAAAAAAATAAGACTGAGACAGACTCCCACGCACGTTACGTAACAGAATATAGCCGACCAGGCTTCGAACCTGCGACCTTTGGCTAGCCGCGGTGGGCGGCCGCAGCCATTGTCGTCGCCGCGTTCGGCGGGCTGGCGTACCCGGAGTCCGGAGTGCCGCAGCTGCCACTGCGGGCTTCCGTGACCGAAGCCTGGGCGGCAGCCACCGCGGCCGAGGAAGAGGCCGATGTGATGTCCTCTGGATGAGTTGGGGATGGTAGAATTGAGATTGGGATCTGGGATCTGGGATCTAGGATCTGGGATCTGGGATCTAGAATCTAGGATCTGGGATCTGGGTTCTGGGATCTGGGATCTAGAATCTAGGATCTGGGTTCCAGGATCTGGGATCTAGGATCTGTGATCTAGGATCTAGGATCTAGGATCTGGGATCTAGGATCTAGGATCTGGGATCTAGGATCTGGTATCTGGGTTCTAGGATCTGGGATCTAGGATCTGTGATCTAGGATCTAGGATCTGGGATCTAGGATCTGGTATCTGAGATTTCAAGTGTTTAAAAGGAAGAGGATTCAGCTAAGCTTATCCTTAAAAGTCTTAAAACTCTTTTATTGCTACTTCTAACAAGTATTTAGTAGTATAAAATAATATGAAGCTATTTTCTCAAGCAGCCCAACCGATTTAGCACAGGCATGTGACTAGCATTTGTACGCGGCATGAAAATGCACCGAAAAAGTGCACAGAAGTTTTTCTCCCCTTCGGGTCGGACACAGAGAAGTTGGAAAACAAACTGGGAGAAACTGTGACCAACTGTTGCTGAGTAAAGACAAAAGCTTAGCAAAGCAGGAAATTCCTTTGAATTATTGAAAGCTAGATCAGATTGGAAGCAAGGTAGAAAGATCAATTGACAGGTAAGAAGATGAATATTTAAGTAGTTAAATATAAATATATAATGATAGATAGATAGATAGATAGATAGATAGATAGGTAGATAGATAGGTAGGTGGATAGGTAGGTGGATAGGTAGGTGGAAAGGTAGGTGGAAAGGTAGGTGGATAGGTGGCTAAGTGATGGGTAGAATCAGCATCAGCCGCTGGCCCAAATTCAGTGTCAAATAGTTTCCCATGTCGTGAAGAATTTCCCCTGACATCCCGCTCCCCGGGTTTGCGAGCTCGCGTGACTCAAACCTTCGCTCACGCTCTGACAAGGCCAGTTCCTCTGCTATCCTTGATGTATTTTTGTCAAAAGAGAACCCTAAAAGCTGCAGTTTTTTTCGTTTCTCAAAGGAACCCTACATTTGACAAAGGCCGGGGGTGACACCAGAGTGAATACTCGCATTGCTGATTAACGATAAGAGATCGTAACTAGGGACTAAAATCCCAATAATCCCATATACATAGACGTACAGATAGAAAAATGTAAACTCTGTACAAGTTCCCTGTGCCCGCAAGCTCTCTCAGCCCTGAAATGTCATTACTGACACAGAAACCTCAGGTTTTCATTTTCTTGTGTTTGTTTCTTGCGCGCCGGAATTTCAGCTTGGCTGGCCTTGAAAATTGATCAAAATATGAGAAGAGAGCGGCATTAATTGTCGCATCCGTGAGCTGTCCTGTAGCAAAATAAGATTGAATTAGAATGGTTAATTTCGGCTAATTCAATCAGGGCAACGAAGGCTTTGAAGTCGATCTGAGGATCCGAGGACGACTCAACTAGCAATGCCCGGACCGGAAGAAGACGGGCTTCACTGACACGACAGCTTGGCCTCCGGGTTTTTTAATCCCTTTTTTGAATCTGGGGATCTTCAGGGAGTTGCATAACTATCACCTAGATCTTCAGCGTTCTGACTTGGTTACTTTTGGATTTCGTTGATTCTGCCTCTGATTCTTCAGGCTGTTGCTAATGCTGCCCCTGATTCTTCAGGCTGTTGCTAATGCTGCCCCTGATTCTTCAGGCTGTTGCTAATGCTGCCCCTGATTCTTCAGGCTGTTGCTAATTCTGCCTCTGATTCTTCAGGCTGTTGCTAATGCTGCCTCTGATTCTTCAGGTTGTTGCTAATGCTGCCTCTGATTCTTCAGGCTGTTGCTAATGCTGCCCCTGATTCTTCAGGCTGTTGCTGATTCTGCCTCTGATTCTTCAGGCTGTTGCTAATGCTGCCCCTGATTCTTCAGGCTGTTGCTAATGCTGCCCCTGATTCTTCAGGCTGTTGCTAATGCTGCCCCTGATTCTTCAGGCTGTTGCTAATGCTGCCTCTGATTCTTCAGGCTGTTGCTAATGCTGCCCCTGATTCTTCAGGCTGTTGCTGATTCTGCCTCTGATTCTTCAGGCTGTTGCTAATGCTGCCCCTGATTCTTCAGGCTGTTGCTAATGCTGCCTCTGATTCTTCAGGCTGTTGCTAATGCTGCCTCTGATTCTTCAGGCTGTTGCTAATGCTGCCTCTGATTCTTCAGGCTGTTGCTAATGCTGCCTCTGATTCTTCAGGCCGTTGCTAATTCTGCCTCGGATTCTTCAGGCTGTTGCTAATTCTGCCTCTGATTCTTCAGGCTGTTGCTAATGCTGCCTCTGATTCTTCAGGCTGTTGCTAATGCTGCCCCTGATTCTTCAGGCTGTTGCTAATTCTGCCTCTGATTCTTCAGGCTGTTGCTAATGCTGCCTCTGATTCTTCAGGCTGTTGCTAATGCTGCCTCTGATTCTTCAGGCCGTTGCTAATTCTGCCTCGGATTCTTCAGGCTGTTGCTAATGCTGCCCCTGATTCTTCAGGCTGTTGCTAATGCTGCCTCTGATTCTTCAGGCCGTTGCTAATTCTGCCTCGGATTCTTCAGGCTGTTGCTAATGCTGCCTCTGATTCTTCAGGCTGTTGCTAATGCTGCCCCTGATTCTTCAGGCTGTTGCTGATTCTGCCTCTGATTCTTCAGGCTGTTGCTAATGATTCCTCAGCTGATTATTCAGGCTAAAACGAATAACTATACAATTAATTCTACAGCCTAGATTTCTAACCTAAGGATAGAATAGGATTGATGCAGTTTAGAAATGAAACTCGACAGCAGAAAATTAAAAGATTGACGATACAGAAAGAGACTTGCGCCATTAGCGTGCGGAACATATCAAGTACAGGAGCACTAAACTCACTGGCCGCAAGCTATAAAAGTACAAAACTGTGCAACTAGCTTTTAGAGTGTGAGAGAGAGAAGCGAGGGAGAGAAGGGGAGAGAAAGGATCGGGCCATGGGATCTAAGCCTTAGATCGGCGTGCTGTAGGTTCCGTGTGCGATATAGTTTATGCATTTAGTTAAATACAAATTTCCGATAAGAGGGGGCCTGTTTATCCGCGGCAGTTTGACAGTGCGATTGGATTGCCCGGCACTTTGTTTTAGTTATAACCCTGCGCGCGCTTTTTTTTCTGGAACATTTGCACTACTGATCGTGATTTTTTAAGATTATAGGGATTTGGGACTTTAGGGATCTGGAAGTTTAGGTACAGGGACGTTGAGAAGAAGATCCTTTTATTGATTTAGAACCATAAGGATTAAAGATTCAAGGGATTTAGAAGTTTAGGGATTAGGGATTTCAGGGATTTAGGAGTTTAGGGATTAGGGATTTCAGGGATTTAGGAGTTTAGGGATTAAGGAGTTTAGGGATTTAGGAGTTTAGGGATTAAGGATTTCAGGGATTTAGGAGTTTAGGGATTAAGGATTTCAGGGATTTAGGAGTTTAGGGATTAAGGATTTCAGGGATTTAGGAGTTTAGGGATTAAGGATTTCAGGGATTTAGGAGTTTAGGGATTAAGGATTCAAGGGATTTAGGAGTTTAGGGATTTAAGGATTTCAGGGATTGGATTAAGGATTTCAGGGATTTAGGAGTTGAGGGATTAAGGATTTAAGGGATTTAGGAGTTTAGGGATTTGGAGGTTCGGCGATTCTTTCTCAAAACCGAGTACTAGAAGATTGGGTAGTTAATAATTTTTTGTAAAAAAATAATTATTATAATTGACATTTCATAGCTGAAAAGTAGGCTCAGCAGGCATAGCAGAGCTGGCTAATCAATAATTCAAAACTGAATAAAAATGGATCCTCAATTCAACTCTGCATTGCCGCATTTGAGTCTCTAAGCTGTTAATGAGGCTTTGAGTCATTCTCGGTCAGCTGCATGACCTTCGCATAGAATTTTAATGGGAATAAAAATATTAATAGCCACTCAAATTACTCTATAATCGATTTGACTAATCAAATACCATCTCAAAAGAGTCATCTGTGACCATCGAACCAACGATTTCTGACCGAAAAATATAATACTATTGTAACGGGTGTATCCGTGACCATTTGAACTGACTCATCTATGACAATTGACTCATCTATGACCATTTGAACTGACTCATCTATGACAATTGACTCATCTATGACCATTTGACCTGACTCATCTATGACAATTGACTCATCTATGACCATTTGAACTGACTCATCTATGACTATTGACTCATCTATGACTACTGACTCATCTATGACTATTGACTCATCTATGACCATTTGAACTGACTTATCTATGACTATTGACTCATCTATGACCAGTTGAACTGACTCATCTATCTATTACCAAACATCCTAAAACTACATCTAAGCGTATTAATAACCCACGATAAGTTGTCCGTGTGGCAGCTGAACATGTGTTAAACCTGAACCATGCTTTAGTATGCTAGCTGTGCAGTGCAGTGACGGAGATAACTAGACCCTGATAAGTTTGAGGGCCGCTTGCTGCCCTACCGAGTTGTGCACAAACCTTCACTTCAAATTCACACCGGTGCCTTCGCAATGCTAGACAAGGCAGGGCCACAGAATCTTACCACTGGCCTACAAGGTAGAGGACGCTTCTACAAGAGGTCACGACCCCAGAATCTACTGTACCGCTTGCAGACTTTGTTGCTGTTGCTTCCTGCTAGAATCTGGCATAACACCGGCAAACTCGTTTTCGATGCCCGGCTCATAAAACTAATCCTTCGGCCAGGCCAGATCCTTCGACTTTTATCGGCACATCAAATACCGTCAGTGATTTCGTTCCTTTCGTTCTCTACGCAATTTTACACTCATCTTCTATCTCCCGTCTTATCTCCCACATCCACTTCTCACCCCCCACCTCCCCACTCATCTCTCACCTCCACCTCACATCTCCCACCTCCGTCTCTCATCTCCCACCTCCGTCTCTCATCTCCCACCTCCACCATTCATCTCCCACCTCTCATCTCCCACCTCCCCTCTTATCCCCCAACTCCACATCTCATCCCCACCTCCACCTCTTATCTCCCACCTCCGTCTCTCATCTCCCACCTCCATCATTCATCTCCCACCTCTCATCTCCCACCTCCCCTCTTATCCCCCAACTCCACATCTCATCCCCACCTCCACCTCTTATCTCCCACCTCCCCTCTCATCCCCCACCTCCACCTCTTATCTCCCACCTCCACATCTCATCTCCCACCTCCACCTCTCATCCCCCACATCCACCTCTCATCCCCCACCTCCACCTCTCATCCCCACCTCCACCTCTTATCTCCCACCTCCACATCTCATCTCCCACCTCCCCTCTCATCCCCCACCTCCACATCTCATCTCCCACCTCCCCTCTTATCCCCCACCTCCACATCTCATCCCCGCCTCCACCTCTTATCTCCCACCTCCACATCTCATCTCCCACCTCCACCTCTTATCTCCCACCTCCACATCTCATCTCCCACCTCCACCTCTTATCTCCCACCTCCACATCTAATCTCCCACCTCTACCTCTCATCCCCCACATCCACCTCTCATCTCCCACCTCCACCTCTCATCCCCCACATCCACCTCTCATCCCCCACCTCCACAATCCAGATCCCAGAACTTAGATCACATAGAATCCCAGTTTGCAAGTTTCTCCCAGTCACAAAGATGTCACTAAAATAGCCCCATGTGAGATTAGCGCTTTCCGTGGCCAAATAAGGATAAGGGAAGGTCTTAATCTTGGCGTAGCTACGAGATTGCCTGAGCAATTCACCCAGCCCAGCCTAGGCCCAACTTGTACCGGACTAAATAAAAAAGTCGCTGGGGTGGGGCAGGCTATTTATCTAGCTCAGCCTTACGCCTAGCCGGTGAACTAACGGCCCCAGATCCATCCTGTGAGCACAAGTGAGAGAGAGAGAGAATTGAGTGACTCGCTGGTTAACTGAAGCGGGTGAGGGATGGCATCTAGGATTGTGTAGGCTGTGACCAGAACCCCAGGGTGTGGTACAGTGGCCTATGCTCACTAGCTATGCTCAATCAATTAACTTTATTGACCAAGTCCCAAGTCCCAAGCTTGACCCAATGTTCAAAGACTGCCGCCAACTGGAATATTGTGTGACACACGGGCATGCGAACTAACTGACTGACTGACTAACTAACTGACTGACTGACTGACTGACTGACTGACTGACTAACTGACTGACTAACTAACTGACTGACTGACTAACTGACTAACTGACTAACTAACTAACTGACTGACTGACTGACTGACTGACTAACTGACTGACTAACTAACTGACTGACTGACTAACTGACTAACTGACTAACTAACTAACTGACTGACTGACTGACTGACTAACTGACTGACTGACTAACTGACTAACTGACTAACTAACTGACTAACTAACTAACTGACTAACTAACTAACTAACTGACTAACTAACTAACTGACTAACTAACTAACTGACTAACTAACTAACTGACTAACTAACTAACTGACTAACTAACTAACTAACTGACTAACTAACTAACTGACTAACTAACTAACTGACTAACTAACTGACTGACTAACTAACTAACTGACTAACTAACTAACTGACTAACTAATTAACTGACTAACTAACTGACTAACTGACTGACTGACTAACTAACTAACTGGCTGACTGACTGACTGACTTAACTAACTGACTAACTAACTTACAACTAACTGACTGACTAACTAACAAACTAACTAACTGACTAACTAACTAACTGACTAACTAACTAACTGACTAACTAACTAACTGACTGACTGACTGACTGACTAACTGACTGACTAACTAACTGACTAACTGACTAACTAACTAACTAACTAACTAACTGACTAACTAACTAACTAACTGACTAACTAACTAACTGACTAACTAACTAACTGACTAACTAACTAACTGACTAACTAACTAACTGACTAACTAACTAACTAACTGACTAACTAACTAACTGGCTAACTAACTAACTAACTAACTGACTAACTAACTAACTAACTAACTAACTAACTGACTAACTAACTGACTGACTAACTAACAAACTAACTAACTGACTAACTGACTGACTGACTAACTAACTAACTGACTAACTAACTAACTGACTAACTAACTAACTGACTAACTAATTAACTGACTAACTAACTGACTAACTGACTGACTGACTAACTAACTAACTGGCTGACTGACTGACTGACTTAACTAACTGACTAACTAACTTACTAACTAACTGACTGACTAACTAACAAACTAACTAACTGACTAACTGACTGACTGACTAACTAACTAACTGACTAACTAACTAACTGACTAACTAACTAACTGACTAACTAATTAACTGACTAACTAACTGACTAACTGACTGACTGACTAACTAACTAACTGGCTGACTGACTGACTGACTTAACTAACTGACTAACTAACTTACTAACTAACTGACTAGCTAACTAACTAACTAACTAACTGACTGACTAACTAACTGACTAACTAACTAACTGACTAACTAACTAACTGAATAACTGACTAACTAACTTACTGACTGACTAACTAACTGACTAACTAACTGACTAACTAACTAACTGACTGACTAACTAACTAACTGACTAACTAACTAACTGACTGACTAACTAACTAACTGACTGACTAACTAACTGACTGACTAACTAACTGAATAACTGACTAACTAACTAACAAACTAACTGACTGACTAACTAACTAACTGACTAGCTAACTAACTAACTAACTAACTGACTGACTAACTAACTAACTGACTGACTAACTAACTAACTGACTGACTGACTAACTAACTAACTGACTAACTAACTAACTGACTGACTGACTGACTGACTAACTAACTGACTAACTAACTAACTGACTAACTAACTGACTAACTGACTGACTGACTAACTAACTAACTGACTGACTGACTGACTTAACTAACTGACTAACTAACTTACTAACTAACTGACTAGCTAACTAACTAACTAACTAACTAAACTAACTGACTAACTAACTAACTGACTGACTAACTAACTAACTATTGAAAAATCGTGTTCACATAAACAGAATTCTGATCACATAAACAGAATCCTGATCCCATAAACAGAATCCTGATCCCATAAACGGAATTCTGATCCCATAAACAGGATCCTGATTCTGTAACACAGAGCTCAAACTGATCATACATGCATTGAAATTCTGACCACAAAGCTAAACTTTCGTCCCTAAGCCCACAAACACACACAAGGCACAAGTGGTCCTGTCCAGATGTTGTTCAAACTGATTTTCCTGAGCGTGAGCACGTTGCTCAAGTGGGTCACGTGACCCGATTGTCAACAGAGAATTTTCGTAAGGCCTTTCTTTGAAACGCGAAAATCCCCACCGACAGAACAGAACTTTGCAGACTTGGAGAAGGGAATAGGTTTTTTATTCGGTCCTGAATGAAATCCCGCAGTGAGGTACGGGCAGGTACCCCCGTATTGATTGTTTGCTTAAACAGACTTTGGTAAATGCCTGGCAAAAAACAAAAGAGAAACAGACTGGGAGAAAAGCGGAGCCACGGAAGCGGAACCGGGTTTGTTTCATTGTCTTTTCCCAATTTGCATATCCCAATGTCTGATTATCCCTTCCCACAATCTTCCGCAATTATCGATTTTTCCTATTCTAACAGAGCTTTTTCTCTTACAACTAAAAATGCTCACACATTATGGCGAGGAACATTATTTTCTCTTTTAATCTTAGCGTTTACCTTTAAAAGCGAATTCAACCCTGGCATCTAGTGGGTGGGATAAACACACGCGGTTTCGCCCGACACGGGGAAACTAAACCTAGTCCAGTACAAAGGTCATCCAGGTCAGAAATTGTTCCTTATCAGCCTGACACTAAAAGCAAGCCCTGATAATGTTGCCCCGCCGATGCACAGAGGTTTCCAACCGGCAATGTGATATCGGGATTAGCCAGGTAGGACTGGCCCCTGATCTGCTGGGACGGAGGAACTGTTAAAGTTGCTTGACTGAGATTTGGGTGTTATTAGACTGAGATTTGGTGAGATTAGACTCAAATTGGGTGAGATTAGACTAAGATAGGGTGAGATTAAACTAAGATAGGGTGAGATTAGACTAAGATGGGGTAAGATGGTGAGATTGGACTAAGATAGGGTGAGATTAGACTCAGATAGAGTGAGATTAGACTCAAATAGGGTGAGATTAGACTCAAATAGGGTGAGATTAGACTACGATTGGGTGAGATTCGACTAAGATAGGGTAAGATTGTGAGATTAGACTAAGATAGGGTGAGATTAGACTCAGATAGAGTGAGATTAGACTCAGATAGGGTGAGATTAGACCCAGATAGGGTGAGATTGGTCAGAGCAATAGAAATTAGACTAAGAATGTGCTCAAGGTATACTATAAGCGTTGAGGCAAGGCTAGGAAAGAAAAAGTTAGTCAACCAGCCCCAGCTATGGGCCAAATCTGCAGCCATAAAAAGACGAAAAATGCTAAATATTTGATGGCATTAGCATAGTCACACTTCCATAGCCCCAGCCTTACGCACATATCAGGCCCAGCTGCATCAATCACCATTCTGCTTCCTGATGCTCCAAAGCCAAGCGGTAGGCACAGTCGAGTCAATTAACAGGCCATTGTGCCGGCCTCACTAAGCCCACCAATGCGCCATTGCAAGCCAACTAGCTAAATAGAATTTGTGCCTGCTCAGTACGGCCTGACAACCCGGGTCTCCTGCAGCGCCATTATCTACTGGATCTGACTTATAGAATAAACTCCCAATGGGGGGTGAGATTAGTCTATGGGAAAGTAGAGTTTGGTTCAGGTATTTACTTTGAATATCAAATGTGAAATCTGACGTAAATAGTCGAATCTCACCCCAATCTCAGTCTGATCTCACCCTAATCTGTCTAATCTTACCCTATTTGAGTCTAATCTTACTCAATCTCACACAATCTCAGTCTAATCTCACCCTATTTGAGTCTAATCTCACACAATCTCAGTCTAATCTCACCCTATTTGAGTCGAATCTTACACAATCTTACCATAATCTGAGCCTGATCTCACCCTATTTAAGTCTAATCTCACACAATCTCAGTCTAATCTCACCCTATTTGAGTCGAATCTTACACAATCTCAGTCTAATCTCACCCTATTTGAGTCTAATCTCACACAATATCACCCTATTTGAGTCTAATCTCACACAATATCAGTCTAATCTCACCCTATTTGAGTCTAATCTCACACAATCTCAGTCTAATCTCACCCTATTTGAGTCTAATCTCACACAATCTCAGTCTAATCTCACCCTATTTGAGTCTAATCTCACACAATCTCAGTCTAATATCACCCTATTTGAGTCTAATCTCACACAATCTCAGTCTAATCTCACCCTATTTGAGTCTAATCTCACACAATCTCAGTCTAATCTCACCCTATTTGAGTCTAATCTCACACAATCTCAGTCTAATCTCACCCTATTTGAGTCTAATCTCACACAATCTCAGTCTAATCTCACCCTATTTGAGTCTAATCTCACACAATCTCAGTCTAATCTCACCCTATTCGAGTCTAATCTCACACAATCTCAGTCTAATCTCACCCTATTTGAGTCGAATCTTACACAATCTCAGTCTGATCTCACCTATTTGAGTCTAATCTCACACAATCTCAGTCTAATCTCACCCTATTTGAGTCGAATCTTACACAATCTCAGTCTGATCTCACCTATTTAAGTCTAATCTCACCTATTGAGTCTAATCTCACACAATCTCAGTCTAATCTCACCCTATTTGAGTCTAATCTCACACAATCTCAGTCTGATCTCACCTATTTAAGTCTAATCTCACACAATCTCAGTCTAATCTCACCCTATTTGAGTCTAATCTCACACAATCTCAGTCTAATCTCACCCTATTTGAGTCTAATCTCACACAATCTCAGTCTAATCTCACCCTATTTGAGTCGGATCTTACACAATGTCAGTCTGATCTGACGGGAATTTAACCATATCATAGGACGGACAGACAACTGCCTACACCCTTACAGCCTTCTGTGCAACTAAAACTGCTCTTACTCTATTTTGTTCTAAAAATTCGTACGGTTGTCAGCAAAATATACTGGAGTAGTTACCCTTTTATGCATCCATTGCTAATGTATGAAGAAATACATTTTTAGGTAGGTCTTTTTGTAACCCAACGGGTGTACACAGACAGCCATTGGTCATTGCCAAGTCTTACGAAATGTATAAAAATAAAGCCAGACTAATGTCTCTCTGCCTCTCAGTCTCACTAAGCCCACAGAGAAGCAACGTGAGTACTTTTCTGCTTCAGTTAGTTTTTTGGCCACCGCAGCATGAGCGAAAAATTTATATTGCATTTTGCAACTAGCTTGGACCCAGGCGCACGATAGCACAGCACAGCAACGATAGCTGTCCTGCAATCTTCTTCTAGTAGCTAAATTTAGACATGACACAAAGATTTGCATGCTACACTTTTTCAAGGACTTGGAAATATTAGTACAGGTTGTTAGGGCAGTTTATCTGTTCAGGGTGCATACAGGTAAGATCTGTTGTAAATAAAAAAATGCTGAATTTATGACACTTAAGATATAGCATCTAAAAAATAACGCCTATGAATCTAATGGCACTCAGATCCTAGAAAATGGCAAGCAGATCCTAGAAAATGGCAAGCAGATCCTAGAAAATGGCACTCAGATCCTAGAAAATGGCACTCAGATCCTAGAAAATGCACTCAGATCCTAGAAAATGGCAAGCAGATCCTAGAAAATGGCACTCAGATCCTAGAAAATGCACTCAGATCCTAGAAAATGGTAAGCAGATCCTAGAAAATGGCAAGCAGATCCTAGAAAATGGCACTCAGATCCTAGAAAATGCACTCAGATCCTAGAAAATGACACTCAGATCCTAGAAAATGGCACTCAGATCCTAGAAAATGGCAAGCAGATCCTAAAAAATGGCACCCAGATTATAGAAACTGGCATCTAGGTTCTTTAACCTCACTCAAGATCCTAGAAAATGGCACCTAGGTCCTAGAAAATGGCACTCAGATCCTAGAAAATGACACTCAGATCCTAGAAAATGGCACTCAGATCCTAGAAAATGGCAAGCAGATCCTAAAAAATGGCACCCAGATTATAGAAACTGGCATCTAGGTTCTTTAACCTCACTCAAGATCCTAGAAAATGGCACCTAGGTCCTAGAAAATGGCACTCAGATCCTAGAAAATGACACTCAGATCCTAGAAAATGGCAAGCAGATCCTAAAAAATGGCACCCAGATTATAGAAACTGGCATCTAGGTTCTTTAAGCTCACTCAAGATCCTAGAAAATGGCACCTAGGTCCTAGAAAATGGCACCCAGATCCTAGAAAATGGCAAGCAGATCCTAGAAAATGGCACTCAGATCCTAGAAAATGGCGCTCAGATCCTAGAAAATGGCAAGCAGATCCTAAAAAATGGCACCCAGATTATAGAAACTGGCATCTAGGTTCTTTAAGCTCACTCAAGATCCTAGAAAATGGCACCGGAGTCTCACCTGAGCTAATTGAGGCGGCTGAGATTTCGGACACATTTCGGCAGCGCCACTGACGCTGCTGAGCCGCAGAAACTGCAGCCGCAGCATCGGACACCACAGCCTTGCGACCGGACACAGACAGGGTGAGGGCCTGATGCTGCTGAGACTTGCGATTTTTGCCGGCTTGCTGGGCCGACCCCTGCTGTCCCGACAGTCGCTTCCTCAGAGCCCGCAGGTTGCGCTTCAGCTGCTCTCGACGGTGTAGAAGCTCCCGTTGCCGGCGCTGCTGACTCACCAGGCGCTGCTTCTGCCGGCTGTCCAGCGCCTGCAGATCCTGCGAGAACCGCATCGGGGCAATGGACTTTAGACTCACCTGCTCATAGGCGGCTTCTTGACTTTACTCAGAGTCTGAATCCTATTCCCATCAGGTGTGTTATCCTATTCCCATCAGGTGTGTTATCCTATTCCCATCAGGTGTGTTATCCTATTCCCATCAGGTGTGTTTTCCTATTCCCATCAGGTGTGTTATCCTATTCCCATCAGGTGTGTTATCCTATTCCCATCAGGTGTGTTATCCTATTCCCATCAGGTGTGTTATCCTATTCCCATCAGGTGTGTTATCCTATTCCCATCAGGTGTGTTATCCTATTCCCATCAGGTGTGTTATCCTATTCCCATCAGGTGTGTTATCCTATTCCCATCAGGTGTGTTATCCTATTCCCATCAGGTGTGTTATCCTATTCCCATCAGGTGTGTTATCCTATTCCCATCAGGTGTGTTATCCTATTCCCATCAGGTGTGTTATCCTATTCCCATCAGGTGTGTTATCCTATTCCCATCAGGTGTGTTATCCTATTCCCATCAGGTGTGTTATCCTATTCCCATCAGGTGTGTTATCCTATTCCCATCAGGTGTGTTATCCTATTCCCATCAGGTGTGTTATCCTATTCCCATCAGGTGTGTTATCCTATTCCCATCAGGTGTGTTATCCTATTCCCATCAGGTGTGTTATCCTATTCCCATCAGGTGTGTTATCCTATTCCCATCAGGTGTGTTATCCTATTCCCATCAGGTGTGTTATCCTATTCCTATCAGGTGTGTTATCCTATTCCCATCAGGTGTGTTATCCTATTCCCATCAGGTGTGTTATCCTATTCCCATCAGGTGTGTTATCCTATTCCCATCAGGTGTGTTATCCTATTCCCATCAGGTGTGTTATCCTATTCCCATCAGGTGTGTCATCCTATTCCCATCAGGTGTGTTATCCTATTCCCATCAGGTGTGTTATCCTATTCCCATCAGGTGTGTTATCCTATTCCCATCAGGTGTGTTATCCTATTCCCATCAGGTCTGTTATCCTATTCCCATCAGGTGTGTTATCCTATTCCCATCAGGTGTGTTATCCTATTCCTATCAGGTGTGTTATCCTATTCCCATCAGGTGTGTTATCCTATTCCCATCAGGTCTGTTATCCTATTCCCATCAGGTGTGTTATCCTATTCCCATCAGGTGTGTTATCCTATTCCCATCAGGTGTGTTATCCTATTCCCATCAGGTGTGTTATCCTATTCCCATCAGGTGTGTTATCCTATTCCCATCAGGTGTGTTATCCTATTCCCATCAGGTGTGTTATCCTATTCCCATCAGGTGTGTTATCCTATTCCCATCAGGTGTGTTATCCTATTCCCATCAGGTGTGTTATCCTATTCCCATCAGGCATGTTATCCTATTCCCATCAGGTGTGTTATCCTATTCCCATCAGGTGTGTTATCCTATTCCCATCAGGTGTGTTATCCTATTCCCATCAGGTGTGTTATCCTATTCCCATCAGGTGTGTTATCCTATTCCCATCAGGTGTGTTATCCTATTCCCATCAGGTGTGTTATCCTATTCCCATCAGGTGTGTTATCCTATTCCCATCAGGTGTGTTATCCTATTCCCATCAGGTGTGTTATCCTATTCCCATCAGGTGTGTTATCCTCGTGTAGCTATCTTTTATACTCGATAAATATAAGCCATGCCAAGTCGGAAAACAACTTCGAGGACGGGTTTGTTTGACCAGGATTCTTTAGTCGGAGCTTTGCTTCTAGAAGACAAAGCAATAATCAACAATGTCACCAAATCTCGTTAATGAGACCGGTATCGGGTATCGGCTAGAAGAAAATGATTTGCTAGCTTCAGTTGGGAAACAAGGGATAATTAGGAAAATATCGATCCCTAACTGAAAGCAGAAGAAAAAAATGTAATAAAAAACGGGATTTTGACGTAAATACGAGCACTTCATCAAAGTCTGTTAAGCATCAAACATATTTTTAAGTAGGTGGAGTGTTCTGTTCTGTGTTAATTAACTCGACACACAGGAGAGCCTACCTAACACACACACACACTCTCTCTCAAACACACACACACATCTTCTTAGGCCTGCCGGGCTAGCTAAATTGCATTTCTGCATGGCGCCAAGGAGAGGAAATTGCAGCACTCAGCACTGGCGGGAAGTGAAAGCCTTGAGTGGGAATCGGAGGGAGGAGGTGAGAAGCTGTTCCTACCTTGGGCCAAGAAAACACAGGAAGCTTACCTTGAGATAGCCGTGAGATTTAGTTAACACGCTGAGCATGGTGAGTCGGGTCGCTTCGCTCTGGCTTAACGGCAGCTGATCGCGCAGCATGTCCAAGCACTGCCTGAGGTGGGCGCGCCTGCGTGACAGCAATTCGAGTCGAAGGATGTGGCGACGGTTTTTTAAAATGCGAAAACTAATTTTCACTTTTTTGAAGTGGAATGAAAACACACTGAGTGAGAAGTTGCGTATTTTATTCCCATATAAAAATCTAGCTAGCCAAATTCCTTAAGCATCCCAGATCCTCACATCTCATTGCTATCCCAGATCCTCAAATCTCATTGCTATCCCAGATCCTCAAATCTCATTGCTATCCCAGATCCTCAAATCTCATTGCTATCCCAGATCCTCAAATCTCATTGCTGTCCCAGATCCTCAAATCTCATTGCTATCCCAGATCCTCAAATCTCATTGCTGTCCTAGATCCTCAAATCTCATTGCTGTCCTAGATTCTCAAATCTCATTGCTGTCCTACATCCTAAAATCTCATTGCTGTCCTAGACCCTTAAATCTCATTGCTGTCCTAGATCCTCAAATCTCATTGCTGTCCCAGATCCTCAAATCTCATTGCTGTCCTAGATTCTCAAATCTCATTGCTGTCCTAGATCCTAAAATCTCATTGCTGTCCTAGATCCTCAAATCTCATTGCTGTCCTAGATCCTCAAATCTCATTGCTGTCCTAGATCCTCAAATCTCATTGCTGTCCTAGATCCTCAAATCTCATTGCTGTCCTAGATCCTCAAATCTCATTGCTGTCCCAGATCCTCAAATCTCATTGCTGTCCTAGATCCTCAAATCTCATTGCTGTCCTAGATCCTAAAATCTCATTGCTGTCCTAGATCCTCAAATCTCATTGCTGTCCTAGATCCTCAAATCTCATTGCTGTCCTAGATCCTCAAATCTCATTGCTGTCCTAGATCCTCAAATCTCATTGCTGTCCTAGATCCTCAAATCTCATTGCTGTCCTAGATCCTCAAATCTCATTGCTGTCCTAGATCCTCAAATCTCATTGCTGTCCTAGATCCTCAAATCTCATTGCTGTCCTAGATCCTCAAATCTCATTGCTGTCCTAGATTCTCAAATCTCATTGCTGTCCTAGATCCTAAAATCTCATTGCTGTCCTAGATCCTAAAATCTCATTGCTGTCCTAGATCCTAAAATCTCATTGCTGTCCTAGATTCTCAAATCTCATTGCTGTCCTAGATCCTAAAATCTCATTGCTGTCCTAGATCCTAAAATCTCATTGCTGTCCTAGATTCTCAAATCTCATTGCTGTCCTAGATCCTAAAATCTCATTGCTGTCCTAGATTCTAAAATCTCATTGCTGTCCTAGATCCTAAAATCTCATTGCTGTCCTAGATTCTCAAATCTCATTGCTGTCCTAGATCCTAAAATCTCATTGCTGTCCTAGATTCTCAAATCTCATTGCTGTCCTAGATCCTCAAATCTCATTGCTGTCCTAGATCCTCAAATCTCATTGCTGTCCTAGATCCTCAAATCTCATTGCTGTCCCAGATCCTCAAATCTCATTGCTGTCCTAGATTCTCAAATCTCATTGCTGTCCTAGATCCTAAAATCTCATTGCTGTCCTAGATTCTCAAATCTCATTGCTGTCCTAGATTCTCAAATCTCATTGCTGTCCCAGATCCTCAAATCTCATTGCTGTCCTAGATCCTAAAATCTCATTGCTGTCCTAGATCCTCAAATCTCATTGCTGTCCTAGATCCTCAAATCTCATTGCTGTCCTAGATCCTCACATCTCATTGCTATCCCAGATCCTCAAATCTCATTGCTATCCCAGATCCTCAAATCTCATTGCTGTCCTAGATCCTCAAATCTCATTGCTATCCCAGATCCTCAAATCTCATTGCTGTCCCAGATCTTCAAATCTCATTTCTATCCCAGATCCTCAAATCTCATTGCTGTCCTAGATCCTCAAATCTCATTGCTGTCCTAGATCCTCAAATCTCATTGCTGTCCTAGATCCTCAAATCTCATTGCTGTCCTAGATCCTCAAATCTCATTGCTGTCCTAGATCCTCAAATCTCATTGCTGTCCTAGATCCTAAAATCTCATTGCTGTCCTAGATCCTCAAATCTCATTGCTGTCCTAGATCCTCAAATCTCATTGCTGTCCTAGATCCTAAAATCTCATTGCTATCCCAGATCCTCACATCTCATTGCTGTCCTAGATCCTCAAATCTCATTGCTATCCCAGATCCTCAAATCTCATTGCTGTCCTAGATCCTCAAATCTCATTGCTATCCTAGATCCTCAAATCTCATTGCTGTCCTAGATCCTCAAATCTCATTGCTATCCCAGATCCACAAATCCCATGGCTATCCCACATTCTCAAATCCCATAGCTATCCTAGATCCTCAAATCACATAGCTATCCCAGATCCTCAAATCCCATTGCTATCTTAGATCCTCAAATCTCATTGCTGTCCTAGATTCTCAAATCTCATTGCTGTCCCAGATCCTCAAATCTCATTGCTGTCCCAGATTCTCAAATCTCATTGCTATCCCAGATCCTCAAATCTCATTGCTGTCCTAGATCCTCAAATCTCATTGCTGTCCTAGATCCTCAAATCTCATTGCTGTCCTAGATTCTCAAATCTCTTTGCTATCCCAGATCCTCAAATCCCATTGCTATCCCAGATCCTCAAATCTCATTGCTATCCCAGATCCTCAAATCCCATGGCTATCCCACATTCTCAAATCCCATAGCTATCCTAGATCCTCAAATCACATAGCTATCCCAGATCCTCAAATCCCATTGCTATCTTAGATCCTCAAATCTCATTGCTATCCTAGATCCTCAAATCTCATTGCTATCCTTGATCCTCAAATCTCATTGCTATCCTAGATCCTCAAATCCCATAGCCATCCCAGATCCTCAAATCCCATAGCCATCCTAGATTCTCAAATCTCATTGCTATCCTAGATCCTCAAATCCCACTAAGAATCCAAATCCCATCATGATCCTAAATCCCAAAATCCCATTCAGACTTTGAATCCCAATATCTATCTAAGATCCCCATTCGCAGCGAGCACAGGCGAGCAGCTGACAAAGTGTCTATTATTAACAGAGCACAGAGCAGTTATTCTAGTCGAGAATCATAAAAGAACTCGCAGAGAAAACCACGGAGAGACACTTGAAAAGTTTCGAGCAAGAGGCGGCAGTCAAGCTCCTCATGCATTGATTGGCATGATTATTGACCAGCTGTCCAAATTGATGGCCAAGGCAAATGAATTGTCCTGGGGAAGAGGCGGACAGGCCCCTCTGCTAGCCAGGGGAAAAATTTGTCATATTCTCATTATCGAATTCTTTCAATGCAGGGAACGACTTTCGGCATCTGCTCATGAATAATCTGTTTGAAAAAAATTACACTAAAATATACGAGTAGATATTGGCTTCAGAAAATTCAGCCAGAAATCAATGGCTGCTTCCGCGCCTGACTATGTCTCCCTAACTGCAATATAAATATGTTCTTATACTATAGCCGCGTATGCTAATTCTGAAACTCCCCTAGAAGAAGATCCGACAAAGAAAATATTTGACCAATTAGCACTGCGCCTCAGTGCGGCCTTGCCAGGCCTTCAAAATTTATCAGCGTGTCACCCGAACGTGCCTGCATCATCTCCGTCTTCTCCGTCTTTGGTCACCGATCTTTATCTAGACAGACTGCTGGACCTTCAAGGGCTACAACAGGTGGAACTAGGTCACTATGGACACCCTGACGCGAATTTCTCCAATTTCACTGATCAAGCCTACTGATCAAATATTAGGCGTAGATCAGTCCTACTGTTAAGCAACTAGCTAAGAATCCTATTTGAAATCCCTTAACTCAGCATTGATCCAGCTATTCTCAGTCCATGGACTGAACAGCCGTACGCAGCCTATATTGCTAAATAGCTGCTCTCCCATCTACTATCTTATCTCCACCCCTCTCGCCTCCTCCTATTCGATTCCCCACGGACAGGAGGTCCTTGCGCCACTGAGGCGAAGTTCTGACAATTATTCTATACCTTCTTCTACAGGCCTTCTAAGTTATAACTTCTTTTTATCGACACTAAAAATAACTCGGCCCCATCCTCGATTTTTCCTCTCCTTAGACTCTCCGTGCTGGGATTTGTGGGGAGGGAGTTTTTGAGGATCATTAAATTGTGCAGCTTCGCCCGGCTACAAATATATTGGTTCTCGCGGGACCAATTAATCAGTGGGCAATCATTTTGCTCCACGAGAGATCGGCAATGGGAAATAGAAGCATAGTAAATCCTATAGATCCCATTCTTCAGTTATCTGTCCATTCAATCTGGATCGTAATATTTTTATTTTTCGGATCTGGAATTTATGCGCTCAATGCACTTTCTGCAGCTCAAACAGGGGTTGAGACCCGGCCGCGCATAGCAGGGGCATTGCTCGTTCACTACTCACCCTTCTATGCATCTCTATCTGCGAGGAATTCTCTCATCCTTCCCCCCAATCTGCGAGTACTTCTTATCTCCGATCGTAACTACTTCTCTCCCCTTCTCTCTCCCTCTCATTTTACTTCTCAACTATATCTACTTCTCTCTCCACTATATCTACTTCTCTCTCCACTATATCTACTTCTCTCTCTCCACTATAGCTACTTCTCTCTCCACTATATCTACTTCTCTCTCCACTATATCTACTTCTCTCTCCACTACATCTACTTCTCTCTCCACTATATCTACTTCTCTTTCCACTATATCTACTTCTCTCTCCACTATATCTACTTCTCTCTCCACTATATCTACTTCTCTCTCTCCACTATATCTACTTCTCTCTCTCCACTATATCTACTTCTCTTTCCACTACATCTACTTCTCTCTCCACTATATCTACTTCTCTCTCCACTATATCTACTTCTCTCTCCACTATATCTACTTCTCTTTCCACTATATCTACTTCTCTCTCCACTATATCTACTTCTCTCTCCACTATATCTACCTCTATCTTCTATACTGTATCTACTTCTCTCTTCTCAATCTACCATCATAATATATTTAACCTCCGCGTAACGCACACACAAAACTATTCAAATTGCCTAATAGTCATAAAAACAATAAAACTTTCATCAAGGCTTTCATTCCACCTACCTAGCTATACGAATTCAGATAGGAAAAAGAGAACAACCCAGATACCGCGAAGAATATTTAGTAGGAGCCACAGAGAAGTGAGACACTTCTCTCCTCGCTAGCTAGTTTGGCAATGCTTAAGAAATGCAGAAGAGAAGAGTAGAGAGAATGCTGGTGCATTGCACAATAAGGCCATTCGTACATATGCAGCAACTCGGCATATAAATTGCATTACCTATTATATGGCCCTATATATCGCTTCATATATCTTGTACGCACTGCTTACCTGTTTATCTGCCTAGTCACTCTCTTCTTTCTCTTACAAAAATGTGCGAGTGCACAGCCAGCTTGCTCCTTGAATAGGTAATTCTACAGATAACTGCGAAAATACATTTCTCTGCCGTCTTTTATAAATGGGGCCTCATGGAAACTATTAACTCAGGCTCTCATTGGTACTAGATGAGTAGGATCATTGTACATCTATGACTTACCAAAATGGGATCATTCTACATCTATGACTCCCCAATATGGGATCATTCTACGAGTACATCTACGACTTCCCAATATGGGATCATTCTAAATCTATGACTTACCAATATGGGATCATTCTACGAGTACATCTATGACTTACCAATATGGGATCATTCTACATCTATGACTTCCCAAACTGGGATCATTCTACATCTATGATTTCCCAATATGAGATCATTCTACATCTATGACTTACCAAAATGCGATCATTCTACATCTACGACTTCCCAAAATGGGATCATTGTACATCTATGACTTCCCAAAATGGGATCATTGTACATCTATGACTTCAAAACGGAATCATTCTACATCTATGACTTTCCAAAATAGGATCATTGTACATCTATGACTTCAAAACGGGATCATTCTACATCTATGACTTCCCAATATGGGATCATTGTACATCTATGACTTCAAAATGCGATCATTCTACATCTATGACATCCCGTGATGGTACCATTCTAAATAATCGAATTCTTATCACGTGATCAAATGTGGGACTAGAATACGTAAGCCAAGCAAGAACCCTTATTTACCTATTCTTCTCCAGCTCATTGTGCGAAGACCTACTATTGACAGACGGATTGGCAAAACTGGCTGTGGCGCGTTTATTTACACCTTGGACTCCACCAGGGCTGCCATTGTGCACTGCGACAAGTTGAAGCTGCTGCTGCTGATGCTGCTGGATGGTCCCGATGCCGTTAGCAACCACCTGATAGCCGCCGTGACCAGTTGGCTCCAGCCTGACCCGAGCCGACGGGACGCGAAATGCGGTAGCACCAGAGCCTATTTGAGCACCGGTTTGAGCAGAGAGAATAGGCAGAGATGGCCGGCTGCGGCCAATGGTCACCAGGGACCTCGTGGCCAGGCCTGTCAGGTTGAACAGGTTTTGGATTAGTTAGATGAGATTGATTGAAGTAGATACCATGTCCATGATGGAAGCCATTTCTCTGTCCTGTTTGAAGTGGCTATGGGGTCGGCAAACTCCGGCCCGCGGGCCAGATGCGGCCCTCGAAGCTCCCAAATCCGACCCGTTGCCCCTTCCGACACCTACATTATCCTGTTCCATCTTTCCAGTGTCTCATCTCTCCCGTGTCTCATCTCTCCAGTGTCTCATCTCTCCCGTGTTTCATCTCTCCAGTGTCTCATCTCTTCCGTGTCTCATCTCTCCCGTGTCTCATCTCTCCTGTGTCTCATCTCTTCCGTGTCTCATCTCCCCCGTGTCTCATCTCTCCCGTGTCTCATCTCTTCCGTGTCTCATCTCTCCCGTGTCTCATCTCTCCCGTGTCTCATCTCTTCCGTGTCTCATCTCTCCCGTGTCTCATCTCCCCGGTGTCTCATCTCTCCCGTGTTTCATCTCTCCAGTGTCTCATCTCTTCCGTGTCCCATCTCTCCCGTGTCTCATCTCTCCTGTGTCTCATCTCTTCCGTGTCTCATCTCCCCCGTGTCTCATCTCCCCCGTGTCTCATCTCTCCCGTGTCTCATCTCTTCCGTGTCTCATCTCTCCCGTGTCTCATCTCCCCGGTGTCTCATCTCTCCCGTGTCTTATCTCTCCTGTGTCTCATCTCTTCCGTGTCTCATCTCCCCGGTGTCTCATCTCTCCCGTGTCTCATCTCTCCCGTATCTCATCTCTCCCGTGTCTCATCTCTCCCGTGTCTCATCTCTCCCGTGTCTCATCTCTCCCCTTCATCATATTTCTACAGTCAATGCGGCCCGCTGTCGTCTTCCAGGTTCTCTCTTTCGCCCGCTAGCTAATACGTTTGCCGACCCCCGGGCTATGGCCATGACCCAAGTGGATCTACTGGGTGCTCATTATAACAAACTGGGCATCTATTGGGTGCTCATTATAACAGACTGGGCATCTAATGTGTGCTCATTATAACAGACTGGGAAGGACATTGTCATAATAACAGATATAATGCTACTAAGTTCAATTCAGGCTCCCCACTAACAAGAGTCGTGATTCATGAGACATACGGTCATCAATTATGAAAAAATTTCGCAACTTACTTGTCGGCGGAAATGTGGCCTTAGGCACTCGAATGTTCTGCTGTTCGATCAACATTGCAGCCTCGTACAGCATTACCAGGCCGTTGTTGCTGCTGGTGCTGCTGCTGCTGCTGCTAAGTCGCTTCCGGTGCATCGTGCGGTGTATAGCTTGTTTCTCTTTGTAATGTATTCTTAATTTTGCTTCGGGCCTCTGCTGGTCTCTCCGAGCAGTTCAAATTAATTAAAGAGAACTTAACAAGAAAACTGCTGCTGCTGTAAAGTTAGAAAAAATGTAAGCTCTTAAGTTGGGCGGCAACGCGGCAAGAGATGGCTTGCGACGTGGGTTTTATAGTTTTTTAAGAAAAGCTTGCAATTGGCCTGGCCACTCCCCGTGCGTGGATTTCCATGCCGCTAAATATAGATCAAAACACGGGGCGTGCGCACTTTGAATCATATGGTTTTCAAGGCCGGATCAATGAACTGTGCGTGTGGGCCGCGGACAAGGCAACGTATAGTCCCGGGCTCTCACGTGACGCATGCTCTGAAAGGCCGCTCTAGAGTTAAGCGCAGTTCAGCCCAATGAGGAGTAGAGGTCAAAGCTGGGACTTGCTGTACAAGCGTGAATCAACCCACCCTTGTGCCCTCTCGCTATCTCACCTCCTACTGTGCCTTAGTGTACATTCGGTCCCTCTCTAACCCAAATTCTAACCTAACCGAACCCTGCCCCGGCTATGTACATTGCCTTAGAGTTTGGAAACTTCCAAAGACCATAACAAGCGCTGACCGCATGTACCCCCGGGGCGCGCTGCGTACGCAGCCAACCCCCTCCCCACCGCGTGCGTGTCACGTGGCTCTCTGTGTTAGTAATAGGCTTGAAAGCCGCGTGGCTCTCGCTTCACTAAGGGAAGGGAAGGGAGGGGCTGAAGCAGGGGCGAAGTCAAGAAAAGAGGGGAGAGGCGGGAAAGAAAAACCAATGCTGCTTCTTTTCTCTCCTTTGCTCATTTTCACAGCCCTCTTTCTGCCCTCGCTGCCCCCTCTTCCTTCCCTTCAATTTTGCTTCCTAGTTCCTAACAAGGCAAGCAGGGAGCTGGGCCACGGTCGCCTGACTTCGTTGGAAGCTCCTACTTCTTATTATATTTTCCACATAAGTCGAGTCACCCGTGCTGTCCAACCCTCTCTTTTATAGCGCTTCCCTTCCGCATTTCGCCACAAAACTAATGCCCTAGCGAAGAAAAGTTGACGGAACGATTGAGTGTGTGTGCACTGTGAGTGAGTGCGTGTGTGTGTGTCACGTCACTTTTTTGTGCCGGTGAAGGGGAATGAATGAAAGAAAATGAATGAATCGTCCACTGCTGCCACTTCTGCTGCTGCTGCTGCTGCTGCTGCTGCTGTGCTGAATTTGCACAAGTTTGCCGCGGAGAGTAACTAAGGCATTTGGTAATGGTAGGCAATAATAGGCAAATAAGGCTTATTGCAATGTTCCGTGTGAATGGAAATTTGTGATTAGGGTATAGTAAATTATAATTGGCACAAGTAAGCACCAGCAAAATGTATGGGACTGGCCGCAGTGCTGACAGGAAGCTGTTAAGTGTCGATTTGCTCCATATTTTTTCTGTCTGCTGTACACAGTACCCAGAACACAGCTTGCTAGCAGCTATTTTCTATCATGTGAAATAAGCATGCTGTTAACAAAAGCGCAAAGCTCTACCAGAACGTTCTTGCGCAGCTTACTTCGCATGTAATCTACTGTATGAATAATATTAGTTGGTCTTATTATTAGTACAAGTATTTTTACTAGAGTGCGCGCTCGGTGAAAGTGCAAGCTGCCCAGAAGCGCTGTGCACTCTTGTCTTAGGATTACTGCTTTTCATACTCTCTCACTCTCTTTCTCTCTTCCTCCTATTCCTGCAGCGCAATGTTCTGTGTTCAGTCGTTCACTTGGCCAGCAGTTTTTCGTGCCATCAACCCTTAGCGCTGCGCAACACACGGCTAAGCAATGCTCCAGAGATGAGACATGGGAGAGATGGGACAGGGGAGAAATGAGTCAGGGGAGAGATGAGACAGGGGAGAGAAGGGACAGGGGAGAAATGAGTCAGGGGAGAGATGAGACAGTGGAGAGAAGGGACAGGGGAAAGATGGGACAGGGGAGAGATGGGACAGGGGAGAAATGAGACAGAGGAGAGAAGGGACAGGGGAGAGAAGGGACAGGGGAGAGAAGGGACAGGGGAAAGATGGGACAGGGAAGAAATGAGACAGGGGAGAGATGAGACAGGGGAGAGATGGGACAGGGGAGAGATGGGACAGGGGAGAGATGGGACAGGGGAGAGATGGGACAGGGGAGAGATGGGACAGGGGAGAGATGGGACAGGGGAGAGATGTGACATGGGAGAGATGGGACAGGGGAGAGATGGGACAGGGGAGAGATGGGACAGGGGAGAGATGTTACATGGGAGAGCTGGGGCAGGAGAGAGATGAGACAGGGGAGAGATGGGACAGGGGAGAGATGGGACAGGAGAGAGATGGGACAGGGGAGAGATGGGACAGGGGAGAGATGGGACAGGGGAGAGATGGGACAGGGGAGAGATGGGACAGGGGAGAGATGGGACAGGGGAGAGATGGGACAGGGGAGAGATGGGACAGGGGAGAGATGAGACAGGGGAGAGATGTGACAGGGGAGAGATGTGACATGGGAGAGATGGGACAGGAGAGAGATGTGACATGGGAGAGTTGGGGCAAGAGAGATATAAGGCAGATGAGACAATCTAAACTAGAGTGAACTTGTATTTTGACTGGCCCAATATGCCCTTACTTATGAATTGAAACTTTCATGACTTGGTAACCATGGTAACTGATCTTGCACTTGTATATCCGTGAAGAAAGGTGTGAACTGACTGAAGCTCACGATCGTAGACAGCTCAGAAGTACTAAGTTTCTAGCCATCTAAATAACTTTCAGAGCACTCTTAGGCCTCGCTGAGTATGGTGTATTAGCTTTAATAGACGAGTAGGCCTAATGGCTAATGGGATTTACCCATTAGGTTCTCACCTGCTCTATCCATGCTGCTATATTGATTTGTCACCACAGAAGCCACTGTGTCATGGACACATGCACTCTTATATGAATTGCAGGTATAAAATTAATTTATTGGCCCTGTGACAGTTTATAGATGTATAGATTAGATGCCAATAGACATATGGCGGTTTAGGTAAATGCAACTGAATTAATCAATTATTTAGATTTAAGTGGCTCTCCGTAAGCCTATATTCAGTTTTATACCTTATATACTATGACTTTTCTATCTTGCTATTGAAAACTTGGACACTGGTGGGATAACATCATTGGGATAGATTTAAGTATGGGGAGTGAAAATTACTAACGCCTGGATAAAAAAAGTTAATTAATTAGGCGAATAAATTTTACGCATTTTAGATGTAATGGCATAAGCCAAATGAGGCATTGACGTGACACAAAATAGTATAAAAAGCAACTGCATTAGAAATAAATAGAATATTATTCCTATGCGTACTTTCTTAAGAGCGTACCGCAAACTATTTCACAAAAGTGCAAACGAGTCAGAAAGCATAGTTCCACTTTCAGGTCTTCAATCAAATTAGAACGCGAGAGTGTGCGAAAAAAATAGATTGCATTCGTTAAAGTGCAATCTTGGAACTAATTGTTAGACAAGAGGCTCACATGTTAGACAAAACTATAACCTGTTAGACAGAACTATAACCTGTTAGACAGAACTATAACCTCTTATTTTTATCACTATTTTTATCTGTTAGACAAAACTATTACCTGTTAGACAGGCTGTTCACCTGTTAGACAGGATGTTCACCTGTTAGACAGGATGTTCATTTATCAGACAGGCTGTTCACCTGTTAGATTGCACCTGCTCCAATCGGGCCAGATGTGCAGCCGACAGCACAGCCGCAGCTATTGCGCGGCGCATCTGAAAGCTGCGTACGGCTGTTCAGTCCATGGACTGAGGAGACGCCACACCTACCTTCAATTATCCCAGCTAATGTTGGTACCCATTTAAAAGCTGGGTGAACTGAAGCAATGCAGAGTTAAGTGTCTTGCTAAAGGACACAAACTGTTTCAGTGGAGTCAGGAATCGAACCCCCGACCTTTAAGTCGTGAGTCCGACGCCCTAACCACTAGGCTATAACCTCTTAGATACAAATATAACCTGTTAGACAGGTTGTTCACCTGTTAGACAGGCTGTTCACCTGTTAGACAGGTTGTTCACCTGTTAGACAGGCTGTTCACCTGATATTAGACAGGCTGTTCACATTTTAGATAGGCTGTTCACCTGTTAGACAGGCTGTTCACCTGTTATACAGGCTGTTCACCTGTTGGACAGGCTGTTCACCTGTTAGACAGGCTGTTCACCAGAAAGTCACCCCTCATGCTTGTGAGATACATTCGGGCATGTGTACAAGACGGCAAGGGACATCGATATCTGCTGTTGCCAGGCATGAAAGTATTGCAAATCCTACCTGCAGCAACACCATTGATTTATGTCTAGACTGGGTGAACTTCGAATGCGGCACATTGATTTTTGTTTCCACTCATCTTTCCATTTCTGTTTCGTGGCGAAATCCATCCCTTACAATTATAACGCAAACCATTTCTCTGATTTATAACAAGCCTTATCAGATATGCAACTGCTGCACTTGCTTAAGTGTAATAAACTTTAAGAGGTTCTAAACTGGTAAATTAGGGGATTACAATCTACTGAGATTTGGTTGAAATGTTGCCACTTTTGTCAAATTTCATTCACATTCACAATCCACTCTCCACAGTCCACTCTCCACAACCCACTCTCCACAGTCCACTCTCCACAGTCCACTCTCCACAACCCACTCTCCACAGTCCACTCTCCACAGTCCACTCTCCACAGTCCACTCTCCACAGTCCACTCTCCACAATCCACTCTCCACAATCCACTCTCCACAGTCCACTCTCCACAGTCCACTCTCCACAATCCAGTTTCCACAATCCACTCTCCACAATCCACTCTCCACAATCCACCCTCCACGGTCCACTCTCCACAGTCCACTCTCAACAGTTCACTCCCTGCAATTCACTCTCCACAGTTCACTCCCTGCAATTCACTCTCAACAGTTCACTCCCTGCAATTCACTCTCAACAGTTCACTCCCTGCAATTCACTCTCAACAGTTCACTCCCTGCAATTCACTCTCAACAGTTCACTCCCTGCAATTCACTCTCAACAGTTCACTCCCTGCAATTCACTCTCAACAGTTCACTCCCTGCAATTCACTCTCAACAGTTCACTCCCTGCAATTGCCGAAATTCAATGAAAACGTTTCATCACCCAATGCTTTTTCATTGAAATGCAAACCAAAGGTTAACAGGCGTTTCTGCTCATCTGTCTTCTTTTGTTCGCTTTTTTGTTATGAAACATGATCGTCAAGTCGAAACATTTTTACTGGCATTTCCAAATTTAGCAAATAATTGTCCCTGTTTTTGACATTAGAGATTCACGTTTTAGCAATTGCACTTTGTGTTAAAGTAGTCAATGACATCGCTATTAGTCGCTTTTAGACTATAATACTGAATCTTCTCTTGCTATATACATCCTTGACTTAATGCCAATTAGCATTTGCGCATCGATACAATTTCAATTGGTTTTTGACAACGCCCAAAAATTTTACACTGCCTGTTCGACAGGCCTCAAATAAAAAGCCCCGTCAGACAAACACAACACCTGTTAGACAAACACAACACCTGTTAGACAAACACAACACCTGTTAGACAAACACAACACCTGTTAGACAAACACAACACCTGTTAGACAAACACAACACCTGTTAGACAAACACGAAACCTGTTAGACAAACACAACACCTGTTAGACAAACACAACACCTGTTAGACAAACACAACACCTGTTAGACAAACACAACACCTGTTAGACAAACACGAAACCTGTTAGACAAACACAACACCTGTTAGACAAACACAACACCTGTTAGACAAACACAAAACCTGTTAGACAGACACGAAACCTGTTAGACAAACACAAAACCTGTTAGACAAACACGAAACCTGTTAGACTAACACAACACCTGTTATAAAAACACGAAACCTGTAAGACAAACACAGAACTTGTTATACAAACACGAAACCTGTTAGACAAACACAAAGCCTGTTAGACAAACACAACACCTGTTAGACAAACACGAAACCTGTTAGTCAAACACGAAACCTGTTAGACAACCACAAAACCTGTTAGACAAACACAGAACCTGTTATACAAACACGAAACCTGTTAGACAAACACGAAACCTGTTAGTCAAACACGAAACCTGTTAGACAACCACAAAACCTGTTAGACAACCACAAAACCTGTTAGACAAACACAACACCTGTTAGACAAACACAACACCTGTTAGACAAACACAACACCTGTTAGACAAACACGAAACCTGTTAGTCAAACACAAAACCTGTTAGACAAACACAAAACCTGTTAGACAAACACAAAACCTGTTGGTCAAACACGAAACCTGTTAGACAAACACGAAACCTGTTAGACAGATGCGAAACCTGTTAGACAAACACAAAACCTGTTGGTCAAACACGAAACCTGTTAGACAAACACGAAACCTGTTAGACAGATGCGAAACCTGTTAGACAAACACAAAACCTGTTAGACAAACAGAAGGCCGTTTGACAATCTGCTAGCAAGACTAGCTGTCGCTAGTGTGTCTGTCTAAGTCTCTAAGTTCTTGGCCTTGGAAACGGAGGCAGAAGAAATTGCTCACGGAAAGCAAGTCAGCGTGTTTGTTCAGCAGCGAGACCCGGGCAAACAGCAAAAGCACAGCTTTCTAGCCCAGCTTCTATTTGGCTTTGGGAGAGACCTCTGATACACAATGCGGTTTCTAGATCCCTCTATACCAAGTAATGGGGACTTTCAGAATGAATTCAGGATCTGTCAATTATCCGAGAATTTAGAAAAAAAATTGGAACGAAAACAACTTCTATAGCTGCTGGTTTCTGTTTAATCTGGTTAAAGTGCAAACAATTCAATTACAATGATCCCGGCTTTGACTTTGATGTCACAAACTGGATGGAGCCTGCTGGAGAGAGCGCACGCGTGACAATATCATAGAATTCGGCTTTTAAAGACGTGGGTGTTCAGGGCGGAGCAGTGGGGTACAGCTGGCAAAGCTGAGAATTAGCTTTTTTCAGCACCTTGTTAACGGTGCGCTTGTGTGAGGCGTTTGCTTCGACGCTGCTACATGTAATTAGAGAATGAGAGAGATTCGGGGCAAAATGAGAGAGATGGGAACAAGGCCGGATGCTGCACTGGACAGGGAAATAGAGGCGACTGATAGCAACGGTAGCAACTAAAACAGATACAGGGAGTGGGGAGAGAAAAAAAAGAGATTTGGGGAAGCAGGCAGAAAGAACTGATGGGAAAGATCCATGGTGGGATATTTAGAGATGTAGAGACGGAGAGAGATAGGGGGAGAGGGAGATAATGAGACAGTGAGAGAATGAGACAGTGAGAGAGGGAGAGAGGGAGACAGTGAGAGAGGGAGAGAGTGAGAGAGGGAGACAGGGAGAGAGGGAGACAGTGAGAGAGGGAGACAGTGAGAGAAGGAGACAGTGAGAGAGGGAGAGAAGGAGACAGTGAGAGAGGGAGACAGGGAGAGAGGGAGACAGTGAGAGAGGGAGACAGTGAGAGAAGGAGACAGTGAGAGAGGGAGAGAAGGAGACAGTGAGAGAGGGAGACAGTGAGAGAGGGAGACAGTGAGAGAGGGAGACAGTGAGAGAGGGAGAGAGGGAGACAGTGAGAGAGGGAGACAGTGAGAGAGGGAGACAGTGAGAGAGGGAGAGAGTGAGACAGTGAGAGAATGAGACAGTGAGAGAGTGAGACAGTGAGACAGTGAGAGAGTGAGACAGTGAGAGAGTGAGACAGTGAGAGAGTGAGAGAGTGAGACAGTGAGAGAGTGAGACAGTGAGACAGTGAGAGAGTGAGACAGTGAGACAGTGAGACAGTGAGAGAGTGAGACAGTGAGAGAGTGAGACAGTGAGAGAGTGAGAGAGTGAGACAGTGAGAGAGTGAGACAGTGAGAGAGTGAGAGAGTGAGACAGTGAGAGAGTGAGAGAGTGAGACAGTGAGAGAGTGAGACAGTGAGACAGTGAGACAGTGAGACACTGAGAGAGTGAGACAGTGAGAGAGTGAGACAGTGAGAGAGTGAGAGAGTGAGACAGTGAGACAGTGAGAGAGTGAGACAGTGAGAGAGTGAGACAGTGAGACAGTGAGACAGTGAGACAGTGAGACAGTGAGAGAGTGAGACAGTGAGAGAGTGAGACAGTGAGAGAATGAGAGAGTGAGACAGTGAGAGAGTGAGACAGTGAGAGAGTGAGACAGTGAGAGAGTGAGACAGTGAGAGAGTGAGACAGTGAGAGAGTGAGACAGTGAGAGAGTGAGAGAGTGAGACAGTGAGAGAGTGAGACAGTGAGAGAGTGAGACAGTGAGACAGTGAGACAGTGAGAGAGTGAGACAGTGAGAGAGTGAGAGAGTGAGACAGTGAGAGAGTGAGACAGTGAGACAGTGAGAGAGTGAGACAGTGAGAGAGTGAGACAGTGAGAGAGTGAGAGAGTGAGACAGTGAGACAGTGAGAGAGTGAGAGAGTGAGAGAGTGAGAGAGTGAGACACTGAGAGAGTGAGACAGCGAGAGAGTGAGAGAGTGAGACAGTGAGAGAGTGAGACAGTGAGAGAGTGAGAGAGTGAGACAGTGAGAGAGTGAGACAGTGAGAGAGTGAGAGAGTGAGACAGTGAGAGAGTGAGAGAGTGAGACAGTGAGAGAGTGAGACAGTGAGAGAGTGAGACAGTGAGAGAGTGAGAGAGTGAGACAGTGAGACAGTGAGACAGTGAGACAGTGAGACAGTGAGAGAGTGAGACAGTGAGAGAGTGAGACAGTGAGAGAATGAGAGAGTGAGACAGTGAGAGAGTGAGACAGTGAGAGAGTGAGACAGTGAGAGAGTGAGAGAGTGAGACAGTGAGAGAGTGAGACAGTGAGACAGTGAGACAGTGAGACAGTGAGACAGTGAGAGAGTGAGACAGTGAGAGAGTGAGAGAGTGAGACAGTGAGAGAGTGAGACAGTGAGACAGTGAGAGAGTGAGACAGTGAGAGAGTGAGACAGTGAGAGAGTGAGAGAGTGAGACAGTGAGACAGTGAGAGAGTGAGAGAGTGAGAGAGTGAGAGAGTGAGACACTGAGAGAGTGAGACAGCGAGAGAGTGAGAGAGTGAGACAGTGAGAGAGTGAGACAGTGAGAGAGTGAGACAGTGAGAGAGTGAGACAGTGAGAGAGTGAGAGAGTGAGACAGTGAGAGAGTGAGAGAGTGAGACAGTGAGAGAGTGAGACAGTGAGACAGTGAGACAGTGAGACAGCGAGAGAGTGAGAGAGTGAGACAGTGAGAGAGTGAGACAGTGAGAGAGTGAGAGAGTGAGACAGTGAGAGAGTGAGACAGTGAGACAGTGAGACAGTGAGAGAGTGAGACAGTGAGAGAGTGAGACAGTGAGAGAGTGAGCGAGTGAGACAGTGAGAGAGTGAGACAGTGAGACAGTGAGAGAGTGAGACAGTGAGAGAGTGAGACAGTGAGACAGTGAGAGAGTGAGACAGTGAGACAGTGAGAGAGTGAGACAGTGAGAGAGTGAGACAGTGAGAGAATGAGAGAGTGAGACAGTGAGAGAGTGAGACAGTGAGAGAGTGAGACAGTGAGAGAGTGAGAGAGTGAGACAGTGAGAGAGTGAGACAGTGAGAGAGTGAGACAGTGAGAGAGTGAGACAGTGAGACAGTGAGAGAGTGAGACAGTGAGAGAGTGAGACAGTGAGAGAGTGAGAGAGTGAGACAGTGAGACAGTGAGACAGTGAGAGAGTGAGACAGTGAGAGAGTGAGACAGTGAGACAGTGAGAGAGTGAGACAGTGAGAGAGTGAGAGAGTGAGACAGTGAGACAGTGAGACAGTGAGAGAGTGAGAGAGTGAGACAGTGAGAGAGTGAGACAGTGAGAGAGTGAGAGAGTGAGAGAGTGAGACAGTGAGAGAGTGAGACAGTGAGAGAGTGAGAGAGTGAGACAGTGAGAGAGTGAGACAGTGAGACAGTGAGAGAGTGAGACAGTGAGAGAGTGAGACAGTGAGACAGTGAGAGAGTGAGACAGTGAGACAGTGAGAGAGTGAGACAGTGAGAGAGTGAGACAGTGAGAGAATGAGAGAGTGAGACAGTGAGACAGTGAGAGTGAGACAGTGAGACAGTGAGACAGTGAGACAGTGAGACAGTGAGACAGTGAGAGTGAGACAGTGAGACAGTGAGAGAGTGAGAGTGAGACAGTGAGAGAGTGAGACAGTGAGACAGTGAGAGTGAGACAGTGAGACAGTGAGACAGTGAGACAGTGAGACAGTGAGACAGTGAGAGAGTGAGAGAGTGAGACAGTGAGACAGTGAGTCAGAGAGAGTGAGACAGTGAGACAGAGAGAGTGAGAGAGCTAGCAGCAGTTGGTGCAGTGTCTGATCTCGCCAATTTCGGCAGGCATGATGAAGATATGAGTCAGTGCCGTACAGTACACAGTGCTATAGCTTTAGAGTTCATGCATGGAGGAATGACAATGAAGATACAGCGCACACACACAGAAGGGGGACAATTGAACGCACCGGACTTTAATCTGGTTCAGCTTTCCAACTGAAAAGTGAGGAGGAAATGCGAGCGTCAGGTTTTATCGTTCTCAATCATTCTCTATGTGTGTTCGTGCTAGTGTCCTCTCCTATCAAACACTTGAACTGCGTGGCTGTAGCCACAGCATCTAAACAGTTTCTCATGAAATCTGATCCATCTGTTATACATTATAAAATGTGGCCCCTGTCGCCACTGCTTGGGGTGCATCTGAGTTCACGCACGCATTCGACAAGAGAGACAGATAGAAAACGATAGTTGCAGCTGTGACTGCCTTCTCTATAGGGTGTGTCTACCCCGCTCAATGGCTGCTGTGCAGTTCTGCAGTTCATTTTTATAGCTTAATTACGGTCTTTTGGTCCGAGATTTCGTCTCATTGTTGCTCTATCATTCTCTGATCTGTTTTATTTTCCCGACATTCTCACTGTCATTCTCTTCCCAAAGCAAGCACTCCATTTCTCCTTCTCCCATTATACCCCTACACTTCTTTTATTCTCCCCCTACGGCCTTTCTCCCCTCGCATACCTTTCTCCACCGCCATTTCACCCCCCCTGCTTTTTATCCCTCTCTCTATCCCCCTCATTCTCCCGTCTTTCTCCCCCTCATTCTCCCTTCTTTCTCCCCCTCATTCTCCCGTCTTTCTCCCCCTCATTCTCCCTTCTTTCTCCCCCTCATTCTCCCGTCTTTCTCCCCCTCATTCTCCCGTCTTTCTCCCCCCTCATTCTCCCGTCTTTCTCCCCCTTATTCTCCCGTCTTTCTCCCCCCTCATTCTCCCGTCTTTCTCCCCCCTCATTCTCCCGTCTTTGTCCCCCTTATTCTCCCGTCTTTCTCCCCCTCATTCTCCCGTCTTTCTCCCCCTCATTCTCCCGTCTTTCTCCCCCTCATTCTCCCGTCTTTCTCCCCCTCATTCTCCCCTCATTCTCCCGTCTTTCTCCCCCTCATTCTCCGTCTTTCTCCCCCTCATTCTCCCGTCTTTCTCCCCCCTTTTTCTCCCGTCTTTCTCCCCCTTATTCTCCCGTCTTTCTCCCCCCCTCATTCTCCCATCTTTCTCCCCCCTCATTCTCCCGTCTTTGTCCCCCTTATTCTCCCGTCTTTCTCCCCCTCATTCTCCCGTCTTTCTCCCCCTCATTCTCCCGTCTTTCTCCCCCTCATTCTCCCGTCTTTCTCCCCCTCATTCTCCCCTCATTCTCCCGTCTTTCTCCCCCTCATTCTCCGTCTTTCTCCCCCTCATTCTCCCGTCTTTCTCCCCCTCATTCTCCCGTGTCTTCCCCCTTCTCTTTCACACTAATATCCTAATTCCCCGTTGCATTGGCTAAAACGCCATACAAAAAGTGCAAACATTTCAAGGGCCAGCAACTGACCCAGGCTGCACTTTTATTTCAAAGCAGACTCATTAGCATGCGTATTGTGTGGTAGAAATTTTGAATTGAAAAAAAATGCAAAAACAGAAAAAGGCACTTCAGGAACGAAGCAAAAATGTTGGATTAATTTGCATTTGTCGGGTCTGCTGCTTGCATTCTTTTGAAAATCTTGACCAGCCTAATTAAACTAGGTTAGACTTGACGATTGAGACTAGCCGAGTTGCATAATCAGAGAAAATCACAAAACCGTGACGACAGGTCGCACAACTTGCCGGCTAAAATTCTGGTCCAGGGTCCTAACTAGTTAGACTACAGCCTCACCGGTTAGCCTACAGCCTCACCGGTTAGCCTACAGCCTCACCGGTTAGACTACAGCCTCACCGTTAGATTACAAACTCACCGGTTAGAGTACAGCCTCATCGGTTGGACTACAACCTCACCGGTTAGACTACAGCCCCACCGGTTAGACTACAACCTTACCGGTTAGACTACAGCCTCACCGTTAGATTACAACCTCACCGGTTAGACTACAGCCCCACCGGTTAGACTACAACCTTACCGGTTAGACTACAGCCTCACCGTTAGATTACAACCTCACTGGTTAGATTACAACCTCACTGGTTAGATTACAACCTCACTGGTTAGATTACAACCTCACTGGTTAGATTACAACCTCACTGGTTAGATTACAACCTCACTGGTTAGATTACAACCTCACTGGTTAGATTACAACCTCACTGGTTAGATTACAACCTCACTGGTTAGATTACAACCTCACTGGTTGGACTACAGCCTCACCGGTTAGACTACAACCTTCACCGGTTAGACTACAAACTCACCGGTTAGACTACAACCTTCACCGGTTAGACTACAAACTCACCGGTTAGAGTACAGCCTCATCGGTTGGACTACAACCTCACCGGTTAGACTACAGCCTCACCGGTTAGACTACAACCTTAACGGTTAGACTACAACCTTCACAGGTTAGACTACAAACTCACCGGTTAGAGTACAGCCTCACCGGTTAGACTACAGCCTCACCGTTAGATTACAGCCTCACCGTTAGATTACAACCTCACTGGTTAGATTACAACCTCACTGGTTAGAGTACAGCCTCACCGGTTAGACTACAACCTTACCGGTTAGACTACAGCCTCACCGTTAGATTACAACCTCACTGGTTAGATTACAACCTCACTGGTTAGATTACAACCTCACTGGTTAGATTACAACCTCACTGGTTAGATTACAACCTCACTGGTTAGATTACAGCCTCACCGTTAGATTACAACCTCACTGGTTAGATTACAACCTCACTGGTTAGATTACAACCTCACTGGTTAGATTACAACCTCACTGGTTAGATTACAACCTCACTGGTTAGATTACAACCTCACTGGTTAGATTACAACCTCACTGGTTAGATTACAACCTCACTGGTTAGATTACAACCTCACCGGTTAGACTACAGCCTCACCGTTAGATTACAGCCTCACCGTTAGATTACAACCTCACTGGTTAGATTACAACCTCACTGGTTAGATTACAACCTCACTGGTTAGATTACAACCTCACTGGTTAGATTACAACCTCACTGGTTAGATTACAACCTCACTGGTTAGATTACAACCTCACTGGTTAGATTACAACCTCACTGGTTAGATTACAACCTCACTGGTTAGATTACAACCTCACTGGTTAGATTACAACCTCACTGGTTGGACTACAGCCTCACCGGTTAGACTACAACCTTCACCGGTTAGACTACAAACTCACCGGTTAGACTACAACCTTCACCGGTTAGACTACAAACTCACCGGTTAGAGTACAGCCTCATCGGTTGGACTACAACCTCACCGGTTAGACTACAGCCTCACCGGTTAGACTACAACCTTAACGGTTAGACTACAACCTTCACAGGTTAGACTACAAACTCACCGGTTAGAGTACAGCCTCACCGGTTAGACTACAGCCTCACCGTTAGATTACAGCCTCACCGTTAGATTACAACCTCACTGGTTAGATTACAACCTCACTGGTTAGAGTACAGCCTCACCGGTTAGACTACAACCTTACCGGTTAGACTACAGCCTCACCGTTAGATTACAACCTCACTGGTTAGATTACAACCTCACTGGTTAGATTACAACCTCACTGGTTAGATTACAACCTCACTGGTTAGATTACAACCTCACTGGTTAGATTACAGCCTCACCGTTAGATTACAACCTCACTGGTTAGATTACAACCTCACTGGTTAGATTACAACCTCACTGGTTAGATTACAACCTCACTGGTTAGATTACAACCTCACTGGTTAGATTACAACCTCACTGGTTAGATTACAACCTCACTGGTTAGATTACAACCTCACTGGTTAGATTACAACCTCACTGGTTAGATTACAACCTCACTGGTTAGATTACAACCTCACTGGTTAGATTACAACCTCACTGGTTGGACTACAGCCTCACCGGTTAGACTACAACCTTCACCGGTTAGACTACAAACTCACCGGTTAGAGTACAGCCTCATCGGTTGGACTACAACCTCACCGGTTAGACTACAGCCTCACCGGTTAGACTACAACCTTAACGGTTAGACTACAACCTTCACAGGTTAGACTACAAACTCACCGGTTAGAGTACAGCCTCACCGGTTAGACTACAGCCTCACCGTTAGATTACAGCCTCACCGTTAGATTACAACCTCACTGGTTAGATTACAACCTCACTGGTTAGATTACAACCTCACTGGTTAGATTACAACCTCACTGGTTAGATTACAACCTCACTGGTTAGATTACAACCTCACTGGTTAGATTACAACCTCACTGGTTAGATTACAGCCTCACCGTTAGATTACAACCTCACTGGTTAGATTACAACCTCACTGGTTAGATTACAACCTCACTGGTTAGATTACAACCTTACTGGTTAGATTACAACCTCACTGGTTAGATTACAACCTCACTGGTTAGATTACAACCTCACTGGTTAGATTACAGCCTCACCGTTAGATTACAACCTCACTGGTTAGATTACAACCTCACTGGTTTAGATTACAACCTCACTGGTTAGATTACAACCTCACTGGTTAGATTACAACCTCACTGGTTAGATTACAACCTCACTGGTTAGATTACAACCTCACTGGTTAGATTACAACCTCACTGGTTAGATTACAACCTCACTGGTTAGATTACAACCTCACTGGTTAGATTACAGCCTCACCGTTAGATTACAACCTCACTGGTTAGATTACAACCTCACTGGTTAGATTACAACCTCACTGGTTAGATTACAACCTCACTGGTTAGATTACAACCTCACTGGTTAGATTACAACCTCACTGGTTAGATTACAACCTCACTGGTTAGATTACAGCCTCACCGTTAGATTACAACCTCACTGGTTAGATTACAACCTCACTGGTTAGATTACAACCTCACTGGTTAGATTACAACCTCACTGGTTAGATTACAACCTCACTGGTTAGATTACAGCCTCACCGTTAGATTACAACCTCACTGGTTAGATTACAACCTCACTGGTTAGATTACAACCTCACTGGTTAGATTACAACCTCACTGGTTAGATTACAACCTCACTGGTTAGATTACAACCTCACTGGTTAGATTACAACCTCACTGGTTAGATTACAACCTCACTGGTTAGATTACAACCTCACTGGTTAGATTACAACCTCACTGGTTAGATTACAGCCTCACCGTTAGATTACAACCTCACTGGTTAGATTACAACCTCACTGGTTAGATTACAACCTCACTGGTTAGATTACAACCTCACTGGTTAGATTACAACCTCACTGGTTAGATTACAACCTCACCGGTTAGACTACAGCCTCACCGTTAGATTACAGCCTCACCGTTAGATTACAACCTCACTGGTTAGATTACAACCTCACTGGTTAGATTACAACCTCACTGGTTAGATTACAACCTCACTGGTTAGATTACAACCTCACTGGTTAGATTACAACCTCACTGGTTAGATTACAACCTCACTGGTTAGATTACAGCCTCACCGTTAGATTACAACCTCACTGGTTAGATTACAACCTCACTGGTTAGATTACAACCTCACTGGTTAGATTACAACCTCACTGGTTAGATTACAACCTCACTGGTTGGACTACAGCCTCACCGGTTAGAGTACAGCCTCACCGGTTAGACTACAACCTCACCGGTTAGACTACAGCCTCACCGGTTAGACTACAGCCTCACCGGTTAGACTACAGCCTCACTGGTTAGACTACAACCTCACTGGTTAGATTACAACCTCACTGGTTAGATTACAACCTCACTGGTTGGACTACAGCCTCACCGGTTAGACTACAGCCTCATCGTTAGATTACAACCTCACTGGTTAGATTACAACCTCACTGGTTGGACTACAGCCTCACCGGTTAGACTACAAACTCACCGGTTAGAGTACAGCCTCACCGGTTAGACTACAACCTCACCGGTTAGACTACAGCCTCACCGGTTAGACTACAGCCTCACCGGTTAGACTACAGCCTCACTGGTTAGACTACAACCTCACTGGTTAGATTACAACCTCACTGGTTAGATTACAACCTCACTGGTTGGACTACAGCCTCACCGGTTAGACTACAGCCTCATCGTTAGATTACAACCTCACTGGTTAGATTACAACCTCACTGGTTAGATTACAACCTCACTGGTTAGATTACAACCTCACTGGTTAGATTACAACCTCACTGGTTGGACTACAGCCTCACCGGTTAGACTACAACCTCACCGGTTAGACTACAGCCTCACCGGTTAGACTACAACCTTACCGGTTAGACTACAACCTCACAGGTTAGACTACAACCTCACCGGTTAGACTACGGCCTCCCCAGCTAGACTAGGGTCTCACCGGTTAGAGTACAACCTCACCAGCTAGACTAGGGCCTCACCAGCTAGACTAGGACCTCACCAGCTAGACTAGGACCTCACCAGCTAGACTAGGGCCTCACCAGCTAGACTAGGGCCTCACCAGCTAGACTAGGACCTCACCAGCTAGACTAGGACCTCACCAGCTAGACTAGGGCCTCACCAGCTAGACTAGGACCTCACCAGCTAGACTAGGACCTCACCAGCTAGACTAGGGCCTCACCAGCTAGACTAGGGCCTCACCAGTGAAGCAACAACCTGGTCTGTTAAACAATATTCTTACAAGTGCCTGTTAGATCAAGAAGTTAGCGTAAACGGCTAATTCTGTTAAGAAAATATTTGACTAAAAATGCAACAAATTGCCTAGTTCATTGTTTACTAACGAAAAAAATATTTTAGAAATGTCCGATGATTTACTGTGTACTGTACTTTCAGTAGGTTGCTTGAAATAAAAACAATTTAATCTACAAAACAACAGTACATAAAGCTATTATATTTGTTTTTCGCGCGTCAAACTTTTTGTTCGTATTTAACAACTATTTATAGTCCATTTAATAACTCAATAATAAAAGGTTTTTCATTTTAAGAAGACAACTGAATGTTAGACGAAGGTCAGCAGCCTACACAGTGCACAGTATTTTTTAAACAGCAAGTTAACAAAATGAAGACAAAATCTGTTAGCAAGTGAAAGAACTAAAAATAATTTTAAAAAATCTGTCTTAACAGATTTAAATACTTTACTGAAATAGTTTTATTCTGATTCTTTCTTGCGGCAGCAGAAGAGCACAACTAACACAGGTAGCAGCACAGGTGACAGGGCTATGGCCAGAGCAGCCAGGACCGCAGCCAGAGGCAGTAGAACGGCAAGGCCGGCTGTGGGGCCCAGAATTAGTGCCAGAAGGCGGAGCACTGGAATGAAATATTGGTGCTGCAACCATAGAATGTAGCTAGCTTTGATCTTATCAAGTACGTCAGCAACCAGCAATGCCTATGCTTCATGGCCAGAAAACACTGGAGACAAAAGCGAGATGGCTCGACTTAAGTTAGATGAGACAGGGGAGAGATGAGACAGGGGAGAGACGCGACAGGGGAGAAATGGGAAAAGGGAGAGATGAGACAGGGGAGAGATAAGACAGGGTAGAGATAAGACAGGGGAGAGATAAGACAGGGTAGAGATAAGACAGGGGAGAGATGAGACAGGGTAGAGATGAGACAGGGTAGAGATGAGACAGGGTAGAGATGAGACAGGGGAGAGACGCGACAGGGGAGAAATGGGAAAAGGGAGAGATGAGACAGGGGAGTGATGAGACAGGGGAGAGATAAGACAGGGTAGAGATAAGACAGGAGAGAGATGAGACAGGGTAGAGATGAGACAGGGTAGAGATGAGACAGGGTAGAGATAAGACAGGAGAGAGATGAGACACGGGAGAGATGAGACAGGGTAGAGATGAGACAGGGGAGAGACGCGACAGGGGAGAGATGGGAAAAGGGAGAGATGAGACAGGAGAGAGATAAGACAGGGGAGAGATGAGACAGTGGGGAAATGCATGGAAGCAGCCCTTTGTTGGAAGGGCCTGCCATATAATAATAATAATTTTCAGGAGTGCTGCGGGCAATCGCACATCATTTGGTGGCAGTAGATCCCTCAGCACATACGTACACAGATACTATACTCAGGCATATACTGACACAGTGCGCGCTTTCACTGCGCCTTGGAGGTTGGCCCTTAAGGGCGTAAATTGAACTTCTCTTCGCGGCTGCACCCCAAATAAATGTGGCCTCGCCGCGGAATCGAGCTCAGGGACCTTGGTGCGAGATGCAAACGCGTCAGCCGCTCTGCCGCTGACCCCCCTTGGGCCCGCCAGACCCAGGATTCAAAGAGGCCGCACGGCTTACCAAAAAGGCTGCCCCGAACTAGCCGCCTAAGAGCGGGTCGCTCTGGCAGAAACTTCTGCCTGCAGCCGAAGACGCTGAGCCTGTCGGAGTGCGAGCCGAAGACGCTCCAGCGCACGAAGGGCACCCGGAGCTGTCGGACCCGCCAGCGCTTGCTGCACAGGTAGCAGAACTCGTGCTGGCAGTGGCCGCATGTCATGTGGTTGCAGCCGTCGTTCTTCTCGATCATCGCCCGGCACTTCGGACACCGGCGCGCCTTCCTCAGGCCGGAGTTCTCCATCTGCTTGGCCCAGTCCTCCAGCAGGTGCACCCCGGACTGGAAGCGTCGGCATGACAGTCCCGGGTGCGCCGGCGAGTGGCAGTCGAAGCACCACACGTAGTCGCACTGGGCGCACTTCACCGTGACGCCGCCGAGCTCCTTCTGGCTGCGGCCCGAGCGGAATCGCCGCTGGCCGCGGGGTCTCTGAGCCATGCAGCTGCAGCGGGGACAGTCCCTCTCGTGGCTGTTGGCGCCGCGTCGACATGCCAGCAGCTGCTCGCGACGTTCCATGTCCGACTCGCTCAGCAGGTGGTGCAGCTGAGACACCGTCAGGATGGCTGAGCAGCCCGGACAGCCCAGCTTCGCGTTCACCTCCGTCAGGTGGTCGCTCAGCCACCGGTGCAGGCAGGAGACGCACACGGAAGCCTGGCAGCAGCCGCCGCGCCACAGAAGGTCGTCGGACTCTCCGCAGCAGATGTCACACTGACCCAGCGTGTACTGGCCGTCCGACGCCTGCAGGTTCCGCTGGTCCTGAGAATCTGCGGCTCGCTTCTGCAGCTCGTGCAGGGCGGCGCTGAACAGGGCGTGGAACTCTGTGCTCCCGGTGCAGCGCCGCAGCTGCTGGTGGCCCTCCGGCCAGGCAGTGAGCCTCTGCAGGATGTTGCCCGCTGAGCTGCACTGCAGCAGCTCGATAACCCGGACACTCAGATGTGCGGCATCCGGCCTCGATCGGCTGGCAACGCTGGCGATGCAGCGGATAATTTCGTAGAGAGTCGACCTCGGTACATCGTTCAGCATGGCGTCGCCCATCTCGTTGTGCAGCAGCCGCATCGTGAGCACCAGATTGACCTCCTGGGTCATCTCTTCAGGGTCAACGTCCTGCTCGGGATCAGTGTCTGTCGAGTAGGATTCGTCGTCTGTGGACACGACTTGTTCGTCGGTGCGTGGCGGCCTGCTGATGATGCTGTGCGCCAAGTCCAACACTCGCTGCCTCTCCTCGGTGGAGAGCGCCTCCAGCTGCTCCGGACTGTCCAGCAGCTGCAGGACGGATGCGGCTACGGCCTCGTTTATCTCCGACGCCCAGTTGGACGACTGCATCGAGTGCAGAGACACGGCATCGGCTGAGACCCCCTGCTCAACGTCAGACTCCATGGTCCTTGCAGCAGTTGTTTAAGAGTGTCTGTACTCTGCGTGTATTAGTTTATTTTCCAAGAGAATCTTTCTGAAGCTTTTCTGTTGGCCCCAGACGAACACTCACTTGCACACGTATATACGTATGTTCTAACGTCACTCAGTTTCATTTTACTCACCTTTGGCAGGGGGCTGGTTGGCCAGACTGAGTGACTCAATAGTCTAATGCGCGCATAATGGCTCCTTGTTTAATAGAGTACAGTTTTGGTAGATTTTTTCTATCTACTTAGGGTGAGGGACGAGATAGCACATGGTCATGCAAAACCTCAAGATCTCTCTCGAAAACACATTACATTATGCTTTAGAAATCTTTTATTTAATTCTGTTTCTGTGTAGCCTAATCGAAAACGAACCTAGCGGAGCTAACACAGTATCAAAGAAATTTATTGAAGTGCTGTTCAGCACCAGATAATTCTTGAATTTGGCTTCTCGAGTGAGTGTTTATGCTAGCGCTACTAGCGCACATAGCGAATGAAGCATAGATAGAATTTCAGCCATATCCTTAACAAAGCATTAGCAGCTACTCGTAACTTAAAAGTAAAACTTTTTTTTCCGCAAAAATAAGTTGATGACTACGTAAGTTGAACTGTATAAGGACAATCTTGCAGTAAGAATTTACGATTCTTGAATGAATCGATTTTAAGAGTGGATAACCGAATACAAAAGTACAGGCCGCGAATAATCAAATCTCGAAAGAGGTAAGAACCTCATGACAGGATCTCACGAGAATCTCAATTCGAGATTCACAATCTCATGAGAATCTCATTCCTACGTACACGATCTCACAAGAATCTCATTCTTGGTACACAATCTCATGAGAATCTCGCTCCTCGGTACACGATCCCGGAGAATCTCATTCCTAGGTACACAATCTCACAAGAATCTCATTCATAGGTACACGATCTCACAAGAATCTCATTCTTGGTACACAATCTCATGAGAATCTCGCTCCTCGGTACACGATCCCGGAGAATCTCATTCCCAGATACACAATCTCACAAGAATCTCATTCCTAGGTACACGATCTCATGAGAATCTCGCTCCTAGATTCACGATCTCACGAGAAACCACCTCATGAAAATATTATCCTCATATTATTACATCGCTCTTTTATGCAATCACATCTGTAAAAATTAGGGTAAAAAATTCACATTTTTCTAGCCATAACTGACAAAAATGCTAATCTTCAATAGTGTTCCATTATAAATATTTTTTAGGTCGTAGAGTTAGGGCAAAAAATGGAAAGTCTAAGAAAACCATCAAACAGCTAACTTATATGCCAAATACTGCAATTTATACGAGCTATATTAAAAATAATATTTCTGCAGATTATGTAATTTGTTGAAGATAAACACAAAAACGAACCGAATCACATTTTAAGGTGCAGCAAATAGAAGAGCAATTATTGTTTAATTCGCTGGCATTTTGCAACGGACAGTGCCATTTTTAATTAACGTGGCGTGCAGCCAAGTATTTCGACTTGTACCCAGTAAAATACTCGAAGCTGAGATTCTCGTGGGATTTGCATCTCTAGGTTGAGATTCACATTGGTTGTGGATTTCTGAAGGGTGAGGTTTACTCTTCGAGTGAGATTCCCATGAGACGAATTTCTCTAGGTTTAGATTCTCATGAGACGAATTTCTCTAGGTTGAGATATCATGAGATCAACTATGTTAGGCAGTGAGATTCTCGTTAGGTTGATTTTCTAGACTGACATTCTCATGGTACAGATTGGATTTCTAGAAATTGACATTGTTAAAACGTGAATGTCTTAATTTGAACAGTTCGAATCCTTCAGAAGTTGGTCGTCTTGTCAATGGCTTGATGCGTTTGACGAATGCGTCAAGATATTAAAAATGTCATGTCGAGGTTCATGACAGGAACCGCTACCAATAGCGCACGAGGCAGTTCAGGGAGCCCCGCCTGGCCAGCACGATGATGACAGGAATCAGCACCGGGGACAACGGAATGGACAAGCCTAGCAGGGCGACTGCCAAGGCTCCGACCACTGCGCTGCTCAGAATGAGTCCGGCTGTTCGAAGGACTGTCAAGAGAATGGGGTAACGCCAGTCAACATATGAGTCCTAACTTTTCCAAGCATGTGGAGATAGTCGAAAACTCAATCCGCAGCTCACCGAAGAGTGTACCGCGAACGAAGCGTCTCAAGTCTGGATTATTCGGCTTGTAGATCTGCCTGCAGCCGAAGACGCTGAGCCTGTCAGAGTGCGAGCCGAAGACGCTCCAGCGCACGAAGGGCACCCGGAGCTGTCGGACCCGCCAGCGCTTGCTGCACAGGTAGCAGAACTCGTGCTGGCAGTGGCCGCATGTCATGTGGTTGCAGCCGTCGTTCTTCTCGATCATCGCCCGGCACTTCGGACACCGGCGCGCCTTCCTCAGGCCGGAGTTCTCCATCTGCTTGGCCCAGTCCTCCAGCAGGTGCACCCCGGACTGGAAGCGTCGGCATGACAGTCCCGGGTGCGCCGGCGAGTGGCAGTCGAAGCACCACACGTAGTCGCACTGGGCGCACTTCACCGTGACGCCGCCGAGCTCCTTCTGGCTGCGGCCCGAGCGGAATCGCCGCTGGCCGCGGGGTCTCTGAGCCATGCAGCTGCAGCGGGGACAGTCCCTCTCGTGGCTGTTGGCGCCGCGTCGACGTGCCAGCAGCTGCTCGCGACGTTCCATGTCCGACTCGCTCAGCAGGTGGTGCAGCTGAGACACCGTCAGGACGGCTGAGCAGCCCGGACAGCCCAGCTTCGCGTTCACCTCCGTCAGGTGGTCGCTCAGCCACCGGTGCAGGCAGGAGACGCACACTGAAGCCTGGCAGCAGCCGCCGCGCCACAGAAGGTCGTCGGACTCTCCGCAGCAGATGTCACACTGACCCAGCGCGTACTGGCCGTCCGACGCCTGCAGGTTCCGCTGGTCCTGAGAATCTGCGGCTCGCTTCTGCAGCTCGTGCAGGGCGGCGCTGAACAGGGCGTGGAACTCTGTGCTCCCGGTGCAGCGCCGCAGCTGCTGGTGGCCCTCCGGCCAGGCAGTGAGCCTCTGCAGGATGTTGCCCGCTGAGCTGCACTGCAGCAGCTCGGCCGTTCGGGCGCTCTGTCTATCACCGGTGTGTTGGCAAGAAACCATTCCAACGGACTGAACGATGTCGTATACCAGTCCAATAGGCATACTCTCTAATATCGAGTCCCCAGACTCTTTGAACAGCATCTGCATTGTCAAGGCAACCGAGTTTCTGGTATCGAACACGTCGCTGCTATTTTGTTCTTCGGATACCGGCTTAACTGTTGCCGCTTCGTCTACCAGCTCAACTGTTGCCCCTTCGCCTACTAGCTCAACTGTTGCCGCTTCGTCTACCAGCTCAACTGTTGAAGCTTCTTCTACCAGCTCAACTGTTGCCCCTTCGCTTACTGGCTCAACTGTTGCCGCTTCGTCTACCAGCTCAACTGTTGCCGCTTCGTCTACCAGCTCAACTGTTGCCGCTTCGTCTACCAGCTCAACTGTTGCCGCTTCGTCTACCAGCTCAACTGTTGCCGCTTCGTCTACCAGCTCAACTGTTGAAGCTTCTTCTACCAGCTCAACTGTTGCCCCTTCGCCTACTAGCTCAACTGTTGCCGCTTCGTCTACTAGCTCAATTGTTGCCGCTTCGTCTACCAGCTCAACTGTTGCCGCTTCGTCTACCAGCTCAACTGTTGCCGCTTCGTCTACCAGCTCAACTGTTGCCGCTTCGTCTACCAGCTCAACTGTTGCCGCTTCGTCTACCAGCTCAACTGCTGCTGCTTCGCTTTCTAATTTATCTACTGACACACTGTCTGAGCCTGCGGACTCAGAACTCTGATCTTCATGCTGATTTAGCAACAATTCCTCTTTGTGTTGAGATAGTTGAAACTCGACGTGAGTTTGTTGATTTTGCTCCAGAATTTCTCTTTCACCAACTCCAAGACCGTCCGGTCTGTGCGTGCGCTGCTCAAATTCTACGCTGTGATTGGCAGACTTCGTCGATCTTGACAAGTTTTTCAACATATTTTGTTTGTTGAAACCGAAGTAATGTGGTGAATGTGAAACGTATCAGAACTGTTCTATTTATAATTAACTAAAAACACAGCAACTGTTCGTGGTGTGCTCATACTTATAATTCTCAGAATAAACAGTGCTCAGCTAGTGCTAGTTAACACAACTGCAAACCCATCGCAGTTTTTCGTCCAAATTCTAACCAGTTGTCCAGGCAGAGACACTAATTCTTTCTCCCTTTACTCGTTCCAACGTGCAGACTCAGCATTTACAATTTCTAACAAGGTATTTAAGTTTCCTACTGCAACTCGGATAGCCTAAGAGATGCGTGGCTACTGCTCAGGAACAAACAACCTCCCATTAATGTACATACTCGTATTTTAAAGGCTATTAGATTGGCCGACAATTGAATTTTCTTGGGTCTATACAGCTTATTAAGTATGAAAGAAAACTGCGACAAAATGAAACTTACTAAGTTTCAGAAGCAGACATAAAGCCTATTTTTAGAAGGTTTATTAGCATCAAGAGAGGGAGCATTAAAAGTGAGCAAACAATGACGTCGATTTTGAGTAGTATAGCATACATTCAGTAGTAGAAAGCGATACTGGGATGTAGGATTTATCTTTGCCGGACTTAAAATTAACCGAAGTGAAGAACTTGATGTTGGAGGTATCGTTTAAGGTTTTTACTTCAGAAAAAGTCTGTAAGATCAGTAAGAAAATGTCCTAAATGCCGAATCGTATATTTGTTTAATAAAAAATGCTATTCACGACTAGTAAAGACAAAATGCAGTAAAAATCACTAGCCATATACAAAAACTGAATAGATGCACTGTTCTGTTACCCAATAACAACTCATACGTACTGTCAACTGACCACATTGCTGATTCCATTGAAGTCCATTTGATCTGTGGAATGAATAAAAGAGAACTAAAATTAGATTTCCTCATTTTTATTTGCTTGGCAAGCCCTAGTACCAGCACTAAACTCCAATAATCCACGCACCGATTCAAGTTTTGTTATGGATTACGACACTACTTAAGTCCATGTAACGACATAAAAATGTTCGTACGGGTGTTTACCTGAACAATCAACAGCTAAAAATTGATGTTGTAAAACCTCAGGGTATGTAGGGCAGCTAATAAAGGACAGAAACCAGAGGGGTGTGTATGGTCAGCTAATAACGGACAGAGAAACCCGAGGGGTGTATATTCAGCTAATAACGGACAGAGAAACCCGTGGGGTGTGTATGGTCAGCTAATAACGGACAGAGAAACCCGAGGGGTGTATATTCAGCTAATAACGGACAGAGAAACCCGTGGGGTGTGTATGGTCAGCTAATAACGGACAGAGAAACCCGAGGGGTGTATATTCAGCTAATAACGGACAGAGAAACCCGCGGGGTGTGTATGGTCAGCTAATAACGGGCAGAGAAACTCGCGGGGTGTGTATGGTCAGCTAATAACGGACAGAGAAACCCGCGGGGTGTGTATGGTCAGCTAATAACAGACACAGAAACCCGAGGGGTGTGTATGGTCAGCTAATAACAGACACAGAAACCCGAGGGGTGTGTAAGGTCAGCTAATAACAGACACAGAAACCCGCGGGGTGTGTATGGTCAGCTAATAACAGACACAGAAACCCGCGGGGTGTGTATGGTCAGCTAATAACAGACACAGAAACCCGCGGGGTGTGTATGGTCAGCTAATAACAGACACAGAAACCCGAGGGGTGTGTATGGTCAGCTAATAACAGACACAGAAACCCGCGGGGTGTGTATGGTCAGCTAATAACAGACACAGAAACCCGCGGGGTGTGTATGGTCAGCTAATAACAGACACAGAAACCCGAGGGGTGTGTATGGTCAGCTAATAACAGACACAGAAACCCGCGGGGTGTGTATGGTCAGCTAATAACAGACACAGAAACCCGCGGGGTGTGTATGGTCAGCTAATAACAGACACAGAAACCCGAGGGGTGTGTATGGTCAGCTAATAACAGACACAGAAACCCGAGGGGTGTGTATGGTCAGCTAATAACAGACACAGAAACCCGCGGGGTGTGTATGGTCAGCTAATAACAGACACAGAAACCCGAGGGGTGTGTAAGGTCAGCTAATAACACACAGAAACCCGCGGGGTGTGTATGGTCAGCTAATAACAGACACAGAAACCCGAGGGGTGTGTATGGTCAGCTAATAACAGACACAGAAACCCGAGGGGTGTGTATGGTGAGCTAATAACAGACACAGAAAGCCGATCTTATAAGTGTGACAGAAACGTTTGCATAAAAAATCATCATAAAACTAGCATAGTAAATAGAATAGTTTTCGGTGGATTCTGTCATAGGTATAATGACGCAAACGAGTGAACGCATCGTTAAATGGACACTGGAGAGTTCTCCAGTGTCATCTGCGATATGCTGCGTTACAGCTAAATTTTGTACTCTTTTTGTTTCCCACTGCTGATGCATTAATAAGGTCATTTCAATAAAGTCAGCAAAAAGCTTTTTTCTTAATGCATACAGTAATTTACACTTAAGACTCGACTATGGACCGAGTAGTACGGCTACTCTTACTTAAGCAAATGGTATAAAATACTATTCTTAGACGCTTAGTGGCATAATAGCATATAAAGCTCTAGAATACTACTGTCAGTCGTTTATAATCTATAGCTTATTGCCTACTTGAAATTTCAATGATTAAGAGTAATGATTCTAACGATATACAAGTTAGATAAAACAAAAAACGAAGTCAGAAGACAAAAAAGTTCAATAAAGACAGTTATTTTTCCCTTAAGACACAAATATTACTTTGTAATAACAACAGCGAACAGGGAACGCAATAATTGCTTGCCTTTCAATTATTCTTCTTGCGATAGCAACATATTTTATTTTTAGTTATTAAACTATTGTTAAAAATAGAGACACTTTACACAAAATTATTTATGACAGGTTAACAAAAATAAACGGATACCGATCAACTATACGATAGACTTCACCTAGCTTATCTTGACGAGGAAAAAACTAAACAAAGTAGTATTATACCTTTTTACTTTAGAATACAAAAAGCTAGCTCATAATAGGTTAATTTTAAATAACAACAAACAACGCGCCTAGAGAGAATATATTGTGTATAGATATATATAAGCATTTTAGGCAAAGTTAAAACTGCTGAAATCATAAATTACTTTACTTTACACAACGTTTCCTAAAAGTCTAGCTTTATTAAGTGCGTATTCAAAATCTGAGCACTGAAATAATAAACAGATGCATAATATAAAGACTGAAATAAGGAGCTAAATACAATGAGCTAATAAACCCTGTTTCAAGATGAAACCTTGTTGAACTATGAATTTTCTGTGCAAAAGTAACTTGCGACGTGAAAAGGCATTCTAAATGTGTTAAAATTTAGCAAAAAAATTTAGGAAAGGGAAAACTGGTTAGTCAATAAATTAAAATAAACTAACATAACCTCAAATTACTAATAACTAGGCCAATTAAAGTATTGATATTTAGAATTTATGATTAGTTGATCAAAAGCCGATATACCTGTCCACTATATAGCATGGTGACGGCTGTAATATATTGTACTTCCAACAGCATTGAGGATCGATACATAACACTACTAGAGCCTCACTAACCCTGTTTAGAATGGTATTTCTTTATGAAAGAAACAAATATATATAAACAGACGGTTGCTATGCAGATCAGTTTTGCATACAATTATAATAATTAGTTACAATAAAGGTAGGGGCATTGTTAATTAAAAATAGAACTTATTAGATTTCAGCGTCAACTCCTTGCGAGTTGACAGAATCATTTATGCACAGAGATGACAAAAATAGTATTTTTCCATAAAAATGATATTTTTTATAGCCATAGGACATTGCCGAATGCCAGAATAAGCTGAGTGTTTTTTTATTCTGTTTCTGTGGCCAAACAGAGACAAATAACTGCAAATAATAGAGAGGGCAAATGCATGGATAAGTTATAAATAGTACACCAATTTACTATCATATATTTGAGATTTGAGCAGTAAATTTATTTTAAGACTAACGATTTAGTGTAAGTATAGATTACTCAGCTAATTATTTGCTAATCGTCTGTACAAAAATTAGAACAAAAGTTGCTAATTAGTAAACAAAGAACTTACCTTGTTTAAATTATTCAAGTTAATCTTGCTGACCTCCATTCTTAGCAACAACCGGAGGCTTTGAAATAGTTGCAGCATCTGTTGGCGCGGCCTGCTGTTGAGCAGCCGGCGGCTGCTGCGGCGCTGACTGCTGTTGCAGCTTGAAGTTGACCACGGCAGTGTCATTGGGATCAATGGGCTTGTTGCTAAAGGACAATTTGGCGTGAAATTTAGTCTTCTCGCCAACCTTCACCTCGGCATGGTTGGATCGCATCAGGGCCAGGACGGCGTTTTCAACGGTATCGAATTCGACTAGGCCTGTGAGTACAGTGAGCAGTGTTAAGCGTGAGATAATCTGTCTAACCAATCGTCATTGAGCATTGCTTTAATTTAACCGAGAGTCTGATGACAGGTGCTAAAACTAGAAGTATCTCTTAGATAACATATTAGACATTAATTTTCCTTACGCGAAGATAGACATTAATCCTCTGTTCGATAATCTATGGGACTTTAATCCTCCGTAAGATAGTCTAGTGGTAATGAGCCCTTGTAAAGTAATACCGTACTTGTCATAGACTTCTTAGCAAGATAAACTAACCAGAAACTACTGACCATAACTATTTATTCAATTGACATAATTAGTCACTTTAAGTGCCCAGGTAATCCGGCAAATAAAGGAACAATTTCCTAAAGAAGCACTCACCCAGGGCAGCCCGCTGATCCTGCTGCTTGGGCTTGAATACAACGGCTCTATCGGGCATGGGTCCGCCATTTTGCATGAAGAAATTGCGCAGATCCTCCTCAGTTGTGCCCAGCGGAAAGTTAAAGAAGTGCAGAGTCTTAGTTGGAGCAACTAGGCGAGACTTTGTAAACATATCCGGCCGCTTAAATCTGTTATTAATGCTATCCTCGTAGCATACAGAAATGGGCGTGCCGTTTTCCATCAGGTCTGGCTTGGCGGAAACCTAGAAAAAAAGACGCGTTTGATAAGTTATTCAACATCGGATCAAAGCACCGATTTATTATTTAAAGGCTAGTAGCAAAGGCGATAACGCGTCGGACTCTCGACTTCAAGGTTGGGGGTTCGATTCCTGACTCCTATAGATTAAATTTGTCTCTTATCGAGACTCTTAACACTAGATTGCTGGGTCCTAGACTGTTTTCGGGTTTTATCACGTCTTAGTTTTTAGGTATATGCAGTTTAGTCTCAGTACTTAGTACTATTTTGGCATATTATAGGCACTGACCTGAACCTCAGGCTGTTTACTGCGACACACTTCAACCTTTTGGCCAAAGATGGTCAGCCCGCAGAGATTGTCCACAACGAAGCCGCTCTGCTCCGATGTGCCCATTTGAACCATGGCGCAGCCATCGCGAGATTTCAGAAATTTAATGCGAGCCACATTGCCATAGAGGCAGGTGATATTAAAGATGTTCTGACAGGTGAGGCCGGGTGGCAGATTGTAGGCCATGACAACGGTGCCTTCGCCTTTCTGAAACATCCATGACTGATCTGCCGGATTATAGTGCTGCTGCTGCTGTTGCTGCGGCGGCATAGGGCCACCCATCATCATTGGGCCGCCGGCCATACCTGGATGCTGATGATAGGGCGGCGGCTGCTGCATCTGGTAGCTGGCAGCCGGATGCTGCTGCTGAGGCGGAGGACCCGGGTGTGGCGGCGCCGCGCCTAGCAGGGGAGTCTTCTCCATTCCCAAGTTGGGATTAGTAAAGTCGTAGGATTCCGCGTCATTTTTATAGACCTGAAGCACTGGCAGATGACTAACGGTGATGTTTAGAGTGCAACAGCCGCTGTAGATATCGGCGCCATTTAAGCTCTCGATAGCCTTGTTAGCGTCGCCAACGTTTTCAAACTCCACCTAGAATGCAGTGAAAACAGGTAGACAAATTAGGAGAGCTGACTGCAGAATTTCTAAGCTTTTTAAGAGGCGCATTTAATATCTTCCATTCAGAAAAAAACGACGTGCTACATGGGCAAATTATGTGAATGAATATAGAACATATTCGCAAAATAAAAACCGCGCTTACCAAAGCTTCCAAAGAATTGTCCGGCTTCTTAGGTCCAATGCTGACGCGCAGCAGGTTACCATTGGGTGAACAGATGGCCTTCATAACGTCCACAGTGATGGGATAGGTGGCGTTGGTGATGCTGAATAGCAGTACTCTGCCAGGCAGGCCTTGCAGTGCCAGGCTAGGTGCAGCAGGAATTTGCGCCTGCGGCGGCGGAACCTGGGACTGCTGCTGCATTGGCGGCATCTGCTGATGCATCGGATGCATTGGCGGCATACCCATTGGTGGCATGTGATGCGGCGGAGGCGGGCCCATCATCATGCCATTCTCACCGCCGGGTCCGCCTGGATGCGGCCAGTAGCCCAGGACAGAGAATGACGTCACTGGGGTGCCCTTCTTGCGAATGATATTTGGACTGTTGCCAAATGCCATCTTGACTGGTGTTGTACCGATATAGAATGTGTTCACCTTAGACTGGGCAACCATCATCTTCGAGACGTTGATGTCGTCGAATTCAACTAGGGCGGTGCGACCAGAGCCGAGACGGAGCATGTCAACAATGTTGCCATAGCGACTAAATAGGGCCACAATGTCGCCATCATTGATAGCACTAGTCAGGTCCATGATTAGGATCACTTTGCTGGGAGCGCATTCCTCCAGCTTGAACCGTTTCTGTTTAAATGCGTTGGAAAAAGTTTTTAGATAGGAAGCAATATGCAAGAATAAAAAGCAACAAATCAACAATGTTACAAGCTTTGAAATGCCACGTCTAAGTTTTTTAAGATGCCTGAATCTTGTAGCAGATAGTTCATAACTTTTAAAGCATATTGCAACATGGCTTAGCAGAAACTAGCTTATGCCAATTCTGCCTTTTACCCTACCAAAGAACTAAACAATGTAACTTTGAGTTACCTTACATTTTTGCTAAAAATAGTTAAAAGATTATTTTATAGTGAAGTTACTTAAAATAATGTGACAGATATTTTTTAAATACAAATGGAACTAGGTTGCCCAGCAATATTTACTATCTTTGCTATTTTGTACTTATGCTTTGGCTTAGGGTTGTTCGGAGTACCCAACCAAAAACTAGATTTTAAGGAAATTTTTTATCCCAACCCTACCTAAACTCTGAAATTTTATTGCTTTGCAAATTGGTTAACAGATTCAGTAGCAGATTTCTAGAAATGAGTTGCAGTAGAAATTATTTTAAACTGTGCCCTAGATGCAACTATTGAAAAAAAACTAATTCAAATATTTGAATTGCAGTACTATAAAAGTAAAATGCACACATAAATTGACCAGGTTCTGTTAACATAATTTAGAATTTAAATTTACTGTCAATAAAAAACCAAATATAAGCTTATTATTATGTAATGTAGGGGTTAAAGTGAGCTGTTTGCAAAAATTATAAAAAAGCAGAAAAATAGGCAAATATTTGTCTAGCTTTTGTGAAGTTTAAAAGGTTGTTACTTAACAAATTTATTAAAATACAAAGTGATCAGCAGCCAAAGTTACAAGACTACAAAGTTAGGGCATAGAAAAGTGAAATGTCTATTTGTGAAAATGCAAATAAAGTGTAGATTGAATTTTCTTGTTTAAATATGCTCCTTGAAACAAAACAAAGTATATGGTGTGAAAACATAGTAGTAAGATAGAAATGTTTTTTTTGCTAATTTAGAAGAAATATTTTTGCTTTTTTTCTGCCAGTTTCTATGGAGTGCTTTGCAAAATAGAGTTAAATTTTAATTTCTTTGTGCATAATAAACTGATTAATAAAAATATACTAAACACAGCATTTCCTCTGTAGAAATGAGCTTGACAATATGAGGTATAACATTTTTAATGAAAAAAACTATGTATTTGCTCAAAAAGGATATGTAACTTTTTTCATCATTTTTATAGGTATGCTTGACTTTGGCAACAGCCTACAAGCAGTTTACACTGCTCATCAGTAGGAATGGAAGTCACAAGTACATAAAAAGTACATAAACTTGTTAGAATTGGTTAAATAGAAAAAAGTTGAAGTAGGGTAATGTATCATCAACCAAACAAGAATATGGATTTTTTTAACTTCAAACCTAAGCTACAGATTTTCTATTCAAGATATGATGATAAATCAAAAGCCAAGTTATAGAAAACATTTATAACTTTCTAAAAAGTATATGCTTTTGCTATTTTGTCAAATAGGAAATTTTTTTCATGTTTTTCATGTTAAACAGAACAATGATTTTCATATATCTTCAAACTGAATAGAGAATTTGATGTTTGGTTTTACAATTTGAGTGAGTGGTTTAATCTTATTTTAAGGAGTGAACTATCATGAATTATGTCATTTGATAGCATTTTTCATGCTCTATAAATAACAACATTTATGGTCATTTAATTGGAAAGCAACCACATACAATCTTAGTCTAAAGTACATGCTGATAAAATGTTGTTAAAAAGTATGCTTTTGTGATAAAAAAATGTCCATATCTTTCCTTCCTTTTAATGCTTCATTGCATGTCATGCCTCAGCTTATAGATAATTTCTTTGACCTTTAAATTAGTTGTTCTGTGAAACACAATAGCTTGTTTCTTTCTTACATGAGACCAAGGAAGGAGTTAAAATTATTGTTCTGTTTTGAAGATACTATTCGGTTGATGATACATTACCCTAAGACACTGAAAGTAGCATAACTTTCTTACTCTATGACCAATTTTTTTATGAGGCCATTTTGAAACCATGTGACCAAGATTTACACAACAAAGTAAAAAACATACAAAACATCTAACTGTTTAAAGCTTACTGGAATCCTTAAGTAAAGATAATTGTATAAACTATATAGCAAGTTCGCATACCTTATAAGACTAGGCCTAATTTTTCAGTCTTTAAATATTTCGTTAAAGGAAACAAATATAAGGAACTTTGAACCATAGCCATATGTCAGAGCTATATACAAATAAGCTATTTACGTATAGTTATTAATTATTATAAACTTGTACGTTGTTGCAAACAATTGATAGGAGCAACAGAAGCATTTAACCTAGACTATATCTAATAAGCTTGATTTACAATCTTTTCTTACCGCTTCAGTAGCCATTGGAGAATGAATTGCGCGAACCGAAAAGTTGTTTACTTATATCAATAAGTTATGTTCTCTCAACTGTGGGCCTACGCAAATTGGAAGGTGAGAGAATTAGTAGTTGAGCGTCAAACTAATTAAAATTAGGGTAGGTGACTTTGAAAAAAGAAGTTTCTATTTTGCACAGCACAACGTAAGTCTAATAAGTAAAACAAATCTTTCAGCCTTTTCTTTTCTTGAATACATACAACTTTTATGGTCAAAAAATATTTTTAAAGCTTGTCAACTAGCATTATACATAGAATTTTTTTTTATTTTTGGTTGCAATCGGCAATATGATATTTGGGTAATGAACTTTCGAACCAAGCGTTCAAATTAAACATCCATTTTTAATTATCTACCATTAATCGGTTTAATCATCCTTCCTGATACTTTTAGCTACCATCCACCGACCTACATGACGAGGGCTGTATAAAAACCGTATAAATTGTTTAAGTGCTATATCTAATCGCTCATTTGGAGAACAAATACGAGACATTGAAGACAATTTAACTACTAATACGACTTGTACTTTACAAATCAAGGTGTGTTGTCAGTCCAAGGACGACTCAAGAACTGGTAGAAAGACAGGCGCTTTAAATCGATTAATTTTTCTTGTAGAGATATAGTTAAAAATTGCGCTAACGAGATATCAATATGTCACTTTCTGAAAGAAAATAAGTTTTGTAACTTTGGTCTGCTATACATGTCAAAAACTATTTTTGAATGCTAAAAATCGTATGTAGTTAAATTTTCGAATAAATATAAGACGTTCGTCATTTCGAGAAACTTTGAGAAATCTTAATGAACCTCCTAAAAATGTAATAGCATCCGTGGTGACAGTTTTAGTGTAGCATATGAATGAAAATAAAGAATTTTATAAGCACACATTACGCAACTTGAATAAATTTTTATAAATTATAGAAAGAACTAAACTAGACAATAGACTAGAAGGAAAGAAAACGCGACTTAGAATCTTGTCTTGTGGTAAACCCAAACGTTTTCCAGGAAACAGGACTGAGTTCATTAAAATATTAGTCATGGTAGTTGATCGAAAAACTGGCGAATATCCGCCTCGGTCATGGATTTGTTTGCGATGGCGACAACTCGCACCACCGCTCGCAGATATCGGTTGTTTTTAAACTGAGCTGGTCGGTGCCCGATGTACACAACACAGCACCTGATGGGCAGACTAGCAGACTGGGGAGACGAAGTGACATACACAAACTTCTGATCGTAGAATAAACTCGAAGACAACCCACCAGCCTCCAAGACTGCCGCTATGTTGATCCAGGCTGCATTAGAATTCGAAAGCACGCTTGGCTGCGAGAAAATTCTTGCGGCAGAAACAACAGGGTGAAAGAACATCTTCTGCGGCGCATCATACTCCCAAAAGTGCGGTCCAATACTACTGATCATACCATCAAACGACACAGCCTCCATAAACGGCTGGACCCTCGGCTCCCTCTTCAGCCTCATCAGCCACGTGAAACCAGAAGAAGTATCTTTCGTGACGAAGCGACTGTCGTTGAGCAGCGCGTAGGACGAGTGTCCGTCGAACTGGGCGCCCTCCTCAGTCCACTGCAAGTTCGCACTCTCCAGTCGATAGCTGCTGCTCGAAGCACGCTCACTGCTCTGACACACCAGGTTGCTGAATCTGTTGCTCCCACCTGCCAGCCACACACCGACCAACTGAGCGTTGAGTAGCGAGGCGTCGCAGCTCGCCAACGACTTGGCGCGATACACCGAGCACTGCTGCACCGAGCCGTCGACTGCGGCCTGATCGCTGCTGCTCGACTGGCCTCCCATCGGCCTTGCTCCACTCGCCTGCATCATGCGACACACATGCTGGTAGTGGAAGATCGAGCACACACCTGTCTGCTTGTTCCACTGAAGCACGAGGTCGTCAGGTGCGCTGCTCGCTTTCAACACGCAGCCATGCAGGCTTTGCAGCGAGTTCCACCGAGTCATCGCCGAGCTGTCGTCGATGCACTGCATCATCCGGTACTGGCACCAGCGCCTGCTGCAGCTCGCAGTCACTCGTGTCGTCAATGCAAGAAGAAAATACGCAGCCACAGTGAACTTCATTTTAGCAGCATATCAGAAAACCAGCTCAGTGCAGGAACGGGTATTCCTTGCTTTCTATATCTAAGAATTGCTCTAAAAGAGAACTAGCTCTCTCTCAAAGTGATTCGTATTTAATTCTTTTATCTCTTTCTGAGTATTATACATAAAACTCCTTTAATTGCTTGAAACAACCGACAAGCCTTACTTGAATGCACTTGAATTTAGGGAAGAGTCAGTTATGCTTCTCTTCAGCATTGAAAAACAAACGTGGATTCTGAAGTTATACGGGGTTAGAAAACAAATAGCAGTTTGGCAGCATAGAGTTGTGTTTAATTTAGAGAGACACCGGTTTTAGTCGAACAGCTTTTGACAGAAATTTCCCAGATGGATGTCAAACAGTGCGTGTCATCTCATGAAGGACCTGACAACATGGGCTTATTGAAATACATGCGAACCTGAGGACGCTGTTTAAACACGCGTTCAGTGCCTTCAGAAAGCATCAACCAGAGTGCACTACCATGACAAGGCGATCTGGCAGGTTGCTTCGACAATATAGTTGCCCCTTTGCCCTGTAGTTTTTTTCGCCTAAGATATTTTCAATTCTAATCCGAGGGATATACAATGTGAAGCAGCGTGAGTGTGAAACTCCAGTAATGACTTCCACGTGTAGAACTTGCAACTCTTGTTCCTTACATTATTTACTTTATTATTTGCGTATTATTAATTCATTTTAAACCTCTGAATGGACCGAAGTATAGAATGTGATGCCCATTTTGGCCGAGAATCGATAGTATTTAAGCAAGATATTAACGAAGGAGAGTGAGAACGGGCTAGGGGGTTAGGAAATGAGCAAGAGGTTGTTATGTCAGCGCAGTGTCAGCGCAGTGTCAGCGCAGTGTCAAAAAAGTTTCGAAAATCACTAGTTAGAATTGTTGTATTTCCGGCAATAAAAATTAAAAATAAAAATAATTGCAGGAAGGCTGTGGGCAATGGTACATCATTTGGTGACACTAGACCCGCAGCCAGCGAGGAGGCGTCTAATGCGTCTGCCCACTTCGCTGACTCCTGAGCGCACACGCACACAGATACCGTACGCAGGCATACGCTCACAGAGGTGTACATCTGCCCCTGACTTTCTCATCCTCTGGCAGTGTACACTCTCACTGTGCCTTGGAGGTTGGCCCTCAATGGTGTAAATTGCACGACAAGCCCCCAAAGCCTTCTCTCCGCGGCTGCGCCCCAAATAAATTAGGCCTCGCCGTGGAATCGAACTTAGGGACCTTGGTGCGAGAGGCAAATGTGTTGGGCGCTCTGCCACCGACCCTGCATTTCTGGTATAGATGAATCCCATCTTTTCACATTTGAAAAAAACGTGAGCCAATGCACAACTGTCTAATGTAAAATATAATGGCTTGTTCGAAATGTTTTATAGTATTAAGTGTCCTCTGACCCGAGGTTCCCAGGCGGCCCAACCCCTAAAATAGCAAACACAGCAAAGAAAGTAGCTAAAATAAATGAAAGCCTTTGAGCACACAAGCAAACACATGCTCGACCTAAATGCTCATTTCCTGCTAACAAGTTCACGAGAATGCTAATTGTCGCATTTCGTATTTTTATTTGACTTTCTCTTTGTTTCTGGCTTTGAAGGGATAGGTTAGGTCAACAAGGCGACTAAAGAGGGCGTGACTGCTTGAGTCTCTCAATAATTTATAAAAAGTTAACGAACAGCAGACAGCGAGATCTACAGCCAAAGAACTGATGGCACCGAGGACTGAGGGAAAATAACTTGAACACTGAGTTGATTAGCTTAACAATGTCGCTACAAACTTTAACGCTACGTTCACTGAGTACTTTTATTATTTTAATACTTTTGCACAGCCGTTTCTGCTGCGTAATAGGCGAGAATATCACACTGGGTGAGTGAGTCCTTTTGATGACGAAGATTGTTAGTTATCCTACAGCTAACCTGCAGCTAGCCTACAGTTATCCTGCAGCTAACCTACAGCTAACCTGCAGTTATCCTACAGCTAACCTGCAGCTAGCCTACAGTTATCCTGCAGCTAACCTACAGTTATCCTGCAGCTAACCTACAGTTATCCTACAGCTAACCTACAGTTATCCTGCAGCTAACCTACAGTTATCCTACAGCTAACCTGCAGCTAGCCTACAGTTATCCTGCAGCTAACCTGCAGTTATCCTGCAGCTAACCTACAGTTATCCTGCAGCTAACCTGCAGCTAGCCTACAGTTATCCTAAAGCTAACCTGCAGTTATCCTACAGCTAACCTAGAGTTGTCCTACAGCTAACCTACAGTTATCCTGCAGCTAACCTACAGTTATCCTACAGCTAACCTACAGTTATCCTGCAGCTAACCTACAGTTATCCTACAGCTAACCTGCAGCTAGCCTACAGTTATCCTGCAGCTAACCTGCAGTTATCCTGCAGCTAACCTACAGTTATCCTGCAGCTAACCTGCAGCTAGCCTACAGTTATCCTAAAGCTAACCTGCAGTTATCCTACAGCTAACCTAGAGTTGTCCTACAGCTAACCTGCAGTTATCCTACAGCTAACCTAGAGTTGTCCTACAGCTAACCTGCAGTTATCCTACAGCTAACCTGCAGTTATCCTACAGCTAACCTACAGTTATCCTACAGCTAACCTACAGTTATCCTACAGCTAATCTACAGTTATCCTACAGCTAACCTACAGTTATCCTACGTCTATCAAATATCATCGCCCCAGGTCTGCTGTGGAACGAAGATGGCACGGCGGCAGTTGCCAGGTCCCTGTTCTTCAGCAAGTTCTGGCCGAGCATCCGTGACGCTTGTCCATCAGAGCCCGGAGTGAACTCGACCGTCTTCAACTTTGTGGAGATTGTGCAGACCAGGCTGATGGACATACCGACCATGTTTGAGAGTAAGCAATGGATATTGTAGTCCAGTGGTTAGAGCTTCAGACTTCCGATCACCCTCAGTAACCCTAATAAAAATAATAATAATTGCAGGAGGGCTGCGAGCAATGGTATATCATTTAGTGACACTAAACCTGCAGCCAGCGAGGAGGCAATTCTGCCCATTTCGCTGACTCCTGAGCAGACATCGTACCGAAAAGATACCGTACGCAGGCACACACGGGCGTGTAAATCTGCCCTGACCTTCTCATCATCAGATATTGTAAACTTCACTGTGCCTTGGAAGTTGGCTCTCAAGGGCGCAAATGGCACGACAAGCCGGCCCCAAGCCTTTTCTCCGCGGCTGCGCCCCAAATGAATGTGGCCTCGCCGCGGAATCGAGCTCGGGGACCTTGGTGCGAGAGGCAAATTTGGTGCTCTGCCATCGACCCCCTTAATAACCCTAGCTTTTGCTCGCACTCTTTTAACAGCTGGGTGAACTGAAGCAAAATGCTGAGTTTAAGTGTATTGCTAAAGGATACAAACAGTACCGGAGGAGTCGGGAATCAAACCACCGACCTTCAACTCGTAAGCCCGACTCTCAAAACACAAGGCTACCAACCCCCATTTGACCTATGAAGAAGAGAGACAGAAAAGAAGTGGGTGTGATGTCCATGGACTGAACTGCCTTACGCAGCCTTCAGATGAGTGTTGTCGGCTGCACACCTGACCCGATATTTATAATATCAATTAATATTATAAAGTGGAGCGAAGACCAGTGAGCTCGAATATAGCAGCTCATTGAGCAGTTATAAAAACATCCGAAAACATCCCAGAGCTGGCTAGCCTCAGCAGCTGCTTGTTCATCGGCGCCAACTCCGAGGTGTCGTCATTGCCGATGTTCGGGCAGGCCAATATCTCCAGCGGCCTGACGCCGGGTTCAGTGGCTGGCCGCCGCTACCCCGTCATGCGGCTGCACACTGCGGCTCCGATCCCGGCTCCTCTGGCTACTGACGGAGCCGCCCGAGCCCTCTGGCTGGCTCTGGGCCTCCGCCCTCAAGCCTCGAGTTGGCAGCTGAGCATACTGCTCGGCAGCGGCTACTCGACTCGCCATGTGAAACTGCTAGCTTCGCAGTTCCCGGGCACTGTACAGTTCTACCGACTGGAGCCAGGCAAGGAGCCCGGCCTCGTCAGCTTGTTGAAGCAGGGTCGCTGCACAAACTTCTTCCTTGCCGCGCTGCCTGCTGAAGCTGAGGCCCTGCTGGCTGCTGCGTTCAAGAGCCAGCTGCTGCACCCCAACTATCGATGGTTCTTGTTCAATACGGTAAGTGGGATATCGAAGCATGTTTTGTGTGGATTGGTGACAGTAATAATAAATCATGGCTCTGGATTGGTAGGGCCACTGGTACCAACCATTCTAAAGACAGAGCGGTCTGCCTCTCGCACCAAGGTCCCTGAGCTCGATTCCGCAGCGAGGCCACATTCACATAGGGCGCAGCCGCGGAAAGAAGGCTTGGGGCTTGCGTACAGTATCAATGTGTGTGTGTGTGTGTTTCACTGTCTAGTGTCACCAAACGTGGGCCAGCGGACTAAATTCCTCTTGTTTGAGCGAGAAGAAAATCGCTTGAAGAAGAGAAGTGACTTGAGTTCTTGAGCACAAACGCGTCACTCATTGCAGCGAATGGTTGAGAAGAACAATTTCTTTGGGATTCGAGTAGCCTCCAAAAACATCACTTCAATGGATTTCGGCCCAATATCCACTGCTATCGATAATGGGCTGAATTCTACCCGAGATATCTACCTGTTCGACCTGCTATCAGTTTGGTCCGTGTACTTAAGGAACATACTGTGCAATGAGGTGCGTAGCAGCGAGTCTGAGTATTAAGTCATGAAACCAGAGCAAAACTATCTGCTCCATGACAATTTCAGTCATTCGCAGTCAACACCACTGTTGAAGGCATGACTGGCTCCTTCAGTCTGGCTCCGAATGGTGCGATGACTCGGCTCAACTCTCTCATGCACTTTTACAAAGGACTCGGCGAGCAGAGGGAGCGGGTGAGAACAATTTAACAATTTAGAGTCTACTCAGTAGCGAAATGCTGCATTGAACTTACGCAATTTAGTGACGAAATTCTCTAAAACCTTTCAAGATTGGCAACTGGTCGAGCAGTGGTGAATTCTACTTTGAGCCTGGCAGCATTAGAGTCCCTACCGATGAGTTGCTTAAGCAGGAGCTCAATTTGAATGTGTTCAGGGTGGTCACTGTGCTCGTAAGTTGACTCAACCTGTCGCTTTGTTAACCTGCGAGACTAATACTTACAAAGAACCCTTTATAATCCTTTCATTTCAGGCGCCTCCATTTGTACAGTTCAAAAAAGGCTACGAGAATCGAACCAACGTCAGCCTCTACGATCGGCTTGAAGGCTTCGCAATGGACATTTGCAAGCTTGTGTTAGCGAATATGTCTGTAAGTGGCTGGCACACGATTTCTCGATCACACATTGCAAACTGATTGGTCAGCCGTAGATCACACATTACAAACTGATTGGTCAGCTGTAGATCACGCATTGCAAACTGATTGGTCAGCTGTAGATCACACATTGCAAACTGATTGGTCAGCTGTAGATCACACAATGCAAACTGATTGGTCAGCTGTAGATCACGCATTGCAAACTGATTGGTCAGCTGTAGATCACACATTGCAAACTGATTGGTCAGCTGTAGATCACGCATTGCAAACTGATTGGTCAGCTGTAGATCACACATTACAAACTGATTGGTCAGCTGTAGATCACGCATTGCAAACTGATTGGTCAGCTGTAGATCACACATTGCAAACTGATTGGTCAGCTGTAGATCACACATTGCAAACTGATTGGTCAGCTGTAGATCACACATTGCAAACTGATTGGTCAGCTGTAGATCACACATTGCAAACTGATTGGTCAGCTGTAGATCACGCAATGCAAACTGATTGGTCAACTGTAGATCACACATTACTAACTGATTGGTCAGCTGTAGATCACACATTGCAAACTGATTGGTCAGCTGTAGATCACACATTGCAAACTGATTGGTCAGCTGTAGATCACACATTGCAAACTGATTGGTCAGCTGTAGATCACACATTGCAAACTGATTGGTCAGCTGTAGATCACACATTGCAAACTGATTGGTCAGCTGTAGATCACACATTCCAAACTGATTGTTCAGCTGTAGATCAAACATTGCAAACTGATTGGTCAGCTGTAGATCACACATTACAAACTGATTGGTCAGCTGTAGATCACGAAATGAAAACTGATTGGTCAGCTGTAGATCACACATTACAGACTGATTGGTCAGCTGTAGATCACACATTGCAAACTGATTGGTCAGCTGTAGATCACACATTACACACTGATTGGTCAGCTGTAGATCACGCAATGCAAACTGATTGGTCAGCTGTAGATCACACATTACAAACTGATTGGTCAGCTGTAGATCACACATTGCAAACTGATTGGTCAGCTGTAGATCACCAATGCAAACTGATTGGTCAGCTGTAGATCACGAAATGAAAACTGATTGGTCAGCTGTAGATCACACATTACAGACTGATTGGTCAGCTGTAGATCACGCAATGAAAACTGATTGATCAGCTGTAGATTTGTCAGCGGAACGGGCAAAACTGCTTCAGTTGCGTTGGGTTGACTGTTATTAAGTATATGTCAATCCCGAACCGCACCAACTGCAGCTGGCATCCGTTGAAGTGTTTCTACAGCCCGACAACAACTACGGCGCCTACGACCCAGTCACCGGGTGGAACGGCATGGTGTCAACCCTGATGCAGGGCTTCGCTGGTCTAGCATGCGCGTCATTGTCCGACACCGAGCTCCGTCGGGGCGCGATAAAGTTCACGCAGCCGATCAAATCCTACCAGCTGTCCGTGCTGTTTGCCAGGCCCACCGTCAATCCCGTGACGCTGATGTTTGAGTTCTTCGCTCCGTTGCACCTGTACACCTGGCTGGGTCTGCTCGGCTCCGCGCTGGTCTCAGGCCTTGTGCTAGCCGTGCTGCATCATCTCAGTAGGAGCTCTCGCCACATGAGCTTATACGACGCCACTTATGTTTCATTCGGCTGGCTAGTCCAGGGCTTGAAGGGCCGCATTCCAGACCGACCTTCGGCTCAGTTGGTAACACATTGGGTCTTAATTGATTGTCTTGCTGAAATATTCCATACGGGTGCACAGAAGGGACCACAATTTAAGCTTTATTAAAATGTTTTTTTTGTATTTAAAGAGATACAATGCAGGTGGTACCAATTTGTGAGCATATCACGACAGCACAGCCGCAGGTTTTACGTGGAGTTGGGTATCCAGCTGAAGGATACAATTTGTTCCATTGGGGTCGGGAATCGAACCCACTTTCAAGTAGAAAGTCCAAAGCTGTCCACTATAGGCTACAGCAAGGGGGGTCGGTGGCAGAGCGGTTCACGCGTTTGATTCTCACATCGAGGTCCCTGAGCTCGATTCCACGGCGAGGCCACATTTATTCAGTGCGCTGCCGCGGAGAGAAGGCTTTGGGGCTTGTCGTGCAATGTCGTGCCCTCAAGGGCCAACCTCCAAGGCGCAGTGAGAGTGTACACTGCCAGACCATGAGACAGTCAGGGCAGATGTACACACCTGTGTGAGTGTGTGCCTGCGTACAATATCTGTGTGTGTGTGTGCTCAGGAGTCGGAGAAATAGAATTGCCTCCTCGCTGGCTGCGTGTCTAATGTCACCAAATGATGTGCCATTGCCCACAGTCCTCCTGAAATTATTTTTTTTTATTAAGCTACTCGACTCCACCTCAGCAAACGAGTCTCGCAGGCCCTCCCGCCTGGCCTGAACAAAGTAGTCCCAGCAACTCCCAACGCCTTTCAGGTGACAGTAGCCTATTGGCTATTCGCATTTGTCATAACAATAGTCTACGTCACAAACTACTCGGCCAAGCGAACTCTAGAACGAATTCAGACTGAAGTAACCGGCTTGGATAGCTTGTCCCTGCAGTCCGCCTTCGAGTATGGCACATTGCACGGCTCAGTGTACATGGAGTTTCTCAAGAACTCCCATGACCCTCTGCAACTGGCTGCCTACAAGTGAGGCCTCGCGTTTTTATCCTTCCAGTACTCACTCATTTCGTCACGAAGTCAAAAACTAGAACTTCACACCGCTGAAACTCTTTCAAGGCACATCAGCAGCGATCCGCAGAGGAGACAACCAATGAACAACAGTCAAGCGCTTGCCATGGTCAGTTCAGGCAACTTCGCATTCATCTACAATGCTGTCATGAACGAGTACACCACCAAAGTAGCTTGCGGACTCAGCGCTGCCGGCAGCTTTGGGCAGGACACCGCCAGGTTCGGTCTGCCACAGCTGGCTGAGTATGACGGCATGATCAACAGGATCCTCGATGGCCTGGTAAACAGCGGCGAGCGAGACCGGCTATTCAAGAAGTGAGTCTGCGATCCAGATGGTTGGTTGTTGTTGATGCAGATGGTTGGTTGTTGTTGATGCAGATGGTTGATTGTTGTTGATGCAGATAGATGCTTGTTGGTGATGCAGATGGTTGATTGTTGTTGATGCAGATGGTTGATTGTTGTTGATGCAGATGGTTGATTGTTGTTGATGCAGATGGTTGATTGTTGTTGATGCAGATGGTTGGTTGTTGTTGATGCAGATGGTTGGTTGTTGTTGATGCAGATGGTTGCTTGTTGGTGATGCAGATGGTTGGTTGTTGGTGATGCGGATGGTTGTTAGTGATGCAGAATGTTGATGGTGATGCAGATGATTGGTTGTTGGTGATGCAGATGGTTGGTTGTTAGTGATACAGAATGTTGATGGTGATGCACATGGTTGGTTGTTGGTGATGCAGATGGTTGACTGTTGGTGATGCAGATAGTTGGTTGTTGGTGATGCAGATGGTTGGTTGTTGGTGATGCAGATGGTTGGTTGTTGGTGATGCAGATGATTGGTTGTTGGTGATGCAGATGATTGGTTGTTGGTGATGCAGATGGTTGGTTGTTGGTGATGCAGATGGTTGGTTGTTGGTGATGCAGATGGTTGACTGTTGGTAATGGAGAGCATTGCTATTAGGTTTAGCATTCTGCGAATCATTTCAGATACTTTCACCCGCCCAAGAGCGAGCTAGCGGATTGCACTAGGAAGCCGTTTCCGTACTCAATCAGCAATTGGATACCGCAGCAGCCAGAGTTCTTCTACAGCAGGCATGACGCTCTGACCCTGAGCAACACTCTGGGCATTGTGCTCATCAACCTGGCCGGCTGCCTGCTCACGCTGCTACTGGCAGCCACGGAGACCGCCTGCCTCGCCCTTCAGCGACGCGTTCGGCGGCTGCGGAGTAGGTGGCGCCTAAATGCGGCACAGCAGGCCGCCATGGAGCTGCACTCGGATGACGAGGCGGAATCGCACGCCTAGACAAATATGAAACTGAACCACTAAAGCCGGACGCAAGTCTCTTAAAGGCCCATTTTAAACGGCAATGCATTAGGAGTAGTCCACGCTGTCTCCTGGGGAAGGACCACAGGCGTATTTCAAATATCCTCTGCCTACCACGATAGTTCCCAAACCGAATGCCCGATTTTCGTGAAGGTCCACCATCTGAATCAACATGACTTTCTGCCCCTTTACGATGAGTTCGAGTCAGATGAGTTCGATCGGATGCACTAATAAAATGGCAATTGTCAGTTTTTTTAAATAGATGTGTCATTACACGTCGTATCCGTAGAAAACTGACATTGACGGTACACTATTATCATCAGAGCAGTCTCGTCTTTCCTTCATCACAGAATCCATTACAATACCACCGCAGCAAATGCATTGGACTGGAAAATAGCGGTTCAGCTAGAGTACCCTGAACAAGCTCTTCAATTCATTTTTGGGCTATTGTTACATTCCATGCCGTCGATTTGGATGCAATGAATTCAATCAGGGGAAATTTTTTCGGCATCGGCTGAGTTCAGTGCTTTGTTTAACCAGCTAATGTAGATGCTCTCACCGCAAGAGCAGCACCCCCATTATATAGCTTAATTTAACACAGATACCGTTCTGCCAGGCAAGACATTTTTAATGACATTCAGTGCATTGTTTCTACAGTAGACCAATTCAAGGCATTTGGGTTTATCACATCAGCAAACAGTTATCGGCAAGTCTTGACGTCGCACTGCCTCACGACTTAGCACTGCAACGATGAAATTTTTTACAGGATTGCTCCTTATTCTGACAATGTCCCAGACCTCATCTGCGACCTGCAGTCGGCGCTGGTGCCAGTACCGGATGATGCAGTGCATCGACGACAGCTCGGCGATGACTCGGTGGAACTCGCTGCAAAGCCTGCATGGCTGCGTGTTGAAAGCGAGCAGCACACCTGACGACCTCGTGCTTCAGTGGAACAAGCAGACAGGTGTGTGCTCGATCTTCCACTACCAGCATGTGTGTCGCATGATGCAGGCGAGTGGAGCAAGGCCGATGGGAGGCCAGTCGAGCAGCAGCGATCAGGCCGCAGTCGACGGCTCGGTGCAGCAGTGCTCGGTGTATCGCGCCAAGTCGTTGGCGAGCTGCGACGCCTCGCTACTCAACGCTCAGTTGGTCGGTGTGTGGCTGGCAGGTGGGAGCAACAGATTCAGCAACCTGGTGTGTCAGAGCGGTGAGCGTGCTTCGAGCAGCAGCTATCGACTGGAGAGTGCGAACTTGCAGTGGACTGAGGAGGGCGCCCAGTTCGACGGACACTCGTCCTACGCGCTGCTCAACGACAGTCGCTTCGTCTCGACCGACCCTTTTTCTGGTTTTACGTGGCTGATGAGGCTGAAGAGGGAGCCGAGGGTCCAGCCGTTTATGGAGGCTGTGTCGTTCGATGGTATGAGTAATATTGGACCGCACTTTTGGGAGTTTAGTTCACCGCGCCAGCTGTACTTTCGGCCAGTGGGAAGCAGCAAGCGTGCTATCCACTCCACCATAAGCATGCTCCCTGACTCTGGCTCAGCATGGCTCAACATTGCCTTTGTCCTGGGCTGCAACGACACCGCGTCCCGCTTTTTCTTCGATGATGGCTTCCAGATGGGCACTGAAAAAGGCTCACCTTCAGTCCTGCCGCCCAAGTGCTGCCATTTGTACATCGGCCACAGGCCCAACAATGATACCCTTTGCCACTACTTAAGCGGAGTAGTGCGCGCCGTGGCTATCGCCAACTGGTCAATGAGTCTTGAAGAGATCCGGGAGTTCTTCGGTCAGATTTAAAGAGAGTACTATAAATCACGATGGTTTTTTGAACTGTACGAAACTGCATGGTTAAGATTCTTTCTTATGAACTTGTGCGTACGTTTTCTGAATTTTGCTAGTTTACCATTCATATTATTCGCGTCAATCGAATACGTTTATTAGTTTGTTAATTGCATGCGTTGGTCAGTAAGAATTGATGGCATCATCTGACATCATTATTTACTATGGAAACTTATAGTGTTGCGGAACCTACACCTACCTGCCCGGCCTGCCAAGCTGGGTTTTGCCCGGGGGATAAGCTGAAGTGTGACTGCCTCTTTGATATGCGCCCCTGAACCAATGAATAAATGCGCACGTATGTAAGAACTTTGTGCTAAATAAAAAGCACGTAACTTGTTCAACTTATATCGCAAGCCACATCGTTTTTTGGACATTGCGTGTTGCTCGTCAATCGCGTCTCTAATTTTATCATCGTCATACGATAATATACCCAGTTAAATATACAGCAATCGGGTCCTGAATGGATTAATTGTAAAATAATCAACGAAGACGCACATGCAATGAATGCAATGTTGAACACATTCGAAGTTAGTATAATCATCAAGACATTCATAGTCTGCAGCCGTCTGCATGATTCAAAGAAGTTATTTTTCGTGGCTATTAACTGAAAAAGTACATAATTTGTGATAATGAGTTATAATAATTTAAAAAATGAGTTGCACATACAAATCGATTTATTTTCAAGGAACAAGACAGAAAATATACAAGTGGCAAATAATATATATTTTTACTTTTGCTTTACTCGTATATATTTGCCGAGCTAATTCGACTAGTGTATTTTTCCGCGAAATATTTGTTTAGGATCTTGAAATAAAAACTACTTAGATTATTGTTGCACGCCTTTTGACTGAAGTAACTAAAATTTGCTTGCTTACTTAAAGGAGAAAACCAGGTCGATTTTCAGCCAAAGATGGAGGGTGCTCCTCGTATACCGATGTACTCTTTTCAAATTAAAACATCATCTCTTCCTATCGAGATTGATGTTCTAAAAACGGTAAATTCTTATTTTAATTTTATTTGATTTTAAATTTTTTGATTTTCTTTGATTAGGAAGTATATTTCGGACTCGCTTAGACTTTATCGAAAAAATCTAACTGATGGTTTTTTAATGGAGGGTCGTTGGTCGAGTTTTTGCTCAGGGGTATTCGTTTTTCTTCTCTCTTTGTGAATCGAAATATCATTTCGTATCGCAAGATCTGTACATTTTTAAAGAAGCGGAATTATTTATAAAAAATGATATTTGTTGCTATCAAACAATGCACACCTAGCTAATATTGTCGCTATTATTACACATATGTCATAAATAAGCTATGAAAAGATAATCAGTGCCAGTTTTGTTTATTATAATTTATATTTAAAGAAATTGTGGTAAAATACATGAAAATTTACTTACCCCATGTTAAATGTTTATATCTTATTATATGTCATTTTGTCTGGTAGCCTATTTGTTAATTGATAACAAAAATATAATCACTGCAGGTTACAATGCAAATAGTTACTTTGTTAAAGTAAGTGAAGTTATCAAACAAATTAGTTTAAATGACAGAAGTAGGCCCTAAGGGTATGCTCTGTGAAATGTGCTGCTATGACTTCAATAGATTTAAGATATAGTGAAAAATGAACCACTGTCCAGTTTAAATCAGGCATAAATGGCCGAAATGACTGCTTGCCTTTCTAAGGCTGTCTCCATAGCCTTATTATTATGAATATACTTATAATTTTTAGTATTTTCAAGTCTCTACTCTACATATATATATATATATATATGTATTATATTTTAATTGAGAGCCTAGCCAAGTTAGGCCAGATGTTCATACAGCCTAATGTACAGCAGATATTTTATTACTTATCTAAATTTTTAGTACCTGGAAACAGAATACGGAGAGTCTGCCAATGCCTATGACACAGAATTCAAGGCCTTGCTTGATTTAAGAAAGGTAATTATTTGCCTTTAGGTTGCCAGAAACATTTATTACAAGCTGCTCTTTAAATACTTGTTTTTTATTATCACTTCAGAGTGCATTGGAGTCGCCACACGATTTAGGTGGACTAAGTCTATTAAAAAAGTACTATGGCCAGCTGCAGCTATTGAAATCTCGATTCCCAATGGAAGAATGCGAGACATGCGCACTGCCTGTTTCATGGTGAGCTTGGCATCTTGAAAATGCTCTAGAGTTTAGGGAGTGTCTGCATGTAGACTGGGATTTGGGATGGGAGTGTCTGCATGGAGACTGGGTATTGGGATGGGAGTGTCTGCATGTAGACTGGGATTTGGGATGGGAGTGTCTGCATGGAGACTGGGAATTGGAGAAATTTGAAGAGAAATGTATTTGGAAACATTCAACAGGGACGATCTCTACATAGACGACGTGGTGACTCACTCGGACATCCGGTTCGAGGAGGCCGCGGTGCTGTACAACATCGGCTCGCTGGAGAGTATTCTGGGCTGCAAGCAGGCCCGAACTGATGCTGACGGCATCAAAGCCGCCTGCACGCATTTCATGTCAGCCGCTTGGTGCTTCCAGCGAGTCAGCGAGGTTTTCTCCGGCGCCGTGGCGCCCGACCTCGAGTCGGAGCTGATGCGCCTGAAGGCTCAGATGATGCTAGCCCAGGCGCAGGAATGTGTATTTCGCAAGTCCCAGCTGGACGGTAGAAAGAGCGGCATCAATGCGAGGATCGCTCAACAGCTGGTGGACTACTACGGCCAGCTAGGGTCCATGATGAGCTCAGCTGGCACCGTGGCCAAGGTTAGCGGCTGGGTGACTCAAGTTTTCGAAATTTAGTATTAGGAAATCTCGGGCTGCGAACGTTTAATTTGTATGTGGTAAAGCTTAGGTTTATAAAATTTTCAAGGCTTGATTTCTAAGAATGCTAGGTTTGGTTTCTAAGGTGTGGTTTAGTTCCAAAGAATTCAAGGTTTACTTTCTAAGAAATATATATTTGTTTTCTTAGAATTCATGGTTTGATTTCTATTAATTCAGGGCTTAGTTTCTAAGAGTGCAATGTATGGTTTCTTAGAATTCAGGGCTTAGTTTCTAAGAATGCAATGTATGGTTTCTTAGAATTCAGGGCTTAGTTTCTAAGAATGCAATGTATGGTTTCTTAGAATTCGGGGCTTAGTTTCTAAGAATGCAATGTATGGTTTCTTAGAATTCAGGGCTTAGTTTCTAAGAGTGCAATGTATGGTTTCTTAGAATTCAGGGCTTAGTTTCTAAGAATGCAATGTATGGTTTCTTAGAATTCAGGGCTTAGTTTCTAAGAGTGCAATGTATGGTTTCTTAGAATTCAGGGCTTAGTTTCTAAGAATGCAATGTATGGTTTCTTAGAATTCAGGGCTTAGTTTCTAAGAGTGCAATGTATGGTTTCTTAGAATTCAGGGCTTAGTTTCTAAGAATGCAATGTATGGTTTCTTAGAATTCAGGGCTTAGTTTCTAAGAATGCAATGTATGGTTTCTTAGAATTCAGGGCTTAGTTTCTAAGAATGCAATGTATGGTTTCTTAGAATTCAGGGCTTAGTTTCTAAGAGTGCAATGTATGGTTTCTTAGAATTCAGGGCTTAGTTTCTAAGAATGCAATGTATGGTTTCTTAGAATTCGGGGCTTAGTTTCTTAGAATGCAATGTATGGTTTCTTAGAATTCAGGGCTTAGTTTCTAAGAGTGCAATATATGGTTTCTTAGAATTCAAGGCTTGTTTTCTAAGAATGCAATTTTTGCTTTTTAACAATTTAAGGCTTAGTTAATGAGAATTCACGGTTTGGAGTTCTAGGAAATATTATTTATTTTCAAGAATTCAGATTCTGAATTTGAGACGTCAAAAAACGTTTCTTTTGAAACTTGGATTGTGAGTGTTTGGTTTTTTATTTAAAGTTTGAATTTAATGAAATTCATAGTAAATTTTCTAAGAAATCGGTATTTTGATTTGAAAGATTTCAAGGTCTGTTTGTGAGTAGTTATAGGCTCTGATTGATTGATTTTTTGGAAATATAGTTTTATTTCAAAGAATTCCAGGTTTGTTTTTCTAGGAAAGAATTTTTCATTTTCTAAGAATTTTGATTTGGAATATAATGTAACAAAAAAGTTTTTCGTATTACTGCTTTTATTTCTCTTGGGTTTTGTTTGAATTGAAATAATAATAGAGTGATAACTAGCAGGATTCTGTCCTGTGTCTCCGCATTCCCAGGTAATTCCGAGCCGCACCCGCAAGCACTACGCCGGCATATTCTCTGTGAAGAGCAGTTTCTACGAATCCCAGGTGGCCTATTACTCAGCCCAGACCGCTGAGGATACGGCCGAGTATGGCCTGCGTCTGGCATGGCTCACCAAAGCCCGGGAAGCACTGCAAGCCGCTTTGGCTGGCAACAAAGAGTTAAAAGATGCCGAAATGCGCGAGACCCTGGCCTTTGTTCAGGATGTCATTGTGGCCAAGCACGAGAGCGCCGAGAAGGACAACAACCTTATCTACCATGCCCAGGTGCGAATTTCGCACAAAAAGCAAGGGTTTAAAGAGAAGAGAGATAGAGAAGTAGACTAGGAGGTAAAGAAGTAGACTGGGAGGTAGAGAAGTAGACTGGGAAGTAGATTGGTAGACTGTAAGGTAGAGAAGTATACTGGAAGGCAGAGAAATATACTGAAAGGTAGAGGAGCAGACTTTCTCCTCTGCGCGAAAGTCATTGTGGGAGGGAGGAGGAGGGAGAGGTGAATGGTGAAGTAGACTTGGAGGTAGAAAAATAGACCATGAGTTAGTGTAGTAGACTGAAAGGTAGAGAAGTAGTCTGCGAGGTAGATAAGTAGACTGGGAAGTAGATTGGTAGACTGGAAGGTAGAGAAGTAGACTGGGAAGTAGATTGGTAGACTGGAAGGTAGAGAAGTAGACTGGGAAGTAGATTGGTAGACTAGGAGGGAGAGAAGTAGACTGGGAGGGAGGGAAGAAGACTGGGAGGGAGGGAAGTAGACTGGGAGGTAGAGAAGTAGATTGGGAAGTTGATTAGTAGACTGGAAAGTAGAGAAGTAGACTGTAAGGTAGAGAAGTAGACTCGGGAGTAGATTGGTAGACTGGAAGGTAGAGAAGTAGACTGGGAAGTAGATTGGTAGACTAGGAGGGAGAGAAGTAGACTGGGAGGGAGGGAAGTAGACTGGGAAGGAGGGAAGTAGACTGGGAGGTAGAGAAGTAGACTGGGAAGTAGATTGGTAGACTGTAAGGTAGAGAAGTATACTGGAAGGTAGAGAAGTAGACTATAAGGTAGAGAAGTAGACTGGAAGGTAGAGAAGTAGACAGGGTAGTAGATTAGTAAAAAAGAGGCAGAGAAGTAGACTAGGATGGGGGAAGTAGACTGGGAGGGAGGGAAGTAGACTGGGAGGTAGAGAAGTCGACTGGAAGGTAGAGAAGTAGACAGATTGTGGAAGTAGATTGTGCGATAGAGAAGTAGACTGATTGGTAAAGTGGTAGACTATGAAGTAGAATGGTAGACTTGGAGCTGGATGGGCAGGTGATGAGGCAGAATCGTGAGTAATTCTCGCACATTTCACAAAATCCGCAGGTGCCCCAATCAGTCCCGGAGGTGCAGGCAGCTCTGCTGGTGAAGCCGCTGCCATTTGATCCAACGGAATCGGCCGGCCCAGATCTGTTCAAACGGTTGGTGCCGCTTAAGACTAGCGAAGCTTCCAGCGTCTACTCCGAGGAGGTGTCCAAGAAGCTCAGAGAGATTGGCGACGCTGCGGAGGCCAAGGATACCGAGGTGGCCGAGTGCCTCAGCAGCTTGCAGGTCTGCTGGCTTCCATGCGAATGGCTGTACAGTTTGGGGAAGTTGGTAGAGTAGATTGATTGGTAGAGGTAGACTAGGAGGTAGAGTGGGTGGACTGTGAGGTAGAGTGGGTAGACTGGGAGGTGGAGTGGGTAGACTGGGAGGTGGAGTGGGTAGACTGGGAGGTGGAGTGGGTAGACTGGGAGGTGGAGTGGGTAGACTGGGAGGTGGAGTGGGTAGACTGGAAGGTAGAGTGGGTAGACTGGGAGGTAGAGCGGGTAGACTGGGAGGTAGAGCGGGTAGACTGGGAGGTAGAGTGGGTAGACTGGGAGGTAGACTGGGCGGTAGAGTGGGTAGACTGGGAGGTGGAGTGGGTAGACTGGGAGGTAGAGTGGGTAGACTGGGAGGTGGAGTGGGTAGACTGGGAGGTAGAGTGGGTAGACTGGGAGGTGGAGTGGGTAGACTGGGAGGTAGAGTGGGTAGACTGGGAGGTGGAGTGGGTAGACTGGGAGGTAGAGCGGGTAGACTGGGAGGTAGAGCGGGTAGACTGAGAGGTGGAGTGGGTAGACTGGGAGGTGGAGTAGGTAGACTGGGAGGTAGAGCGGGTAGACTGGGAGGTAGAATGGGAGGTGGAGTGGAAGAATAGTGGTCCAAAGTTGTCCACCGCACCGCAGGCTGACCCGGAGTTCTACTTGGTTTCGGAGGACTCGCCCCTGCCGCAGGCCCTGTTCGACGCCTGCGCCCAGCTGTCCGTGGAGGGCGACGCGGCGCAGAAGCGACTGACGCAGCGGATGCAGCAGCTCGCCTCGGCTGCGGTGGATGTTGACAGCCTCCTGGCAGAACTGCGTCAGCTGACTGCCGACCCGCCAGCCGACGTGGCCGCCTCCATCCGACCATTCCTGCAAGACCTGGCCAAGTGCGAGCGAGTGGCTCGTGAGGCTCAGCCGTCCAATGAAAGCTTGCGAGCCAGCGCCAGCCGGCACGCCGAGGGCCTGGCCGAGCTGCGGAAGTCGCCTGAAGAACTGCGGGCCTCCCTGCCCACTGTGACAGATTTGCAGGTGAGCTGTACTCCAGTCATTTGTTTGGTCATTAGCTGTACTCCAGTCATTTGTTTGGTCATTAGCTGTACTCCAGTCATTTGTTTGGTCATTAGCTGTACTCCAGTCATTTGTTTGGTCATTAGCTGTCTTCCAGTCATTCGATTGGTCATTAGCTGTGTTTTAGTCATTCGTTTGGTCATTGACCTAATCCTAATAATTCGTTTGAAAATTAAGCATAATTTCTGTCATTCGTTTAGTCATTAGCGTTATCCTAGGCAACTCTTATTTAGTAATTTAATTTAGATGATTTTTTTATTCTACTGCCTTTTTAGACATTAAATTAAACATCAATCTGTCATTTTGGTCATTCATATTTATTTTAAGTCATTCAACATCGGTCATTAGTTTCTTTTCTCCCAGTCATTAATTCGGTCATTCGGTCACAGCCCTCGCCCCTCCCTCACCCGCCAGTCGGACCAGCAGTTGCACCAGTCTGTAGCGGAGCTCCGTCGCCTGCTAGCCAAGGTGGCCGAGATGCGAGCTCAGCGAGCCGACCTGCTGTCCGCCATCCGGGCCGATCTGCGCTCCGAGGACGCCACCAGTCTGTTGCTGCGACAGCCGAACCAGGACCCCGTGCAGCTGTTCCAGGCCAGCCTTGCCAAGCAGCAGGACCGATTCACCTACCTGAATCAGAACATGGCTGCCCAGGCCAACATTCTGTCAGCCCTGATTGACATCCACGCCAAGCTGGTGCCGCAGCGAGAGCTCATTGCCAGACGGCGCGCCGAACGAGAAGCCGCCGTGCAGCGTTTGGTGTCCGCCTGGGCCGAGGGTTCTGCCCTGCTGGACAAAGTGCAGGAGGGAGTGGACTTCTTCACCGGCCTGCTTCGTAAACTCAAGGTTGGCTGCGTCTCACCTGTTATCCCATATTGTCACCTGTTATCCCATACACTCACCTGTTATCCCATACACTCACCTGTTATCCCATATTCTTACCTGTTATCCCATATTCTTACCTGTTATCCCATATTCTCACCTGTTATCCCATATTCTCACCTGTTATCCCATACACTCACCTGTTATCCCATATTCTCACCTGTTATCCCATATTCTTACCTGTTATCCCATATTCTTACCTGTTATCCCATATTCTCACCTGTTATCGCCGTACACTCACCTGTTATCCCGTACTCTCACCTGTTATCCCGTACTCTCACCTGTTATCCCATATTCTCACCTGTTATCCCGTTCTCTCACCTGTTTTCCCGTACACTCACCTGTTATCCCGTACTCTCACCTGTTATCCCGTACTCTCACCTGTTATCCCATATTCTCACCTGTTATCCCGTTCTCTCACCTGTTTTCCCGTACACTCACCTGTTATCCCGTACTCTCACCTGTTATCCCATATTCTCACCTGTTATCCCATATTCTCACCTGTTATCCCGTTCTCTCACCTGTTATCCCGTTCTCTCACCTGTTTTCCCGTACACTCACCTGTTATCCCGTACTCTCATCTGTTATCCCATATTCTCACCTGTTATCCCGTACTCTCACCTGTTATCCCGTACTCTCACCTGTTATCCCGTACTCTCACCTGTTATCCCGTACACTCACCTGTTATCCCGTACTCTCATCTGTTATCCCATATTCTCACCTGTTATCCCGTTCTCTCACCTGTTATCCCGTACTCTCACCTGTTATCCCGTACTCATACCTGTTGTCCAGTCTGTCTTACCTTTTATCCATATTTTCTCACCTGTTGTCTATACTATCACATTTTTTATCCATACTGTCTCATAGGTTATTTCTGCTTACAATCTCTTCTCAAGGTAATCGAAGCTCGGTTAAAGCCACTATTGGCCCGACCAAAGCCGCCGCCGACGCCGCCGACGCCGCCCCAGAATCGGCTTCCTCAGCACCAGCAGCAGCAGCAGCAGCCTCAGTCGATGCATCAATATCCGCAGATGCCCCAGCTTCAGAATCATCAGCAGCCAGACAATCCGTCGTCAAGCTTTGAGCCGATGACGCTACCTCCGGCCGGACTTCTGTCCAGCTTCTCAGGTGCCCCGTCCTCAGCTAGTTCATCTGATCCGCCCAGGCTCAAAGACTTCCTGCCCTTCATGAAGCCTGGAACCTACGGAGCTCAGAGCAAATCCCAGCGCAGCCAGGCAATGAGCTCATTGCCTGCCAGTCCGCAGCGGCCCGTACCCTCTGCTGCAGGACAGCCGCAGCAGCAGCAGCAGCCGTACCAGCCGCTAACGCAGTTCAGAGAGCAGCAACAATACGGACGGCACTCTCCGTTGCCGACAACGTCCGCCGTGGAGCCTCAGCATCAGCAGTTTCGATCGCATTCGCCATCATCGATGGGTCAGTTTGGATCCCAATTTGCCACCACGTCTGAAACTGGCGCTTCTCACTACTTTTCAAACAGTCAGCAGCAGCAGCAGCCGTCGCTAGCAGCTGGTGGCGGAATGACTCAGCAGATGCCACATTTTCCGCAACAGACGGGAAATTCCGTCGGGGGATTCCCACAGCATTTTGGATCCGTTAACGGTGGAATCTCTCAGCAACCAGCAGCTCCGGTGGGATTCCACCAGCAGCCAGTGACTTCAGCTGCGGGATTCCATCAGCAGCCAGTGACATCAGCTGTGGGATTCCACCAGCAGCCAGTGACTTCAGCTGTGGGATTCCACCAGCAGCCAGTGACTTCAGCTGCGGGATTCCACCAGCAGCCACAGTCATCAAGTTCTGGATTTCCCCAGCAGCCACCGTCATCAAGTTTGGGATTTCCTCAGCAGCCACGGTCATCAAGCGCGGGATTTCCCCAGCAGCCAATATCATCAAGCGCCGGATTTCCCCAGCAGCCACAGTCATCAAGCGCCGGATTTCCCCAGCAGCCACTATCATCAAGTTCGGGATTTCCCCAGCAGCCACCGTCATCAAGTTCGGGATTTCCCCTGCAGCCACCGTCATCAAGTGCGGGATTTCCCCAGCAGCCACCGTCATCAAGTGCGGGATTTCCCCAGCAGCCACAGTCATCAAGTTCGGGATTTCCCCAGCAGCCACCGTCATCAAGTTCGGGATTTCCCCAGCAGCCACCGTCATCAAGTGCGGGATTTCCCCAGCAGCCACAGTCATCAAGTTCGGGATTTCCCCAGCAGCCACAGTCATCAAGTTCGGGATTTCCCCAGCAGCCACCGTCATCAAGTGCGGGATTTCCCCAGCAGCCACAGTCATCAAGTTCGGGATTTCCCCAGCAGCCACCGTCATCAAGCGCGGGATTTCCCCAGCAGCCAACATCATCAAGCGCCGGATTTCCCCAGCAGCCACCATCATCATGTGCAGGATTTCCCCAGCAGCCACCATCATCATGTGCAGGATTTCCCCAGCAGCAAATCATTTCGAATTCGGGATTTCCACAGCAGTCAGCTTCCATGACAGCGGGACATTCGCAGCAGCTAGCAGTATCTATGATGGGATTCTCCCAGCAACAGGGAGCTACACCTGGATTTCCGCAGTTTCCCGAATCTTCTTTGGGAAGATTTAGTGGTGTCTCTCAACAGCAGGCCAACTCCTCAGCAGGATTTCCTCAGCGTCAGCAGCTTTCCTCTTGGGGATTTTCCCAGCTTCCTGAAACATCGACTGGCGCGTTTTCTCAGCCTATGCAAACGGTTTTTGCTGCCAATGCGTCGCCCCAGCAACCCAGCGTGTCAGGGCTTCGATTTCCTCAGCAGCCAGGAACGTCCAGTGCAGGACTTCCTGGAAATTCCTCAGGTTCTCAACAGCCAGCACCCGAAAAGTCTAGTTACCCCCAGCAACCAGGACCTTCTGTTGGAGCATTTCCACAACAACAGTCAGTTTCGACCGGAGGATTCCCCCAGCAACCGTCAGTTTCGACCTGGGGATTCCCACAGCAACCAGCAGCATCAATCGGAGGATTCCCCCAGCAACCGTCAGTTTCGACCGCGGGTTTCCCCCAACAACAGTCAATATCGAACGGAGAATTCCGCCAGCAAGCGTCAGTATCGACCGGGGGATTCCCCCCGCAACCGTCAGTTTCGACCGGGGGATTCCCCCAGCAACCGTCAGTTTCGACCGCGGGGTTCCCCCAGAAACCGTCAGTATCGACCGGGGCATTCCCCCAGCAACAGTCAGTTTCGACGGGAGGATTCTCTCAGCAACCGGGAAATTTCGTTAATAACTATCCCCAACAACCAGCCGGTTTTTCATCTGTGCCGAACCAGTTTGTTCAGCCGCAGCAGCCACCACTTGTCGAGCCACTGAAACCTCAGCAGCAACAGCAGCAGCAGCAGCAGCCTTGCAGCCTTCCAGCAGTGCGACCCACAGGGTTTGCCCAGCAGCCAGTATTAAACACTGAGGCAGCCAAGCCATCTTCTGGTGCCTCAACACCCCAGCAGCAGCAGCAGCAGCAGCAGCATCAGCAGCAGCAAGTGAGTAGCGATAGCCAGCAAGCAACCAAAAACAACAGCAGCAACGGTAGCCGCAGCCTGTTGGACTCAGTAGCTGATGACTCGGCCGCAGCTGCTGCGGCAGTGCTGAAGCCGTCTGTGCTAACCAGCGCCGAGCGGGAACTGCAAGTAGCCGAGGCTCAGCTGCGCAAACAGAGCGGAGTGGACCGGCTGTCAGATAATCTGCTGTTCAATCAGCTGATTGCCGACACGGAGCGGTTGGGTCGCAGGCTGCCCGTGCCCGACGCCTGGCAGCTGCACCAAGCGGCCCTAAAAGCTCTACTTGGAGGCCATCAGCGTCGCCCGGCAACCGTTGCTATGTGCCATCCTATGCAGAATCGATCCCCAGAGTGCGTGCCCTACGATTCCAATCGGGTGATAGTGGGCGACGATTCTGCCTACCTGAACGCCAGCCTTGTCCACTGGCAGAGCACTAGGCTCATACTGGCTCAGCAGCCAACCAAATCTCAGCTGGCCTCATTCTATCGCATGCTGGTCCAATACGGCTGCGAGCTGATGTGCCAGCTGGGGCCGTCCGTGCCCGGGCTGGCTCCCTATTGGCCAGATGCCAAAGGAGAATCGGCCAACTACGGCCCGGTTGAGGTGACCGTGCGGGCCTTGCACCCTGGAGAGGCCGACTGCACGGAACGTGTCATCGCCGTGCGGGTTGGTGATGCGTCCCGCACACTGGTCATGCTGCAGGTAGGCCTTCCTAACCTTATTCTTGTTACCGATGTACTTGGGGTAATGCCCGATTGATCTGGTAGGGTAATGACAGATTGATATACTAGGGACATGATGACAGATTGATATACTAGGGACATGATGACAGATTGATATACTAGGACATGATGACAGATTGATATACTAGGACATGATGACAGATTGATATACTAGGGACATGATGACAGATTGATATACTAGGACATGATGACAGATTGATATACTAGGGACATGATGACAGATTGATATACTAGGGACATGATGACAGATTGATATACTAGGGACATGATGACAGATTGATATACTAGGGACATGATGACAGATTGATATACTAGGGACATGATGACAGATTGATATTCTAGGACATGATGACGGATTGATCTAGTAGGGTAATGACGGATTGATCTAGTAGGGTAATGACGGATTGATCTAGTAGGGTAATGACGGATTGATCTAGTAGGGTAATGACGGATTGATCTAGTAGGGTAATGACGGATTGATCTAGTAGGGTAATGACGGATTGATCTAGTAGGGTAATGACGGATTGATCTAGTAGGGTAATGACGGATTGATCTAGTAGGGTAATGACGGATTGATCTAGTAGGGTAATGACGGATTGATCTGTCCCATCGCAGGTGCACTCGGACTACCCGGCAGCAGTTGAGCGCGCCTGTCAGGTGCTGAGCGATCAGCGCTCTCCGCTGCGTCCCGTCTGCTTGGTCTGCCCGGACGGGTCGACCAAGTGCGGCCTGTTTGGCGCCCTCCTGGCCGCCAGGCATCAGCTCAAACTGGACGGCAAAATGCCGCCTCTGGTTGACATCGCAGCCTCCCTTGCCAGCCAACGGCCCTGCGTACTGTCCGACCCGCAGCAGCTGCAACATTTGTACGCCAACTTTCACGAGATCTGCCAGATACTGCTTCGAAAGAAGGGCGTTCTGGTGCGCCAGTCGTCTACCGCAGCCGCTGCCTCCGCCGCTGTCGCCGCCGCGGCCGCTGCAGCTGCGGCTAAGTCCACATCTCGAGTAGCTAGCAGCGAGAGATCCTCGCCTACTCAAGGCACAAGCTGCGGTGAGTTTTGTGAGGCTACAAACACTTTAAGGGGGTGATTAAAATATGGTTACCTGGACATTGCATCCTTGAGTTTGTGATTTCCTGGAATGGACATCCTCGGGGGTCAGTGGCCTACGCGTTTGCCTCTCGCACCGAGGCGAGGCCACATTAATTTGGGGCGCAGTCGCTGAAAGTGTCACTAGTGTCACTAAATGATGTGCCATGCCCGCAGCCCTCCTGCAATTATATACATGTATAATGACATTCTCAGGTATGCGATTTCCGGGAAATAGTATACTCGTACTTCAGGGATCGGGTTTCCTGGAAAAGTATACCGAGTTTTCCGGGAAACTGTTTTCTTGGTGCTTAGGTTTCCTTGATATCGTAACCTATAAGACAATCTTTGCCTAAAATAATTCTCAAGGGCCATAATTTCCAGTAAATTATATCCTACTTACTGAATGAGATTTCCTGCAAAAAATATTGGATTCTTTTTAATAAATAGAAAATAGCTTTAATTTTCTTTACTTGCCTACTTACAGTAGTGTAGGGGGCGAGTGGGTCAGCGGCTAACGTCGCTGCCTCGCACTCCAAAGGACGCTAGTTCGATTCACCCTTCAAGTCACGATTAATTTCGGGACTTGTTGGGGGGTTTGGACAGTAGCGACCGGCGGAGGTGCACCATATTTCGTGCAATCAAAGCTTGAAATAATAGCTTCGCTCCTACCTTCTGTGTGCCTGTTCTGCGTTGTGTGAGTTGTGTGCGTTGGCGCTGGGGCCTGAGACCTTGCGGGGGGGGGGTGGCTGGAGGGCGGGTGTACACCGCCGCGCGCTTTCTGGACTTCCGTCAGCGCGATTGGATAAGTGTACACTTATCACCCGGCCCCCCTGAGGACTGATTTCTTATCAGCCTTCCGCGCCCCGGCTTGGTCTGCTATGTGCGTGTGGGGCTGGGGTGGGGGGGCACTGCTGCCTATTCTGGGTGCCTCCTGCCCTCCCCGGCTGGTCTGTGCTGCTGTGTGTGGTGCCTGCTCAGGGGAGGCGGCGCGATGGGCGCAAAAGCGCCTAGTTCGCCGGTCTGGGGGCGTGCCGCTCCGTCGCTTGTGCGACAAGTGCCCCGGGCCCCCTGCAGATAGATAGAGATACAGTAGTGTAAATTTCTCGAAACTCGAAATTTCTCCGCTGCTTCAGAGCCATCCAAGCCTGAGGCGGCTGGTGGTGCGTCAAGCAATGGGTCGCCAGCCAAGGACTTTCTGCAGTCGCTGGACGCGAAGAACATCCGTATCGAACCGGTGCCAGAGGACAAGCGACGCATTCGACGCGAAGATTTCAACAGCGGCCGAGAGAGTCGACTAAAACCGGAGCAGGTGCCGAACGATCCATTCAGCTCGCTGGATCCGCTCTGGTCGCATCATAAGCAATGAATGCGGATTTGGACTAAGTATTTTTCTTATCAATTTAGCAAGGAAAAATTTACTTTCTTTTGGCAATTTCATTTCCGAAAATACATTTTACGTTCAGATGTCGACTGTTCTACTTACAGCGAATCTATCAGTAGTGTGAACGTGCACTTTTGTTAAAATTTACATAGAAAACAGTAAATTCAATGTAATTAATTAAGAAACATTTTCGCTTTTTTAATTTAATTCAATCCATGATATTAATTTGCGTATTCAGTTATCTTTGCTTTTTGATAAGCAATTTTCTACTTCTCTACTCAACCATAAAGGGCGTCTCTTTGATTTAATGTCCAAAAGCACATTACTTATGAAAGCTTTCATGACTGTCTCGGTGATGCACGGATGCTGTCAGTGAATTCAAGTAAAAACAAGGCCCAAATACTCCTCTTTATAAATTGAAGTTTTTTGCGTTATCCGGGTGAATACAAAGAAAATGTGACTACCTTTAATTTCCTTTTATTGCTTTACTATCTATCTCTTTCTTTTCGTGATTGTGATCCATTGCTTTTCTAATCAGTTTGTACATTATATAAATGATTTTTCATGCTTAAACCTCCACTTCAGTTTGTTCAGTTATTTGCCACAGATCTCGTTTTCGGTTTCTGAAGATATTCAGCAAAATAAATGTTCGATTCACTGTGCAAGGAGAAACGAACAGAAGGTTTAACACATTCTATTGCTTTCGATTTGTGTTTCCAAGCAATTGTAAAATAAAATGTGTTTTATCTCATTTAGATTCTTTGCGAATTGGTACGTACATAACTACTGTTAGTAGAGTAAGTTAAATCCACTTCCATTTAGCTTTCCACTAGCTATGTAAGCGCAGAGAAGCATGCATTTTTCGATACATATAGGCATTAATATCTCTTATTTACATAATTACTTCGAATACAATATTCTATTTAGTTATTCTATTCGGGAGCGCTTTTATTTTTATTTTTATATGTATTAAAAAAAAAATTTAAAGCTACATGTCAACTAGCATCCCCAGATGGTTTTGGAATAAAATAAGAAACAGATGCTAAGAAAATAAATTTCGCTTACTGTATGTATAGCCTAGTCCTAGTTTAGAAAACCTTCACAAAACCTTATCAAAAGCAAAAGTTGCATCGGCCGGGAATCGAACCCGGGCCGCCCGCGTGGCAGGCGAGCATTCTACCACTGAACCACCGATGCTTACCTCCGAATAGACAACTGTCCTCCTTTGTACGAGAAGCCGAAAAAGTTACGACCACATTCACATGGCACGTATCAGAGGCCATGGAAGAGATTATAGTGGATTTGATCAGGTTGAAATTGCAGAAATATTAGGGCAGTGCTTTTTTAAATATCGCTTGACATCAAAATGTATCAACTGCTATGTGCTCATACGTTACTCAATTAATATCAATATGGCATGACAAGAACGAAACACGCAATTTCCATACACTCCATCAACATGCTCTCCCGTGTCTCATCTCTCCCGTGTCTCATCTCTCCGGTGTCTCATCTCTCCCGTATCTCATCTCTCCCGTGTCTCATGTCTCCCTTGTCTCATGTCTCCCGTGTCTCATGTCTCCCGTGTCTCATCTCTCCCGTGTCTCATCTCTCCGGTGTCTCATCTCTCCCGTGTCTCATCTCTCCGGTGTCTCATCTCTCCCGTGTCTCATCTCTCCCGTGTCTCATGTCTCCCGTGTCTCATCTCTCCCGTGTCTCATCTCTCCCGTGTCTCATCTCTCCCGTGTCTCATCTCTCCCGTGTCTCATCTCTCCCGTGTCTCATGTCTCCCGTATCTCATCTCTCCCGTGTCTCATCTCTCCCGTGTCTCATCTCTCCCGTGTCTCATCTCTCCCGTATCTCATCTCTCCCGTATCTCATCTCTCCCGTGTCTCATGTCTCCCGTGTCTCATCTCTCCCGTGTCTCATCTCTCCCGTATCTCATCTCTCCCGTGTCTCATCTCTCCCGTGTCTCATGTCTCCCGTGTCTCATCTCTCCCGTGTCTCATCTCTCCCGTGTCTCATCTCTCCCGTGTCTCATCTCTCACGTATCTCATCTCTCCCGTGTCTCATCTCTCCCGTGTCTCATCTCTCCCGTGTCTCATCTCTCCACTCTTTCATCATCCTTTGTCGACACTTTAAGTTAGGGCAAGTCCTGCTCAGTAGAATCAGATAATATTAAGCCATTATTTGAGTTGGAAATTGCAAATAATTTTATTCCAGCCACAGCAGCTTGACTGACTGTGCGATATGCAAATCGAATTAAAAATCCAATTTTTTAAATTGGGAAATTAGGCTGCCTGAATATAGCTTTAAATTAAACGGGCTGAATGCTCAGTTCCAAACATCTATTCCTTCACCATCATGGCCATGAACTCTTTTAAGTCGATCTCGCCGTCGCCATTCAGGTCGGCCTCGCGAATCATCCCCTCCACATCCTCGTCTGTGAGCTGCTCGCCCAGGTTGCCCATGAAGTCTTTGAGCTCTGCCGCGGAGATGGATCCGCTGCCATCTGTGTCCAATATCTGCCCAGATAGGGAGGCTTGTGGTCTCAACAACCAGTGGAAGAGACAGTAGATGGGTGTGGGACAGTAGATGGGTGTGGGACAGTAGATGGGTGTGGGACAGTAGATGGGTGTGGAACAGTAGATGGGTGTGGGACAGTAGACGGGTGTGGGACAGTAGATGGGTGTGGAACAGTAGATGGGTGTGGGACAGTAGACGGGTGTGGGACAGTAGATGGGTGTGGGACAGTAGATGGGTGTGTGACAGTAGATGGGTGTGGGACAGTAGACGGGTGTGGGACAGTAGATGGGTGTGGGACAGTAGATGGGTGTGAGACAGTAGATGGGTGTGGGACAGTAGATGGGTGTGGGACAGTAGACGGGTGTGGGACAGTAGATGGGTGTGGGACAGTAGATGAGTGTGGGACAGTAGATGGGTGTGGGACAGTAGATGGGTGTGGGACAGTAGATGAGTGTGGGACAGTAGATGGGTGTGGGACAGTAGATGGGTGTGGGACAGTAGATGAGTGTGGGACAGTAGATGGGTGTGGGACAGTAGATGGGTGTGGGACAGTAGATGGGTGTGGGACAGTAGATGGGTGTGGGACAGTAGATGGGTGTGGGACAGTAGATAGGTGTGGGACAGTAGATAGGTGTGGGACAGTAGATAGGTGTGGGACAGTAGATGGGTGTGGGACAGTAGATGGGTGTGGGACAGTAGATGGGTGTGGGACAGTAGATGGGTGTGGGACAGTAGATGGGTGTGGGTGAATGTGTCAGTGATTAACTAGATGATCCGCCGACTCACCCGGAAGGCCTCCTTGAGCTCGGCCTCAATGTCCGTGTCGTTGATTCGCTTGCCCATGAGGATGCAGAATTCGTTAAAGTCGATGATGCCGTTGCCGTCCAGGTCGATTTCTCTGATCATGTCCTGCAGCTCGGCTTCGGTTGGATTCTGTCCCAGCGCTCGCATGACCGTGCCCAGCTCCCGGGTGGAGATGTAGCCAGTGTTGCCCATGTCGAACAGGCCGAAGATCTCCTTTATTTCATTTATCTGGTCCTCAGTCATGTCCACGATGCCATCGCGGGTTGCCATTTTATTTGCTATATGCAGTGTAATTATTTAACTGGGCTCCCATGAGTAATCCTAGTTGCTTGCGATAAGCAATATAGCTACTTCATGTAGATGTCTATGGTAAGACTCAAAAAAATATACTCGGTTGAGCACTCGGCCGTCACGACTAACGACCGTCTGGTTGGACTTATTTGCTCCAAGGAACACTAGAAGAAGGGTGGGACACTTCGTTTATTTGAAAAAATATAAAATGCAGCTTTTCACGGATAAATGCACTGCGGCATTGTTCAATGCTGTTTTTTAATATATTTTAGCGTCTCGCAAAATGAAATGCGGCGAGGAAGATGCATACACAAATTTATTATCAAAATTTCTTTACATATTGAGCGTGGGGAGGTGCGAGAGCGTGGCGTGAGTCAAAACACCCGGCTTAGCGCGCCGGCTTGCGGTACTCCCACCCCTCGGCTAGGCGGCCGGAGTTTGAGTGTGACTGCACCGCAGACGGCGCTGCGTGCCGCCACCACAATATTCAAATAAATAAATTTTGCTTCGACGAATTTTAGAATGGTTTAGAATGAATAATTTGATCTTCACTTTATTTTCGTTTATTTATCATGAAGCACAATAGCGCCATACCTAGACGAGCGCAAGTGTATTCTATTCTATGATTAGAAAGTAGAACCTGGCACTGACCTTGACCCTGCATTCTGATTGGCTTATTTCTCTTTCGTTCGGGTATTATTGCACGACATGTATTCAACACACAGACTTCGGATAGTATCCCAAGATAATAATAGCACGTAAGCAAAACGTAGTCAGCTAACATTCAGCTAATATTAATGCTCCCGACAGTGAATTAAGCCATTCGGTTGGCAGTGCACACGACTGATTACCACTTATCCCCCAGAGTGCATACCCCCACACATCAATTGAGTTTATTCGTCTCCGTTCCTTCGAGTCATGCTAAGAAGAGAGATAATGAACTCACGATTGCAGTCATTGTTTTGCCAAACGGCCGGTCATGCAGTTTAGCGCGAAATTTGGTATTCACGCAAACAAAAAACCGCTCTAAGCTAGCTTTTATTAATGACGATTACCTTTATTAATTAGTGTTCCTCCTCGACTAAGGAATGATTAAACTTGTTTTCACTTTATTTCCGCTTCCTCGTCAACAAATAATATTATGCTAATACATTAGGTATATATATATTAAGAACGCCAACACTTTCTTAAATTTGTATTTACGATCATTCAGGGCATAATCTTGTAAAATATTTAATTTTCTTTGACCTTCTGAAATGATCAGAACAGAGCTATTCGCCACTGCTGCTATTGTCGTGGCTTTTGCCAGTGTAGCGAGCTGTACGGTGAACTCATGCTCAGGCTCCGACTGCATTATCTACGACTTGTTTAGCACGCAGTCCCAGTGCGTGGAAGTTCAAAATGAGGCTCCACTCGGTGGCTGTGTTTGGTATGCTGGCATGAGCGCCTTTGTGGACCAGGTAGCTAAAGGTGGTCGCATCATCGCGTATAAGATCCAGTGGTTCAACGGTCGATGGAGTGGTTGGTAAGTTTCTGGCGTTTGACTTAACAAACAAATTGAATCGACTTTTAGACAAATGGAATACAACATTTCCTTTTTACTTGTTCACATTGCAGGTATGTTCCAGGGGTGAACGACATTGATTGGAAGTTCAACACCAACTCGGTTTCGTGCAGCGTGCCATCAGCGGCTAATAGCATGCGTCGTGTTTGGTCGTACTTCACTGACCACACCCATAGCTACATCATCTGCAAGTCGCCCTGAATGTCGCCATGAACTCAAACTGACGCACTGTGACGAAATTGTTACTAACAAGTTTGAGAGGTTTTCGGAAAAATTTATTCAGAAAATTTGAAACCAACACTATTCACGCCTTGCCCTTATTTTGTGGTAAAACTAAAGTTTCAGGTGCTTTTACCCATACACCTCATGATTTAGAAATTCCAACGTAATATTACGACAGAAGAACACGCAATTACGAGCTACAATTACGTTTCGCGTGCAAAACTAAAGAAATGCTACGCTCGTAATAAAACCTGTCAGTTTTAGTAAATTCGTTGATTTTGTTTGAGTAGCACCTTCACAACTGATGAAGCACTGAAATAAATACACGGAATACATAAGTAGACTTCTCCTCCTTCACTAGAACCTGGACTTCATACTTAAACTCAAAGCGCATGCAGTTTCAAGATTTAACTCTGAGTCTACTTCGCTATTGCCATGCTAAGCTTGCTTTATAGAGATATCACTGGATCCAAATCCAATCAAGACGGTCTAAGGGGCCCTTATTGTAAGCGGTCCAAACCGTCGAACACGTTAAATGCATTGTCTGTGGGTACACCGACTAGAGCTCGCGTCGGCCAAGCGAGTGCCATGAAGCTTTAATACTGTCATGCAATTTCCAGTGGAAGCCAGACAGCCGATCAGATTGGTTTATGCGGATACCAATCGGACGGCACACCCTGGCTGACACAGTCAAAGTCGTTCGTCAACGAGGTTGCGCACGACAACAGTACACCCAAATCGAAGCCTACGTAAAGCCTGCGCTATACCAGTCTTCACGAAGCCGGTGTGCAACGAGTTACGGGAAAAAGCAGCACCGCTTTAGAGTTTAACATAGGAGTTTCTATAAGTCTACAGAAGAATTTCAGTGCCATCCTATCGGGTTCTGTAGTTACAGGCAACAAACAGGAATGTGTTGCAACTTCGGAACCGGGTGGGGCTGGAGACAATATGGATGGCGGCGCTGACTGCAGTGATCGTCCAAGGAAGAGAATGCGCTTGGAGGTTTGCGGGGACACAAACAAAAGTGACCATCTATTTCGAATGATTACCTGTTGGATTGAAACAAACTAACTTCTTCGACGTTCAAGTATATTTTTTCAGAAATATATTGTTGCTGTTGCGTGTTGATTTATCTGGCCCGGATATGGTAACTTCTTTGGCCGGGCCATAGTCATTCGATAATATAATTTTCTTCAGCATCCCTAATCCCCGCTCTTACTCGAAAACGATGGACGCTTGTGATCTGCATGCTGTTCCAGTCAAGGCCCGACAAAGTAATGATAATGTGTGCCGAAAAATACAGTACGAATCGATATGTTTAACAAATACACCCGATATAGCACAGCCTATGTGACACTGTAAGTGTTACAGTGTTACAGTTCTTGGTGTGTTAAATGTACTAACTGGGCTAGGGGAATAAGGCGTCCATTTATTTTGTGTTCCAAAACGGACGGCACCAACTGTCATGCGCGAGTGCCGAGAGCCCTGGTCTGCAAATAGAAGTTAATAATTATAATCATTAAGTACAGTGGGACATTATAAAGGGGTTAAAGCTTTTACAATGACACTTCTACAAACCACGACTTCGTTTTCATGTAATTAAAAATATAGAATACAAACTAGCAAGTTTTGCCCCCCCCTTCAGGAAGCGGAAATATTTTTAATTCGTCCAGTATATACTTTTTAGCAGCTGTATTTTCAGCTTTTTAAAGCTACAATGATCCCCAGTTGACAATGATCCCCCCAGTTGACAATGATCCCCCAGTTGACAATGATCCCCCAGTTGACAATGATCCCCCAGTTGACAATGATCCCCCAGTTGACAATGATCCCCAGTTGACAATGATCCCCCAGTTGACAATGATCCCCAGTTGACAATGATCCCCCAGTTGACAATGATCCCCCAGTTGACAATGATCCCCCAGTTGACAATGATCCCCCCAGTTGACAATGATCCCCCAGTTGACAATGATCCCCCAGTTGACCATGATCCCCCCATTTGATGATGACTCCCCATTGATGATGATCCCAAGTTGACAATGTTCCCCCAGTTGACAATGCTCCCCCAGTTGACAATGTTCCCCCAGGTTGACAATGATCCCCAAGTTGACAATTATCCCCCATTTGACCATGATACCCAATTTGATGATGACTCCCCATTGATGATGATCCCAGTTGACAATGATCCTCAGTTTAATTTTTATATTAGCTGCTTTTGTAGAAAATTGAGCAGAACAACATGAAATGAATATTAGGCAAAATTATTATCATACAAATATACATCATTATGACGTTATAAGATAACAAAATCTAAATGTAGAGAATTCGATTCAATGACAAAAGAAACATTTTGCCATGATTGAAACTCTGGTTTAGCCATGATTCAAACTCTGGTTTTGCCATGATTCAAACTCTGGTTTAGCCATGATTCAAACTCTGGTTTAGCCATGATTCAGACTCTGGTTGGCTATGATTAAAACTCTGGTTTAGCCATGATTCAAACTCTGGTCTAGCCATGATTCAAAATCTGGTTTAGCCATGATTCAGACTCTGGTTTAGCCATGATTCAGACTCTGGTTGGCTATGATTCAAACTCTGGTTGGCTATGATTCAAAATCTGGTTTAGCCATAATTTAAACTTGGGTTTAGCCATGATTCAAACTCTGGTTTAGCCATGATTCAAACTCTGGTTTTGCCATGATTCAGACTCTAGTTTAGCCATGATTCAAACTCTGGTTGGCTATGATTCAAACTCTGGTTGGCTATGATTCAAAATCTGGTTTAGCCATGATTCAAACTCTGGTTGGCTATTGATTCAAACTCTGGTTTAGCCATGATTCAGACTCTGGTTGGCTATGATTAAAACTCTGGTTTAGCCATGATTCAAACTCTGGTCTAGCCATGATTCAAAATCTGGTTTAGCCATGATTCAGACTATGGTTTAGCCATGATTCAGACTCTGGTTGGCTATGACTCAAACTCTGGTTTAGCCATGATTCAAACTCTGTTTGGCTATGATTCAAACTCTGGTTGGCTATGATTCAAAATCTGGTTTAGCCATAATTTAAACTTGGGTTTAGCCATGATTCAAACTCTGGTTTAGCCATGATTCAAACTCTGGTTTTGCCATGATTCAGACTCTAGTTTAGCCATGATTCAAACTCTGGTTGGCTATGATTCAAACTCTGGTTGGCTATGATTCAAAATCTGGTTTAGCCATGATTCAAACTCTGGTTGGCTATTGATTCAAAATCTGGTTTAGCCATGATTCAAACTCTGGTTAAGCCATGATTCAAACTCTGGTTGGCTATGATTCAAACTCTGGTTGGCTATGATTCAAAATCTGGTTTAGCCATGATTCAAACTCTGGTTGGCTATTGATTCAAAATCTGGTTTAGCCATGATTCAAACTCTGGTTGGCTATGATTCAAACTCTGTTTGGCTATGATTCAAACTCTGGTTGGCTATGATTCAAAATCTGGTTTAGCCATGATTCAAACTCTCGTTTTGTTAACGTTTTGTCTCGTCTCGTAACTGGTACAGAATGTATATATATATTCTTTGATATAGTTTGTAATTAAATACATAGAATGGTTATGGGTGAGAGCAGCCTTGGGAATCAAATGAATGCTCCATCAGCAGCATATATAACTATTAGTTAAGACCTGTACGATTTGATTCGATAGACCTTGTGACATAAGTGATTGTCAATGAATGGTAACAGGTGATTGGGAATCAAGAAGTTATGAATATTTGATGCAAGGTACATTATGAACTAACTAATTAGCCATTGCTACTAGCAATACAGCTGTTTACATACATGTCTCATTAGGCTATCGAATTTCAGTCACTGGAATTCGGAATCGGAAACAAAATTCAATCTATGGCTTCAATGTCATTGTCTTTATTGTGAAAACTTATGGCCCGTAAGGCATATACACTAACGATTTTGTTACGCGTTTTGATTGAAGTTTAATTTCGCTATATCCTGCCATTGCTCCCATATATTATATTTTAAACTTATAAACATAACATTATAAACTTTTAAACTTATTTTATTAAACATTAAACGCATATTAAACGAATATTAAACGCATTTAAGTCTGATTTACATTTATAATTAGGACACAGAATTTTATGTGCTTTACACAATTACCAAAGTACAAAATATTATTGTGTGGAGGACGTCAAAACACGCGTGTTTGATAACTTAAAATAATCCGAATAATCCAAAATTTAATTTGCGCGCGTCTGCAAATTAAAACTAAATTAGTATTGACGTTGCAATATTTCTTACAAATTTCCCTATGTTACAAGAATCATATTTATTATATTATTTTCGTAATTTACCTCAAATAGCAATTTTACGGTCAATTTTGTTCGATTTCCGCTTCGACGTCAACAAATAATATTATGCTAGTTCTAGGGTAATACGAGCGTATATATAACAGATACGTAAACACTTTATATTTGTATTTACGATCATTCAGGGCATAATCTAGCAATAGATTTAATTTTCTTTGACCTTCTGAAATGATCAGAACAGAGCTATTCACCACTGCTGCTCTTGTCGTGGCTTTTGCAAGTGTAGCGAGCTGTACGGTGAACTCATGCTCAGGCTCCGACTGCATTATCTACGACTTGTTTAGCACGCAGTCCCAGTGCGTGGAAGTTCAAAATGAGGCTCCACTCGGTGGCTGTGTTTGGTATGCTGGCATGAGCGCCTTTGTGGACCAGGTAGCTAAAGGTGGTCGCATCATCGCGTATAAGATCCAGTGGTTCAACGGTCGATGGAGTGGTTGGTAAGTTTCTGGCGTTTGACTTAACAAAGAAATTGAATCGACTTTTAGACAAATTGAATACAACATTTCCTTTTTACTTGTTCACATTGCAGGTATGTTCCAGGGGTGAACGACATTGATTGGAAGTTCAACACCAACTCGGTTTCGTGCAGCGTGCCATCAGCGGCTAATAGCATGCGTCGTGTTTGGTCGTACTTCACTGACCACACCCATAGCTACATCATCTGCAAGTCGCCCTGAATGTCGCCATGAACTCAAACTGACGCACTAAAATGTTTTCTTTTAGAGTGAGGCATATACACTCATATCTAAGGATTTAGAAACATTCATTTAGAAAATGTAAATCAATACCACTCACGTCATCTATAAGCTCCTATGGTGAAAATGCAGTTTAAAGTGTAAATACTGACATACCGTACGTATGATATGCCGACGTAAACTCTGTAAAACGATAGAAACGCTAATAGAACCTGTCTTAGTTGTAGTAATTTGTTATTTTGATCACCGTCACTTTCACATCTTTTGTATGACTATTAAATGGAATAGATTCGTAGGCTTTACCACTTAGGCTTTTACGCAGGCTTCTAGAACTGGCACTATATTCTATGAAGTGCGGTCAAGTTCAAGTGAGACAGTCTCGGCAGCGCAGGCTTCTAGAACTGGCACTATATTCTATGAAGTGCGGTCAAGTTCAAGTGAGACAGTCTCGGCAGCCTCGTTATTAAACACTAGAAGAAAGCAGATGATTTTAAAAGAGCATGAATTTTAACATACAATTAGCAAAACTTCAGTTAAAAAAACTAGCAACAACTGTACCCTTTCTCATTGAACAAAAGTGCAGGTCGAGAGACCCGAAAATGGGGTACTATTGCCCTGAAATATTGGATGTTCTTGTCGCTTCTTCAATTTTCAAAATGTCAACGTCAGAAAAGGCCTCATCTTCGTCCTCTGCTATCTTCGAGCCCTTCTCGACGTAGTTGCCCTTCATCTCGACACACTTCTTGAGCCGCTCGATCCACTTGTCAAAGGCTGAGGCGAAGGCACCTGGCGAAAGGCGGCTGCAGGCTCGCTCCCACTCCACCTTGACGGTGTCTCCGCTGATGGAGACGCCCCCCAGCTCCCCCTTAATCGTTGGGAAGAGGAAATAGTCAGCTGGTGCCAGGTCTGGGGAGTAGGGAGGATGAGGGACAACCTGTTAGGCCGCTCTGCATTTTTTTTGGTTCTTGTGGCTGATGCACTTTATCAAGTTGTAGCTAAGGCAGAAGTCGATGAAAAAGGCTGATTTTTTGTCACTGATTGTCTACTACAATGATCACCCAGTTGACAATGATCCCCCAGTTGACAATCATCCCCCATCAAAGATGGATGCATATGAGCAGACTTGTTCCCATAGACAGCGAGACAAAGGCATTGGTTTGTAACCCAGTGTCAGAATCGAATGCCCGATGTCATAGTTGCTTGCAAAGTGTCAACAAAGCTTGAAGTTTGTCAATATCGGATGCAAATTGTCAGAAGTGAACCAAAGTTTGTCAAAATAGGTTGAACATTTTAGCTAGCGCTGCCACAGACTGTCAAAATTGGATGCAACGATGTCAATATCGAGTGCACCTTTTCCAAAATAGAAAGTAAAAAGGTGTAGTCTAGCTAAAATATGAAACACTTGCGAAGATGATCGGGTGGGATTTACCATAGATATTGCGTTTGTCTCACTTGAACTTGACCGCACCTCGTAACTCAAGCGCAGCGCTCAAGAATTAAAATTGTTGTCTACTTTGCTAGAGCCCAGGGGGGTGTTTCATAGAAGTGACAGCTAGTTACAAGTGACTAGCGACAAGTCGACAAGCTACAAGTTACAAGTGCAAGTTACAAGTGTAAGGCTCTTCATTCCACTTAGGTATCTGTTGTCTTGCTTCACATCAGTTTAAGAACTGAGAGATGAGACACAGGAGAGATGAGACTCGGGAGAGATGAGACACGGGAGAGATGAGACACGGGAGAGATGAGACACAGGAGAAATGAGACACAGGAGAGATGAGACACAGGAGAGATGAGACACAGGAGAGATGAGACACAGGAGAGATGAGACACAGGAGAGATGAGACACGAGAGAGATGAGTCACAGGAGAAATGAGACACGGGAGAGATGAGATACGGGAGAGATGAGACACGCGAGAGATGAGACTCGGGAGAGATGAGACACAGGAGAGATGAGACTCGGGAGAGATGAGACACGGGAGAGATGAGACACGGGAGAGATGGTACACAGGAGAGATGAGACATAAGAGAGATGAGACACAGGAGAGATGAGACACGGGAGAGATGAGACATGTGAGAGACGAGTTGAGTGTCTCTCCTAATTGATTTCGAGTGCAAAACCTATAAACTCACCTGTCAAAAAATGACAAGTTTTGAAGACAAGCAGAAAACTTTTGCAATGCGAGTTATATGTTTAATGAATTACTCGTACTTTCGCTTCTTCATTGTCTATTTACCTAAATCAATTTCTGTGATTCGCAATAAAAAAGCGACAAGACATTAAAATAAACTACATTTACAACATTTACAAACGCAACAAATCTTTAATTAAAATTCAGTCGCCAAAACAAGCCAAATAACATTGCCAATTTAAATTAAATGAGCATCCAGCGTGTCGTTAGAACACTTAGTCAAAACAAGTCAGAGTTTTGCCGTTTGCATAACTGGACAGCAATGAGCGGCAGGGAGCATTACAGTACGGTATTTGTCAAACAGGAAAGTGCAGAGGAATTAAATAAGGGGATTGAAGCGTTGGCCAATTAACTTCTGCCAACTGCATTAAACGTTTTACTAATACAATTGCCTTGGATAATAAACTCAGGAGGAGAAAGAGACTCAGGGAAGAAACAGACTCAGAGGAGGACACAGACTCAGGGGAAAAACAGACTCCTGGAAAGACACAGACTCAGGGGAAGAAACAGACTCAGGGGAAGAAACAGACTCAGAGAGGAAGAAACAGACTCAGGGGAAGAAACAGACTCACGGGAAGACAAAGACTCAAGGGAAGAAACAGACTCAGGGGAAGAAACAGACTCAAGGGAAGAAACAGACTCAGGGGAAACACAGACTCAAGGGAAGAAACAGACTCAAAGAGGAAGAAACAGACTCAGAGTTGAGAAACAGACTCAGGAAGGAAGATAAACAGACCCAGAGCTGAGAAACAGACTCAGGAAGGAAGATAAACAGACTCAGAGTTGAGAAACAGACTCAGGAAGGAAGATAAACAGACTCAGAGTTGAGAAACAGACTCAGGAAGGAAGATAAACAGACTCAGAGTTGAGAAACAGACTCAGGAAGGAAGATAAACTGACTCACAGAGCAGGATAAACTGACTCGGGAAACTGAGGAAAGGCAGCCCTCACTGCCGCCTCGGCAGCAGTTCCTCCGAGCGCAGTTTGTCGAGCAGTTCAGCGAGCATTGGGCGCACAAAAGTGCAAGCCGGGCCGGCCATGAAGCGGTCAGTCTCGGCGAAGGCCAGCTGTCGCCCAATGGAGCTAAGGCGGGTGTCCACAATGGGACAGGCAGTCCTCAGTTCCTGTTTAAACATCAGCGGCATGCAGTCGTGCAGCGGCATGATGGCTCGACGCCAGCGATCAACCGACGCCATCTGGACGCCCAGGAAGGCTTCGATAGCGTTAAGAAAGTACACGGCGCACTTGCTGCGATAGGCGGCCGAAGGAGCACTGCCGCACAGCTCGCCCAGGTAGGCCACAAACTTCTCATCGAAGCCGGTCACAAAGTTTTGAGTCCGGCTGCGATCAGCCCGACTCTGCAGTGCTCGCAGGCGGAGCATCAGGAGGCAGTCCAGCCTGTGCTGAAAAGGCGCACCGTAGGCTGTCAGCAGTGCCACAGAGACTGCGGCCGGGTCCACCTGGCCTAGAAGGCTGAGCTGTGAGTGGCCTTCCTCAGTGGCTTTCACAGTGAGCTTGGCCAGCTCTTCTAGCTGGGCGTCAGTCAGCTCCGGGTGCTTGGCGCGCAACTGCTCAGCCGCTTGAGCACTGCTCGGTGTTATTTAATGAGTGAGATGCTTCATTGGGAGCTTTCGGTTTTTTCCCGAAGCTGTATAGTTAACCACAAAGTAAACGTGTGAATCAAGAGTTTGAGGTGTTACGTATGAATGTGTGAATCACTGTGATTTACTTGTGAGTCACTGAGATCAGGGTGTTAATCACTGGGATAAAGGTGAGAATCACTGGCATTAAGGTAAGAAGGGATAAAGGTGAGAATCACTGGCATTAAGGTAAGAAGGGATTAAGGTGAGAATCACTGGAACTGGGATAAAGGTGAGAATCACTGGGATTAAGGTGAGAATCACTGTGATTAAGCTAAGAAGGGATTAAGGTGAGAGTCACTGGGAATAAGGTGTAAATCACAGTGATTTACTTCTGAGTCACTGGGATAAAGGTGAGAATCACTGGGACTGGGATAAAGGTGAGAATCACTGGGATTATGGTGAAAATCACTGGGATTGAGGTGATAATCACTGGGATTAAGGTGAGAATCACTGTGATTAAGGTGAGAATCACTGTGATTAAGCTAAGAAGGGATTAAGGTGAGAGTCACTGGGAATAGGGTAAGAATCAATGGGAATAAGGTGTGAATCACTGTGATTTACTTGTGAGTCACTGGGATAAAAGTGAGAATCACTGGGACTGGGATAAAGGTGAGAATCACTGGGATTATGGTGAAAATCACCGGGATTGAGGTGATAATCACTGGGATTAAGGTGAGAATCACTGGGATTAAGGTGAGAATCACTGGGATTAAGGTGAGAATCACTGTGATTAAGCTAAGAAGGGATTAAGGTGAGAGTCACTGGGAATAGGGTAAGAATCACTGGGAATAAGGTGTGAATCACTGTGATTTACTTGTGAGTCACTGGGATAAAAGTGAGAATCACTGGGACTGGGATAAAGGTGAGAATCACTGGGAGTATGGTGAAAATCACTGGGATTGAGGTGATAATCACTGGGATTAAGCTAAGAAGGGACTAAGGTGAGAGTCACTGGGAATAGGGTAAGAATCACTGGGAATAAGGTGTAAATCACTGTGATTTACTTCTGAGTCACTGGGATAAAGGTGTGAATCACTGTGATTTACTTGTGAGTCACTGGGATAAAGGTGAGAATCACTGGGATTATGGTGAAAATCACTGGGATTAAGGTGAGAATCACTGGGATTAAGGTGAGAATCACTGGGATTAAGGTGAGAATCACTGGGATTAAGGTCCGAATGACTTGAGTTAATGTGTGCGAATTACAAAGCTGTCTGTGAATTCGAGAGATTTATTCAAATAAGGCCGCTAGCGAGACCCGAAATTAGTCGGCAGAATGCATACCCAGAACCCGACATTGTGTAGACATCGGCCAGCAGCTGCCTGTGCTGTTCAAAAGCTTCTCCGAGTTCAATTTTTTGCTCAGCCTCTGGCAAATCGGCCGGGGAGTCGCTAGTTGAGTTTGAGCACGAAGATGAGGAATCCCAGCCGCGCTGATGATTTGGTCTCCATGGTTTCTGCTTCTGGCTATGGTTCTGATACGGCTGCTGCTGCTGCTGCGTCTGCTGCGAGCTCCAGTCGGATCGTTTAGTGACCGCGCGACCTTGCTTGGAGTTGGCCGCGCCGTCTAATCTGTTATTTATCTGATTTCCATTGGCTACTGGTGTGAAGCTCATTGTGCTAGCTTATCTGCTGCTAGAATAATACAATAAACATAAATCTAGCTTTATTATCATATTAATAAATGTTTAAGTTAACAAAGGTTGATATTTTAAGATCACTTAAAAAGCAAAACGATTACAGACTGATTTGGCATTGATTTCATTGAAATCAAAGGATTTGAGTTTGAATAAAACTTACAGTTTTATACCAAGTTTGTATACGATACACAGAAGTGCTCTTATATTCTTTATAAAACATATGATGACAAATACTAAGAAGGGTTCAAGAGAGAGAGAGAGAAGTAGAAAGTATTGCTATATACTTGAGATCATTGGCAATGCTCTTTGGAAAGCTTAACCTCTTCAAACCTAAGCTCAAACACCTACACAGTCAGTTCTGCTAGATGGCCAGCAGGACTGGCCATAGACTGTTTTTGCTCGCTTCTTCACTCTCTTAACCTCCGGTAAACAAAAATAAGCCCAGACCTTCCCTATTTTCAGTTTCTCTCTCTCCAACAAATGGCTTTAGCCCCCAGGTGCTCTTTAAGAGTTGCGGCCTTAGAAGCCAGACGTGCTCTAGGCTTGCAAAGTGATTCAGAAAGCAGCTCAGACGGAAAAACGGAATCTGACAATTCTGAATTTGAAGAAGGCACTGGAGATGAAGGAATGGACGAAACAGAGCAGACTCCAGAGGTTCAAGCAACACCATGGCAAATCGTAAATGAACATACCGATGCAATTCATGTCCAACAGCGAGAGTTTTTGGGCACCCCGGGAATCAACCCTGGCTTGAATCCATCGGACAACTTTGAAGACAACTTAAATCTTTTTTAACACCAGAGTTGTTTGAGCATCTGGCCCACTGGACCAACAACCGAGCTCAGGGAGCTAGACAAGAATTTGAATCTCATCAGGATGCTGAAGATCCACTCCCAGCTAAATTGAGCGCATGGTACAACTGCACAGCAAACAAGATGAGGAAGTATGTTGGCATGGTGCTCTACATGGGGCTTAACAGAAGGGTAGAATTACGGCAGTACTGGTTTATTGATGCGTTCTATGCTACTCTGTACTTTTAACTACCCTGTTGTCTGTCGCGGGATTGCTTTGCAAACATCTCATTGTTTCTGCGATTTTACGACTGCCAATCAGAGGATGAGGAAGATGTCCTGGGGAAAATCTGACCGTTCATGAACATCCTGCAGGGCTGCTTCATGAGTGTATATGCCAGAGTGAGAAGTCGCTGTTGATGAAACCCTGGTGCACTTCAGGGGATGATTCAAGTGCAAGCAGTACATAACAACCAAGCGAGCCCACTATGGTATTAAGATGTACTGCTTGTGTGAGTTGTCAACAGGCTACCTCAGCAATTTCGAGGTTCACTCCACGTTGGAAGCGAATCAGCAAGTAGGGGTGGAGCTTAATGACGGAACACTAACCTTTGGCGGAAGGGTTGTTGCCAAGCTCTGCCAAGAGATCTTGGGCCTGGGATACCATGTCTACTGCGACAGCTACTTTGGCTCCTTGTCCCTAGCAGAGTTCCTGGACACCAGAGGCACCCTGCTAACTGCAACAGTTAGGGCCGATAGCGGAATTCCAACAGAGCTCAGGGACTTAAGGCTTACTGCGCCGGGCACTGCCTTCATGCGCAACGAATCCATACTCGCCAAAAAATCACGGATAGGAAAGCCAGCGGAGTCAAGCAGCTCTACATGCTGGACTCAGCGAATGTCGCCGCAGAACGTGATCGAAGTAACACGGGTTGGACATGGTGAACGCCAAGAACGAGTGCGGAAATCACGGTCTGTGCTGGACTACAACAAGCATATGGGTGGTGTGGACCGCCTAGATGCAACTGTGCAACCCTACAGACCTGATCGAAAGACCTTCCACTGGTTTATGCGCTTCGGTGTCCACATGATGTTGGTATCATGCAGGAATGATTGGGTAGTGTAAACGCGCTGTGGAGGAAAAAAGGTTTTTGGGCAGTTTCTGGACTCAGCAGTGTGATACATGATCGAATCGACTGGTCCCGGTCGTAAGAGGAAGCTTCACCTGGGTCCTGTGAGAGTCGGAACCAGGCACCTGCCAAGAAAGTTGCTGCCAACAGACAAGCAAGCTCACCCGACAAAGCAATGCCGAGTGTGCTTCAAAGGTCAGTCTGCCAGGAAAACAGTTTTCTGCTGCCCCGAATGCGTTGGCCAGCCTGGGTTGTGTCTTGAAGGCTGTTTTGAACATTGGCATGTGGCGGCTGAGACATCAGGACAAACACTTTTTTCTATTAAATACTTTCACATCTGGAAAAGCGTACAGTCTAGGGCACACATTTTTAGTCAACTTTTTTATTTTGCGCATGCACACATGAAAACATGTTTAAAATGAAAAACAACTGTAGCAACGTTACTGCTTCATGTGTTTTTGTTCAGTTTTTTTGTATATTGTTAAATGCCCATCAAATTTTGAAATTTCTCCCACTAGAAGATGATCTAGTGGGAGAGAAGATGATGATGAGAAGATGATTAGACCATTTTATTATGTCTTAAAAGTTATAGTCGTATCATCTAGCATATTTATATTTTTGGAATTAAAATATGATTGTGATGAGTCTTTATCTGTAAATATTTGTGCATTTACTGGTAATAGCTGCGTAATGTCTCAAAATATATGGAGAAAAAACTATTCTTGTACATGTGTCTCCTTAATACAGAATTTTAAACATCATGTTCTACATGTACAGATGTATTAAGTATTTAAATTTAGCCACAGCAAAACTATTCCAAAATGTTTTTTGTTTGTAATATATGCCCAAAATCAACCGTTTTGTTAGAGGTTGTCTGAACAAAAAAAGCATAATATTTTATACACCTATATTAGCACTTGTTGATTTACATGTAATAAACAGTATACCACTGTTAAATATCTTTTGTCTGAGAGGTTACGCTAAGAAATGCAAAGCTATTTTTGATTTTGTTTCATGACCAGCTGTGCTGGCCATTCGGGTTTTTGGGGTTAAACTCAGAAATATAGACATAGGATTAAAGTATACCTTTTTATGTTCTTTGAAAAAAAAATTGCAACCAATTTGGCCACGGCTCAGCCTGACGCAGCCGCAGCAATTTTCCATAGACAGCAGCTGCTAGCAGCAACCAATTTGGTAAAAACTGCGAGCTATTTTGCCAGCTTGAAGATATCATCTTATCATTCTTATCATCACTCTGATGGCGAATTGTGGGCCGTACCAAAAGATAAGTCAGCTGGATCGAGAGCGAATCGTGAGAGCGTACAGGAATGGCGAAGACTGGAGAGAGCTTGGCAGAATGATGGGGATGAAGAAACCGACAGTGAGGAACATCGTGATCACGTATGAACAAACTGGTAGAGTTGGCACTCTGCCAAAAGGAGGAGTGAAGAGGATGGTGCTGACGGAGGCTATGGTGGACACCATTGTTCAATTTGTTGAAGGTCAACCTACTGCAACGCTGCAACAAATGAGAGAGCACCTGCTACACCAACACAATGACGTTGCCAACGTGAGTCTGACCACTATCAGTCGTGCTCTGGATGGTCGCCTCATCACCCTGAAGTTGCTGCGCCAGGTACCTGTGAACTGGAACATGCCTGTTACAAAGGAGGCGCAAAGGATGCACGTCGAATGGATGCTGGACGAGGGAAGCCAGGTGAACACAATTTTCATGGACGAGTTTGGGGTGAACATCTGGACGGCGAGGACTCAAAGCCGCTCTGCGAAGGGGCTCCCAGCTGTGACTGTCGTCAGTGGACAGCGTGGGCAGAATCTCACCATCTGCCTGGCCATCTCGCAACTCGGCCTCGTTCACAGCACTCTCGTTGAAGGAGGCTTTAAGAACGAGCACTTCGTGGAATTCCTCTCTGAGATTGATGTTCTGATGGAAGAGGAGTTTGTACTACTGTCCAATGGGGCACGCACTCACCTAGGTGTCCCTGGGATGTCTGAAGGTCATGCTCACCGATTCCTGCCTCCATACTCGCCGTTCATCAACCCGGCGGAGTACGCAGGCTCAGCGCTGAAGGCCAAGCTGAAAAGGCAACTGCAATCACCTGCCATTCAGCGCGAGGTGGCAGATACTGGACTGGCTGCTGCAGAAGGTGCGAGACTGCATCAGCACAGGGTGCGCATTCTTAAGAGAGAAGTGCAGCAAGCACTGAACTGCATCACGCCTCTTAAGTGCCTGCGCTGGATCAACCACTCCCAGACGTACTTCAATCGGTGCTTGAATGCTGAGGACATATTATGAATTCGTGTTCTGACTTCTGAGTGAGGACATATTGTTATCATTCTTAATGTTATGAATTCGTGTTCTGACTTCTGACTGAGGACATACTGTTATCATTCTTTATCGTTATTGTTATGCTATCGCTCCCTATTTCGCTACTGCTGTTGACAGGGCAGGTCAAATATAGCAGTGAGCTGCTATCTTCAAGCTGGCAAAATAGCTCGCAGTTTTTACCAAATTGGTTGCTGCTAGCGGCGGCTGTCTATGGAAAATTGCTGCGGCTGCATCTGGCTGAGCCGTGGCCAAATTGGTTGCAGTTTTTATCAAATAGAATGTAAAAAGGTATAATCGGCCAGAATAATTAAATATTCTACCTAGACTAACTAAATGTGCTACTCAGAATAACTAAATACCCTACCTAGACTAACTAAATATGCTACCCAGAATAACTAAATACAATACTTACCATAGTCCGGATCATGCTGGACTTACGCCGGAGGAAAAATCCAACATTTTTTGGCACTTACGCCAACCAAAAAAGGTCCCTCTGCCTTACGCCACCCAAAATAAGGTCCTTCACAAATCATGTTAATCGGTGATTAATTAAATTTAGAAGTTGCAACTGTTTAAAAATCTCACAAGTTGCAAATTCTGAATCAAGTATCAAAGTAAGCATCTTAAAGCTAAAAAAACTTTTGCTATCCTACAATAGATATTCTGCTATCTCATTTATACGAACTGCAATATTTTAATGAACTTTGTTTTAATGCTGCTCCTAATTAACGCAAACATCATAATTAACGCAAATGTGTTATGTTCTATAGTAATACATTTGATCATGAATGATCTCATTTGTGCTAACATTTACGCCACTTGATTTATGCCATGTACTTACGCCAAGCACTTACGCCAAGGCACATTTTGGCCTATACTTACGCCAAGCACTTACGCCAGCCTCCGATCCCAAACCAGATTTACGCCGGAGATCTCCGGCATTAACGACATGATCCGGACTATGGAATACTTAGAGTTAGACTAACTAAATACATTACCAGACTATATACACTATCAAGAAATTCTTTGATATTTATAGAATACATTCTCAGAGACTAATTCTAAGAAAGTATCGAAATTACTTAGACATTATATTGAAATACCTCTATAAACATATTTTATAGGATATAAAAAGTTAGAAATATAACAACTTTGGTTGCATTGTGAAAATGAAGTTAGAATAGTAATTAACCTTAGGACACCTTTAGTGAGATTATATTAAAGAGAGAAGCATTAGGACAACTTTAGTAGCATCATTGGGATAAAGACTTTACTAATAGTTAGGCCTATATCAACCTTGGTGTCATTCAGTGGGATCTTAATTATAAAAAATAACCCTACATTCCCTACAACACAGCCTTATTAGAATATTGGGAAAATAAAGCTTAGAAGCTGAAGGTTGAATAGACACTGGGATCATTATCACAGTTAACTAACCTTTTAATTGGTGGATAAAATTTAAATGATTCGCATATAGAAAGGCCTAAAACAGTAAAACAATAGTTAAGAAAATAAAAACTAAGATGAATATATACATCTTTTGGTAAAAAATACAAATTTGTACAGCTTGGATGACACTTGTTTTGGTATAAATAATAGGTCAAATTGACTGATAGCATTAGGCTAAATATGTTAAATGACCAAAGTCTTGGTTTGGTTGATCTTGTTTTACTACCCATAAAGCATGAAACAATGAAACATGTTTGTTAGGAGAGATTTAATCTTGCATTCTGTAACAGACATTAGATGAGAAAAGATTATTAAATGAGAAAAAGAACATTAAATGAGAAAAGAAAGGGATTAAAATATGCAGTTTTTTGCAATAATATATAGTTATAGTCTCGCAATCCTAGTTACTTGGTAAAATACAGTTTCCTCGACGCATATCGATTCCAGCATTTCATCTAATTAACTTTGCCGTTTCCTGCTTTGTCCCATCTAAATAAAAAATAAAGCCAATGCCGAAAATCTGTCCATTCGTAATCAGCCCGGTTCAGTCACTCTTTAGTAACTTCGAAATATGTAATCTGTATGCAGTTGGCGTGAAAAATGAGAATCTTATCTGCATGGTGTTAAGAGTAATATTTGTAAACACGTGTAGAGTTGATTTCTTAGAACTCAAGTTCATGTTCAATTTAATGCTTAAATATGATAATTGTCTATTTCACTTCGTTACATTCTTTTTTTGCCTTCCTAAGCTTTTTTTCTCGTTATTTTGCTCGCCCCTTCTCCCCATGTGCTCCTATTATTTGCATTTGCATTGCTGCTAATATAATATTTAGTTTCTTACATCGTTATTGTAATAGGCGAATAATTATACTATATTTTTCTTTTAAATTTACGCGAAAAGTAAGGAAATTAATATTTGTTTTAATGCACCCTTTGTTTTAATACACCGTTTGTTATAATGCACCGGGGAACCACCCCCCGCCAATCTATATATATATACACGTATTTTGGAGGAGAAAGATCAACCGTCTCTCGACCGTTCATACCATTAACTGTTTATTCGGTTTGTGCAACTAGACTTGAAAAGCTTAGAAGAGGCAGAATTTTGAAGATCAAGCTTTGTCAAGCTGGAAAGCTATAAATTTAGACGAACAATTCGTATTGAACAGTAAAAGCAAAAGAAGGGTTGGATCCGAATTAAGTGTTTAAAAGCCTGTAAAGGGTGTGATAAAGGAATTACCTGTAAAAGGAGTGTATTTGATGAATAAAGCCTGAACAGGGTGAGAAAGACAAAGTAAAATTCATAAGTGAGTGCGTGGGTAACTGATACCCTCCGATCCATTGGAAGCCCTATATTGGGACTGGAAATTTAATAAGACTGTGTGTTACTAAAATAATACTCATAAAAAATTCGTTGTATTAGTTATTTGCCTGTTAACTTTAATCGTTCGCCACGTCCGTTTGCAAATCTGGATTCCATACTCTTGTACGGCACAAATATGCAAAGGACTCACGTGTATCACTCCGTTAGCGTCCATCGGTGCTGCCCTGGACTCATAATTTAGATTATCCGGACTTGTGTTTGCTGTCCATGTCGTGGTGCAAGCTACTTTAACTAACGGTTTGTCGGGTTGTTTGTTACTGCAGCACTCGGAAGCAATGCCTCTCGACTTATGTAAAACAAATCGCACCACTGGTAAATGGAGCATAATCTTAATCTGTCTACATTTGGTTCGATTCTTGGCGTTTTTCTGAAGAAATTGACGATAAAAAAATATCAATATTGCTTTTGGTCCTTTGCGAGTCCAATACCGCTAACTAAAAAGTATACCCTGGTTCATATGTTTATTGTTGAAAGGGTCATTCATAGAACATGATTTGAATTCTTAAAAAGTATTTTAGTAACTCTCCGAGTCAACGACGCAGTTGAATTTTTTGTATTGATTTACACTTGTGAACATTGTCCCTATGCACGAGACCATTTTGTATAGGCCATTATGCCGCGAAAAACATCTTGGACTTTAATCTCTGCGGGCTTACCCAGCCTATCCGGAAAACCATTTAGAAATATAAATCACTTAAGCTTGCACAATCAGGAACATTGAATTATCGACAAAATAGAAGAGACGCGATTTGGAAAACTAAATCAGGGCAATTATAAGACAACATACCTCTACCATGCTGATTTTATTAAGGTGCTCGAAGTACGCAGTACGCAGTTATATGCTTCGGCGCATTCGGTGTAATCGATCGACTAAAGCACGGGGTTTGCCAACAGGGTAAAGGATTTGAACTACAACTAGCCCCAGTGGTTGCAGGGATGAAAATTGTATTAAAATGCAAAAATCGTGTTTTAACACACACAGACAATTTCTATGCAATCTGATTTCAATTTTGCTACGAGTAAATTGAGACCATGTGATTCACATAGTCACATAGGTAAACTGCGACAAGAAAGGAAACAGTCCATTTCGGCGACATACCATTTCGGCGACAACCATTTCGGCGACAAGTCATTTCGGCGACAACCATTTCGGTGACAATACTTTTGAAGCCGTGGAACAAATTTATTTTATTTATATATTTTTTACATTTATTTAAATCAAATAAAAGAAGCCACAAATCGGCAGAAGCGCGGAACAAATAGGCAACAAATGCACTGTTGCATCTAATGCATCTCGATTAGATCTATAAGTTCGATTAAAAGTAAAAGACCTTACTGTCCCACAGGGGCATTCATGTGGCGGCAAGCGAGTCACCAAAATATTTGCCGTCACAAAAATATTAGTGACGCAAACGATGCTACTTATAAGTAAGACAGGTGAGGTTGACGCACAGCGCGGACCAAACTGATCCAAACTCGCTATTTATATTACATGTTAAAACAAATACTATAACAGGAATACATTAACAAGTAGAAGAATCAAATACATTACATACTCAATAAGCAAACACTATCAGATCCATTATTACTGCGGTTTCGATGTTTGTCGCCGAAGTGGTTGTCGCCGAAATGGACCGGATTCGTTGTAGCAGTATCTGGTGAATTAATTGACCCATGCCTTTCTGTGAGGCGGAAATAGAATCATAAGTCGCATCCAAAAAGCCGTCAGAACACACTTTACAAGTTTCTACAGTAGCAAATCATTGGCGAAACAGTTCGTCCCCCATATTTTTTAAAACCTTGTTTGGCATCATTGTCAGACGTACACTCTGGCTCGAGATTTCTTATTTTTGTTTAATTTTCGCTTGAAGTAAAAAAAGATACGGTCTGTCGAAATGTCTGGGACATCGGGTAACGGGTTAACCCATACATAACCAGACATGTGTGGCGGTCATGGATTTTCCGACACCTTTATTTGCTTATATTACCCAAGTCTAAGTGAGTTAATTAGTTACCTAAATTGTATTGTTATTTCTTTTTTTTTTCATTCCAGATCATTTCAAAGATTTGGAATTTTTTCTTAATTATGTCTTTTTTAGCTTTGTGGCACGGCACCTAGCTACTGTGTCATTGCTTTCAAGAGTATGTGTGATATTAACATAAAATTAGCAAGTTTTTGAGGCCTCTTTCTTTATCAAAAACTCTTTACTAATATGTATGTATGATTATGTATATTTATTTTCTTTTGGACAAAATTGCTTTGTTCAAATAAAACAATTAATATGTATTTATGCCCTTTGCCTGAATTAACTTTTGGTCTTTATATCCTGGTAGCATATGTTTGACTGTGTCTGAGCAGCAAGACACTTCAACTATAATTCTATAACTATTGGCAATTTATCCACTTCTTTCAGGCTTCCAATTGAATAAAATTTGATGCTCCATGCATGGATAGGACCTAATTCTAGAATTTAATTTCTTTTTAGTTTGAATATCTCTTTTATTTGATATTGTGATGGGGCCACCTAATGTGGTTCCCTTAATGGATAATGTATTTTGTTATAATATTTCAAACTTGTCCTAGGCTTGTCACCTTGGACAACTGGAGTCGACATTGGAGCTTTGAAGCTTACATCTTCACTGCTGATTGAAACATGGGTGATCCTTCTGTACCCAATAGTAAGAAAGGTGGCAGAGTGTGCGCCAAAACAAATTTTGGCGTGGCGTCGCCTGTCAAGCTGTTTCCCTGCTTGTCCAATCAGATCTTCCAGGTGGTGCCGGCGATCTGATGCTCCTGGAGGTTGTCAACAGCAACCTACTGCAACTTCTGATGCGGAGAATATAGAAGACTCACATTCGGACTTGCAGAGTGGACTTTTTTGAGTTCAGTAACTTCAGTTCCTATCCCTATAAGTTTAATGCACTGTAATAAATCTGATTGCGACTTACCTCCCCTGAATGTGACTTACTTCCCTCTGAATGCGACTTACTTCCCTCTGATTGCGACTTACTTACCTTGGAATGCGACTTACTTCCCTCTGATTGCGACTTACTTCCCTCTGAATGCGACTTACTTCCCTCTGAATGCGACTTACTTCCCTCTGAATGCGACTTACTTCCCTCTGAATGCAACTTACTTCCCTTGGAATGCAACTAAGTTGCCTCTGATTGCAGATTTTGTCATGTTTTTGCTTCTTTCCCCATTTGCTTTCCTTTCTTTCTTCTTTCCTTTCTCTGCTTTCCTCCTTTTCCTGCCTTCTTTTCTTTTTTTCTGCTCGTTTTTTTTCTGTCCGATTTTTTTCTCGGGTGGCCATTTTTGCGACTTACCTTGCTCGGCCGCTCGTCACCCGGCCGGATCGGCCGGGTGTTGCGCATGTATGTGTGCACCGTTGTGTGCCTGTCACCCATAGTTAGGAAGGTGGCATGTGTACGCCGGAATGAAATTCGGGCAGGGCTACCTATGTATGCCCCATAGTCCGGATCATGCTGGGCTTATGCCAGAGGTAAAATCTAGCTTTTTTGGGACTTATGCCAGCAGTTACTCCCATTTTGTCCCCTAAAAATGACGCCAACAGAAAAACGCCCCCAATGGCTAAAATGAGCAATAGAAATGTAAGCAAAAGTAATTACAAGTAAAAAAATAAAACAAGTTAAGTGAAATATGAGTTAGGAGTTGTGGGCCGAGTTGCCAATGAAAGGGCAAAGCATAGTTGCCACTGGCAAGCAATGAAATATTAGCGCTGGATGAAAAACTTAGTGCAGCATTAGATAATTTGTTTAAAACTTGAATAAATGGTAAAATAAATAGCAAAGGAAGCTTTTACTTACCCCACATTGTATTGCATGAGTCAGTCATCACCGAGAGAATGTGCTCAACAGGTATCCTGCCTTCATGCAGTAGTTCCTTAATAACTGCCTTAAATCCTTCGGCAGTACTGTCCATAAGCTCTTTGATGCCAATCAGTACAATTATGACATGCTGATGCTCAGTGGAAAAAACTCTCGCGAGTACTGCCAGGTAGGACTGATCACGCTTTGTACACTTGTCCAGCATAATGGAGAAATGCAACTTGCGAAGAAGGTCAAACATTTGCTCCTTTGCGAATGGTGCCAATGCCTCATTAACAAGGTAAGTCATCTTAGTCCTGCAGCATGCAAATTCCTGAGCAATACGGCTGTCTGGAAATGCAACTGGAAGCAGTGATGTAAACTGGTCCATAAGATTGAATGACAAATCCTTTTGAGCCACAAGAATTGAAAAATGCAAATTGGCTACCATTGCTTGCTCGCTGACAGCAGTTGAACTCGCAGCTTGCTTTGCTGTAGTGTCATCTATAACAGAGAAGAAGCTTGTGATGTGGAGTGTGCTACGGGAATCGAGTGGGAATGTGTGCCAGCAGAATTTTTCAAATTTTAGGCAGTTAATAATCACGACCCACCTAGCAGCTGGCCGGGTTTGGGGCGGCGGTGAATTAAGTAGCCGTCAAATCCCCTCTCCCTGGATCTGTTCTAGCCCCCTGTAGGAATGACTGATCGCGGGCCATAACTTTACTGTATGAGCTAGTTTAGGTCATAATTCCCCTCCAAACCGCGATCAGATATTGGGAATCACTCGGGCATTATGAGTGATCATTTATTCTTCATGTCCCCACTTCTTTACAGTATTGGAGCCCAGCTCGACTTTATAACCTCCTCTCTTAGATACATGTAAATGTCACTGTAGGCAGGTCGGCGCCTGCGCTTCCCATTGTCCCGGCGGAGTAACAATTATTGGCCGACTGCCGGCGGCTGCTCGTAAAGGAGCATCTGTCGTTTTTTGCCGCCGGTTCATTGGGTAATCGGGGTGGCCATCGCCGCTTCGATTCCTCGATGACAGGCTGGCGCGAATGTGGGTTATTTTGATGAATGTCGAGGTTGGCGTGCTGCAGGACTATTTAAGAAAGCGCGCTGCGCTGCTCCCCCCAGGACCTCGGCCCAGAGACTTCTCTCCAGAGACTCGGCCCAGGACCTCTCCCACTTAGGGCTTAGACCCTCGAGCTTTGAGTTCATTTTAGCGCTCACAGGCTCATTGCCTGCCTATAAGCCTTCTTATAGCCTTCTAGCCTTCCCCTCCTCTGCCTTTGCTGATTTTGCCCTACCCTCCCTCGAGAACGACAGGACTGCAGCACGCGGCCGATCGGCGTTAAGATAAGTAACCCGCGCAGCGGTTTTCCATTGTTACTCCTAAGGGACTTATCCTACTAGTTAAGCGGCATAATAGTGGGAAAGGGCATCGGGATTTTTAGCCTAATAAACTTTCATCATTAGCCAGTTAATTTCACATTAGGCCAATTTTAACTAAATTTTAAATCCTTTCACACTTTGTTCGCCTCCATGTTTATTTTCACTACTAGACAGCCCTCAGCTATGAGTGGCTAATCTCCTAGGGGGGTGGGCTCTGGTGATGCCGAGCTGAAAGTGGCGCAGGAAGGCAACTGTAAGCGCGCACAAAGGTGATAAGAAGCTAGGGATTTGCAAGCAGATGCGGAGGTAGTATGTGCATTTCTTCCCATGGGGGTTGGGGGAATCCTTGGCCGGCTTTCCTTCTCCCTCTTGGGCGGGCTCAAAGTGTACGTGTCGAACTCCCTTTCCAATGGAGTTTTCCCTTATCCCCCTCTCGCAACTGCGGCCAAGGGAGCGAGAGTGATGACTTAATAATCGTTCGCTTGCATAATCACTCAGCCAGTGTTCTGCTTAATCTCTCCAGCCTCTGGTTTCCTCAACTCACACAGATTCGGTTTGTTGTTTACTTAATGTGTAGGCTGCTGTCAAATGTATAGGATGTGTCTGATGTCTTATGAGTAGGATTTTGGCTATGGATCCTCATTCAAGTTCTTAGTACCACCTTTCTAGACCCCTGTAGCGCGAATCCCCTTTTGAGGCGTTGATGTGGAGTGTGCTGCGGGAATCGAGTGGGAGTGTGAGCCAGCATAATTTTTCAAATTTTTTAAGTGTCTAATAATTGCGACCCACATAGCAGCTGGCCGCAAACACGATCATTAATCTTAGGGCCGGGTTTTGGGCGGCGGTGAATTAAGTAGCCGTCGACTCCCTTCTCCCTGGATCTGTCTAGACCCCCGTAGGAATGACTGATCGCGGCCATAACTTTTATTGTACGAGTAGTTTAGGTCATAATTCTCCTCCAAACCGCGATCAGATATTGGGGATCACTCGGGCGTTATGAGTGATCATTAATTCTTCATGTCCCCTCTTCTTTACAGTATTCGAGCTCAGCTCGACTTTATGACCTCCCTCCTTTAGATACATGTAAATGTCACTGTAGGCAGGTCGGCGCCTGCGCTTCCCATTGTCCCGGCGGAGTAACAATCGCTGGCTGACTGCCGACGGCTGTTCGCGCAGGACATCTGTCGTTTCCCGCCGCCGGTTCGTTGGGCAATTGGGGCGGCAATCGCCGCTTCAATTCCTCGATGACAGGCTGGCGCGAATGTGGGTTATTTTGATGGATGTCGGGGTTGGCGTGCTGCAAGACTATTTAAGCAAGCGCGCTGCGCTGCTCCCTCTAGGACCTCTTTTCTCCCACCGGCTCTTCCCCTTCTCCCTGCCGGTTTACCTTTGCCGGGCCGGAATCCCACCGGACCCAGGACTTATCCCCCAGACCCATTTAGGGCTTAGACCCTAGAGCCTAGAGCTCCACGGCTAGCGCAGGCCCATTGCCTGTCCCCATTCCCCCTGAGCGCGAGCCACCTCTTTAGGTGCGCCGTTGAATCGAGCCTTGAGCTCCAAGCGTGTTGGCCCCCTTGCCGACTCGCAGCATTTTCCCTTCCCGGTCTTTGCTGTCTTACCCCGCCCTCTTCCCCGAGAACAACGGGATTGCAGCACGCGGCCGAAGCGACCCCAGATAAGTAATCCGCGCAGCGGTTTGCAATTATTGCTCCTAAGGGGCTTTCTATTAGTTAGGCGGCATTTAGTGGGGGGGAGCTAGGAATTGCTCAGCCTAATAAACTATCTAATTTATAGCCATCATTTAACTTATTGGGCTTACTTTTATAACAACTTAATTCCTTTTGCTATGCCTCCTTTTCACGTTTATTTTATCGTTAGACAGCCCTCTGTCATGAGTGGCTAATCGCCTAGGGGGCGGGCTCTGGCACAGCCGAGCTGAAAGCTGCGGCAGGAAGGCAATTGTGAGCGCGCATAAGAGTAATGAGGAGCTAGGGATTTGCAGGTAAAAATGCGGAGTGTAAGCATGTGCATCTCTTTCCTGAGGGTTGGGGGAATTCTTAGCCGGTTTTCCTTTTTCCTCTTGGGAGGGTTCAACGGTGTGCGTGTCGAACTCCTTTGCCAATGAAGTTTTCCCCTATCCCCCTCTCGCGACTGCGGCTACGGGAGCGAGAGTGATGATCTAAGAATCTTTCGCTTGCGTAATCACTCAGCCAGTGTTCTGCTTAATCTCTCCTGCCTCTGATTTCCTCATCTCACACAGGTTCGGATTTTTTAGTTATTTCATGTGTAGGCTGCAGTCTAATGTAAAGAATGTGCCTGATGTTTCATGAGTAGGATTCCGGCTATGGATTTTCATTCGAGTTCTTAGTACCACCTCTCTAGACCCCTGTGGCGCAAATTCAGGAATCCCCTTTTGAGGCGTGTCTCGATCCATTCTGGGGCTCTCACCCCAGCCTAAAACGGAAGTTGCAGAATGCCCTATTTTTCGGCTTGTCTAGATCTGCGTGATAAACTAGGAGCTGTGTACTCCGGGAACCCAAGTTCCAAAATGTCTGCGGTGGCAACGTAGGCGCATTGGGTGGTGGCGCTACCTGAGATCATTTTCCGCTTTGCCAATAGCCTTTCCGCATTTCTGTGACAAGAGCCTGGGCCGTTTCGACCACCGCTACCAAGGTTAGGAGTCAGTTACTTACACGCTACTGACGGCAGTAGACTAGTTAGCCCTGCCCTGTCCGATTCCGGGCAGTCCGACCCTCTTCTTAGACTTTTAGCCGGTTTCGAGCACTGCTTGGGGTAGGCACGGCAGTCATGCCTGTGGCCTATGGGACGAGTGGGACTGGCCAGCCTGAGGCCGATAGGACCACTCCCTGCATCCGCTGAACCTCCCTTCATCTCATCTCTCTTTCCGCGAAATCTCGCGTGTAGCTAAGCGGTCATTAAGTCGACTCTGTCGCCCGCCCTGAATCCAATTTCATGAGTGCAGTTCAGCGCTTGCAACGCCCACCCACTTCAGCGTGTCTCGATCCATTCTGGGGCTCTCACCCCAGTCTAAAACGGAAGTTGCAGAATGCCCTATTTTTCGGCTTGTCTAGATTTGCGTGATAAACTAGGAGCTGTGTACTCCGGGGACCCAAGTTCCCAAATGCCTGCGGTGGCAACGTAGGCGCATTGGGTGGTGGCGCTACCCTAGATTATATATCCGCTTTGCCGATAGCCTTTCCGCAGTTCTGTGACAAGAGCCTAGGCCGATTCAACCACCGCTACCAAGGTTAGGAGTCAGTTGCGCACGCACTGTCTAGCCCTGTCCTGTCCGATTCCGGATAGTCCGAAGCCTCTCTCTTTAGACTTTTAGCCGGTTTCGAGCATTGCTTGGGGTAGGCACGGCAGTCATGCCTGTGGCCTATGGGACGAGTGGGACTGGCTAGCCTGAGGCCGATAGGACCACTCCCTGCATCTACTGAACCTCCTCATCTCTCCCTTCATCTCCTCTCTCTCACTCCGCGACATCTCGCGAGTTGCTAGGCGGATATTAAATCGACTATGTCGCCCGCCTTTAGAAATGAACTCTCATGAGGGCAGGTCAGCGGTTGCAAAACACCCAAACCATGTCAGGATGGTCTTCTCCATGACTAACTATTTCAAATGGTGGCACCGGGGTGGGATCTAGAGAGGGCGCGAAACGAACTTGAAAATTTCAATTGTTAGTTTAGCGCTGCAGATTTCTGTGGTAGCTAGCCGAAAGGGCTCCTTCTAGATTTCATTTTCCGTATGCCGAAATCTTATCTCGAGAGAGTGAATCTCAGTTCGGGTGACCGTCATTAAATTTTCGAACAGTCGCAATTTGATTTCAATTTAATTTAGCTTTTTGCTAGAACTTCCAAAATGCTGATTAGTGACTTTCTACTATGAGTAGGCTGTGTGAGCCGATTTCATGTTAGAGTGTCTTCGGGTTATGTGGTTACCGTAGGCTGCCTTGTACTGCCTGATGGGTTCCTAGTATAAACGCCGACTATTGGTGTCGCGGGGGGCCTGCTTCCGAGGACTCGCGTTTGAAAGTGCCGCATAACTTTGACCAAGTCCGACTTAGGCAAGGACCTGTTAGGGGGCTGGGATTCGGCGACCATACCGCTTCCCAGAAAGCAGCCGTTCCAGTCTAACGACACCCGCGCTAGCGCCCCGAAGCTGTACATAGTCTCTTGTTCGACCCTAAGGACGGGCTAGAATTTGGTCGGCATGGCTCTCTTAGGTTACAGGGAGTCTGGGTTGGGCCAGTCTTAACAAAGGACCGGGCAATGTCCCTACGGCCTTCTAACCGAGCGAGGGGGCCCCCGGCAATGCAGCCGGGAATCGATGACTCGCCGAGCACCGGGGATTGACCCTTCCTAGTGAGCCCTATTGGGTCTGTACTTTCCGAGGTGGGGTGGGTAGGCCAAAGGCCTTTGACAGAGCACCCCATAGAGTCTACCCAAAGAGGTGACATGAGGGTGATATGGTAATTCTGCTATAAGAAGTAAATCCGGCTAGTCTTAGGTCGGCTGTTGACCCTGGGCAGGCTGTGGTGGTGCTGACTCCGCCGTACCTATAGTGTAACAGTCCGCTATAGGGTTGCAGAATGAGTGCTAAGTTAAAATCTAGACTTCTATGTCCCAAACTTTAGTGCGCGCAGGCAGTTGTTGGTAGCCAAGGCTGGAAGCAAAAGCTAGCCAGGGCCCCAGACCCTTTCTCTCCCCTCATTCTTTTCCTTTGTTTGCTTATCGGCCACTGCATCGCAGTGATTATTTATTAGGCCGGGAATTTCTCTGTGATCTTTTCTAGGTTGGGTGACGTAAGTCAGCCGGGCCTTTCTTCTTTGTTTAATTCCCACGGCCCCTGGTCGTGCTCTGAGCACTGCTCCACTCCCACCCCTCTCTCCCTCATTGTTGCAGTAGCGACAAACCCCCCATTTTTCAAAGCAAAATCCTCATACCTCTTTTGGCCGAAAATGTCCGACCAGGAGGGTGAGGTCGTCGAGGAAATCGGCGCCCCCCGCCCAACAAGAGGCAGGGCCGTCTCCGCAGAGAGGTGCTGGGAAAGGCGGCCTCTGCCCGCGCCCGCAGCCACTGACACGCCTAGAACGGATCCTTGGAAGGTCCATCAGCACCTCCTTGCGGTACTGCAGTCAGTAAGGTCCGACTTACAGTCGCTGGGCAGTTCAGTCCCCTCCCCAGCGTTGAAACACTCAGTCGCCACCCAGACAGAGGGCGAACGCTCGCCGGTGGCTAAACCCTTCGACCGGGACAGATCCGACATCGCCTCCTGGATGCTCCGGCTGGAGGCAAAGTTCCAGTTCGAGGAGGTCAGCGATGACCGGGCGAGGAGCGTGATCTGTTACGGTCTGCTTCCGGAGGAAATGCAGTTGGAGTGCCTCCTGGCCATCGACTTCGATGCGCCTTTTCAACACCTTTTCAACAGTAGGCTGCTGGATGGCTGCCTAGACTCCAGATTGCCGTGCACCAAGAGGCGGACGGTGGAAAGCCAGCAGCCGCGGCCAGGCGAAACTCCTGGGGTGTCCCTAGTCCGGATGAGAAAACTTGTCGAATGGGCCTACGCCGATCAGCCGGAAGCCTGGCGGCAGGCGGAGCTCAAAAAGCTCTAACTGCAGAATGGGCAATTCGACCGGAGCTTCGCCTTCGAGGCTTTCTTGGCAAAGGGCTGGACGGCGGAGGACACGGTGTTCGAGCAGAGGCGAGCTGAGGAGGCTAACCGCGTCGCGCATGAGATCGAGCGCGAGCGACGGAGCTCGGCCGTGGAGGATACCTCGGGATACCAGAGCGGCGCACCCCCGGTGGACAGTTCGCCCAAGGCCGTGGTCAGAACGGCAACCGCCGAGCGCGGCCCCGTAGAGTTTCCCAACTGCGTGGACAAGGTGGAGGTGGGGTCTCAGCTGCAAGCCGAACAGAGGGCGCAACTAGAGGATCTGCTGCGCGCTAATGCCGACCTTTTTGCCGATCAGGAGGAGGGCTTGACGGTCACCGACGTGGTGCGGCATGAGATCACGCTGACCGACCCGCGGCCCGTGAAGTCGGCGCGGCGGAGGATCCCTCAGGCCTACCTTGAGGAGGTACAGCAGATGGCCAGGGACTGGCTGGAGACCGGTAAGGTCAGTCGCTCATCCAGCCCGTACTGTTCGCCATTGGTGCTGGTGAAAAAGAAAGATGGTTCGCTACGTGTGTGCATCGATTACCGTGAGCTCAACGAGCGCAGCGTGTCCGAAGTCACGCCGTTGCCGCGCATTGATGAGCTGCTGGCATCCTTACACGGTTCATCGTACTTTACCACCTTAGATCTCCGCAGTGGGTACCATCAGGTGCCCATGAAGGAGGCGTGCAAGCAGTGTACTGCGTTCGCTGTCCCCGGCGTAGGGCTGTCACAGTGGAACGTAATGCCGTTCAGGTTGAAGGGCGCGCCGAGCACCTTCTCACGACTGATGAATGTGGTGCTGGCGGACGTACCGCAGCATGAGGCCATGGCGTATATCGATGACGTCATTGTACATTCCGCCACCTTTGAGCAGCACCTGGTCCGGCTCCAAAAGACCTTTGTTCGGCTTCGGGCTGCCAACCTGAAAATGAAGCCGTCCAAATGTTTCCTCGCGCAACCGGAAATATCTTTCCTTGGTCACACCGTGTCGGGCAGCGGCCTCGCGACTGACCCGCACAAGACGTGTGCGCTGTCTACATGGCCGCGGCCGCGCACTGCCACTAATGTCAGGTCATTTTTAGGCGCGGTAGGCTACTATCAAGAATTCGTGCCAGATTACAGCCGCCTCTCAGCCCCGTTGTGCGAGCTCACGAAGAAGGGCCTCACCGAACGTGACGCCCCTCTGGAACGATAACCATGAAGCCGCCTTCGAGGAGCTGAAGACACGAATGGTAGAAGCCCCCGTGCTGGCTCACCCCAGTTTTGTTGTAGGCGCAGGAAGATTCATCCTCGATTGCGATGCTAGCCTGGACTCCTTGGGCGCCGTGCTGAGTCAAGAGCAGCCTGACGGCACGGAAAGAGTCCTGGCTTACGACAGCAAGGTTTTGACCGCCGCGCAACGCAACTACTGCGTCACCAAACTGGAGATGATGAGCCTGGTCTATTTCACCAGAAAGTACCGGTACTACATGTTGGGCCGCCGGTTCTTGGTCCGAACCGACCATAGCTCCCTCCAGTGGTTCAGGAGTTTCAAGGAGCCTACCGGTATGTACGCGCGATGGGTGCAACACTTGTCGCTGTACGAGTTCGACTTGGAGTACCGGAAGGGCAGCCTCCACACCAACGCCGATGCGCTGAGCCGTCGACCCAGGCAGAGGCACGGCGATTGCCCCACTTGTCGGCCGCTGGAACCCGACAGCGAAGAGGATAGCGACGACGATGGGGTGGTGGTCAACGTGGTTGCAGCGAAAGCGAGGAGGGACCCGCCTCTGCCGCGCGAGGAGCTGTTGGCCCAGCAGGCTGCTGAACCGTTGATTCATTGTGTGGTGCAGGCCAAGACCCGCGGCCTGGCTGCTCCTGACCCGGCCACAGTCCCGGAGTTGTCCGCCTCCGATAAGGTCGCGCTGAAAAAGATCGTGCCCTTCTGGGACCTCCTAAGGGTAGAGGAGCAATTGTTAAAGATCCAGTTGCACGCTCCTCCCCTACCGCCACGGTGGGTGCTTCCGGCGAGCAGGCCTTCCGGGCGTGCCACAACGGAGACCTGGCCGGGCACTTCGGACGCCAGAAAACCCTCGCGCGCATCGAACAGCGGTTCTGGAGGCCGGGTCTTCGCGCATCGATGGTGAGACTGTGTGCGCAATGCCATGTGTGCTTGTGCAGTAAGAAGGGCCGCAGAACTCGAGCCCCGCCGCAGGCATGGGAGAAGAGTCCGAAGTTCTCTATAATCCACCTGGACTTCGTCGGCCCCCTGGGTCGGGGAGGTCAGAGCGTCCTCACCATCGTGGACAGCTACTCAGGTTGGATCGAGGCTTTCCCGGTGGTCAGCCAGACGGCTCTGGCAGTCACTCGGATCCTGGTCAGGGAATTCATCCCCAGGTTCGGTGTGCCCGACTGGATCCATAGTGATCAAGGGGCGCAGTTTGAGTCGAGACATTTTCGCGAGTTCTGCCAGAAGCTGGGCATCCGCAAATCTCGCACCACGCCCTACCACCCCCAAGGCAACGGGATGGCGGAGAGTCAGCACCGCACCCTGAAGACCTTGCTGACCGCGGCAGTGGGTCGCAACCCGGAGGGGTGGAAGTCTCATCTGGCTACCTGCCATGCGGCCATGAGGTCCGCCCAGCACACTCGGACCGGGTTCTCGCCGTTCTTCCTAGTGCACGGGCAGGAAGCCAGGCTGCCTGTGGATGTGGCTCTTGCCGCGCCGGCCGAGGTACCCAGGCCGCACCAGTACGTGGATCAGCTCCTGCAGACCATGGAGAAGGCGCAGGTGCAGCTGCAGGAGCAGTTTAATCAGAAGCTCCAGGCGCAGGCTCGAATGGAGGACAGACGAAGGAAGACGGAGCTTGAGGTGGGAGCAGTAGTGTACCTGGCCCGCCACCATATCGAGGGCTGGGAGATCCCGAAATTTCACCAGGCCTACTCGGGACCATGGAGGGTGGTCGCTAAGCCGGGTGTCGATCTACGACATCGCGCCAGTAGTTCCACAGCCCGGTCGACAGCAGACCTACCGGGTGCACCGTGACAATCTGCGGGCCGTCCCTAAGGAGGCTGGGGAGGTCGAGCCAGTCCATGTGGCTCAGGAAGACCGGACTAGGCAAGAGCGATGTCGACCGGGCCGTCCGCCGGTAAGACCGAGGCCAGCATCACCTCCGCGGTGAATGGTGCAGTTGGAGGTCGGCCCGGACAGCGAGTGGAGTGACGACTCCTCCGACTCAGGAGACTATTGGGCCGACGCAGAAGAGCCCCCGCAACCAATAGTCGACGAGGGGCCGCGAGTGCTCCGTCCTCGGGAAGGTATCCGACCCCCCGAGCGCTGGGGCTATGCCAGGAGGATCTGCCTCTGTGGTTCCGAGGGCGGTTCCGAGTCCTGGGGTACCTCGAGCGATGATGACCCGGACTGAGGGCAGGTAGAGCCCGGCTGCGCGCGCCCAGGTGCACCCACGCGATCGTGTTAGGGGACAAAGTCCTCCTCCGAATCATTTCTCTTAGCGAAGCTACATTTTTCCTTAACTGTTCGTTGTTTTTCTCTTTTTCATCTAAAGCCATCTTGGCGCCAAAGTCCTCTTAAAAATTATTATAATTTAGCCAAAATCACAAAAACATACATAGTGGGGTGAAACTCCCCTGGTAGAGTTTTCGTAGGGGATGTCCTCTAATTGCAGCAAACTAGGATGTGCACCTTCTCTTTCTCAACATTCAACCTTATTTGCACTGCTTCATGAATGGCACTTGTTATCTCTCGTTCCTTGCATGGGTTTTCGGGAGTTTAGCTTATGTCGGCTTCTATCTTAGGAGGGATACCAACCCGCCAAAGTGAGCGGGGTGGTATGCATATGGGAATTCAATGTTTGATTAGAAGTTGGCGGTAGCAAATCAAGAGGCCGACAGGGTCACCTAGCTGAAATCTGTGTGAGACGATCTGTTATTTCCACGGACCGCAGATTTCGAACAATGTGGGCTCTTTATCCTCTGGGAATATAAAAAAAGAAAACCATATTTCGGGGAAGTAGTATTTGCTTGCTTTGTTCATGGTGGGCACCGGAGTCGGGGTTTCGCAATAGATCGTACCTGGTTGGGAGCCTAGGCCTACTGCAAATGTAGATTAGCAGTCAGAATTGATTTTGCTATTTTAGTCGCCAGGCGGAAAAATTTGAGCGGCATAAATTAGAAAATAATTTCAATAAAAAGACAGCAAGGAGTTAATCAGTATTCAGACAGATGGTGTTCATGGCCCTTGATCAGTGGAGATCAATCTGATCAGAGAACTTGATCAGAGCCGCACCGGTGAGGGTGGCCATGCTGGCCACCACCGCCAGGTGATGTGGAGTGTGCTGCGGGAATCGAGTGGGAATGTGAGCCAGCATAATTTTTTCAAATTTTTAAGTAACTAATAATTGCGACCCACATAGCAGCTGGCCACAAAACAAGATCATTAATCTTAGGGCCGGGTTTGAGGCGGCGGTGAATCAAGTAGCTGTCGAATCCTCTCTCTCCGGAGTTGTCTAGACTCCCCGTAGGAATGACTGATCGCGGCCATAATGTTACTGTATGAACTAGTTTAGGTCATAATTCCCCTCCAAACCGCGATCAGATATAGGGGCTCACTCACGCGTTATGAGTGATCGTAAAATTCTTCATGTCCCCGCTTCTTTACAGTATTCGAGCCCAGCTCGACTTTATGACCTCCTTCCTTTAGATACATGTAAATACCACTGTAGGCAGGTCGGCGCCTGCGCTTCCATTGTCCCGGCGGAGTAACAATCGCTGGCTGACTGCCGACGGCTGTTCGCGCAGAACATCTGTCGTTTCCCGCCGCCGGTTCATTGGGCAATTGGGGCGGCAATCGCCGCTTCAATTCCTCGATGACAGGCTGGCGCGAATGTGGGTTGCTTTGATGGATGTCGGGGTTGGCGTGCTGCAAAGCCTATTTAAGCAAGCGCGCGGCGCTGCTCCCTCTAGGACCTCTTTTCTCCCACCGGCTCTTCCCCTTCTCCCCTGCCGGACTTACTTTTGCCGGGCCGGACTCCCACCGGACCCAGGACTTATCCCCCAGACCCATTTAGGGCATAGACCCTAGAGCTCATAGCTCCACAGCTAGCGCAGGCCCATTGCCTGTCCCCATTCCCCCTGAGCGCGAGCCACCTCTTTAGGTGAGCTGCTAAATTGAGCTTTGAGCTCCAAGCGTGTTGGCCCCCTTGCCGACTCGCAGCATCTTTCCCTTCCCGGCTTTTGCTATCTTACCCCATCCTCTTCCCCGCGAACAACGGGATTGCAGCACGCGGCCGAAGCGACTCCAGATAAGTAATCCGCGCAGCGGTTTGTAATTATTGCTCCTAAGGGGCTTTCTATTAGTTAGGCGGCATTTTAGTGGGAGGGAAGCTAGGGATTGTTTCGCCTAATAAACTATCCAATCTAAGCACTTTTAACTTATCGGGCTTAACTTTATAACAATTTAATTTCTTTCATTATGTCTCCTTTTCACCTTTATTTTAACCTTAGACAGCCCTCTACCATGAGTGGCTAATCTATTAGGGGAATGGGCTCTGGCACAGCCGAGCTGAAAGCTGCGGCAGGAAGGCAATTGTAAGCGCGTATGAGAGCAATAGGGAGCTAGGGATTTGCAAGTAAAATGCGGAGTGTAGCGCGTGTTGTCTTTCTGCCCAGGGGTGGGGAATTCCCTGGCGGGTTTTCCTCGTTTTCTGGCGGAACTGGGAATGCGTGTCAAGCTCCCCTGCCAATTGAGCTTCCCTTCCGTTCCCCCTCTCGCTTCCACCGCCAGGGAAGTGGGGGGTGATGATCTTTTAATCTTACGCTCGCATAATCACTCAGCCAGTGTTCAGCTTAACCTCTCCTGCCTCTGTTTTCCTCAACTCACACAGACCGGATTGCTAGTTACCTAATGTGTAGGCTGCAGTCTAATGTACCGAATGTGTCTGATGTTTCATGAGTAGGACTCTGGCTATGGATTTCTCTTTCGGGTTCGGAGTACCACCTTTCTAGACCACTGTAGCGCAAATTCAGGAATCCCCTGGTGAGGCGTGTCTCGATCCATTCTGGGGTCTTCACCCTAGTCTAAAACGGAAGTTACAGAAGGCTCTATTTTTTTCGGCTTGTCTAAGATCTGTGTGACAAACTAGGAGCCGCGAGCTCCGGGGACCCAAGTTCCCAAATGTCTGCGGTGGCAACGTAGGCGCATTGGGTGGTGGCGCTACCCTAGATCATTTTCCGCTTTGCCGATAGCCTTTCCGCATTTCTAAGACAAGAGCCTAGGCCGAGTCGACCACTGCTACCAAGTTTAGGAGTCAGTTACGAACATGCTACTGATGACAGTAGGCTACCTAGCCCTGTCCTATCCGCTTGCGGGTAGTCCGACATCTATTTAGACTTTTAGCCGGTTTCGAGCACTGCTTGGGGTAGGCACGGCAGTCATGCCTGTGGCCTATGGGTTGAGTGGGACTGGCCAGCCTGAGGCCGAGAGGACCACTCCCTGCATCCACTGTCTCTCCCTTCATCTCTCCCTTCATCCCTCTTTCCGCGGCAACTCGCGAACCTTTGCGGTATGACTTCCGACTCTATCGCCATCCCCACACTCCTTTCCTTCACGAGGACAGATCATCGGATTGCAAACCCGCAGCTATTTCAATGGTGGCATCGAGGTGGGATCTAGAAAGGGCGCGAAACGAACTTGAAATTTCAATTGTTAGCTTAGCGCTGCAGATTTCTGTAGTAGCTAGCCGAAAGGGCTCCTTCTAGATTTCATTTTCCGTATGCCGAAATCTTATCTCTGGAGACTGGACTTCAGTTCCGAGTAACTGTCAATTAATTTTCTTTGAACAGTTTCAATTTGATTCGGACTTTAATGTAAGGTTTTGTTAGAGTTTCTAAAAATTCTGATTAGTGACTTTCTACTATGAGTAGGCTGTGTGAGTGGACTTCATGCTAGAGTGTCTTCGGGTTATGTGGCTACTGCAGGAGTCGGGGACTGTCTGCGGGGTTTTCCTGCGTGATTGTTCTAGGCGAGGGTAATCTAAACGGAGTAACCGGGCTCTGAGCCACGGACCCCTAAGCCGAAGCGAGGCTCCAGAGGAGAAATACCTGGACTTCCCAGCCTTGTGAATCGCAGAGGCGAAGCCCCTGGCCACCCCCCAGGAAGGGCCCTCTGAGCGAATCGGGGATTAGCCTTTCCTTGGGCGTCGCGCAAGGCCCGTTTTCATGTTCCTGATTCTGAAGGTGCCACATAACTTTGACTAAGTCTAACTTAGGGGCGGAATAGTTAAGGGTCGGGACCCCGAGGGAGTCTAAGGACGCCCGTGCCCGCGCCCTGAAACTGCCGACCTTGGGGATAGGCTAGAAATCGGTCGGCATGTCCTTTTCTAAGAAGCTCTCTGAAGGGTAGTCTAAACGCAGTAACCGGGCTTTTGCCCTACGGACTCCTAAGCCGAAGCGAGGCTCCAGATGTAAAATACCTGGACTTCCCAGCCTTGTAAATCGCAGAGGCGAAGCCCCTGGCCACCCCCCCAGGAAGGGCCCTCTGAGCGAATCGGGGATTAGCCTTCTTTGAGTAACTTATTGAAGTCGTGTACTTTCCAAGGTAGGGCGATAGGCTGCTGCAGGCGCAAGCTTGCAGTAGTACTGGCCCCGCCGTACCTATAGTGTAACAGTCCGCTATAGGGTTGCTGAATGAGTGCTAAGTTAAAACCTAGACTCCTATGTCCCAAGTTCGAGTGCGCGCAAGCAGTTGTCGGAAGCCAAGGCTGGAAGTAGAGCTAGCCAGGGCCCCGGGCCCTTTTTCTCTCCTATCAGTTTTTCATTTATCGCTTTATCGGCCGCTGCATCGCAGTCTTTGTTCGCTAGGGCCGGGTTTTTCAATTGCTTATTCTCCGCGGCCACTGCCGTGTGCAGCACCCCGCTTAGCCCACTTTTTCTCATCCCCAGTGTTGCTTTAGCGACAAACCCCCTCTTAACTCGCAAAATCCTCATTCCCTCTGTGGCCAACATGTCTGACCAGGAGGATGAGGTGGTGGAGGCCGTTGGCAGTGCCCGTCCACCCAGAGGCCGCGCTGCGGCAGCAGCGCGAGCCGAACCCCCAGCAACTGCGGCAGCCCAGCCGGCAGACCCAGTGGAGCGCTTAGCCTCCCTGATGGAGCGTTTAGAGCCGCGACGGGCTAGGACCCACCGAGTAAAAATTGCTTTAGAACCGTTCGAGTCGGCGAAGGACTCTTCCCCGCTGGCTGCGCAGGTTTAATTTGAAGGTCGAGGCCGAGGGTCTTGAGACGGAGGAGGAGAAAATCCTCACCCTCCTGGCTCACTTAGGGGGCGAACCCTTGACCCAGGCCATGAGCCTGCCGCGCCGAGTGACCTACCCGCGGTTTGTGCAAGACCTGACCGAGGCCCTCAGCGGCGCCTGCACACCCTATGCCCGGCTCCTTAGCGGGCGCAACCTTAAGCAGGACAGAGGCGAGTCATACGCCTCGTTCGCTGACCGCCTGCGATCTGTGGCCACCCAGGTCAACCCCAATGGCCGCGGCCCACCCTTTGAACAAGCCCTCCTGGCCTCCTTCCTAGAAGGTATCACGGCCCCCCCGGAGGTGTTGGCGCCCATGATGCGGATAGAATTCGCCACGGTAGAGGCGGCTGCCGCTGAGCTGCGCGCCGCCACCCAGGCATTTGAGATGGCCGCTGAGCGCGACCCCCGACGCCGAGTGCGCCAGGTCAGGGCCGGGCTAGCCGAGGAGCAAGAACCCCCCGGCGAGATTCAAGCCGTCCGCCGTGAGCAGCAGCACTTGGCCCAGGAACTGGCCAAAGTTTCCCAGCAGCTCGCGGAAGTCACGCGGCAGCTGCGCGAATCACAGCCAACCCCGGCCCGCCCGCCCCATCCGCACCTGCCCGGGCACCAGTGGTACCCCAGGGTAGCAACGGGGCCGCGGAAGAAGTACCGTGGGAACTATGCCGCGGGAAACGGGAGTGGGGCCGCCGACTGGAGGCAGCCAGACTATCCGGATGCGCCCCACGCAGCTCGGGCGATCGAGGCCCCCCCCACTGATGCCTCCCTCATCAAAGTCCGAGTGAATTCACTCGGCCGAGTCCCCGCCCGAGTGCGCACCCGCCCCAACCGCTCTGAGAAGCTTAGTGAGGTGTGGGTCGCCTTGGAGGTGGACGGGACACCCCTCGACCTGTTGATCGACACTGGATCTATGGTCAATGTGCTCCCGGACTCGCTATCATCCATCATCCGACAGTTCCCATTCGAACCCCCTCAATTTTCACTAATTGCGTACAATGGCACACCAATTGTTGCACTCGCGCAGGTCAGGATCAAATTACAGGTTGGCGCCGAAGCACTGGATACTCTATTCCTTGTGGTCGAGGGCGACTGCTCCCCCCTGCTAGGCGCCTCCTGGTTGGCTCACCATCACGCCATTCTCGATTTTGACTCGCGAAATCTAATAATCTACAGCCAATCCATCCCTTTCTCGCTCAGGCGGAAGCCTGCCTTTTAGGGCTGAGGAACTCCCCTCCCCTTTCCTTCCCCCCCTCTCCCCCCCTTGGGGATATTTAGACTGGAGGTTAGTGGAGGAGCCGGGAAGTTTAGAAGGGACGCAGTCAGTTCATTTTAACAAAGATTGTCGACATGGCTGGCCTGAGCATCACTGTGGCCTGGTGGCTGGAGACGGTCGCCACCGACTATCGGCGAGAGTTGGCCGGCAGGAGTACCTGGATTATGGTCCGCCTGTGGCTACTCCCTGCGTTGGGCCGTGCGGCACAGGCCGGAATCGATCTCGCCCTGGCATGCAGGCTAGCCGAAGCCCGGTGGTTGGCGCAGGCATGGGTCGAGGAACGGGACCCGAGCCCGCCAAGAGGTGAGGACGAGGAGACCCTGCCTTGGAATCTCCGGTGGCCGCATTACTGTCCGCCAGAAGACTGGGGCATGGCAGTGCCCGAAGCCCTCATGTCCTGGCTACAGGCTACCCGGATACCTGGCAGGTGGGATCTCGAGCACCAGCTGGTGGGAGAGCTAGTTGGCGAAGCCGTCTGGAGGCAATCTTCCGGGCTAGCCTCCACGCCATGGAGAAGCTGGGCGGTAGAGGCATCAACCATCGAGGAGACGCCACCAGGCGACAGCACGCTCGGCCAAATGGTAAGGCAGATGGAAGGGGAAGATGATGGTGAGAGCCTGGTAGGGAGTACTCCCATCAAGAATGGAGGCGAGGAATAGGGGCCCAGGATCCGAGTAAGGGCACGATAATGCGCGAAAAGCATCCATGGTAAGCCCTACCCACTGAGTTGTTCCTTCGTTCCCCTCGTCCTTTTTCCCTCTATTAATCATTCGCACTATGCACCTTTTGCTCTCTTCCTATTGTGCATACCTTCCTTTCTTTCATTTAAAGCCGTCTTGGCACAAAAGTCTTATTCTAAAAACTCTTATAATTTTTAGTCAAAAACCCAAAAACATACATAGTGGGGCGAAACTCCCCTGGTAAACTTTTCGCTTGAGATAATTTCTAACTGCAGCAGTCTAGGGCGTGCACCCCTCTTTTCTCAAACATTTAATATTACCCGCACCACATTTTAAACAGCACCCTCTATATCGCTTTGTTTCGGGTAGGCCCGGGAGTTGGTTCATCTGGGGACAGATTTCTATATTAGGAGGGATACCAACCCGCCAAAGTGAGCGGGGTGGTATGATGGGCACTCTAAGTTTGGAGTGGGGTGGGTGATTGAACAAGGACTGGCAGGCTTTTAGCTCAGGTTGAGAGGAGTTTTCTTATTGGTTTAGAAGGCAGTGGGCATTTCAATGGTGGCTCCTTTTCTAAGGGAGGTGAGAAGTGACTGTGAGGCACCGCGAAAAGGACAGGGTTGTTTACGTAGATGGATCAACTGGATTGCGGGCGCCTAAACAAGCCTTTCTGTTGTGATTTTTCAATTTAGTTCCATGTTCACCTTACTATTATTGAGGAAGCACATTTTAGTGGTAGATTTGGAATGACGCGTTGTCCTTTAGAATTTTCTAGCATCGTTCTTTTAAAGGAAGAAGGCCTAGCGAGAGAAATCATGTAAACGGCACATAGCATGTTCGGAATAAGAGTAATTTATTAATAGTAAAGGTAATTAGTAAGTAATTAGTGGTCTATTTACAATTTATATACAAGCAAGCAAAACATGCATCAAAAAAAAATAAGCAAAGGAAGGGTAGGGGAAATAAAAATTGGGATTATATACAGTGGCTCTGGGGTCAATGTCTTTGTAAAAAAAACCCCAGAGCCCGTCCTTTTCGGCCTCTCTTTTCCTTCAACGGCGCTGGCGGAGGCAGGCGGCCATCAGGGTCCCTGCGACGGCCAAGAGGCCGGCCGCAGCGATTGGGCCGATCGGTCCCGATAGTATGCTTTCTCCAATGTCGCGCGCGGCCTGCACAAGGTGGCCGGGCGCCACGTCAATATCTGTGGAAGATGGAATGGGTTGTTTTATGAAGAAGTGGGTAGTTAAGCAGCTGCGGCTGGGGGTGAATGCAGGGATTCAGTGATTTCGTTCGAATAATATTTCACTGGTGGCTAATTCAGGATGAGAGGCAAAGTTGGATTACGGCAACTTACTAATAGCAAATTCCACTCGCACTGGCGGCGGCGGCACGGGAACTCTGAAATATTGAGGGCAGGAATGGCGGCAATCAATCACGACGGCAGCAAATTCACGTAATCTCTGTGCCAAACACACAATTAAGACTTAAGCCAATTTATTTCTAATCTAGGTTTTCACTGGAACTTCTCAACTTATCGGGCGGAGGGATGGGGGCTCAGGTTAAGACCTGTCATATATAATAATCAGGCTGGGGTGCCGGGAACTGCTGTAATTATCCTAGTTAGTCTAATTATTATTCAATCACTTTAATCGCCCCTCAATAACCGGCCTTGGGAGGCCGAGTAGAAGCAATAACTCACCTTTCTTCAACAGGCAGCAGCTGGGCCAGGCCCACGGCATCGACCAGCGGCGCAGATGGCTGGGTGGTTACTTTCATGTCGAGAAATTTAGAAATTCCTTGATATTTCGATGGTAGGCAGGTCTAATTGTTAGTCAGATAACAGGCGTAAAAGCTAATGGAGCATCAAGTGGTCATTTTTTTATAATAGTTTGCTTAGGGGTTTTGGTGGCCGGGGCGCCAGCCAATAGGAAGGCTCGGGAAGGATTGTGGGAAATTCCACGAGTAAGGGGGCCATAGTTGTTTAGTTATTGTAGTTTAGTGGTAGTAGTTTAGTTATTGGGGCCTTGATCTTTTCGGAGGAGGTATCGCGGCCGGCAGCAGCGAAACTGAGCGGCCTGAGCAGCGGTTTTCTCCGGCTGCGACCAGCTGCAGCACCGATCGGACCGCGCGCAACGGCTCGGCACCCGGCCCGGCGAGCATTTTCGGGCACGGCCAGCTGTGAACACCGACGCGCGGCGAATCAGAGGCCACCAAGGCCCGGCAACAGGATCGGCAAGGGCGCAAACGGGCTGAACAACCTGGACCCACCTGGGGAGAGCACGGCCGGACCCCTCGGACTCAAGGCAAGACGGCCGGGGCCTCCCAGGTTTGCGCAACCGAGACCAAGCCGGGCAGGGAGAACTGGGACGAGCTGCAACCACCTGGAGAAGAAGGCGAGCCGGGACGAGGCACCCCCTGGGCAACGAGAACAACATCGCCGCGACCGGAATGCGCACCCACCTCCCCTCAGGACTCTATCCCTTAGTCGCTAGGGGCGCCGACCGTTTGTACTCTCGCACCAATCTATTTATAGCCGTACGTACGTACGCATTAGGATTTCTTCTCTAGCGGAATTCTTCCTAGGGTTCTCTACGGTATGTTGTAGGTAATTTTTTTTATCCCCTCGATTCTCGAGACACCCCGCTACTACTGTCAGTAGGCACGTAAGTGTCTTACGTGAAAGTGAGCGAAGGAGGAGTGATGTGGAGTGTGCTGCGGGAATCGAGTGGGAATGTGAGCCAGCATAATTTTTTCAAATTTTTAAGTAACTAATAATTGCGACCCACATAGCAGCTGGCCACAAAACAAGATCATTAATCTTAGGGCCGGGTTTGAGGCGGCGGTGAATCAAGTAGCTGTCGAATCCTCTCTCTCCGGAGTTGTCTAGACTCCCCGTAGGAATGACTGATCGCGGCCATAATGTTACTGTATGAACTAGTTTAGGTCATAATTCCCCTCCAAACCGCGATCAGATATAGGGGCTCACTCACGCGTTATGAGTGATCGTAAAATTCTTCATGTCCCCGCTTCTTTACAGTATTCGAGCCCAGCTCGACTTTATGACCTCCTTCCTTTAGATACATGTAAATACCACTGTAGGCAGGTCGGCGCCTGCGCTTCCATTGTCCCGGCGGAGTAACAATCGCTGGCTGACTGCCGACGGCTGTTCGCGCAGAACATCTGTCGTTTCCCGCCGCCGGTTCATTGGGCAATTGGGGCGGCAATCGCCGCTTCAATTCCTCGATGACAGGCTGGCGCGAATGTGGGTTGCTTTGATGGATGTCGGGGTTGGCGTGCTGCAAAGCCTATTTAAGCAAGCGCGCGGCGCTGCTCCCTCTAGGACCTCTTTTCTCCCACCGGCTCTTCCCCTTCTCCCCTGCCGGACTTACTTTTGCCGGGCCGGACTCCCACCGGACCCAGGACTTATCCCCCAGACCCATTTAGGGCATAGACCCTAGAGCTCATAGCTCCACAGCTAGCGCAGGCCCATTGCCTGTCCCCATTCCCCCTGAGCGCGAGCCACCTCTTTAGGTGAGCTGCTAAATTGAGCTTTGAGCTCCAAGCGTGTTGGCCCCCTTGCCGACTCGCAGCATCTTTCCCTTCCCGGCTTTTGCTATCTTACCCCATCCTCTTCCCCGCGAACAACGGGATTGCAGCACGCGGCCGAAGCGACTCCAGATAAGTAATCCGCGCAGCGGTTTGTAATTATTGCTCCTAAGGGGCTTTCTATTAGTTAGGCGGCATTTTAGTGGGAGGGAAGCTAGGGATTGTTTCGCCTAATAAACTATCCAATCTAAGCACTTTTAACTTATCGGGCTTAACTTTATAACAATTTAATTTCTTTCATTATGTCTCCTTTTCACCTTTATTTTAACCTTAGACAGCCCTCTACCATGAGTGGCTAATCTATTAGGGGAATGGGCTCTGGCACAGCCGAGCTGAAAGCTGCGGCAGGAAGGCAATTGTAAGCGCGTATGAGAGCAATAGGGAGCTAGGGATTTGCAAGTAAAATGCGGAGTGTAGCGCGTGTTGTCTTTCTGCCCAGGGGTGGGGAATTCCCTGGCGGGTTTTCCTCGTTTTCTGGCGGAACTGGGAATGCGTGTCAAGCTCCCCTGCCAATTGAGCTTCCCTTCCGTTCCCCCTCTCGCTTCCACCGCCAGGGAAGTGGGGGGTGATGATCTTTTAATCTTACGCTCGCATAATCACTCAGCCAGTGTTCAGCTTAACCTCTCCTGCCTCTGTTTTCCTCAACTCACACAGACCGGATTGCTAGTTACCTAATGTGTAGGCTGCAGTCTAATGTACCGAATGTGTCTGATGTTTCATGAGTAGGACTCTGGCTATGGATTTCTCTTTCGGGTTCGGAGTACCACCTTTCTAGACCACTGTAGCGCAAATTCAGGAATCCCCTGGTGAGGCGTGTCTCGATCCATTCTGGGGTCTTCACCCTAGTCTAAAACGGAAGTTACAGAAGGCTCTATTTTTTTCGGCTTGTCTAAGATCTGTGTGACAAACTAGGAGCCGCGAGCTCCGGGGACCCAAGTTCCCAAATGTCTGCGGTGGCAACGTAGGCGCATTGGGTGGTGGCGCTACCCTAGATCATTTTCCGCTTTGCCGATAGCCTTTCCGCATTTCTAAGACAAGAGCCTAGGCCGAGTCGACCACTGCTACCAAGTTTAGGAGTCAGTTACGAACATGCTACTGATGACAGTAGGCTACCTAGCCCTGTCCTATCCGCTTGCGGGTAGTCCGACATCTATTTAGACTTTTAGCCGGTTTCGAGCACTGCTTGGGGTAGGCACGGCAGTCATGCCTGTGGCCTATGGGTTGAGTGGGACTGGCCAGCCTGAGGCCGAGAGGACCACTCCCTGCATCCACTGTCTCTCCCTTCATCTCTCCCTTCATCCCTCTTTCCGCGGCAACTCGCGAACCTTTGCGGTATGACTTCCGACTCTATCGCCATCCCCACACTCCTTTCCTTCACGAGGACAGATCATCGGATTGCAAACCCGCAGCTATTTCACAGGCCAATAGGGCCCTTCAGAGTGTTGACCAGAACTGTCCCAGCGTCCTCCGGTCCAAGAGGCAGTTCGATGTCTGCGGACAGGGGGAGCAGGTTTTGTTCTTATTAGCGGGGATTAATAGATGTTGTACCTGTGGTAGCGTGGCACACACAAATGGTGAAAATAACCAAGACAAGAACTAGATTCAGAGAGGAAAGTATCCGGCCTCAACTCTAGTGCTTCGTTGCAGTGGAAGCAACCCGGTAGTCAGGCTCCGATTGCTAAGTTTTCTCGTATTTCCCTTGTGTTCGGACTACGTCCTGCGACAATAAGTTCTAAAGTCTCAAGAGACAATTGTAAATGAGATGCAAACGCAAACACACAAGGTCGCAAAAGCATGAAGAAAAACAGTCCACACAGTGCCATCAAAGTAGAGAAGTTGTGCTACCATAATGCTAACACAACCCCGCGTATTCGTCAGACTGTGCTCTACTTATAGTAGGAGCATTTGAGCGATATTCTGCCAGTTTTCTTCCGAACCGAAGCGCTTGCACTATGGCGTGCAATGTGACTCAGTGCGCAGACAGAGCTGGAACGAGAGAGAGAAAGAGGAGGGGGTGGTGAGCGGAGGTAAATGTGCACGGGAACCACAAACTACCTACACCCCAGTCCTCCCACAGACCTAGAACAGCCTGACTCACCGATTGCCTGGAGGCTGCTCAGCAGTCTACAGCACATCACTCTCCTCCAGCTAAAGGATGGCGGACAACACCGGCTGGCCGTCAGCCGCACTTAATCAAAATCAGGTACGAACCTTCTCCTTTTTTATTTCTCATAATCATACAAATGCGAATCGCGCTAAGAAATCAACAAAACAGTACCGACTGGATAACAAAAAATCAACAAACACAAACTAACAAAACTCAAATTAATCATACCAGAATTTTCACTCACTGGATAAACATACACATCGGGAGCAACAACGAAAACAAGATTCTTTACTGTGCACTGCACCCGGCCGTACTGGCCTATTCTCGAGTTATACCTTCTTACAGGCGCCTGCCCACGTCTCCTGTCAGATGGTTTTCTCTGACTCTCAGTGTGAAGGGTAGGCAAATTTGAGGTTGTCTTTCACCTCTCTCAGTGCACGCCAGCTGTTGTGTTGTCTCAGAGGGCCAATTAAATCAGCCAGTGAGCTAATCTAAACTATCAAGAAAAGCAACAAGACTGCATGTTTTTGATTGGCTGGGAGCTCAATTGAGACAGTCAGCACACTTCAGAGGGTTGCCGATTTGGCGTGCTTTCATAGTGAACACGAGTAAAAAAATTGCGCATTTTCTCTCACAACTTTGTCCTGAATCGTTCCGCAAGCTACACAGCGCCTTTCGAAGTTTCTTCTACTGTTGTGTGAGTATATTTCCTTTCTTTTCTTGACTGATCTTTATTTTTTCAATCGGAGCAATCGTCTCATTCAAACTATCATTAGTGTAAGCTGACTGAAGCTAAGCTCATCTCTGAATAACTTTACTCTTAATTCAATTTCTATTCCTGCACTATTTAACGAGCAATGGAGTCACAACACAAGAAGACGACACACAGACGAGACGAGCGACACAGAGTGCTCCACATGAGCAGCAGGCAACACGGAATGACGAAATAGAACTGCGGTACCCAGAGGGCATGTTCCGCGCAGATTGATGGCTTGCGAAGAATTCGAGTCTACGTACTCGTAGGGAACAAAGTGATGCGTTTCTGTCAAAAATGCATTTTTTTCCTATCGTAATGATAAAGGGATGAACAATTACTTTCTCTCCAGACCTCAAGCTGTGCACGCTGCAGGATCTAAAAATAGTACAATAGTAGATCAATGTGGTATTCCTAATAGTGCCTACAATTTTCGCTGCCAAATAGTCATTAAAATGACTTCAAATTTTTTTTTCACCGGCCCACAATTTCGTTTCGCAGAAAACATTCTCGCTAGGCTGTGACAGCTGGAGCCAGCAGGTCACTGTGGCATCTACACCAATGGCACAGTATTTGGGCAAGGTGACTTCAAATACTGACGACTCACAGATGCCCACAACAGAGTGAACTACACTGGGATTCAGAATTGTTCTTTGAGATAGGAAATATATGTTCCTACTTCGTAATGCCATCACAAGTAGACAGGAATATGATATGCAAATGATGTCATACATCATTGGCCCACCGATGCATGTCAGATTAAATCCTCTTGCAGTGTCAGCTAGAAAATTTTCAATAATTTTTTTTTAAATAAGTTGTTAAAACTGAATCCTGAAATGTATTTTAAGCAGCACTGCAGAAGGTTGGTTGCAATCAATGGGCCACCGTTGAGTGTTTGAAATTCATGTTCGCTGCTTTGTCATGAGAAAAGGTTTTTACACTCTATTTTTTAGGGTACGCAACCATGGTCTAAAGCAGCCTTGGAGACCTGAGAGTTCTCTAGTGATGGCTAAGTAAAGGACTCTCAAAGCACGGCGAACAGAACTCAGACTCTAAGACTTCAGACTCAGAACTCTGAAAATTTTCCTCTGTTTTTGTCGCAATCAATGCCTGGTAATAATGGGTTAATCGATGAAGTGTAAGTTAATGCTCTTGGACGTAATTTGGTAACATAATTCGCTCTTTATAGCTACGGTGCAGTTTAACGTCATGCCTCCAGGACGTTACCTATACTTTATAGTTATGGTGCAGTTTAACGTCTTGCCTCCAGGACGTGAAGTATACTGTATTCTTCTGTAATTCCGGTTATGTATGCGAGAATTTAGTCAACTCAAAACAGCTCTTCATTTTTCGATTATAATTTATCTCGCAACGCAGTGCGACTCTTAAGTTGGTTCAGTATATTTGTTCATGACCGACTGACGAGCACTTCCCCTTCTACGCATTCACGCCTGTCAATCGTAATGTCGTGTCGTTATTGCTGCCGCTTGGCCCCGGGCGACGGCGCGTGCATGTAAACGCACTTGAACCGATCGCCCCGCGTGTCGCGGTCGACCCGAAACCCTACAGCGCTACGGACCGTCACCGAGCCGTCCTTCTCCAGTTGCCGGCGGTAGCCCTCATTGAATAGTGACCGAAACTCGGTTCTCTCGAGAGCTCCACGAATGTGGAGTATCGCGAACCGGTCTTGGGCCGGCGGGCGCGACGGTTGCGCCCGAACCGGTGTTGGTGGCGGAGGTGGTGGCGCAGTGGTACGTGGCGGTGGTGGCGCCGTGGCACTTGGGTCCGGGCCCCACCCGATCAGAGGCACTAGTTCCTGTGCACACACCGTACGGATGAGGTCGATGGCCTCGTTTGGCATGCGTCGCCGCGGTGTAAAAGCTACCGCTGTACTGATAGCTTCGCTCAGCGTCCGCTGGAGGTCGGGAAACGGTACACCGGCGCGTTGCCCTCGAGTACGATGCCGACGGATCGCCGCCCGCATGTTTGACACGGATTTCTGACGCCCTTGAAAGGCGCCGTCACCGCTGCCGTAGTGGGACCATTCGTTCCGTATCAATGTCTTGAGGGACTGGAAGACATTTCGCCGTGCGGCGTCGATAGCCTCCGGCTGAGGCGCTACCGCTCTCTTCACGGCGCTGTTCTCGTTCCTGGAAAAACCTCTGAGCGCGTTGTTGGCGACGCTCCCTTCGCGTCAGCCTGGGTGTTATCTCTGCGGGCCCCTCATTAGTGACGTCGACGACGCTCATCGGTTCGTCGGCACAAAGATCCAGAATGTCGGCCGGGCCATATGTCATTGATTCACCGTCGGCGATTTCGCCGTCCTCGAGGTCGGCCATTGCTGCAATGTGGCGGTGCGGTTCATGCTATACGCTAAAGACAACGCGACCCGTGCCAACATATAAGTTATTTTAGCATTTGACTATAATGCTCTTAGATGAATCCAGTCTGATATGATGTGTGCATTGGCCCGATTCCCTGGCAGTGAATGTCTACTAATATATATAAGTAGTAATAAGTAGTAATTTACAACTTAACTTGCTTTGATCGTTAACTTTTCTGGTAGTGCCACGCGTCCATGGCAACCATCATGAATGACTTCTATATTCTCCAGACTGCAGACTAAATCTGAGGCGAATTTTTATCTTAAAATATTCATAACAAATACTACAAGCTGGCCGATCTTCCTGACCACAGCTTTGAATATAGCTGTATTAACCTAGTAGTATTAGCATACCGTAACAATGTCTCATAATCATAACTCCCTTAAAATTCAATTAAAATCTAACTCATGGGTCTGACACTCACATAAACTAAATTCTCAGTTAACAAATTCGTAGCAATAAAACAGAGTCAATTCTCTCAGTTAACTCTCTTACTTCTTCTCACTTTCACTTTCTCGTCATTTAACCATCCTGGTCTCAGCGGATTTTTTGTCACTTAGTCGCCGTGCGACTTTTAAGTTGGTTCATTATATTTGTTCATGACCGCCTGACGAGCACTTCCCCTTGTACGCATTCACGCCTGTCAATCGTAATGTCGCGTCGTTATTGCTGACGCTCGGCCCCGGGCGCCGGCGCGTGATGGCCGGGTAGTGAGGCCGGGTCGTTTGCTGATTGGCCGGGACTGTAGCCCAGGGGGTAGCGCTCGCGGGGTGGTGGGTGTCCGCTACCCCGGCTGGTCCGGCCCGGCTTGGCGTGGGTGACTTAGCTTAAAAAAACAAGATCAATATAAAGATAAAAAAATCAAGGTTTGATGATTTATATATATTGTATTAAGAAAGGAGTGGGTGTCTCGCTCTTGTATTGAGCAATATATCGTTGAATTGAAGACTACTATGCACATTTAAACACCTATTTAAACACACCGGAGGGATCAAAAGCGAGGAAGACAGCGATTGCGAAAGGCAGGCAGCGGCCGAACAAAAGATCCCCAAAGGATCGGAACGAATGCGGAGTATATTTGGCGAATCAGAGAATTAAAACAGAATTAAAACAGATTAGGGAAAAAAAATTAAACGAATAGCGGCAGAGGTGAGACGGCAGGAGCGCGGGGGCTTAAAGCGAGCCGGGGCAGCCAGCCACCCCACGCCCACCGCCTCCAGAGTACACGCACGCATGCACAAAGCACCACCCCCCAGTGTGTCTAACACACCTTACTCAGAGAGTAACGAACGCATTAAACACACCGGAGGGACCAAAAGCGAGGAAGACAGCGAGTGCGAAAGGCAGGCAGCGGCCGAACAAAAGATCCCAACCCCCAAGCGATGGGGAAGGGGAGAAAAGAAAGGGGGATAAGCAGTTACAGGCAGGCGGCCTGAACTTGAGAAGCATTAAAAACAGCGGAGCGCTTGCGGCGCGACAAAGCAGAGTTGGCAGAAAAGTAACGGAGGACAGCGTCCGATCGCCAGCCACCGACAGTCCGAGTGTCCGATTCTGACAAGCCAACTTGATTGCAGAAGCTGGCTCCTCCTCGCCGAATGCTGTGGCCGGAGAAACCAGCCGGTGGGATGCCACAAGCAGCTAGGCACGTGCGGAGGCAGCTGATGAACTGGCTGGCCGAGAGCTCACATCCTTGGCTCAAGCTAAACAGCGGTTCTCTTGGATCGTCGGCAGGTGACAGGCGCAGATGCTATCACAGAGCGCGCACTGGGCAAAGCGAAGGTTCTTGGAGGTTCTAGCGTCGCCCCGAATTGGTTGGTCTTGACGCGGGAGGGCCAGCTTCCAGCGGCTAGAAGAAGCAGACAGGCAAGCCCTCAATACCGGGCAGCTGAGGCGCAACATGCCCCACCAGCCCACCAGAAGAGCGGCCCAGAAGGCGGCCTGGAGGTCAAGCCGAGGGATGGTGCGCTCCAGAGTAAGCGGCTCTGCCTGCTTGCAGCGCAGGCCAAGGAGGCGGTTTGCACCACGAAGGGCCAGTTGAACAGCAAAGGCTTTTACCGGGTCAGGGGCGCCAGTGGCTTGATGCAGAAACGAGACGGCATGGACATAGGCTGCACTTGCCGTTCTCCATGCAGGAACAGCGCGGGTTCACTTTGCCACACGGCCCGTGAATCATGTGGGTCTTGACCAGCTCGTGCAGCACTGGCTGAGTTCGAGGATCCGGAATCTCCGCGGAGACGATCGCATCGTATCGGTCAGGAGTAACACGATGCCCACTGGCCAGCCACAGCAATATGTGGACATGTGGGAGACCTGAGTTACAATAGCAGAACCAGTATAAATCACCATCTCCCGTTAGTTTACAGGGTAGGAAATTAGAATCTTCATTTTCATCTAGCAACTTGAATGAATTAATTGAAATAAAAAGTACGCACATCTTTAAAGCCGACATAAATCAAGGCAGAGCCAGAAAAGCAATCAAAATAGCTTCATAAAAAATAATTTTCTATAACAACGGGCTCACCGCACTTCTGGTACTCTAGTAAACACACATGCGCGGAGACCTGACCACATAGTTTCTTCAGTCGCGCCATCAGAGCCTTCTTCAGCTCAAACACGCGGCTGACAATGTCTGGCCGGTCCTCCGGCTTCTGTCCCGGCAGCAGCTCGTCGCTGATCTCCTGCCACTTCGGGTTGCAGGTGGCCGTCACAAACAGGTCCGGCTTACCAAATTTTTGGACGTAGGCCATTGCATCCTGCAGCCGCTCCATCATGTACCGGGGACCGCCCACGAAACTTGATGACAGAAACACTGGCTTGCCGACCTCATTAGGATCCGCTGCTTTCCGCAGCCCGTCCTCTGCAAACAGGGCATCGCGCAGGCCGCTGTACGTCTCGCTGCTGAGGTCATCCTGGTGGGTGCGGAGATAGGTCAGTCTTTCGCACTCGATTTTCGAGCATTGATCAACCAGGTACTGCTGAAGCAGGCGGCGGCCGTAGTGAAGCGCGTTGAACTGGCCGGGCCGCACCATGATCTCGCTGGCGTAGTATTTGCGAGGCGTCAGCTTGCCCCCGTTCGTCATCCTCAACTCTGGGTGCCACCCGTCCTGTCCATACGGCAAGAACAGCACGTACTGCAGGGCATCGTATGATCGATGCGTCACAGACACTGAGAGCAGACAGACGCCTGCGGTCTTCATCAGGACTTTGAAGCTCAATAACTACGTCACGAGAAGTCATGGCCCCGTCGGAAGCATCTCCAACAACGAGTATGCCAACTTCGCTTGCTTCGGGCAGATTATAGCGCCTTGGGGTTAACGATCGCAACTTTGCCTTCAGCGAGGTGAGGTGCAGAACGGCATTGTAGCTCCTGATGTTGGTCAAGAAATCAGGGTTCTCAGGGTGGCGACCAAGGAACAAATCCAGCAGGACCTGCGGCACCGTCTTTGCAGGCACCTTCACCTTGCCGGCTGCACAGCAGATTCCTGGCGGCTCTCCCTTCCAGACCAAGGCGTGGCAGTTCTGGCATGGCTTGCTCATGCGGCCGAGCTGATGAGTCTGGGGTTCTAGCCTGGCTGCGGCATGGGCTCTGTGGTGTATGGGGAAAGTCTATTTGATATCAGAAGAATAAAATGCATTCCTAAAGTTTTACTTCTTATAAATTATCCCATGCAATTAACCTACTAAGTTTTGCAAAGAAATAAAGAGTACAAAGCAAGTAAAAAAGCAAAATCTATCAACGATGGTTTTGAAGCGATGCACACCCACCCAGCATCATCATCTGACAACTCGGGAATATCGGATGTGACACTGGCATCCGGCAGCTCCGAATTCCCCTCAGCGCCGGCACGCAGTGGTGTCGAGTGGGCCCAGCTGTTGGGTGAAGTGAAAGAGGGGTAGGAATTGCCTGCTGTTATGATTACTTGTACACCTTATTTACACCTGAATTTCCCACAAATTAGAATCAATTTATTCACCCAGGGTCATCAGCCGAATGATCTGGAACAGCTGATCCTGCACTGAATTCACCGGTAGGCTTCTGGGAATTCCCAACAGAAGCACATGGCGGCGCCGGACTCAATGAGTTCTCGGCTCTTGATTTCAATAAACAAAAAGTTGGATAGTCCTTTTGGATGTGATTGTCGTACTCATCATTGTCATCATTAGGCTGATTTTGAAAGCGAAAAACTCCAGAACTGAACTCACCCAGCAGTCACGAAGCGCAGAGACTCGTAGTGTTCACCATGGCGATCATAGAGAAGCCGCACCACAGCAGCCGCAGGCCTCCTAGCAGCTGAAACTTGCTGAACCTGCTGGAGCTGACTTCTGTCACCGTCAGCATACTGATAGATGACATAGTCCACATCCAGCAGCTGGTTCAATATGGGTGCAATGTGCTCATGCACATTAACTCTAGCGCGCTGAGTCTCAGCTACCACTCTGTCCACTGTCAGCCCAATAGCCTTCAGTGTGATCTGCTGAGCTTCCAGCAGCGGTCTCGCATTGGCAGCTATGGTGCGCCGGAGTTGCTGGTGGTCCATGTAGATTGGAGTGCCAATCAGCTGGTCAGAGATGGCGTGAAACCAGCAGTTGCCATCACCGCGGACCCTGGTAACCTGAGTTGCACTTAGTGGCAAACTCTGAGGCAGTGGCTGAAGGCTGCGAAATCAAAATTATCGAAAATAAATGGATTACTGGTATGTAAAATATGAAAAAGTCATTAAAAGGTTATCAAACCGCATACAAATGCATTTGATGTATTTGCATGGCACTTTCTGAAATCTGAAATCCTTGCTTATGACAATTTTACTAAAAAACTAACGAAATATTTGTGCATAAAAGTCGTTGACTGAAAAAATATTGCACGTAAACTATTCTGAAACAAAAAATACTAAAAGCACTTAACAAATTTAATCTGCATGTATATACTCAGCAACAGTTTAAACTCTCCCTCTTAAAATCGTGCGCTGGTTATGTGTGCGTCCCGTAAACCTTTCGGATGCATTAAAGTTCTGAAAACTTCATAAATGAGCAGCAGATATGTTCAACGTTACGGATCTACCATGTACCCATGAAGCCCTTGGGGGATTTCAATCTGCAGATAAAAAAACCATAAATGGCGAGCTCTTTAGTTAATTAAATTTCTATATCTCAATATTAATCTCAAAAGTTTCTAATTCAAAACCAATTTCATCGTCTTACCTGAAGCTTTGCTCCGGCTCAAGTGATGTCCGATAGTACGAGGGATTCGAGCTTAGTCGATCGTCTCGCTGCGATTCAGATTCTTCAGCCCTTCGCTGACTCGAGCGCTCTTTGTCGGCCTGCAGGCGGGCGACTCGCTCGGCTTCTGTCTCGGCAGACCTGCGCAGCTCCGAACGCTCTTTGTCGGCCTGCAGGCGAGCGTTCTTTTCTTCTGGCTTGACTTACTTTGACTTAGCGGCAGGGAGCCTCCTTTCTTCTGGCGATTCACAAGTCCTGCGCCGAGCCAACCGCTCTTTGTCCTTCTGCAGGCGCTGCTCTCGGGACTCAGCGGTCTCTTCTCGACGACGTCGCTTTGCCTCGCGACTCTTCTGCAATGCACTTTTGGCACCACGCTTTACCATTGTAACAACTGACTGACTGACTGACTAAATGACTGACTGACTGACTGACTGACTGACTGACTGACTGACTGACTGACTGAATATGGATAGATTGTACTTTAAGATACGAGTAGATAAGAGCACGAGGGCGTACAAATATTATTAACAATAAGGAAAAGTAGAAATGAAAATAATAACAATAACAGTAACCTATCTTTGAAATTATTGCAGGATTGAGTGATTAAGAGCTTTGAGGAGTAGAGTGAAAACAATTTCGCTGAAGATACTGTAGTCAGTTATATATTCATTTCAAAATTCGCAGTCGGATGACACAATCACCCATTGACACCCGGCAGGGATAGAAAGTAGAAAGGTACACATAGGAAAACAGGAGAGTGCTGAGGCAGTGGGCCTGTTGGACAGCAATAACGCAATTCACTTACAAATCAGACTGCAGACTGATGCCAGGGGTACACATGCCTTGGCACATTGCCAAGTGAGCCAACAAACTCCCTTTCCCTCATTGAAATCTGCTATGTACATTTTACTTATTCAAATCAAATCATCCAATCAGCCAAATTGGGTGATTTTGAGACAAATTGAGACAAATTTATAAACGCACGTACGGGTCGAAAAGCAGTGACGCAATTCTATTCAATTGAGAGTATCGGGCCCTGTTCTGTGCTATACCAATGCACGCGCGAGCGAGAAAAAGCACCGATGCAATCTAATAAAACTGACAGTGTCCGGCCCTATTCTAATTTAACCTTGTTGGCCTCCTATTGAAAGCAATAGGAAAACTCGTTTTTCGAATATTTAATACCCTTGGCATTGACACAGAATGATGAAATTTGATCAGTCTAATCCTTGGATGAATTGGCACTTTTTAGTGAAAACAGGAAAAAAATTGGTCTAGCCATTCATTCGCTAGAGCATTTCAGATAGACAAACAGATCTTAGACATTTAGTATAGTAGGACTAGCAAGTTTTGTCCCCCTTCGGGGAGCAGAAATATTTTTAATTCGTCCAGTATACACATTTTAGCAGCTGTATTTTAGCCTTTTTTGCGCTACAATGATCAGTTGACAATGATCCCCCAGTTGATAATGATCCCCCAATTGATGATGATCCCCCAGTTGACAATGATCCCCCAGTTGACAATAATCCCCGTTAATGATGATCCCCCAGTTGATGATGATCCCCCAGTTGACAATGATCCCCCAGTTGACAATGTTCCCCCAGTTGACAATGATCCCCCAGTTGACAATGATCCCCCATTTAATGATGACTCCCCATTGATCATGATGCCCATTGGACAATGTTGCCCAGTTGAATTTTTATATTAGCTTGTTATGTAGAAAATTGAGAAGAACAACAATTAAATGAATATTAGGCAAAATATTTATCATTATGACGTTATGAGATAACAAACTCAAAATGTCGAGAATTCAATTCAATGACAAAAGAAACATTTTGGCATGATTCAAACTCTGGTTTAATCATGATTCAAACTCTGGTTTAGCCATGATTCAGACTCTAGTTTAGCAATGATTCAGACTCTGGTTTAGCCATGATTCAAACTCTGGTTTAGCCATGATTTAGACTATGGTTTAGCCATGATTCAGACTCCAGTTTTGCCATGATTCAAGCTCTGTTTTAGCCATGATTCAAGATCTGGTTTAGCCATGATTCAAGATCTGGTTTAGCCATGATTCAGACTATGGTTTAGCCATGATTCAAACTCTGGTTTAGCCATGATTCAGACTCTAGTTTAGCAATGATTCAGACTCTGGTTTAGCCATGATTCAAGATCTGGTTTAGCCATGATTTAGACTATGGTTTAGCCATGATTCAGACTCCAGTTTAGCCATGATTCAAACTCTGGTTTAGCCATGATTTAAACTCTGGTTTTGCTATGATTCAGACTCTGGTTTAGCCTTGATTCAGACGCTGTTTTTGCCATGATTCAAACTCTGGTTTGCTATGATTTATAATATTTCATTTACGAAATGAAAAAAATAAATTTAAATAATCTTCAATCACTACTGGCTGACAATTATTCTAAAATGATTTGACGCAGTGCAGAATCGAACCCTAGCCTAGCCTAGCCTATAACCTATTCCTAGTGCCTACACATAGGCTATTCCGACTGTTGGTTAGTGGGTGCAAAAATCAGCCTTATAAAATGAATTCTCAAAGTTCTGGCTTTGTACAATGAAGTAAGAATATAGAGTACACTCAGTCTCGCGGTTGTGTACATTTATTTCAAATTTGTCTCCAGAGTGCAGGCTTCAATTTCAATCAGCTTGGGGTTTTTGCGCAATTTGACGATGCCATTCTAATTCAGTGGCAGTGAGTAAAATTCTCAATAGGCCAAGATGGTTTGACCTTTAAAAAATCATGTTTTTCGAATATTTAATCCACTTAGCAATAAAGTTAAGCTTAATAAAAATACGTGTATAATTGTCCCTATATTTGGCATATTTTGGTGAAGAAATGGTGAAAATTGGTTGAGCCGTTTGGGAGAAAATCAATTACAAGCAACCAAGCAACCAAGCAAGCAAGCATTTCATTTTTAGTATAGTGGTGGAGGAAAAATTGAGCATCATAATTACTTATTCAAATCAAATTACTCAATCAGCCAATAGAGATAAATATATAAACTCACGTACGGGTGCTAGAAGCAGTGACGCAATCCTATTCAATTGAGAGTATTGGGCCCTGTTCAGTGCTATAACAATGCACGCGCGGGCGAGAAAAAGCACCGATGCATGCTAGAGTGTCTTCGGGTTGTGGCTGCTGCAGGAGTTGGGGACTGTCTGCGGGGTTTTCCTGCTTGACTGTTCCGGGCAAGGGTAGTCTAAACGCAGTAACCGGGCTTTAGCCACGGACTCCTAAGCCGAAGCGAGGCTCCAGATGAGAAATACCTGGGCTTCCCAGCCTTGTAAATCGCGGAGGTGAGCCCCGGGCCATCCCCCCGGGAATTAAGGGCCCTCTGAGCGAATCGGGGATTAGCCTTTCTTTGGGCGTCGCGCAAGGCCCGCTTTCATGTACCTGATTCTGAAGGTGCCACGTAACTTTGACTAAGTCTAACTTAGGGGCGGAATAGTTAAGGGTCGGGACCCTGAGGGAGTCTAGCGACACCCGTGCCCGCGCCCTGAAACTGCCGACCTTGGGGATAGGCTAGAAATCGGTCGGCACGTCCTTTTTCTAAGAAGCTCTCTGAAGGGTAGTCTAAACGTAGTAACCGGGCTTTTGCCCTACGGACTCCTAAGCCGAAGCGAGGCTCCAGAGGGGAAATACCTGGACTTTCCAGCCTTGTAAATCGCGGAGGTAAGCCCCCGGCCATCCCCCCGGGAATTAAGGGCCCTCTGAGCGAATCGGGGATTAGCCTTCTTTGAGTAACTTTTTAAAGACGTGTACTTTCCAAGGTAGGGCGATAGGCTGCTGCAGGCGCTGCCTGCGGTAGTACTGGCCCGCCGTACCTGTAGTGTAACAGTTCGCTATAGGGTTGCAGAATGAGTGCTGGTTAAAACCTAGACTCCTATGTCCCAATTTCGAGTGCGCTCAAGCAGTTGTCGGAAGCCGAGGCCGGAAGCAGAGCTAGCCAGGGCCCCAGGCCTTTCTCTCTCCTATCAGTTTACATTTTCTCGCTTTATCAGCCGCTGCACCGCAGTGTTTGTTCATTAGGGCCGGGATTTCTTTTTGATTTTTGCCAGGTGACAAGTCAGCCGGGCTTCTCAATTGTTCAGTTCGCCACGGCCTCTGTCGTGTGCAGAATCCCGCTTAGCCCACCTTTCTCACTTTATTTTTGCATTAGCGACACCCCCTCAAACTCGCAAAATCCTCATTTCCTCTGTGGTCGACATGTCTGACCAGGAGGATGAGGTGTTGGAGGCCGTCGGCAATGCCCGCCCACCGAGAGGCCGCGCTGCAGCTGCAGCGCGCGCCGAACCGCCTGCGGCCGCAGCAGGCCAAACAGCTGACCCAGTTGAGCGCCTAGCCTCCCTGCTAGAGCGACTTGAAGTGCGCCGCCCCCGGAATCACCGGGTGAAGGTGGCAATCGAACCTTATGAATCTCCGAAGGATTCCTTCCCGCGCTGGCTGCGCCGGTTCAACCTCAAAATCGAGGCCGAGGGGTTAGAAACCGAGGAAGAACGAATTCTGACCCTCCTAGCCCATTTAGGTGGCGAGCCACTAACGCAGGCTATGAGCCTACCGCGCCGCGGGACTTACTTGCGATTTGTCCAAGATTTAACCGAGGCCCTCAGCGGCGCCTGTACACCTTATGCCCGGCTCCTTAGCGGGCGGAACCTCAAACAGGCCCGTGACGAGTCGTATGCCTCCTTCGCCGACCGCCTGCGGTCCGCCGCCACCCAGGTGAATCCTAATGGTCGAGGCGCGCCCTTTGAACAGGCCCTCCTGGCTTCGTTCCTTGAAGGCATTACGGCCCCTTCGGAGGTGCTGGCCCCCATCATGCGGCTGGACTTCGCGACCATGGAGGAGGCCGCTGCCGAGCTGCGTGCCGCCACTCAGGCATTCGAGATGGCGGCCGAGCGGGATCCGCGTCGGCGAGTGCGGCAGGTGAAGGCCGAGCCGGATGACAGGCAAGGATGCTCCAGCGAAATCCAGGCCGTCCGCAAGGATCAGCAGCAGCTGGCACAGGAACTGGCCAGAGTCACCGAGCAGCTCGCGGAGGTCACGCGGCAGCTGCGAGAGCCGAAGCCGACCCCGGTCCTGCCTCCTTGTCCGCACTCCACAGGGCACCACTGGCATCACAGGCAGGAGAGGCCGTGGGCGCGGCGAAGGCACCGCGAAGGCACTGCTTCGGGAAACGGGAGTGGGGCCGCCGACTGGAGGCAGCTCAGTTATCCGGAGGCGCCTCAGGCAGCCCGGGCAATCGAGGCCCCCCCGTCAGTGCCTCCGTCCTCGAAGTCCGAGTGAATTCACTCGGCCGAGTCCCCAACCGAGTGCGCACCCGCCCCAACCGCTCCGAGAAGCTTAGCGAGGTATGGGTCGCCTTGGAGGTGGACGGGACACCCCTTGACCTGTTGATCGACACTGGATCTATGGTAAATGTGGTCCCGGACTCGCTATCATCAATCATCCGACAGTTTCCATTCGAACCCCCTAAATTTTCACTAATTGCTTACAATGGCACACCAATTGTTGCACTCGCGCAAGTCAGGATCAAATTACAGGTTGGCGCCGAAGCACTGGACACTATTCCTCGTGGTCGAGGGCGACTGCTCTCCCCTGCTAGGCGCTTCCTGGTTGGCTCACCATCACGCCATTCTCGATTTTGACTCGCGCAATCTTATAATCTACAGCCAATCTATCCCTTTCTCGCTAAGGCGGAGGCCTGCTCTCTAGGGTCGAGGAACTTCCTCCCTCCCCTTCTCTTTCCCCCCCCCCCTTCTCCCCCCTTGATACTATTTAGAGGGAGAGCCGCAAGTGTGGTGGGAGATATTCATTTCATTCTTAGGATAGAGATTTCATTCTAGCGGAAGACATGGCAAGCTTTGGCACCGTTCTGGCGTGGTGGCTGGAAGTAGTCGCCACGGACTACCGCCGCGAACTGGCAGGAAAGAGGACCTGGCTGATGGTCCGCCTGTGGCTGCTACCCATGTTAGGACGAGCGGCCCAAGCAGGTGTTGACCTCGCCCTTGCCTGCCAGCTGGCGGAATCTAGGTGGTTGGCCCAAGCGTGGTGCGAGGAGCGGGATCCTCTGCCGCCTAGGGGAGAAGACGAAGCAAGCCTCCCTTGGAACCTGCGGTGGATGGAGTACAGCCCGCCAGAGGATTGGAGTATTACCATCCCCGATGAGCTCGCGTCCTGGCTACAGGCCAAAAGGATTCCAGGACAGGAGGAGTTGGAGCACCAGCTGGTCATGCGCCGGATCGGAATGCCAGAGGTCACCCTGCGGTCAGCGGCAGACCCGGACTGGCGTGAATGGCTCCACGGACATCGCATCGCCGAAGAGCCACCGCCCGGGGACAGCACGCTCGGCCGCATGGTGAGAGAGATGGAAGGTGAAGGAGTTAGCAAGGGTCCAGCAGAAAGTACACCCATCAAGGAGGCAACAGAAGAATAGGGAACGCGAGGTAGGATTAATCGAGGCGGTGACCGCAGAACAGTCAATAGGACCCCTATCCACTAGGCCCCTGTTCCCTGTTCCCCCTTGTCCTTTCCTTTTTATTCTCGTCCCTTTTTCTTCTCCCCTTTAATAACTTTCCGCACCGCGCACTCTCTCTCGTATCGTTGTGTTTTCCTTTTCATTAAAGCCATCTTGGCGCCAAAATTCTGCCTAAAAATTATTATAATCTAGCCAAAACCACAAAAACATACGTCATGGGGTGAAATTCCCCTTGTAAGATTTTCGCATGAGATGTTCTCAATAATTGTAGCTAACTATGAAGTGCACCTTCTTCTTCTTAAACATTTAACATTATTCGCACCGCATTATGAATGGCACCCTTCTTTATCCTTTTTGCTTCGGGTGGGTCTGTGGGGTGCATCTCGGGACAATTTCTATTTTAGGAGGGATACCAACCCGCTAAAGTGAGCGGGGTGGTATGTTGGGCACTTCTATGTTTGTGGAGGGCAGTCATAAAACAAGGAACCGATCGGGCATACGATAGGACTTAAGGGAAGCGTTCTCATTGGCTCAGAGGGTTAGCGAGTTGTCAAATGGTGGTTTCTTTCTCACGTAAATGCAAGGAGAATGAAGGGCACTTAGTCAGGGAACATGGTTGTTTACAACTAGGATGAGTCAATGGAACTGTGGGCACCTAAGTAAGAACAATGTCATATGCTTCCGGGCCAGATTAAATTTACTATTAGTATGGGAGTGAACTTTAGTGGGCAAGCTCAGGTGATATGTTGCCTTTTCGATTGGAGTTTTGTTTTAGTATGAAGGAGCATAAGTTTTCTAAGAGAAAAACAGTGAAGAACTTAACGAAAGCGATTGCTTAGAAATTACACATCGTGTGTGTAGGCTGAATAGAAATATTAATATTTGTACAAAGGACGTTATACACCAGAAAATTATGTTGGCAAATTAAGGAAGAAGCAAGTTATACACGAACAAAAGATGTTTTAAAAGAAAGATGGGTCACTTCCCATAGGCAAAAAGAATTTCACGTAGTCCGCTTCATTGGCGTTGGTGGCTGAACCATAGCGCCGCCGCGGCCATCATTAGTCCGGCCGCCGTGGCCAAGCCAAGTGGCCCCAGCAGGGCATTGTTCCGAAGCATTTCAGCTACATCTATCTGCCCGAAGGGCACTTCGATTTCTGTGGGAAGGAAGGCGGGTTTTCCATGTCAATGATAAACTCTGATAGTTGGAAGTATTTCAAATGGTGGCAAGATTTGGGTAGGGTTTTAGAAGTTTTAGAATTCAGGTTAATGCAACTTACGAATGCTTAAGGTGATCCGCGTGGGCGGTGGCGGCATGTGACTCTGAAAATTAGGTGGGCGGAAAACTTGTGAGTTGTCGAAAGCTACGGTCGCCAACATAGGTATTTAGCTTAGATTAAAAATTCATCCTAAATCATTACAACTTCTAACAGGGTTACGTAGCTAATAGTGGGATAGGGCATTTGTGCCCGGCTAGAAAACAATTATAGACAGGGACAAGTCGGGTGTGCCAGGTTCATGATTAATGCTTATCCTAATAATTATGCAATAAACCTCGTAATAACCCCTTAATAACCGGCCTTGGGAGGCCTAGTACAAGCAATAACTCACCTTTCTTCAACAGGTGGCGGCTGGGTCACAGTTGGGCTATCAGATAGCGGCGTCGCAGGGTAGCTCGTTATAATCATTTTTGCCAATAAGGAGTTGAGCTTCGTTGGGTCAAAATTGTTGTGTGTAATGGTTCTTTTAGAAAAGATAGCAGCTTGAGTTAATGGGGCGTCAAGTGTTTGTTTTTATAGCACTTAAGTTTAGGGGTAAAGTGGCGGGAGCGCCAGCCAATAGGAAGACAGTTGGGAATGTGGGAAATTCCAGTATAGGGGGTCCATAGTGACAGTTTAGTTGTTGGGGCCCTGACCTTTTCGGTGAGGAGACACCTCGGCCGGCAACAGCATCACAAGCGGCCTGAGCAGCGGTTTCCCCAGCTGCGACCAGCTGCAGCGCCGATTGGACCGCGCGCAACGGCTAGGCAACCGGCCCGGCGAGCATTCTCGGGCACGGCCAGCCGGAAACACCTGGAGCGCGCGGCAAATCAGAGGCTACCAATGCCCGGCAACAGGATCGGAGGACGCGAACGGGCCAACCAATCTGGAACCACCTGGTGAGAGCACGGCCGGACCCCTCGGACTCAAGGAAAGACGGCCGGGGCCCCCAGGATTGCGCAACCGAGACCAAGCCGGGCAGGAGAAGATGGGCACAGCCGCAACCACCTAGAGAAGAAGGCGAGCCGGGACTAAGCACACCCCTGGGCATCAAGGACTTTCTTCGCCGCGACCGGAATGCGCACTCACCCCCCATAGGACGCTATACCGTAATCACTAGGGGCGCCGACCATTCTAACCTCTCGCACCAATCTATTTATAGTATTCGTACGTATGTACGCATTAGGATCTCTTCTCTAGCGGAATTCTTCTTAGGGTTCTGTACAGTATGTTGTAGGTACTCATTTTTTTTATCCCCTCGATTCTCGAGACACCCCGCTACTACTGTCAGTAGGCACGTAAGTGTCTTACATGAAAGTGAGCGATGGTGGAGTGATGTGGAGTGTGCTGCGGGAATCGAGTGGGAATGTAAGCCAGCATAATTTTTCAAAATTTTTAAGTACATAATAATTGCGACCCACATAGCAGCTGGCCGCAAACACGATCATTAATCTTAGGGCCGGGTTTTGGGCAGCGGTGAATTAAGTAGCCGTCGACTCCCTTCTCCCTGGATCTGTCTAGACCCCTGTAGGAATGACTGATCGCGGCCATAGCTTTTATTGTATGAATAGTTTAGGTCATAATTCTCCTCCAAACCGCGATCAGATATTGGGAATCACTCGGGCATTATGAGTGATCATTAATTCTTCATGTCCCCACTTCTTTACAGTATTCGAGCCCAGCTCGACTTTATGACCTCCCTCCTTTAGATACATGTAAATGTCACTGTAGGCAGGTCGGCGCCTGCGCTTCCCATTGTCCTGGCGGAGTAACAATCATTGGCCGACTGCCGACGGCTGTTCGAGCAGAACATCTGTCGTTTCCCGCCGTCGGTTCATTGGGTAATCGGGGCGGCCATCGCCGCTTCGATTATCCGTTGACAGGCTGGCGCGAATGTGGGTTGTTTTGATGGATGTCGGGGTTGGCGTGCTGCAGGACTATATAAGAAAGCGCGCTGCGCTGCCCCTAGGAACCTAACCTTACTTTTCCCCGGACCTATCTCTTTGCCGGGCCGGACTCCCACCGGACCCAGAGCACTATTCCGGACCCACGTAGGGCTTAGACCCTTGAGCCTTGAGCTCCGAGCAGCTAGTACAGGCCCATTGCCTGTTTCCATTCCACTGAGCGCAAGCCACCTCTTTAGGTGAGCTCTAAATTGAGCCACTGTGCTCCCAGTGTGTTGGCCCCTGCCAACTCGCAGAAGATTTCCTTTCTCTGCCTTGCTAATTTTGCCCTGCCTTTCTTTCCCCCGAGAACAACGGGACTGCAGCACGCGGCCAAGCGAGATTCAGATAAGTAATCCGCGCAGCGGTTTATTATTGTTAATCCTAAGGGACAATTTACTTTTAGTTAGGCGGCACTTAGTGGGAGGGGAGCTAGGAGTTCCTTCAGCCTAATAAACTATTAATCTACAGCACTTTTAACTTATTGGGCTATTTTTATAACCAACTTAATCCTTTTACTATGTCTCTCTTTCGCTATTATTTTATCGTTAGACAGCCCTCTATCATGAGTGGCTAATCGCCTAGGAGGGCGGGTTCTGGTGATGCCGAGCTGAAGGCTGCGGCAGGAAGACAACTGTAAGAGCGCATAAGAGTAATAAGGAGCTAGGGATTCGCGAGCAAAATGCGGAGTGTAAGCATGTGCATCTCTTTCCTGAGGGTTGGGGGAATTCTTAGCCGGTTTTCCTTTTTCCTCTTGGGAGGGTTCAACGGTGTACGTGTCGAACTCCCTTGTCAATGAAGTTTTCTCCTATCCCCCTCTCGCGACTGCGGCTACGGGGGCGAGAGTGATGACCTAAGAATCTTTCGCTTGCGTAATCACTCAGCCAGTGTTCTGCTTAATCTCTCCAGCCTCTGCTTTCCAAATTTCACACAGATTCGGATTTGTTAGTTACTTAATGTGTAGGCTGCAGTCTAATGTAAAGAATGTGCCTGATGTTTCATGAGTAGGATTCCGGCTATGGATTCTCATTCGAGTTCCAAGTACCACCTCTCTAGACCCCTGTAGCGCGAATTCAGGAATCCCCTTTTGAGGCGTGTCTCGATCCATTCTGGGGCTCTCGCCCCAGTCTAAAACGGAAGTTGCAGAATGCCCTATTTTTCGGCTTGTCTAGATCTGCGTGATAAACTAGGAGCTGTGTACTCCGGGGACCCAAGTTCCCGAATGTCTGCGGTGGCAACGTAGGCGCATTGGGTGGTGGCGCTACCTGAGATCATTTTCCGCTTTGCCAATAGCCTTTCCGCATTTCTGTGACAAGAGCCTGGGCCGTTTCGACCACCGCTACCAAGGTTAGGAGTCAGTTACTTACACGCTACTGACGGCAGTAGACTAGTTAGCCCTGCCCTGTCCGATTCCGGGCAGTCCGACCCTCTTCTTAGACTTTTAGCCGGTTTCGAGCTCTGCTTGGGGTAGGCACGGCAGTCATGCCTGTGGCCTATGGGACGAGTGGGACTGGCCAGCCTGAGGCCGATAGGACCACTCCCTGCATCCGCTGAACCTCCCTTCATCTCATCTCTCTTTCCGCGAAATCTCGCGTGTAGCTAAGCGGTCATTAAGTCGACTCTGTCGCCCGCCCTGAATCTAATTTCGTGAGTGCAGGTCAGCGCTTGCAAACACCCACCCACTTCACTACACGCATTGCCCTGCTTATTCTCCCTTGAGATGATTTGATTATTTGAAATGCGAAAATAACAAAATAGACTTACAAGCAGTTCTTCCTTTCCAAATACGAACTCGTGTCAGATATCACAAGATCAGACGCTCTTGAAAGTGCCTTTCTTAGAGACACAAATTTCTAATTATTTCTTAGAGAAACAATGTCAGGAATCGAACAATCAACCTTAAAGATGCGAGTCCGATGCTTTAACTGCTGGGCTACAACCCAGCTGTAAAATGGGTACCAATATTAACTAGGAGAACTGAAGGTGAGTCTGGCATCCCTCAGTCCATGGACTGAACAGCCATGTGCAGCCTTTAGATACGAGCGTATGCTGCACAATAGCTATGGCTGTGCTGTTGACCATACTGCACAATTGGCCGGATAGGTATAATAAATTATATTAATTACTTAGCCTATATATAATATGTGCTATGTCATTTCTTTTTTAGCTCTGTTTAATACATCTAAAACCAACAAGCTAACCAACAACCATCTTAACCACCTTATCTTTTCAAACAGGTTAAGGAATGGCAAGATTCTCGATCTGCATGCACGAGAGCTTACTGGAACTTCTACTGTATCCGGTGCTTGGCCAACAAGAGCTAGCCTGAATGCTGCTGCCATCCAAGATTATGAAAGGCATGATTGACTAGCTCACTGTTAACTGACAGATCTTTGTTGTTCTTAATGCCTAAGCATGACCAAAACTGCATGCCACATACCTGGCTAAACCAGCTAATAAGTAATAATACATTTTTCATGACAATTAGTTCTCATATCATAGCTATATAGCAGTTTCTTTCTTTCACTGATTCAATAAAATAGCTACTTGTGAAAGCCCCAGAATAAACAGAAGTTAGACTTAAAGTATCTAGAGCAAAAAATAGGAATTGTAACCTAGCTATATAGTATATAGTCATTTAAGCCTCACATATTACAATTCATTGTAATATGAATAAAATATGAAATATGAATATAACATAATTCAATGTTGCAAAAATATGTATTTTTTGCTAAATAAAAATAAATATACATTATAAATATTAAATATATATATAATAAATATAAATATATGCGTTTTAAAATAACACTCTTTTTTGTAAAAATATTCCTGTAGCTTCATAATATATCTTAACTAAGGTACACTGACATTGCTGATCAAATAGATTTTCACTTAATATTATATGAAGTAGTTAACTTATATAGATAAACCACAAAGTGATGGCGAGTTTCATATCAGTGTTTATGTTCACTTTGTCTTGTCTAATGAATTTCAGTGTTTTACTGTGAATAGTTTTTGAGAATTCGTTGATCGAATCGAGAATTCTTACGTACATTACTAAGAATTCTTAGTAATTGATTGAGGGTCCCGTCAAAGTGAAAGTTTGCAGTGCATGCGCTTTCAAAATCTTTGCTCAGGCCATTCTTACGTTTTTAAGCTGCAATTTGAAACTAAAAAATAGTTTCTGACTTTTTATTAAGTTTAGTGTAACTGGCTTCTTCTGAGACAAAACTTTTTATTGCCTGCGGTTAAAATACATGTGTTGTTAAATTTTACATTCACGTCGCCTTTTTACGGACTCAAATCGGACGGAAAACAGACCATCACAATTATGCTATTTCAACCTATTCTATATACTCCTAAATACATAGCTATTCGAGATGTAATGCAATTAAAGCAGTTGCCGCGGTATCAATCCTTTTTTACGGCTTTTAGATTTTCTGCAGACGGCCGGAATTTGGCCGACCAGAAGATCGAATTGTATACACGCTCAGAATATTTTGATAATTCCACTATGTACTCGTAAATTGTTTCACTGAATGTGCACACACATTTTATTTCCTAGCTCTCACTGATCAGTAAAACAGTAAGTATATGTATTGTAAATAAGTTATATCTCAAAACTAAATATTCAATTATACATTTAACTTGCTTCACTGCTAACGTTTAAATACGAGTAGTATTTCAAGCATGTTAGGTTCTGTACAGTAGATCAAAAAGGACCTTTGCGGAATTGAATCGGATTGTTAAAATTACAATTTTTTTCATCTTTAAAATGCATAGGTAACTGAAAATAAGGCCTCTTAAGACGTTTTCAGCAGCTAAATCAAGTAATTTTTTAATGGAACATCGTCCTCCTTGTCGCCCTATTGAGGACTCAAAACGGACCGCGGACGATGTTTTTAACACCAGGTAACGACGATTTAAAAAATAAGGCATGGAGAAATGCTAAACGGGCAAGAAGCGTTGAAACAACACAAGAAAACCGTAAATAGTGCATTTCAAGACAAAGTTTTTTCGTAGACAAGACAAGACAAGACTTGTGCGTTAGCAATAATTCACAATTCAGAATTTCATACTTAGCGCGCTCTTTAAATGCAGATAGAACGGATGGATTAGTTCGCCTATACGCGGGTGCATCATCATCTCGACTGTTGCCATGGGCTGAGAAGACTGCCAACGATGCATCACCTAGGTACTGCATATATTGCCAGGTGTATATAGCTAGCTTGAAGAGACTGAAAAATAATCTTCTGGAAACCAGGGTTCCGGTTTCTCTCCTGGTCAACAATAGACAGACAAAAGACTTGTATTTGGCCTGGTCCTTTGGACTTCTTCTAGGCAGGAAATAAGTGTCGTCGTATATCCAACGGTAGCCATCATTGCGCCAGTCTAGTAAACATTTTAGTAGGCGAAATGAATTAATCGTGCCTAAGTTTTCCCTTTTGTTATTAGTTTTCTGTATAAAAAGTTTGAATGTGTTGCTGCACCACAAATCAACAATACAGCATTTTTAAGTTATACCTAACAGTTTTGGGCTGTTGGTTTGAAGTCACTCACCATTATTGCCTTTCGCTTGAATGAGCACAAACACTGTGCCACCAAGTGGTTTCTGTGGTGTGAGATTGCAAACCTTGGGAATTGTCAACTGAAGCAATAATACTCTTACTCGTTACAAACTAATCTTCTATTTGTTTCTGAAAAGTACTGAAAATTAAACATTCCTTTTTATCTTTGTTCCACAAGACCTTTTTACTTTTAAGTGAACCCCTTTTAAACATCAATTTGTCCCCACAAATGTCTCGCAATTTCTCGTAAAGCATTTACCAGTAAAATGATTTCAAAAATGCACAAATTCTTCTTGATAACATTTTTACCGATTACTTTTGCTTTTTAAGCTAGAAGCAAGGCCTATGCTTTGACATAAAATCTCTGTTTTTTTCAATTGGTAATTTTGTTACGAGTGTTGCAAGTTTGTGACGTGAAAATTGCTTGAAATTGTGGGACGCTTTTTCCGCATTTTAAAAGTGACCCGTGGATTTCCTTTTCCGTTGCTGCCACTAGGGCCCGACGGAACAAAACTGCTGTTCTAGATGTGCGACGACAAAACGATGGGACAGGATTCTGGATGTGGTGACAATTGGACACGAGCATCCACCACACACCTGCCCTCTACACTCAGCAGAGTGGATAGGCCACGATCAGTGGATGGTCGTTTTCCCACGGCTTAATGCTTCCTGTTGTTCCATCGTTGGGTCTGACTGGAGTTTCTCCTAGTCTTTCCTAGGCGGCCGACGCAAACGAGGATTTTTGTCGCCGCGTGTGCGGCGCAGCTGCTAGAGCGCAGCTCAATTTTAGATGCCGCAGCTTAAAATAAAAATAGGATAATACGAACTAAAGTGTAGAAATAATTATTCTACAAGGCGAAATTAAAATGTTTAAAATTTGATTTTTCGTGTTGTTGCTCAATACGAATGTATAAATGTGTAAGACCGTGGGTTAAGTGTCAGTGAATAGCAAACGAGAGGAGACCTCACTGGCTCACGCCAATATATTCATTGCCAAAGTTGAGGTGGGTGTAACCTGCACCCTAAGCACGCACACGCTGCAGCGCAAACTCCCCACCCCAAGCAAGCCGCACATCTAATTGCATGCGCACCAACAAGTCAGACTACAATTTTTTATTCTACGGGTATGTTTGACTTTAAAAAAGTAAAATTTAGTCAAAGGAAATCAAGGAATTGTTTAAGACGATTGGTTCTCTCTTCTGGAATAAGCCGATCTTCATCTTCATCCTCTTCAGCTTTAAACTCGAACTCAATTTGAGATATGAACTCTGCTAGAGCATCGCTCAGCACACGATGATGTTGACGAGTTCGAAACGCCTTAATTTCTCGATTTAGTCGCTTCTGACTTTCCGGCCGCGGCTAGACTGAATTTGCAAGACAATTTAGGTTAGGTAACAGGCCTTCATGTACGTTGTGTCCACGTGCAACTCCATATCAAATTTTAGCAGCACAAAGCGTCTGCACTTGCTAATCAAATAAAACGATCGCAGAATTACTGCCTACATGGCATACTCGAGATCTAATGAAACGTGCAGACGGTTTTAACTGACGGAAATCCTGGTGCAGCTTTGTAATATGTAACATGTTGGATATATATGTAGTTGAAAGAAAAAATGCTATCCCATAATGCCAATGCTCATGTAAGATTTTGCTTTATGCTTAAAGGACTAAAATATAGACTAAACTATAGCTGGTGCATGTATTCTCTAATTCAGAGAATAGGCAATAGCAAGTAATTTTCAATTTCATTGCGCTCTTTAAACACAACTTGAAGGTAACGTTTTTCCCGAAAACTGGGTAACTTTTTCATTTAACCGTTTTGTAAACTTCTGTGCCCCTCGATCTGAAGGTTTGAAAATAAAGAACGAAGCACGGTCGTTTACCCAGCAATGTTTACCCAAAGAGGTCCGCGAAGAGCAGGGATGATTTATTAATTTGTTAACTAGTTTTGAATAAAGATATTTTTGAGAATAAACTAAGTAAAAACCAATTGGCTGTAAAAATAAAGTCTAAAATATGAGAGTTTTAAGGCAATACAATTAAATATTTGGAAGAAAATATAGCTAAAATGGCACGAATTATAAATATGAAACCTTAAACATTAAAGTTTCTTAGAAGTAATTCCGACTTACCCTAATGTAATAAAATTATTGGTGGGTGGTCGTCATTTGAAATAAAAGAGTAAGTCGTCTTGAAGGCTGCAGCTTAATATACAGCTATATTTTGTAATATAATTAGTAATATTTTTTGTGATACTTCTTTGTTTACGCTAATTAGAAAGGCCGCTTTGCTGACGCACGCGCTGGTTCCCACAGTTCATTAAATAAGACTAGGCCTAATTCCAATTCAATCTAGAGCAAAATAGTCAAAGTAGCTATATAAATTCCAATCTAACGTTCCAATATAAACTTAGTGACTAGAATCCCGATGCCGCGCGCGTGTCAGAAAACCGGTTGCAACTAGTGTTATGTTATATTTAACGAGTCAAGAGTAGTTTAAACAAATAATAAATACATAATTAATACAGAACATCCATACGAAAATACTGGTTATATGGGACGATTTAGAATAATTTAGTTAAAATGACAGTACAAAAAAAAAATTTAGACTCTAATAACAATTTCAAACAGATTAATTATTTACGTATTACTTTCCCGATTGAAATTTACATTCACATTCACATTCAAACAAGAGTATTGTAACTTGAAAAATAAACAATCATTTATAGCGAAACTTAACAGATCTTCTGATGCAACTAAGATAACGTTCCAAAAATACAATCTATTTTTGTCAATGCATAAGTGAATTACACAGTTTTGAAGTTTGCTCCTATCTCCGCAGTGTATTTTCTTGTAGTTTCACAAATAGGGGTCAGCCGTCCAGACCCTACCTTCGGCCCTGAGCCCAGGCCCAGAGTCGCCCTCAGCCGGTGCCGACACCGCTCCCTGGGCCGTGGGAGGGGCGCTCGAAGGGCCCTACTCGATAGAGCAGGGCAACTCCGAGGCCTCCCCGGTAGCCCTTGGTTGCGGCGCCCGCTCCGGTGGGCCAATGCGCATCTCAGTGCGCTGCTGGGCCACCTTGGCAGTTCGCACCGCCTCGGAGGCCCGCTGGAGAAGGCCCCGGCGCTTGGTGACGCGGGCGGGGCGACGCTCAGAGCTGCCAGCGATCGCGCGCTCGGGCCTCTTTTGGCGAGACGACTGGGCCCAGCCCCAGTCCCAGCCTCGGGGTCCGAGGACCCTTCAGTGGCCGGTACGGTGGTGGGCCCGGTCTGACCTCGAGTTTTGTCAGCCTCGAAGGCGAAGATTTTGGTCTTCCACAGACCAATACAGATGTTAGCGCCATCCGGGTAACGACGTGTCCACTTCTCGTACAGGCCCAGAATGGCGGTGAAACCAGTGCCGTCGGGGCGCAAGATCGTGCGGTGCACGATTAGGCCCGCTGACGGCAGCTCCCGGTTCATCGCGATGAGGCCCATGCGGAGGTCCTCAGCGCTGGTGACGACACTTTTCGCCGGGACGAAAATACGGTGTCGTTTAGTCTTTGGCGGCTCGTTTTCTCGAAGGAAATCGAGGCCAGCCGCCCAGCTCTGCGTGGGCAGCAGCTCCAGGAGCCGCCGCCATGACTCTGCATCGCCGGGCCAGACGACGAAGCACGATTCCCTGGTAGCGCTTGCGCCGACCGCCAGGGGCTCGCCCTTCAATTGGAGTTGCCACAGCATAGCGTCTATGTTGTGGCAGATGTCGGTGAGCTGTTCGCCGCTCAGCCGTTTTCCGTCTCTGCCGGTGATGACAACGGCAGGTTGCCTACGCGCGATGGCGGCGTTGGTGGCACGCGGTCCCGGGCCCTGTCCGGTGGCGTCCCCACCCTCAGGATCTGCGTCGGCGGTCGGCACGGGGCCCTCCGCCTCCACTTCTCCTTCGGGCCGAGCCGCCGGCCGGATGGGCACCGGGACCTCCTTGGCCCGCGACCCTGGCCTCGGGGCGTCGTGGGCTCCACCCTGTGCAGGAGCCTGGGCAGGAGGCGCAAGGCTCCCCGCCCTAGCCCCCGCCCTAGGCAGAGCCCCTTCGGCCCCCCCGGCCTTGGCCCGGTCCTCGGTCAATGGAGCCGACTTGCCGTGGGCCTTCAGGCGCCTACGCCTCTTCGCCGCTCCAGAGGTTGTGGAGCGCTTAGCGCCCCGATCATCGCGCGAGATGGGCAGCGCGGCATTGGTGGCAGTCGCAGGGCCAGGCCCGGGCGCCACAGCGTGTATGACCGCAGGCACAATGGTGTCCTCGGCCGGAGCAGAATTTGGGCTGGAAGCCATTTTAGCTGCAAAGAAAGAGGGGCTTCCTGTAGACACAGGCAGGAATAACCCACTCAGCCGCGATCCCAAAGCTGAGCGGGGGCAGCCAAAAAAGACAAGTTACAACCCGGGGTGGGATGCCAGAGCCACCGGGAGGAACCGTAGGAGGCCAGACTACTCCCTGGTCAAGCGTCCATCAGCACGGTCAACACTGGGACATTGGAGGGCGCTATTGAGCCAGCGCCGAGGCCTGCGGACTGGCCGTATACCCTGTTGAGGTCAAAGGGTGACACCCTGAAACATGATACATGAAAGCAACTGCGAGTTATTCAAGGTTTAAGTGTGTTTCGTATCTCCGTAGTGTATTTTGGGAGCCAGCTTGACATTCGCAGGCAGAAACTTCTACTACATCAATCGCAATGAAACTTTACAAAACCTCTGATGCAATCGAGTTGATTAGATGTGTAAAGTTTCAGACTGATACATGAAAGCGTCTGCGAGTTATTCAATGTTAAAGTGTGTTTCGTATCTCCGTAGTGTATTTTTGGGAGCCAGCTTGACATTCGCAGGCAATATAATTGATTAAAGCAGCAGCTAGTGCTTAAAAAATTCGAAATGAAACTAAGAAAATGAGAATATATATTCTATAGTATAACGGAGTATCGGCAGAGAAAAACGTATTTAACGAGATGTGAACAAAAACAATAATTGAAACAAAGCTCTGGATACAAGCGATCTATAGAGTTGAGATAAGTCGGTTAGTGAGCGATTCGTTTTTATTCAATAAACGTTTTTATTGAAAGCTGGATCGCAATAGAAACAGACAAGTCCCTACTGTGTCACGTAGTAATTTTGGATATCTTCCAGATGTACGCTCGCGCATTTCTCAGTAGTGACAAATCCGTCGGAAACAGGCTTTTGCCTAGCATAATGCTGCGCCCGTACAGACAGGTAAGTATGCCACAACTACTCGAGCCGCTTTGCTCAACCACGCCAGCGTAAAAAGTGGGGTGATCAAACTCGTGTAATCCCACTCCACATCGTACAGCGCCTTGTAGAGTATCGTATTGAAGAAGATGGCTGGAAAAGAAAACTGCGAAATCATAGCTCACAAATGTTTAGAAACATGCAGTGCCACGATTAAATCCTTAAATGTAGCATTTCTTCACGTACTTAAATTGTTGCAAAATACTTTGAAAGTCTTCTTCAATAGGTGAACTGAATATGGACAACGAATTCAACTTAAAAACTAAGCGAAGTGGGAGGCTGATGTGAAGCAGAAAGAAATGGCTTACCGTGTACATTGTAATCAGAGTATCTTGTATATTCTGATCTGATTCTGATATTGCCTGCGAATGTCAAGCTGGCTCCCAAAAATACACTACGGAGATACGAAACACACTTTAACATTGAATAACTCGCAGACGCTTTCATGTATCAGCCTGAAACTTTACACATCTAATCAACTCGATTGCATCAGAGGTTTTGTAAAGTTTCATTGCGATTGATGTAGTAGAAGTTTCTGCCTGCGAATGTCAAGCTGGTTCCCAAAAATACACTACGGAGATACGAAACACAATTTAACCTTGAATAACTCGCAGTCGCTTTCATTTATCAGTCTGAAACTTTACACATCTAATAAACTCGATTGTATCAGAGGTTTTGTAAATTTTCATTGCGATTGATGTGCTCTAGGGCTCTCTCTTCAATATTCTCCACTGTAATGTTACACTCTCACTATTACCCTTTAGTTACCAAAAGTTACTATTTATTACTATAGCTTTTGTTAGGCTATCTCAGCCTTTGGGCATTCAAACTCAGCCAGCCCATCTTGTCACTGCGGTTTTTTTACTGAAGCTGCTAATTTTTACCATAGACATGCATTTTAAGACCATGCTTTCTCAGCTTGGGACGAGCAATCTCAGCCAAAATATAAGTTATATGTTATTCTGTCTATAGTTTTGCTAACATTTTTAAACAGTCTATTTACAATAGAAAAACTGGGTAACAGAAAACAGAGTATGGGATGGGATATATAGAGCAACTTTGAAAATGGCTACCAGAGACGATCAGTTAACAGGCTATTTCAGTTTAGTTGAAAGGTACCTCCTGGATGCATTGTGGGAAGCTCAGGTTGCAGTGAATTTCCCACCTGGCTACCTTCATTGACGTCACAACTTGCAAAGAGTCTCGGCCCACTCGCTACAGCAGAAAAATGCGCCATTCCACGCAGGTGACTCCATCAGGTCGGCCACCAGCTTCTTCCTCCACCAGTGCGGGGTCAGCGAGCTGCAGCTTGATCAAAGCCTTCACTGCACTATGAGTCATCTCACACGGGTTGAGAAACGGCGAGTAAGCGGGCAGCAGCTGAATTTCAAACTGATGGCGGTGCTGCTCCGGCACTGTCACACCGCGATGAAAGCTTGGACCATCGCAGACTATGACGACTCTGGCGTTGCTGATTTCCGCGATGACTTGCTCCACGAGGTCATTGATGAATTGTTGAAACCTCTCCTTTGTCTGGCCTCCTCTAAAAAACTCACTCTTCACCAACCCAAGAGCAGATGACACGGCCAGACAGATGGAAAGATTTGGACCCCTCTGTGTTGGGCAACGCCGTCTCACTGGCTGACCCCGTCGCGACCTTCCCTGTGATCTGCGCGTCCAGAGGTTGTACCCCGTCTCGTCTATATAGATTACCACCGTATCCAGTTGCAGTCCCGCCATGAATAGCGCATACTCGCGTCGCTTCTCTATCACCGCGGGAGAGTTCGCGCTCAATCGAATGTCGCAGTTCTTAGTGGCAATCTTAAATGTATACAGGGCTCCATCCAGAGCTCTGGCTGTTGTCTTAATGGAGACCGGTGGCTTGTCTGGAAGCTGAGCAGCGAGATTAGTCTGCAATGCTTTCAGTGTCGCCATCGGATTTTCATTCAAGAGGCCGATGAGCACTTGGCGCATCTCCTCGTCCAGCTTGCAAGAGCCAATCTTCCGGCCTCCGCGCTGAAGAGCATCAATCCGACCTGTAGCTTCAAAAGTGGCAATGATGTGGCGAGCGGTTTTCAATTTGATGCCAAGAATTGTAGCGGCTAGCAAATATCCTGTCCTTCCGTCCACGCGGAGATCAAGCGTCTTCTATCAACGTTGCTGGTTGCCCTCATTTTGGCGGAACAGCTTCAAATGTTAACAAAACTATAGACAGAATAACATAGAACTTATATGTTGGCTGAGATTGCTCGTCCCAAGCTGAGATAGCATGGTCTTAAAATGCATGTCTATGGAAAAAATTAGCAGCTTCAGTAAAAAAACCGCAGTGACAAGATGGGCTGGCTGAGTTTGAATGCCCATAGGCTGAGATAGCCTGACAAAAGCTATAGTAGTGCTGCCACCAAGCAGAAGGAACTGCTATCTAAGGAATGTTCCGAAGATATTCCTTATTTACACATTTTTCCTTTAGGGTAGCGTTTCTATCTCTCTCTCTTATACGTGTAAACGTGGCCTGAGAGGTCTTTTAGCACCGGTTATGCACTTAATCCGTCAGGCGTACCTGTGGATTAGAGGGTCACAGCAATAGGCCTTTGAAACACCTATGGATAAACTCCGAAATTCGGGTATTACTTTCCGAACGTACTTCTTCGGGAATTACTCGACTGGTTATCCACTGAATATCCTATTCAGGTCAGCTGTTATATATCCTCTGAGCTCTCTTGTTCAGTTAAATCTATCTCCTTCTCTGAACACTCTGTTCAGGTATAGATCCTAATAAAAACTAACTCTTAAACATTTGCTATATTCGTTCACTTGTTTGTAATGAAGGTTGTCCCGAAGGCATACGAGGGTTAATTTTCTCTCTAAAAACCCTCCCCTTATATAGCATTTTATTTGCGGTTATAAACAAAATTTTTATTACAAGAATATATTTTGGATTTATTCAAATCCAAACATTTAAACAAATTTTATTGAGAACATATTTTTACAATTTTAACCAATTTATTCGGAAAATATTCTTTGGATTATAACAAATTGTCATTTGCGTAAATTTAACTTACGAAGAATTAATATTTTTAGAGGCCTATTACGGAATGGCATCGATTTAATCGGGAGAAAAGGTAGCACTTTCTTACGATTAGATCGGTCAGATGGCATGCCAAATGCCACGATGGCAGGTCATTCTTCCGATTAAAAGCGAACTCTATTGAAAACCATTGGGCAGGAATTGGCGCGCGATTTAAAACCAGAGACAAGAAAAGCGAGCAACATACCGATATGTAGAAGCAGCAGAGCAGAGTATCAATTTAAATCGCGGCATTATTTGGTGCATTCATATTACATATTGCTACTTGTCTTTTATAGTACGAGTACTATAATATAGGCCCTGATTGCAATGCTTAGGTTATGAATATCATGCTGTGGACTCAATGTTTTCATTGATTGTAATTTGTATCTAGTAGCCTATGGCATTTATTGCTCAATAGAATAAATTGTGAGGCTATATGAGACCTAGCCCTAGCCTAGGCCAAGCCCTGACAATGACAAGTGGCAATAATAGGCCTAGGGTCTTGACTTGAACTTACCTATGCATTATTCTATTGAGCCTCTTAAGTTAGACCTATGATGTCCTCCCTTTCTTCCATGTTGTTATATTTTGCTAGGATCTAGACTAGACTAGACTATGCATATGATCAATATCCATTAATCAATAAAATAGGCTATATAAATATAATTTCCTAAGACTTCATTTATACCATTGCATTGCCTTCCTTCATATGTCATATTCATAATAATGGCAATTTAGCCAAGCTTTATACCGGCCAAGCCGGCAGCAGGCAGGTCAAGGTACTGGCCAGGCCTGAGTCGTCTGCGTAGTCTGGACTGGCGCTAATGGGACCAATTTTTTGTATTTTATAACATTTTGCTACTCATTTTCTAAATGTTTAGTCTTTAGGTTAGACAAATATATAATATAATAGGCCCTAATGCCCTACTAGGCCTATTAGTATATTTTAATTGCCTAGCCCACAATTTTTATTAGCCAAGTTCCTAGCCTATATTACAACTTGCTATTGTTTTTTAATATTATCTGTGACTATTTTCTTGCTACTTTATCTCTGGCTCTAATACGTTATAGATTCTTATTTCCTTTCTTTTATTTTTTCTTGCTACTTTGCTATATTTGTTTTTTTTCTATATTAATCCCTATAACCTTCTTATTGCTTTGCCCTCTTGACTTTCTTGTTATCTCTCCTTCTATGCCTTTTATACTACCTAGCTAATTATTAGGCTGGAGAAAAATATTTACTTTCAAACTACTATGCCATCCTTATCTTCTTATTGCCTTACCTATATTATCTTATTATCTCCACCTTCCTAACCCTTCTTAGGCCTATTGTTATACCATCTGCTAGATTCTATAATAGCCTCACTTTCTCCACCTTAATTACTGGACTATTCTGTCAAACCTTTTTACTATCTTTACATTCTATGGCTTCTTACTGCCTCATCCTTCCGACTTTGCTGCCTTGCTTTCCCACTTTGCTGCCTCACCCTTCCTACCTTGCCTAGCCCTTACCTTTGCCTTTCCCACTGCCTCACCCTCCCCACATTTTAGCTGACTCGCCCTCCCCACCTTTTAGCTGCTTCACCCTCCCCACCTTTTAGCTGTCTTGCCCTCCCCACCTTGATGTCTCGCCCTCCCTACCTTGTTGTCTCACCCACCCCACCTTCTTGATGTCTCGCCCTCCCCACCTTCTTGATGTCTTGCCCTCCCCACCATGTTGTCTCGTCCTCCCCACCTTGTTGCCTTGCCCTCCCGCCTTTTAGCTATCTTACCCTCCCCACCTTCTTGATGTCTCGCCCTCCCCACCTTGCTGTCTCGCCCTCCCACCTTTTAGCTGCCTCGCCTTCCACCTCGTTGCCCCGCCATCCTCACCTTGTTGCCTCGCCCTCCCCACCTTCTTGTTGCCTCGCCCTCCTCACCTTCTTGTTGCCTCGCCCTCCCCACCTTGCTGCCTCGCCCTCCCCACCTTGCTGCCTAGCCCTCCCCACCTTGCTGCCTCGCCCTCCCCACCTTGCTGCCTAGCCCTCCCCACCTTGTTGCCTCGGCCTCCCCACCTTTCGGCTGCCTCGCCCTCCCCACCTTGTTGCCTCGCCCTCCCCACCTCTTAGCTGCCTCGTCCTCCCCACCTTTCAGCTGCCTTGCTCTCCCCCCCTTGCTGTCTCGCCGTCCCCACCCCACCTTCTTGCTGCCTCGCCCTCCCCACCATTTATCTGCCCCGCCCTCCCCACCTTGCTGTCTCGCCGTCCCCACCTTGATGCCTCTCCCTCCCCACCTTGGTGTCTCACCATCCACTCACCCCGACAGCCGATTCATTTTTTTCTTTATCGCCGTCTCTGCCTGCATTTTTATTCGCCATTTCTTCTCACGGCCGTGTTTTTCGTCTCATGGTATACCTTTAGTGTTTTCCTTCCAGGGTCGCTCAAGGAAGCACATTAAAGTGCGTATAAATGGTCGCACAAAGCTGCTTAAAACCATTGGATGCGGTGGTGTTTTAAAAAAGACCCTTACGCATGCTCAGGTGCTAGACAGAGCTGCGCCAAGTGTTCCAGACTGCCCAGAGGAAGTTGTCTTTCCGGCTGACAACAATGGCAAGGAGCCATGTGACTGGGAGGATGTTCTTGCTGCATTTTTGAAGGCTACAAAAGCCGGAACTTGTGCAGAATGCTCAGCACCGGCCTCTACTTACTGCGCACAGTGTGCGTCGTTTTTCTGCGACATTTGTACCAGTGGTCGTCATGCAGGCTTGGTGCATGCACTGTACCAGGTAAGTTTATTTTATGATGGACATTAAATGTATCTACATGACTGTTTGTTTTAGCTTCATTGTCTTGAAAAGTTTGTGAAAAATACAACATGCCTCGAAATGGTGTCATTGCTTTTCCAGAACGGTGTGGCCCTGTGCCGTAGGATCGACTTTCTATGTGGCTGCTCACCCCTTTCATCCTCCTTAAAAGTGCAGCTTGTGGACAAATCTGTCTGCAAGCGGCCAGACAGACCAGCTCGGCCTTGTCTGAGTCAGGAGACCAGGCTAATCCAAGATAACCCTAATCTTGGCAAAAGACTGATGCCCGCGGTCGCAAGTCCGCTGGGGCGTCCATCTTCAGGATGCTTAACACTTTGATGCCCGCCGACGCAAGTCCGCTGAGGCGTCCATCCAGCTTATGGAGGAAAGTAGTTTTCGCAATCGCCATACTTCCTTATGAAATAAATGTTTCATTGTCATTCAGTTCTTTTGATTTTGTGGCTTCTCTACTATAGGTCGGAAAATCTCTACTATATGTCGGAAAAATGTGTCATCAGCAATAAAATTCTAGACGTTGTATGAGTGAAGCGAAAAGACAATTTTATGGTAACGTTATTCTTCCAAAAATCACTGTAGGTTACCATTCGGCGCAGATCGATGCATGTGACAGTCATCACTGTCCGTAGTTTCTTGTGGCCAGAAACTTTTTACCTTTGTCCGACCGCAGCATGACATTTGCGTCTTTCGAGCTGCTTTTGATATTCCATCATGATCAATGAAATCACCTCTCTGTCGAAAGCGTGCGCTGTCGTTTAGAATCGACGGCTAATTTTTGGGCAACTCGGAGGTATGAATTAAAATAGTATACATTTAAAAGATTTTTATACAGCTATGTTACATAGCTGTATAAAACATAGCGCCTATGTTTCACATGGCAGAACTCTGCCGCAAGGAAATCCGCGGAAATTCCATGGGGCCCAGTGTATGTACATAGGCCCATGTTTTACATAGCAAAACTCTGCCGCAAGGAAGTCCTCGGAAATTCCGTGGGGTCCTAGTGTGTGAACAAACGCCTGTGTTTGCATAGTGGACTCTGTCGCAGGTAAATCTGTCTCTGAGAGGGAGAGAGAGGCAGTCAGTGCAGTCTGATTGATGAAGATTAATCACGCGTTGATTGTTTGACAGAAATTCTGTAATTTTCATTTCTGCTAATTCATCCACTGTATGCTAAAAAACAATTGGCAAAACTATTCTCTATTCTGTTCCTTTTTACCGTTTTCGCATTCGTAAGTGTGGGTTTCTGGTTTGTTGCTTGTCGCGGTTTCGCACGATATTTTTATTTTACGGTTCGCAACACGTCTGCGATTAAATTTAAAGAATCAAAATACTTTTTACGAAATAAAATTTAACGATGAAATAAAATATATCTGAACCACTGATTTTTTTCAATGACATTTCAATCGGCATGAAAATTTGCTAGATTCTCGGAACACGCTTTCGATTTATTGAAATGGTTGGGTCTTTTGCAAGCCAATGACCGCCCTCGTGAAAGATAGGAGTGTGGAAAACGGCGATAGAGTCGGAGGTCGATCGCGTAGCTGCTCGCGAGTTGTCGCAAGAAGAGGGATGAGACGAAGGGAGGGATGAGGAGGTACAATGGATGCAGGGAGTGGTCCTATTGGCCTCAGGCTGGCCAGTCCCACTCGTCCCTTAGGCCACAGGCATTACTGCCGTGCCTACCCCTAGCAATGCTCGAAACCGGCTAAAAGTCTAAAGTGAGGTGCCGGACTATCCGTAATCAGATAGGACAGGGCTAGAGAGCCTACTGTCGTCAGTAGCATGTAAATAACTGACTCCTAACCTTGGTAGCGGTGGTCGAATCGGCCTAGGCTCTTGTCATAGAAATGCGGAAAGGCTATCGGCAAAGCGGATAGTTGATCGAGGGTAGCGCCACCACCCAATGCGCCTACGTTGCCACCGCAGGCATTTGGGAACTTGGGTCCCCGGAGTACACAGCTCCTAGTTTATCACGCAGATCTAGACAAGCCGAAAAATAGGGCATTCTGCAACTTCCGTTTTAGACTGGGGCGAGAGCCCCAGAATGGATCGAGACACGCCTCAAAAGGGGATTCCTGAATTCGCGCTACAGGGGTCTAGAAAGGTGGTACTCAGAACTCGAATGAGAATCCATAGCCGGAATCCTACTCATGAAACATCAGACACATTCTATACATTAGACTGCAGCCTACACTTTAAGTAACTGACAAACCGAATCTGTGTGAGTTGAGGAAATCAGAGGCTGGAGAGATTAGGCAGAACACTGGCTGAGTGATTACGCAAGCGAAAGGTCATTTAATCCTCGCTCTCGCCCCTGTGGCGGCAGTCGCGAGAGGAGGGGGAAAAGAAGGGGAACTCCATTGGCAAGGGAGTTTGACACGTACCCCTTGATCCGCTGGGAAGAGAGGAAAACCCGCCAAGGAATCCCCCACACCCCAGCGGAGGTGCACATGCTACGCTCCGCATCTGCCCACGAATCCCTAGCTCCCTATTACTCTTATGCGCGCGTACAGTTGCCTTCCTGCCGCAGCCTTCAGCTCGGCATCACCAGAGCCCACCCCCTAGGAGTTTAGCCACTCATAAAATGAACATTGAGGCGGACTCAAAAGGAAAAGGATTAAGTTGTAATTAAAGGTTGCCTAATGTGAAATTATTGGCTAGAATTGTACTAGTTTATTATGGATTTTTCTATCTTTAAAATTAGGCCACAGAAGCAACTGCCAGCAGCGCCGCTACAACAGCAACTGCCAGCAACGCCGCTACAACAGCAATTGCCAGCAGCGCCGCTACAACAGCAATTGCCAGCAGCGCCGCTACAAAAGCGACTGCCAGCAGCGCCGCTACAAAAGCGACTGCAAGCAGCGCCGCTACAAAAGCGACTGCCAGCAGCGCCGCTACAAAAGCGACTGCCAGCAGCGCCGCTACAAAAGCGACTGCCAGCAGCGCCGCTACAAAAGCGACTGCCAGCAGAGCTGCTACAAAAGCGACTGCCAGCAGCGCCGCTACAACAGCAACTGCCAGCAACGCCGCTACAACAGCAATTGCCAGCAGCGCCGCTACAACAGCAATTGCCAGCAGCGCCGCTACAAAAGCGACTGCCAGCAGCGCCGCTACAAAAGCGACTGCCAGCAGCGCCGCTACAAAAGCGACTGCCAGCAGCGCCGCTACAAAAGCGACTGCCAGCAGCGCCGCTACAAAAGCGACTGCCAGCAGCGCCGCTACAAAAGCGACTGCCAGCAGCGCCGCTACAAAAGCGACTGCCAGCAGCGCCGCTACAAAAGCGACTGCCAGCAGCGCCGCTACAAAAGCGACTGCCAGCAGCGCCGCTACAAAAGCGACTGCCAGCAGCGCCGTCGCGAGTGCGCAGAGTTCGGCGACCCTCCAGGAGTCTTTCAGCGTCACCAGAGTCACCAGACTCAAGGCGAGGACCGCGGGCACCCGAAGCTTCTGGCGCGAGTCGGCCATCGAGATACTGAGCACTGTGGAAGGAGGCCGCGACCGGGTGGAAGGCCGTATTCCCCCCACCTGCTTTCGTCGCCCCTGGTCCCGCAGTCTCCCGACCCGCTTCGTCCGTGTCGAAACCAGCCGCGACGAGGCACCAGTTGTTCGGAGGACAAGAACCCTGGAGCTGCTAGACCGCCTGAGGCAGGAAGACCCACCAGACCTGCAGATCTGGACCGACGGCGCAGCAGAGGAAGGCATCCGTAATGGAGGAGGCGGCTACCTGATTCGGCAGCGGGCCCCAGGGAGCCGGGACATCAGAGGCAGTGTCCCAGCGGGGCACCTAACCTGCACAACGACCGCGGAGGCCGCTGCGGCCGCAGCTGGTCTCGAGGCGGCCTTGGCCAATCTCCACGGACGCCCCAGCATGGCCGTCTGGCTGCTGTTCGACTCCCAAGCGCTCTTCGACCGGCTCCAGTCACAGCGTAAATGCCAGACAGACCACGCAACTGCACAGGCGTCTATTCTGCTGGAGCAGCTCGCCACGGACCACCGGCCCATTGTAATCTGGGTACCGGGCCACGCCGGGCTGGCGCTCAATGAGGAAGCCGACATTCTGGCTCGCGGGGGCTGCTCGCTCCCGCAAGAGAACATGCCAACACCGGTCGCGGCGCTCAGAGCTGCTCTCAAGCGGCAAGGTCAAGCGGAAGATGACCGAGCCTACAAAGACCTAGTCCCTCTGGACCACCCACACCGACTCAGCGGCGGCAAACGGCTGCAGGTCGGCCGTGCCTGGCCTCGTGCGGCGGAGGTGGCGCTGTTCCAACTCAGGGCGAACCGCGCGCCTTTCCTACAAGCCACTCTACACCGCTGGGGCAAGGTACCCGCTGCGTCTTGCCCTCACTGCAACGCTCCCGAGGAGGACACGCGGCACTTCCTGCTTGAATGCCCCAGGTGGGCCGATCAACGCCGCAACCTCCTCCATTCTGCTGGCTCAATGTCCCTCCTGTGGGAGGATCCGAATCGGGTGCGGATCTTTGTTGAGGCGACGGGCGCGCTGGCGCGCCCCCCATATGCCTAGCGAGGGATCCGTACGCCAACAACAACAACAACTGCCAGCAGCGCCGCTACAAAAGCGACTGCCAGCAGCGCCGCTACAAAAGCGACTGCCAGCAGCGCCGCTACAAAAGCGACTGCCAGCAGCGCCGCTACAAAAGCGACTGCCAGCAGCGCCGCTACAAAAGCGACTGCCAGCAGCGACGCCCCTCACACTGCGGCAAAGCGACGAGCTTTGACATCTTGTGCGACTACGCCCAAAAAGCCGCGGGTCGACAGCGCAGCCTGGCAGGCAGGCGTTCGCGTTCTGGCCAACTTCTGAAGTTGACTGGTGGCCTGCCATGGTCTGCAACCCACCTAACAGCAAGGTGGCCATTCGTGGCAGCCGAGTCCACGTCCAGTTTTTCGACCGGCCGCCAACACGCGGCTGGATATCAAAAACTAGAAGGATGAGCAGCCCAGACATGGCGGGCATAAAAGGCCCTAAAGCCTTTCAAGCTGCGCTTCACGCCATGAAGGCAGCAGCCAGAATGACAACAACAGAGAGACTTATTTAATATTTATACGTCTAATTTGCTTTCGTCCAATGAACGACTAATGAACTTTCTTGCTTGCAATAATGTTATTGTCTTATTTTTATCTCAACGCGTTACAAACACAGAGACTTGTTAAATATTTATGCGTCTAATTTGCCTTCGTCCAATGAATGACTAATAAACTTTCTTGCTTGCAATAACTTTAGGCCACAAAAGTTATGTAATGAGTCTTATTTTTATCTCAACACTTTGCAAACTAAATAAACTACCGTTATATATAAAAGCAGTCCTCTAGTACTCTTTTGTCAAGGTCCTCTACTACTCTTTTTCCATAGTCCTCTAGTACTCTTCTGCCCATAGTCCTCTAGTACTCTTTTGTCCATAGTCCTCTAGTACTCTTTTGTCCATAGTCCTAGTACTCTTTTGTCCATAGTCCTAGTACTCTTTTGTCCATAGTCCTAGTACTCTTTTGTCCATAGTCCTCTAGTACTCTTTTGTCCATAGTCCTAGTACTCTTTTGTCCATAGTCCTAGTACTCTTTTGTCCATAGTCCTCTAGTACTCTTTTGTCCATAGTCCTCTAGTACTCTTTTGTCCATAGTCCTAGTACTCTTTTGTCCATAGTCCTCTAGTACTCTTTTGTCCATAGTCCTCTAGTACTCTTTTGTCCATAGTCCTCTAGTACTCTTTTGTCCATAGTCCTCTAGTACTCTTTTGTCCATAGTCCTCTAGTACTCTTTTTTCCGATCGGAATTCTGAGCGCGATGTATAAATATGCCAATTACTTGAGGGAGGTTTTCAACCTGGGATCTTTCGACTAAATTGTCACTACCGCAGTTGGCACAGTCGACCCGGTCCGCTGAGAGATCTGGTAGATAGACCTGTGAGCTCGGCTTCGATAGTGGCCTGGATGTCCGGCATACGATCTTCAGAATTTGGACTGATTGAAAATGTGTGCATTGTCGCTGTCGAATAGGATGCGATGCAGTTGCACACTTCGCAAATGCTGTACGTTGTCCTCTGTAATGTAGTTTATTTAATCTCTTTACAATTTAACTGGCACTTTGTGTACATTTTCCGCATATTACTAGAAAAAATAAAAAATTTTAGAATCAGAGAAGTAGAACCAATCAAATGGATGCCCATAAAAGTATTACCCAAAAAAGCAGCCTTAGAAACCATAAATTTAGTAAGAATTCATAGAAAAGCTCGTACCAAGTAGGCGAAATATTGCTGTAGATCAGGAATCTGAACGAGGTCCTCGATTAGCTCAACAACGCATTTTTGCGCGGATGCTCTGTCGAGGTCGACCGTGTCGTTGTATTTGTCAACAGCTGTTTGACAATACCTTTCGAGTATGGCAGATTTGTTAATGGCCTCGTTTTGAAGCAGGGTTTTAACAAGCTGCATCTCAGGTCCATCGCGAAGCTCGATTTGGGGTTCAATGAGGTTTTCAAGTGCAGAGGTGACGCATTGAATGCCTGAATTGAACCAGCAAGTTTCACCGAAATTTGGAAGTCCCGATGGGCGCCAAACATTGCCTAATTGCCATGCTGATTCTATTTTATCCGCCACCGTGCATTCCAGATGGTCATTCACAGGGGCGATCTCAGCTTCGTTCAATTGGACACTAATAGTAACGCGGGCAGGCGCGAACTTTTCTTGATGTTTCTTTGTCTTTGTCGTCTTGCTATTTCGCTGAAAGATAATCAACGTCGACTCAGACTGGATGTTCACGTCTGCATCGCATTTTCTAAGGCGCTTTTGTCCGGATCGTTGCTTGCTGCTGCGTCGCATCTTTGTTATTTTTAGTGCCTTCTTCGACTTAGTAGGCTTGGTGTCACCAATAGAAAACTTTGCGGCAAGAACGTGACAGCATCTAGGCAAGTTTTTACAGCCACACTTTTCGATGGGATGTAGTTCTACCAGGTGCTTAGATGCTCCCTCAACAATGAAAGCCTTCCTACTGGGAACATGGGTTATGCCCTGCTTGTCTAAGATGTCATTGGCTAATTCACTGTTGATTCTGTGAACAGTGTCATGAGGCTCGCTCGTTTGTTCGGAAAAAAATTCTGGCTTAAGGCTTGAAAGATCCGGTGGAAACCATGGCGGTGTAGGGACGTTTGTTGGTTCGGAAGTACCCTAGTGCATCCGCGTCCCATTTTGATTCGATCTTGACAAACGTCAAGTCAAACTCATCGACTGATGCTGATCGCAAAAGTCGATAAAGGTCGTCGACGTACTCCTCAATGTCACTTGATGAGTAGCGATGGGTATTTAGCCACCTCTCTAGATCCTTCTTCAAATGATTCCAGCAAAAAAACTGAAGGGACGAACGGAACGACTCACGAATAGACAGTACAATACCAGGCTCCCTGTCTGTTAAGAAAATCATCTTCTTGTGGAGTTCGTCAGAAGTAATAGCTGAACTTAGCTGCGCATTAATTCCAGCTGCACGCTTTTGGCACGCCTATCATGAATTAGGTGCATAACAGGGAATTGATGACAACCATTCTCAGCCTCGATTAGCATGAGCAGTGGGGTTACGTAAAAATCCGTTAAATTGTAAGTAGTATCGACTGAAAAAATTACTCGAGTAGGACTTGAGCACAAGCAAAATAACATGAAATTCGAGCACTCCTTTATGCCGTGAACGATGGTCAATTCCGGAATAATTTGCATAGAGCGAATGCAATCGATCTCTTCATTGATGATGCAAACAGCTAGCAGCTGATCCGTGAATAAGTTGGCCCACTCTTTCTCTATGAATAGTTTTGCGAACTTGCGCTAAGTTGCGAACGCCCTGCATATCATCTTGGACTTGTGATGTTGCTGAATCCTTGTAGACAGCAGATGGATGCTCCCTGAGAAAGTTTTAAACTTAATTTTAGGTTGGGTTTGGAAGTTTTATGATGAATTATGAATTATGAATTATTGATTTCGGCGGCGATGTAGGCGACGAATCAGAAAGCAAATGGTTGACAGCGAAAGAATGACAAGGGCTATGAGTAGGCAGAATATTAGAACTATGTGATTTGCGCGTAAGCAATAATTCACAATTTGGAATTGCATACTTAGCGCGTTCTTTAAATACAGATAGAGCAGATGGATTAGTTCGCCTATACGCGGGTGCATCATCGTCTCGACTGTTGCCATGGGCTTGCCACTGGCTGCACGACGATATAGCCAGTCTGAAGAGACTGAAAAACAATCTTCCGGAAACCAGGGTTCCGGTTTCTCTCCTGGTCAGCAATAGAAAGACAGGAAGACTTATATTTGGCCTGCTTCTTTGGACTTCTTCTAGGCAGGAAATGAGTGTCGTCGTATATCCAACGGTAGCCATCATTGCGCCAGTCTAGTAAACATTTTAGTAGGCGAAATGAATTAATTGTGCCTAAGTTTGTCCTTTTGGTATAAGTTTTCTGTGTAAAAAGTTTGAATGTGTTGCTACACCACAAATCAACAATACAGCATTTGTAAGTTGTACCTAACAGCTTTGAGCTGTTGGTTTGAAGTCACTCACCATTATTGCCTTCCACTTGAATGAGCACAAACACTGTGCCACCAAGTGGTTTCTGTGGTGTGAGATGGCAAACCTTGGAATTTTCAACTGAAGCAATAACACTTGTTACTTCCTCTAGTGTTAATCTTCTATTAATTTCCATACAAACCTGAAATTAAAATCAGTTTCAAGAGTTTAATTTAAATGTTAAACATTTTTTCTAAATAAACTATAAGCTAGAAACTATCACATGCAACAACTTACAGTGGCACAATTTTGAGTAGACTCCCATGAACTTGAAATTGACATTTGAAATAATATTGCTATTGGTTTGTGTTTTGTAATGTATATTATCATTTTTCTAGTATATACTAAATACCACTAAAAATACATGATTGCAGTAATTAAGATTTATTTCAATACTACAAGGCCTTATACATTGCAAAGAAGCAATTAGAACCTGAAAAACAACCTTACTATATGGTTACCTTTTTTGATGAAAAATATATGCTAGCTATGACTGAAATATTAAAAGGCAAAACAGCTGCAAAGGCAAAGGCAAAGGCAAAGGCAAAGCAACTGATTTTTCTAATCACAATTAAGACAAGTAAATAAAAAAGCAAAGCTCAGTAGACAAAATGCAAATAGAAGAGAACTATTTTCCAAACTAAGCTTCTTTAGCAGGTGTGGCTTGAGAGGCTCTTTGCAAAGGGAAATATTTAGATAAAATATGTGGTTCAAGTGACAAGATTCAGTGAATGCCGACAGGTAATATTTCATAAAAATATCAAAGATTTGCACACATACCACATACATATGTCTGTTAACTTATAAGTAATAAATAGTTTAGATTTACATTTTTTATATAAAATGCCTAGCTGCGGTAAAATGTATCTAGTATTACAGTATAGTAGATTAATATGCAAAGACAGTATGCTTTATAAAAGTATACATAAATGAAAACCATAATTTAATAGTTGTAAATTTTACATGCTATGGCGGCCTTATAGTTTCAGCTTTAGCTTTTGGCACGCTAAAAAAATGAAAATGTGCCAAAATCAAGTGTCAGCAAAAAATAGCACAAGGTTACAAATTAGAATACGAAAATGTGTATTATAAGTGATTATCTTACTGTTATCGATATCAGAATAACATTTAGTAATTTTTCGAACTTATATACTTTGTTTTATTATTTTAAACCCAGTGAGCCCAGTGTGCCCAGACGGGTATCGCACCCGACTGTCGTGCTTTTAATCGTGTAAAAAGGTACGCCTTTGTTCCGATTAGATCGGGTGCTTGGCATGTCGCCTGCCGTTATGACATGTCTTTCTAGTGATTAAAAGGGCTTTAATGTATAATCTATGGAAGGTATTTGGCGCGAAATTTAATCATGCCAAGAATTTAAGCCGACCCATCTGAAATGGAAAAGAAAACTAGGAGCCTAGTTGTAAGCAAGCTCGAAAAGAATAAATTAAATAAATGAACATCTAAATCAGGCCCTAGCTTTATAAGCTCTTTACCATACTGGCTTGAGAATCAATGACAATGGTAATTATAATGTAGCCCATACATGGATATACATGTAGTCACCCGGTGTAAAAAACATCGTCCGGCGGACGATGATTTTTTGGGTCCGCCGGACTTTGACTTTTGGTCTATTGTACGCAGAAATTTAGTCCGGCGGACGTCCGCCGTCGGCCGACGGAGGACCAATTTCGGACCATTGTAAAATGTTGTGAATACTACTATTAGTAGTGTAGCTCTGAATGAAAAATCGTATTAATTATTCTCTCGTATTCCTTTAAATAACTTATTAAACATGAACAAAAATATTTTAATTTTCTTATTGAAAAAATGAATGTTATCGTATATTCTTATTAATTTTAATTTGCAAATACGTTACTCATTTCTTTATTTCACAGATACAATATAACAGAAAGAGACAATTAAACAAACATTTGCAAGTTATAAAAGAAGAACAACTTGGAATAGAAGTAAGCAAGACAGAACTTGCTAAAAAATTAGGATTATTAAAAAATTACATACAAAATACAGAAAGCAAAGTATAAAATGCCTTTGCAGTAATACAACGCACAACAGGCAGCATAGACATGGGGTAAAAAATACTAATTTGAATACATAGCAAGAAATATCATTGTGTACTATACTTACTATACTCAACGTAAATAACGAAGCGCGTTTCTAAAGCATGTAGGAAAATAATAGAAAGGAAGACGAATAATTTTTATACCTCACAAAAACTACAAAATTTTGTGTATGAATCAAGACACATAAATACGCTCGTACAATAATAATAATAATTAGACACTAGACTCAAGGGCCAGTGCAGGTGTTGTGTGTCAAGCACACTAGCAGGAGGGGACTGCACACCTAATGTAAATCCCCGGCTCTCTCGGACACCGGAATTGACAGCCTCATGTCAGCAATGTAATTAATTTTTCGATACATATCGGCAGCATCCAAACCCCACTGAATTGCCGCACAGAGCAGCATTTTTCCACGCCAGCCGGAATTATCATTACCCGACAAAATGTCCGTACTCATTTGCAGCTGAGTAGACTGTGGGCACATCAGGGCAAAGCAGCTTGCCAAAGACTGCACGAATAGTTCTAGACTAGGTCGGGAATCGAACCCAGGACCATCTGATCCAGAGTCCGACACCTTACTGACTGAGCTATCCGCCTTTACATAAATACAACTTAGAGTATAAATTGTGCCACATATGTCCCATTTTAGCTACTCACTAGCAAGTCGTTAGTAGTAGCATACGAATTATTAGAAGCATACGAATTATAGTTCCGAAAAATAAACGAAAGTTGGGATTTATGAGTGAGAGACACTTAATTTATAAATATTCATCTTCTGAGCTGGTGCTCAGAACTCGAGCGCGCTTTCAAGCCGTCGTAGCTCCAGATGCCGCAGCTCCGACCGCCGCACCTCCAGATGCCGCAGCTCCGGCCTCCGCAGCTAAGGCCGCCGAAGCTCCGGCCTCCGCAGCTAAGGCCGCCGAAGCTCCGGCCTCCGCAGATCCGACCGCCGCACGTCCAGATGCCGCATTTTCAGCCGCCGCCGCGTAGCGCTGCCCGGCACTGACTCGCCGCTCCTTTGCCACCAGCCTGTCGGAGGCGTGTTTTAGGATGTTTCTAATCTCCCTCTCTACGTCGAACTCCGATGGTCGACCTTGGGGGTAGAGCATGGTGACTGCCTCTGGAAAAGAGTGTTGAAAGTCTCAATGACGAAATGCTCTCGACATGAGTGCCTATTTTGCCTATACCAATTTCATGTTGCCTAAATATGAATGAATATGATGAATATCTTACCAAAGAAAATACTGCTGAAATTACTGAATGCCAGCTCTTTGTCCGACAACTCCTGGAGGCCTGGTTCGGCCGCGCGCAGTCTCGCCGACATGTTGCGTCCTGACCAATTGATGACGCACTGCATGTTGGTCGCAAGGCACTTGCTCAGCATGCGCTTGCATGTGTCGTGGACTGTGCTTCCCCGACAGCTACGGAGGCATTCGGCCTGTTTGAGATTGATTTATTGTGTTTTTAATGTATTTAGTGTAGTTTATTGGTAGTATAATGTGTATCGTGGTCTAAAAATTTTTGGAATAGCTTGACTTGTAAAATGTTGTGAATACTAACTATTAGTAGTGTAGCTCTGAATAAAAAATCGTGCAAGACAAAAAAATAATACTCACCAAACGCCCTTGCTGCACTCGGGAATTCCAGAAATTTACGTACTCACTCCAACTCGAAATCGGAGCGAAATCCGGTTGCCCAGCGTTGTTAGACCGCTGACCGAGCTGCTGCACACCGATTGGCCGCTGCAGCTGCTGCATAAATTCAGTCAGTCTAGCCGAGATAGCATCAACTGACGAATTCATGTCTCTCCGGAGAGCTTCGACAGCGGCCTGTGTCTCATAGCATCTCCTAGCAGTCAGAGTCGCCAAATAGATGGCCGTCTGCAGGGATGCAGGGTCCAGGCCGCTTCTTCGCAGCCGGTTCTGCGTTCCGGCCATAGAGGAGCCCGGTTGGCCTAGGAAGCTGCCATTGTCTGTTGACAGCGTTAAGTTAACGGACGGGTTGATATGTAAGTTTGTAACTAAGCAAGTCTTATTTGCGAATAACCAATAAATAAGATTGTGAATGGATCAGTGAGTCTCAATGATCCAATAGCGAGTCTACAAATGAGCGAATGCAGAAATATTATTTCGAAACCTTACCATCAGCTACTTCCTGATGGACCGAGCTGCTCAGCCTGCTCGGTGAACGCTGAATGTCTGATGCCGATGGCCCCGACAATTTTGGCACAGTAGTGGCATTGTCATGACCTGTAAGCAGAGTAGTGGGGAAAATAAATTAGACTTTGAATCACTGTTTGTAAATCTGCTAGTAATTGATTGAGTAAGTCTGTGAATGAATTGAACAGTGAGTCTGTGAGTGAATTGAACATTGAATTGTGAATGAATGAACCAGTGAGTCTGTGAATCAATAAATCAATGAGTTTTCGCGAATGGATCAGTGAGTCTGCGAATTTATATGAATCCGTGAGTTTTTGAATACGTGTATGCATGGATGGATTGGATGAGTGAACCAATTTAGTGTATAGTCTAATAAACTCTTACCATCAACAATCGGAGATTCCATGGCGCTGGTTGAATGCAGGTGGTTCTCCTGGTCCTCCATCAGTCTTTGAGGTGTGGATGGGGATGGGATCAGTGTCGCGGTGCTGCTTAATCTCTGTAGCTGCGGTCGATCAGGCAGAGGAGCTGCTTTGGAGCCCACATTCCTCTGATTTATGGCCTCGGAAGCTTCCCTCTCGCTCTCCGAGGTAGTAATGTTCTGTTTTAATTTTAGAAGGAAATGTGATGATAGGCAGTGTAATGACTTGTGTTAGAAGTCAAAACGAGCTCCAATTTCAAGTGTCTCGGCTCTCACTGGGAGCAGATCCAGAAAAGGAGGAACAGAAGAGTGTGTGGAGCCCAACCAGTCAGGCTCAACATTATATTTGAGGGCTCTGGGCCCATGACAAAGCAGGCTACAACAAGCGCAGGGGAAGGCATGTGAAAGTACAACGGGAAACTCGGTGCGCAGTGAGTTGAGAAGCGTACAGCGCCCATGAGTCAGTCAGTGGCCCCCACGCTGAGTGCAAGCAGACAGGACACAGTTAGTTTTGTGCAGTCAAAGTTCCCGGCCAGGCGTGCAGACTGAGGGTCTGCAGCCCAGGCCATCACAGGCAGCTATTCTGCTTATTGAAAAACTCAATTTGTGTGGATAAAGTCTGTTCGTGAATGAACCAGAGTCAGTAAATGAATAAATGAGAGCGTCAGTAAATGAATCACAGAAATCAGTGAGTCTGTGAGCAAATGAATGAGTGCGGCTTTGATCTGTGAATGGTTTAAGCAGTGAGTCTACTTGGATAATTAATAAAAATGTCTGCTGTTTATTAACAGACTATCTGTTATAGTAAAAGTTGTAGTGTCCTACCTGAATGGCTCCCAATCGGCTTCGGTGGCGCCCGGCATTCACCCGACAAACGGCCTTCAGAAGCGAGTCCACACTTTTCTTCTTGATGGTGCGCATTCTCCGCAGGTGAAGGACGGTTGGCGTGCTGTCCACTTCTGGGTCAGTGACCACCTGGAGGAGAACGGCGTCATACCATTCGCCACTGTACTCTGCCCTCACCTCAATTCTCGTAGCTGAGTACAGTTCCGAAGGCTCCATGCTGGCCCAGTCAAAATCCTGGTATTCACCAAGCATAATCTCTGTCTCATCTACTTCTAAAATTTCACCATCATTAGAGAAAAATACTATATAGCGATTGGACTGCATTTTAAGCTTTTATAATAGCTTCAATATAAGAATTTGAGTGACTAAGTAGCTAGAAATTTTCTAGAGACTATAAAGTTGCTCAACAAAGATTGATCAACTATTCATATACGAGCTACGTACGTGCAGATATGCTCCGTTGGGACCCCGCCTTCTCAAAGCTTTACTGGACAAGAGCCAATGCAAAAGCGCGGAATCCGACAGAGCCAATCCGGTTAGAGCGAGCTGAGCCAATAGCGAACGGCTCGAGCGAATGACTCGACAAAGGCAAACTAGCTTTTGTAGTAATTGAATTTATTGTAATTTACTTACCTTAAGTATCTGTAATTTACCGGGTATTTACTGTAGTTTGCGTTTAATATCGTTGATCACCATCTACTAGCGTTGATGGTGATTCTTTTTTTCCGTTGCGATGCAAATATTACAATATGCATGATAGTCTAGCTTATCTAGCAATCGTTGCAATGATATCATTACAATCTGCCGGTCAGAACTCAGAACTCATGATTACTAGAATTGCTAGACACGCCTACTATGTATATGCTGAGCCTACAGCGGCTGACAACAGAATTAATTTCTTTCATGTGTTTTTTTCAACTAAATAGCTAAATAATTAGGAATGCATTATCAACAATGTATGCTGTCTTGTAACCGTCTCTCATACACGATTTGTACGACTATGATTAAGAACTATGATTCCGATTCAGACTCCTGATTCAGACTGTGTAATTGTCCTGATGTCCTTTGATTTCTCAATAAGGTTTCACATACATACTAATACTATGTATTGTATATATACAATATTATTCCTTATTGTCAAGTCAACAACTATACGGAAATCCAACCAACCAGTGCCAGTGGCACACAAAAAATTGAAGACGGCGATGAAAAATTATGGCTTGTGTATTTTTTGTGTAAATGTGTATTTTTTAAACATTTATTTATTTAAAAATGTGCGCGTGCGTATTTGTGCATAAATATTGAACACAACATTAATACAGTTATTTATAAATTATTATTGTCAATAAGTGCAATTATCGCCACTTAAATTGGTCAGCCGGTCCCGGTCAGCCGGCCGATCTGCTGCCCTGCAGCGATTCACAGGACGCCCGGCTGCGATATAAAAGATGGGTTTCAGTTTCATTTAGCTTATTAGCTCGGTTATCAGATCAGATGCGTTAATAAATATTCTAATAATAATAATATTCAAAAGCGACTACTCACATATGGGTCCAGGCCCGCCGCTATGCGGCGAGCTCTGGCCATCCGAATCATGGCCAGCTTCATAAGACGCGTCGCTTCATTCAGCGCGTCCTGTGCCCGGCGCCGTGCGGGCGTCCAGGCCACTGTCGCCGCCATCTCTTCCGCAGCGACGAGGCATGACTGGATGGCCTCATCCAGTTTGGTGGTGGCATTGGCCAGAAAGTTCGCCCGGAACTGTGCCGGGAACAAATGAAATTTGAACTCATTGACATCGTCATGAACATCCAGGCCATGGACATGGCATTGGCTGCTGTTGATGCTGTTGCTGTCGCTGCTGTTGCTATTCATTTTTTTGTTGAAGGAAGGTTGAAGGAAGTTAGTTGAGGCAATTTTAGTGATCTGGTGGGAGAAGTTGCAACTATAAAATTGCTCAACAACGATTGATCATCTATTTATAAATGAGCCATACGTGCAGATATGCCACAGGTGGGTCCCCGCCTTCTCAAAGCTTTATTGGACACAAGCCAATGAAAACTTGCCCGCGCCGCGCGGAATCCGACAGAGCCAATCCGAGCCAAGAGCGAGCCGAGCCGAGCCGGCTCGAGCCGAGCGAGCCGAGCCGAGCCGAGCTGAGAGCCAACTCGACTCGAGTCTCGACAAAGGCAAGTAAACTAGCAATTTTAGTAAACTAATGAATTGTAATTTACAGACCTCTAGCCTCTAGTAATATTATTTTCCCGGGTTAATTTACAGCAATTTTATTTTCAATATATCCCATCTATTAGCCTTTCATAACCATCACTTACTCACAAAATGTCTAAAAGACGGACTAAAGGCGACACGAACCCACGACGAAACTTTCAAATTTGGTTCACAAAGAACCTACTTGACTTTGCGGACAGTGATGTAGTAATGGACCAAGTGAGTTTTCAATTCTTATTGAGATTCTATTTAAGTTTCATGCAATTTTGTAAAGAAATTTGACGAGGGTGGGGCAGACAGAGGCAGGATTGACAGGGTGATAGGTTTGATTGATTGCCTCGAATTTTATGCACAGTTTCATCGTCTTCTTTTTTTCCTCTTTATTTTCAATCAGGAGGTTGCATCTTCCCATGCAGATGGCGCAAGCCTCATTCCACCTGAGGATTCGCGGCCTGATTCTACCAGTGCCGGTGTCAATGCCTGTGACCCCATACATTTATCAGCTATTAACGAGGCTTTCGACGAAAGTGAGGCTGATGAGTTCGACTACGCCGATCACTTGTCAACAGATGCGGAAGATGGGGACCCAGGCCAAACAGCAAAGCCATCATTGGAGAGCCTGAATGAGGAGCTTCTAATATTCTTCGTTCGTTACAACATCTCACATCGAGCGATGCAGTTCCTGCTCAATGCTCTAGTCTGCCGAGGCCTGCCGGTCGCAAGAACAGTGCACCGTCTGCGCAAAGAACCTTCGGCTGAAGCAGTACAAATACAAAAGTACACCATGGGTAGTGGACACTTTTCCTACATCGGTATTGCTTCGAACCTGGCGTTCCTGATTCGCGGCGGCATGTTGGATCTTGGAAATCCGGAAGCCACCCAGAATGACAGAGCAAGGTTGGAACTGGACATTGATGTTGGCATTGACGGAATGCCGATTTACAATTCGTCAAACTACGCGGCATGGCCTATTATCGTTAAGTTTTCGAGATTCTGTCGCCCACTTCCTGTTGCTGTGTATGCTGGGTAAACCACCTCTTACCGAGTACCTGGCCGACTTCATCAAGGAGCTGCAGTCCTTCATGACCGACTTTGTCGAAGTTGATGGGGTGCTAATCCACATAAGGAACATCACGTTCATTTGCGACACGCCAGCGCGGTCCTTCATTACCGCAACTTTGGGCCACAACGCACATCACGGCTGCCCCTACTGCAGAGTGGTAGCCCAGACGGTCGACCGGCGAATAGTCTACCCTGTCGAAGTCGGAGAGTGTCGCACAGCTGAGGATTACCGTTTTAATAGGTGCGTGTGTGTGCATGGGGTTGTGTGTATGTGTGTGTGCTTTTGCGAATTTTGTATACCAGCTTATACATCTGTATATGCCTACATGGCAGGATATCTGACATGTTTTTTACATGTCTACGAACCTGACCTGACGTTGTCTTAATACGTGAATCAGTTAATCATATAAATATGCAAATGGCTGTATCGGGATATGGCAACTAAAGAAATGTGATTCCGATTCAGACTGTCTATATAATGGCTGTCCTTTTAAATCTCAAAAATTATTCACATACTTGCTATATACAATATAAAATATACAATATTCAATATACAATAATATGCAATAGCTCGATTCCCGACTCCACTGAAAAAATTTGTGTCCTTTAGCAAGACACTTAACTCTGCAGTGCTTCGGTTCACCCAGCTGTTAAATAGGTACCAGCATTAGCTGGGGTAATTGAAGGTGGGTGTATGGCGTCCTCCCAGTCCATGGACTGAACAGTCGTACGCAGCCTTCAGATGCGCCGCGCATTAGCTGCGGCTGTGCTGTCGATTGGGGCAGGTGTAATCAATTATTATTATTACTAGTCTTTATCGCCAACAACTACTGCAGGGAATCCAACCAGCGGCATGAACCAAGTCCGCTCCTGTCACTGCCAGGCTTGCAACTACCTGATGCTTGCCCACCGGAGCCAATGCACCTGCTCTTTCTAGGCGTCGCTAGGCGTCTTTTCACATTCCTCTTTGCGGTGGATGACGGACGGCGGCGCAAAATTAGGCCGGATCAAGTTTCCGCACTTTCTGATTTTGCCGAATCACGTGCTATATATACACCGACAAATTTCCAAAGACGCCCTCGGAGAATCGACCGAGAACTCGGACATTTCAAAGCCAGCGAGTTCCGCACGTGGACTTTGTATGTGGGCCCGTATTTTTTTCGCAAATTTCTGCCAACAGAGTTGTACAGGCATTTTCTTCTATTTCACTTCGCCTGTTATGTTCTTTGCTCTGATAGCCCACAGCCTGAACTTCTTGATGCCGCTGAATCTGCCTTGAAACTTTTTGTGTATGACGCAGCTCAACTGTACGGCAACAGTTTCATGACTCACAATGCTCACGTTCTTTTGCACTTGTTTCAATACGCGAGGAAACGTGGAAATGTGTCTAACTTTTCGGCCTTTCCATATGAGAACTACCTCTCTCACTTAAAGGGTCGCCTTCGAGTAACGCGCTTTGCATCATCTTACTTGCTAAATCAAATGCTTTCACTTCGCGACTTACTAGTCAGCAACCCAATTCAGCCCAATAAGTACTCTGTTAAGATGCCCGACAACTGTTGCATCGTGAATGGCTCAGTTGTTCGGATTACTTCTGTTCTTGGTGACCAAGTAACTGGCAATATTCTGTCGCTGCAAAAGGACTTGTATGACTATCCATATCCGTCCTCAAAACTGGGTATCGGAGTCTATTGTAAAACACGATCTTTTGTTACTGGCACTCCCCACAGGAAGTGCTTTCTGTTCCCGCGCAAGACCGGAAAGGCATGGCTGGTGATTCCTCTCTCTGGTGTTGATTAGTGGAATCGCATTCTGTTCCACCCTTGTCAGCAAATGTAATTTTGACTGTTAATGTTTTGCATCAATTTGACTACAGACATAAAAATGTACAAATGTAAAAAACTGTATACTCCCTGTATCCCTGTAAACTGTATACTGATATTGAGCAGCAAAGTCCGAATAGCAAAATAAATACCGGGAATCGGGAATGATAAGCGATAAGGTTTATTTGAGGCGGTGTGTGGTCCCCGATAACAGGAGTCCATTTTTCTTGCCGTCCGTTGCCTGAAGAACGCGTTGACACTTTAATGCCAAAACTTTGTTCTTTCGCACATTTTTACGAAATTCTTAAATCGAATTTAATTTTATAAGGCATTCGAAAGCGTGTCATTATCTTCGTAATTGCTTTTATTGTACGCGTACTCATTGACTTAGAAGCTTAGCGTTTAGCAACAAGCATGCTTCCAGAATCACTTAATTCCCATTAATTGAAGTGACTGCTAGAAACGGTAAACATCTAGCTAGTAGAGCTCTTCTGCATGGTCACAGGACTTGCACGGCCAAAAGAGGAAGGAGCAGCTCAAATAAAAACTGATAAACTGATGACTGGTCTCCCCACCACAGACAGAAGGAAAGCCGGCCTTATCTTATCCATTTGGTCTGTGCTCCCAGAGACTTCTAGAAATAACAACTTCTAGAAACTTCTAGAAATAAAAAGTCTGTGTGTTCCCCTCCCCACCCCACTTGATCGGTCCCACCCAAACCCGTTCAGAGTCATTACACACTACACAGGAAATTATTTTGCGATTTATTGTCATCACAAAAGTATTTAATATTTCATGGATATGAGTGATCAGTGGCTAATATCTGACTGCGGAAGTGCAGACACAGCAGCGCCCGGTTTAAAAATTCGTTTAAAGCGCGTATCGACCGCCCTCAATGAGGTGAGAATTCAGAGGCAGCAAATTATTTGAGATTGTAAAAAGTTTACAACTTTTCCTTTATTCTTTTGTTATATTTCTATTGTACACTGACGTATTGCACGCATACATTGCCAGAATTCCCAACGCGCTGATCAGGTCAGGGTGACCTGCGAAACTGGCCCGGGACTTATAGTCCGATTCAAGCGACATTCTTGCGCAATTCCATCAACGGCTGAACTTCAGGTGAATGATAATGTATGTTACCTGCCTGTTCAATAACTTGTCCTTCTAAGTATTCTCCTTCTCCCCTCTGCAACTATAATCTCCCACTATAATCTTTGCATGTAGGCCCGCGTCTTAATTTCTGTTATGCACATTCTCATGTTTCTGCATGAGAAAATATTAAAAATGTTTAATTTTTCAGACTAACAAACGCGCTGTCCCTGAGGTCAACGTCGAATTATCCTTCTCCGACAGCGAGGAAGAGGGCGAAGGCAACTCACGCGTGGATCAATCTTTACGAATCGCCCTAGCAGTATGTCCATTAGAGGTTCGTCAATCAATTGAGTGCGATTAGATGGTGTGGCTGTATAAAGCTGATTTTGGGGCAAAGTTTCCTTTTCTGTAATAGTTTTTCTTTGAGTAACTTAATGAGAGAGGAGAGAATTAAGAGGGAGTAAAAAGTAGAGGCCGATTAAGTGAGATGAGATGCAAACGAGATGTCAGCAAGCAAGTGAAATGTGAGAGAGGCGATGGAGAAAAGGGCGATTTAGAAGCATGAAAAAAAAAACAAATTGAATCGTGTTTAACTACACCCCCGCACAGCCTTTGCCTGACCCGACCGTTAAGAAGAGGCCGGCTCAGAGGCTCAGCCGATCTAGTGTCGATTATCGTCCCCCGACATCCACTAGAGATACAACCGAGCGCATACTGGGCATCAACGGGAAGACAGACACCGCGATCGCTGTTGCACCTGCGGGCGAGAAGGGACTGGGCGCCTTTGCGAGAATCAACCTAGCTGCGGGGGCGTTTGTCGATCAATTCGCCGGAATCCTGCTGAACGAACAGGAAGCGATTAGACGCGAATGTGAACCTAACTCCGACTGGATGCTATTTGAGTTTAAAGTTAACGGCAAATTATGGGTAATTGACGCCAGCAACAGTGATGGATTGGGAAGGTACCTGAACCATTCTTCTACTGCTCCTAACTGTAAAGCAAAGCTCATTATTATCGACCAGGGGCTGCGACCCGTCATTTATTTCGTGACAAATAAATATGTTGCAACGGGCACAGAACTGACGTTCGACTATACGACTGGTAGAGGTATCGATAATGATGATCTTGTGAAGAACCCATGGCTTCGAGACTAGAAAGACACGCATGTTATTATGACTCGTCGCTTAGTTTATTTTGCTAAATCTTTAATCATGTAACAATCATGTTTAATTATGTATATTCTTTATTACAAATAAAGCAATGGCGCATTGAGAAAATGGTTACTTTTCTGAAAAGTTTCTTGGAATTTGTGTCTTAATTTTTTTAATCGCTTAATGTACTCGTACTCATTGGCATAATAAAGTAATAAAGCAAACAGGATGCTCCAGAATCATCAAGCAAGTAAATATAATTTAATAGTTTTATAACTCAGCAAATATCTTTTCCTAACAGACTGTACATATCTTTACAAATCTGTACATATTTTAATTTTTCGAGACAAATAAAAGAGTACTTTTAGCGGCAGAGTTCTGCGGAAGTTCGGAACTGACTCGCGCCCCCAGTCTTTTAGGGATCTAAAACCAATTGAAGTGAGTCACAGGACTTGAACAGCCAAAAGAGGAAAGAGCAGCTCAAATAAAAACTGATAAGAATATTTAGAACGTAATGCATGTGGGTCTCCCCACCACAGACGGTAGGAAAGCCTTATCTTATCAATTTGGTCTGTGCTTCCCACCCGATGTGCCACGGCGTTCCTGCATGGCTTTCAAAGTTTCGGAGAAGGGCAATGGGGAATTTATGAACAGGGACTATTTTACTTAGATAGACTTAAAGTTGTTTTAAAAAAAGCTTGAAAACTTCATGATGAGCTTGAAGATGAACTTTCCTTCATCATGAGGAAATCATTTGAAATCATGAAACCAACTCAGTCGTGTAGGAAATGATTTCTAGGTTGATTTTCAATTGAATCCGACTCGATAAACTGTGCTCAAATCTATTGGGACACCGACGACAGCCATATAATACTGACATAGTCAGAGTTAAGATAAACTTTTCTAGGTGACTTTCCAGGTTAATAAGTTCGAGTCAAATAAATTTGATGATGATCCCCCAGTTGATGATGATCCCCCAGTTGATGATGATCCCCCAGTTGATGATGATACCCCAGTTGATGATGATCCCCCAGTTGATGATGATCCCCCAGTTGATGATGATCCCCCAGTTGACAATGATCCCACATTTGACAATGATCCCCCAGTCGACAATTATCCCCCAGTTGACCATGATCCGCCAGTTGACAATGATCACCCACTTGATAATGATCACTCAGTTTATTATGATCTCTGAGTTGATTATGATCAGCCAGTTGACAAGTATCCCCCAGTTGATGATGATCCCCCAGTTGACAATGATCCCACAGTTGACAATGATCCACAAGTTGACAATGATCATTCAGTTGATTATGATCACTCAGTTGACAATGATCACCCAGTTGACAATGATCCCCCATTTGATGATGATCCCCCAGTTGATGATGATCCCCCAGTTGACCATGATCCCCAAGTTGACAAAGATTCCCAGTTGACAATGATCCACAAGTTGAAAATGATCACTCAGTTGATTATGATCACTCAGTTGACAATTATCCCCCAGTTGACAATGATCCCACAGTTGACAATGATCCCCCAGTTGACAATGATCCCCCATTTGATTATGATCCCCCAGTTGATGATGATCCCCCAGTTGATGATGATTCCCCAGTTGACAATTATCACCCAGTTGACAATGATCCCCCAGTTGACAATGATTCCCAGTTGACAATGATCACTCAGTTGATTATGATCACTCAGTTGATGATGATCCCCCAGTTGATGATGATTCCCCAGTTGACAATTATCACCCAGTTGACAATGATCTTCCAGTTGACAATGATCCCACAGTTGACAATGACAATGACAATGATTCCCAGTTGACAATGATCCACAAGTTGACAAAGATTCCCAGTTGACAATGATCCACAAGTTAACAATGATCACTCAGTTGATTATGATCACCCAGTTGACAATGATCCCCCATTTGATGATGATCCCCCAGTTGATGATGATCCCCCAGTTGATGATGATCCCCCAGTTGACCATGATCCCCAAGTTGACAAAGATTCCCAGTTGACAATGATCCACAAGTTAAAAAATGATCCCCCAGTTGACAATGATTCCCAGTTGACAATGATCACTCAGTTGATTATGATCACTCAGTTGATGATGATCCCCTAGTTGATGATGATTCCCCAGTTGACAATTATCCCCCAGTCGACAATTATCCCCCAGTTGACCATGATCCGCCAGTTGACAATGATCACCCACTTGATAATGATCCCCCAGTTGACCATGATCCCCAAGTTGACAAAGATTCCCAGTTGACAATGATCACTCAGTTGATTATGATCTCTGAGTTGATTATGATCAGCCAGTTGACAAGTATCCCCCAGTTGATGATGATCCCCCAGTTGACAATGATCCTACAGTTGACAATGATCCACAAGTTGACAATGATCAGTCAGTTGATTTTGATCACTCAGTTGACAATGATCACCCAGTTGACAATTATCCCCCAGTCGAAAATGATCCCCCAGTTGACCATGATCCCCAAGTTGACAATGATTCCCAGTTGACAATGATCCACAAGTTGACAATGATCACTCAGTTGATTATGATCACCCAGTTGACAATGATCCCCCATTTGACAATGATCCCACAGTTGACAATGTACCTCCCCTGTTGACAATGATCCCCCAGTTAACAAAGATCCCCTAGTTGATCATGATCCCCCAGTTAACAATGATCCCTGAATTGCTTCAGTTCAACCAGCTGTTAAATGGGTACCAGCATCAGCTGGGATACTTGAAAGGTGGGTGTGGCGTCCCGCCAGTCCATGGAATGAACAGCTGTACGCAACCTTCAGATGCGCCGCGCCATAGCTGCAGCTGTGCTGTCGGCTGCACATCTGGCCCAATTGGGGCAGGTGTAATCAATTATTATTATTATTATGGTGGTATGTGATTCTATGGTAATGTGTTTACATAATGGCGGAGTGATTTGGAGAGTCGTCGATTTACGCTCGTAAAGCAGGTCGCTCAATTGTGAGGGCGACCGGCATTATGAATTTTAGCGCTGATTCATTTCTTAAATTCTAACAGCAACTGCGCACTTAGTGCGGCCTCTGATGCGCAAGTTGACAAGATTTTTTGGCTCAGTTGTGCCAGCTCAGTATTATTAACTTATTAAGTATTGTAGACATAGATGAGCCGCCTTCAGGAAAACGATCCCAAAAGATTCGATCGTAGGTGAAAGCACTAGCTGTGTCAGCATTATGTTTTGCTGCATAACGTTTAAATTTCGAAATTAAAGAAGTAAGAGTCAACGAAAATAAATATAAATTTCTAACGCAGTTCAGTATAAAGAATTTGTCTGACTGTGGCTGCTTAATTGCCGCACAAAGAACGTTTAATTTTCTGTATAAATAGTAAAAGGATGCATAGCGGGAGAAAAAAAGTAAACACCAAGTATCTGTATACATATGGGATAGGCCTGGGATAGGATTTGGATTGCACTCAAACCGGAATGTTTTGTAGAATTAAATATCTTCAGGGTACTAAATGCAAAGCAACTGAAGAAGAGTGAAATTGAACAGACCAACAGTAAATTACAGAAATAAAAATGGGAAAGCAAAAAGAGCAATAATAAAAGAGCCCGCCTTTACCTGATAAAGGCACTTTGAGTTTTTCTTTCGTACAAAATGCCTGTTGTGACTATTAATTAGTAAAAACTTATTTTCGAATTTATTTCTCACGCCGAACAGTTATATTGCAGTGATTATGCCGCTAAACTAAACAGTACGGCAACAGTTTAATGACGCTCGAACTTCTGAGGAGCAGTCTTAGAATAGACACTAATATCAATGTCATCCGCAGCTTCCATTTCTCGACGCACCTGACCGTGTACCGGGCGTCAGGTGTTCATGGAGAATATCTGGAAGAAATTCGGAATGTTTTAAATCCAATTTACATACGAGTATTTATCTGTCTAGAATGATTGCCCTTAATCAAAATTATAAACGTATATTACCAAATTTGTAAAGGGATCAGTGTCATTGACAATACAACAACAAAACAGCAACAACAACTGTCTTTGACAATGGCAATTAGAAATATATTTACTGATTATTGTCTACAACCGTAATGGTAGACAATACAATAGCCTGGGGAATTTCATGGTCTAACCCAACTAAATTTTGAGAGATCCAGAGGGGAAGTAAAATACACAGCAGAGATAAGAGTCTAGAATCACTAGAGTCTAGACTAGACAAACAAAGCGTTTCTTTAGGGCAAGGACTTCTATAAATAGCATCTATAAATAGATCGATGCTTGTATTCAGAGGTCCTTGCTTTAGGGTAGCATAGATACCTTACATTGTAACTTGATTTGGCTAGCTGTCTAAAGCGGAGACACGGCCACAATATTTTTTCCAACAACTATAAGCAACAAAGCGGAAGCGGCCAAGAGTAATATTAACTGGTTCCTCTTAGAGGCTGTGCCAGACACTGGGACAATGAATTTTGATAGCCGAAATACAACTGAATCCCTAAAGGTAAATCTATATGATTCGAGACAGTGACTGGTTGTTCTATGGGAGACAGTGGGTATCTACTAGGAGTATATCAAAATCTCGTAGATTTTCTAGGTAGCTAGCTTATAGCTAGAAAGACAGTTACTATAGCAACGCTTGATTGCGGAGAGTGGCTAGATTGTCTAGCTATGGGACACGGTGTCTAGATTGATTGTTCACGGGAGACAAGCTAATCGCAAACCCATTTATTCTTACCAGCCCGTCGATGACCTGGGCAGTCTAGACAATTTGGACTTCGCCGTGATGCGCTGCGAATTCAGTGACCTCCAGTCTTACGAAAGCGCTGCCCTCTTCGATTTGTACAAGCCGGTTGCCAACGAAGATGACACTGGGGCCATGAGCGCATCGGAGTCCATCTGGTCCATCGGACAGCAACAGCATCCGCAGCAGCGACTGAATGCTTCGGCGATTGATTGCTCCCTTTGCTGGGTTCATTCGCTTGATCCGCCCACTTCGCATCTCCCAACGCATGTGCAGCCGCCAGGCGTCATAAAAAGAACAAGGAAGAAGCGTGCTGGCATCGGTTAGTGTTTTTGAGCTGCGAAAATTTGGGATTTGAGAATCTTTAGTATTTAACAACAATTAGCTATCAAAACTTAGCATTGCCCAACCTCAGACAGGAATTTTTGGCTGTGGGAGTTTCTGTACCAGTTACTCGAAACTCCGCCTGTCGCTGACCTGTCGCCACCCTGCTTGCGCTGGGAGAACAAGCTGGAGGGCATTTTCCAAATTCTAAACCCAACCGGCCTAGCAGAGGCGTGGGGCAGTTACAAGCGGCGGGACATGAGCTTTGAAACGATGAAGCGAGCGCTGAGGCATTACTATGAGGACAAGCTTATCACCAAGACCCACCCAAGAGACAAGCACTTTTACAAATTTCACTTCGACCACGAGAAATTAAAACTTTTTTTAGAAAAATGACTGAGACAAAATGACACCCAAATCAGAAATCCCATAATTTAATTAATACCTCAGAAATCCCTACATTGCCCTAGAAATCACATGATCCAGACAATGACTCAGAATTACATCACGGATTGTCTGATTGTCAGTTGCGCTACTTCACTCATGTAAACTATTGTTTCTTACGGCCATGTTTTGTTCTGTTTTCTTGTGTTTTCTCATATTGTCCATGCATGACTTATCATCTGTAATTAAGCCTTGATTTTGAAGACATGTAATTGAGACCGACTGTTTCCTATAAAAGTATGATATCTACGAGTACTTATAAATGCTATACTATAAATAAACTAATAGTTGCTGCACATTATTTTATAAACTACGGGCTCGTAAAAAACAAAAAGCACACTTAACGTTGTATCGAGTGCAGCCGTGGAACTCTATTGACATGACAAGGAGTTCGTGAATGTCGCTGTCGTTCTCTAACCTGCTAAACTCGGCCAGATGCAGCTAGCCGGGACGCTGGGCAAACTTGTGCTCGACGCTGACTGAAATTCCCCATGCTGCAGAGGGTTAGATAAATTCATTTATCTCATTTTGAATTCCTAATGTGAATTTAAACTCAAACTGCTTAAGAAGAAAGTAACTGCATACCTGTACATCCGAGGTAAAAGCTAAGAGCGATGTCTCGTCGGTACATTTTCTGCCGACCACCTTGCAACATACGTCTCAGGATTTTCTGGAACGGGGAAAAACTAAAATTGGAATTTGACAGTATACAGTTTTTGCTTTTGATTTGATCCCTAGTCAAGTATGAATTTCAGCTACATTTCAGCAAGCCTTTAAGGGACAGATGCGATAGCCAGCTATTATATCAAGTCATTCTAAGAAGCTAATTGCATGCATGCATATTAAGTGCATCTTAAACACAAAGCAAGGTGCAATAGCTCAATAAATATGTTTGTTGTCGTGCAAAGCTAAAGCAATTTATAAATACTTAATGCATGCAGTGCATGTAATAAATAAACAAGTGTGAAATAAATAAAGACACGAAGGCATAGATATCCGAAAATCCTATGGCGCTGCATATCCTATATGAGCCGCGCAATCTTTACTATAGTTATGGCGCTGCATGCATCGTATGTATCGTATTCGTATCGTATACGTATACGTATCGTATCGTATATATCGTAGAGCATCGTGGCGCTGCATAAATATTTGTGCTCTGAAAGGCGAAAAGGAGTTTTAAGGCGCAAATATCATTATTTAGTAAAAACATGCACCTTTAATAAATGCTTTATCCAATGGCAACAAGGGCATGCATCCAACTCTAAGCAAATGCTTGGGGTTGGCTTATGGAATGAGCTGCATGGTTGCACACGAAGTGCGACAAAAAGACTAACGTTATAGCATTTAGTTACTGTCATATTAAAGGTGAGTGCATTTTGCTTTATTGTAATATTGTGTTAGCATTTGTTGTGTGAATTGCAGCATGTTAAACGACGTGTAGCTAATGGCTAGAAAGAGATTTAGTTTTACCACCTAGCACCAATATGAAGCTTTTAAAGGAAAGTAAAACCTGCAAAACCGGGTATATCTTTTTCAGGATGTTTAAAAGCATATTTAAAGAATTGTTATAAAAACTGTCAAGAATTGCGAAGAACCATTAGTATAAAATAGCAAAAAGTACGTGGTTTAACAAACCTTATTATTTTTTTCCACCGGAAGGTAGGTGCCGGGGCGGGGTAAAGTTGGTAGATGCCCCGGCACCTACCTTCACCTTCCACGTGCCGCCCTGGCCCACCGTGTGTGGCTCTATAAGCCACGGTGAGCCAGGGCCCTGCTGCTGCGCCTGCTGCGGGGCCTGCTGCGCCTGTGCCTGCTGCTGCTGGTGCTGCTGCTGCTTAATATCCATTTATATCTCTGATTCCGTAGATGATCTCTAATTCTGTAGATTATCTCTGATTCTGTAGATTATGTCTGATTGTGTAGATTATCTCTGATTCTGTAGATGATCTCTAATTCTGTAGATTATCTCTGATTCTGTAGATTATGTTGGGACTATATATCCACTTGATATCCTTAATATCCACTTGAAACTAGAAATTAGATACCTGAAATTAAGTGGTTTTTATCAAATTCGTATCTTTTTAATTCAGATCGTATGAACAGATCTTTGTATGATTATCGATTTTTAAGAGCACTCAGCACTGAAATCTCAGGAATCAATTGAGAAGCAATCAAAAGAATCTCGAAGGAATTAAACAAATAAAAGAAATTCAAAGACAGACGAAACAAGACTAGGTTTCGGCAAGAGTGTTCTATTAAATAAATTCAGCTGACTGGTGAGTTACTAGTTTTAATTGTAGCTCGAACATTATTTATCAGACTAATTTAAATAATAAGTTTATAAGTTTATAAGTAATAAGTTTTTCAGCTATTAAAATATTCAACATTATTGAACAGGTACTTATCACACTAGCTGGAATGGTGGCATTTTTGACTGGCTTAAGGCAGTACTACCTATAGCAACTGCTTTCCTTACATCAGTGCATCTGAGAACTGCTGGTCACATAGTAAGGGCTTGACTAATCATGATCCTTTTGTGAAATACTTAACACCTAACCCACAATTGATAGCTACTATCAATTGTAACTCAAATTAATTTTGAGCCATTGGTTTAAATAATACATGTGTACAGGTTCAGTTTGTCTAAAAAGGTACTATGCATGTATTTTTTAACTTAAAAGCTTACTAAACATATATACTACCTCTGTATGTCAGACCCTAAAGTGTCATAAAAATTATAGCATTCACTAGCTATTGCTAGCTGTTGGTACTAGCTAGGGTTATTTGGTCTGCTGTATTCATGTGAGACAATTTGTGTCCTTTAGCAAGACACTTAATTTACTCTGCATTGCTTTAGTTCACCCAGCTGTTAAATGGTACCAGCATTCGCTGGGATAATTGAAGGTGGGTGTGGTGTCCCCCCAGTCCATGGACTGTACAGCTGTACGCAGTCTTCAGATGAGCCGCGCAATAGCTCCGCTGTGCTGTCGGCTGCAAATCTAGCCAGTGACCCCAGTGTATACTTGAGTTATTTGGTCTGGTATTTAGCAGCTAGGGGTCGGCAATGAGCCAGTGGGCCACTTACAGAACCTAAAAGACGACGGCTGTATTAAATGTAGGAATCTGAGAAAGGGCAGGGATTAGACATAGGATAGATGAGGCAGGGGGGAATTAGGGTGGGGGTTTGATTCCTAACTCTACTGGTACAACTTATGCCCTTTGGCAAGAGGCCTAACTTGCTTGCTTCAGTTCACCCTGTTATAAAATTAATAATAATCCATTAACTAATTACAACTGTCACTATGGGCCAGATGTGTAGCCGACAGCACAGCTGCAACTATTGTGCGGCGCATCTGAAGACTGTGTACGGCTATGGACTACAGCCAGTACAGTCCATCGACTGGGGATGGCTACACCCACTATAAGTTACCACAGCTAATACTGGTACCCATATAATAGCTAGCTGAACTGAAGCAATTCAGAGTTAATTGCCTATCTTAGAGACACAAATTTCAAATTGTTTCTTAAAGAAACAGGAGTCAGGAATCGAACCATCAACCTTCAAGATGCGAGTCTGACGCTCTAACTGCTGGGCTACAACCCAGCTGTAAAATAATAATAATAATGACACTAGACACAAGGGCCAGTGCAGGTGTTGTGTGTCAAGCACACTAGCAGGTGGGGACTGCACACCTAATGTACTCCCCGGCCCTCTCGGACACCGGTTGACAGCCGCGTGTCAGCAATGGAATTTATTTTTTCCAAACATATCGGCAGCATCCAAACCCACTGAATTGCCGCACAGAACTGCTTAATTTCACGCCAGCCGGAATTATTATTCCCCGACGAAATATCGGTACTCATTTGCAGCTGAGTAGACTGTGTGCACATCAGGGCAAAGCAGCTTGCCAAAGGCTGCACGAATAGTTCTAGACTAGGTCGGGAGTTGAACCCAGGACCATCTATCTGATCCAGAGTCCGACACCTTTACAGACCGAGCTATCCGCCCCTCTGTTTATCCAAGCTAGCTGTAAAATGGGTACCAATATTAGCTATTTGAACTTAAGGTGGGTCTGGCATCCCTCAGTCCATGGACTGAACAGCCATGTGCAGCCTTTAGATTCGAGCGTACGCTGCACAATAGCTGTGGCTGTGCTCTTGACCATACTGCACAATTGGCCGGATAGGTATAATAAATTATATTAATTACTTAGCCTATATATAATATATGTGCTATGTTATTTATTTTTCTGCTCTGTTTAATACATTTAAAACCAACAAGCTAACCAATAACTCTCTTAACCACCTTATCCTTTTCAAACAGGTTAAGGAATGGCAAGATTCTCAATCTGCATGTACGAGAGCTTACTGGAACTTCTACTGTATCTGGTGCTTGGCCAACAAGAGCTAGCCTGAATGCTGCTGCCATCCAAGATTATAAAAGGCATGATTGACTATAGCTCACTGTTAACTGACAGATCTTTGCTTCTTAATGCCTAAGCATGACGAAAACTGCATGCCACATACCTAAACCAGCTAATAAGTAATAAAACATTTTTCATGACAATTAGTTCTCATATCATATAGCTATATAACAGTTTCTTTCTTTCACTGTTTCAATAAAATAGCCACTTGTGAAAGCCCAAGAATAAACAGAAGTTAGACTTGAAGTATCTAGAGCAGAAAATAGGAATTGTAACCTAGCTATATAGTATATAGGCATTTAAGCCTCACTTGGTACAATTCATTATAATATGTTGCAAAAATATGTATTTTTTGCTAAATAAAAGTAAATATACACTATGCGCTTTAAAATAACTCTCTTTTTGTAAAAAATATTCCTGTAGCTTCATAATATATCCTAACTAAGCTACACTGACATTGCTGATCAAATAGACTTTCACTTAATAAATAACTTATATAGATAATCCACAAAGTAGATGGCGAGTTTGATATCGGTGTTTATATTCACTTTGTCTTGTCTAATGAATTTCAGTGTCTTACTGTGAACAGTTTTTGAGAATTCGTTGATCGAATCGAGAATTCTCACGTACATAATAGCTAATTAATTGAGGATCCGGTCAGGTCAAAGTGAAAGTTTGCAGTGCATGCGCTTTCAAAAACTTTGCTCAGGCCATTATTTCGTTTTTAAGCTGCAGTTTGAAACTAAAAAATTGATTCTGACTTCTTATTAAGTTTAGTGCAACTGGCTTCTTCTGAGACAAAACTTTTTATTGCCTGCGGTCAAAATACATGTGTTTGTTAAATTTTACATTCACGTCGCCTTTTTACGGACTCAAATCGGACGGAAAACGGACCATCACAATTATGCGATTTCTACCTATTCTATATACTCCTAAATACATAGCTATTCGAGATGTAATGCAATTAAAGCAGTTGCCGCAGTATCAATCATTTTATACGGCTATTGAGCGGTTTACTGCAGACGGCCGGAATATGCATGGCCGACCAGAAGATCGAATTGTATACACGCTCAGAATATTTTGATGATTCCACTATATACTCGTAAATTGTTTCACTGATGCACACAAATTTTATTTCCTAGCTCTCACTGATCAGTAAAACAGTAAGTATATGTATAGTAAATAATTTATATCTAAAAACTAAATATTACGATTATACAAACCAAACATTTAACTTGCTGCACTACTAACGTTTAAATACGAGTAGTATTTCAAGCATGTTAGGTTCTGTACAGTAGATCAAAAAACGACATTTTTGCGGACTGGAATCGGACTGTTGGAATTACACAATTTTTCATCTTTTAAATGCATAAGTAACGGAAAATAAAGCCTTTTATGACGTTTTTAGCAGCTAACTCAAGAATTTTTTTATGGAACATCGTCCTCCTCGTCGCCCTATTGAGGACTCAAAACGGACCGCGGACGCGTCGGCCTTTTGCGGAATAATTTCGGACTGTACGAATTACACATTTTTTCATCTTTTAAATGCATTTAGAACTGAAATCAAGGCCTTTTAAGACGTTTTTAGCAGCTAACTCACGAGTAATTTTTTTTGGAACATCGTCCTTCTCGTCGGCCTTTTTCGGACTCAAATCGGACCATTTTGGAGCCGGTCGACGCGTCGGCCATTTTCGGACTATAATCGGACTGTACGAAGTACACATTTTTTCATCTTCTAAATGCATTTATAACTGAAATAAAGACCTCTTAAGACGTTTTCAGCAGCTAACTCGATTATTTTTTAGCTGAGCTGACGAAGGCCAAAATGGGACCGTAGGGGTCCGAAAGACGTCCGACGGACGATGACTTTTACACCGGGCAGGAGCGAGATAGGTCAATGCTTATTATAGGCCTAGACAAAGTTGTTGTAAATAGGATTATTTTTGCTTGTAGTAGATAATAATAAAAATAATCAGATTCAAATGCTAACTCATTTTTGGTTATTTTACTTTCTAGCACTTAGCTTAGCTATTTTTATGAATTTGGTAATTATTTTCTACTATATAAAACAGTCTTGTAGGCAAAGCAGTGTACTAGCTTATACCCTATTTTTATGAATATGAGCATTAACAAGGCCAACATTAGCTAGCCTATCTAGTTCAGTATATAGATATATTTAAGTCACTATGTTGTAGTTTTTTATTTTCTAGTTATTAGCTTATTAGTTACTTATTACTAGCTAAGCTGAGCTAACTACTATATTACCTAATAACTACTTACTTTGCTGCTAATACCAGTCATGCTTTACTATAGCTAAGTGTAGTGTCGGCATGTTTTTATAATGCGTATATTTCTACTTGTAGTAACTTATTCGCGCACGTCAATATTATGAATTATTTTAATGTATCTTATAGGTTAGTTGTTTGTACATGCGCACCCCAGCCAGGCCTAACACGCGACCGGCCGGTCACCCCTGCTCTACAGCCAAGGCATCAGACTAGCCCTGGTCTGGTGGGCCCAACCAATGGGAGGACGGCTAGCCGATTGAAGTGAACCGACTTAAGTGCGACACCCCGAGCCGGGCCAATCAGCAGCCGGTTCGTTAACCGGCAGGGTCGACCTGGCAGAAGAACAAGCGGCGCGGCCGGCACCCAGGCTTTGATGAGGGCTGGGGCGGGCGCTTGACTATAAAACTGACTATTGCGCTGAAATATTGTTCTCATGTGATTCTGGTCTCGCGTTCGACCTTGCTCTTGCTCTTGATCTTGATATTGTTCTCATTCGTGTTACGCATCCTAGTAAATAGATACCGGGACAGGTAAACCGGTCCAACTAGTTAGTCAAAGAAAACCCCCACACTCAACCCCACGTCAGTAAGTAGCTTGCGCTGAGCTCGGTACGTCTGGCCAACTGCTGACGGAGTGTTAGATAGGGATTGGCAAGCACGGAAGCACTCTCCATATCGCCGACAATCATCGGTGGGACGCCGTCGAACAGACATTAGGTGTGGCACGATAGAACTATCGTTGTGCCATAGTGCAGAAGTGCTTGCTGGTCGCCTCGGTTTTATGTTAGGGATTTTGGTTAGGTTTCGCGTTATTTGTCTTGTTTGTCATAGGGACTATCTGTTTGTCTAGGATTTATTTGTGTTGTTTATCGTGTCGTATTATCGAGTAGAGTTCGTGTTTTGTGTTGCGGTTATCGAGATTTTGTTAGTGCGAATTGTGAATTGGATTGAATTAAGTACAGTACCTGGCAGGGGACGAAAAGAGCGCTGCCAGGGGAATTGATCAGTGATCATAGCTTTCTCTTATTTACTGATTAAAACTTAAATATCAGCTGTTTAGCTTGGAATTTGAATCGTCTTGTCTTCGTTATTTTCGAGTTGCGAAAAGGGAATCTCTCACAAAGAGTAGGACACCCGACCTCATTTAGGAATCTCAACGTAAAGAGAGACCTAAGTCAAAATATCACATAAGTATATAGCTAACTTGAAATTTTACTTTAATAGGGGCATAGCTAGGCCTACATTACCTACAGTTATTAAGCTATATATTTAACTAGGCTTGAGTAGCTATGGGGCCAGCCTTATAAACAATATTTGAATAGGTATGATAGAATTAGCAAGGCCTTATTGGCCTAATTGTAGGCCAATATCACTTATATATTGGCTTTCCTATAAACCCACTTTTTCTTTTGACTTTACCCATCCTTATTTATATTTTCTTACCATTATCTATTTATCTTATACTTTTCTGTCCTTAGCTGCAATATTCTGTCCTTTAATATCCTATACCTTTCTGCTTATACCTTTCTGCCCTCTCCCATACCTTTGTTCTTCCTTCCTTGCCTATCTGCCCTCTACCATACCTTTGTGCCTTTCTGCATTCTGCTACACCATTCCACCTCTTTGTTTCCTTTCTGCTCTCTACCACACCATTCTAGCACTTTCCCTGCCTTTCTGCTCTCTACCACACCCTTCTAGCACCTTCCCTGCCTTTCTGCTCTCTACCACACCCTTCTAGCACCTTCCCTGCCTTTCTGCTCTCTACCACACCCTTCTAGCACCTTCCCTTCCTTTCTGCTCACTACCATACCCTTGCACCTCCTTCCCCACTGTAACTTTTATCTGCTTTTTTCTACATCTACCCAGCCTTCCCCGTCGCCTTCCATTCTCTTATTTATTTTCTGAGTGTCTGCGAGCTTCCATCATCTCCCAACTATTTCCCGCCATTTTCCACTCTTTTCCACCCTCTCCATTACCCTCGCAATCTCTCCTACTCTCTGCTGTCGACACCTTAGTTTTCATTTCGGCATTTTTTCAGGGTCGCTCAAAAAAGCATCTAAAAGTGCGAGTAAACGGACGCACTACATTGCTCAAAAGTTTACGGAAGTCCTCATCTAAAAATTTGACACCGACACAGTTACTACAGGGCATTTCTGCGGCTGCGAGCAACTTTCATAATAATGAGAATGATGGCCCTTCCGTTTCTGATAACCCAGGAGATATGCCGATTGACTGGGAGAATGTCACTCCACAGAGTCGACCGGAACTTCTGGCGTCTTTTCTAAAGGCAGCAAAAGCTGGCTCGTGTGCGTACTGTTCGGAACCAGGCAGTATTTATTTTGCTCAATGTGCGGCTTTTTTCTGCGAACTTTGTGCTGAAATTCGCCATACAGGGCTTGTACATACTTTATCACAGGCGAGTGTATTTTTTGCGTTTGATTATAAAAGTGCATCTGTAGTTGTGTTTCAGCGTATAACTCAATCTCAAGAAGAGATAATTCAATTGCGATATTGATTCAAATTTCAGAATGGAGTTGTCCTCCGTCGAGAACTCAGATTTACTTGTGGCTGCACTCCTGGCTCAACGGTGAAAGTTAAACTTGTAGATGCCTATAGAGGTCAGTTTTTGTCCACACTTTACTCCTTTTGTTTCTGTCGTATTAATTAATAAACTTCCTCTTTGCTTCCTTCTAGGCTATCATGCGGCACTGATTAGTGAGTGCGATGATCAACACTGTCGGGAGTTTCTTGTGGCTCAAAACTTTTTCCCTTTATCCGACAACTGCACTAACTATATCTGTTTCGAGCTTCTGAACACCTTAGACTCGATAATGATCAATGGAATTACGTCTCTGTCAAAGGCTTGTGCTGTCGTTCAGAATCGAAGATTGGCTTTTGGCTTTTTCCCTGAGGTAGGATCAAAATTTCACGCTAGTGTTAGAATCTTGAGATCTTTTGGTTCTGTTGGATTGAAGTGTGAATCTTCCGGTATTATCGGGAGACTTTGCAGTTACACAAAGAATTAAATCTTGAAATTCTTGCAAAATACCATCCATTGCAGCGAGACCTATATGAAAGCATTCTGCGCAATAACACAATCGGCCTTTACCGGGAATTCGTAGCCGAAATCGCGAATTACCCGACCGCTTGCTCACTCTGCCAATCGCCTGATTTGGTAATACAACATTTGTGTGATAAACAAAAGAAATTCTTCACCGCTTTTATGCATGATACTTTTTCGCACAGGGACCGATATTACACGGCGATGCATTGATGGGATGGCGACGTAGAGCTGCAGTCTGTGAAAGTCTTGCGCAGGTGCCTGTGCAAGGGGAACTTCCTTTTCCCTTTGTGCGCGTTGATCCATCTGCCCAAATCGTTGCTCCTACACATGGCGCTTGTCCAAACTGGGCTGCAGGGGAGCTATCAAGAGCGTGTCGCTCAACCTCAAAGTTTGATATTACAGGCTTCTTCATTATCGCCTGTCGTCATGGGTTCATCTGGGCCTGCTCTGATGTGCGCACACCAGGAGAGCGGTGAGCTTGATTTATTTATGACAACTTAAGTTCCCCCACTTTCCTCGTGCAAACTGCTTTATTATTTCCTCTATTCAGTCTCATCTACCCAACGACATTGCTGCGAGCTGCAGTGGCACGCCTTGGTGTCCCCGAGGAACAAGCAACTTTCGTTTACGATGTCGCCTGCAAACTTGGGGGCAAGGTTAATGCCAAACTTGCCATACCTGTCTTTCACGCCTACGGCCATGAGTCAAAGTGCCGTGTAAGTTAAACAGGTTAAATCCTGCTTATGAGTAACGCATCAAAATTACGAGTAAATTAACTAATGATTGCGATCGTACTGTCTCGCATCTCTGGCGATTGTAATGGATACTCTTATCAGCAGTGAGAAACAAAATAACTTTTCAGCTGAACAACTCCATCCGCGTGACGTCTGGAGCTGGTATTACAGATGGAGAGATCTGCGAGCGTATATTTTCGCTTTTGCGTCCGTTCGGGCGCATACTCAAAGAGATGCGATTGGACAGACGGACCAGGCTTATTGCCCATATTATTAGAATGTACCATCTGCGTCTAAATCCTGGTCAGTTTGAGACTAATGTGCTTTTTGCGAATATTTGATTAATTGATGATACTAAGCTCAATGCTTTTCTTTTCTGACTGAAGGCGAACGGTGCTTTGCTCCCCAGTAGCAGTCTACAAGGCATTATAATAACATCATTCAGCTTTTGTATAAAATGCGCGAACGTATATTTGTAGATTCTTGGTTGGAGTCCAGAGAGAAACTTCTCGCCAAGAAGGATACATTGCTGACTCAGCACGTTAATTCTGTCCAACAGCTCATGCCAGAGTCGGGTAATTTTTTGAATAATGCACTAAAAGCAAAAATCGTGTAAAGTTCTCTAAAAGAAGTTTTACAAACGAAAGCTTCAAATTCATGAGCAGTATTCTAATTTTCACTTACAAAATTAGGTCTCACTAGTCAGCAGTTAGTGCAACTTGGTGAGCAGTGGCTCCGCGAAGATGCTCATGCAGCTGTTCTGCGTACTGGCGACTGGCTCCAAAAGATGCGCCGGCTAGCTGTCGAGAAGCGGCGGACCTTGAACGAATTGAACCGCTGCATTGGTAGTCCATTGAAAATATTGCGCTTATTTGGCATCCATTTAATAATTTAACCCAAGACTTGCGTTTTCTTTTTTGGTCCAAATTTAAATAGCTAGTGGGAAAAATTACATTACCCACACTGTACGGGCTAATTCATTGAAAAACTGTAAGGCGCAAAAGGATGGGGAAATAAGTGGGTCTACTGTATTAAATTGGATTCAGCAGACTATATTTTGCTTTTGATATTTTGAGTGTATGATAACTTAAAAGCAGCTCTTCTTACTTCAATTTACAACCAGGATCGCACCAATGTCGACTGCTCACACGCAAGGCTGATGTGATACGCCGGGAGATGAGACAGCTGCTCGAATCTAGTGGCAGCCGGTATACGCTGAAAGATGTTGAAAATCCAGCGTCTCCTATTTACTCCCGCCTCGACAATCACATAGCTAGGTCCTATCCGCTGGCTGTGCAGCTTGCGGCTATTGACATCTTCCTCATTACTGTACGCACAGCAGAGGAATGTCAGCGAATCAGGACCGAGCACGATTCTCTGGCTCGCTTTAGAGAAGTTAGGATGCTGATGTCGGACCTCAACAGCTGCTCGTCTGACAATTCATCATCGTCTGAAGATGACTCAGCTGAGTTTTTTCCGTAACTGTTGTGATCGCGATGTGTCCTGTGTTCGCTACGACAGTGGAGAGTATTCTGTTTTAAAGTCACTGTTAGTACAAGCTCATGACAGAACTCACTCAAAAAGTACTAAGAAAGGACCCGGAATGCAGATGTACTGTCTCCCTCACTACTAGGAAACAACAAAGTAATGAGGCATCGCAAACTGCAAGAAAAGCAAGATGCAGGACGGAACATATCCCATTAATATAGAGTATGACAGAAAAACAATTTTTTATAAAATGCACTTATAAAAACGCACATTTTGCGAGTCCATTTTATCCACGCATGCGAAATGTACCATAATGTTATAAATAAATTCTGCGCTGTGTCGTTGGATCCCATACTGTAAGATCTATCATCATTTCAAGGGAGACATGATAGCAGTTCGAAATTTTAGCTAAGAAGAAGGCAAGTTATTTAGTGATACAGGAAAAATAGGGAAGCTGCTGAGAAGCTTGAACTGTACATCGCTGACTTGTTGGCAGTAACAAATAACCAAGCACGACTGCCCCGAGTTAACATAGAGTTTTTGCACTACTACTTTCACGCGAGTATACTACGAGTACTAGTTTAATATGCGGCTGTTGGATTGCTTAATTACTCCTTGTTACTGTATTGTGACTTGTAAAATATTAATTCAATTATTTGTTATCGTGGTTTATTTAAAAAAATGTGCTGTTTTTCACTGGCGCGCGTTTTGCGAGTCCACCTATGCCAAATGTATTAATACTATTACAAATAAAATCATCTCACGCCCTTCTGCCTCTCCCTCACCCTTTCGCCTCTCCCTCACCCTTTCGCCTCTCCCTCACCCTTTCGCCTCTCCCTCACCCTTTCACCTCTCCCTCACCCTTTCGCCTCTCCCTCACCCTTTCGCCTCTCCCTCACCCTTTCGCCTCTCCCTCACCCTTTCGCCCCTCCCTCACCCTTCCATTCTCCTCACACCTTTCACTGTGATTAAGTAAAGTTGAAGTTAAACATGATTGACCTTTTCCGTTTTCTTTATTTAATTTTGCTTTTCCAGCAGTTGCGAGAGGCGAAGTTTCTCACCTCTTAGACACTTCAAACCGCAAGTGACGCAACTTGCAATACTCATGCGCAGGAAAAAAATTGAGGGATGAGGTGTGAATGGGAAACATTTCAAGGAAATAGACCTTTATCTGCTCAAAAATGGAATTCTGAATGCGTAGCACCTGATTAATTTATATGCACCACTATTTTAATAGTGTTACATGTACGTACTTTCATGCAAGCAACATTTTGCATTTTCGGATAACGATCAAAGGCACGGGCACGTACGCTCGTAATAATGAGTAGGACACTCCCGAGCGTACAGCAGGGCAGAGACTCTTCCCAGACTAATACATCGCAGAAAATCGAGAGGAAGACGCCGCCATGATACAGTGATGTGCTCCCGCTGTATTTTTTGCTTCAGGAAGTCGCACACATTTTTGATTGAATTCATGTCTGGGTTCATGTATTCATGTATAAGAGAGAAACTTACGCCCTCGCTAGAGTGTCATTTGCAGTATGTATGAAACGACTAAGGTGAGTTCGAGTTGCTGAGTATAAATATTCACAATAAGACACCGGATCATGTGCACCGTGAGAGGCCGGTTGTTCTCTTTAAATGTCATTAGCCCTTACAGTTACAATTGAGTACAATTGGTTGTTACATCAAGCGTGTTTGGTCTGCAAAAGTCTGCATATCAGAGGTGAGACAAATTGCACTAAACTGGATAGATTTCAGCCGAATACCTAAAAAAGCGGCTAGGGAGCCGGTAGTCCACCAAAGAGCTGACTTACTGTACATGATTTATCTGCATCCAGGCGCGTCCCACCTAGCTCAGCACCGGTAGTGAGGAAAAGGTTTTTTTATCTTGTGTCACTAAGGAAACTGGGGCAAGCCACAGATGTTAGGCTGCAATTCCAAGTCCAAGATCTTGCATGAGGATCCGATGTATGCTTGATGAGGGAATGCCGGACAGCTCAGCCCATTTCTTCACATGTGCAGCGGCCATCTTTAAAGATGGCACTCAGCCATCTTTCTTTACATTCAGGCAATTGGTTCTTAAATGCGCTAGATCTAAAACAGCATTTCTTAGCATACATAATAGAAACCCGTTAACATTTTCATAGGGTTTAACCTTTTCCTGACTGCCCTTTCGTACCCCCACACCCATTCCGGACGGCTTGGACCGAAATCGTGCCATAGAATTTTTTGGTCTCAAATCTATAGCTCGCATATACACCCTTCACGACTGAGCGATTTTCAAACTGATTCGCCACATAAGAATTGGCTTTCCAGAATGCTTTCAGAATGCTTTCCAGAACATAAGAATGCTTTCCAGATATTCAGTGCGTCTGCTTTGCCCCGCCATTCTTCGCTACGACTCTCACAGACTAATCATCGCATCACTCGAATCACTGCACTCAGAATCGCAAACCCATGATCCAGACGGTTTACCCCGGATTCGCCGAATCCCGATTTCCCGATTCTCAGCTCACCGAATCCCGATTCGCCGATTCCTGGTTCGCTGAAATTCCAGAGTCGCCGAATTTCCTGATTTGCGAAATTTTTATCTTAATTGCATGGAATTATAAAAATGGAATGGCTGGCGGGAAGGGATACTGATGGGGTGGAGAGGAAGTCGGTCATCAGGGTATATAAAGACCATCCTGTGGCGCATCAGAGACGTGCTATTTCTTATTTTTCATTGAGTACTGATTCTACCAAGTTCCAGAGCAGCGATTAACAATTTCGACAAATCAGGAAATTCGGCGAATCAGGAAATTCGGCGAATCAGGAATTCTGGCGAACCAGGAATCGGCGAATCGGGATTCAGCGAGCTGGGAATCGGCGAATCGGGATTCGGCGGATCGGGGGGTAAACCATCCAGACAACAGAACCAGTAACGGATCAGAATACGTTATTCTGCACGGGGGTGGAGGAACCTCTTAAAGATTTCGTGTTATTTCGCGTTTCGGCGCCGCCGCGGTAACTACCACGAAGCGGGCAGAAGAGCCGCCAACAACGACCGTGGGGCGGCCAGAGGAACCGCCACCCGAAACGACAATTGAACGGCCGAAGGAGCCGCCACCGGCGACGGCCGTAGAGCGACCAGAGGAGCCGCCACCCGAAACGACAATTGAACGGCCGAAGGAGCCGCCACCGGCGACGGCCGTAGAGCGACCAGAGGAGCCGCCACCAGCTATCACAGTGGAAGGGCCAGAAAAGCCGCCTCCAGCGACATCCTCAGAGCGGCCAGAGGAGCCGCCTCCGCCGACATCCTCAGAGCGGCCAGAGGAGCCGCCTCCGGCGACATCCTCAGAGCGGCCAGAGGAGCCGCCACCGGCGACGGCCGTAGAGCGACCAGAGGAGCCGCTACCCGATATCACAGTGGAACGGCCAGAAAAGCCGCCACCGGCGACATCCTCAGAGCGGCCAAAGGAGCCGCCACCGGCGACGGCCGTAGAGCGACCAGAGGAGCCGCCACCCGATATCACAGTGGAACGGCCAGAAAAGCCGCCACCGGCGACATCCTCAGAGCGGCCAGAGGAGCCGCCACCGGCGACGGCCGTAGAGCGACCAGAGGAGCCGCCACCAGCTATCACAGTGGAACGGCCAGAAAAGCCGCCTCCGGCGACATCCGCAGAGTGGCCAGAGGAGCCGCCGCTGTTGCCGTCGCTTGAAAAAGGTATAAATCTTAGTTCGTTGCGAAAATTGTACACGCGCCGCAGCTCGGCTGAGTTCATTTCCCCGGGATTTTTTATTTCCGGCATGAAACCACCTTTCAGGTTCTTGAAGTTAATTTTGCAACCCATACCGGCGGCAACTGAAATTCATAATTTAAAATGTTGAACTTCTAAAAAATAAATTGTAAAGTAAAATCTGTATAACTACAGAAAGAATAAAAAGAACTCGCCTAATATAGACGACTTAAAGTTTATTATATTGTTGCATGACTCACCATAAGCCATTCGCACGGCAGCGCGAACCTCCTTCCTCATCAAATCAACCGTAGGTTGCCGTCCAGACAATTGCGTAAGCTGATTTTCTGATGACAGAAGTTCAAATTTCTAAAAAACGTCGTGCGTCGATTAGTATAGGAGATTAAAGAGATAACCAGTATCCATACATAAGATATTACAAGTAGAACCAAACGGAAGGATATTAAAATATAAATACCTACTGAATTTCTTTCTTCACATACTCTTGCTAGTCCTTAAATACTGTTATTATAATTACCTGAATAAGACCACACTCCACGTGGAGAAATTCGTCTAATCCTGGAGACGCGCATACACGGAGATTCGTCCCGTCGCGCTTCTTAGAAATAACAACTACATGGTAGTTGTTAAGCATTGCACGGGCCTGGAAGAAGAGTTGCGTAACGTCATTATGGAGGGAGAAAAAACAGTTAGGCCCGACTGCCGATCTGATCATTTACGAAAAAATAGATTTCTGACAGCTAAATTCCATATCGCTGTCAGATATGAAACTTAGATTTACCATACTGTCTATTATTACCAGTTGCTCCAACTCAAGCCCCGATGGGCATCGCTGATGGCTCTGCTCATTTGCCTCCCCACTGGGGCGCACGAGGTCGAGACGACCTCGAAACCAGTTGGTGATCTCGAATTTAAAAAATATTGCAAATCTGCACGAGTTGCTTCAGAAAAAGACAAATAAGTAAATAAATACTGCAGGCTTTGGTACCAGCTTTAAGGAATGCATCTCGAATGCAGAAAAATGAGACATCGAATCGAGATGGCGTAATTCGGTGTGCTTTCGTTATTTTTAAAAGCTTAGAGCAGATGTTACTGAAGTTATTGATAAAAAAGTACAAAAAAGAATGTCATTTACATTATTACATACTTTGTTTTTCTGCTCATTATGAAATTTGAAAAATAGCTTTGGTTAGTTATAATGATTACGCAAAAAACTATTTTAAAACGTTTTCGTCTCGCTTCGGAAGTTTTGTTTTGGCTAGTTCGTGCACGTTATCTTATCTGAAACAACATTGAGAGATGTAAATGCATTCCCAGAAAACTAGACTACCAGAGGCATCTATTTGACTGCTATTCTTTCTTTTATTTACTATTATGCAACTGATGAGTTTATACACTGTGACATCGATTGCAATTGATGGCCATTGGCCAGCTATTGATCGAGTAAAGTTTAAAGATAAGATTTCATTTTATTTAGCCAATTTGTAATTCAAAATGATGAAACAGTTTTAGATCCTTAATCATTGTATGTGAAATTCGACATTTTGCCTTTATTATAGGATTTAAATATTTTTGGGCAGGCTATTGGCCAAAAAATTAGAATACAATGTTTGATTAGTCTAATCATTTCAGAATGTGCATGCACTGATGCACAATAGCTGTAACTGCAAACTCTGTCTTCATAAGTATAATGCTTGTTGCATACTAGATCTCTTGTAGCAATAGTTATATAAATTGTAATGAGAATAAAAGGGCTTCAAGTTTATAAAATATGGTTACTTTGATGTTTTTAACACTTGAAAACTTTAATAAGTCTATTGCTTTATGTTAGGGCCTAGCTAACAACCCTGAAGCTGAAGCTAAGATAAAACATCAAGTGTTGTAGCTACTATACTTAATTTGTATTACAGCAAGCTACTCTTCATATAGGGCCTCCTAATAATTTTTAAACCATTAGGCAATCAAGTTATTGAACCTAAATTTATTTTATAACCTATATATATAATAAAAAAGGTGGTAGTAGTTGTGCCAGAAAAATCACCCCTCAAAATTTGCTTACACAATGTATTGAAACTTTAGGTAATCTTGTGCCATATGTAGTAGTATAAATTATTACTTTTCTTTTAGGGAATATGTATCTTTGACGTAGTTCTAGTTTACTAGAATTCTAATGAATTTTAATGAATTCTTTGTTTAGATGCAGAAATGGCTTCTCGTCAGAACATTTCCAAGCAGACACGGAATGATGTTCTCTGCTTGCTTGAGGGTGCAAGCCCTCTTGGTCTCTGCATGGATGACTGTGATGAAGACACGATAACTGAGTCTGACCAATTCGGTACACAGGGAGAAAATGAAGAAATGAATGCTAAGATGGCTGCCGAGGAAAACAATCTAGATTTCAATGTGCAAACAGTTGAATGCAACCTGGTGGATCTGGATTCGAATGAGGATTACATTTATACTTCTCTGTATGCTGCTGAACACCAGTCTCTTAATTTTCTGGAGGACGTCGTGACTGTTACCAAACCATCTGAACCAACGTCTACTGAGGGCGTTTCGAAGGCTACCCTGTCAGAGGAGCTTTTGCTGTTTATGATTACCTTTGGGATCAGTAAGAGAGCAATGGAGTTCCTACTTGCGTTGCTGGTGCGATTCGACCTTAAAGTCCCACTGACTGTCAAGGCTCTGAAGAGAAACTCTAGAAGGGCTACATTCGATTGTGTTTCATTTGCTAATGGGAGCTTTGCCTACTGTGGAATTTTGGAAAATATTGGATACTGCATTTCACGTGGTACTCTCATTTTGAATTCATTGTACAACAAACTCACAATTGCTGTCAGTTTTGATGGCGTGCCTCTATTTCGGCACTCTAAGTTGGGATTGTGGCCCATACTTCTTACCATCAAAGGATGTTTGTATCCGGTTCCCCTCCCTATCGCAATCTTTTGTGGAGTTAGTCGCCCACCGTTGCATCAGTTTTTGGAAAAATTTGTTACCGAACTTCGTCGTCTGAAAGAGTCCTTTGCATCTGTGGGTGACAAGTTTGTGATGATCGAACGGTGTGTAATTGTGACTGATGCTCCTGCCAGATCGTTTTTGCAGTCCATCTATGGTCACAGCGCTAAACTGGCTTGTGGCTATTGTCGCATAGCAGGCATTTACATTGGTGGCCGAATGTGTTTTCCTTTCAAGCGTTGCGTGGCCCGGGACAAGAAGGCGTATATCTCAATGCGCGAGAACAATCAACTCGCCCGTTCTCCTCTTTTGTCTATTGTGGACTCCGTCCACGATTTCCCACCTGACTACATGCATTGCTTATGTCTCGGTGTTGTGAAGCGGATGTGCACCATCTTCTTTTGCGCTGTCCGTGGGGTAAACCTTCCTTGCCGTTTTTCTGACACAGAAAAGCAGCGCTTCTCTGAACTGATTTCGCGAGTATCCGCGTTTCTTCCTGCTGAATTTCATCGTAAGTTGCGCGGCCTGCACGAGTTTGAAAACTATAAGGCAGCTGAGTTCCGCACCCTCATTGTTTACCTAGGTCCAGTTTTGTTCAAGTCCTTTTTGAGTCATGAATATTTTGAGCACATGCTTGTGCTGCATTTTGCATCTTATTGCTTCGTTTCGCCCAACTACTCGAAACTGTACTTTGACGAGGCAAAGTCCTGCATGGAGGTGTTTTGTCACCGTGCACAGAAGCTCTATGACAACAAACTTCAGTCATTCAACACCCACCTATTATGCCATGTCCCGGATTTTGTAAGAAATAATGGGCCTCTTGACTTCTGGTCGGCCTTTATTTTTTAAAATTATAATGGTATCCTGAAGCGCCGTCTGAAATGTACCAGTGGAATGTTTCAACAAACACTTAATAACGTTTTACTTATTCGAGATCTTTTTTCTAGTTTTAAGCCATCTGCGCTTGTGTATTCTGCAATTAGTCCTAATAACTGCTGTCTACTCAATAACAATATCGTGCTGATGATCTCTTCTGTTTCGTTTCAAAACGGTGTAACTCTTGTTAGTGGTACTGTGCTCGAATATTTTTCAGATCTCTACACGTCTCCCTATCGTTCATCCCTTTTGGGAATTGGTATTTACAGGCTCTCAACCACCCAGTTGTTACATCATGTTCCTGTGACGAAGTGTATTCTAATTCCCGACGGTGATGTCTTTGTTGTTATTCCTTACGCCAGTAATGAACTGTATGTTCGTATTTCCAAGACTAGTTAATAACAAATACTAATCAAAGGATTTTTCCGCTATTGGTTCCACTTAACGTTGGGTTACTTGAGTTATACTTAACGATGAAGCAGGTAGAACTCAAGTTTGAAAAAAGTAAATGTGTATCAAGTGTTAAATTGCGGTTTGTCAGCACCCTGCAATTGCCTTTTATTGCCACTGTACGGATTCCACTTTATTCAATTTTATATCCACTTCAATCTAAAAAAGTAACTTTCTGATTCTTATTGTACACAGTTCTTTCACAGTCCTGTTTATTGGGTGAGAGATATTTAGATTATTGAACACAGCTTGCAAATTCGATCGGGAAACCCTATATTATATTTTCGCTTTTTTGCTATATTATACAGTAAGCTTTACTTTTAGTGAGCCATCATATATAAGAGATATGTTAAGCTTGTACAAGGCATCTATGCTAAGCTGCTTAATAAATTACAGTTTATGATGCATCAACGAGCACTACACTGGACCATATTTCAGACAGATGGCGTCGCATACTTCGAAAGCTTTTCTGCTCTACTTCCGGTCAGAAAATCACTTTCAAATCGTTTCACATGACTTCATCTACCTAGCCGAGCCATATTGTAACTGGACACCATCGAATTGGCATGAATCTGGCACCAGTGAGATAGTTCTGACGGCTGATTTGGAATCTGGCTCGCTGGAGGGCCTGGTAATCCAAGTTGCTGCAGGCGTTTCTGATTTACAGGATTCAATAAAGAAGGCAATGGATCTGCGCTTCAAGAAGAAACTACACCTGGCTCAAATATTGACCTACTTTAAGCGGTACAAATCTGGTCGTGATGTTGTTCCTCCGCTGAATAGTATTCAGACGGAGACCGAGAGCGAAGCGGAACCTCGGCAGGGGTCAAAGCAAGCTATGTCTGACGAGGCTACATTGCATCCTCCCCCAGTGTCAAATGCTGATCCGCTCCTACCTGCATGGCGAATGGCTCAGTCTATATTGTCTACCACTGCCTCTGACACTTCGTCACTGCGAATGACACGTGACACAGTCGGGGAGAAAGACTATCCAAGTCTGAGGGAGACTCAACCTGGAGACTCAATTGATGCAACCTCCAGCAGATCGACCAGATTCGCTGTCAATATTGAGCCCTATCTAGCTGCTCTCCGAAGGCAGGGTATTGATCCGATTTCGGCACGCGGGCACACGCACTTACTGCTTTTGTGCATGTCCGAAATTTCCCAACTGAAGCAGACAGTCTCAGGGCTACGGGAGGAACTTCGGTCGTCTGGGTTGCCAACTGCAAACCTGGACGGCAGTGAGCGATTCGGTCTCCCACTTCGCAATCGAGCAGAGTACGAGGAGTTCAAGAATCTCATTAGCAATGAACCAGAAAGACAGAAAGTTGTGAGTTCAATTAGCTCTTGGTGAAGTGAATAGTTTATGTATAGTAAAATACTATAGCTAAATCTCCGTGACCGTGTACTTGGATCAATTGCATGCCTTAATTCCTGCTTAGATTGAGCTACTCAGACGCACCGGTGGCCGAACGACCGACAAGACTATCTGCAGAATGATCGACTTTTTGCTGACTACCCAGTTTCAAACGCAGTTCAACCAGACAGGCAAAGACTACACACAATCCGGGAGACCAAAGTTGAAGATCAGCTTTGTAGAAATTATTAAGCCTCTTATTAAAGGTAGGCACTTCGTATTCTCCATAGTTCCTGCATATGGATATTCATATGTACATATTTTTTTCGTTGATTGATTTCTGCATGCTTGCCTTGGGTTATGTATTCCTTTTGTATTAGTATTTTACTTGCGTGTTGCCATTTACTCTTCTGGTCATTTCTAGACGCAATGGCGAATTCCGGTGTTTCTGATTGGTCGGTTGGAACTCGCATTGCGCGCTACCTGCAAGATGTCCGCCAGCGCCTGACATCCGAAGAAAAAGCTGCAGCCACTGTGCGCGCGCCTCGGCAGGCAGCCTGGGTGCTGCAGAGCGACAGCGACGAGTCACCCCCGCCTCTTCGCAAACGCGCGCGCGTGACTGGCCTTATCGAGGAGTGACAGATTACAACACTGACATGTGCTGCATAGTTGTAGTTTTTGGTAGGGCTTTGCAGATATCCACGAATCTACGAATAATATAAACGTTGAACATTAAGTTAAAGTTTTTATCCTTATCACATTAGTGTGTCTCAGTCACTTTCTACGGCATCACATATAAGCATCCCGTTAATTTTTCTTTTTACAACTTCTTTTGTTGGCCTGTGCTCCGAAATATCGAGCTGAACATGCAAAGTTCTTTATACGCATTTTTAGTCACTGGGGCTGTTGCTATAAACCATTCTATAAGACTACTATCTAATATATATATAATAAAATGTTTTTTGTTATTTCGCGCTGTTTTTAAGTTTGCTTTTCTATTACTCACCTTTTGAGTCATATGATTTTGCATACTGTGTTCAAGTCCTCGTTCTTTATTTGCCTATTCGCTTGCCATTTAAAACCTTCCGAAGTAACGCCCTTACGATTAGGCACAATGACAAAACGCTATCGAATCCCATATCATTAAATCCCATATTATTAAATCCCATATTATTAAATCCCATAATATTTAATCTCATATTATTAAATCTCATATTATTAAATCCCATATTAATAAATCTCATATTATTAAATCCCATATTATTAAATCCTATATTATTAAATCTCATATTATTAAATCTAATTACTTCGCTATCGCAAAGTATAAGTACAATGCACATGTAGAATACTACGTGAGACTAGTTTACTACTAAACAATTATAGCTGATTACGTCGTAATCACAAAGTACGAAATATCTATATCGAGCGAACCCTGCTTCCATTACCTATCATCTCGAATCGACATCGATTTTGACATCGTTTTCGATGTACATTCGAGGTTGAAAACGATGTAGTTTTACCGGAAACTCGCACGACCTCGTTTCGAGATCGGAAAACGAGATCGAAACGAGATCGCGCGCCCCAGTGGGTCCTTAGTAACATTCTCTAGCAAAGCCCTGTCGTCAGCGGTGAGTTGCTTGAACTCATTAGCTAAGAAAGCCATACGATCCTTCGAAAAGCGGTCTGAAAAAGAAATCCAAATAATTCAAACTAAAACTAAATTGCCTAAGCCGCTGATTTTTAACTTAATGAATAAAATATGCTAAACTTACTGGATCCTCTTAGCTTCACAAACGTGGACCATGCACTTCTTTTTCGAAACTTGCCAAGGCGGCCCATAGTTTTCGAAAAAAATCACTTCTGGAAATTCAGTCACATTTGCAATATAACCTATAACTCTTTCAGAAAACTTAGAGAAGGCCAAAAAGTGTGGAAAACGTCAGAAAGAGGGCAAGAAAGGACAGAAAATGTGGAACAGTGCGAAAGATTTTTAAGAGGGAGAGTGCAGTAGAGAGAAGAAAGGAAGGGAATGTGCTAGAAGGGTGTGGTAGAGAGCAGAAAGGCAGGGAAGGTGCTAGAAGGGTGTAGTAGAGAGCAGAAAGGCAGGGAAGGTGCTAGAAGGGTGTGGTAGAGAGCAGAAAGGCAGGGAAAGTGCTAGAATGGTGTGGTAGAGAGCAGAAAGGAAACAAAGAGGTGGAATGGTGTAGCAGAATGCAGAAAGGCACAAAGGTATGGTAGAGGGCAGATAGGCAAGGAAGGAAGAACAAAGGTATGGGAGAGGGCAGAAAGGTATAAGCAGAAAGGTATAGGATATTAAAGGACAGAATATTGCAGCTAAGGACAGAAAAGTATAAGATAAATAGATAATGGTAAGAAAATATAAATAAGGATGGGTAAAGTCAAGAGAAAAAGTGGGTTTATAGGAAAGCCAATATATAAGTGATATTGGCCTACAATTAGGCCAATAAGGCCTTGCTAATTCTATCATACCTATTCAAATATTGTTTATAAGGCTGGCCCCATAGCTACTCAAGCCTAGTTAAATATATAGCTTAATAACTGTAGGTAATGTAGGCCTAGCTATGCCCCTATTAAAGTAAAATTTCAAGTTAGCTATATACTTAGCTATAGTAAAGCATGACTGGTATTAGCAGCAAAGTAAGTAGTTATTAGGTAATATAGTAGTTAGCTCAGCTTAGCTAGTAATAAGTAACTAATAAGCTAATAACTAGAAAATAAAAAACTACAACATAGTGACTTAAATATATCTATATACTGAACTAGATAGGCTAGCTAATGTTGGCCTTGTTAATGCTCATATTCATAAAAATAGGGTATAAGCTAGTACACTGCTTTGCCTACAAGACTGTTTTATATAGTAGAAAATAATTACCAAATTCATAAAAATAGCTAAGCTAAGTGCTAGAAAGTAAAATAACCAAAAATGAGTTAGCATTTGAATCTGATTATTTTTATTATTATCTACTACAAGCAAAAATAATCCTATTTACAACAACTGTGTCTAGGCCTATAATAAGCATTGACCTATCTCGCTCCTGACTACATGTATATCCATGTATGGGCTACATTATAATTACCATTGTCATTGATTCTCAAGCCAGTATGGTAAAGAGCTTATAAAGCTAGGGCCTGATTTAGATGTTCATTTATTTAATTTATTCTTTTCGAGCTTGCTTACAACTAGGCTCCTAGTTTTCTTTTCCATTTCAGATGGGTCGGCTTAAATTCTTGGCATGATTAAATTTCGCGCCAAATACCTTCCATAGATTATACATTAAAGCCCTTTTAATCACTAGAAAGACATGTCATAACGGCAGGCGACATGCCAAGCACCCGATCTAATCGGAACAAAAGCGTACCTTTTTACACGATTTAAAGCACGACAGTCGGGTGCGTGCCCAGACCCATAGATTATACATTAAAGCCCTTTTAATCACTAGAAAGACATGTCGTAAAGGCAGGCGACATGCCAAGCACCCGATCTAATCGGAACAAAAGCGTACCTTTTTACACGATTAAAAGCACGACAGTCGGGTGCGTGCCCAGACCCATAGATTATACACACCCTAATTTGATAGTACCTGGAGCGAGTGCACAAAAACAAAATTGCAAAATGAAAACTATGCATGGACTGTTTTATTTGATTAAATATGAATTAGGAAATGTCCTAGACAAATTTAATGCTTGTTCCTAACCGTACGACAGAAACTAAAGTGTCTGTAGAAGTGTATGTATAAGTGTCGGCGAATGGGTGCGTTCGAGTAGCTAAACTAAGCTAAACTCGCGAGTTTAGCTAGTTTAGAAAGTTGATTATAACAAATAATTATCTGTACGAAATGTATCCCATGAGAACAACACAAATGATACCTCCTTTTCGCGAGTAAAAATGCCAGTCTAAATTTATTTAATAAGGCAACAAAAAGTATTTGGTAACACATTTTTTCGTGTCGAAATTTGAATTTCATGTTTTCAAAGAACCATTTAGATTGGAAGTCACGTTTTGGACTATACACTTGAGACAGTTTCAATTTTCGACTACTATTGTGTCTAAAAAAACAATATTCACAAAAAATGACACATACGATTGTGATAAACATTGAAAATAGATTGTACAATCTAGAAATAAGCCATGCAGCTGACTTCGATGCTGCAGTCGAGTACATTCGAGGAGGTGAGTTAACAGGCTTTCCAAAATTCATGAGTGTAATATTGTTGTATATATTTTTCCGTGTCATTCTTAGTGAAGCTTATTAATTTTATCAGTGCGTATCTACTTTCGAATTACTGTTTTCATCTTTTTATTGCAGCCTCTGCCGACTTCTCTCAAAACGGAATTCTAAAGCTGCTTGTATGCAACCCGAATAGCCTTATCAGAATTACGGGAGTTTTTGATGAGCGCAACAATCCAGTGCCTTTTCTGTCGAATGAGCATGATGATGGAGTTAATGGAGAGGCAGGTGAGTGATAAATTATTTGTTAATTGCTGCTGCAGGAAACTGCTGACAAACTTCAATTATGATCTTGCAGATGGTGACCGTAAAGCTGATCAAATTGTAGCACACAGCTCTTCTAAGCTCAGGACTGGATCCCTTGTTGTACCAACGGGAAAAGTCAGATCCGAGGCAACTGCTTCGGGAAGCAGCTACCAATGGACTCTGGAGGAGCGTCGGTTGCTAGTTACACTCGCCATAAAGCATAACGTAAATGAACTTGAAGGATTTGAACGAACTGCGTCTCAGGTCAAATCCCAGTGGTACAATGAGCGGCGCAAGTTTGGGTAAGTTTTGAATATATGTACTTTTGTACAGTTCACGTATGACGTGCATGGAATCTTATTTCTTCTAGTCGCATACAGTACTATGCAAGTTATAAAATAAGCATATTTACGCTTTTTGTACTTAAATGCACGCATGCTTGTACAGAATGTATTAAGTATGTATTTACTTTTACTACACATTAGATTACTTTTTCAGAACTCTACCCATATCTACTGTATATAGGCTTTTCAAGCATCCTCCAACTGGCCGGTCGACAAGAGAGTGTGCATACCCGTTTGCTGAGGAGATGAACGACTATATGGGCAGAAACGCTGCTATTTGTCCACGCTTTATTGCATCCTCGTTGTCCCAAGGCTCTTTAACCTCTGCCGTAGGAAGAGCATCGTCTGCTGTGATTCCGACGCTGTCGACTGTCTCGAAGTCAGGAAATATAGGTACATTAAATTTAGCTTTCTTTATGTAATGTGCTTAAAATATACATATATATGGACCCACAAGTACAAAAGCGCAACCTCAAATGTACAAGCATTAAACACACATTACTTATTAGCTTTCTTTCTCTGCGTCACTCTATACAGCAGTACATATGCAAGTACAGTGGTCATTGACTGTATATTTCCACATATTTCAGATCCCCGACTGAAAGCGTGCCGTCAGTGGCAGTCATTGGTTCCAATCGATCAAAGAGAGGTGGAGCAATGTACTTTACCCGAGGCATCAGCCGAGACGGCTGTCCATCAGCAGTCAGCACCAATGGCTTCTGCACATAGGGTGAGTTATACATGTACATACGCGTGCTTGTGCAATCATGCAAAATCAAACTTAACGTGTCATAGAAAAAATGGCTGTTCACAGTCATTACATTTTTCATTTTCATTTTCTTTTCTATACTTGACATAGAACCAGTTATAGTGGGGCTGGCTGAAACTTATTATAAAATAAGCCATAACCACCTTCGATTACCCTCAGCTAATTCTGGTACCTATTTTGACAGCTGGGTGAAAAAAAGTAATGCAGAGTAAAGTGTCTTGCTAAAGACCCTTCAGCAAGTGGCTTTTGGATATTGTACCAGTGAATCGATCCCCTGACCTTCAAGCCGAGTCCGACGCTCTAACCACTAGGCTACAACTCTCTATATCATAGAAAAAGCTTCATAAATAAATTCAAAACATACCCTATTTAGAGGCCAATAAAGAAAAGGAAGAGCCAAGCCGAGCTTGTCAATACGCTACAACAATTTCAAGAGACCATGTCGACAAAAATACTGAAGATGACCAACCGGGTATCGGAAGCAGAAACCGGAAACAAGCAGCTGCTATTGAGCCTGGTTGATCGCGTGACTATTTTAGAAGAGAATCAGATGGAGCTACAGCATGAGCGTCTTGCAGTCGAAAAAGAACGACTGCAGAATGAACGTCGAGCTTTACAACTAAGGGAAAAAGAACTGGAGATATTAAACACCATGATTGTCTTCTGCCACAATTTAAAGAACAATTAGTCCAAGTTTCAGAACTGTAACACTTAAGCCTCATTTAACTGTTTATTTGATTTTCTGAATTATCATAAAATATAAATAATAGAGTTCCATCTGACATACTTGTTATGACAATCAAAATCGAACAGATGTAAATCCAGTCATAAAGCTTGTAGTTGTACTTGGCATTAACAGAACAAGATGTAAAGCATTACCACAAACAGCACAAAGACATATTAAAAGGGAGCATAAAACACTGTGAAGAAAAAGCGTCATAATGAAAGCAACAACAGAAAATTACAATTTAATATAATAATCAAAATTACAAAGTACACATCAATCGGGCACTGTATGGCATTAGGATATTTTTATTATACAACATAAAAGGCACATCCCACTTTGTAAGTTTTTTGCAAGCAAGACAAACAGGAAACAAAGTGTTGAGCATTTTCATTAAAATGTGTGAATTTATCTGCAAAACTGAAAGCAAACAGTAATAAATAAAACGAACATAAATTTCAGTCATGAGTCAAGAATCACAAGTATGTTATATGGCACAATTACCAAGACATTGTCAATAAATTTGCAAGTAATGCTCAAGTTAGACTATAATTGATTTACAATTAATCTATGTTTGAAAATGCCTTTAAAAAGTTGTAGCTCTTATTAGTAACATAGTGTTATATATTTTTTATGGTATATAGGTCAAGTGGTTTCTAAAGCATGCAAACCTAATTTGAAGTATTGCTATTTAAACAAATAATAAAGATGAATATAAAGTGCTAAGTGTATTCAAATAGATTTTTCCTAAACAATTACTTAGTCAGCAAAAAAATCGATTGAGACTTATGAATCCATTTCTTTTGGATGAGAAAAGTGTCTGCTTATTAAAAACATTAGCTGACACTTTCTGATAACAATGAGAAATTGTGTAGACAGCAAAGAGCTTCAATGATATTGCAGATAGCTTCAAGATTTTCAAAATTAATATAATTAATTCTTTGCCACCTTCTTGCCATGATACCAAATGTTCGTTCAACACATTGACGAAGAGCACTTAGTTTAATATTGAAATGTTTTGTTGTTCATTCAAGTTTCGACCTTTATATGGTGTTATAAGAGCTGCACAATTTGGATATGCAGAATCACCAATTAGACATAAGCCATGCTGCTCTAGAAAGTCAAGTTGCTGATAAGCAGAAGAATATTGAAAAGTTCGGGCATCATTGGTACTACCTGGCCAGCCAATAAAGTAGTCAATTATTTTATGGTTGTTTACAGCAACAATCTGTAATTTTATTGAATAAAACTGTTTCCTATTATAGTATGCCATTCCATCTTCAATTGGACAGCGAATTCTTACTTCTTTTACATCAATTGCACCCACAACACAGTCGAGAAAAAAAGAATCCGATTTTCACTGAATTGTCTAGCTTCAACAAGACATTCTTGCAAAGAAGGAAAATATATCATTTTTTTTTAAAAACCCACTATCTTTAAAAGCTTGGAGGACTCGATAAATTATTAAAGATACAGTACTTTTAGAAAAGTTAAACAAGGTACCAAGTGACTCATATGACTCTTGTGTAGCAAGGAATCGCAAGAAAAGCAGAATCATACTAATTATATTAGACCCTTTAGGAGAGAGTAAAGTAAGATATGAAGCAGTTTCTAAGACTAAATCTTGTACAGCGGTCCTAGAAAGCCGAAAAAAATGAATAAACTGGTTATCATTAAAACTGTAAACAGTTTTCTCAACAAACTCATTTACTTTTGGCCATATTTCTATTACTCTTTTTGGCTTTAATAGACTTAGTTGAGTAGTACTTATGGTAGTTGTTTGTTCTTCTAGAAGCTCAGCAAATTCAATGCCCACAGATTCCATAAGCAAATACTATTGCGCAGCAGTAATACTATTTAGGTTGCAAACGAAAAAAAAGCGTTTTCTGACTGGGAAAAGGCGAATATGCGTTGTATTGAGAAAGCAGTGAATAAAGTGTATAGAAATGGAAAAGTTTTAAATATGTAACAAAATTTAAAAGACTTGTGCGAAAAAAGTTTAACTGCAAAATAAAATATAAACTGGCAGTTACTGACCGTTAAAATGGTACTATTTAGTTGCATCGAAATAGCAGTAGTGTCAAATGTATATTTGCTTGTTATACTGCTACGTCTAAACTAGCAGTTTAGCTCAGTTGGGTCCTCCTAAAAGCCTCGACGCACCGCCCCTGGCGCACTTACTAGTTTTAACAACGATTGCCTGCTAAAGGATTTTATAAAGAAAAGCTTTGTATTTTAGTTTCAATAAAATAGTTGGGTTTAAAAAATACTATTAAAAAATTTTTTCTCAAAACGAATACGACAATTTTTTTTGATTACTATAACTACCATGTGCGATACTAAGTGGCGATCTTCTTGCCAGGAGCGCACTCGAGTACTTATATAATAGATTGCTCTAATAGATAAGAGCTAGTCGGTAATTTCTTTTGATTTGCTCCATTTATTATAATTAAGTAGCTTAATTGGTAATAATCAACTACTTTAAATTACAGCCTTTCTTACAGCTGTAGTAAAAGAAATATAGCAATAGGGCCTATGGCTATAGAGTAAATGTAGTCATACTCACACCGTGAGTCACATACAGTGCTGTCCTTATTCACCTTCGCTGATAAATTATTAATTTATATAATGAAGCTCAGGGCTTATAAAATGTATTTTTGTCGCACGCAGCCTATTCTAATTTATAATGACATAATGATAGTATTTAATGCGAGTATGTGCTATTGATGTGGAGTGTGCTGCGGGAATCGAGTGGGAATGTGAGCCAGCATAATTTTTCAAATTTTAAGTAACTAATAATTGCGACCCACATAGCAGCTGGCCACAAAACAAGATCATTAATCTTAGGGCCGGGTTTGGGGCGGCGGTGAATCAAGTAGCTGCCGAATCCCCTCTCTCCGGAGTTGTCTAGACTCCCCGTAGGAATGACTGATCGCGGCCATAATGTTACTGTATGAACTAGTTTAGGTCATAATTCCCCTCCAAACCGCGATCAGATATAGGGGCTCACTCACGCGTTATGAGTGATCATAAAATTCTTCATGTCCCCGCTTCTTTACAGTATTCGAGCCCAGCTCGACTTTATGACCTCCTTCCTTTAGATACATGTAAATATCACTGTAGGCAGGTCGGCGCCTGCGCTTCCATTGTCCCGGCGGAGTAACAATTGTTGGCCGTCTGCCGATGGCTGCTCTCGATGAGCACCTGTCGTTTCCCGCCGCCGGTTCATTGGGCAATTGGGGCGGCCTGTCGTCGCTTCGATTCCCCGTTGACAGGCGGGCGCGAATGTGGGTTGCTTTGATGGATGTCGGGGTTGGCGTGCTGCAAGGCCTATTTAAGCAAGCGCGCTGCGCTGCTCCCTCCTCTAGGACCCCCTTTTTCTCCCACCGGCTCTCCCCCTTCTCCCCTGCCGGACTTACTTTTGCCGGGCCGGACTCCCACCGGACCCAGGACTTATCCCCCAGACCCAGTTAGGGCATAGACCCTAGAGCTCATAGCTCCACAGTTAGTGCAGGCCCATTGCCTGTCCCCATTCCCCCTGAGCGCGAGCCACCTCTTTAGGTGAGCTGTTAAATTGAGCCTTGAGCTCCAAGCGTGTTGGCCCCCTTGCCGACTCGCAGCATCTTTCCCTTCCCGGCTTTTGCTATCTTACCCCATCCTCTTCCCCGAGAACAACGGGATTGCAGCACGCGGCCGAAGCGACTCCAGATAAGTAATCCGCGCAGCGGTTTGCAATTATTGCTCCTAAGGGGCTTTCTATTAGTCAGGCGGCATTTAGTGGGAGGGAAGCTAGGAATTGTTTCGCCTAATAAACTATCCAATCTAAGCACTTTTAACGTTGGGCTTAACTTTATAACAATTTAAATTCTTTTATTATGTCTCCTTTTCACCTTTATTTTAACCTTAGACAGCCCTCCACCATGAGTGGCTAATCTATTAGGGGAATGGGCTCTGGCACGGCCGAGCTGAAAGCTGCGGCGGGAAGGCAATTGTAAGCGCGCATGAGAGTAATATGGAGCTAGGGATTTGTAAGTAAATGCGGAGGGTAGCATGTGCATTTCCTTTCCAGGGGGTTGGGGGAATCCTTGGCCGGTTTTCCTTCTCCCTCTTGGGTGGGTTCAAGGTACGTGTCGAACTCCCTTTCCAATGGAGTTTTCCCGCTGTCCCCCTTTCGCACCTGCGGCCACGGGAACGAGAGTGATGTTCAATTAATCTCACGCTTGCATAATCACTCAGCCAGTGTTCAGCTTAACCTCTCCTGCCTCTGTTTTCCTCAACTCACACAGACTCGGATTGCTAGTTATCTAATGTGTAGGCTGCAGTCTAATGTACAGAATGTGTCTGATGTCCCATGAGTAGGATTCTGGCTATGGGTTTCTTTTTCAGGTTCTGAGTACCACCTTTCTAGACCACTGTAGCGCAAATTCAGGAATCCCCTGGTGAGGCGTGTCTCGATCCATTCTGGGGTCTTCACCCTAGTCTAAAACGGAAGTTACAGAAGGCTCTATTTTTTCGGCTTGTCTAAGATCTGTGTGACAAACTAGGAGCCGCGAGCTCCGGGGACCCAAGTTCCCAAATGTCTGCGGTGGCAACGTAGGCGCATTGGGTGGTGGCGCTACCCTAGATCATTTTCCGCTTTGCCGATAGCCTTTCCGCATTTCTAAGACAAGAGCCTAGGCCGAGTCGACCACTGCTACCAAGTTTAGGAGTCAGTTACGAACATGCTACTGATGACAGTAGGCTACCTAGCCCTGTCCTATCCGCTTGCGAGTAGTCCGACATCTATTTAGACTTTTAGCCGGTTTCGAGCACTGCTTGGGGTAGGCACGGCAGTCATGCCTGTGGCCTATGGGTTGAGTGGGACTGGCCAGCCTGAGGCCGAGAGGACCACTCCCTGCATCCACTGTCTCTCCCTTCATCTCTCCCTTCATCCCTCTTTCCGCGGCAACTCGCGAGACTTTGCGGTACGACTTCTGACTCTATCGCCATCCCCACACTCCTTTCCTTCACGAGGACAGATCATCGATTGCAAACCCGCGATTATTTCACTATGGAAACTAAGACACTGTCAATGGCATGTGCATTGAACATCTGCATCAAGGTCAGATTTCTGCGAAACTGGTAGATCTAGACTCAGCAGACTGTACAGTGCTAATTTTTTAGCATCTTTCATGCTTATTAGATAAGGCAGCAATAACTTTCTATTTTGTTTTATTACCGTTTTAAATTTCATTTCACAAATGAGATTTGAGTTTAGTGCTCAAATTAGTTTGTTGTATCTCATAATTGAGATATTGTTTGTTTTGTTTAAATTTTTTAGTCGCAGTTGGTCTAGCTATTGTACTGATTTTTCACTGTTTCAAAAATATTGCGCGCTACACAGAGGCTAGCAGAAGGCCTATATTTATAATCACAGCATTTAAGCCATATAAGGTAGTGAGTGTAAAGTTAGGCCTAACCTTAAATAAAAACAACTTCCAATTTTTTTGTATTCTCAAATATTTATAGTCATGAATTGCTGTTAAACTACATTTTAGTAAAAAAAGTAAGGGAGTAAGTATATTGAAGAAGCATAACGAGAAAGAAAGCAGTGCAAAACAATTGTAACACAATAAATATCTTTATATGTATTTCACAATATTTATATATTACTTGTTCCTTAGGATGTTAGGCCACACAAAACGAAACCTATAAAGCATATTAATATAATGTTATATTATAATAGCTATAACACTCTTAAGTTATTCGTATACAAACATATCTATGCAGAATATCAAAGTAACAAATGAGAAAAAATAAATGTATTGGACTAACTAACGCAAAGTTTATATATAAACTAGAAGCTTGGGAGCTGTAAAAATAGGCACAAAAATGCCTACTAAAAACTTTGTTTACATTTCAGCTCAATTTTTAGTTTGGACAATTCCAGAAACAACTATAAAAGTAGTGAAATTGGCTTTTTGTTTTATGATTAGGCAGCCAAATATTAACTTCTGGCTATAACAAAGAATTTAATATAGTTATTCATTTAAATTTCAGATAGAATAACATTTAGAATTTGTTTCAAAATATGCAAGAAGCCACGGTACATTTCAGCAATGGCTACAACTATTGAATTTGATAAGCAGCATTAAAGCAATATGCTTAAAACATTCAGCAGATAGAATAGGTATACAAGAAATAAGTGAACCTTATATAAAAATTTTTTTTCATACATTTTTGTATGAGACTTAATATTGTTATGATTATAAGAGATATATATAATAGGCAGGTATGTAGCATGTAAACAAAATATAAACATAACAAAGAAACATTTAATAGCTTCAATATAAGCATATAAGTATGCAACCACATTATCTATAAAATGTTTTGTATGAAGAATTAAACTGCAAGTACCCTTAATGTAACTTTTTTAAACTTTTATTTTAAGTGTACAACAATGTTAATGTTTGAAGCTATGACTCTAGTTTCATATGTTATCGACAACTGTTATTATAAAATTTTTTCAGATGGAGAATTCAAGACAAGCATATACCCACAAAATATACTTTGATAATATTTTCTGTACTCTTTCTTCACCTAATGAATGTTCTGTTTCAATAAATTTAAGTAAACTTGCATTTGAATCTATGCATTTTGAATAACTGTTAGTGAATAAAAAAGTGTTTATTTATTCTCACAACAACATATGATCGAGTCTTCTGGGTTCAATTTGCGTTTTATTTTATTTTCATTTTGAGAGTTGAAGGAATCTTCGAGCAAGCTAAGGTATCAACCAAGCAATCCTCTATTTTCGCATGCTATTTATTTTTAGTCTGCTGTCTTTTTTGACTGATTAAAAGCACACCAAACCTGGTAATTAAGCATTTAGCACCTAACTTTAAATTATCTTTTTGCGTCGAAGTAGGGTTAATAGCTAACAAAATAACCAGAGTCATTGTGACTCTGAGAATTAGCTGTGTGACTTTGAAATTACCTTAGGCTTATATACGGTTGGGGCCAAAGATATGTACTTTCGGCAGCTTGATTTAGGTAACCATTGTTCGTGATATGCAGATCTAACATTACTTTTAATGCATATTTAGTTACAGCTCCGGAGAAACTTCCATTCGGCGAAATAACAACAAACGAACATCCCGCGAAATTGTAGCTAATAGAGATGTTGTCTTGCGCAGTGTCGTGACACGGAGGTCGTCCAAATGATGGCACATGTCGGTGCCGCTAGGAAAAGTGTAGGACACGTAATGACCGGCATCGACCTGATGTCCAAGGTGAACTATCGCGCTTATTAGCTCATACCGATGGTTGTAGTACTCTATATCGTAATGCAAGTCGAAACTTGTTCTGTTCTTGATTAATTCATTTTGGCTTTGGTCTAGCCTGTTTAGAATGATGCACAGGACAGGTGGTGCATTTTGAGGCCATCTGTTATGGACGCATCGGCCGGCACGACAACTTGAGCACGGGATGTCGTCAGCCACTGATGGATGCAGCGCCGATCTTACAAGCTGACTAAGCTGTTGACCGTCAGCTGGCTGCACTACGAGAAAAAACTCAGTTGAGCCTGTTGGCGTAGCAAGTGCACCACAGTGCACGCAGAGAACGGACTCGCTGAACTAAGAAAACAAAAGCAAATCTTTTTTCTTATGGAGACAGAACTTAAAAAGGAAAAGCGGAAAATCAGTTGTAATCAGTGCGAAAAACCTAACTTACCTCTAGTCGGAACTGCAACTGAAGACACGGCTTCAGTGTTAAAGGCACAAAGAACTCGACGCAATCGTGAAATTCGTTAACGTCCAGTTGACCTTCGACGCAGCATTCATTTAGAGCTAGATTAAACGATGATTCGCTGAATCCTAGTCCGTTTGAGATTAGGCTAACAAGCTTCACTATATGGGACTTTTTCGTCCTCTGTAAAGGTGCGTCCTGATAGAGCTGCAGAAACGGCGTTAATACTGGAATTATACCAGCACAACTTTCCTGACTCATTGGGCAAGCCAGATGGGCGGTATGCAAACGTAGAGCACCGCACTGTAACAAAGGAGGCGACATCCTCGACCGAATCTGCGATATCGGTTATCTCAACAGTAGCTGGAAACTGTACAGTTGATACGCCTGAAGTCTGTCTGTTACTAGCTTGACTAGTTCGCTTTGGAGCCAGCTCGAATTCACGGCGATAGAGCTTTCTCTGCTCATTTCGCTCTTGAGCTGAAAAGCCTTTGCGCCGATGCATGGAATTCGGTCGCGTTCGTCTTAAGAGCAGGTCAAGTTTTTTTGGCTTTTTAGGATCCCGACGTAGTCCGATTTTTGTCTTGACTGATGAAATATGTGAGCACGATACCTGCGACACACAAGAGCAAGTAGCGACACTCTCGTCGAAGGAAACAACGTTGTGTCGACCAGCTATATTTGTGACGATAAAATTTCCAAGAGTCTCATTAAAAGTCACTTTGTTTGCCTCTTCTAGCATCCGAATGCGGCTCGTCTCATCAATACTATCATCTAGATCAGTCCGAATCGGAAATCCAGTTCTGGCTGAAGAGGAGTCTGGAACAGGTGCATCTTCCATAGTTAAAGGCGTGGAATTAGGGAGCGGCTGAGCTCTGCCTGTCGAGTCCTGCATGGCATCCGTGTATGAAGTTAGATGAGCAACATTTACGTCGATTGAGGAGACCACTGAAACTTGACAAGCGGAATGCAGGCTTACTGTCGAACCTCTCTGTAAGTGGGCAATAATCTGCTCAAGCGACATTGTTGGTGATAGTGTAACACTGTCTGGCGTTTGTCTTAAATATTCATATTCTTTCTTAAGAACGAAATTCCCCTGTCCACAGAGACCGCGCAAAATCTCATTCCTGTAGTACACAGAAATTCTATATAGATGGATGAGGCAGTCGTCAAGTGGTACTTGCTTGAAGTTTTGCATCCGTTGTAGGACTGCATTTAAGGACTCTGACTGATTTTGCGTGACTCCAGTGATTGGACAATAGAATGATCCAAGCAGCCACTTGCCAAAAAACTTTGGGATCAGAGGGTGCACATACTTCTCAAAGTACTTAGCAAAATTAGCATGCCAGTTTTTCTTGACTTCTTCGTACTGCTCGATGTACTCCTCCTCGTTGTCAGACTCCAGCAGAGACAGTAGGTTTGACGACAGGATATGCTCATCATCTACAGTGCCACCGTGCTTCCGTACCCAAAATCTGACGTCTCTCCTCAGATGGTTCCAGCAGCCAAAAAACTTAATGTTAGGTAAGACTGACTTCATTGCCGTCCTCAGTGCAACTTCGCCATCCATGACGCAGGCAAGATCAACTGTTGATAATGCAGGTAAAGAGGCTTTAGCTTCCTCCCAAAGTTGCCTATGTCGAGCTTCAAGCTTTCGGTCATGAACGAGAAACAACACGGGGCAAATTGGGTTCCCATGAAACATAGGGAGACGCATGACAAGTGGAGAAACAAGAGCACCAGTCATTTCAAAACCGGTGTCGTACGATAGGAGTTGCTTTTTGTCTCTCAAAAGCAGGACGCGGTTTAAAAGTTCGACAAGTTCTACATGGCCTGCAGTTACCGCTACATCTGGAAACGTTTGAATGCTCCGAACGAAGCCTGGAATTTCATTTGCAATGATGTGCACATTGCTTATCGCGTCACCACTAAGCTTGTTCATGGCAGACAGAGTCTGTTTTAGATTTTGCACTTGTTTAAAATTGCGAGGTAGGCACGCTGGGTTGCTAGTCGAATTTCCTGAGTGAAGATGGTAGGCTTGCGACGGCGCATTATGAGCTAGATCAACTCTCATTTTCTCCAGCAATGATGGGCAAGTTCGTAGATAGGGCCCACAGCGAACGCTATTTCCATGGTAGACACTGTGAGCATCTGGCTGCACACTTGAGCTGCCAACATAGTGAACCAGAGTTTTTCTAAAAGCGAGATAAGAAAGTTCAAGAAGACATTCACACACAGACTAATGGAAGGAACTTAGAAATGTAATTATTTATTTACGCTTTGTTGACATCTCTTGTCCCATCAGCTAAAATTTGGTATGCATGTCGAACAAATAGTCGCGAAAGTTGGCCACCGGCAAGTCGAGACGAATATCTGTACTTGTACAGCTGTGGCTGTCTCCTGAAATAAATAAAAACTATTTTGCAGCTTGAAAAGTTATAAATTATCCCAATGTCAATGTGGTAGATCCAGGTGCCACCTGCCAGGATCCAGGTGCTAATTACCATGTCTATCGTTGTTGGGCATGTACTCGCTGCATTCTTGTTTGGTACTTACTCTTGAGGCTCGTGTGCTTTGTGAGAGCATTTTTAGTTAGAATTTAATTTTTTGGAGGATGAGCACCAGAGTTTTGGAGATTGGGATTTTGTTCTATGCTCTATACGCCCTATGCTCTACGTGGATGCCGAGCCCAACGGAGAAGTCCTGACACCGGCGCACTTCCTGGTCCTGCAGCGTCGGACGGCCGAACCGCACGCCCGAGCTACTCCTGCCATTGCCAACCCTGCTGAATCGGATGCGCGCGAAACTGCATGCCTTCTGGGACTGCTGGGAGCGACAGTACCTGACCAGCTTAAAAGATCATCGGCTCACTCCCAAGCACGGCATTGTCCGAGAGGCGGAGGTCGGCGACATCGTTCTGGTGAAAGGCGAAGCTGGACAAACGAGACTTGCCTGGTGCACTGGCGTCATCGAGTCGGTGCATCCTGGCCGAGACGGCGAGGTCCGATCGGCGACAGTTAGAGTCGCGCCCAAGCCGGGCCGTGGTCCCAGGAGATGCATGATCCGCAGACCGGTAGAAAATCTGATTTTACTGGAAGCCGTGACCGAATCAACTTTGCTATGGACTGTTATAATTTACTGACTGTTATTGATGCTCGCTCGTTGATCAATCTTTTTGAAATTTCGAATGGGAGTCGATTTCCATGCTAAATAATTTCTCTTCAATCGTTTTTTGTTAACTTCTCGTATTGGTGGTGGTGGTGGTATGCTACTGTTGCATAACTGTTTCTTCATTTCGAAGTATTTTGCTATTCCGTAGACTTTTCATACTGTACGGTAGCACAATCATTTCCGGGTACCGTAATGAGGAAGCATCATTAGGGGGATAGTGGTGGATTTGAGTGCCTGCCTGCCCCATTGCTATGTGTAGCATCGTCACGTGTACGCCTGGCGCTTCCCCCTTCTCTGTGTGCGTGTTGCATGTGCATTGTGGGGTAGGTGTCGCGTCAGAGAGAGAGGGGGGATAGAGAGAGTGGATGTACGTGCGTGCAACCTATCACTAAGCTTTGAAGGTATAAAATATAAAGCAACTGTTGGCCATAGGCCTCTGAGACCTTTTCTCTGCCTTAACAACCTCAGAGTGAGTTATTCATTCCTTAACAGTCAACAACAGTAAAGATAGCAAAATAGTTAATATTGGCAGAGTGTAGATCTAGAACTATCAAACAGTAGGATGCCATTTTGCTTTATTTCTTAAATGGACATATTGTTACAGGTATGCGCCTGTACTCTGCATGCAGATTCCCACCCTTTGCTACCAATTAAGTATCTATGTTGTCTATTTAAAACCCTCTCTTTGAAATTTTTTAAACTTATTCGGCGGATAAACACTTTAACCCTCATTGCTCAAGCGTATTTTATTAGAAGCCGCTCCGATATACGATAATAATATATATATTAGGACGTATTTTTATACCCTTCTCCAGTCGTAAAAATGCAGTTTCGTAAATTGTATAATAAATTATAAATTGAATTTAATTATAAATTATACTCTTTTACTATAGAAGTAAGCGTCTTGTTATCATGAAATTAACTTTTAATTTTGCGCATTAATTAAATCTTCTTGTTCTCATTTGAGATTCATAATTACATAAAATTTCTTGTTACAGCATTAACCTTGTAAAATATATATTTTTATTTACCAAATTATTTTGAGTACAATATTTATAAAGTCTCACATTAAGTAATAGAACCCATTAACCCAATACATTTTAAACAGTGTTAATACATTTTTAATACAATACATTTAAGTATGAAAAATATGTGCTTTAAACAATTATAAGCTTCTCTAAACTTGTTAACACACATAAAAATAATCGTTATTCTATCACCTCGGCAAACGATCGCGTCCTTTATCGGACCACTGATAGCCATCTGCTTTCCAGTCGTTAGCATGTACGGCTGACTGGGGATTAAATAACAGGAGTGAGCCTTCACTCGGTCTATACAGTGGTGCACTAATTGTGAGAAAATTATCAGATGCATCCGGTTGGCCTCTAATAATCCGAAGAGCAATTGCCGCTGTTAGACTCATGCAAATGACTTGTATAGAAATGTAGAAGCAGAGCAAGAAATAACTGAAATGAAAATTCAAACGAAATCACCGAGTCTGCTTTAGTTGCTTATTTTTTTTAATAAATGATAATTTTTTAAGTGTTCCTTACATCCGAGTCACCATGCAGTGTAGTCCTGATGGCCATTTCGGCGAAAAGTTAAAATTATTCATTTGTTTTTTTCTGCGTTTCAATTTTTCATTTCCAAAAATGTATAATGAATATTTACATATGGATTTTTCACATTTAATTTGCGAACATCTGTATAAAAAATAATTTTTTTACATTTTGTTATACCCTGTAAGTGCGCCAGGGGCGGTGCGTCGAGGCTTTTAGGAGGACCCAGCTCAGTTTAGCTACTCGAACGCACCCAATGTTACATTAATACGCGACCATAAAATATATTCGAAACTTGGGACAACTTTTTTAGCTTTAGCCACAATGCAGAGACGCCAGTTATGTTTTGTTACATTTCTTTTGTTGTCCATAATTTTTCTCTGCATATTGTTTCCAACGGTAGCTGTTAATGTAGATGAAGATGAACCACTAGCTGAGATGATTAAATCTTTGCTTCCAATTAAATTTCTAGAAAATGGTCAGATTAGCCAAAAAGCTCCTACTAAATTTCACGCTAAGGACGTAAGATCAAATGACCCTTTAAAGAATGCAGAAAAAATGTTTCATGGCTTAGAAAATATCTTCAAAAGTCTTAATGAACCTGACAGTGGTAACTGTCATTATGAGTGTCCAAATGGTAAGCCATGCAGGGACCCTGTTAAAGTATGTTCACCTAGTAGCCTTGGCATTTATTTTTTATTGAAGTCAATGTGTTTATTGAAAGCAACTATTTAAATAAGAAGTGTGATGCAGGATGTCATGCCATATGCCTATTCTACTTTTCTTCTGGAATTTGTACTTTTAGTTTTTTTATTTTTTAGGCTTGGGGTAGACTGTTGAATGCTCATTAAATTTGAGGTTTTTCTAATTGCTTTTTGCCTTAGTATTCTAATTAATTATATTCTATATGTTAGTAGTATATTATTATATTGAAACTGAAATCTAGTTACATATAATTCCATCTTTTTAACCTAATTTTGTTTAATAATTTTTTGTTGTCCCTATTATCACCTTTAATTGCCAAAATTTACGTGTGTACCAATAGAATAGGTAATATTAGGCCCTAGCCTAGCTGTATATAATATATACTACTGCCTAGCTAGGCCTTATCAAAATACCTTAGATATACATGTATTTTTATAGGACTTTATGTCATATACTATTCAGCAAAAAGTCTAGGCAAAATTTTAGCCTTAGCTTTGCAATGCTAAATGAACTTTATCTGTAACATTAAAAGAAGTAAAGTTAAGGATTTATCTTGCTGTTTATAAAATTGTGGCCTTGAGGGGTTTATTAGTCAAATCTTAAATCTGTTTTACACTATATTGTGTGAGAAATTCAGAGTATCTAATATTTGAAGTATATAAATATATGGCAGAGCTTATTCCCATGGTCCTATGCCGATAATTTCAAATTTATCCACACAGATCCGTGCCAATAATTTTCTGCTTATCCACACAGCAGCTTGTATGAATAGGTCTACAACTAAGAAAATTGTTCAGCAAAAGCATTGGGACATTGTTTTAACTCTCAAGAATTTAACGCCTAAGTCCAAAGGACACACAATCGTAAAGATTCGCAGAGGAAAGCGCAGAACTAGTTAACATGCTTTCGTCGAGTTTCTAAAACCTTATTTTCATATGGGAACAAGTCAGTAGTATCATTTGCACATGTGCATCATATCATATTTCAAGCATGTGTGCAATACAAATGTCAGCGTGATTCTTCATGCGATTGTTAGCAACATTACATGTTATTCGAAATTAATGATTATTTGAAATTTAACGTGTGCATTGCTCGTAATTAAAAGAGGCCCTACTACAGGTACTGCAGGTTCTGGACATCATGTATGGCCAGTTGTATATAGTACATGAAAATTGCTACACAGTTCCTGTAAAATATGTGCTTTAAGTTCTTAAAGTTATCGGCAAAACAAGCTGCCGTGTGGATAAGCAGAAAATTATTGGCATGGATCCGTGTGGATAAAATTTAAATTATTGGCACGGGACCGTGGGAATAAGCACTTCCTAAATATATTGCTTATGTATGTAAATGTATATTATTATATGCCAAAGCCAAAGTTTTAATGATTTTTATTGCTTATTTGTCTCCTAAATTTATAGCAAACTCCTAAACGAGTGTGATATAATAGCAATCAAAGTTAATTTTTTATTTAGATAATTTCATCATTACTTAGGTTTCACATGTTATCAGCCAGAGCAAATATTCCACTAAGCATGAAAAATATCCCACAGGCGGGAAGCCAACACTTAAGCCTGGCTTTAAGACTGTGCCTAATGGCTGTGGCTCACATGGATTCAAGGTGATGACCGGGTTATGGCAATCCTTAGCCTGACATAAATATTATTTTATAAGCTTGCCTACTGTCTATAAAAACATTGCGTATTTTCGCTACAGATTGATGTCTCTTCTCTGCCTGGCCTAACCGACTGCTGCAACCAGCATGACATTTGCTATGGCACCTGTGGCAAGGGTCAGGCTGAGTGTGACCGGGCTTTTAACACCTGCCTTGCTGATTCCTGCCTGCAAATGAGCCACACTGGCATTGTTAAAACTGACAAGGCTTTGGAAGGTTTGTGTCTTCCTGACAATGTCACTGTCCCTGCTAAAACCATTTAGGGCCATTTCCCCTCTGCTTCAGAGTTATTGTCCCCGATTCTTCAGGGTTATTGTCCCCGATTCTTCAGGGTCATTGTCCCCGATTCTTCAGGGTTATTGTCCCCGATTCTTCAGGGTTATTGTCCCCGATTCTTCAGGGTTATTGTCCCCGATTCTTCAGGGTTATTGTCCCCGATTCTTCAGGGTTATTGTCCCCGATTCTTCAGGGTTATTGTCCCCGATTCTTCAGGGTTATTCTCCCTGATTCTTCAGGGTTATTGTCCCAGATTCTTCAAGGTCATTGTCCCCGATTCTTCAGGGTTATTGTTCCAGATTCTTCAGGGTTATTGTCCAGGATTCTTCAGGGTTATTGTCCAGGATTCTTCAGGGTCATTGTCCCCGATTATTCAGGGTTATTGTCTAGGATTCTTCAGGGTTATTGTCCCCGATTATTCAGGGTCATTTCCTCGATTTTTCAGGGTTATTATCCCAGATTATTCAGGGTTATTGTCCCCGATTCTTCAGGGTTATTGTTCCAGATTCTTCAGGGTCATTGTCCCCGATTCTTCAGGGTTATTGTCCCCGATTCTTCAGGGTTATTCTCCCTGATTCTTCAGGGTTATTGTCCCTGAATCTTCAGGGTTATTGTCCCCTCTGCTTCAGAGTTATTGTCCCCTCTGCTTCAGAGTTATTGTCCCCGAATCTTCAGGGTTATTGTCCCCTCTGCTTCAGAGTTATTGTCCCCTCTGCTTCAGAGTTATTGTCCCCGAATCTTCAGGGTTATTGTCCCCTCTGCTTCAGAGTTATTGTCCCCTCTGCTTCAGAGTTATTGTCCCCTCTGCTTCAGAGTTATTGTCCCCTCTGCTTCAGAGTTATTGTCCCCTCTGCTTCAGAGTTATTGTCCCCGATTCTTCAGGGTTATTGTCCCTGATTCTTCAGGGTTATTGTCCCCGATTCTTCAGGGTTATTGTCCCTGATTCTTCAGGGTTATTGTCCCCTCTGCTTCAGAGTTATTGTCCCCGATTCTTCAGGGTTATTGTCCCCGATTCTTCAGGGTTATTGTCCCTGATTCTTCAGAGTTATTGTCCCCGATTCTTCAGGGTCATTGTCCCCGATTCTTCAGGGTTATTGTCCCCGATTCTTCAGGCTTATTGTCCCAGATTCTTCAGAGTCATTGTCCCCGATTCTTCAGGGTTATTGTCCCCGATTCTTCAGGGTTATTGTCCCCGATTCTTCAGGGTCATTGTCCCCGATTCTTCAGGGTTATTGTCCCCGATTCTTCAGGGTTATTGTCCCCGATTCTTCAGAGTTATTGTCCCTAATTATTTAGTGTATTGTCCCTGATCCTTCAGGCCCATTGTCCCTGATTATTCAGTGTATTGTCATTCTGCCGGCTGGCAAATATTTTCGAATATTCCCCAACCCGCAGAGTGCCGGGCAGTTGGCTCGACCTTCTACCTGACGGTCAAGTCTGTGGGCTGTGAGTTTCTGCGCGAGTCTCAGGCCAGAGCCTGCGACTGCGCATACGGCGAAGGTACTTCGCGCAGCCCCGCACAGGAGAAAAGTGAGCCCAGCTGAGCGGCTTTGTTGACTCTGTCAATTCTGTGCCAGCCAGCATCCATTGGCATTTCCGTATTTGCTTAGTGCGAACTAAAATGTATACTCGAGACAGGCGTGTCTGTCCCACCACTGACTCCGCAATGCCTGCTTGTGCAGCGTGCGTTTGTAGATTACAGGTCTCGCAGCACTTAGGAGTAGACTGTTGGAGTGGAGTTTGGGAATATACTGTTGGAGTGGAACTTAGGAGTAGACTGTTGGAGTGGAGGTTGGGAGTAGACTGTTGGAGTGGAGGTTGGGAGTAGACTGTTGGAGTGGAGGTTGGGAGTAGACTGTTGGAGTGGAGTTTGGGAATATACTGTTGGAGTGGAGCTTAGGAGTAGACTGTTGGAGTGGAGGTTGGGAGTAGACTGTTGGAGTGGAGGTTGGGAGTAGACTGTTGGAGTGGAGGTTGGGAGTAGACTGTTGGAGTGGAGGTTGGGAGTAGACTGTTGGAGTGGAGCTTAGGAGTAGACTGTTGGAGTGGAGGTTGGGAGTAGACTGTTGGAGTGGAGGTTGGGAGTAGACTGTTGGAGTGGAGGTTGGGAGTAGACTGTTGGAGTGGAGGTTGGGAGTAGACTGTTGGAGTGGAGGTTGGGAGTAGACTGTTGGAGTGGAGCTTAGGAGTAGACTGTTGGAGTGGAGGTTGGGAGTAGACTGTTGGAGTGGAGGTTGGGAGTAGACTGTTGGAGTGGAGGTTGGGAGTAGACTGTTGGAGTGGAGGTTGGGAGTAGACTGTTGGAGTGGAGGTTGGGAGTAGACTGTTGGAGTGGAGGTTGGGAGTAGACTGTTGGAGTGGAGGTTGGGAGTAGACTGTTGGTTTAGTGGAGTCTTGGTGATAGGAATGACTGGCAGAGCGGTTAACGCTGTTGCCTCTCACAACAAAGTCCCTAAATTCGATCCCGCGTGTTCTGCGGGGCGGCAAGAAGGCTTGGGGGGCTTCCTGTGCAATTCACTCTCAGTACAGTGAGAGTGTACACAGCATTTTAAGGCAGATGTACTCATCAGTGTAGGCGCGTGCCTGCGTACAGTATCTGGAAGACTACTTATTTAGTCAGTAAAATACTGTGTTAAAAGATAACACTTTATTTCCGTATCTATTCTTAGAACCTTAGCAGCTGGCTGTTCAGGCATGGTTTAGCATCTTCGTGTCGTCATATTTTGCTTGGTAAAAAAGTGAAATAGAATGGGACTAATATTCTGGTGATGGTTTTAAAATGCTGGTGACTTTTGTTTCACATTTAGAAATCTTTTACTAAAATTCAGTAAAACTTTATTCCTAGATTTGTTACTTTTATCTTACTCTATCGTATCGTTAATTATTGCCTGGTTTTCAGTGCAACCATGACCACACTCATGCAACAATGACCTCACTCATGCAACCATGACCTCACTCATGCAACCATGACCTCACTCATGCAACAATGACCTCACTCATGCAACCATGACCTCACTCATGCAACAATGACCTCACTCATGCAACCATGACCTCACTCATGCAATCATGACCTCACTCATGCAACAATGACCTCACTCATGCAACAATGACCTCACTCATGCAACCATGACCTCACTCATGCAACCATAACCTCACTCATGCAACCATGACCTCACTCATGCAACAATGACCTAACTCATGCAACAATGACCTCACTCATGTAACAATGACCTCACTCATGCAACCATGACCTCACTCATGCAACAATGACCTTACTCATGCTACCATGACCTCACCATTGCATCCATGACCTCACTCATGCAACCATGACCTCACTCATGCAACCATAACCTCACTCATGCAACAATGACCTCACTCATGCAACAATGACCTAACTCATGCAACAATGACCTCACTCATGTAACAATGACCTCACTCATGCAACCATGACCTCACTCATGCAACAATGACCTTACTCATGCTACCATGACCTCACCATTGCATCCATGACCTCACTCATGCTACCATGACCTCACCATTGCATCCATGACCACATTAATGCTAGCATGACCTCACTCATGCAACAATGACCTCACTCATGCAACAATGACCTCACTCATGCAACCATGACCTCACTCATGCAACCATGACCTTACTTATGCAACAATGACCTCACTCATGCAACCATGACCTCACTCATGCAACAATGACCTCACTCATGCTACCATGACCTCACTGTCCGACCCTCACCTGATTCGCCCAGTACGTCAGTACAATCGCGAGGTTCAAGCCAAGGAGGCTGCGAAGGATCCGGAGTCCATCGTGGATGAGCTGCTTGACAGCGGCATCGACTTCACCAATCCGATGTTTGATCTGCCCGAAGCCATTGATAGAGATGAACTTTAAAATGGTTCGATGGCACGCTCTGGTCTTGTTTGAGTTTTTGCTTTGCTAAATATTTATTTTTCTCTGCTAATTTACAAACTGCGCTACTTTAAGTAACAATGAAAGAAGCTAATATTAACTTTCAATTGGATATTTGAATTTACATGTTTTTGTCTGCCGCTAAATAAACATTTCAGTGGTACTGATATATAAGACATTCAGTTTTTATTTTTCGTCCTACATTCCAGATTTTTCGATTGATTTTTTGCTTCGCATCGAAAACACTAATTGAAGATAGTTTTTTCTTCGTTATTTTTTGTCCGAAAGCCACAAATTGTTTTTAAACTCGTGATAATGGATGTAGATTGATGGGGTAGACTAGATGGTATATTGATGGGGTAGACTAGATGGTATATTGATGGGGTAGACTAGATGGTATATTGATGGGGTAGACTAGATGGTATATTGATGGGGTAGACTAGATGGTATATTGATGGGGTAGACTAAATGGTATATTGATGGGGTAGACTAAATGGTATATTGATAGGGTAGACTAAATGGTATATTGATGGGGTAGACTAAATGGTATATTGATGGGGTAGACTAGATGGTATATTGATGGGGTAGACTAAATGGTATATTGATGGGGTAGACTAAATGATATATTGATAGGGTAGACTAAATGGTATATTGATAGGGTAGACTAAATGGTATATTGATAGGGTAGACTAAATGGTATATTGATGGGGTAGACTAAATGGTATATTGATGGGGTAGACTAAATGGTATATTGATGGGGTAGACTAAATGGTATATTGATAGGGTAGACTAAATGGTATATTGATAGGGTAGACTAAATGGTATATTGATGGGGTAGACTAAATGGTATATTGATGTGGTAGACTAAATGGTATATTGATAGGGTAGACTAAATGGTATATTGATGGGGTAGACTAGATGGTATATTGATGGGGTAGACTAAATGGTATATTGATGGGGTAGACTAGATGGTATATTGATGGGGTAGACTAGATGGTATATTGATGGGGTAGACTAAATGGTATATTGATAGGGTAGACTAAATGGTATATTGATGGGGTAGACTAAATGGTATATTGATAGGGTAGACTAGATGGTATATTGATGGGGTAGACTAAATGGTATATTGATGGGGTAGACTAAATGCATGATTAATGGGGCAGACTAATGGTATATTGATGGGGTAGACTAAATGCATGATTAATGGGACAGACTAAATGGTAGATTGATGGGGTAGACTAAATGCATGATTAATGGGGCAGACTAAATGGTATATTGATGGGGTAGACTAAATGGTATATTGATGGGGTAGACTAGACGGTATATTGATAGGGTAGACTAAATGGTATATTGATGGGGTAGACTAAATGGTATATTGATAGGGTAGACTAAATGGTATATTGATGGGGTAGACTAAATGCATGATTAATGGGGCAGACTAAATGGTATATTGATGGGGCAGACTAAATGGTAGATTGATGGGGTAGACTAAATGCATGATTAATGGGGCAGACTAAATGGTAGATTGATGGGGTAGACTAAATGCATGATTAATGGGGCAGACTAAATGGTAGATTGATGGGGTAGACTAAATGCATGATTAATGGGGCAGACTAAATGGTATATTGATTGGGTTAAGTAGACTTAATGGAGGTCTGATGTATCAACAGTGACGGTAGCAATCATGCTATAGCTTTAAAACATTTGAAATTGATTATTTTGCAGTGTAGATTGGTGTTTGTGCGGTATTTCACAGCAATATAGTGCTTTAGTCATGTTGCAACAGTATTTATTTAATTAGAGAAAAGCTTTGAGAACAGGTGAGCAGTGAGCACATGTAGGTGAGCATAGCGCATACTTCTAAAAAGTTGCGTTGCATGCAGTTTTGTTCGCATCAGATATCAGGCTAATAATTCGCTTCGCTGTTTAACTAAACGATTCCTTGGCAAACACGAGCACAGCTATCATTACCTGATTGTTAACACGAAGCTGTACACTAACTCTACAGTACATAGCTATTTGTCGAGAGTAAACAATGCTAATTAGGCCAATCATTTGTCCAATACAGCCAATGATATTGCTTCTGGCTCTTGTACGGCTTCAAGCTGCCGCTGCTGCTGCTGCTGATTGTACTGTGCCTCATAAACTGTCATGTTAGCATAGACTGCAGCTACCGGGTCCGCCTGTGGCTGGAGGGTCTGCTGATAATGATGCGGCGCCTGGAACTGCTGCTGCTGCTGCATGGCTGCCGCGTAGCTCTGGTATGAGCTGGCCAAATAGGCTGCATCGTAAGACTGCTGCTGCTGGTGCTGCTGCGGCGGCTGCAGCTCTGGAGTATCGGACTGTCTGTTGCAGCCCGCAGATCTGGGCTGCTGCTGCTGCTGACTTCGAAGTTTCTCTTCTCTTCGCCATTTCGCACGACGATTCGAAAACCAGACCTGTGGCGGTTTTTTACGAAGGAGATTGTGTACTTGTGTACTTTTAAAACCAGTGGGTGATTGTCACGGAGCTAGTGGATTGGAATAGATGTACTTTTACAACCTATGGATGATTGGAATAGACTGGACTGGTTGTACTTTAACACTCTTGCATGATCGGCACGAATGATTTGGACTGGAATGTACTTTTAAAACCTGTAAACAATAGTCCTGAGTAGATTGGAACGTGTGTACATTTGGGAACCTGTGGATGATTGCCACGGAGTTGATTGGAGTGAATGTACTTTAAAGATTAGAACGAAAGAACTCTTCGTTCGCAAAACCCACTCGCAAAAACCATCCGTGACCCCTTGGCCCTGCTCACCTGGATTCTCGGCTCGGGCAGGGCGATCCTCTTGGACAGCGACTCCCTGGCGAACACGTCCGGGTAGTGCGTCCTCTCGAACTCCTTCTCCAGCCAGTCCAGCTGCTCCTGGCTGAATGCCGTTCGATTCCGCTGCAGCTTCCGTTTCAGCCGCAGCCGCAGCTCATCGCCGATGTCGCCAGCCGCAGCCGCCGCTTCGCTGGCCGAGGATTCTTCGTCGCCCGACTGGCCGGGCGAACTGGAAGTCTCTGGGAACTCCGCTGCGATGTGGGATTTGGGATTCGCACAGTTCAATAGCGTGTCAAATTCTGTCTTGTAGCGATAAATATTGTACCGTAAGACTAAATTTGAATGCGCGCGCATCGTGTACTTGTCATTCATATGAAAATATAAATGTTTTAATTTATTTTTTAATTAAATATTAATATATATTAAATATTATAACTTTAGACGAAACTAACTGCTATTCTTTTTTATAGTTGTAGATACGTAGGTACGAGTATCCGTTGCCTTCGAAACTTGAAGCGATTTTTTGTCGAAGGAAAGATTAAAAAATAAATACCATTAATACGATAGATATTAGACAAGTGAAATAATAACATATTAGGAAACATATTTTCACTTATTCTACTTGAATTCAAACGAAATCATACTTCGTATTGGAGGTGACCGTTAGAAATATAATATTATATAATAATTATATATAATAAAATAATAATATTTCAGGAAGGCTGTTGGCATGCAATGGCGCACCACTTGGTGACACTAGACCCGCAGCCAGCGAGGAAGCAATTCTGCCCATTTCGCCGACTCCTGAGCACACACGCACACAGATACTGTACGCAGGCACACGCTCACACAGGTGTGTACATCTGCCCTGACTTTCTCATCGTCAGGCAGTGTACACTCTCACTGTGCCTTGGAGGTTGGCCTTCAAGGGCGTAAATTGCACGACAAGCCCCCAAAGCCTTATCTCCGCTGCTGCTGTAATCAAATGATTACACTGGTAGTAAGAAGTTTCGACGTGTGATAACTTTAAATGTCAGTTTTTTAGTTATTAAAAAATTGGCCTTTCGTCTAGTCCGAGTATAAATAATACATCTATAGTTATCAACAACCTGAGATTTAACCAAATACCGCTATATTCCTGTCACACTACTTGTATTGCAGCGTCAGTATGGTGTAACGAATATTCTATACGAATTTTTTTAGAAACTCGCCATTGACTCCGCCGCTGTCGTCGGCTGGCCTCGAAGCCGCGGCGGCGACGACCGCAGCTGCGGCAGCCTGGTGAAAGCCGTTCAAAGCGGCGGCGGCGAAGTTGGCCACTGAAACTGCCGCGTGATGCTGGTTGTAGCCAGCTGGTGTCTGCTGCTGCTGCTGCTGCTGCTGCTGTTGCTGCTCATCCAGCTGGTTTGAGCAGTCAGTCTGGTGAGTCTGAGCATACCAGGCCGCGTGTGCCTGTCCCCAATGGCCTCCCAACAGCTGCAGTTTGTCATAGACCCCGCCATTGTTAAATGCTACCGCTGCTGCTGCTGCTGCTGCCGCCGCTGCTGCCTGCGAGTGTCCGACCGGGTGCCCGGCCGCGTCAGTAGCCGCAGTCGAAGTCTCTGTTGACAGATTTCGCAGCACCCGGTTGATTGAGGACACCTGGAAATCGTCGGGTTTTTTAGCCTAGTTTTTATTAACAAAATAATAATATGATCTTTCTAGGTTGAGGTGAGATGGATTCGGTACAGGGAGTAAAAAGGAAAGGGAGGTGAGAATATGTTGCAGAGGGGAACGGAAGAACAGAGAGAAGAGGAAACAGAGGGGAAGAGGAGACAGAGGGGAAGAGGATACAGAGGGGAAGAGGATACAGAGGGGAAGAGGAGACAGAGGGGAATAGGAGACAGAGGGGAAGAGGAGACAGAGGGGAAGAGGATACAGAGGGGAAGAGGATACAGAGGGGAAGAGGATACAGAGGGGAAGAGGATACAGAGGGGAATAGGAGACAGAGGGGAAGAGGAGACAGAGGGGGAAGAGGAGACAGAGGGGAAGAGGAGACAGATGGGAAGAGGATACAGAGGGGAATAGGAGACAGAGGGGAAGAGGAGACAGAGGGGGAAGAGGAGACAGAGGGGAAGAGGAGACAGATGGGAAGAGAAGACATACGGGAAGAGGAGACAGAGGGGAAGAGGAGACAGAGGGGAATAGGAGACAGAGGGGAAGAGGAGACAGAGGGGGAAGAGGAGACAGAGGGGAATAGGAGACAGAGGGGAAGAGGAGACAGAGGGGGAAGAGGAGACAGAGGGGAAGAGGAGACAGAGGGGAAGAGGAGACAGAGGGGAAGAGGAGACAGAGGGGAATAGGAGACAGAGGGGAAGAGGAGACAGAGGGGAAGAGGAGACAGAGGGGAAGAGGAGACAGAGGGGAATAGGAGACAGAGGGGAAGAGGAGACAGAGGGGGAAGAGGAGACAGAGGGGAATAGGAGACAGAGGGGAAGAGGAGACAGAGGGGAAGAGGAGACAGAGGGGAAGAGGAGACAGAGGGGAAGAGGAGACAGAGGGGAATAGGAGACAGAGGGGAAGAGGAAACAGAGCGGAAGAGGATTGCATAAGGGAATATGGGATAATGGTGATAGGGGAATCGGTAAAGACACCAGGAAAGACACTCGTAGGTGTGCTTTTATCTCACAATATAATTACGCTACTATTGTTTATCGAAATTCCTTACGCTACGAACTAGTTTGAGTCAATCATTTCGAGTTAAACTCCCCATTCTACATTAATTGGCAATAAAATAGTTTTTGTTGAAAACAGCAGAAAAGCCGGATTATCGCTGGTCAGTGAAGCGGCGCTAAGTTTGACCATCCTCCAACATCAGTGCTCAGAGCTTGGGCATTTTGAGTCGGTCTTTGATAGAGGAATGAGAGATCCATTTTGTTGTTATTAAACGACAGTTTTGCTGAGCACTGCATAACTGCCGGGTGCTAATTAGGCCGGCTCAAATCTTGAGCACGCTACAGTTGGCAGCCAAGGATTCCCGCCCCCACCATCGCCTGATCCCCTTAGTCTAGCCCAGCAATTATCCTCATTTTCCCAATCCGGATGACAGCGGGCATCGGTGGATAAATCTGCGATTTGGAGGCCCACTGGGCTGCCTGGTCATGCGGAACACCCAAGGCCCCCCACAGTATCCCACTTGCCCGCTGTGGGTGGAATGCTCAAACCGTGCTCAAATATACCTGTGTGGGGATTTTGTGCATGGGATATTGTCGATTGTTTATGAGCGTGAGAGTGAGAAAGAGCGTGAGAAGGAGAGTCAGGGTGTGAGAAGCAGAGTCAGGAGGTGAGAAGGAGAGTCAGGAGGTGAGAAGGAGAGTCAGGAGGTGAGAAGGAGAGTCAGGAGGTGAGAAGGAGAGTCAGGGGATGAGAAGGAGAGTCAGGGGATGAGAAGGAGAGTCAGGAGGTGAGAAGGAGAGCCAGGGGATGAGAAGGAGAGTCAGGAGGTGAGAAGGAGAGTCAGGGGATGAGAAGGAGAGTCAGGGGATGAGAAGCAGAGTCAGGAGGTGAGAAGGAGAGTCAGGAGGTGAGAAGGAGAGTCAGGAGGTGAGTAGGAGAGTCAGGAGGTGAAAAGGAGAGTCAGTGGGTGAGAAGGAGAGTCAGGAGGTGAGAAGGAGAGTCAGGAGGTGAGTAGGAGAGTCAGGAGGTGAAAAGGAGAGTCAGTGGGTGAGAAGGAGAGTCAGTGGGTGAGAAGGAGAGTCAGGAGGTGAGAAGGAGAGTCAGTGGGTGAGAAGGAGAGTCAGGAAGTGAGAGGGAGAGTCAGGAGGTGAGAAGGAGAGTCAGGAGGTGAGAAGGAGAGTCAGGGTTTGAGTTCGTTGCGGCAATGGCTCACACTGGGGATGGTGTCGTGTCCGCAGACGCCCTCCTGCAGGAGTCTGTCTCGAATCTCCCATGCGAAGATGCTAGGGCATTCCCGCTTGTACATGGCGATGCGATCCACCACGGATTTGGTGGCCACCCGCGGCTTGGAGCCGCCGATAGCCTTGGGCATCATGGAGCCGGTCTCGTAGAAGCGACAGAGGATCTTCGACACGCAGCCGTTCGACACCTGCAGGATGCGCGAGATGTCGCAGGGCCGGGCGCCGCCCCTGGCCAGGTCGATGATGCGGTGCCGGGTGCTGTCGGGCAGCGGCCTGCCGTTCACGAACACCCCACCGAGCTGGTTCACGCCCGAGTGGCCTGCAGGAGGGGGCGGATTTCTGTGATTGGGGGCGGATTCCTGTGATTTAGAGGCGGGTTCCTGTGATTTGGGGGCGGATTTCTATGATTTGAGGGCGGATTTCTGTGATTGGGGGGGCGGATTTCTGTGATTCGGGGGCGGATTTCTGTGATTTAGAGGCGGGTTCCTGTGATTTGGGGGTGGATTTCTCTGATTTAGAGGCGGGTTCCTGTGATTTGGGGGCGGATTCCTGTGTTTTGGGGGCGGATTCCTGTGATTTAGAGGCGGGTTCTTGTGATTTGGGAACGGGTTCCTGTGATTTGGGGGCGGATTCCTGTGCTTTTCCGTTGGTTAGCGGATAGCGAATTCACACACGAGTTCTTCTTGAGCATCACTTTAGTTTGAGGCTTTATTTGCGCTGGGATTTGAGGGTGAGTTGCAGAAAAGTTTTAGGCCATGAGTAGTTTTCATGAGTGGTGCTCAGAATTTTTACTTTCAAACCTTAGAGCTGTTCTCACACTTTCTCTCTAACTCGAGTCAAACTCAAATAATTACTGAAGGGCTTCACCCTGTTTCTATGCTGCTGCTATGCTAAGCTTTAGAGGGGCGGGTGGGCAGCTCAGACTGGGTTGACAAGTTTGAGTCCCTCGAAATCCCTGCAATGTGGCTACTGGATCTGTTCGGCTTCCCTAGGAAATATCCTACTATACTAAACAAGGCATTATTGCCTTATAGAACTGTAGTTAGATGATCGATCTTTTGAGAAGTCTGGCAAGGAGCTACCAGAAATCGGGCAGGAACTAACCTTTATCGTTTTTAACTCGATTTTGAGTAAGAATTCAAAACCTTTAGTAGAAAGAAAACTTGAAATTAAAAATAATGTCCGGTGCTTCGTCTCTCCGGTGTCTCATCTCTCCCGTGTCTCATCTCTCCCGTGTCTCATCTCTCCCGTGTCTCATCTCTCCCGTGTCTCATCTCTCCCGTGTCTCATCTCTCCGGTGTCTCATCTCTCCCGTGTCTCATCTCTCCCGTGTCTCATCTCTCCGGTGTCTCATCTCTCCCGTATCTCATCTCTCCGGTGTCTCATCTCTCCCGTGTCTCATCTCTCCCGTGTCTCATCTCTCCCGTGTCTCATCTCTCCCGTGTCTCATCTCTCCCGTGTCTCATCTCTCCGGTGTCTCATCTCTCCCGTGTCTCATCTCTCCCGTGTCTCATCTCTCCGGTGTCTCATCTCTCCCGTGTCTCATCTCTCCCGTGTCTCATCTCTCCGGTGTCTCATCTCTCCCGTGTCTCATCTCTCCCCTGTCTCATCTCTCCCCTATCTTATCTGTCCCCTATGTCCCATCTCTCCCCTGTCTCAGCTTTTGCCCGCTAGTTACACCAGTCTGCCGACCCACTCTGCAGGGCGTTAAAAGAGTGAGGCGACGTACAGACCCTCATGCCGCTATGGCCTGAGGACGGCGACAAGACAAAAAATTGATCCCATAGGCTCTGATCCTATTCTCCCTGCTCCAATTCGACAGTCTCCAAAGCCTCAGCTCCCGCCAGCCGGCCCGGACCCCTTAGCCGCATTAGTCTCGTTCGAATTGATTTTCAAGAGAGCTCAGAGCTAGCCGCCTCATCAGACTGGGTCCTGATTTAATTACCTCAAGCCCGCCGCGCAATCGACTATCCTGGCCTCTCCCCTCTGCCCCACCCCACTCCCTCCCCCCAGTCGCCCAGTAGGGGGAGAACACAATCTGATCGGAATTTTCCTACACACTGTGCGAATCGGAGAGACAGTTTGGGCAAGCACTGTATATCACGCCGGGGTAGAGTGAGTAGAGAGAGAGGGTAGGGTATGAGAAGTATACTGGCTTCGGGTCTCTCCATATTGACGCGGCGATTCCATAGAAAGTCATAGCACTAAGGAGGCCTTAAACATCCATTCAAATTTCTACATCCCAGCTGATGCTGATGCCAACAGCCTACCCTTGGCCAGGATTCGAACTGCCAACCACAGCCCCTGAGCTCGATTCCGCGGCGAGGCCACATCCAAGGCACAGTGAGAGTGTACACTGCCTGACGATGAGAAAGTGAGGGCAGATGTACACACCTGTGTGAGCGTGTGCCTGCGTACAGTATCTGTGTGCGTGTGTGCTCAGGAGTCAGCGAAATGGGCAGAATTGCCTCCTCGCTGGCTGCGGGTCTAGTGTCACCAAATGCTGTGCCATTTCCCGCAGCCCTCCTGCAATTACATGCACATACATGAGGCTTAACATTTAAATTTGAAGTTTTCGCAATCATTGTAACAAAATTATATCGATTTACCGAATGCGGCGCCGACTGAAAATGTCAATCTTTTTCTGGGTCGGCTATGCTTAATCCTCTTCTGTGGCGTCATTCCAGGGTCACTAACCCGCCCCCGCTAGCATGGATTACAGTTATCCCATTTCCCATTGCGAAGGCCTTGTCACGATACGCCCATGAAAATCACTGCTATGCGAGAGACTGTTATCAGCTGGTGAAATCTGGCCTATTCAGAATCCGCCTTTGTCTTATCCAGATTTTTTGTGTGTTAACTTTATTAACAAAGCCAGAGTAACTTTTTTATTTCCAAGAAAAAAACTTGTCATCCCTTCTCAAATAAACTCTGGGAAGACAAAGTCGAAGGAGGATGGATTTGAGACGGGCCAGGAATAGGGGAAATTTGATCGGAAAACACTGGGGATTGCGTGTCACTGCATGGATCTAAGCTTGGGCTCTAATAACTCACGGAATTTTGTAAATTTATCCTCAAACAGGGGGCAACTCGGCGATTAATTGGGAAGCCTTAAGAGGATCGGCTCGCGTGTTTAAAATTTTCTGACTTTAGTGATAAACTGATTCTTGCTCTCTGCCCGCCCTCTCCTTTCCGCTCTCTCCTTTCCGCTCTCTCTGTCTCCACTCTCTCCTTTCCGCTCTCTCCTTTCCGCTCTCTGTATCCGCTCTCTCCTTTCCGCTCTCTCCTTTCCGCCCTCTCCTTTCCGCTCTCTCCTTTCCACTCTCTCCTTTCCGCTCTCTCTGTCTCCGCTCTCTCCTTTCCGCCCTCTCCTTTCCGCCCTCTCCTTTCCGCCCTCTCCTTTCCGCTCTCTCTGTCTCCGCCCTCTCCTTTCCGCTCTCTCTGTCTCCGCTCTCTCCTTTCCGCTCTCTCCTTTCCGCTCTCTCTGTATCCGCTCTCTCCTTTCCGCTCTCTCCTTTCCGCCCTCTCCTTTCCGCTCTCTCCTTTCCGCTCTCTCCTTTCCGCTCTCTCTGTCTCCGCTCTCTCCTTTCCGCCCTCTCCTTTCCGCCCTCTCCTTTCCGCCCTCTCCTTTCCGCTCTCTCTGTCTCCGCCCTCTCCTTTCCGCTCTCTCTGTCTCCGCTCTCTCCTTTCCGCCCTCTCCTTTCCGCCCTCTCCTTTCCGCTCTCTCTGTCTCCGCCCTCTCCTTTCCGCTCTCTCCTTTCCGCTCTCTCTGTCTCCGCTCTCTCCTTTCCGCCCTCTCCTTTCCGCCCTCTCCTTTCCGCCCTCTCCTTTCCGCTCTCTCTGTCTCCGCCCTCTCCTTTCCGCTCTCTCTGTCTCCGCCCTCTCCTTTCCGCTCTCTCTGTCTCCGCTCTCTCCTTTCCGCCCTCTCCTTTCCGCCCTCTCCTTTCCGCCCTCTCCTTTCCGCTCTCTCTGTCTCCGCCCTCTCCTTTCCGCTCTCTCTGTCTCCGCTCTCTCCTTTCCGCTCTCTCTGTCTCCGCTCTCTCCTTTCCGCTCTCTCTGTCTCCGCCCTCTCCTTTCCGCTCTCTCTGTCTCCGCTCTCTCCTTTCCGCTCTCTCTGTCTCCGCTCTCTCCTTTCCGCTCTCTCCTTTCCGCTCTCTCCCAATCCGTTCTCTCATTAATCTCCCAGTTTTCTATCTCATCTCTCACAATAAACTTGTTTTTAACCTTCAATTGCCTTCCACTGAGCGTTGTAAAGTGCACATGTTGCCTGCGAGTATGAAATCTAAAAGGGTTCTAAAAATTCCTACATTTTCCGGCACTGCAGCCGGCGTTACAAGGTGTTGCACGGCAGGCATGCGATATAGAACTGATTCTGCTATATTCAGCGATGCCAATGGCTTGTTATAAACCTTAACAATTTCAAAAGTCATAAATTAGCTTTGCGTTTCTTAGAATATTTCAGACTAACAAAACAATATGCAGAGCCATGACATTTGCGAGGGGGGAGACAAAGAAGGTTCAGAAGCTAAGGACTAAAAAATCCTTTCGAGAAAAATGGGATAGGAATCAAGTTTGGGATTTAACTGAACTGAACAGAAGACCGAGTATTTGCAGGAGTTGGGTTGGCCCTCTTAAGCTGTTGATCTCCTAGGGGCAATTTTCTTGGAATTCTCTTTCTTGAAGGGCTTCAAACTGTTCGAATGATTTCACAGGCCATGGCAGTCAAAGCTGAGATTAGAATCTGGGATGTGTATTTGGGGAGATATTTTAAATACCTTGGCAAATACCTGGCTGGCTGCCTGAGCGAGTCTGACTACATTTTTTGGGAAGTGTTCGGCTGCGAACGAAAATAAATATAGCACTTTTAGTAGGAATTTTAATGCGAATGTTGGCTAGATAAACACATGACCATTGGGAGAGGGGAAGGTGAGGCAGAGGGGAAGGTGAGGCAGAGGGGAAGGTGAGGCAGAGGGGAAGGTGAGGCAGAGGGGAAGGTGAGGCAGAGGGGAAGGTGAAGCAGAGGGGAAGGTGAGGCAGAGGGGAAGGTGAGGCAGAGGGGAAGGTGAGGCAGAGGGGAAGGTGAGGCAGATGGGAAGGTGAGGCAGAGGGGAAGGTGAAGCAGAGGGGAAGGTGAGGCAGAGGGGAAGGTGAGGCAGAGGGGAAGGTGAGGCAGAGGGGAAGGTGAGGCAGAGGGGAAGGTGAGGCAGAGGGGAAGGTGAGGCAGAGGGGAAGGTGAGGCAGAGGGGAAGGTGAGGCAGAGGGGGAAGGTGAGGCAGAGGGGAAGGTGAGGCAGAGGGGAAGGTGAGGCAGAGGGGAAGGTGAGGCAGAGGGGAAGTTGAGGCAGAGGGGAAGGTGAGGCAGAGGGGAAGGTGAGGCAGAGGGGAAGGGGAGGCAGAGGGGAGGGTGAGGCAGAGGGGAAGTTGAGGCAGAGGGGAAGTTGAGGCAGAGGGGGAAGGTGAGGCAGAGGGGATGGTGAGGCAGAGGGGAAGGTGATCTATTGTGGCCTTGTTAAATCCTCATTTGCATAAAGCAGAAAAGCAAGTGAGAACACCTGTGTATCATAATCTCTCACATCAAAGGTCATTCAGTGACTGACGCACCCATACTTAAATTACAATAAGCAACTAATTTTGAAAAGGGAAATTTAAATGCGTTGTGATGGACCTGTCCTAACAGGCAGTGTTAGATGTCCCATATTTTCCCAAATTGGAATTGGGAAGTTGTAATTGAAGTGACATGGGTTCCAGGCAAAGCAATTGTGCAGCAACTGCAGGGAGACAAAATGCTCTCTGACTGGTTAAGAGTTGAGCACACGGGCTGACATATGATACTCTCATTAGGCGATGTAAACTTGGAAAACTGGTGTGTGCTATTTTTTTGCGGGAAAAGAAACAAACTATATTATATTTCTCCAATATTCTGTTCCTACCAATGAGTTAATCGTTTAAATTAGTCTCGGAGATGTCAAGCACGCGTTCTTACCTCTCCTAGACTTCTTCGAAATCTTCAGTGAGGAGCCGTCATCTGATGTGACTGAATGACCTGCGTGCGAGGGTATGATTGCTAGCATTGTTGAAACAGCTTTTGCATCCCTGGTAATGAGTTGCAGTAAAAAAACTGCAGGGGGATCCCAAAATATGACATTCAGATCCCAAAATGACATTCAGATCCCAAAATATGACATTCAGATCCCAAAATATGACATTCGGATCCCAAAATATGACATTCGGATCCCAAAATATGACATTCAGATCCCAAAATATGACATTCGGATCCCAAAATATGACATTCGGATCCCAAAATATGACATTCGGATCCCAAAATATGACATTCAGATCCCAAAATATGACATTCGGATACCAAAATATGACATTCGGATCCCAAAATATGACATTCAGATCCCAAAATATGACATTCAGATCCCAAAATATGACATTCGGATCCCAAAATATGACATTCGGATCCCAAAATATGACATTCAGATCCCAAAATATGACATTCGGATCCCAAAATATGACATTCGGATCCCAAAATATGACATTCGGATCCCAAAATATGACATTCGGATCCCAAAATATGACATTCAGATCCCAAAATATGACATTCGGATCCCAAAATATGACATTCAGATCCCAAAATATGACATTCGGATCCCAAAATATGACATTCGGATCCCAAAATATGACATTCGGATCCCAAAATGACATTCGGATCCCAAAATGACATTCAGATCCCAAAATGACATTCAGATACCAAAATATGACATTCGGATCCTAAAATATGACATTCGGATCCCAAATTATGACATTCGGATCCCAAATTATGACATTCGGATCCCAAAATATGACATTCAGATCCCAAAATGACGTTCAGATCCCAAAATGACGTTCAGATCCCAAAATGACATTCAGATCCCAAAATATGACATTCAGATCCCAAAATATGACATTCAGATCCCAAAATATGACATTCGGATCCTAAATTATGACATTCGGATCCCAAAATATGACATTCAGATCCCAAAATGACATTCAGATCCCAAAATGACGTTCAGATCCCAAAATGACGTTCAGATCCCAAAATGACGTTCAGATCCCAAAATGACATTCAGATCCCAAAATATGACATTCAGATCCCAAAATGACATTCAGATCCCAAAATATGAGATTCAGATCCCAAAATGACACTCAAATCCCAAAAATACATTCAGCTCCCAAGCCATCTATATATTGGACTCAGATCAGGTATAGAATATTGTACAGTGAAGTGAGCAAGCCATGCCTTGGCTATTAAAATATTCATTCACTCTATTGCATATTCAAAAGAATTGTGTCTGTGACAATAGCTGATGCAGCTGCATTGCAGTGCAATATAACCAAGAAAATTCCCACACAGCAGTAATGAATTAATAATTACAATGTGCAGCCGAATCCCGCTAGATAACTGAGTGCAGTGTAATTGTGCGAATGATTGGATTGTGTTCATCTTGCATCGCTTCACGTCTATTGGCTGACACCTGGTGAGCAAGCGGACAGTGATTGAGCAGGTGGACGGTGAAGGAGGGTGTGACTCAATGGTGGAGGGTGAAGGAGGGTGTGACTCAATGGTGGAGGGTGAAGGAGGGTGTGACTTAATGGTGGAGGGTGAAGGAGGGTGTGACTCAATGGTGGAGGGTGAAGGAGGGTGTGACTCAATGGTGGAGGGTGAAGGAGGGTGTGACTCTAAGGTGGAGGGTGAAGGAGGGTGTGACTCAATGGTGGAGGGTGAAGGAGGGTGTGACTCAATGGTGGAGGGTGAAGGAGGGTGTGACTCAATGGTGGAGGGTGAAGGAGGGTGTGACTCTATGGTGGAGGGTGAAGGAGGGTGTGACTCAATGGTGGAGGGTGAAGGAGGGTGTGACTCAATGGTGGAGGGTGAAGGAGGGTGTGACTCAATGGTGGAGGGTGAAGGAGGGTGTGACTCAATGGTGGAGGGTGAAGGAGGGTGTGACTCAATGGTGGAGGGTGAAGGAGGGTGTGACTCTATGGTGGAGGGTGAAGGAGGGTGTGACTCAATGGTGGAGGGTGAAGGAGGGTGTGACTCAATGGTGGAGGGTGAAGGAGGGTGTGACTCTATGGTGGAGGGTGAAGGAGGGTGTGACTCTATGGTGGAGGGTGAAGGAGGGTGTGACTCTATGGTGGAGGGTGAAGGAGGGTGTGACTCTATGGTGGAGGGTGAAGGAGGGTGTGACTCTATGGTGGAGGGTGAAGGAGGGTGTGACTCTATGGTGGAGGGTGAAGGAGGGTGTGACTCTATGGTGGAGGGTGAAGGAGGGTGTGACTCTATGGTGGAGGGTGAAGGAGGGTGTGACTCTATGGTGGAGGGTGAAGGAGGGTGTGACTCTAAGGTGGAGGGTGAAGGAGGGTTTGTCACGAGAATTACACTTTTTATTTAAAAATTCTAAACAACAAACTGAAATACTTGGCAGCAGAAAATCATAAATCAACATCGATAACTAAACAATGGGGTTTAAAAAATAATTTAGCATTCTTCAATATTGCAAGCATAGTTTTTAGCTACTGGTTTATAGCTGAAGTCAACAAAGCTTATAACAATCAAACAAAATGAGTTTTTCGTGACTCGTGGTGCACAGTTTATAATAGCTTAAACACTTTTTCATATTGTATACATTTATAGAAGAGATGAATAACTTTTCTTCTTTGTGACCGGTTGAGCTAAAATATGATGACACGCACATGCTTACAAATAAGAAGTTGGAACATGGCTTTTGATTGTCTTTGTTCTACAATCACCGATCGTGCTGTAGCCCCGTGCGGTTTGATTTGCCTTGCAAAAGCTTTATAAATTTTCACCTTGGCTGCCTGGTTACTAAACTCACCTGCGGACTTTGTCCCGGCATCGTCCGATGAGCCGACGACCTGCAGCTGCAGCTGCTGCTGCGGCGCCTCGGCCGCGGACATCCTGGCTGAGGAAAAGTCTGCTGCTGCCGCTGCTGCTGCCGCTGCTGCTGCCGCTGCCGCTGCCATTGCCTCGTGATGATGATGATGCTGACTGTGCTGCTGCTGCTGCTGATGGTGATGCTGCTGCTGAGGCTGCTGCATCAGGTAATGATGTTGGAGATGAGGTGGTTGCTGATGCTGCTGCAGCTGATAGTTCTGCAGGTAGGAGCCATTGTGAATCTGATGCTGCTGCTGCTGATGGTGATGATGATGCATTGGCAGATGCTGCTGATGCTGCTGCATCCTTGTTCTTTGCCTTTTTTCTAACTTATTCCTCTAATAATGTTTGATATCCACTTGAGTACAGTGAAACCGCTCGAGTCAGGTCCGGTGGACTGAACAAAAAATCAGAAAACTGGTGAGGCAAGCCAACACAAACAAGGTCTCAAAGTGTGCTCAACTGAGCAAGCGGATGCAAGCAGGAAATATTTAGCCGGGCTGACAGAATCACACGGCACTGAGTGTGTAATCTATTATCTATTACTAAGCAGGCAAGCTGCAAGGCCCAACTGAATCGAGAGCGGTCAAAGCCCTGACCAATGAGAGGGCGCCTGTGTCCTACCCAATGGGGCGGCTGCTGTGATGTGAGGAGGAAGGAGAGGGCGGGAGAGAGAGCGAGAGCAGGGGCGGCTGCTGTGACCCAACCAAATTTGCCGCTCCACTGATTTCTAAGGCTATAGACGCGAACATTTCCGCGACCTCCGCCCGCTCAGGCAGTCGGCATTTGAAAAACTTCAAGATGGTGGTAGGAGGAAGGCTTCTTTGTCCCTCGTACCTCCCTCCCCACATCCGACGACACATGCTGAGCAGTCCGCGAGGTGCAAACCCTGAATAAACAGGAGCAATGGCAGGGCAATAGACTTGGCAACTGCTGCTGTGGAAGCATCATCTTTCTGGAAGACCCTCGGGCCATTTTCCTGCTGAAATTTTGAACCGATTTTTTAGTTGAATAATAGAAGGCCCGCCATTATCAGGTGCTACCTGCCTGCGACATTGCACAATGACACCGCGAGTGAGGCAGCTGTCAACTTGTCAGGCTTCGTTCTCAGCAAAGACTTCAATTATTCTGTAGCTTTGGAATTGCGTCACCGCTGCGGTTCAGTGTAAAATGTCATCCGAGTATAACTGATTCTGCTGACATTCGATTCACTATTCTCTGTAGTCTTTTTTATTGTTAACTTATTCACAATCCAGAAACTTCAGAAACTTAAAACACCCGAATCTTCACATAATTGTGGTCTTCACATAGCCCGAAACTTCGCGAAGATCCGAATATTTACAGAGTACCCGAATCTTCTCAGAATCTCCGAATCTTCACAGAACCCGAATCTTCACAGAATCTCCGAATCTTCACAGAACCCGAATCTTCACAGAATCTCCGAATCTTCACAGAACCCGAATCTTCACAGAATCTCCGAATCTTCACAGAATCTCCGAATCTTCACAGAATCTCCGAATCTTCACAGAACCCGAATCTTCACAGAATCTCCGAATCTTCACAGAACCCGAATCTTCACAGAATCTCCGAATCTTCACAGAATCCCCGAATCTTCACAGAATCCACGAATCTTCACAGAATCCCCGAATCTTCACAGAATCTCCGAATCTTCACAGAAACCGAATCTTCACAGAATCCCCGAATCTTCACAGAATCCCCGAATCTTCACAGAATCCCCGAATCTTCACAGAATCCCCGAATCTTCACAGAATCCCCGAATCTTCACAGAACCCGAATCTTCACAGAATCCACGAATCTTCACAGAATCCCCGAATCTTCACAGAACCCGAATCTTCACAGAATCTCCGAATCTTCACAGAACCCGAATCTTCACAGAATCTCCGAATCTTCACAGAATCCCCGAATCTTCACAGAATCCACGAATCTTCACAGAATCCCCGAATCTTCACAGAATCTCCGAATCTTCACAGAAACCGAATCTTCACAGAATCCCCGAATCTTCACAGAATCCCCGAATCTTCACAGAATCCCCGAATCTTCACAGAATCCCCGAATCTTCACAGAATCCCCGAATCTTCACAGAACCCGAATCTTCACAGAATCCACGAATCTTCACAGAATCCCCGAATCTTCACAGAACCCGAATCTTCACAGAATCCCCGAATCTTCACAGAATCCACGAATCTTCACAGAATCCCCGAATCTTCACAGAATCCACGAATCTTCACAGAATCCCCGAATCTTCACAGAACCCGAATCTTCACAGAATCCCCGAATCCTCACAGAATCTCTGAATCTTCACAGAATCCCCGAATCTTCACAGAATCCACGAATCTTCACAGAATCCCCGAATCTTCACAGAACCCGAATCTTCACAGAATCCCCGAATCCTCACAGAATCTCTGAATCTTCACAAAACTCGAACCTTTGCAAACCTGAAATATTTTATTTAATAAACAGAAAACTAAATTCCAGAACATTCGGGTTCGCCAATCATTACCAACAGCACAATGACATATTGGCCATCACACTCGCAGTTGTCTCTCGTCCCCAACTGTGTCACGAATGCTCCTTAGTCGCCGCAGAAATTGTTGCTATGCAGGATTGCCCCACATCATTGCTCCAAAAACTTTCTCCCATCATAATTGGGGCGACTATTAAAGAGAAAAAAACAAAATTCCAAATCTCCCACGCGGGGAAACTTGCTCGAGGCGCGGGGAATCATGCCGCTTTCAAAGAAACTGCTAATTGCTTTGCGGAGGGGGGTTTTTCTTCCCGTTGATTCTAGCGGCAATTCTTTGATTATAGAACACTAAGTGGCCTCACTGCCAGGCTACCAAAATCTTGCTCAAAGCATCCACGAAGGCACAGGCGGAACCCGCTGGCCGAGCCGCCCTGCCAACCCCGCGAGCGAAAAGCTGAGTTATACAGAACAGAACAGCACAGCACAGCGGGTGACAGACAATCAGAATCTAATCTAGTAATTAACTGTTGCCAGCCAGGGCATAGAAACTAGCAGACTGCTCCGCCACTAGAACTTCAATACCATGCTTACAACCTATCTCACCCTGGCCTCATCCATCTCACCCTGGCCTCATCTATCTCACCCTGATCTCATCTATCTCACCCTGGCCTCATCCATCTCACCCTGGCCTCATCTATCTCACCCTGATCTCATCTATCTCACCCTGGCCTCATCCATCTCACCCTGGCCTTATCCATCTCACCCTGATCTCATCTATCTCACCCTGGCCTCATCTATCTCACCCTGGCCTCATCTATCTCACCCTGATCTCATCTATCTCACCCTGATCTCATTAATCTCACCCTGATCTCATCTATCTCACCCTGATCTCATCTATCTCACCCTGATCTCATCTATCTCACCCTGATCTCATTAATCTCACCCTGGCCTCATCTATCTCACCCTGATCTCATCTATCTCACCCTGATCTCATCTATCTCACCCTGGCCTCATCCATCTCACCCTGGCCTCATCCATCTTACCCTGGCCTCATCTATCTCACCCTGGCCTCATCTATCTCACCCTGGCCTCATCTATCTCACCCTGATCTCATCTATCTCACCCTGATCTCATTAATCTCACCCTGATCTCATCTATCTCACCCTGATCTCATCTATCTCACCCTGATCTCATCTATCTCACCCTGATCTCATTAATCTCACCCTGGCCTCATCTATCTCACCCTGATCTCATCTATCTCACCCTGATCTCATCTATCTCACCCTGGCCTCATCTATCTCACCCTGGCCTCATCCATCTCACCCTGATCTCATCTATCTCACCCTGATCTCATCCATCTCACCCTGATCTCATCTATCTCACAGCTGTATAAGCGCACGCAGTCCGTGCACAGCTGTCGCGTGAAGACTGCATTATCACACAGGTGCAGTGGGTCATGTGGGCTCGAGTGCCCTACTGTGCTGGTGCTTTCCTGGTCTGTTCCAACCGCTGTTTGATTATTTGTTTAATCTGCGCTGCGTCAGAATGCACTCCGCAATGGCAGTAGATAGCAGCGGCAGAAATATGAGGGATTTTTTGCAGATCATCGTCTAATTCCTCATCAGATTTGCTTTCTACCAATGTCCTTGCTATACAACACTTTACTGGCCCTTGTGTTTCCCACGATTTGCTGCAAGAACAATATTACTGCACCATGGAAATGATTATATTATGGGCATTGGCTAACACTCCACAGGATTATATAGGATTTTCAAGGATCCCATTTTGTGGGAGAATTAACTTCGCCGCACTTATCATACAAATGATTTGGTGCGTGTATATTGTTATTAGGGGAAATCTATGCGGCAGAACACTCACTCTCACATCCCATTGCTTCACATCAGCGCTTGATGCAACCTCTGCTGCTCGAATATCAGTGAGGGTGAGATTGACATTGTGAGAGGGTGAGATTGACATTGTGAGAGGGTGAGATTGACATTGTGAGAGGGTGAGATTGACATTGTGAGAGGGTGAGATTGAAATTGTGAGAGGGTGAGATAGATACTGTGAGACAGAAAGTGTGAGAGAGTGAGACAGAAAGTGTGAGAGAGTGAGACAGAAAGTGTGAGAGAGTGAGACAGAAAGTGTGAGAGAGTGAGACAGAAAGTGTGAGAGAGTGAGACAGAAAGTGTGAGAGAGTGAGACAGAAAGTGTGAGAGAGTGAGACAGAAAGTGTGAGAGAGTGAGACAGAAAGTGTGAGAGAGTGAGACAGAAAGTGTGAGAGAGTGAGACAGAAAGTGTGAGAGAGTGAGACAGAAAGTGTGAGAGAGTGAGACAGAAAGTGTGAGAGAGTGAGAAAGAAAGTGTGAGAGAGTGAGACAGAAAGTGTGAGAGAGTGAGACAGAAAGTGTGAGAGAGTGAGACAGAAAGTGTGAGAGAGTGAGACAGAAAGTGTGAGAGAGTGAGAAAGAAAGTGTGAGATAGTGAGACAGAAAGTGTGAGAGGTTGAGAAAGAAAGTGTGAGTGAGTGAGACAGAAAGTGTGAGGGTTCTATCAGAAAGACTCACAGAAGTAAGACAAGTGTGTTTAAGTTGTCTGTGCATTAAAGATCTTTGAGAGCTACATAGACTGCTCTTTGTTGTAACGAATGACCGATATGTTTACATTATACAAAATCAAGTTCAGCTTGTTTATTCAAATCTTAATGCAAAAAATCTCACTCACTTGAATATAAGTCGTTTTAGCGAGCAGCTTACACAGGATAAATAGCTTTACCTTGGTGTTTTTCATGGCATGACAGGTCTGGTATGATCTATACGTGCCATGGTATGAGTGTGCGGGTCATGACAGGAGTGAGTGGGTCATGACAGGAGTGTGTGGGTCATGACAGGAGTGTGTGGGTCATGACAGGAGTGAGTGGGTATGACAGGAGTGTGTGGGTCATGACAGGAGTGTGTGGGTATGACAGGAGTGTGTGGGTCATGACAGGAGTGTGTGGGTCATGACAGGAGTGTGTGGGTCATGACTGGAGTGTGTGGGTCATGACAGGAGTGTGTGGGTCACGGCAGGAGTGTGTGGGTCATGACAGGAGTGTGTGGGTCATGACAGGAGTGTGTGGGTCATGACAGGAGTGTGTGGGTCATGACAGGAGAGTTTGGGTCATGACAGGAGTGTGTGGGTCATGACAGGAGTGTGTGGGTATGACAGGAGTGTGTGGGTATGACAGGAGTGTGTGGGTCATGACAGGAGTGTGTGGGTCATGACAGGAGAGTTTGGGTCATGACAGGAGTGTGTGGGTCATGACAGGAGTGAGTGGGTCATGACAGGAGTGTGTGGGTCATGACAGGAGTGTGTGGGTCATGACAGCAGTGTGTGGGTCATGACAGGAGTGTGTGGGTCATGACAGGAGAGTTTGGGTCATGACAGGAGTGTGTGGGTCATGACAGGAGTGTGTGGGTCATGACAGGAGTGTGTGGGCCATGACAGGAGTGTGTGGGTCATGACAGGAGTGTGTGGGTCATGACAGGAGTGTGTGGGTCATGACAGGAGTGTGTGGGTCATGACAGCAGTGTGTGGGTCATGACAGGAGTGTGTGGGTCATGACAGGAGAGTTTGGGTCATGACAGGAGTGTGTGGGTCATGACAGGAGTGTGTGGGTCATGACAGGAGTGTGTGGGTCATGACAGGAGTGTGTGGGTCATGACAGGAGTGTGTGGGTCATGACAGGAGTGTGTGGGTCATGACTGGAGTGTGTGGGTCATGACAGGAGTGTGTGGGTCACGGCAGGAGTGTGTGGGTCATGACAGGAGTGAGTGGGTATGACAGCAGTGTGTGGGTATGACAGGAGTGTGTGGGTCATGACAGGAGTGAGTGGGTATGACAGGAGTGAGTGGGTATGACAGGAGTGTGTGGGTCATGACAGGAGTGTGTGGGTCATGACAGGAGTGAGTGGGTCATGACAGGAGTGAGTGGGTATGACAGGAGTGTGTGGGTCATGATAGGAGTGTGTGGGTCATGACAGGAGTGAGTGGGTATGACAGGAGTGTGTGGGTCATGACAGGAGTGAGTGGGTCATGACAGGAGTGTGTGGGTCATGACAGGAGTGTGTGGGTCATGACAGGAGTGTGTGGGTATGACAGGAGTGTGTGGGTCATGACAGGAGTGTGTGGGTATGACAAGAGTGTGTGGGTCATGACAGGAGTGAGTGGGTATGACGGGAGTGTGCGGGTCATGACAGGAGTGTGTGGGTCATGACAGGAGTGAGTGGGTATGACAGGAGTGTGTGGGTCATGACAGGAGTGAGTGGGTATGACAGGAGTGTGTGGGTCATGACAGGAGTGAGTGGGTATGACAGGAGTGTGTGGGTCATGACAGGAGTGAGTGGGTATGACAGGAGTGTGTGGGTCATGACAGGAGTGTGTGGGTCATGACAGGAGTGAGTGGGTATGACAGGAGTGTGTGGGTCATGACAGGAGTGTGTGGGTCATGACAGGAGTGAGTGGGTCATGACAGGAGTGTGCGGGTCATGACAGGAGAGTGAGGTTCACGGTATGATAGGCTAAATAATGCATGGAGGTTCTACTATAGCTCTAATACTTTCTCCTGTGCTCCCACCTGTACACATATAAGGGGATCATGCATGGGATGCTAAAATGCAGTACATATAGAGGCCCAGGTGGCTTTAAATAATCTGCTTGTTTATTGAGCGACTTAAATCGGTAAGGATCCGCGAGTATGTGTGCTCACTTTAACTAGTCTTGCGTTAATAATTTTCTGTTTAATCAAATTTCTGTTTTGTAGGCCACAACCAATCCCTAGGATAGAAGAGCGAAAGCAGATAGAAGGGAAAATAGGCTAGATAATTACCTGTGTTCACCTGTCTGCCTTTAGAAGAATCGCTTTTACTCGACCGCTCGACCGCTAAAAAGGGTGAAACAGAGGGTGGGGACGGGGAGAAACAGAGGGTAAGAAAGGGGAGAAATAGAGGGTGGGGAGGGGGAGAAACAGAAAGGGGGAAAGGGAGAAACAGAAGGTGGGGAAGGGAGAAACAGAGGGTGGGGAGGGGGAGAAACAGAGGGTAAGAAAGGGGAGAAACAGAGGGTGAGAAATGGCCCAGATCATGAGAGAAAACTGGGGATATGGAAGTCGGGAAAGAGGAAATTGAAAGGGATAAGCAAGTCTTCCATTAACTAGAACGAAATAGTTAATACTAATGCTTTCAATCGATTTAAAACAAACTTCATCAGGCACAGTGTTTGCCCAATGATTTAATTGGCAAAGATTCTTTCGTTTTTTTCTGCCTGGAGGTAGACCCACTGAAGCACTGAGATGAAAATTAGTGCGCTAATAATTATTTGGACTTCCAAAATAACATGACAGCTGATCTGAGCAAATCTTCGAGCAGATGAGATGGACGATCTTTGTACACTGAGATGTAGTTGCTGAGCAGATAGAAAATAAAGTATGTAAGTTAATACATGAGTATTTAGATAGGGATAGAGAGGATAGAAGAGAGGGGAGAGAGGAAGGGGGGAGAATGGAGGGAGAGTGGAGGGGAGAGAGGAGGGGGGAGAGGAGGGGAGAGTGGAGGGGAGAGAGGAGGGGAGAAAGGAGGGGAAAGAGGAGGGGAGAAAGGAGGGGAGATATAAGAAGGATGAGAGGGGAGAGGGGAGTGAGAATAGCCAGTGAATTCACAAATTGAGTTTAATATCCTGAAACAAATGGCTTACATTTACAGTCGGAAATTCGTAAAAACACAAAAATATTCTCAATTGGTCACACAAGTCCAGTGTCTGCCTGAGTTGACTAAATCGAGTTTCCTGTTGTAAAATGGTAAAAAGCGTTTAAACGTCACGCTCAGAGAGAATTGGACACGAGTAATTGTATTCGCTACGTTTGGCTGAGTAAAAATCCAAATCTTCCTATTTCCTAAATTGTATTGTTGTTAGACAGGTCTTTGTTGAGCGTGAAAAAACTCAGTTCTAATTGGCATAATATTACAGATGGGCAACATATGCTTGTGTATATGCTTCTAGCACTTGACACTTCATGTTGAGCATGCTAATATGAGCATGAGCCATCCTTAACTGTCATGCTAGCCACCTGTGCCACACACTGGCCTGTCAAAGTAAATCTGAAAAAATGTGAACTTGGAAAGCGGCAAGATTTTAGATTAGTTGGGCTTTGAGTCGGGTTTGTTATTTTGCTAATTTGTTGTTTTTGGATTTCAAACAGTTCACGGAGTGACAGCTGGGCTTCGGAAACACTTGCACAATGCATTTCCGCTTCAGGGATGCCCTGAAAATATAACAAGGCTATTCACGTTCTGAAATTTGACACCGACTACGCGAACATCCTTCTATTAACCATCCATGATACTGTCTCTCAATTTGATCCCAGACATCTTTTGAAATGATCCCAGTCATCTTGTAAGTCTCCCAGTTTTTTCTGTTTATGATCCCAGTCAGTTTGTACCTATGATCCCAGTCAGTTTGTACCTATGATCCCAGTCAGTTTGTACCTATGATCCCAGTCAGTTTGTACCTATGATCCCAGTCAGTTTGTACCTATGATCCCAGTCACTTTGTACCTATGATCCCAGTCAGTTTGTACCTATGATCCCAGTCAGTTTGTACCTATGATCCCAGTCAGTTTGTACCTATGATCCCAGTCAGTTTGTACCTATGATCCCAGTCAGTTTGTACCTATGATCCCAGTCATTTTGTACCTATGATCCCAGTCAGTTTGTACCTATGATCCCAGTCATTTTGTACCTATGATCCCAGTCATTTTGTACCTATGATCCCAGTCATTTTGTGACCCCTTCATGCATGTTCTCACTCTCGCATACGCGTTACTCATCTTTACACATGTGTTAATCGTCCGAGTTGTCTGTTCGTCAAATTAAAAGTTAGAAGGGCTGGTTGCTTGAGTTAGCTTGACTCACCCTTGCATACGTTAAGCATGAAGTTGATCTTCCCATTTAGCTGATGCTTCATCGTGCATGCTCAAGAGCTTCGTAGATTGAATTCATGCTCATCTACACAATCAACAATTGCTACCTGAATAGTCATCAATAATTAGCTTGGCTGACTTTCTGTCATGATCTCAGATCACAGATGTCTGGATGGTACCATTATGCAACCATTTAAATTCAAATCTGCTTTCAAGTGCGACTCAGTGATTTGGTGGCAAACTGGAAGAAAATGAGGGGAAAAGGAAGAAAATGAGGGGAAAAAGAGGAAGAAAATGAGGGGAGAAAGAGGAAGAAAATGAGGGGAAAAAGAGGAAGAAAATGAGGGGAGAAAGAGGAAGAAAATGAGGGGAAAAGAGGAAGAAAATGAGGGGAGAAAGAGGAAGAAAATGAGGGGAAAAGAGGAAGAAAATGAAGGGAAAAGAGGAAGAAAATGAGGGGAAAAGAGGAAGAAAATGAAGGGAAAAGAGGAATAAAATGAGGGGAGAAAGAGGAAGAAAATGAGGGGAGAAAGAGGAAGAAAATAAAGGGAGAAAGAAAATGAGGGGAGAAAAAGGAAGAAAATGAAGGGAAAAGAGGAAGAAAATGAAGGGAGAAAGAGGAAGAAAATGAGGGGAGAAAGAGGAAGAAAATGAGGGGAGAAAGAGGAAGAAAATGAAGGGAGAAAGAGGAAGAAAATGAAGGGAGAAAGAGGAAGAAAATGAGGGGAAAAGAGGAAGAAAATGAGGGGAGAAAGAGGAAGAAAATGAAGGGAAAAGAGGAAGAAAATGAAGGGAGAAAGAGGAAGAAAATGAGGGGAAAAGAGGAAGAAAATGAGGGGAAAAGAGGAAGAAAATGAGGGGAAAAGAGGAAGAAAATGAAGGGAAAAGAGGAAGAAAATGAGGGGAGAAAGAGGAAGAAAATGAGGGGAGAAAGAGGAAGAAAATGAGGGGAAAAGAGGAATGAAATGAAGTGAAAAGAGGAAGAAAATGAGGGGAGAAAGAGGAAGAAAATGAGGGGAGAAAGAGGAAGAAAATGAGGGGAGAAAGAGGAAGAAAATGAGGGGAGAAAGAGGAAGAAAATGAGGGGAAAAGAGGAATGAAATGAAGTGAAAAGAGGAAGAAAATGAGGGGAGAAAGAGGAAGAAAATGAGGGGAGAAAGAGTAAGAAAATGAGGGGAGAAAGAGGAAGAAAATGAGGGGAGAAAGAGGAAGAAAATGAGGGGAGAAAGAGGAATGAAATGAAGTGAAAAGAGGAAGAAAATGAGGGGAGAAAGAGGAAGAAAATGAGGGGAGAAAGAGGAAGAAAATGAGGGGAGAAAGAGGAAGAAAATGAGGGGAGAAAGAGGAAGAAAATGAGGGGAGAAAGAGGAAGAAAATGAGGGGAGAAAGAGGAAGAAAATGAGGGGAGAAAGAGGAAGAAAATGAGGGGAGAAAGAGGAAGAAAATGAGGGGAGAAAGAGGAAGAAAATGAGGGGAGAAAGAGGAAGAAAATGAGGGGAGAAAGAGGAAGAAAATGAGGGGAGAAAGAGGAAGAAAATGAGGGGAGAAAGAGGAAGAAAATGAGGGGAGAAAGAGGAAGAAAATGAGGGGAGAAAGAGAAAGAAAATGAGGGGAGAAAGAGGAAGAAAATGAGGGGAGAAAAAGGAAGAAAATGAGGGGAGAAAGAGGAAGAAAATGAGGGGAGAAAGAGGAAGAAAATGAGGGGAGAAAAAGGAAGAAAATGAGGGGAGAAAGAGGAAGAGAATAAAAGCAGAGTTCAGGCAGACGGATTAAACTGCTAATCGCTTTAAGAACAAGACAACAGTATCTGGGATAATCTCACTCAGAGACAATCAATGCAGCTCATCTAGCAACAACTGTGTCCCCAGCAAACAAAAGTGGACAGGAAATTGATATTAATAAGCAATTATCGAATGCAGTAATTAGCCATTTGCTTTATCCAGATTGAAAACCCTCTCGAAAGACAATAATAGGCTATAGCAACAGTGGAAAACATGCTCAATGACTCTAATCCACAAATATCCCAGTTACTCAAGTGTCCCATTGAGCATAGCGCAAAGCAAATGACATTTAGACACACGGCTGTTGACTCGAATAGGTGACTTTTTGACACCGTGTAATTACTCAAGTGGTGGCGCTGGTGAGGTGATGAACAATGCCTGGCTTGATGACCCGCACTTCAGGTGAGGATCCTCGATAAAAAACTGTCTGTGAAATTATTCCGCTCCATTGCAGCAGGCGGTCGAACAGCCTCATGAGCCCGCATGAGGCGAGTGGACTCACGATGTCTGAGGCTTGACTTTCAAATTTGATGTCGATGGCATTGTTCTATAATGAACTGCTCTGTCCAACTGTCACTGGCCTGTGATGCATGAGCAGCCCGTTGTTTCTCACCTATAATTTGACCGTGAGCTCAACACCTTCACACTGACCTCCCTCAGTCCAGGCCGCATGCCGCCTCTAATTTTAGCCCTCATACTTCAACCATGATATAGGGGCGCTGATGTTAGAGTCAGTATCTGTCTTATTCCAGCCATAGTCTCACTATGATCCCTGTCATTATCTCACTATTATTCTAGTCATGGTTTCCCTATGATTCTAGTCATTGTTTCCTTATGATCCTAGTCATTGTTTCCCTATGATCCTAGTCATTGTTTCCCTATGATCCTAGTCATTGTTTCCCTATGATCCTAGTCATTGTTTCCCTATGATCCTAGTCATAGTTTCACTATGATCCTAGTCATAGTTTCACTATGATCCTAGTCATTATCTCACTATTATTCTAGTCATTGTTTCCCTATGATCCTAGTCATTGTTTCCCTATGATCCTAGTCATTGTTTCCCTATGATCCTAGTCATTGTTTCCCTATGATCCTAGTCATTGTTTCCCTATGATCCTAGTCATAGTTTCCCTATGATCCTAGTCATAGTTTCACTATGATCCTAGTCATTATCTCACTATTATTCTAGTCATTGTTTCCCTATGATCCTAGTCATTGTTTCCCTATGATCCTAGTCATTGTTTCCCTATGATCCTAGCCATAGTTTCCCTATGATCCTAGTCATTGTTTCACTATGATCCTAGTCATAGTTTCACTATGATCCTAGTCATAGTTTCCCTATGATCCTAGTCATAGTTTCACTATGATCCTAGTCATAGTGTCCCTATGATCCCAGTCATAGTTTCACTATGATCCTAATCATATTTTCCCTATGATCCCAGTGATTCTCTCGTTATGATCCCAGGCATAACCCGATATCGATCAAGGGGATTAAATGATCATCAGAGTTCATAGGAAGGACAATGATTTGATGAAGTCTGCTGAGTTACTCGAGCGCTGGAAGAAAGCGTTTTATAAAAAAGCCAGCAAATCAAATTCGATGCTTGAGCTGTAAGAATCGATAGAGAAATCGGCGGCACTTAAACTCGAAAGCTGTAAAATCAAACCGGTTTATGATGACTTCAGTCTTGATACGTAAATAAACTTAATGAGGATCTGAAGTAGCAAAGAGGCACATATGGATCTATAAAAGACAGCATTATAGCCTTCCCAGCATTTACGAGTCCTGAAGCCATACGGAGTCAGTACTGCAGACAGTGGTGTGATTTGAGCAGTCAAGTTTCATAGCAGCGAAATAAACGCAAATAATAACTGCTTTTTAGCTTAGCACCTCTTAGAACCTTCAGAAACTGTAGCGAGAACCGTAGCGAGAACAGTAAGTGGAATCGTAGCTAGAACTAAAAGCAGCTAGAACTGTTAAAGGAATCGTAGCTAGAGCAGTAAGTAAAATCGTAGCTAGAACTGTGAATGGAATCGTAGCTAGAACTGTGAATGGAATCGTAGCTAGAACTGTGAATGGAATCGTAGCTAGAACTGTGAATAGAATCGTAGCTAGAACTGTGAATGGAATCGTAGCTAGAACTGTTAAAGGAATCGTAGCTAGAACTGTGAAAGGAACCGTAGCTAGAACAGTAAGTAGAATCGTAGGATTCGTAGCTAGAACTGTGAATAGAATCGAAGCTAGAACTGCGAAAGGAATCGCAGCTAGAACTGTGAGTGGAATCGTAGCTGGAACTGTAAATGGAATCGTAGCTATAACAGTGAATGGAATCGTAGCTAGAACTGTAAGTGAAATCGCAGCTAGAACAGTGAAAGGAATCGAAGCTAGAACTGTGAATGGAATCGAAGCTAGAACTGTGAAAGGAATCGAAGCTAGAACGGCGAAAGGATTCGCAGCTAGAACTGTGAGTGGAATCGTAGCTGGGACTGTGAATGGAATCGTAGCCAGAACAGTAAGAGAAATCGTAGCTAGAACTGTGAATGGAATCGTAGCTAAAACTGTAAGTGAAATCGCAGCTAGAACAGTGAAAGGAATCGAAGCTAGAACTGTGAATGGAATCGAAGCTAGAACTGTGAAAGGAATCGAAGCTAGAACGGCGAAAGGATTCGCAGCTAGAACTGTGAGTGGAATCGTAGCTGGGACTGTGAATGGAATCGTAGCTAGAACAGTAAGAGAAATCGTAGCTAGAACTGTGAATGGAATCGCAGCTAGAACTGTGAAAGGAATCGAAGCTAGAACTGTGAATGGAATCGTAGCTAGAACTGTAAGTGAAATCGCAGCTAGAACAGTGAAAGGAATCGAAGCTAGAACTGTGAATGGAATCGAAGCTAGAACTGTGAAAGGAATCGAAGCTAGAACGGCGAAAGGATTCGCAGCTAGAACTGTGAGTGGAATCGTAGCTGGGACTGTGAATGGAATCGTAGCTAGAACAGTAAGAGAAATCGTAGCTAGAACTGTGAATGGAATCGCAGCTAGAACTGTGAAAGGAATCGAAGCTAGAACTGCGAAAGGAATCGCAGCTAGAACTGTGAGTGGAATCGTAGCTGGGACTGTGAATGGAATCGTAGCTAGAACAGTAAGTGAAATCGTAGCTAGAACTGTGAATGGAATCGTAGCTAGAACTGTTAAAGGAATCGTAGCTAGAACTGTAAGTGGAATCGCAGCTAGAACTGTGAATGGAATCGAAGCTAGAACTGTAAGTGGAATCGCAGCTAGAACTGTGAAAGGAAACGAAGCTAGGACTGTGAATGGAATCGCAGCTAGAACTGTGAGTGGAATCGTAGCTAGAACAGTAATTGGATCGTAGCTAGAACTGTGAATAGAATCGTAGCTAGAACTGTGAATGGAATCGTAGCTAGAACTGTGAATGGAATCCTAGCTAGAACTGTGAATGAAATCGCAGCTAGAACAGTGAATGGAATCGAAGCTAGAACTGTGAATGGAATCGAAGCTAGAACTGTGAATGGAATCGCAGCTAGAACAGTAAAAGGAATCGAAGCTAGAACTGTGAGTGGAATCGTAGCTGGAACTGTGAATGGAATCGTAGATAGAACTGTGAATGGAATCGAAGCTAGAACTGTGAATGGAATCGTAGCTAGAACAGTAAGTGGAATCGTAGCTAGAACTGTAAAAGGAATCGAAGCTAGAACTGTGAGTGGAATCGTAGCTGGAACTGTGAATGGAATCGTAGATAGAACAGTAAGTGGAATCGTAGCTAGAACTGCGAAAGGAATCGCAGCTAGAACTGTAAAAGGAATCGCAGCTAGAACTGTAAAAGGAATCGCAGCTAGAACTGTGAATTGAATCGCAGCTAGTAGAACTACTTAATTTTCTAGCTAGTGAGTTCTGTTTTGCATGATAAACAAATGTTATTTAGAATAAAAAACTGGAAGCTCTTGATCATATTGATATTGTTAATTTTTCGCGTTTTATCGGCCATTTGTTTGAAAGTTGAAAATCTACTCTATGATTTACTTTTTCTCTCTAATAAGCAGCCCGGCCCACCTGTTTTTCCCATTCTCCATCAATGATTTATGCTCATATTATAAAAACTGTTGTTGTTTATCTTTAAGACGACAAAAAGCAGGCTTCAAATGTGACCCAGTCTCACCCACCCCGCCGTTTGAGTTTGTTTGATGGCTCTAGCAAGTTAATTGTACAACTTCTAGCATTCACAGATAGTAATAAATATCGATAACTAGCAATTAGAGTTGCGACTGAATGGAGAATGGAGTCAGCACAAAATGTAGTCTTTGCTCGATTCGAAGCTGTGGGCGGCAGAGTCTAGTCACCCAGGTGGCGGCAAAGTTTTTTTGATGTATAGCTATAGTTTGACAGCCCGCAATCCCACTGTTAAATGACAATCGTTGGGTCTCAGCAATGAACTGGCTAAAACTCTAACTTTGAGGCCCGGGGCAATGTGACCCGAGTGTAGCTAAGTTGCCGCTAACATATGCGGGTCACATGCCAGGCTGTCACGAACACGTTTTCAATCGACTCCAGTGGCTATTTAGTTAGACAGGTGGGATGAATGGGGAACTAAAAAATGGACGCTTAAATTAATTTCACACAAAAACAACCAGACAAAATTCCGCTGGAAATAAGCTACTTCTAGTAGATCATATTGAACACCAACAAAATCGAGAAGCATACACTCGTAGGTTAAAAAATTTACGTAGATAATACAAAATAGCCAATAGATGCTTCAGCTAAGGTGCAGTCATCTTCAGTAGATCCTTCATCTAAGGTGCAGTTATCTTCAGTAGATCCTTCAGCTAAGGTGCAGTTATCTTCAGTAGATCCTTCAGCTAAGGTGGAGTCATCTTCAGTAGATCCTTCAGCTAAGGTGGAGTCATCTTCAGTAGATCCTTCATCTAAGGTGCAGTCATCTTCAGTAGATCCTTCATCTAAGGTGCAGTTATCTTCAGTAGATCCTTCAGCTAAGGTGCAGTCATCTTCAGTAGATCCTTCAGCTAAGGTGCAGTTATCTTCAGTAGATCATTCAGCTAAGGTGCAGTTATCTTCAGTAGATCCTTCAGCTAAGGTGCAGTCATCTTCAGTAGATCCTTCAGCTAAGGTGGAGTCATCTTCAGTAGATCCTTCAGCTAAGGTGCAGTTATCTTCAGTAGATCCTTCAGCTAAGGTGGAGTCATCTTCAGTAGATCCTTCAGCTAAGGTGCAGTCATCTTCAGTAGATCCTTCAGCTAAGGTGCAGTTATCTTCAGTAGATCCTTCAGCTAAGGTGCAGTTATCTTCAGTAGATCCTTCAGCTAAGGTGCAGTTATCTTCAGTAGATCCTTCAGCTAAGGTGCAGTCATCTTCAGTAGATCCTTCAGCTAAGGTGCAGTTATCTTCAGTAGATCCTTCAGCTAAGGTGCAGTTATCTTCAGTAGATCCTTCAGCTAAGGTGCAGTTATCTTCAGTAGATCCTTCAGCTAAGGTGGAGTCATCTTCAGTAGATCCTTCAGCTAAGGTGGAGTCATCTTCAGTAGATCCTTCAGCTAAGGTGGAGTCATCTTCAGTAGATCCTTCAGCTAAGGTGCAGTTATCTTCAGTAGATCCTTCAGCTAAGGTGGAGTCATCTTCAGTAGATCCTTCAGCTAAGGTGCAGTTATCTTCAGTAGATCCTTCAGCTAAGGTGCAGTCATCTTCAGTAGATCCTTCAGCTAAGGTGGAGTCATCTTCAGTAGATCCTTCATCTAAGGTGCAGTTATCTTCAGTAGATCCTTCAGCTAAGGTGGAGTCATCTTCAGTAGATCCTTCAGCTAAGGTGCAGTTATCTTCAGTAGATCCTTCAGCTAAGGTGCAGTCATCTTCAGTAGATCCTTCAGCTAAGGTGGAGTCATCTTCAGTAGATCCTTCAGCTAAGGTGCAGTTATCTTCAGTAGATCCTTCAGCTAAGGTGGAGTCATCTTCAGTAGATCCTTCAGCTAAGGTGCAGTCATCTTCAGTAGATCCTTCAGCTAAGGTGGAGTCATCTTCAGTAGATCCTTCAGCTAAGGTGCAGTTATCTTCAGTAGATCCTTCAGCTAAGGTGCAGTTATCTTCAGTAGATCCTTCAGCTAAGGTGGAGTCATCTTCAGTAGATCCTTCAGCTAAGGTGCAGTTATCTTCAGTAGATCCTTCAGCTAAGGTGGAGTCATCTTCAGTAGATCCTTCAGCTAAGGTGCAGTTATCTTCATTAGATCCTTCAGCTAAGGTGCAGTTATCTTCAGTAGATCCTTCAGCTAAGGTGCAGTTCTCTCTTGTAGATCATTCAGCTATTGTGAAGTGAGTAGGGAATTCAGTGAGTAGGGAGTCTAGTAAGCAGGGAGTCTAGTGAGCAGGGAGTTTTGTGAGTAGGGAGTCTAGTGAGCAGGGAGTTTTGTGAGCAGGGAGTTTAGTGAGTAGGGAGTCTAGTGAGTAGGGAGTCTAGTGAGCAGGGAGTCTAGTGAGCAGGGAGTCTAGTGAGCAGGGAGTTTAGTGAGTAGGGAGTTCTGTAAAAAAAGATTTTAGTGAGTAGGGAGTTTGGCAAGTTAAGGGTTGGGGTAAGGGGTTTGAAGGAAAACGAAAAAATGGTACAACTAATATCGATTGAATTTTAAATTAAGCGAGTCAGTTGGTAACTTTCGATTTCTAAGTTTCTACTAAGAACTCGAATTTTCAAATCGTGGATCATGAACAAGGCGAATCTCAGCTGGCTGTTGGGAGATCTCGGTGGATACGCCGAGTCAATCGACCGTCAGCACGTCGCATTGGTGGCGCTAATAGGCGCTCTCATTGTGATCAATGTCGTTGTCGTGGTGTTTCTGCAGCTGCTGCGGATGTCGGTGCCAGCGTCAGAGTAATCGTTCTCCCGTGCATCGGTCGAGTCGTTCGGCTGATGAAATCGTTGCTGGATTGCCATGCTGAGTAGTGGCGTGAGTAGAAATGCTAATACCGGGATCCCGGTTTCGAAAAATACCGGTTTTGGCCCCTTTTTTCTGTATTACCAATACCAGTATTAGGGTCCGGAATTGGTCCGGTATTGGTCTAAAATTATGTCTCAAATTTTTACAAATTTGAGATTTGTTGTTTAAAATGCATTTTCCTAGAAACCCGGTGTAAAAAGCATCGTCGAAAAGACGTCTTTTCGACGCCTACGGTCCGATCAAACCCTATGATAGCTCAGCTAAAAAAACCGAGTTAGCTGCTGAAAACGTCTTAAGAGGTCTTGATATCAGTTATAAATGCATTTAAAAGATGAAAAAATATGTACTTCGTACAGTCCGATTTTAGTCCGAAAATGGCCGACGCGTCGACCGGCTCCAAAATGGTCCGATTTGAGTCCGAAAAAGGCCGACGAGAAGGACGATGTTCCAAACAAAATTACTCGTGAGTTAGCTGCTAAAAACGTCTTAAAAGGCCTTGATTTCAGTTCTAAATGCATTTAAAAGATGAAAAAATGTGTAATTCGTACAGTCCGAAATTAGTCCGCAAAAGGCCGACGCGTCCGCGGTCCGTTTTGAGTCCTCAATAGGGCGACGAGGACGATGTTCCATAAAAAAATTCTTGAGTTAGCTGCTGAAAACGTCATAAAAGGCTTTATTTTCCGTTACTTATGCATTTAAAAGATGAAAAATTGTGTAATTCCAACAGTCCGATTCCAGTCCGCAAAAGGTCTTTTTTTATCTACTGTACAGAGCCTAACATGCTTGAAATACTACTCGTATTTAAACGTTAGTAGTGCAGCAAGTTAAATGTTCGGTTTGTATAATCGTAATATTTAGTTTTTAGATATAAATTATTTACTATACGGCTCGTACATATACTTACTGTTTTACTGATCAGTGAGAGCTAGGAAGTAAAATTTGTGTGCATCAGTGAAACAAGTTACGAGTATATAGTGGAATCATCAAAATATTCTGAGCGTGTATACAATTCGATCTTCTGGTCGGCTGTGATATTTTGACTTAGGTCTCTCTTAACGTTGAGATTCCTAAATGAGGTCGGGTGTCCTACTCTTTGTGAGAGATTCTCTTTTCGCAACTCGAAAATAACGAAGACAAGACGATTCAAATTCCAAGCTAAACAGCTGATATTTAAGTGTTAATTAGTAAATAAGAGGAAGCTATGATCACTGATCAATTCCCCTGGCAGCGCTCTTTTCGTCCCCTGCCAGGTACTGTACTTAATTCAATCCAATTCACAATTCGCACTAACAAAATCTCGATAACCGCAACACAAAACACGAACTCTACTCGATAATACGACACGATAAATAACACAAATAAATCCTAGACAAACAGATAGTCCCTATAACAAACAAGACAAATAACGCGAAACCTAACCAAAATCCCTAACATAAAACCGAGGCGACCAGCAAGCACTTCTGCACTATGGCACAACGATAGTTCTATCGTGCCACACCTAATGTCTGTTCGACGGCGTCCCACCGATGATTGTCGGCGATATGGAGAGTGCTTCCGTGCTTGCCAATCCCTATCTAACACTCCGTCAGCAGTTGGCCAGACGTACCGAGCTCAGCGCAAGCTACTTACTGACGTGGGGTTGAGTGTGGGGGTTTTCTTTGACTAACTAGTTGGACCGGTTTACCTGTCCCGGTATCTATTTACTAGGATGCGTAACACGAATGAGAACAATATCAAGATCAAGAGCAAGAGCAAGGTCAAACGCGAGACCAGAATCACATGAGAACAATATTTCAGCGCAATAGTCAGTTTTATAGTCAAGCGCCCGCCCCAGCCCTCATCAAAGCCTGGGTGCCGGCCGCGCCGCTTGTTCTTCTGCCAGGTCGACCCTGCCGGTTAACGAACCGGCTGCTGATTGGCCCGGCTCGGGGTGTCGCACTTAAGTCGGTTCACTTCAATCGGCTAGCCGTCCTCCCATTGGTTGGGCCCACCAGACCAGGGCTAGTCTGATGCCTTGGCTGTAGAGCAGGGGTGACCGGCCGGTCGCGTGTTAGGCCTGGCTGGGGTGCGCATGTACAAACAACTAACCTATAAGATACATTAAATAATTCATAATATTGACGTGCGCGAATAAGTTACTACAAGTAGAAATATACGCATTATAAAAACATGCCGACACTACACGGCCATGCATATTCCGGCCGTCTGCAGTAAACCGCTCAATAGCCGCATTGATACTGCGGCAACTGCTTTAATTGCATTACATCTCGAATAGCTATGTATTTAGGAGTATATAGAATAGGTAGAAATCGCATAATTGTGATGGTCCGTTTTCCGTCCGATTTGAGTCCGTAAAAAGGCGACGTGAATGTAAAATTTAACAAACACATGTATTTTGACCGCAGGCAATAAAAAGTTTTGTCGCAGAAGAAGCCAGTTGCACTAAACTTAATAAGAAGTCAGAATCAATTTTTTAGTTTCAAATTGCAGCTTAAAAACGAAAGAATGGCCTGAGCAAAGTTTTTGAAAGCGCTGCAAACTTTCACTTTGACCTGACCGGATCCTCAATTAATTAGCTATTATGTACGTGAGAATTCTCGATTCGATCAACGAATTCTCAAAAACTATTCACAGTAAGACACTAAAATTCATTAGACAAGACAAAGTGAATATAAACACCGATATCAAACTCGCCATCACTTTGTGGTTTATCTATAAAAGTTAATTATTAAGTGAAAGTCTATTTGATCAGCAATGTCAGTGTAGCTTAGTTAGGATATATTATGAAGCTACAGGAATATTTTTTACAAAAAAGAGTGTTATTTTAAAGCGCATAGTGTATATTTACACTATTTACACTGGCCCATACTTTTATTTAGCAAAAAATACATATTTTTGCAACTATAATGAATTGTACCATGTGAGGCTTAAATGCCTATATACTATATAGCTAGGTTACAATTCCTATTTTCTGCTCTAGATACTTCAAGTCTAACTTCTGTTTATTCTTGGGCTTTCACAAGTGCCTATTTTATTGAAACAGTGAAAGAAAGAAACTGTTATATAGCTATGATATGAGAACAAATTGTCATGAAAAATGTATTATTACTTATTAGCTGGTTTAGGTATGTGGCATGCAGTTTTGGTCATGCTTAGGCATTAAGAAGCAAAGATCTGTCAGTTAACAGTGAGCTATAGTCAATCATGCCTTACATAATCTTGGATGGCAGCAGCATTCAGGCTAGCTCTTGTTGGCCAAGCACCAGATACAGTAGAAGTTCCAGTAAGCTCTCGTACATGCAGATTGAGAATCTTGCCATTCCTTAACCTGTTTGAAAAGGATAAGGTGGTTAAGAGAGTTGTTGGTTAGCTTGTTGGTTTTAAATGTATTAAACAGAGCAGAAAAATAAATAACATAGCACATATATTATGTATAGGCTAAGTAATTAATATAATTTATTATACCTATCCGGCCAATTGTGCAGTATGGTCAAGAGCATAGCCACAGCTATTGTGCAGCATACGCTCGAATCTAAAGGCTGCACATGGCTGTTCAGTCCATGGACTGAGGGATGCCAGACCCACCTTAAGTTCAAATAGCTAATATTGGTACCCATTTTACAACTAGCTCGGATACACAGAGGGGCGGATAGCTTGGTCAGTAAGGTGTCGGACTATGGATCAGATGGTCCTGGGTTAAACTCCCGACCTAGTCTAGAACTATGCGTGCAGCCTTTGGCAAGCTGCTTTGCCCTGATGTGCACACAGTCTACTCAGCTGCAAATGAGTACCGATATTTCGTCGGGTAATAATAATTCTGGCTGGCGTGGAATAAAGCAGTTCTGTGCGGCAATTCAGTGGGTTTGGATGCTGCCGATATGTTTGGAAAGAATAAATTCCATTGCTGACACGCGGCTGTCAACCGGTGTCCGAGAGGGCCGGGGAGTACATTAGGTGTGCAGTCCCCACCTGCTAGTGTGCTTGACACACAACACCTGCACTGGCCCTTGTGTCTAGTGTCATTATTATTATTATTTTACAGCTGGGTTGTAGCCCAGCAGTTAGAGCGTCAGACTCGCATCTTGAAGGTTGATGGTTCGATTCCTGACTCCTGTTTCTTTAAGAAACAATTTGAAATTTGTGTCTCTAAGAAAGGCAATTAACTCTGAATTGCTTCAGTTCAGCTAGCTATTATATGGGTACCAGTATTAGCTGTGGTAACTTATAGTGGGTGTAGCCTACCCCCAGTCGATGGACTGTACTGGCTGTAGTCCATAGCCGTACGCAGTCTTCAGATACGCCGCACAATAGTGACAGTTGTAATTAGTTAATGGATTATTATTAATTTTATAACAGGGTGAACTGAAGCAAGCAAGTTAGGCCTCTTGCCAAAGGGCATAAGTTGTACCAGTAGAGTTAGGAATCAAACCCCCACCCTAATTCCCCCTGCCTCATCTATCCTATGTCTAATCCCTGCCCTTTCTCAGATTCCTACATTTAATACAGCCGTCGTCTTTTAGGTTCTGTAAGTGGCCCACTGGCTCATTGCCGACCCCTAGCTGCTAAATATACACTGGGGTCACTGGCTAGATTTGCAGCCGACAGCACAGCGGAGCTATTGCGCGGCTCATCTGAAGACTGCGTACAGCTGTACAGTCCATGGACTGGGGGGACACCACACCCACCTTTAATTATCCCAGCGAATGCTGGTACCATTTAACAGCTGGGTGAACTAAAGCAATGCAGAGTTAATTAAGTGTCTTGTTAAAGGACACAAATTGTCTCACATGAATGCAGCAGACCAAATAACCCTAGCTAGAACCAACAGCTGGCAATAGCTAGTGAATGCTATAATTTTTATGACACTTTAGGGTCTGACATACAGAGATAGTATGTATGTTTAGTAAGCTTTTAAGTTAAAAAATACATGCATAGTACCTTTTTAGACAAACTGAACCTGTACACATGTATTATTTAAACCAATGGCTCAATCAGTAGCTATCAATTTTGGGTTAGGTGTTAAGTATTTCACAAAAAGATCATGATTAGTCAAGCACTTACTATGTGACCAGCAGTTCTCAGATGCACTGATGTAAGGAAAGCATTTGCTATAGGTAGTACTGCCTTAAGCCAGTCAAAAATGCCACCATTCCAGCTAGTGTGATAAGGACCTGTTTAAGAATGATGAATATTTTGAAAAACTTGTTATTATTAGCCATTTAAATTAGTCTGATAAAAAATGTTCGAGCTACAATTGAAAATTTAGTAACTCACCAGTCAGCTGAATTTATTTAATAGAAAAAACTCTTGCCGAACCTATAGTCCTTGTTTAATTTTCGTCTGTCATTCAATTTCTTTTATTTGTTCAATTCCTTCGAGATTCTTTTGATTGCTTCTCATTTGATTCCTCTGAGATTTCAGTGCCGAGTGCTCTTAAAAATCGATAATCTTACAAAGATCTGATCATACGAAGATACGAATTTAATTAAAACCAATTAATTTCAGGTCACTTAATATCAGGTCAATTAATATCACTAATCTATAGTGATATCTGAACGTTTGAAACATCGAGTTCAGTGTAGACAGATTTGCATTGTTCAGTTTCACCCTGGTCTCTTAGTCCGCGGACTAGTGATATAATGAAGAAAAATAAAACGCAGCAGCCGCAGCAGCAGCAGCCGCAGCAGCATCAGCAGCAGCAGCACCAGTAGCAGCAGCAGCAGGGCCCTGGCTCACCGTGGCTTCTTGAGCCACACACGGTAGGCCAGGGCAGCCGAGTAGTGGTGTGGAAGGTGAAGGTAGGTGCCGGGGCATCTACCAACTTCACCCCGCTCCGGCACCTACCTTCGGGCGGTGATAAATAAAAGGTTTGTTAAACCACGTACTTTTTGCTATTTTATACTAATGGTTCTTCGCAATTATTGACAGTTTTTTTAAATAATTCTTAAAATATACTTTTAAACGTCCTAAAAAACTATACCCGGTTTTGCAGGTTTTACTTTCCTTAAAAAGTTCACATTGGTGCTAGGTGATAAAACTAAATATCTTTCTAGCCATTAGCTACACGTCATTGTTTAACATGCTGAAATTCACACCACAAATGCTAACACAAAATTACAATAAAGCAAAATGCATGCACTCACATTTAATGACAGTAGCTAAATGCTATAACGTTAGTCTTTTTGTCGTACGTGCCGCACTTCGTGTTTAACCATGCAGCTCATTCCATAAGCCAACCCCAAGCATTTGCTTAGAGTTGGATGCATGCCCTTGTTGCCTTTGGATAAAGCATTTATTAAAGGTGCATGTTTTTACTAAATAATGATATTTGCGCCTTAAAACTCATTTTCGCCTTTCAGAGCACTACACAAACTAATATTCAGAACGTACAGATCGATCTGCAGCGCAGCGCCATAGGATTCTTGGATATCTATGCCTTCGTGTCTTTATTTATTTCACACTTATTTATTTATTACATGCACTGCATGCATTAAGAATTTATAAAATGCTTTAGCTTTGCACGACAACAAACATATTTATTGAGCTATTGCACCTTGCTTTGTGTTTCTGCACTTAATATGCATGCATGCAATTAGCTTCTTAGAATCACTTTATATAATAATAGCTGGCTATATCGCATCTGTCCCTTAAAGGCTTGCTGAAATGTAGCTGAAGTTCATAGTTGACCAGGGATCAAATTTCAACCGAAAGCAAAAACTGTATACTGTCAAATTCCAATTTTAGTTTTCCCCGTTCCAGAAAATCCTGAGACGTGTGTTGCAAGGTGGTCGGCAGAAAATGTACCGACGATCGACATCGCTCTTAGCTTTTACCTCGGATGTACAGGTATGCAGTTACTAAAGGACTGCTTTTATAGGAAACAGTCGGTCTCAATTACATGTCTTCAAAATCAAGGCTTAATTACAGATGATAAGTCATGCATGGACAATATGAGAAAACACAAGAAAACAGAACAAAACATGACCGTGCCGTAAGAAACAATAATTTAGATGAGTGAAGTAGCGCAACTGACAATCAGACAATACGTGATGTAATTCGGAGTCATTGTCTGGATCATGTGATTTCTAGGGCAATGTAGGGATTTCTGAGGTATTAATTAAATTATGGGATTTCTGATTTGGGTGTCATTTTGTCTCAGTCATTTTTCTAAAAAAAGTTTTACTTTCTCGTGGTCGAAGTGAAATTTGTAAAAGTGCTTGTCTCTTGGGTGGGTCTTGGTGATAAGCTTGTCCTCGTAGTAATGCCTCAGCGCTCGCTTCATCGTTTCAAAGCTCATGTCCCGCCGCTTGTGACTGCTCCAGGCCTCTGCTAGGCCGGTTGGGTTTAGAATTTGGAAAATGCCCTCCAGCTTGTTCTCCCAGCGCAAGCAGGGTGGCGACAGGTCAGCGACAGACGGAGTTTCGAGTAACTGGTACAGAAACTCCCACAGCCAAAAATTCCTGTCTGAGGTTGGGCAATGCTAAGTTTTGATAGCTAATTGTTGTTAAATACTAAAGATTCTCAAATCCCAAATTTTCGCAGCTCAAAAACACTAACCGATGCCAGCACGCTTCTTCCTTGTTATTTTTATGACGCCTGGTGGCTGCACATGCGTTGGGAGATGCGAAGTGGGCGGATCAAGCGAATGAACCCAGCAAAGGGAGCAATCAATCGCCGAAGCATTCAGTCGCTGCTGCGGATGCTGTTGCTGTCCGATGGACCAGATGGACTCCGATGCACTCATGGCCCCAGTGTCATCTTCGTTGGCAACCGGCTTGTACAAATCGAAGAGGGCAGCGCTTTCGTAAGATTGGAGGTCACTGAATTCGCAGCGCATCACGGCGAAGTCCAAATTGTCTAGACTGCCCAGGTCATCGACGGGCTGGTAAGAATAAATGGGTTTGCGATTAGCTTGTCTCCCGTGAACAATCAATCTAGACACTGTGTCCCATAGCTAGACAATCTAGCCACTCTCCGCAATCAAGTGTTGCTATAGTAACTGTCTTTCTAGCTATAAGCTAGCTACCTAGAAAATCTACGAGATTTTAATTTACTCCTAGTGTTGTGCCGTGGTGTAATTTCACTGCTTAGCGATCTCAGGCTTGCAGTTGATTGGCGCACTGGGCACTGTACTTTCCCTCCTCGGCTGTTTATGCTCCACTCACCCCAGTCTGTCGGGGCTCGCTGGCTTGGCTAGCTGCCCCACCCCTGTCAACGCGTCCCCCCAGCCTGATATCGCCCCACCCTCCCGCTTGCGTGACTACCTTTAAAACCCCAAGTGTTACCATGCTCGCGCAGCTGCTGATTGGTCCGGGCCGCCTCTCTCGCGCGCCGGCCAATCAGCAGCCTTCTCGCTGTTATCTTCTAAACTGGTTGTGTGGGTGGCCGGGTGGGCCCGGGGTAGCGATACCCGCGGCTTAGTCCGGCCAGCCTAAAATATATATTGGAGTGGCGCCGGTGAGGGGCTCCTTCGACCGTTTGCTCAACCCTAACCCTCCAACCGAATCTGAGACTAATTAAGATTGTACCTTAAGGTAGTACCGACCGAGTCCCCCATCGGCGACCACCGCACAGTTAAAGTTGCAGTCTAAGAAACTGTTAAGTGAGTAACTTTGGTCTTTTTGTCACTCATTTGCGGGTCTGGCTGGGACTGAACTGCGCCATAGGGACGGACTGATCAAGTCTCCTGACGCGACCCCACGCTCGGATTCCGAAGTCAGTCCGACCAGCGGGCTGACGCCACCCTCGTGCTCGCTCACTGGAAGACAGGATCAGAAGGCGATCCGGCTTTGTCACAACACTAGTAGATACCCACTGTCTCCCATAGAACTACCAGTCACTGCCTCGAATCATAGATTTACCTTTAGGGAACTGGGGGATCATTGTCAACTGTGGGATCATTGTCAACTGGGGGATCATTGTCAACTGGGTGATCATTGTCAACTGGGGGATAATTGTCAACTGGGGGATCATAGTTATGGAATATTTAACAATTATAGAATAGTTAAACACGATTTAATTTGTTTTTTTTTTCATGCTTCTAAATCGCCCTTCTCTCCATCGCCTCTCTCACATTTCACTTGCTTGCTGACATCTCGTTTGCATCTCATCTCACTTAATCGGCCTCTACTTTTTACTCCCTCTTAATCCTCTCCTCTCTCATTAAGTTACTCAAAGAAAAACGATTACAGAAAAGGAAACTTTGCCCCTAAATCAGCTTTATACAACCACACCATCCAATCGCACTCAATTGATTGACAAACCTCTAATCGACATACTGCTAGGGCGATTCGTTAAGATTGATCCACGCGTGAGTTGCCTTCGCCCTCTTCCTCGCTGTCGGAGAAGGATAATTCGACGTTGACCTCAGGGACAGCGCGTTTGTTAGTCTGAAAAATTAAACATTTTTAATATTTTCTCATTCAGAAACATGAGAATGTGCATAACAGAAATTAAGACGCGGGGCCTACATGCAAAGATTATAGTGGGAGATTATAGTTGCAGAGGGGAGAAGGAGAATACTTAGAAGGACAAGTTATTGAACAGGCAGGTAACATACATTATCATTCACCTGAAGTTCAGCCGTTGATGGAATTGCGCAAGAATGTCGCTTGAATCGGACTATAAGTCCCGGGCCAGTTTCGCAGGTCACCCTGACCTGATCAGCGCGTTGGGAAGTCTGGCAATGTATGCGTGCAATACGTGAGTGTACAATAGAAATATAACAAAAGAATAAAGGAAAAGTTGTAAACTTTTTACAATCTCAAATAACCTGCTGCCTCTGAATTCTCACCTCATTGAGGGCGGTCGATACGCGCTTTAAACGAATTTTTAAACCGGGCGCTGCTGTGTCTGCACTTCCGCAGTCAGATATTAGCCACTGATCACTCATATCCATGAAATATTAAATACTTTTGTGATGAAAATAAATCGCAAAATAATTTCCTGTGTAATGACTCTGAACAGGTTTGGGTGGGACCGATCAAGTGGGGTGGGGAGGGGAGCACACAGACTTGTTATTTCTAGAAGTTTCTAGAAGTTGTTATTTCTAGAAGTCTCTGGGAGCACAGACCAAATGGATAAGATAAGGCTTTCCTTCTGTCTGTGGTGGGGAGACCAGTCATCAGTTTATCCGTTTTTATTTGAGCTGCTCCTTCCTCTTTTGGCCGTGCAAGTCCTGTGACTATGCAGAAGAGCTCTACTAGCTAGATGTTTACCGTTTCTAGCAGTCACTTCAATTAATGGGAACTAAGTGATTCTGGAAGCATGCTTGTTGCTAAACACTAAGCTTCTAAGTCAATGAGTACGCGTACAATAAAAGCAATTACGAAGATAATGACACGCTTTCGAATGCCTTATAATATTAAATTCGATTTAAGAATTTCGTAAAAATGTGCGAAAGAACAAAGTTTTGGCATTAAAGTGTCAACGCGTTCTTCAGGCAACGGACGGCAAGAAAAATGGACTCCTGTTATCGGAGACCACACACCGCCTCAAATAAACCTTATCGCTTATCATTCCCGGTATTTTTTTTGCTATTCGGACTTTGCTGCTCAATATCTTAGTCTTGTCTCTGATCCGTACGTTTGAGTTCATACAGTGAGTTTATACTTCTGAGTTACATACGAGTTTATGCTTGCAACTCTGGGAGTATACAGTGTTTTACATTTGTACATTTTTATGTCTGTAGTCAAATTGATGCAAAACATTAACAGTCAAAATTACATTTGCTGACAAGGGTGGAACAGAATGCGATTCCACTAATCAACACCAGAGAGAGGAATTACCAGCCATGCCTTTCCGGTCTTGCGCGGGAACAGAAAGCACTTCCTGTGGGGAGTGCCAGTAACAAAAGATCGTGTTTTACAATAGACTCCGATACCCAGTTTTGAGGACGGATATGGACAGTCATACAAGTCCTTTTGCAGCGACGGAATATTGCCAGTTACATGGCCACCAAGAACAGAAGTAATCCGAACAACTGAGCCATTCACGATGCAACAGTTGTCGGGCATCTTAACAGAGTACTTAATGGGCTGAATTGGGTTGCTGACTAGTAAGTCGCGAAGTGAAAGCATTTGATTTAGCAAGTAAGATGATACAAAGCGCGTTACTCGAAGGCGACCCTTTAAGTGAGAGAGGTAGTTCTCATATGGAAAGGCCGAAAAGTCGGACACATTTCCACGTTGCCTCGCGTATTGAAACAAGTGCAAAAGAACGTGAGCATTGTGAGTCATGAAACTGTTGCCGTACAGTTGAGCTGCGTCATACACAAAAAGTTTCATGGCAGATTCAGCGGCATCAAGAAGTTCAGGCTGTGGGCTATCAGAGCAAAGAACATAACAGGCAAAGTGAAATAGAAGAAAATGCCTGTACAACTCTGTTGGCAGAAATTTGCGAAAAAATACGGGCCCACATACAAAGTCCACGTGCGGAACTCGCTGGCTTTGAAATGTCCGAGTTCTCGGTTGATTCTCCGAGGGCGTCTTTGGAAATTTGTCGGTGTATATAGCGCACGTGATTCGGCAAAATCAGAAAGAGCGGAAACTTGATCCGGCCTAATTTTGCGCCGCTATCCGTCATCGACCGCAAAGAGGAAGGTGAAAAGACGCCTAGCGACGCCTAGAAAGAGCAGGTGCATTGGCTCCGGTGGGCAAGCATCACGTAGTTGCAAGCCTGGCAGTGACAGGAGCGGACTTGGTTCATGCCGCTGGTTGGATTCCCTATAGTTGTTGGCGATAAAGTCTAGTAATAATAATAATTGATTACACCTGCCCCAATCGACAGCACAGCCGCAGCTAATGCGCGGCGCATCTGAAGGCTGCGTACGGCTGTTCAGTCCATGGACTGGGGGGACGCCACACCCACCTTCAATTACCCCAGCTAATGCTGGTACCTATTTAACAGCTGGGTGAACTGAAGCACTGCAGAGTTAAGTGTCTTGCTAAAGGACACAAAATTCGCAAAAGCACACACACATACACACAACCCCATGCACACACACGCACCTATTAAAACGGTAATCCTCAGCTGTGCGACACTCTCCGACTTCGACAGGGTAGACTATTCGCCGGTCGACCGTCTGGGCTACCACTCTGCAGTAGGGGCAGCCGTGATATGCGTTTTGGCCCAAAGTTGCGGTGATGAAGGACCGCGCTGGCGTGTCGCAAATGAACGTGATGTTCCTGATGTGGATTAGCACCCCATCAACTTCGACAAAGTCGGTCATGAAGGACTGCAGCTCCTTGAGGAAGTCGGCCAGGTACTCGGTAAGAGGTGGTTTACCCAACCCAGCATACACAGCAACAGGAAGTGGGCGACAGAATCTCGAAAACTTAACGATAATAGGCCATGCCGCGTAATTTGACGAATTGTAAATCGGCATTCCGTCAATGCCAACATCAATGTCCAGTTCCAACCTTGCTCTGTCATTCTGGGTGGCTTCCGGATTTCCAAGATCCAACATGCCGCCGCGAATCAGGAACGTCAGGTTCGAAGCAATACCGATGTAGGAAAAGTGTCCACTACCTATGGTGTACTTTTGTATTTGTACTGCTTCAGCCGAATGTTCTTTGCGCAGACGGTGCACTGTTCTTGCGACCGGCAGGCCTCGGCAGACTAGAGCATTGAGCAGGAACTGCATCGCTCGATGTGAGATGTTGTAACGAACGAAGAATATTAGAAGCTCCTCATTCAGGCTCTCCAATGATGGCTTTGCTGTTTGGCCTGGGTCCCCATCTTCCGCATCTGTTGACAAGTGATCGGCGTAGTCGAACTCATCAGCCTCACTTTCGTCGAAAGCCTCGTTAATAGCTGATAAATGCATGGGGTCACAGGCATTGACACCGGCACTGGTAGAATCAGGCCGCGATTCCTCAGGTGGAATGAGGCTTGCGCCATCTGCATGGGAAGATGCAACCTCCTGATTGAAAATAATGAGGAAAAAAAGAAGACGATGAAACTGTGCATAAAATTCCAGGCAATCAATCAAACCTAGCACCCTGTCAATCCTGCCTGTCTGCCCCACCCTCGTCAAATTTCTTCACAAACTTGCATGAAACTTAAATATAAACTCAATAAAAATTGAAAACTCACTTGGTCCATTTCTACATCACTGTCCGCAAAGTCAAGTAGGTGCTTTGTGAACCAATTTTGAAAGTTTCGTCGTGGGTTCGTGTCGCCTTTAGTCCGTCTTTTAGACATTTTGTATACCAGCTTATACATCTGTATATGCCTACATGGCAGGATATATGACATGTTTTTTACATGTCTACGAACCTGACCTGACGTTGTCTTAATACGTGAATCAGTTATCATATAAATGTGCAAATGGTTGTATCAGGATATGGCAACTAAAGAAATGTGATTCCGATTCAGACTGTCTATATGTCTGTCCTTTTAAATCTCAACAATTATTCACATACTTACTATATAAAATATAAATATACAATATTCAATATACAATAATATACAATAGTTCGATTCCCGACTCCACTGAAACAATTTGTAGTACGTGTTTGTGAGGTATAAAAATTATTCGTCTTCCTTTCTATTATTTTCCTACATGCTTTAGAAACGCGCTTAGTTATTTACGTTGAGTATAGTAAGTATAGTACACAATGATATTTCTTGCTATGTATTTAAATTTGTAATTTTTTACCACATGTCTATGTTGCCTGTTGTGCGTTGTATTTCTGCAAAGGCATTTTATACTTTGCTTTCTGTATTTTTGTATGAATTCTTCAATAATCCTAATTTTATAGCAAGTTCTGTCTTGCTTACTTCTATTTCAAGTTGTTCTTATTTTATAACTTGCAAATGTTTAATGAATTGTCTTTTTCTGTTATATTGTATCTGTGAAATAATGAAATGAGTAACGTATTTGCAAATAAAAATTAATAAGAATATACGATGACATTCATTTTTTAAAGAAGAAAATTAAAATACTTTTGTTCATGTTTAATAAGTTATTTAAAGGAATACGAGAGAATAATTATTACGATTTTTCATTCAGAGCTACACTACTAATAGTAGTATTCACAACATTGTACAATGGTCCGAAATTGGTCCTCCGTCGGCCGACGGCGGACGTCCGCCGGACTAAATTTCTGCGTACAATAGACCAAAAGTCAAAGTCCGGCGGACCCAAAAAATCATCGTCCGCCGGACGATGTTTTTTACACCGGGCACTTCTACAGGAGACTAGACAGATCCGAGGCAAGGGGAATCGGCGGCTACTTAATTCACCTCCGCCCCAAGCCTGGCCCTAAGATTAATGATTGTGTTCTGCGGCCAGCTGCTATGTGGGTCGCGATTATTTGGCTACTAAAAATTGGAAAAATTCCGCTGGCTCACATTCCCACTCGATTCCCGCAGCACACTCCACACATCACTCCACCTTCGCTCACTTTCACGTAAGACACTTACGTGCCTTCTGACAGTAGTAGCGGGGTGTCTCGAGAATCGAGGGAAAAAATGATAATAAGTACCTACAACATACTGTATAGAACCCTAAGAAGAATTCCGCTAGAGAAGAAATCCTAGATTATCGTACGTAAAATACTGCTATAAATAGATTTGTGCGAGAGTGCAAAACGGTCGGCGCCCCTAGCGACTAAGGGATAAAGTCCTGAGGGGAGGTGGGTGCGCATTCCGGCTGAGTTAAAGTTGTTCTCGTTGCCCAGGGGTGCCGTGTCCCGGCTCGCCTTCTCCTCCAGGTGGCTGCAGCTGTCCCCGTCTTTCCCTGCCCGGCTTGGTCTCGGTTGCGCAATCCTGGGAGGCTCCGGCCGTTTTCTTCTTAAGTCCGAGGGTCCGGCCGTACTCTTCTCCAGGTGGCTCCAGGTTGGTTGGCCCGTTCGCGCCTTCCCGATTCCGTTGCCGGGCCGTGGTAGCCTCTTGTTCGCCGCGCGCCCAGGTGTTCTCAGCTGGCTAGGCCCGAAAATTCTCGTCGGGCCGGTTGCCTAGCCGTTGCGCGCAGCCCAATCGGCGCTGCAGCTGGTTGCAGCTGGGAAAAACCGCTGCTCAGGCCGCTTTGCGATGCTGTTGCCGGCCGCAGGGTCTCCTCACCGAAAAGGTCAGGGCCCTAACAACTAAACTGTTACCATGGGCCCCATAAACTGGTTCTGCCCGGAATTCCCACTTTGTTCCCATTGGCTGGCGGTTAGACCGCCACGTCTCTCTAAATTAGCCCTATAAAAACAAACACTTGACGCCCCATTAACTTCAAGCCTGTTATCTCGTAAACAACTATCCGACTGCAATTTTCGCTAAGTTTCGGACATTATTGCTCGTGCACCAACCATTGCCCGCGATCATGGCCCAGCAGCAGCCTGAAGGAGAGAGGTGAGTTGTTTTAACTTCTACTCGGCCCCCCAAGGCCGGTTATTAAGGATAATTGCGAGGGTTATGTCATAATCATTAGGATAAACAGAATCCCCCTTACCCACGGCACACCTAATTATCCAAAAAGTTGAAATTGACCCTGACCCTGAAACTGTGAAAAACCCTGTCCTGGTTAGAGATCGGTTAAATTGGAAAGTATTTAGATTGCCATTTTCAACACTATTCTGTCCCCGCCTAATCTGGCTACACCCTCCTTCCATTTCCAGCGATTACCTGCCCGGATTTCTAGATCCGCCTCGGCGCCGGGCCAGCTCAGGCGGCCCCATAACTATGTCGTTTGTGATGAGTAAGTCAAACCTATTGTTATCCTACATTCCTACTTCCTCACAAATTCCATCTTTTGACCCTTCCTCCCTACTATCGCCACACCGCGATATGGCCACCATTTGATTCATTTCACAAGAAAGATTCCGGCTAACCCTTACCCCTGATTCAAAAAAAACTCCGATGTCTAAAGATCAACCCGCCCTCCCATCTTCCGCAGATATCAACGTGCCAGAAGGGCGCGAGCAGGCCGTAGCTGCCATCGCTATGAGCTTCCTCAGGGGCCCCATTGGCCTGACGCTGTGCGTGGCCACGATCACCGCGGCCCTCGTCATGGCTGCCATGATATGGCTCCTATGACCTTCGCTTAACTAGATGCCAACACAGTTGGACGCCTGGCGGCCAAATTCCGGTGGCACATGCTCACTGCTGACATTTTATTGCTCACTTTCTATTGCCTTTGCTTGCACTCCTGCTCAATTATCATTTCCTTTCGTGCTATCTCTGGAAATAAAGATTAGCTGACCCGCCTGGCCCTATGCCGCCATTGAATTTGTTGAAAAGACTACTCGCGATCCTTGTCCGACTTTCTTTCCTGGATGAAACACTGCTGCTCAATTTTACAACCGCCTAGTAACCGAAAAAACTAACTGATAGACTGTTAATGAGTTTTTGAAACGTCTGGAACCTTAATTCATACGATTTATTACTATTCTACCCCTCCAGGTACCTAGATTTGAATGCCCAGCTGCTAACTTCTGGCTCCCAAATAATGTTTCCTTTTTTGTCGTTTCTGGCCCTAACAAAAGAAAACTTATCATTCAAAATCTGTTGTTCATTGAAACAGCCAGATTGTCTCCCCTAGAATTCGACTACCTGACCCTACCGGCCTCTTGATTTACAACCGCCCACTCTTTAAACAAACATAAAGAAAAACTCCCGAAACATACCACCCCGCTCACTTTAGCGGGTTGGTATTTCCCCTAATTGAAACCGGTATAGCTAAACTCCCGAAACCAAACATAGAGAACATGTGAGATAAGCAACTTTAAGAGAAGTAGGTGCGAACCCTAGTTTGTGGCAGTTAATACGAAAATATTTCATGTGAAAATTCTTACGAGGGGAATTTCACCCCACTAAGTATGTTTTTTTTGGATTTTGATTAGTTCATATGAATTTTTAAGAGGTTTTGGGGCCGAGATGGCCTTTTTTTGATTTGAACCGCCTTCCCACCCTTGAAGAATCATAGAATTTCCCAAGGCATACCACCCCGCTAACTTTAGCGGGTTGGTGTCCCTCCTAATTTAGAAGTTGTCCTAAATTGAACTCCCACAGACCCACCAGAGGCAAAAGATAAAGCAAAGGTGCCATGCATGATGTGGTGCGAATAAAAGTAGATGCTATTTGAGAAGAAGGTGCATACCCTAGTTTGCTACAATTAGATAAGCATCTCCTGTGAAAAAGGATCAGGGGAATTTCACCCCACTATGTGTATTTTTGTGGTTTTAACTAAATTTATAAGAGTTTTTGTGTGAGATTTTTGCCAAGGCGGCTTTAGATGAAAAGGGAAAACATGCACAATAGGAAGAAAAGAACAAACGGTGCAGAGTGCGAATTATAACTAAAGGGAAAGAAGGAACGGAAGGGAGGGTAGCTCGAGGAAAAGGCTCAGGCGAACAAGGGATGTCGAATCAAAAGCTGTTGACCCCTGTGCTCCCTGCGAAAGTTCCAGAAACTGAAAGTCCCCTTTCTCCGGTCCTACTTCTCCCCTATCTCCCACTTCCTCCCCAATAGCTGTGCTCTCTGCCTCAACCCCACTTTCTTCTTCTCCCTCCATTAACCTTACCATGCGGCCGAGGGTACTATTGCCCGGCGGCGACAGCGAGGCGGCTGATCTCCCCAGCTCCCAGCTCCTCCCGGGCACAGAGCTGTGTCCTGACTCCTGAGTCGGGCCGGCTTCGCCACGTTGCAGCCACAGTCTCACCAGCTGATGTTCGAACTCAGCCCTGCCCGGAATCCAGGTTGATCGCAGCCAGGGCACTAGGGCTTCAGGCACCGACATGCCCCATTCTTCCGGCGGGCTGTACTCCGGCCACCGGAGGTACTGCGGCAGGGCTTCCTCGTACTCGTCCCGCGGCGGACAGGGGTCTCGCTCTTCACCCCACGCTTGCGCCAGCCAACGCGACTCCGCTAGCCGGCAGGCGAGGGCGAGGTCCACGCCCCCTTGAGCTGCTTGTCCTAGCAGTGGCAGCAACCACAGGCGGACCATTAGCCAGGTGCGCCTGCCAGCGAGTTCTCGGCGGTAGTCAGTTGCAGCTACCTCGAGCCACCATGCTAAAGCCATCTCTCTACCTGCCATGCCTAAACTAGTTTCTTGGTCTTTTAGCGAGAGTAAAACTTTCCCTGCTTAATTTTCCCGGCCCTTACTTAAATAAGTCGACAACCAGAGAAGGGGTGGGGTGGGCGAGGAAAGAAAATGGTGATTAACCCTAGGTCACGGTGACCCTCATTTAAAATCTAGCCTTCCGCCTGAGTGAAAAGGGGAGAAATTGGCGATAAATGATTAATTGGCGCGAGTCAAAGTCAACGATGGCATGATGATGAGCCAACCAGGAGGCACCGAGCAGGGGAGAGCAGTCGCCCTCAACCACTAAGAACACGGTGTCCAGCGCTTCGGTGCCAACCTGTAATTTGACCCTGACCTGCGCCTGTGCAACAATGGGTGTTCCATTATAAGCAAAAAGAGAAAATTGCGGGGGTTCGAATGGATAGTGTTGAAAGATCGATGACAACGAGTCCGGGAGCACATTCACCATAGACCCTGTGTCGATGAGGAGGTCTAGGGGTGTCCCTTCCACTTCCAAGGCGACCCACACCTCACTAAGCTGCTCAGAGCGATTTGGGCGGGTTCGCACTCGGGTGGGGACTCGGCCGAGTGCATTCACTCGCACTTCTCGGCGGTCGGAGGCAGCAGCTGCCGCCGCTCCGATTGTCGGGCTGCGGGCTGGGTCTCGGAGCCGTGGGACTGCCTCCAATTGGCGGCCCCGTTCCCATTTCCCCTTTCCGACTTGGGGTTCACCTCCTTAGCGGCCCGTGCTCGGCACGTTTGGGGAACCACTGGTGCCCGGTTGGGTGCGGGCAAAGAGGGGGAATGAAGTTGGGCCGCGTATCCCGCAGCTGCTGAGAAACCTCAGCTAGCTGCTGGGTCACCTTGGCCAACTCTTTTGTTAGCTTAAGCAGCGGCTCCGGCTGGACCTGCTCGTCGTCGGGCTCCGCCCTAATTTGGCGCACTTGCCGGCGGGGGTCCCGCTCAACCGCCATTTCATGGGCCTGGGTGGCAGCACGCAGTTCGGCTGCGGCAGCCTCCGCCGTGGCGAACTCCATCCGCATGATGGGTGCCAAAACTTCCGGTGGGGCCACGATCCCCTCCATGAATGAGGCCAACAGGGCGCGCTCAAAGTGCACGCCCTGGCCGTTGGGGGTGGCCTGCAGGGCCGCTGTCCTTAATCTGTCGGCAAAGGCGGGGTATGTCTCATCCCGCCCTTGCTTCAGATTGCGCCCACTCAGTAATCGGGCGTAGGGGGTGCAGGCGCCACTGAGAACCTCAGTAAGGTCCTGCACAAACCTAAGGTAGGTCACCCGGCGGGGCAACCCTAACGCCTCGGTGAGGGGCTCGCCACTCAAGTGAGCGAGGAGTGTGAGGATTCTTTCTTCCTCGGGTTCTACACCCTCCGCCTCCAGCTTCAGGTTAAATCGGCGAAGCCAGAGGGGGAAGGAATCTCTTCGGGACCCGAAGGGTTCAATGGAAACTTTGACCCGGTGGTTCCGGGGTCGTCGCACCTCTAGTCGCTCTAAAAGCAGCGCTAGGCGCTCCACAGGGTCGGCTTGCTGTGCTGCAGCAGCCGCTGGGGGTTCGGCGCGCGCCGCAGCTGCGGCGCGGCCTCTGGGTGGGCGGTTGACTCCAACCACTTCCACCACCTCACCCTCCTGGTCGGAAATTTTCGGCCAAAAGAGGAATGAGGGTTTTGCGAATGAAAAAGAGGGGGGGTCTGTCGCTAATGCAACAATGGGGGAGGGGAGGAAAAGGAAAACACAGATCACGACTGGAGATCGTGCGGGGGGGAAAGGAAACGAGCCTGAGCTGTCAAGTCCAGCCCTGATTAATGATGCGGCGAATTCCCTACTCCTAGAAAGCAACCCTACCGCAAAAAGGATCAAAGATCAATGAGAGAGAAAAGGGCCCAGGGCCCTGGCTAGCTTTGCTTCTAGCCTTGGCTACTGACAACTGTTTGCGCGCACTTAAGTTTGGGACATAGAAGTCTAGGTTTTAACTTAGCACTCGTTCTGCAACCCTATAGCGGACTGTTGCACTATAGGTACGGCGGGGTCAGTACTACTGCAAGATTGCGCCTGCAACAGCCTATCACCCTTCCTTGGAAAGTACACGACTCAAAAAGTCACTCAAAGAAGGTTAATCCCCGACTCGTTCAGGGAGTCATCGCTTCCCGGCTGCATTGCCGGGGGCCCCCTCGCGATTAACGAGACTGGGAAGCCCAGGGGGGATATACCTGGGATCTCGCTCGGATAGGAGTCCATGGCTAAAACCTGGTTACCCCGTTTAGAAAACCCTTCAGAGAATTTCTTAGAAAGACGTGCCGACCGAATTCTAGCCCATACTTGAAGTAGGCAGCTTCGAGAGGCGGGCACGGGGGTCGCTAGACCTCCCTCAAAGTCCCACCTCCCTAACTGTTCCCCACCAAAGTCAGACTTGGTCAAAGTTATGTGACACTCTCAAAATCAGGTACACGTAAGCAGGCCTGCATGCTGCCCAAGAGAACCAATCCCCGGTGCTCGGCGAGTCATCGATTCCCGGCTGCATTGCCGGGGGCTCCCCTCGCTCGGTTAGAAGGCCGAAAGGCGTTGCCCGGTCCCTCGTTAAGAATGGCCCCTCCCAGATCAGTCACGCGGGAAAACCCCACAGACAGTCCCTGACTCCTGCAGCAGCCACATAGCCCGAAGACACTCTAGCATGAAGTCCGCTCACACAGCCTACTCATAGTAGAAAGTCACTAATCAGAATTTTGGAAACTAACAAAAGCCTAAATTAAATTGAAAACAAATTGCGACTGTTTGAAAATTAACTGATAGCCACTAGAACTGAGATTCACCCTTTAGAGATAAGATTTCGGCATACGGATAATGAAATCTAGAAGGAGCCCTTTCGGCAAGCTACCGCAGAAATCTGCAGCGCTAAACTAAGAATTGAAATTCAAGTTCGTTTCGCGCCCTTTCTAGATCCCACCCCGATGCCACCATTTGATGTGGGTGCGGGTTTTTCAATCCGATGACCTGTCCTCAAGAGAGAAAGGGAGTGTGGGAATGGCGATAGAGTTAGAAGTCGTACCGCAAAGCCTCGCGATTTGTCGCGGGAAGAGGGATGAAGGGAGAGATGAAGGGAGAGACAGTGGATGCAGGGAGTGGTCCTCTCGGCCTCAGGCTGGCCAGTCCCACTCAACCCATAGGCCACAGGCATGACTGCCGTGCCTACCCCAAGCAGTGCTCGAAATCGGCTAAATTCTAAAGAGAGATCCGACTACCCGCAAGCAGGTAGGACAGGGCTAGATAGCCTACTGTCATCAGTAGCATGTACATAACTGACTCCTAACAGTGGTAGCAGTGGTCGATTCGGCCCAGGCTCTTGTCTTAGAAATGCGGAAAGGCTATTGGCAAAGCGGAAAAGGATCTAGGGTAGCGCCAACACCCAATGCGCCTACGTTGCCACCGCAGACATTTGGGAACTTGGGTCCCCGGAGTTCACAGCTCCTAGTTTATCACACAGATCTCAGACAAGCCGAAAAATAGGGCATTCTGTAACTTCCGTTTTAGACTAGGGCGAAGACCCCAGAATGAATCGAGACACGCCTCAACAGGGGATTCCTGAAACTGCGCTACAGTGGTCTAGAAAGGTGGTACTCCGAACCCGAATGAGAAACCCATAGCCAGAATCCTACTCCTGGAACATCAAACACATTCCTTACATTAGATTACAGCCTACACATTAAATAACTAGCAAATCCGAATCTGCGTGAGATGAGGAGATCAGAGGCAGGAGAGGTTAAGCAGAACACTGGCTGAGTGATTATGCACGCGATGATTATTAGATCACACCCCTCGCTCCCATGGCGGCGGCAGCGAGAGGCGGGGAACAGAAGGGAAACTTAATTGACAAGGGAGGTTGACACGCACTGCTTGATCCGCCAGAAAGAGAGGAAAAGCCCGCCAAGGAATTTCCCCACCCCTAGCAGAGAAACACATGCTACGCTCCGCATATTACTCGCAAATCCCTAGCTCCATATTACTCTCATGCGCGCTCACAGTTGTCCTCCTGCCGCAGCTTTCAGCTCGGCATCACCAGAGCCCACCCCTAATGAATTAGCCGCTCATGGTTGAGGGCTGTCTAATAGAAAAACAAAGAGAAGAGAATAGCATGATAAGGAAAGGTTTAGTTGTTATAAAATTGGCCTAATTATTAAAAACGGCAGTCAATTAATAAATGGTTTATTAGGCTAAAATACCGCCCTTGCCCCGATTGCCCCACTAGCTAAATAATAAATCCCTTAGGGATAACAATTAGTGTCCGCTGCGCGGGTTACTTATCTGATGCTGGCTGACTTTGCTGCAGGCCGTCGCTCTCGCAGGGATGGGCAAATAAAAAGGGGGAACGAGACGAGGAGTTGCTAAACACAGCTGGCAAGGGGCCAGGCTGCAAGGAGCTCGATGCTCAATTGGAGCTCACCCAAGGTGGCTTATGCTCACGGGATCTAACAGGTATTTACCTGTAGTTATGCTCTGGAGCCTTAGGCTCAGGGGCTAAGTGCTAGACTAGAAGGGGGAGAGTCCACGGACCGAGTTCCGGGACCGGACAGGGGGAAAAGAGGGTAAGGGGTCGGTAGGAAGGTAGGTAAAGGTGGGAAGAAGGTCCAAAGGGAGGTTGCTCTAGGGGCAGCGCAGCGCGCTTTCTTAAATAGTCCTGCAGCTCCGTCAACCCCGCATTCATCAAAGCAACCCACATGCTCGCCAGCCTGTCAGCGAGGAATCGGGTCGGCATTATGCCACCCCAATTGCCCACCGAAGCGGCGGCGAGAATCGCCAGATGCCCCACTAGGAGCGTCTGCCGGCAGTCGGCCAATGATTGTGATCCCGCCGGGATATGGGAAGCGCAGGCGCCGACCTGCCTATAGTGTCGTTACATGTATCTAAAGGGGGAAAAGGTCATAATCGAGCTTCGGCTCGGGTTACAGTAAAGAAAAGGGGACATGAAGAATTAATGCTCACTCTAGACGCATGAGTGATCCCTACAATCTGATCGCGGTTTGGAGGGGAATTATGACCTAAACTAGTCCATACAGTATTGCTATGGCCGCGATCAGTCACTTCTACAGGAGACTAGACAGATCCGAGGCAAGGGGAATCGGCGGCTACTTAATTCACCTCCGCCCCAAGCCTGGCCCTAAGATTAATGATTGTGTTCTGCGGCCAGCTGCTATGTGGGTCGCGATTATTTGGCTACTAAAAATTGGAAAAATTCCGCTGGCTCACATTCCCACTCGATTCCCGCAGCACACTCCACATCAGCACTATACAGTACACTCGAAGCACCAAAGGAATCACATTCAGTAGGATAGCCTATATGTTTTGAAAAACTCTGAAAAAGTATTCGAACGAAAGAATATACTAATAAATAGTAATTCTTCGTTGTATATGGGCAATGTCAAGTGGTGAAACCGGTAGCACGTCAGCCTGACAACTGCGGGTTGTTGGTTCGACTCATTTTTTATTGAAATTAATGATTATATGTTTTGCAGAACAACAAGAACATCATATAAGCCTACTCATTTCTTAATCCGGCTGAGTAAGAAAAAAAGCGGTTTTACGCTGATTTACATAAATATCAGCACTATACAGTACACTCGAAGCACCAAAGGAATCACATACAGTAGGATAGCCTATATGTTTTGAAAAACTCTTAAATTAAGAAAACTGAAGTGGGTGCGGGTTTTGCAATCCGATGACCTGTCCTCAAGAGAGAAAGGGAGTGTGGGAATGGCGATAGAGTTAGAAGTCGTACCGCAAAGCCTCGCGATTTATCGCGGGGAGAGGGATGAAGGGAGAGACAGTGGATGCAGGGAGTGGTCCTCTCGGCCTCAGGCTGGCCAGTCCCACTCAACCCATAGGCCACAGGCATGACTGCCGTGCCTACCCCAAGCAGTGCTCGAAACCGGCTGAAAGTCTAATGAGGTGTTGGACTACCCGAAAGCAGATAGGACAGGGCTAGAGAGCCTACTGTCGTCAGTAGCATGTAAATAACTGACTCCTAACCTTGGTAGCAGTGGTCGACTCGGCCTAGGCTCTTGTCATAGAAATGCGGAAAGGCTATTGGCGAAGCGGAAAATGATCTAGGGTAGCGCCACCACCCAATGCGCCTACGTTGCCACCGCAGATATTTGGGAACTTGGGTCCCCGGAGTACACAGCTCCTAGTTTATCACACAGATCTAGACAAGCCGAAAAATAGGGCATTCTGTAACTTCCGTTTTAGACTAGGGCGAAGACCCCAGAATGAATCGAGACACGCCTCAACAGGGGATTCCTGAAACTGCGCTACAGTGGTCTAGAAAGGTGGTACTCCGAACTCGAATGAGAAACCCATAGCCGGAATCCTACTCATGAGGCATTGGACACATGCTGTACATTAGACTGCAGCCTACACATTAAGTAACTAGCAAATCCGAGTCTGTGTGAGTTGAGGAAAACAGAGGCAGGAGAGATTAGGCTGAACACTGGCTGAGTGATTATGCAAGCGTAAGGTTAAAAGGCCATCACCCCCCACTTCCCTGGCGGTAGAAGCGAGAGGGGGAAACAGAAGGGAAACTCAATTGGCAGGGGAGCTTGACACGCACTCCCAGATCCGCCAGGAAATGGGGAAAACCCGCCAGGGAATTCCCCACCCCTGGACAGAATGAAACACGTGCTACACTCCGCATCTTACTTGCACATCCCTAGCTCCATATTACTCTCATGCGCGCTCACAATTGCCTTCCTGCCGCAGCTTTCAGCTCGGCTGTGCCAGAGCCCATTCCCCAAATAGATTAGCCACTCATGGTAGAGGGCTGCCTAATGTGAAAATAAAGAGGAAATAACGGCATGGCGGAAAGATTTAAATTGTTATTAAATTTGGCCTAATGTTTTAATAATTGGCGAATGAATAGTCCGTATATTAAGCCTCAAATCCTCAGCCCGTGCCCACTAATAGCCGCCTAATTAATAGAAAGCCCCTTAGGAGCAATGATCGCAAAAACCGCTGCGCGGGTTACTTATCTGGAGTCGCTTCGGCCGCGTGCTGCAATCCCGTTGATCTCGGGGAAGGGGGTGGGGTAAGACAGCAGAGACAGGGGAGGGAAGTGCTGTGAGTTGGCAGGGGCCAACACGCTTGGAGCTCAAGGCTCAATTTAAACGGCTCACCTAAAGAGGTGGCTCGCGCTCAGGGGGAAAGGGGACAGGCAATGGGCCTGCGCTAACTGTGGAGCTATGAGCTCTAGGGTCTATGCCCTAAGTGGATCTGGGGGACAAGTCCTGGGTCCGGTGGGATTCCGGCCCGGCAAAGGTAAACCGGCAGGGAGAAAGGGGAAGAGCCGGTGGGAGAAAAGAGGTCCTAGGGGGAGCAGCGCAGCGCGCTTGCTTAAATAGGCCTTGCAGCACGCCAACCCCGACATCCATCAAAACAACCCACATTCGCGCCAGCCTGTCATCGAGGAATTGAAGCGGCGATTGCCGCCCCAATTGCCCAATGAACCGGCGGCGGGAAACGACAGATGTCCTGCGCGAACAGCCGTCGGCAGTCAGCCAGCGATTGTTACTCCGCCGGGACAATGGGAAGCGCAGGCGCCGACCTGCCTACAGTGACATTTACGAGTATCTACGAGGGGGAGATCATAAAGTCGAGCTGGGCTCGAATACTGTAAAGAAGAGGGGACATGAAGAATTTAATGATCACTCATAACGCGCGAGTGAGCCCCTATATCTGATCGCGGTTTGGAGGGGAATTATGACCTAAACTAGTTCATACAGTAACACTATGGCCGCGATCAGTCATTCCTACGGGGAGTCTAGACAACTCCGGAGAGAGAGGATTCGACAGCTACTTGATTCACCGCCGCCTCAAACCCGGCCCTAAGATTAATGATCTTGTTTGTGGCCAGCTGCTATGTGGGTCGCAATTATTAACTACTTAAAAAAATTGAAAAATTATGCTGGCTCACATTCCCACTCGATTCCCGCAGCACACTCCACATTAAAACTCTTAAAGAATTTATTTTTCTAAACATATCGGCAGCATCCGAACCCCACAGAATTGCCGCACAGAACTGCTTTATTCCACGCCAGCCGGAATTATTATTACCCGACGAAATGTCGGTACTCATCTGCAGCTGAGTAGACTGTGTGCACATCAGGGCAAAGCAGCTTGCCAAGGGCTGCACGAATAGTTCTAGACTAGGTCGGGAGTCGAACCCAGGACCAGAGTCCGAGTGATCCAGAGTCCGACACCTTACTGACTGAGCTATCCGCCCTCATGGGCAACCTCTCCCCCTCCTCCTTCCCCCCCGTCACCTTCCTATCCCATATCCGAGGCCCACACCAGGAGCGCACCCTGGGCCCATGGGCTGGGCCCATGAGCTGCGATCGGCTAGCCCAGCTCACCTCACCATGAGGGCACCCTGGCTAGGCGCATAATAAACGCATGAGCTGGGGCCGACTAGCCCGCGGCCATAGACTGGCGATCGGCTAGCCCAGCTCATCTCACCATGCACCTAACGGCCGTGGACTAGCCTGCCCCAGCTCACCGTAAAAAATAGACGGCTAGCCCAGGTCACCTCACCGTGCCATGAGTCCGGCTAGACGAGTGCAGCTCATGAGCTCCCTGTGGGAACGTGAAGCGTGGGAACCCCATGATGAAGCGTGGTTGGCTCGGAGGGGTTGTTTACGCGAACTTGGGAACGAACTAGACGATGGTGCCATACATCCCTATTTGAGCGGGGGACAAAGGGGAACGAACTGTTTTTCCTCTTCCCACCAAAACTCGAATAGTAAAGAGCTCGTCAAGTCAAAACTTCAAATCTAATTCTATATTCTATACTAGCTAGAATTGTTAAATAGGAACCTTTTTTATTAGCTCAAATAAGAACTGACAGGTAAGCTAAGTTTAGGTGCCCATGTCGGTTTAATATTTTCCTATTTGTAATAATGTATTGTAAGAGTTTGTGGCATGTCAAAATCAATCCATATTTGTTACTGCTGTATAATAGTGTACATAGTTGGAAATTGCTGGTATTATAAATATTACTATCAATATTAATAGTAGTAATAGCTCATTAATGCTGCCTGCTAAACAAGCTTTTCATGCAGATCTAAACAGTGGCATACATAGCCTAGAAATCCATTCCAGGGGTCATTACTGTCTCGGGTGTCACGGCAAGCTCATGCTGATAATTTTCGCTAATTTTTGGTGCTCAGAATTCTGATGAGTAATTGTAATGGGGCTCCAACCCCTCAGCCACATAGATCGTCACAGCGTCACCTATCCTATATGCAGAGGATAGGCCACCCTCTCCCATTCAAATGCACGCTCTCCTATTTCCCCTGTGTTAGGCAGATTTTTGGTAACCCATATGTTACCAGTAATGTTACCAGTATGTTGCCGGTAACCCAACATATCAAGGTGTCAAATCTTAGATAGTCCAACTCTTAATCAGTGCACCCACACCTGCAGCCCGGAGAAATATGTAACATGCCCTGTGGCCTGTGACTATGACCTGCTAAGAGTGCCTTCAAGGAAGTGAATATTTCAGTCAAACCAATACAGAAAAGTTGCGACACAGACTACTAGATGAGGAGTAGTATCAACTGTTAGCCGTTCTTACTCTGCATCTGGCGCAGGAGAAAAGGGGAATGACGGAGAGATCGGGAGAGAGCAGATGAAAAAAGCACTGTGGAAAGCGGCAGAATTTGAATGTAATTGAAAGTTAGAAACAGGAACAGCCTCTATTTGTCAAAGTCAGTGTGTTAAATATAAGGAAAATGCCTGACCATAGCGGGCATGTCTCCTCGAGGCTGATGCAGAGAGGAGAATCTGAGAATCACATGGAATCGAGTCCTCGTTTAATTATTGGTATTAGCATGTAGCATTAATAGAATAGGACCATATAGGACCAAAACACATGTTTATAAAAAATGAGGGCCATTGCATTTGAATTCACATTGAACTGTAACTTTCACAAAAGCAATCAATATTTTTATAGATATTAACTCACACGCTCGTCCAAAGAGTCGAGCTGCAGGCTGATAGTAGCTAGCTCTGAGAGCAAAAGTATTGCAGTAACTTGAGGCTTGCCTAGAACCAGACAATGGCAGTTTGACAGCATAGACCTAGTCGTCCATTAGAGTCCATAATGTTGACAAGCGAACAGTCAGGCAGCAAGCAAGGCAGGCTGAAAATGTTTGTGGAAAATGTATTAATAATATCAATATTTAGTGCAAAAACTGAAAACCATGATTAAACTGTGATTACCTCTTTAAAAGTTGAAAAAACTCAAAGCTTGTGAAATGTCTGCAGCATGTGTTTTGACTAGGGCCTGTTAAGAGTACCTTCAAGGAAATGAATATATCAGTCCCACTGGTAGCTATAGAATACTTAAATAGCTGTTCCAAGACCAAAAAATTCACCATGCCCATGCTAAATAATTCCTGAAGAAAAAGTTTCAAAGTAGAACTAATTTTCAAGTTAAGAATTCGAAATTGTATTTCATGAAATTTTTATGCTTTTTCCTATTAATAGCAATGGTGACATGTTACAGTTTTGGATTTTCTAACTTGACCATTTTGTGGCCCTATAATATGGTATTACTTGACATGCCTATAGACTCTCCAAAAATATATACTTTGCCAATGAAGAGTAGGTAAATAGTTCATGTGACAGACATGTGATTTACATATTGCTAAAAACTTAATTTTAGATGGGACCTACTAGCGGCAATGAATTTCTTCGAAAGAAAGGCTGTGCTAGTAAGTGTTTTATATACAGTAAGACTTAAAGGAATTGGGCATTTCTGCACCTACTAACTTGGTTTTTGTTCAGAATTGTACAGCTGACTGGAAAAAAAGAAAAGGGCAGCTTTCTTAGTTTTCTAAAAAATGGGTGACTGCCTTAAAAACTTGGTAAATATGCTTTCATGGATAATGCTGGTTTGGGTATTAATTTTTCATTTTTTATTTAAACAGTTAATTCAGTAATGGTGTTGTTCTCTCCCCCAAGGTAAAGGGGAGATTAACTTAAGCATGGCCTCACTTTTAATTCTGCAGTTCTGGACAAAAGCCTAGTAGTGGAAATCTTGTTTAAATATTTTTAATATCACATACCTCTTCATTTCAGCTTGGACTTCAGCATTGCTAGAGAAGTATAGGGGTCTAAGTATAGCAAAAAAAAGAACGACTAAGAAAAGCTGCTAAAAATCGACCTCGCCCAATTAAAAGAATCATTCAGGACTTGGACAAACATAAAGAAACTTACATTGTTATTAGAATTACTGAACATGACAGAGCCAGTTATTACTGTTCTAAAGATGTCACTGGCACTTTGAGTGGACAGGTCCAAGAAGCATGTAGTTCTATTGTTGATTTTATAAGAGCAGATAAGCAAGCGCAACACAGGCTTCAAAATTTGCAGCAGCTTCCTCAAACAGAAGGAAAGTTTGAAGAAATTATTAAAAAGGGTGTTGTCTACATGCGCAAGGAGCTTAGTAAAATAGCTAAGGACGCTTATGAAAGGGCAGGCAACTCTGGTGCAATTCAATGGGCACTTATAGCTTCTGATTTAGCTACAGGTCAGAAGAAAGGGCCAGGACGTTTTATTCCCAACTTTTCTTCACCCCATAATCTTAACCAACAGCAATGTGTTGCACAATTTCAGGCAATTTCTGATCATGGTGAAGTGAAATTCTGGTCTCATTCAGAATGGAATGAGAGAAATGTAGCACCTACAATTAGCACAGAAGGTACTCTGGCAAACCAAAATCAAGCATTGCTTGTTGGCATGCAAGGTACTAGTGCAAATGGTAATGATTCTGCAATAGTGGCTACACAGCAAAATGACTATGCTGCTGAGGCTGAGATAAGCCTCAATGAAGAATGTAGTCAAAGTACAGAAGCATCACAAAGTAATGTCAATGATATTACCAGTCTCAACAATACTACTTCAAAAATCAATAGTATTGACAATTTATTCCAAAATCCAGACGCTTATTTAGAAGACATTCATTTGCAGCAACTTAGAAGTTCTCAAAATCAAGTAATACATAGTCACCTACGTCTTGCTCAGTTTTCGCAGAATTATTACCCAGGTATGTTATTGCCACAAGAAATACAGATATCTGAGTCTCAAGTAACTCCTCAGGTACCTTTACAATTTTCATTACCAAGCCTGTCACATATGACACAGCAAAGTGCTGCTGAAGAACATGTTATCTCACAACAGCCAAACAGTAGGACAGTCCATCTTTTTCCTAGATAGACTAGACTGCAAATTGTTAAATAAAACAGTCAGTATATTGCACTTTATAGATGTGCTATTAAAATCAATGAGGATAATGTACATTGCACTCTTTAGAAGTGCTGTAAGCCTCAGTAGAAAGCTTTTTAATGTAGATTGATATAGCTATTATGTGCTGTATTCATTTTAACCACTTGCATTTAACATAGTGCTGTGAAGCTAAAGTCTTAAAAATTGACCAAAGCTCTGAATACCTTGCACTCAAAATCTATGGGCACTTCTGGAAACCTTCTCGCTTGGCAAAAATGGATAAAAATATAGGTAGGGTCAGCTGTCAACTCACTATTTAAATCTGAGATCCATATTTGCCATCTGGTGTGCCTGATAATCTTTTGTATACAGCTATTTTGCTACTATACAAGGTGAGATCCTTGTGTTTTAGCATTATAAAATGTTTACAATAGAGAGCCAATTCCAGTTAAAAAATTAACAATATCTATTATATTTTACATGTAAATCAAAAGCACACACTCCATTACAAAAAATATTTTCATATGTGTTCAATGTGGTCTATGACAACAACAGCAGCACTGATTATAGCTAGTTATGTCTTAATATAAATATTTATTCCATCCTTAAACTGAAAGAATTCCTCTAGCCAAATAGGGTTGTAATTGTAACATTTATTCCAAAAAATCATATATTAGCTAAATTTAAGCTAAGAAATTTGTTTCTTCATATAGGACTAGCTACTTCTGTTCTGTCCTCTTCAAAAGAGACTTTAATTTTTTAAAGATTCACATAGGGCATAGCTATAGCTATGCTATAGCAAATGTTTACAAAAAACTCACATAGATAATTCACACAAGTGATATATATATGTGATCCTACATTAGTACTACTATTTGTTGTATCTGACTTTCCATCTAATTTTTTATATTAAAAATCGATTTTTAATGCAGAAAACAAATTATTTGTCCTTCTATACATTATATTAGATCATTGGTATAATAAAGTGCTTAATGTTACCAAACTTTAAAAGTTAAATTAAAACTTACCGAAATCAAAGAAAATATTGACGAATTTGATCAGGAAAATCAAGTATGAGTATCTTAAACAATAAAGCTACTAAGTGACAAAGTTTTGGAATATTCTTAGAAAAGAAAAACTCTTTTATGTGCCCGAAGAGGCCAGGTAATATTTGAACTGACAAACTCACCTATAACTTACATATACTGCTATAGCTACCTCACCGTTAGTTTACTGGTACAACACTTCCTTGAATCATGTTTGTTAATTTCCAAGAAACATAATTTGCGTGATTAACGAGTTTGGCAATACATAATTTCAGGCATCAAAGAAAAAGTCGGCCGGCCGGAAGAAGGGTCGGGCCGACGCCCGTCCTTTGCGGGCCCCGCCACGCCCCCCGACCCGCCCCGCGCCACCGCCAACGCCACCGTCATCGCCGCCACCGTCCAGGCCGGCCACCAGGGCTTCATATGCCCGGGTGGCCGGCGCTCCCCCCCCGATCCCGACTCAGCCTGCCCCTGCCCCAGTCCGCCCTCTTCTCCCCGCCCAACCCAACCTTCCAGCCCGCCCCATCCCTCCTCAACCCAACCCAGGCCCACAACCCACCCTCACCACCCCTGCCCCAGTCGGCCAACCGCCCCGTCCAGCCCGCCCCATCCCTCCTCAACCCAACCCAAGCCCACAACCCACCCTCACCACCCCTGCCCCAGTCGGCCAACCCCCCGTCCAGCCCGTCCCATCCCTCCCCAACCCAACCCAGGCCCAGCCCACCCTCCCCCCATCGCCAGCAGCAGCAGCAGAGTCGCCGCGGCCGCCCTCATCGGGGAGGCCGCAAGTGGCGCAGCTGGAAGATGAATGTGAGTTTCTGTGCCTTTATATAGTGTTGTTGACAGTGACCCTCCAAACTCTTTAAATTAATTCTTCAGTGCAGTCAATAGCAGAAATATGCATTTATTCGTTGATTCGGGGCTTTGGGATTTACAGCTTTAATCCCAGATCCCAAGTCCTTCTCTGATCCCAAATCCTTCTCCAAAATCCCACTTCGTCAGTTATCGACTTTATCATGCAATCATCCCCGTTCATTAGTTATCCCATTTCATGAGTTATCCCCGTTTATCAGTTATACAGTTATACAGGATTGTACTAACAACCGTCCTTGCTCTATATTTTTTGTTTTAAAAATTTGCAGAGAGACAGCGTGCGAGCTTACCTGCTCTTGATGGAGCAGGTAAAACTTCGCTCGCTGTCGGCGTATTGTCGAGGGTGAGTTAACTTTTTGTCAATGTTAATTTCACAGCTAATGATGGAATTCTCTAAATCAATTCAATTGCCAGAAGGTCTTGTATTTTGCAGCAATTTCGGTTTCATGCCACCGCCGTGGCATTGCGGCCCGGGCGGGCCCGGTGGTGGGGGCATCGCTTTCTGGTGAGTTCTGGCTATTCTGCCAACAAATAAATACGCTATTTTCTGTCTATGTGTGCCTGATCCTGTCTATCTGCCCTGCCCCTGCGTAAATCAGGCAATTTCATTGGCCACAAGTGTTAGAAAAAAGGAAGAAATGAGCTTCGCTTCCAGTCCAAATTTTAATTTTAGAATGTGACTAGCAATTAAGCCGCCCCGAGTTATTCAGTTATTCAAAAATTCGTCACAAACTAATTCGTCACTTCGTCAGATATCCTCTTCAGCAGCTATCCCCTTTCACCAGTTATCCCTCGTCTACAGTTATCCCATATCGGCAGAAATCCCATTTCATCAGATAGCCCACTCCAGGAGTAATCCCACTTAACCTATTATCTTACTTCAGCAGTTCCAATGTCAGCAGTTATCTAACTTCATCAGTAATTCAACTTCTGCAGTTTTCCCAGTGCAGCAGTTATCCCACTTCAGCAGTTATCCCACATAAGGGGTAGCAGGGGCCATCAGATTAGCGAGTTTAAAAAATATGTTTATCCAGACGCAAATGTATTTTATCTTCAAGGGCAATAAATTTCGAAGGTCCCAGCGAAAAAAGTAAATTTCTATGTGCATCCGTTTAAAAAAGACATCGCTTAGAAAAGTGGCCTTTAATATAATTTACAGTCTTTAAGTGCCGCGTCCTTCTACTCTAGTAGTCCTTGCAAATAACTACTAATTTTGACTACTAACTAAACTTTTCCGTTTAGCTTCCAGTGCAGATGCTGCTATATAGGGGCCCTTTGACTAAACCCTTCTCACACCGAGCCAAACTAACGACCGTTTAATTTATCGATCCTTCCAAACCAAAAATATTTGTCAGTCATTTAACACCCACCCCATTCCCAAAACCCCATATTCGCGTGCGATTCGCTGTGATTCATTTAATGACACCCACCCCATTTCCCAAACCCCATAATCGCGTGTCCTCTCTGTCTTGAGGCTCCTGGCTTGCCTATTATGGTGTCCTGCATATCACACCATCTATTTAACACAAGACCAGAACAAAGACGCTCGTTCAGTCTCGACTCTCAAACTATTTTGTCATTAGACAGTGGACTTGTTGATTCTACTAAGAAAGAAAATTGTTTATCGAATCTAATAAACTTCAGTACATCTTTATTTTTATAACGTTGAGCTTTGCAAAGACTATCTGAGATTGAGAAAAACAGAAGAACTCTGAGAAGAACATATTCTCATCGCATTCTCCCTAACTCTCCTCTTTATTAAAGACCAAGGAACAACTAAACATCTGTAGTGCAGTTGAGTGAGAAAGGAACGTGGCCTCTTGGGCCGTATATTTGAGTTGTTATATAGTGCCGTCCAGTGCAGGCAGGCCGACGTGCAGTCCAGCCATGAGCGCATTACGCAACAGTGCGTGCATACATACAGTACGTGCCAAGAGCAGTGCACGTTGACTATGCCCGCGTGGGAGGGACAGGGCAACGCAGTGCACTACATCTCTCCCCCTCAGAGTAAAAAGGTCAAACGCGCGGCGCATTGAGTGGGTCTTGAAAAATCAGAACGCAAAAAAAACGCAAATAGTTCGCATGGAAAGATGCCTCTCAGGCCCTGTCACTACAGTCACTCCTTGTAGCAGATGTGCCTCTTAGCCTGCCTGGGGTGGGGCCTCTGCGCTATGGCACCGTCCGTGGCGCCGCCGTCTGTGGCGGGCTGCGGATGAGCGGGCCGGCCGTCCCGCGGTTCGTCTGGCTCCCAGGGGCACTCGCGCAGCGGCTTGGTCTCAGTCACGTGCCGCCGCAGCACGGCCTCGCCTCTCTCCAGCGTCAGTGCATCGCCGTGGACCGCTTTGACGAGCCAGGGGCGCGGGTCGAACGGGCACCGCAGTTTGGCCTTGCCGCGGTTCCTAAGCAGCACGCGGGCGCCCGCCGCGATGCCGTGTGGTGCTGCCGCTCGTCGCTTGTCAGTCGCGCGGCGCATCGCCTGCTTGTAGCTGCGGTCATGACGCTGCAGCTGCCGACCGGCGTCGTCCAGCTGCTCCGCGGGGCCGGCCGGCAGGAGGTCGCCTACGGCCCTGTTAAACATGAGATCGTTGGGCGACCGGCCCGTGCCGCGGTGCACTGAGTTGCGGTAGCCGAGCAGCCACTCATGGATGGCCCGGCGCCAGTCCTTGCCCTCCGCTGCCGCGGCGTTGACACACTTGTTGAGGCTGCGGTTGAATCGCTCGACCTCGCCGTTCGCTGCCGGGTAGAGTGGGGTGACCCTGCGGTGCTGGACTCCGAGGCCGTCGAGGAACTCCTTAAACTCCTCGCTCGTGAAGTAGGTCGCGTTGTCCGTGGTGATCTGCTGTGGCACGCCGAAGCGACTGAACGAGGCCATGGCGCAGGTGATGATGCTGGCGCTCGTGAGGCTGCGCACCACGTAAGTGTCCGGGTACCGGCTGAAGTAGTCCACCAGGACCACCACGTTCTCGCCCGTCGGGAACGGTCCGCAGACGTCCACGCTCAGCGATTGCCACGGCCCCGGGGGCAGCGGTGTCGGTTGCATCGGCGGCTGCTTGACGGCGCCGTCCGGTCGAGCCGCCTGGCACGGGCGGCAGCGGGAGACAACGGCCTCGACCTGCTGTGTCATGCCGGGCCACCAGACCTTCCGCTGCAGCCGGTCGCACGTTTTCTTCTGGCCGAGGTGACCCTGGTGTGCCAGTGCGATGGTCAGCTGCTGCAGCTCCGCCGGGATCACGATCTTGCTGCCCCGGAGCACCACGCCGTCGTGGACGCTGAGCTCATCCTTCAGGGACCGGAAGCTGTGCGCCGGGGCCGCGGCGCCGCAGCGCCAGTGGCCCGTCGCTAGGGCTTGCATGACGACCGTCAGGGCGGGGTCCCTCTCGGTTGCAGCGCGAATCCTGTCCATCGTCAGGCCCTTCGGTGTCGCGGCCTGGACCACGGCGTTGAGCAGCCTGGTCTCCGCGGCCACGTCCATGCCCGGCGACGTCTCCGGCAGCGGGTTGCGGCTCAGGGGATCGGCCGGATTGTCCTCGCCCTTGCGGTAGTGTAGCGTGAACGAGAAGTGCTGCGTCTGTAGCATGATGCGCTCGAGTCGCGGCGGTGGCCGGGAGTCTGGCCTGTAGATGCCCAGCAGCGGCTTGTGGTCGGTGTAGACGTCGAAATGAGGACAGCCCTCCAGGTAGAACGCGAACTTTAGGCAGCCGAACTTGACGCCCAGGGCCTCGCGCTCGATCTGGCTGTAGCGCCGCTCGACCTCGCTGAGGGTGCGGCTCGCGTAGGCCACCGGCCGGGTCTGCCCCCCGGGGTGCCGCTGCTGCAGGATGGCGCCGACGCCAGCGGGCGATGCATCGACCACCAGCTCTGTTGGCAGCTGTTTGTCGAAGAAGGCCAGGGTGCGGCTCTCCGAGATGCAGTCCTTGACGTTCTGGAAGGCCTGCTGCTGCTCGCTGTCCCAGACAAACTCCTGGCCCTTCCGTGTCAGCCGCCTGAGCGGCTCCGCCATGTCCGCTAGCTGGGGCATGAACTTTTCCAGGTGATTGGCCAGGCCGAGAAACGACCGGACCTCCTTGACGGACTGTGGGTCTTTGAAGGCTTGCAGCTCGGCGATCTTCTCTTGTGATGGCTGGATCCCAAACTTGGACAGCGTCATCGCCATGAACTTTGCCTTGCCGATCCCCCAGCGGCACTTGCTGCCGTTGAGGGTGATGCCGTGCTCTCGCAGTCTGGTCAGGCAGGCAGCCACGTGAGTCTTGTGAGCCTTCAGGTCTCGGCTGTGGACAATGATGTCGTCGTGGATCCACTTAACACCCGTCAGGCCCTCCAGCACTCGCTGCATCACGCGCTGTAGGATCTCTGACGCAGAGGCGAATCCCATACTCAGGCGAGTCAACTGCCGCATTCCTCGGGGCGTTGAGAACACGAAGTACTTCCGGCTGTCCTCGCTGATTTCAATCTGGTGGAATGCTTTGAAGATGTCGAGCTTGCTGAAGATCGATGAGCCAGCCATGTCGCTTGTCGCCTCCTCGAATGTCGGGATCTGGTGTCGCTCCCTCAGCGCCGCCTTGTTCACGTCGCGCAGATCCTGCGTGATCCGCACGCTCTTGCCGTCCTCCTTCGGCACCACGACGATGCGGCTGACCCACGGCGTGGGGCCCTCGACTGGCTGGATGATGCCCAGCTGCTCCTGCTCGTCTAGCTCGCGGTCCAGCGCCTCCCGGAGGTGCACCGGAACGCGGGAGGGCGGGTGGCAGATTGGTCTGGCGTCGGATTTGATGTTGATCTGCACAGAGACGTCCTTGACCTTGCCGAGGCCTCTGAAGAGCTCGGGAAATTGCCTGACGACCGCCTGGATAGCGGGGTCCTCCGTCTCGGTTGCCTCGATCGCGTGGACCTGAGGCCCCAGGCTCAGGAGCCGGAGCGCAGTCGAGGCCTCACGTCCCAGGATGTTGGTGCCGCCGCCGGGGACGACGATGAAGCGAACCGTCCTGCTGTTCTGCCCCGTTGACACCCGAAGGCTGCAGGCTCCCAGAGTGCTGAGCGGCTTCGGCGAGCGGAAGGCGAAGATCTTCGTGCGAGTTGCCTGCAGCTGCGGGGGTCCCGGCAGTGTCCGCCAGGCCTGCTCGGTGATGATGTTGCAGTCAGCGCCGCTGTCCACCAGCACGGGCAGCTGCGTTGAACCGACGAACACCGACGTCTGGGCTCCGGCTGCCGCGGTTCCTGTGGCTGCCACGGTCAGGCAGAACACGCCGTCCTCCGCCGCTGAACTGTCGCTGTCAGCCTGCAGGGCGTGGACGTCTTCCTTCGGCCGGGACAGGCAGGCCCTCGCCAGGTGATTTCGCTTGCCGCAGCGGTTGCACGTCTTGCCTTCGGCTGCGCTGCACGTGCGGTGGCCGGGGGCTCCGCACCTGATGCACCTGGTCTGCCTGCCGTTCGGCTGCTTGTCTTGCGGCTGCCCTGTCGGCCGCCGCGCTGCAGGGGCTGCTGCACCGGCCTCCTGACGTCGGAGCCGCTGCACAGACGCATCGTTGGCCTCCATGACGCTCGCTTGGGCCTCCGCCGCTTCCATGGCCCGGGCCGCCCGCACCGCCTGCTCCAGGTCCACGTTGTCGATGGCTAGCAGCTTTCGACGGAGCTGGTCGGAGCTGCAGCAGGCAATCACCTGATCACGGATCAGAGACTCTCGCAGGTCACCGAAGGCGCAGCAGTCGGCGGCGTCCTTGAGGCGCTGGAGCCAGTCGTCTATGGGCTCACCGGGGCGCTGAGTGCAGAGCCTGAACTGGTAGCGGGTGAACGGCAGATTCCGCTTGCCGTCGAAGTGCTGATTGAGCGCGACAACGAGTGTATCGATGTCCTTGCCCGCCGCCTCGTTGGTGAGGCCGGCCGCGATCGCCTGCAGGTCCTCGCCGGCGGTGTACAGTAGCAGCTGGCGCAGCCGCTTCTTGTCGTCGATGCCTGCGGCGACCGCGAACAGCTGGAACTGGGCGAGCCATTTCTTCCATTTTGTCTGGGCTGTGCTAGGGTCCGTGCGCAGGTCCAGTGCGGGTGGGGTTTGAATACTGACTTGCGATGCCATTGTAGTGCAGTTGAGTGAGAAAGGAACGTGGCCTCTTGGGCCGTATATTTGAGTTGTTATATAGTGCCGTCCAGTGCAGGCAGGCCGACGTGCAGTCCAGCCATGAGCGCATTACGCAACAGTGCGTGCATACATACAGTACGTGCCAAGAGCAGTGCACGTTGACTATGCCCGCGTGGGAGGGACAGGGCAACGCAGTGCACTACAACATCATTATTCGTTTCTTTTATTAAAAATGGCTAATTTTGTTGACTATATTATTGACTATTTTCGTATTGTGGATTGTTCATATTGTTCATTGTTTAATTCGGGCAGACAGGAGGGAGTGAGGGGCAGAGAGGAGAGAATTGAGATCATGGGATTGGAAAGGGGATCGTGGGATTGGAAAGTGGTCAGTGCCCTCCTTGCTAGAGAGGGGTCAGTGCCCTCCCTGCTAGAGAGGGGTCAGTGCCCTCCCTGCTAGAGGGGGCAGTTCCCTCCCTGCTAGAGTGATCAGTGCCCTCCCTGCTAGAGGGGCCAGTTCCCTCCCTGCTAGAGGGGCCAGTTCCCTCCCTGCTAGAGTGATCAGTGCCCTCCCTGCTAGAGAGGGGTCAGTGCCCTCCCTGCTAGAGGGGCCAGTTCCCTCCCTGCTAGAGTGATCAGTGCCCTCCCTGCTAGAGAGGGGTCAGTGCCCTCCCTGCTAGAGGGGCCAGTTCCCTCCCTGCTAGAGTGATCAGTGCCCTCCCTGCTAGAGAGGGGTCAGTGCCCTCCCTGCTAGAGAGGGGTCAGTGCCCCCCCCTGTTATAGAGGGGACCAGTGCCCTCAGGCAAGCAGGCAGGCAGGCAGGTAGGCAGGCAGACAGGTAGACAGACAGGACAGGAGCAGATATCTACCCCATACTTTACTTGTATGGCTTACTAAATCTAGCCCAAATCTACCAAACCCAACCCCACCCAATGCAGCTTCCTCTCCACTCCACCCTAGCTCTCCACCCTCTAAGCTTCTACTCTTCTACTTACACTTCCACTTCTTCCATGTGTTCATGAGCCATGACCCATGTGCTCAAATCTCTATCTGGCCTACAAGATAAAAATGGTTACCAACCCTGTCCTAATAGGTCAGTGTCCATAGATCTTATATTCCCTAGATAACCTACTCCCCATTCAAGCAATGTGAAAAATGTGATCCCACCAAAAACATTTAATAAACCTGACCATGTCCATGCTCACTCAGAGCTCAAGTTCAGTAGCTATGGGACATAGGCAGTTATTTTTGTTTGGATGGCATTAAAAAGATGTAGCAGGAATTTCTTTAGTTGCCAATGTTTCCTACCTGTGTGAGCTATGCTCAATAGCAAATAGATGGTGCCAGAGATTAAACTCATGTAGCTGCTGCATGAGGGGCTGCGGCACCCAAGTGCCACAGGGCCACAGGGATCCTTTTCCCTTCCTCCCATTCCTATTCACTCACATTCCTATCCTTCTAGCTTACATAGAATTGTAGTCTACACTTTGACAGCACTTCATATGGCAAAATAAGATTAAACCACTCACTCAAATTGTAAAACCAAACACCAACTTCTCCATTTGGTTTGAAGATACATGAAAATCATTGTTAGGTTTTAGATGAAACCTAGTTACAGGAATAACTTTTTGCTATTTGACAAAATAGCAAAAGCAGACACTTTTTAGAAAGATGTAACTGTTTTCTATAACTTGGCTTTTGATTTATCATCATATCTTAAATAGAAAATCTGTAGCTTAGGTTCGAAGTTAAAAAATACACATTCTTGTTTGGTTGATGATACATTACCCTATAGATGACAGATGTTAGACTTTGGTTCCAATTTTCTTATTTCTTCCCCTCATTTTATTCAATCTTTCATTTAAAAGCACAATTCTTTTAAATATGTGACCTATGAAGTGGGTGCAAATTGGCAAGTATACCATACTGATCATACCATTTTTGGAAGTGGATATACAATAGTCAATTAGTTTACTTTGGATTACATATTCCACTAATTATCAATTCAATCATAGAATTAAGCCCTGCGGAATTTTTTTAGGGCTACAGAAAAAAGGCCAAACTGCAATGGCAACACTAGTCGTTGATCCTAGGCTCCCAGGTCATAGATCCCATATCCCAGTAGTTGCTTGGAAATCTTAATAAGAATTTATATTCCTGGGTCCCAATTTCATTTAGAATAATGCATTGTTTCTATACAATTATGACGAGTGGCCAGCCAACAAGCTATGCGTATAGACCCACTATACAGTTTTTTTTCCTAATATTAAGACTTATTAAGATAAGCATAAACTCTGTAGCCTATGTAAAAAGGCTTGGATAGCTCACTATTTATAATACACTGAAACTTTATACTCTTAGAGGTCTACATTTTAATACGTGAATAGAATGAGGGTGCATTCATTTAGTGATGATCATAGCAGGTCACATATTAGCTATGAGCCAAGCTGACAAGTTAGGACATCGGCACTGGGTTGAGAGCAGTAGATTCATATTGTTTGAGTCAAACACTTCGACTGTGCAAGTCAAACATAAAACAAACAGCAGACTCATACTGCCTCCCCAAGCCTGTGATTAGCAGTAACACTTGTCCAGCTCTGCACATTACTTCATATTGTATTCTGCTAAATTTCAATATTCTCCGCTTTCACATAATGCCTCGCTTTTATACTGTGAAACAAGCAATTTATAACTTGACGTAACCCTTGTCTTCATAGAAATTGACCGCGAAACGTTAATTTAAATGGTCCCTCATAACATGCAGAGTAGAAACCATATTTCCTAGAAAGCAAGTCGTTTCATAACTGTTGTTGCTCGGTCATAAAAAATCTCATTTTAATTCTGACTTTCTGATGCCCATTTAAATGGGCTAACTTTTCCACAGAGCATGCCTTACAACACATTATTGTTATTGCTCATTTATAAAAAAATTTGCAATTAATGCAAAATTCCAGAATATGGTGGATGCACCGCCGCCGCCGCCGCCGCCGCCGCCAGTCGCGGAGAGAAAAAGAAGAAGAATACGCCTAAGACTAAGACGCCTTAGATCGGGCAATCTTCGGCTGAATCTGCGGACTTAGAATATTTTAATATTATATATAGTTGAATATTCATAGTTGATTATTAGTTGATTATTAGTTGATTATTTACAGTTGATTATATAGTTGATTTATAGTTATAGTCAAAGTCCGCATATTCAGCCGAAGATTGTCTCTCCAATTATTGGTGGAAGTTATAATTATAATTAGATAGTTATATTTGTTTTCGTACGCACCCTATATAATTGTTTTTCGTCTCTAAGTCGTAGAGATAAACGACTTATCGTGAAATTTTTTAAAACTAATATTTGTTTTTAAAGCTTCTCTTCTTCAGAAAGAATTTTTTCAACTTTTCTTGGCTCAAAAAACAGATAATTAAAGCGAACACCATGGTAATTGAATGACATGATTTAAGACAATAGGAAAAGTGTACTTTATGAATTTCTTACAAATTAAATTCTGCTAAATACAAATAGCCCGATCAGCAAAGCAGCCTTGTATTTAAAAATAAAATGGGTCGATCTCAAACACACCTTTTGACAAGAATAAATTTAGACAAAAGTCAATTACTGTTTCTCGAATATGTGAACCGTGTCTGAAAAATCGAACTCATAAACATTCGCCCAACTTGCATCTCCTACTTGTGCGGAAGGCTTGTACAAGTGTCTATTTAGCCAGTTACAAGTACCGCTGAATACTATTAAATATTTCTGCAAAGGCCAAGTCTTTTATGCTTCGCGTGAATGGTGTATGGTGGATGGCCTGAAGCCTATTTTTGGATAATTGTGTTGCCTTTAATCTTCTTTCCTTTGCCATCACGGAGTCATTTTATCGCAGTACTTCATTCACTTTGATTTGACATTATTAATACGTTGTGCTAAAGCCTGCACCATTCCAGGATTAACTTGTGTCTGATGGCAGCTGCTGACTCTTGATGTGCGATTCTGCCTAGTGCACTAGCCACGTGGCTACCTCTCTTCGACCTGTGGTCTAGATCAGTGATGCGCCTGCATTTCCAGTAAGTTACTTGACATTTTCTTATGTGAATATGAATGAAGATCAAGTCCTGTTTTAATCTGTCCATCACTAGTCATTCTGGAATTCATTTGTCATTCTAAATCTGTCATTCTGGAATTCATTTCTGTTAGAAATACCTGTTAGACCAAGAGCGTCATTTGTTAGGCCGACAGCGTCAATTGTTAGACAGAGAGCGTCACCTGGTAGACAAAGAGCGTCACCTGTTAGACAAAGAGCGTCATTTGTTAGGCCGACAGCGTCAACTGTTAGACAGAGAGCGTCACCTGTTAGACAGAGCCTGTGATCACCTGTTCTGTTAGACACAGTGTTCACCTGTTCTGCTTGGCATGGTACCTGTTAGACATCAAGCCCGTACTCACCTGCACTACTCAAACAGGCCTACCGACACGTATAGTCTTCATCAGACGCATCAACGGGCTCTCAAACTTGGTTGTCAACTTGGACAATCCATCAGCTCCAGGCTTGTCCCGCCAGGACCTGCTACAGGAGCTGCTGCAGACCAACCTGATCACGGAGCTGCGCTCGAAACCGGAGGTCAAGCGAATGGGCCTGGACGTCTGCTGCCTGGGTTGGCGGCTTCGGTGGCGGAGGCGGCGTCGCGGCGTCGCGGCGGTGGCGCCACCGGCAGACGGAAGCAAGGCCAGGTGACACCCGTGCTGCCGATATTGGATCCGCAGACCTGCCTCACCGACGCCTGACTTGCGTGTTGAGAAAGTGCAAACCATGGACTGACCTCAGTGAGACAGGTGGCAAGCTGTCTCGCCGATTACTTGCCGATTGAGAGGGGAAATTCGTGACTGACTTCCACATGTAGGATGCATCACTGATCCAAGCCAAGCATGGGATGCAATAATACAAATATACATAACAGAGGGCTGTGCAGGAGCAGTCCAAAATTAATACATTTACAGAAATAAGGTATTTTGCAGACTTTGCACAGACCCATGCACAGTAATCAAATGTAATCAGTCGCAATCAACAGTAACGGTTTGTCCGCCGAAAGTTGATGAAATTTTAAAGACTGAATCTTTCTCCTGTTGCGCCCGCTTTTGTATGTGCTCCTGCTTAATCTGTGCTCATTATTGCTTATCTGTGCTCATTATTGCTTATGTGCTCATTATTGCTTCTCTGTGCTCAATCTTGTACTGCTGTGCTGCGATTCTGGCAACGATTCCTGCTACGGCTTTTGCTACGAATCTATGAGCCTATGAGCCTTTGATTCAACATGCCGCTCACCTTATAAACGAGATTTTTTTCCGTCACCCTGTCGAACGCCTTTTTTGCTTATCTTCTCACTCTTGCTTACCTGTGCTTTTTATTGTTTTTGTGTTTTTTAATTACAAAAATAACAGAAAGCGACTCATGCCTGATTGCGAGTATAAAGTTAAGCAACTGCTCATGCAACGTGTAAATGAGAAAATTTTGAGATGCTTTGTTTAATTCAGATTGCTTCTAGTCTCGAATCGCGATTCGCCTGATTTTTATCTCGGTATGGAATCACTGACTCACAAAGTGAGTTAAATGCTGTGAAGTATTCACTGATCACACTGGCTAGTAAGTTAAACCTATATGCAGCTGAAGATGCTGCCCAAGTTGCTACTGATAAAGACACCAGTTCAGCTTCCATTGATTTGAGTTCAGCCACAAATGCCCATTATGGTGACGACAATGATGATGTGGCAGATGAAAGCGGTCTGGCTGATCAAGTGAAGTCATTCCTAGAGAAGAGCTCTAAGCCTAAAACACACTGCATGTCACTGGAGAGTCGCATTGGTCGAGAGATTCTTCGCATTGCACAGCAGCGTGAAGCTGTGATGCTCATCCCTCCGACAAGTGTTGAAGCTGAGCGCGCCTTTTCGGTCAGTGGAACTTTTCTGACCAAAGTTCGTTCACGATCCTTTCTGACGAGACACTGTCTAGGCTGGTTTTGCTTCGTCATTTCTTTTTGAAAACAGCTTAGCACAATTGACTGAATGAACTTTCAAGTTCCAAGCTGTTGGTGCTGATTACTAACTTAAAAAATAAATACTAAGTCATATATCCGTATTTTGAAACATTGCTCTTGATATAGGTTTATAGGCCTCATAAAAATAATTTATTGATGGATTCTCGGATTATCTCGGATTCATCTACTGACAAACATATAAAGTACGGTACAGTAGTTGTACTGACTTTAGGTTAAGCCAGATACACACATATATATTTATTATTTTGATATGGGCTAGTGTTTGTTAAACTCTGACTTACCTCATTATTGGCTTCGTTGCACACCTCATTTTGCTCATAGATAAGTATAAGTTCATGAAGAATGCTTCCCTTTAATTTCCGTTTCTCTGAGGGATGTCATATCGTGTGACATTCACAAAATCGTGCTGTGCATCCACAAGCTACATGTATATATCTTACTGATAATTTGTAAACGGCTTCTTAAGTAAGTTGTAATAACTCAAAGGCAGAAGTAAGGCCAGAATTGAAACACACAGTAAAGAACCAGTCTGATATCGCGGCTCCTTATATATGCGTTCATGCAGTCTAATTTCCAGACAGATCCCAGACAGACGGCCCAACCCAGTCGCACGCAAACCAAGCATGAGACTCAAACAACAGCAGACAGTGGTGACAAGTGCATGCAAACAGCAATAGGTGCCCACAAGCTCCAGTTCAAGTTTATAACTCTGGCTACAATAGTACTAATTAAGTAGTCTGTGCTGCGAAACAACAACAACAACAACAACTATATACGCCAGGTCTCTCCATGGAAACTGGAGAAACTGCAGGGAAACTGGGAAACTGGCTGCGAAACGCATGCAGTTAAGGCCAAGCGTGGCACCAATTGTTGGTTTCTTGAATTTTCCTAAACGGCAATAGGTGCCCACAAGCTCCAGTTCAAGTTTGTAAATCTGGCTACAATAGTAATTAAGTATAGTCTTTGTAGTGCGAAAATCATGTAGTTGAGGCCAAGCGTGGCACCAATTGTTGGTTTCTTGAATTTTCCTAAACGGCAATAGGTGCCCACAAGCTCCAGTTCAAGTTTGTAAATCTGGCTACAATAGTAATTAAGTATAGTCTTTGTAGTGCGAAAATCATGTAGTTGAGGCCAAGCGTGGCACCAATTGTTGGTTTCTTGAATTTTCCTAAATGGCAATAGGTGCCCACAAGCTCCAGTTCAAGTTTGTAAATCTGGCTACAATAGTAATTAAGTATAGTCTGTGTGATGCGACGCCGCAGGCTTACTTATTGACCCCGGATTTCGACAGGGATCGCTTCTACGTCTATCCCAGAATACGGGGAATCAAATCCCATCGAAATTCATCATAGTTAAGGGGCATCCCGAAATCACTTTTGTCAGTGGTACCCCCGTCAAAATGACAAGCCTTGACAGGCAGGGCGGTATCGACTTTGAGTGGACCCCATTTGAAAACCGCTTCATCTAGAGAGATGAGACTGACGTTGTCTGGTAGGTCAGTAGATTTAGCGTCAGATGTTGTTAATTCCGTCGATAGATTTGCTGCTGTTGTATTGTACTAAGAGCGATAATTGTACTATCTGACGATTGTGGTTTCATGATTTCAAATGATTTCTACTTGAACTTATTAACCTGGAAAGTCACCTAGAAAATCTGACGAAATACATGCGAAAACATTTCAAGTACCTAGCCGATTGCTAGCTACTGCTTCCATACTATTAGGTACTATGTTTTCTAAACTATTTTTGGACGGGAAATTCATTCTAGGCGGTCCGAGCTCAATATCTTTTGAGGAAAAAAGTTATGACCGTTTTCTTACTTTTTAGTAATTTTATCGACTCTGACTATGTCAGTAGTATACTTTCTCCTCTCTGTGGCTCACTCTCTCCTCTCTGTGCCCTCACTCTCTCCTCTCTGTGCCCTCACTTTCTCCTCTCTGTGCCCTCACTTTCTCTCTGTGCCCTCACTTTCTCCACTCTGTGCCCTCACTCTCCACTCTGTGCCCTCACTCTCCTCTCTGTGCCCTCACTTTCCTCTCTGTGCCCTCACTCTCCTCTCTGTGCCCTCACTCTCCTCTCTGTGCCCTCACTCTCCTCTCTGTGCCCTCACTCTCCTCTCTGTGCTCTCACTCTCCTCTCTGTGCCCTCACTCTCCTCTCTGTGCCCTCACTCTCCTCTCTGTGCCCTCACTCTCCTCTCTGTGCTCTCACTCTCCTTTCTGTGCCCTCACTCTCCTCTCTGTGCCCTCACTCTCCTCTCTGTGCCCCCACTTTCTCCTCTGTGCCCTCACTTTCTCCTCTGTGCCCTCACTTTCTCCTCTGTGCCCTCACTCTCTCCTCTCTGTCACCTCACTCTCCTCTGTCACCTCACCCTCTTCTCTGTCACCTCACCCTCTTCTCTGTCACCGCACCCTGTGATTCCAAGAAAGAAGTAATAATATTAACATAATAGTAATTTTAGTCAGTATACCTTGCAGCAGGTCACCTATGCCGTGCCTGTGCGGCACAATTTTTGCGAATGAGATGCGCTGATATTTTTGATAAATTAGCTTATGTATTTTCCCTGAAGTTTGACACGGAAAAGAATTGGTGAAAAGTCCTAGTTAGACAGAAACATTAATTGAACAAAGTACAGACCCTCACGTAAAAACACATACAGTGCATGCACAGTGAGCATAAAGAAAGCAGGAATTAGAGTTTGAGATTTTATCATTGTCAAACGCGTTTAGAACTTCAGAACTCTCTCCTCTCACTCCGCTGCTCGTTTGCAAGGGAGCACGACCATTGAAGAAATTGCATGACTACCAGGGAAAACTGAATAATTTAGTCATCGGAACATATTCTGAACAGTTTGACTCTAGCTCTCCTCTGACCATCCAAGAAATTGCATGACTACCAGGGAAAACTGAATAATTTAGTCATCGGAACATATTCTGAACAGTTTAACTCTAGCTCTCCTCTGACCATCCAAGAAATTGCATGACTACCAGGGAAAACTGAATAATTTAGTCATCGGAACATATTCTGAACAGTTTGACTCTAGCTCTCCTCTGACCATCCAAGAAATTGCATGATTACCAGGGAAAACTGAATAATTTAGTCATCGGAACATATTCTGAACAGTTTGACTCTAGCTCTCCTCTGACCATCCAAGAAATTGCATGATTACCAGGGAAAACTGAATAATTTAGTCATCGGAACATATTCTGAACAGTTTGACTCTAGCTCTCCTCTGACCATCCAAGAAATTGCATGACTACCAGGGAAAACTGAATAATTTAGTCATCGGAACATATTCTGAACAGTTTGACTCTAGCTCTCCTCTGACCATCCAAGAAATTGCATGATTACCAGGGAAAACTGAATAATTTAGTCATCGGAACATATTCTGAACAGTTTAACTCTAGCTCTCCTCTGACCATCCAAGAAATTGCATGACTACCAGGGAAAACTGAATAATTTAGTCATCGGAACATATTCTGAACAGTTTGACTCTAGCTCTCCTCTGACCAACCAAGAAATTGCATGACTACCAGGGAAAACTGAATAATTTAGTCATCGGAACATATTCTGAACAGTTTGACTCTAGCTCTCCTCTGACCATCCAAGAAATTGCATGACTACCAGGGAAAACTGAATAATTTAGTCATCGGAACATATTCTGAACAGTTTGACTCTAGCTCTCCTCTGACCATCCAAGAAATTGCATGATTACCAGGGAAAACTGAATAATTTAGTCATCGGAACATATTCTGAACAGTTTAACTCTAGCTCTCCTCTGACCATCCAAGAAATTGCATGACTACCAGGGAAAACTGAATAATTTAGTCATCGGAACATATTCTGAACAGTTTGACTCTAGCTCTCCTCTGACCATCCAAGAAATTGCATGACTACCAGGGAAAACTGAATAATTTAGTCATCGGAACATATTCTGAACAGTTTAACTCTAGCTCTCCTCTGACCAACCAAGAAATTGCATGACTACCAGGGAAAACTGAATAATTTAGTCATCGGAACATATTCTGAACAGTTTGACTCTAGCTCTCCTCTGACCATCCAAGAAATTGCATGATTACCAGGGAAAACTCAATAATTTAGTCATCGGAACATATTCTGAACAGTTTGACTCTAGCTCTCCCCTGACCATTGTTGCCACACCTGGGCTAAATTACTATAGCTAAGTGTAATGACTATAGGTAAGTCAAATACATGCACAAGTAGGATTGCAGGCAAGCAGACACGAAAGGTGTACACACGCATATGAGCATTGACACTTGTATGCATATGAACGCATATGAAGCAATTATGAAGTCAGATTGGCCGAGTTCGCATAACAACAAAACGCCTTGGACGACTGGAGGGAATTGAAAAATGACATTAGACAAGGCTAAAGGCGTAGAAGTGCGTAGCCACGTACCTTTAATTGTGCAAATATTTATAAAAGCTAAAATAGCGTTAGCAAGATGCTTCTTCAAAGATTGGTCACAATGGTTGAAAGACCAGAAACACCGCCTAAAAAATTGTATGGATCGTCATTTCCATTGTGTTGAATGCTCGCGCACGTCATCATGTTGACATTGCGCACGTCATCATGTTGACATCAGAATTGTAGCTTAAAGCTGCAGCGGAGCGTTGATTACAACTGTAGTCTTGGGCCCCAGGCACCTGTGGATTTAAATCAACTGAATGAGCACTCGTAGGTTGACCAGCTGCTGGAAGAGCCGGCGATATTTCGTTGGCAGGAGTTTAGGTTTAGGACTTTTAGTAGGTTTAGTTTTACCACCAACAGCGATGTTGCGTAGCTCGTCAATGAAACTTAATGCAGCAAGGTTAGCAGCTTTGAAGTCCTCAGTCGTGATGATGATTCTATCGCCTCCTCTTCTCCCGCGATTGTGAATGAGCATGTGCATATCGAATCCCGAAGTGATAGTAGAGCAATATGGACAGAGATAAAAAATAGGAGACAACTCCAGCTTATGTTGTAGGCGACAGTAGCGAAAGTTGGCGCCGATTCGCCTTTCAGATAGGTCCGGATGAGCTCCGCGGCAATGCTGTTTAAAACCTGATGCCCTGCTACTCCAGTGGCACTGAAGACACGTAATCGCGGCGTGAATGTTGGGAGGTGTCATCAACTTTCAATGGAAGTGATGCTGGCCTGAAATTTATTCGAGATTGAAGTTTGAAACGTTGACAATTAAAGCTAGACCCTAAATGAAGGCGTGAACGCTAATATATAAACGCTAATAAGGACATTGATCTGCCATGCATATAATTGTATAAAGCAGGCAGTCTATTCTCAAATGCACATCTATCTCCATTTGTCCTAGTTGTTCCCTGCACAGCCAACTAATGAGCAGAAAGAAAGCGCATCTAAAAAACAAGCAATTAAAAACGAAAACGCGAAACACTGTTTAGGAGCCCCTCCATTTATTTGACAGACAATGAAACTGTGAGCTATATAATAATAATAAAACGGAATTGAACGGAAAAGCTGATAAATGAACGAATTTAATAGTGTCATTAGTCCCACGAATAAAAACAGTTAACGTAAGTACACTGCCAGTCCGCTGGATAGTGCAAACATGCACGGTAAGATTGGCAGCGCACGGTAATTAGCAGATTTTATTCGCGCTCAACGAGTCCGCCGCGAAAAGGCTGACACATGGGCTCATGAAATTAGCAATTTAAAATGTAGCGCTTCACAGCACATTGAATTGCATGTGCAAAGTGAACTGTAAATATTTTGCTAGTTGAACGAATTGTATCCAAAATTTGGGCTTACTGGTATTCATTTTAGCGCTCTTAAACTTAACGCTTCACAGCACCCACACAAAAGTAGGTGCAGAGTGACTTGCTGTAATTGGCTCTGTCGATATACCAATTTTTCCATGGGATAGGGTTGGTATGGTATTTTGTTTCAACAGGAAGACCTCAGGTAGCAAATTTTATGGGAGACGAGGTGGGAATTTTCGGGTTATATCGGGTCAAGTTGGTAGCAGATTTACGCAAGACAATAGGCGGTAAGGGTTTGACGCAATAAGGGACTCTTGGAGGAATCACAAATGGTAATGGGTTTCGACAGATTTTAGCTGGAACTCGATGAGTTTCTGGCGTAGGTTTAGGACTTTTAGGAGCACCTTCAGAAGAGTTGCAGCGCTCTTCCTGCTGCTGCTGTTCTGCGGGAAGTTTTGTTGACGCACTCGTCTCTTGGCTAGTTGCTGATGTAATTTGTACCTCGCCGATATCCTTGTACATCTCAACCAGGATAGATAGCTGACTAGCAGCGAACTCAAGTTCCATGTATTGGAGTGGATGCTTTTCTTCTGTAGCAAGTTTGTGAAGTTCTGCTACACGCCGCGAACCTGATTCGCGTAATTTCAGGACAGCCGCACGACCCGAGAGGGCTTTGCGGCGGTATGTAGAGCCATATTCAGGTACGTGGCATCTCATAAAATGCGCTCTTTGGTGAGAAATCATAGCCCCGCATATCGGACAGAGACACACCGGCTTCGCTTTTGAAGTCGCCTTCGCGAAGTCAATCATCGCCTGAATCCTGTCATCCTCCAGAGCGGGGTGCCTTTTCTCGCAATGCCTGCGTTTCGCTGAAATCGGTGACGTATATAGGCACAAGTATGTAAATGCTAAAAAAGGAAAACATGTTTATCAGGCACGGCAAGCAATGAAAAAAATAAGAACGAGAAACACTGTTTAGGAGCCCCACCATTTATTAGACAGACAATGAAACTGTGAGCTATATAATAATAATAAAACGGAATTGAACGGAAAAGCTGATAAATGAACGAATTTAATAGTGTCATTAGTCCCACGAATAAAAACAACTAACATAAGTACACTGCCAGTCCGCTGGATAGTGCAAACATGCACGGTAAGATTGGCAGCGCACGGTAATTAGCAGATTTTATTCGCGCTCAACGAGTCCGCCGCGAGAAGGCTGACACATGGGCTCATAGCGCTTTAAAATGTAGCGCTTCACAGCACATTGAATTGCATGTGCAAAGTGACCTGTATAATTTTGCTAGTTGAAAGAACTATGTGTCCAAACTTTGGGCTTACTGGTATTCATTTTAGCGCTCTTAAACTTAACGCTTCACAGCACATTGTATTGCATGTGCAAAGTGACCTGCAAAAAATTTGCTAGTTGAAAGAAATGTGTCCAAATTTTGGGCTTACTGGTATTAATTTTAGCGATCTTAAACTTAACGCTTCACAGCACCCACACAAAAGTAGGTGCAGAGTGACTTTACAAGGCAGCGCTTGACTTCAATTAAAAACACAAGTAACGGTGGAATCATCAGTACACTGGTTGGATACTTAATCGGAGTCGCTATCAGAAGACTCCGAATCTTCTGAAGCAACCGCTTCATTAGCGCTCTGACTCAGTGTGCTGAGGGAGAACTTATTCGCAAGAAGATATTTTACAGCATCAGTCACGCTTTTACTTGCAACATCTTCAAGCAGTCTTCTAAACAATTCCCGAAATTGAGCGGCTAAGCCCGGCTGATTCGCTAAGTCATCACAGAGGCTCTGCAAATTAACCTGAAGGTCAACCCACTCATCTGAAATAATATGCGCTTCTTCTTTTAGGCGTTTATATTTGATACTGACGTCTATAGCCCGCTGACGAAATCGGATGGAAAGGTCGGTTCCAGACAAATGTTCATATTTCGCACTACGCGGTTTTTTATATTCATCGAAAGAAGCTCTGTCTTCAATTGGAAGACGAGCGTAGAGTTTTTTCATGTCGGATGCATAACTTTTAACCTTTCGCAAGCACATTCTGGTTTGACTTTGGCCAACTGACTTACCAACCTGTTTACTCCAATGATCTCTGTGCACTGCAAGAGCGCGTAGCTCACATAGGATATCATCTTCCGAGTTGTGTACAGCTACTCGGAGGGAATCTTCATACCATTGGGAGCCTAAATCCAAAATTTCATCCTCAGAGATGACCAGACTGTCATTTAGGACCCCCGAGTGCTGCAAAATCGCAGACTGGCTTTGTAGCTCTTTTAGTTCACTTAGAATGCTTTTTCCCGCACCTACCATAAGCTTAATACGTTGTGTAAACCACCCAGAAGCGCTAAGAAGCTGTTGTGCATTAAAGAAGTATAGAATATGCGCCATGTATTGTGCTCGTCGGTCTTTTCGCATGTACTTTAAAAACTTACCGAACGGCCTGAGTTGAGACCAGGCTCGCTCAGTATTCTCTCCATCGCATAGACCTGCGCCTGGAGTAACGCGAACAGAAAACTTTTTTTGACAACTGGGCAGGTGACCAAGAGCATGAAAAGCGTTTATTGCACAGCTACTCGCTTGAATGTTGGCACCAGACTTCGCAATAGCGGACGTAACCCGGCTGGATACGCGACAGCCTGTGAATTGGGATAAAGAGTAAGTCATGTTGTCATATAACTGTACACAAGCAACAGTATTTCATAGATTGTACGCATTTTATAAATTAATAATAAACTTACCCACGTCATATACGACAAGTAATTCCTTAGACACTTTGACGTTTCGCAGAAAGTGTTCAAGGCACTGTTCCAGGTAGCAAAACTTTTCTCGACCAGTTGTGATATTTGAGCCACACAAAAGGCGATTGTGACGACAGAATAATCCAAAGAAACCCGTGACATCATGTCTCTGCTCACGGCTTAATGGTTCATGAGCACCGGCCTTCCAATTAGGACAATTCTGTTCCTCTGCTCGATTTTTTGGCACATCCGCTTTAATATCTACATAGACAAGCGGCGTAGGTAATGGACGACCATCTGATGGTATTTCCAGTTGTGTACGCCCCCTGGCTTTAAAGCGCTGCCAACCAAATAGAGCATCTGCACAGACAACAGTTTTGCGCACAGCGTGATTATCTGGACAGAGAAGACAATTATTTGGCCATTTTGCTGAGGCCATTTGCAGGTGGCGAAACCGCAGCAAAACATCATGTCGTTGAATGCGTTGATAAGTGCTTTTTACTAGAGCCAAATTATATGTACCTTGTCCCAGAGTTGGCCCAATGAGCAGTGTACTGACCGCTCTGTGAACAGGCAACTGCCCAGTCATACACAAACTGTCTAGCAGGGACAAAAAGGTAAAAGAAAAGAATGCATACCCATCTGAATCAGGCTTTGACCCTTCGCAACAAGGGAAGAACCCTTGGGAAAGGAGTGCACCAATAAGATCACAGGAGTCGCAGGTAATAAAAATGACCTTTACGCTTCCAGCCAGATCTATAAGGTCAACTTTTGTAGCCGCACAGACATTCAGATTCAATTTACTAGAAGCGCAGCAAAACATTTCAAAAGCATCGTGAGTAGCATCCAGTTCCTGAAACATTAGACTCTCCTTATTCCATATGAGAAACTTGTGGGCTGAAAACTTTTTATGCGTCTCATTTTTACAGCTGGCACATAAGCTAAGTCGACAAGTAACACATCGATATACACCTTCGTGCTCATAGCAAGAGGAACACAGATTTAAGAGAAAATGCTTCTCGTAACTACCTCTGTATTTCTCAGCAAAGCTGTCAAAATCTACCCATTCAACATCTTCTACTGTAGGAGCAAAAGACTCAGGCATACCGACATCATTCTCGGTGCTAGCTTCCACTGGAACAGGAGTAGTTTCAGACACAGGACGCCGAGATGTTGAGCCTCGATTTCGGCCGCTAATGATTGTCTTAATCTTTCTGGGTCGCCCACGACAGCCAGTTTGCAGTGTAGCTTTGACAACACGCTTCAGTTCGATGCCGCGATACATTGTCTGGAAATGAGAAAGTAATTTATAATCATTGCTCTACAGTATTTAATATTGTAGACAGACAACTGTTTTCTATTTAATACTATAAAGTTTTATATATTCTACAATGAAATCATAGCACTTATATTCAACATATATTCCCACAAGTATTGTGGCCATGTAACTACAGTCTGTGGAGATTGCTGACCTGCACTTGGGCGTCATTTCTATACACTTGCTTGAATATAAAGAATTGAACATTTACTTAAAAATTTGCACACAAATCCCTTTTTCTCACTCTCACAAATTAACACATTACTGCCACCCATGGACTCCATGGAATGTGACAAAGATTGGCAGACTTGGGGTGGCAGTTTGCTCAGCTTTGCCAGGGCCAGACTGTCATGCTGCAGTGTCCAGCTGCAGCTATTCTGCCGGACACACTGCAGTTGTTCTGCCTAGATGATCAGCCTGTCTGATACTGATACCAGCATGGACTTCTCTAATCCTCCAATGGATTGCCACTAATCTCAGTCTAATACCCTCTCAAGTGATTGATTTCAAGATTTCAAGTTCACGATTTACGATTGATAGATATAAATATTGATCTTAAGTTCAAGGTCCACTGGAAAGAAGCCTTTATGTGCAAAGAGTATGCATTAGTTTTTTGAGATCTTGCCCTATTAACTATTTACTTTATTTACTATTTACCAAAGCCTACTTGACTCAATGTTAAAGTTACTTATATTGGTGGTGCATGTCACATATTACATTGTTTATAATTTCTTTCTGGCACACAGAGCCACCTTTTTGACTCTGGAAGTAGGCTAGGAGGCTAGGTCTAAAGACCAAATGAAATTAGTGACTGTGTTGCTTCATAAAAAGTTGCAGAGCTTGGTACACTGTTAAGCAAGAAATGCAAAGAAACTAGCAGCAGAACTTAATAAATAAAAGTGAATATTATAGTCGGACAACTGTTTCTAATTTAATACACACTGGCACAACCTCTAACAAAATTTTGGATTAACCTATCTTCAATGTTAACTAAATATGAGTAAATGCTTATAGGCACTAGCTATAGTACTGGTTTACTGCCGAGTTAACTAGTTTCTAACCTGCCAAAGATAGTCAGATAATATTTCCTATTCAATACTAGCTATCTAGGGTGTTATATTACATCATATTAACCATGTAATTTTGCCATATAGCGACATGTTATTTTCCAACTGACATTGTTTAGACATTTATCGAGTTTTTAATTACCTTGTGCAAATGACTCTGATTTGTCCAAAACTAAGTGAAGAGTGAAGTAAACAATACAAATATTTTTCTTTTTAACCTTAATTACGATTTACGAAGAACGAAATTAGCTACCAAAGTGGCAATAATCTAGAAAAAGTAACAGTAATGTGGAATGATTGCAATTGGTACAATCTTGTACTTTTTTGTCCCGATTTACCTGCCTTTCACTTTCAGTTGAACTCAAAGAGAAAATTAAATTACAAAATTAATTAATTCAGTTCAAAATTAAAATTTGAAAAAGTTAAAAACAACATGGCGGACAACTCCGACGAACATGCATCTGAAATTATTTAAACCGCGCCAAAAAAATCTGCAGAGCCTTCTTTATGTATATGTTTAAGAACATAATTATTTGTTTTTTCAAAGCAGTATTAAGTAGTCTATACCTTTATTACGATTTTGTTTTTTTAAACTTGAACGCTACGAGTACGTTACGGTTTACATACGTAAGTTGCGGGTAATATCGAGCCGATCTTCAAGAAAGGAAAATAATGTGTTTCGTAGCTAATTATTTGGAATACCTTGGTTTTTCGAGAATTATTAAATTAAGACCTAATATACCAGAAAGTCTTACGGTTTCCCTACTTTGTAGCAGAACACGAAAGCTCAGACACTTTTATTAAAAATATATAATATTTGTAGATGAATTAACTAAATCGATGTTTCAGTAGGTTGAACTCGTGCGATTATACTGCTTTTGCGACAGAATGCAATGACTTTGCATCAATTAGATTTATAAATTGGTCGATTATTTATCATGTTGATTTCTGTCGAAAAGGTTAAATGTTCCGGAAACTTTATGTAACTCTAAACAAAGTAAAACATTTAGATACTGGTGTGAGGCATTGCACTTCGTACCCTACAAAATTTAAACGCTGTTTTGCCGTTTTTATGCAGTATGTGTTTAAAAAAAATCTTTTAGCGAACTATTTTCGCTTCAACCTTTCTTTTAAGTTACTTTTATGCTTTAAAAATAATGATTTTTGCCTTGCTGGTCTTTATTTAAAACTTTATGGATTACATGCAATGACAAAAATAAGTAGAATGTTTGGTGCAACGATAAATCGATGACTTTCGTTACGGGTGCTAATAATTTTGACTTTTGCTGAGTATTTGTAATATTGACGTTCACCCTTTTGGTTTTTGAAGCTTTGCAGATAAAATTTGGGGACCTGCTGGACCCGTCGTTAGATAATGGAGCGATTCGCTAGCTCGCGATATATTTGCTTGCGTTGCTAATATTGCGTTGCGAATTTGATCGCTACGATGGCCATTGCTTAAAATAAGTAAGCACAAGCTGCAGCCTGCAGCCAAAAAAGTAATAAATTACTAATTAGTAAACCAAATTACTAATAAATAGTAATTCTTCGTTGTATATGGGCAATGTCATGTGGTGAAACTGGTAGCACGTCAGCCTGACAACTGCGGGTCGTTGGTTCGACTCATTTTTATTTAAATTAATGATTATATGTTTTGCAGAACAACAAGAAACCAGAACATCATATAAGCCTACTCATTTCTTAATCCGGCTGAGTAAGAAAAAAAAGCGGTTTTACGCTGATTTACATAAATATCAGCACTTTACAGTACACTCGAAGCACCAAAGGAATCACATACAGTAGGATAGCCTATATGTTTTGAAAAACTCTGAAAAAGTATTCGAACGAAAGAATATACTAATAAATAGTAATTCTTCGTTGCATATGGGCAATGTCAAGTGGTGAAACTGGTAGCACGTCAGCCTGACAACTGCGGGTCGTTGGTTCGACTCATTTTTTATTTAAATTAATGATTATATGTTTTGCAGAACAACAAGAACATCATATAAGCCTACTCATTTCTTAATCCGGCTGAGTAAGAAAAAAAGCGGTTTTACGCTGATTTACATAAATATCAGCACTATACAGTACACTCGAAGCACCAAAGGAATCACATACAGTAGGATAGCCTATATGTTTTGAAAAACTCTGAAAAAGTGTTCGAACGAAAGAATATACTAATAAATAGTAATTCTTCGTTGTATATGGGCAATGTCAAGTGGTGAAACTGGTAGCACGTCAGCCTGACAACTGCGGGTCGTTGGTTCGACTCATTTTTTATTTAAATTAATGATTATATGTTTTGCAGAACAACAAGAACATCATATAAGCCTACTCATTTCTTATTCCGGCTGAGTAAGAAAAAAAGCGGTTTTACGCTGATTTACATAAATATCAGCACTTTACAGTACACTCGAAGCACCAAAGGAATCACATACAGTAGGATAGCCTATATGTTTTGAAAAACTCTTAAATTAAGAAAACTCTTAAAGAATTTATTTTTCCAAACATATCGGCAGCATCCGAACCCCACAGAACTGCTTTATTCCACGCCAGCCGGAATTATTATTACCCGACGAAATGTCGGTACTCATCTGCAGCTGAGTAGACTGTGTGCACATCAGGGCAAAGCAGCTTGCCAAGGGCTGCACGAATAGTTCTAGACTAGGTCGGGAGTCGAACCCAGGACCATCTGATCCAGAGTCCGACACCTTACTGACTGAGCTATCCGCCCTCATGGGCAACCTCTCCCCCTCCTCCTTCCCCCCCGTCACCTTCCTATCCCATATCCGAGGCCCACACCAGGAGCGCACCCTGGGCCCATGGGCTGGGCCCATGAGCTGCGATCGGCTAGCCCAGCTCACCTCACCATGAGGGCACCCTGGCTAGGCGCATAATAAACGCATGAGCTGGGGCCGGCTAGCCCGCGGCCATAGACTGCACCATGAGCGCACCCTGGCTGGGCGCACAATAAAAGCATGAGCTGGGGCGGGCTAGCCCGCGGGCCGCGGCCATAAACTGTTCCGCGCGGTCAAAGTTGTATACATCAAAAGCCTTCCACAGAAGCTAATAGCAAGCTTTTGTGAGCTAAAACGGCCCTTTTCAGGCCACTTGTGACTATAGTACCATAAATTGAAAAGGTAGTACAATACCATATTAAACTTTATTGCATGTGGAGCCTGGGCACTTGACGCACAAGCGCAGGCATGGCATACCATAAAGCCATATCAAAGAATATAGAATAACATTTAAGAAGTTAAGAAGTTAATTTTTAAAGAGACAAGCCTAAAGAGCCAAGGCTGAAAGTAGCTAGTTATTATAACGCAGCGCAAGAGAGCATACTCTATTGTCTTTTCTAATGATCACCGATTGGTTAAAATGTTTGTGCTCTTAATGGTCAGGATGATTAGGGTTTGGGTGCTGTGTCCATAGCGTGGACGAGATTTAAATCGCAAACAACATTGAACTGTGCATTTTTTGAGGACCAGGCCCTTCTTAAAATCTAAGTAATACCAGCAGCATACTATATCATAGAACTTTAAGAGTGCATATTTTACGCATAATTTCCTCTGCACGAAGACAGATATTATAAAGAAAATATGCCTAGAAGAAAAATGAAGTACAGGAAAAGCAAACTCACTTTCTGCATTGGCACCAATGTAAGCGAAATTATTCCATTTAGAAAACTGAGGTGACGAGTCTGAGGTCTGAAACGTGAGTCCGCATGAATTTATACAAGAAAGACAATACAAAAACACGATGATCGATAATTTATTTAGCTGATTTCTGATTCGCTGCTAGCATATTTGTTTTACTTTGTTGTTATACTTTTCTAACTTGTAATCTAATCTTTCTACTTGAAGTAAAGATGTACGTTAACGCCTTTCCTTCTTTACAGATTGCACTACAAATTCGTATTGCATTTCATTATTGCATTTTGTTGTAATTCTGTGGGCTCAACAAAAACTATCATTTTAACAATAATTACTGCAGAGAATTTAACTCCACTTACTGTTTTTTTAGAAAAAAAAACGAATATGCACAGCAGCATGAATGTACGAGTATATGTACTATGTAGTATATGAAGCTAAACGATTTCTACTTGCTTGCTTTTGTTTGCTTGGCTCGTTAGTCTACTATGACAGGTAAGGTAAGTCGCTTAATAAAAAGAAAATAAATAATTTCAACTGTACACATCAGAAAGATAGGTAAATTTTCGCATTTAGATTGTCTTTATAATCTTATTCACTCTTTACATTCATTTGTCCTGACTAATATTTGCGTCGAAGTCCTTGCTGCAGGTGCCGCAATTTCAAATGGGAAACTCGAGATAAAAATAAATCACACTAATTCTTTTTTGGGATTTTTTGCATTTTGACTCGACCTCCACCGATGTCACAAAAATTGGTGTTAAAACGGCCCTATTTAGGGTTGTCAGAGAACTGCTTTTCCTCCAGAATGAGCGTTGTGTTCTTTTCCTTTCTTCCCCACAAACCGTGGGTTTTATTATATTATCGAACTCTCCTATCAAATAATTGATTGCGTTTCTTTGTACTTTTATTATTTTTGGCTCATATCTTTATTTAGTTCATAGACTTTGCACAAGTAGCGCCTAACGCAGTAAGTAGGGAATCCAATTCCCCGGAAAAATCTGTCCCCGCGTGCCAATAAGTGAGAAAAAATATCATCTCGCTTGTTAATCACAGCTTTTGCGGTTGCTGAGTGTACATCTATCGTCATTTCTTAATTGGCTCAAGTTAATTTTGTCCAATTTCGAATAATGTGTATTTGCATGTATTGTCAATGGAGCGTGAATGCTTATTTCAAAATAAACAAGAAAGTACAATCAATGTAAGAAATAATATTGCCGCATCTCGCTTAATTTTTGCCAATATGAGTAGGCGACGAGTCAAGCAATGGTTTATTATTGTTGTCTTTAGTTCGACACAAACAAGCAATAAACCTACAACACGAAAATCAAATATTTGTCAACACTGAACTGAATCAGTTTGATGCAAATTTTTCATACATTAAAAATAATAGAACAACAAATACGTTAAACAGCATTAAGCAGAAAGCAGATCAGCTCAAATGAGTCCTTAAGCATTTTAACGTAATCAAAACAAAAGTACAACAGATACTTAAAACAAGAGGCAGTTTACAAAAAATAAAAATAATAGGATCAAGAATAAATTACATATTGATGCTAATTGGACTGTCACAATAACAGGCTTACTGTCCGGATAAACTGTAAATTGATTGACGGTGAGACGGGTCAGGGACTTGTAGATATAGCATCTGAATAGGGCAAGCCAGTCAATTGAATGCCTGTAGTTGCACACACTCTGATTGGCTAACGTAAGTTAATCTTCTTGGAGCCAATCAATTTTCTCCAAGACTCATCTGTCCTACCTAGAAAAGTACCAAATCATGTTTAGGCAGTCCCAGAGTGAAATGAATTATCCTAGAAATAACATTGCTCTCACTGAGATATTATAACAAATCCATGAACCAGCTAGCGAAATAGGGAATAGAAGACACAGACACAAGCAACCTGACACCCTGAAGCAACAACTTTAAGCCTGAAGTGCATCCGATAATTGTCCTGTTCTGAGCGACGCGCACATGGCCACGCACATTGCTGTATTTTCTGTTCGAGTCAAATGAAGGACAGGACTTTAGAAAAATAAAATCTCACACCAGTTAACAGCATTGCAGCAAACATACGGACACAAGAAGCAAAGTAAGCAATAAAAGTGTGATAGAGCTATGAGAACAATGCGACTAAGGCGAACAATAACACAATGCGATTTGCGTAACTAAGAAAAAATAATTTTTCATTTCAACTATGGAATCCGTGATTTAGCTCACGCGTGACCTTCACAAATTCTTCATTTGCTCAAGTCTTCCAGTGTCACCAACCCAGATTTCCTTCGTGACCGTCAGTGTCACCAACCCAGATTTCCTTCGTGACCTTCAGTGTCACCAACCCAGATTTCCTTCGTGACCGTCAGTGTCACCAACCCAGATTTCCTTCGTGACCGTCAGTGTCACCAACCCAGATTTCCTTCGTGACCTTCAGTGTCACCAACCCAGATTTCCTTCGTGACCATTAATGTCACCAACCTAGATTTTCTTTAGGTGTTCCAATTTCAGCAAACAGATTTCCTCCAGAACCTTTCCATCAGATGCAGGTCAAACTCTGTCGAAGACGTCACACAAGAAGGACAGTAGCAGCAATAAAAATAAGCTATTTGATTTTCAAAAGCAACACAACAGAACCGGACAGCGGAACACGGACAGAGGTGGGACACAACAGCCCGGCAGCCTTAGAGCAGCGTGCAGCATCGGTTGGTCTTCTTAGCTGTCTGATAGAAGGCCTTGCTCTGGGCGCTCAGGGCATCCGACCTGGCCACCAGATCGTCCAGCTTCTCGCCGCGCTGCAGCAGGCTGTCCATCGTCTGGCTGAGGATGCCCTTGGTCTCGTCGATTTCGCTCTGGATTCGCATCATGGCGTCGGCCTGCTTGGGATCCTGATAGCGGGCCAGATCCGCCTCTAGCTGCTTGAACTGCACCTGACTGTCGAGCGGCGTGGCGGAGGGTGGACAGCACAGTTAATTAGAGGGACGAACTGAAGCTTCAGTTTGGGAAAGGATGTCAGTGCTGAGGGTTCAGGTTGGGAAAGGATGTCAGTGCTGAGGGTTCAGGTTGGGAATGGATGTCAGTCCTGAGGGTTCAGGTTGGGAATGGATGTCAGTCCTGAGGGTTCAGTTTGGGAAAGGATGTCAGTGCTGAGGGTTCAGGTTGGGAATGGATGTCAGTGCTGAGGGTTCAGGTTGGGAATGGATGTCGGTCCTGAGGGTTCAGGTTGGGAAAGGATGTCAGTCCTGAGGGTTTAGGTTGGGAATGGATGTCAGTGCTGAGGGTTCAGGTTGGGAATGGATGTCAGTCCTGAGGGTTTAGGTTGGGAATGGATGTCAGTGCTGAGGGTTCAGGTTGGGAAAGGATGTCAGTGCTGAGGGTTCAGGTTGGGAAAGGATGTCAGTCCTGAGGGTTTAGGTTGGGAATGGATGTCAGTGCTGAGGGTTCAGGTTGGGAATGGATGTCAGTCCTGAGGGTTTAGGTTGGGAATGGATGTCAGTGCTGAGGGTTCAGGTTGGGAATGGATGTCAGTCCTGAGGGTTCAGGTTGGGAAAGGATGTCAGTCCTGAGGGTTTAGGTTGGGAATGGATGTCAGTGCTGAGGGTTCAGGTTGGGAAAGGATGTCAGTCCTGAGGGTTTAGGTTGGGAATGGATGTCAGTGCTGAGGGTTCAGGTTGGGAATGGATGTCAGTGCTGAGGGTTCAGGTTGGGAAAGAATGTCAGTCCTGAGGGTTTAGGTTGGGAATGGATGTCAGTGCTGAGGGTTCAGGTTGGGAAAGGATGTCAGTCCTGAGGGTTTAGGTTGGGAATGGATGTCAGTGCTGAGGGTTCAGGTTGGGAATGGATGTCTTGAAGGTCCCGAAGAATCTCACCCGGCCTGCAGGCTGGACCAGGACGATGCGGGGTACTGCTTGGTGAAGTCGTCAAGGATCTGAAAATAAAATTAAAAAAGTGCCAACTCAGTTTTCTTAGAAATAAATTGGCAAATTGTCAAACACAAGAAACTGTCGGACCTTGTTGAGCAGTGTCTGAGCAACCCTATCTGGGTATTCATCGTCTGAGATGCAGATCCCAGCCAGATAGTCGCCGCGGATATAGCAGTGGCAGATGTAGGCCTGCTCGCGCACCTTGCTCCGATTGCAGCGCTGTGAGCGTTCCACAACCAGCTTGCCGGTGAAGTCCATGAACTCCTTCACGCTGCGCGGGGAAAGTGGGGCAGGAATTGAAATAATAGTAATCGGAGTGCCCTGCGTGCACTGCCGCAGACTTGGTGCCAGTTCAAGCGTGAATGTAAGAGGAAAGAGGGGAAAGAGCCAGCAAGTGGTCGAAAGGGTTGAGGATGAAAGATAAGAAAGGGAAGAGCAAAGGAAGATAGGGAAGAGGAAGGCAGGGAAGAGGAAGGCAGGGAAGAGGAAGGCAGGGAAGAGGAAGGCAGGGAAGAGGAAGGCAGGGAAGAGGAAGGCAGGGAAGAGGAAGGCAGGATAGAGGAAGGCAGGGAAGAGGAAGGCATGGAAGAGGAAGGCAGGGAAGAGGAAGGCAGGGAAGAGGAAGGCAGGATAGAGGAAGGCAGGGAAGAGGAAGGCAGGGAAGAGGAAGGCAGGGAAGAGGAAGGCAGGATAGAGGAAGGCAGGGAAGAGGAAGGCAGGGAAGAGGAAGGCAGGGAAGAGGAAGGCAGGGAAGAGGAAGGCAGGATAGAGGAAGGCAGGGAAGAGGAAGGCAGGGAAGAGGAAGGCAGGGAAGAGGAAGGCAGGGAAGAGGAAGGCATGGAAGAGGAAGGCATGGAAGAGGAAGGCAGGGAAGAGGAAGGCATGGAAGAGGAAGGCAGGGAAGAGGAAGGCAGGGAAGAGGAAGGCAGGGAAGAGGAAGGCAGGGAAGAGGAAGGCATGGAAGAGGAAGGCAGGGAAGAGGAAGGCAGGGAAGAGAAAGGCAGGGAAGAGGAAGGCAGGGAAGCGGAGGCAGGGAAGAGGAAGGCAGGATAGAGGAAATGGACTGAAAGGAAGAGGAAGGCAGGAAAAGAAGGAGGAAGGCAGGGAAGGGAGGAAAGGGAAGAGAAGCTAGCAGGAGGGTGGAACGAGCCATGAAGATCAGAGCAGTCGGTTACTCACGCTTTCTTCTCAAAGAAGCCGAAGGAGTTGAGATCGTGAGCCACAGCCAGTGGTGAGGCCTGGTCGCTAGTCTCAGATTTATAAAGAACTTGCAGTGAGTAGAGCTTCATGTTGCTGACAATTTAGTAGCCGATAGTGACTGAGACTGATTGATTGATTGGCTGCAAGAAAAGCGTTGGCAAGTTGGCAGCGAACATGCATGAGGCAGCAGGTAAATTTAGAGGGCTTCAACTGTTAGCAATGGACTGCAGAACGTGAGTAAGGGTAGGTCTAGCCGCAGCCAAGCTATGCTCCAGGCTGACTAGATAAGCTAGGCCACACAGCCATAGCACAGCTAGGATGCTGCAAATGGTGCACAGTCTGCGATTCACGCTGCCAAAACTGCCTGGCTTCATGGCGTGAAACTTGCCAAACGCCCGCTGTTCACGACTACCGGACCTCTGGATGGCTGTGCAGCTTTGTACCAGACAGCGATAAACTACTGGCAAGGGAGGGGGACTGGCTGGAGTGAAGGGACTGGGGGCGGCGTCCATGTACACTCATGTACAGCTGGGTTAAGATGGCCGAGGCCCGGGGCGAGAGAGGAAGAGGTTGGGGAACAGTTTTTCCTTCTGATCTAAAAGCAGCCCCGCTCGGCTCCCCTCCTCTGGCCAATGGCTACTGCGCGAGCACAGCTTTCTCACTCGTTCCTTCGTTGGCATCCTGACCTGGCCAGTCACCGATTTCCTCAATTTCTGAGAGAGCCTGTTTGGTTTCTTCCTCCAGAATCTATCATTCTACTGCCCCCATCAATATACATAATATGCATGACCATCTCATTCCACTTCATCTTTCCTATGTCCGATCTATCTCACCCCATCGCTACACTCTATCTGAGCTTTCTCACCCCATCTCTCCACTCTATCTGAGCTTTCTCACCCCATCTTTCTCCTCTATCTGAGCTATCTCACCCCATCTCTGCACTCTATCTGAGCTTTCTCACCCTATCTCTCCACTCTATCTGAGCTTTCTCACCCCATCTCCCCCCTCTATCTGAGCTTTCTCACCCCATCTCTCCCCTCTTTCTGAGCTTTCTCACCCCATCTCTCCACTCTATCTGAGCTTTCTCACCCCATCTCTCCCCTCTTTCTGAGCTTTCTCACCCCATCTCTCTCCTCTATCTGAGCTTTCTCACCCCATCTCTCCCCTCTTTCTGAGCTTTCTCACCCCATCTCTCCCCTCTATCTGAGCTTTCTCAACCCATCTCTCCACTCTATCTGAGCTTTCTCACCCCATCTCTCCACTCTATCTGAGCTTTCTCACCCCATCTCTCCACTCTATCTGAGCTTTCTCACCCCATCTCTCCACTCTATCTGAGCTTTCTCACCCCATCTCTCCACTCTATCTGAGCTTTCTCACCCCATCTCTCCCCTCTTTCTGAGCTTTCTCACCCCATCTCTCCCCTCTATCTGATCTTTCTCACCCCATCTCTCCACTCTATCTGAGCTTTCTCACCCCATCTCTCCACTCTATCTGAGCTTTCTCACCCCATCTCTCCCCTCTTTCTGAGCTTTCTCACCCCATCTCTCCCCTCTATCTGAGCTATCTCACCCCATCTCTGCACTATATCTGAGCTTTCTCACCCCATCTCTCCCCTCTATCTGAGCTTCCCCTTTATCCCCTCTATCTCACAGTCTGACTCACACTCTCACCATCTAACTGATCTATCTCACAGTCTGACTCACACTCTCACCATCCAACTGATCTATCTCACAGTATGACTCACACTCTCACCATCCAACTGATCTATCTCACAGTATGACTCACACTCTCACCATCCAACTGATCTATCTCACAGTCTGACTCACTCTCACCATCTAACTGATCTATCTCACAGTCTGACTCACACTCTCACCATCCAACTGATCTATCTCACAGTATGACTCACACTCTCACCATCTGACTGATCTATCTCACAGTCTAACTCACACTCTCACCATCCAACTGATCTATCTCAGTCTGGCTCACACTCTCACCATCCAACTGATCTATCTCACAGTCTGGCTCACACTCTCACCATCCAACTGATCTATCTCACAGTCTAACTCACACTCTCACCATCCAACTGATCTATCTCACAGTCTGACTCACACTCTCACCATCCAACTGATCTATCTCACAGTCTAACTCACACTCTCACCATCCAACTGATCTATCTCACAGTATGACTCACACTCTCACCATCCAACTGATCTATCTCACAGTCTAAGTCACACTCTCACCATCCAACTGATCTATCTCACAGTCTAACTCACACTCTCACCATCCAACTGATCTATCTCACAGTATGACTCACACTCTCACCATCCAACTGATCTATCTCACAGTCTGGCTCACACTCTCACCATCCAACTGATCTATCTCACAGTATGACTCACTCTCACCATCCAACTGATCTATCTCACAGTCTAACTCACACTCTCACCATCTAACTGATCTATCTCACAGTATGACTCACACTCTCACCATCCAACTGATCTATCTCACAGTCTAACTCACACTCTCACCATCCAACTGATCTATCTCACAGTCTAACTCACACTCTCACCATCTAATGATCTATCTCACAGTATGACTCACACTCTCACCATCTAATGATCTATCTCACAGTATGACTCACACTCTCACCATCCAACTGATCTATCTCACAGTCTGGCTCACACTCTCACCATCCAACTGATCTATCTCACAGTATGACTCACACTCTCACCATCTAACTGATCTATCTCACAGTCTGACTCACTCTCACCATCTAACTGATCTATCTCACAGTCTGACTCACACTCTCACCATCCAACTGATCTATCTCAGTCTGGCTCACACTCTCACCATCCAACTGATCTATCTCACAGTCTAACTCACACTCTCACCATCCAACTGATCTATCTCACAGTATGACTCACACTCTCACCATCCAACTGATCTATCTCACAGTCTAAGTCACACTCTCACCATCCAACTGATCTATCTCACAGTCTAACTCACACTCTCACCATCCAACTGATCTATCTCACAGTCTAACTCACACTCTCACCATCCAACTGATCTTTACCATGAAACCATGTGTGTGCAAAGTGCATTTTAAATTTTTTAAAAACTAATCTGCCGTTATAAAACACGGTATAAAAGGCGCTAACATATAAGTACGTTCAATACAAAGCCTAATTTAAAATAAATAATGAAATCAGCAGGCCAGCACGCAAAACATTGCTATTAGCAGTAGCGGCTGTTTAACCTAATTTTGATTCCTGCTAGGCACAGCTCAGTCGCTATGCAAATCTCTGGTCAAAATGGAGAACGCTGGCAACACTGGGAAATAAACAAAGCATCACAAACTCAAGGTTACTAACTAGAGTATTAAGTATCATCACAAAGGTAATGTAGGCATCAATTGAACATCAGTTTTGCGCTTTCAGGGCACAGGACAAAAAAGTTAACAGAAAAAAATAGACGCAAATTTCAAAAAAACTTGCGAATTAAAAAAATGCTTTCTGACAATCTTTTTTTATTCTACAGACATGGTTGGGATCTGGGAAAATAGAAGTAGGGGAGATAGAATGGGAGAAAGTAGGGGAGATAGAATGGGAGAAAGTAGGGGAGATAGAATGGGAGAAAGTAGGGGAGATAGAATGGGAGAAAGTAGTGGAGATAGAATGGGAGAAACTAGGGGAGATAGAATGGGATAAAGTAGTGGAGATAGAATGGGAGAAAGTATGGGAGATAGAATGGGAGAAAGTAGTGGAGATAGAATGGGAGAAAGTAGGGGAGATAGAATGGGAAAAAGTAGGGGAGATAGAATGGGAAAAGTAGGGGAGATAGAATGGGAGAAAGTAGGGGAGATAGAATGGGAAAAAGTAGGGGAGATAGAATGGGAGAAAGTAGTGGAGATAGAATGGGAGAAAGTAGGGGAGGTAGAATGGGAGAAACTAGGGGAGATAGAATGGGAGAAAGTAGGGGAGGTAGAATGGGAGAAACTAGGGGAGGTAGAATGGGAGAAACTAGGGGAGATAGGAGAAAGTGGGACAAGATGATGCAGCCTAGATGAATCTATAACCAATAGAAAGCATCGATGCAAAGTTGATGAAGTATGAAAATTATAGCACGGCGTCATCGTGAAGGAAGCTGGGACAGATAAAACAATTTTACAAGCTTTCTAACGAAGGGAATATATGAATATGGCCAAATAGCCCAACAAAGCAATGAGGATTCGAAAAAAACAACAATTTTCTTTTCCTCCTATTCTCCATACAAGCCAATCGCCTTAAAAAAATAATTAACCAACCACACACCAAACTTAATAGATTTTAATATGCGTTTTAATCTATGCGATGTCAAATCAAAATAAAGATGTCAAATGTGCGTGAGTACAAACATGGAAACTCACTTTATAAACACGTTATTCCACTGCTCAATCTGCTGAAGTCCCAATTATCTGACTGTAAAATGATTTACTCTCTTTAAATCGGTGAGTCAGTCAATCAATCAATCAATCAGTCAATCAATTAACCACTAACCAACCAATCAATTAATCAATCAACCAATCAATCGAACAATCAATCAATCATCATTCAAGAATTTCTCAAGATCGTCCTCGTCGCCGCCAGCAGCTGTAGCGGCAGCGGTCGTCACGACACCGGCCACCGTGGCATCGTCAGCCGCAGCTGGACGGTCTGTCACAGCCGGCTCGAAGGTGCTAGAAGTGGGAGGAGGAGGAGGCTGATGAGCAGGCGCTGGCGAAGGCGCCTGAGCCTTCAAAACTGGCGCTTCCAGATCAGAGTCCTGGTCCTCGGTAGATCCGGAAGCTGCTGACGCTGCAGCTGGCAGATTCCTCTCGTCATCGGAGTCGATATCCTCAGCGAAGGCCATCACCATGGGGTTGCCATGCTGCTCTTCGTCGTCGCTGTCTTCAACAGGAGCAGCCAGCTGAGGCCTAGCCTTGGCCTGTCGACTGTCAGGCAAATCTTCGTCGTCTTCCAGGAAGCTGTCGATTTTCCTGCCGGAGTCATCGTCGTCAATTGGCGGCACAAAATTGTCGATGGAGGTCAGCGGCTGCGGCGGAGCTGCTGCCCCGGCTGGCTCAGGCCTGGCCGAACCTGTCTGAGCTCGCTGCAGCTGCATCAACATTCTCTCGCTGCCAGGTATTAGGCGTGGCGGCGGAGCAGCTGGCCTCGATTGTTGATCATCTACCCTAGCAACAGCTGGACTTGGAGTGGCGTCCTTAGCAACGCCGATTTGCTGGCCATTGTTGCCTTGATCGGAAATCGAACGCTGCTTTGACTGCGGCTGTGTAGGCTGCTGCTGCTGCTGTTGCTGCAGTGCCGGCTGTTCCTCCGCCCTGGCACGAAGTTGCTGCTGATATCTAGGAATTTCAATAGAAAGAGGTTAGTCCAATTTTAAGTAGTGGCCTTGATTCTAGCTCATCGATTTATTAAGACCGGCTACTCTAACGCGAAGCGCTAGAAGTAGCAGAAAATTGCAGTGAATTTTTAAACGAGTATTTAGGTGCTAGTGTGAGTTGTCGCATTGTTATCTGTGCTTGCTTCTAGTTCTAGGGAGGGTCGCATAGAAAATGGTACAGGTTGTAAAGCCACACGAATAAAGAGCTCGCCTGACCCTCTCAGCGAACAGGTCAGGATGGCCGAGCGGTCTAAGGCGCTGCGTTCAGGTCGCAGTCCTCTTCTGAGGGCGTGGGTTCGAATCCCACTTCTGACACCAAATTTTTGTTTCTTTAAGGGGAAAATTTCTAAGGGATGATAAATATTTTTAATTAGGCGTCAAAGCAATAAAAATACATTTTGTTCAGCGAAAATCTGCCTTACATAGGGATAACTAAAACAAAACCCAAGCCGCCTATATGTGTTGAAAAAAACTATGCTTCGAGTCTTGAGTGAATAAAATAGTAGCGTGAATCAAATTATTTTTGCTAAGTTTAGCACGCTGCACCTCTTCATTTATAGCAAGTTAATTATGCTGGTAATGAATGGTTGCTGTGGAATTTCAACAAACTTTGTAAATTACAAATTAATTATCCTTGCATTCTACTTTCCTTCAGCCACTAAGTAGTAACATTTGATCAAAAATGTCTAATTTAATAAATCAAAAGAGACGACATGCGAAGCTGATTAAAATTGTGCCACCCAAAATCACTTAATTAGAAGCAGGCCTGAGCAACTACTCAAATTAATAATAACAAAGGATCAGCAAGCCTAAGCTGAATTGCTGAACAAGCTGAACAACATTGAGAAGATTTTCTAGCCTTTAACCGTTTCAATCGCATCGCATATTTAGAGTTTAATAATTATTCAACTAAAATCTGGGTGAATAAAGAATCAGTGAGAAGGCCTACACGGCATCGCTAGTTTTGTCCTCCGTTTGTTTGGCATTAGCACAGCTGCAAAAGTTAATGTAGATTAACAATGATTAGGATTGGTGCTAAGGTGCAACATGTCTAATTGTCTTCAAAAGGCTGTTAGAATCCGACTGACTCTTGTTTAGAAGAAAATTGCAATAAAAACTACAAATACCCTGTTAAAAAAGTTGCACATTTGCTTACAATGCTACTATAGTCAGTAGGCGAGTGAACATCGGAGCACAGGAATCACATTATTTTTTTAAATTCTAAAGCGCTGTTAAGAAAGAGGCACACTAGATGTAGAAGATGAATAATGAATATTATTAAAATTATTACTAGCTCCTACAAAGTTAAGATGCTAAGTAAGAGCGAAAGTGAAGTACAAGCTCACACTGAAGCTCTCGGCTTGGGTTTAATAGAAGAGATAATGGAATTCAGCCAACAAAATCTTGAAAAAAAATATTTTTTTCTAATTATTTGTCGATTCTTAATCACCAATGCTTTTCACTGCGCCCTGCGCATGAAAAGAGTTCGCATCCCATCCTCTCAGATCCTCCCTTCTACTCCCCTCTCCCCTGTAATCCCCTGCACTCCCACTCCCCTTTGTAATCCCCTGCACTCCCACTCACCCCTGTAATCCCCTGCACTCCCACTCACCCCTGTAATCCCCTGCACTCCCACTCACCCCTGTAATCCCCTGCACTCCCACTCCCCTTTGTAATCCCCTGCACTCCCACTCACCCCTGTAATCCCCTGCACTCCCACTCCCCTTTGTAATCCCCTGCACTCCCACTCACCCCTGTAATCCCCTGCACTCCCACTCACCCCTGTAATCCCCTGCAATCCCACTCACACCTGTAATCCCCTGCACTCCCACTCCCCTTTGTAATCCCCTGCACTCCCACTCACCCCTGTAATCCCCTGCACTCCCACTCCCCTTTGTAATCCCCTGCACTCCCACTCACCCCTGTAATCCCCTGCACTCCCACTCACCCCTGTAATCCCCTGCATTCCCACTCACCCCTGTAATCCCCTGCACTCCCACTCACCCCTGTAATCCCCTGCACTCCCACTCACCCCTGTAATCCCCTGCACTCCCACTCACCCCTGTAATCCCCTGCACTCCCACTCCCCTTTGTAATCCCCTGCACTCCCACTCACCCCTGTAATCCTCTGCACTCCCACTCACCCCTGTAATCCCCTGCATTCCCACTCACCCCTGTAATCCTCTGCACTCCTACTCACCCCTGTAATCCCCTGCACTCCCACTCACCCCTGTAATCCCCTGCACTCCCACTCACCCCTGTAATCCCATTTACTCCCACTCACCCCTGAAATCCCCTGCACTCCCACTCACCCCTGTAATCCCCTGCACTCCCACTCACCTCTGTCCCATTTTTCTCCCATTTTCCATTCTCCCACTTTCCTATTTTCTCTCCTTCTCTCCCATTAATCTCTCAGCCACTTTGTTCATTCTTACCTCCCCCCATTTTCTCCCCTCCTCTCCTATTTTCTCCCCGTCTATCCCCTCATCCCCCAATTTCTCGCCGCTTCCACACTCTGTCCCGTCTGCTATGATTTTCTCCCATCCAATTCCCTCTTCAATTCGCTCCCTTTTTTCTTTCTCTCCCCTCCTCCCCCATTATCAATCCCTCCTCTCCCACTTTCTACTCCTCTCCAATTCTCCCCCTAGTACTTAAAAATTAAAAATGAACGGGTCATAAAATGCAACTGTTATATTGTTAGAATGCTTTCTAACAAGCCGAACTGAACACGATAAGAAACTGACAAAATACGCGAAGAACAGAGTTCTGAAAAAGCAGAAGAGAGGCCAGACATTTTGCCAAAATGTCCATCTTTTCTAATTTACCTGCTCCGATATAAAGCCAAACTGAAATAATAAGAAAATTTAAGAAAATTAGTTAAAGAAAGGGCAAAATGCTTAGCGCACTACTGGTTTGAGTAGAGTAGCGGCAATGCAGATAGCTAATGAGTTTTATTCACCAACCTGTCGTAGGTGTTCTCCTCGCTCTCCTCCTCGAGGTCGAGCTCGAGAATCATGGCATCCATGTCCTCCTCGTTGGTTCTGAGCTGGGCCAGCAGGCTCTGGCGTTGCAGGTGCAGAAATGGCAGGTTTAGAAATCGGTGAATGTACTTTAGACCGTAGCCATTGCGCATAGACGACTCGGCGTAGCGGGTGTATTCCAACGGCCTGCCGCTGTCCGCAATGACAGCTCTGGCTTGAGCCTCCGTCACGCTGCGGTGCTGCGCCAGGTCCCGACTGTTGGACAGCACCAGCACAGGGAGGCCCTCCGGCACACGGGCGAGCTCCCGCTGCACGTAGGCCAGCGTCCAGGCCTTGGTCATGTCCAGCACCAGGATGACACCGTGGCAGCCCTTGTACACGTCAACCCACTGGGCGTCAAGGGCCGGCTCCGAAGGACGGCCGTTGGAGCGGCGGCTTTTGTCCACAACATCCCACACCTCTACCTGGGATTAGAAGGGGGAACGGTTGGTTTAGGAAGAGGAATAATGGGATTAAGAGATGGAACAATAGGATTACGAAGTAGAACAATAGGATTAGAAAGTCGAACAATAGGATTAGGAAGTGGAACAATAGGATTAGGAAGTAGAACAATAGGATTAGGAAGTAGAACAATAGGATTAGGAAGTGGATCAATATGGATTAGGACGTGGAACAATAGGATTAGGAAGTGGAACAATAGGATTAGGAAGTGGATCAATATGGATTAGGAAGTGGAACAATAGGATTACGAAGTAGAACAATAGGATTAGGAAGTGGAACAATAGGATTAGAAAGTAGAACAATAGGATTAGAAAGTAGAACAATAGGATTAGAAAGTAGAACAATAGGATTAGAAAGTAGAAAAATAGGATTAGAAAGTGGAACAATAGGATTAGGAAGTGGAACAATAGGATTAGAAAGTAGAACAATAGGATTAGGAAGTGGAACAATAGGATTAGAAAGTAGAACAATAGGATTAGGAAGTGGAACAATAGGATTAGAAAGTAGAACAATAGGATTAGAAAGTAGAACAATAGGATTAGAAAGTAGAACAATAGGATTAGAAAGTAGAAAAATAGGATTAGAAAGTGGAACAATAGGATTAGGAAGTAGAACAATAGGATTAGGAAGTAGAACAATAGGATTAGGAAGTAGAACAATAGGATTAGGAAGTGGATCAATATGGATTAGGAAGTGGAACAATAGGAATAGGAAGTGGAACAATAGGATTAGGAAGTGGAGCAATCGGATTAGAAAGTGGAACAATATGGATAAGGAAGTGGAACAATCGGATTAGAAAGTGGAACAATATGGATAAGGAAGAGGAACACGGGCAAGAACTCACCTTAATAACGTCATCCGTGGTCTTGTAGCTCCAGTGGACAGACACAACTCGAATCTCATCGGAGGGTGTGTAGTTCTCTATAAAGGCCTTGCCCTGCAGTCTGGCCAGAAGGCAGGTCTTGCCAACATTGGCCTCCCCGCGGATCACAATCTTCATGTTGTACTGGACGCCCCTGGCGAAGCGGCGCTGCAGATGCTGGCCCATCGGCTGGAAGGCCGGAGCCGTTGGGCAGAGTGGCGGCGACATTGGTGACACGGAGGCCGACGAGGTTGACGATGACTCGTTGACAATAGCGGCGGCATTGGCTGATGAAGATGATTTGTTCAATAAGCGACTGATAAATGACATTCTCTTTGGCTAGTCTTTGTCGGTGAGGCTTCAAAACATAATGGTCACATTGTTTTCCGACAGCTGAAACATAGATTGTACATTTGAGTTGTCATTTCCTAAACTTTGGAGTGCGATTTCTTGTCTGTGGGATGTGATTTCCCATACTGTGGGATGTGATTTCCCTAACTGTGGGATGTGATTTCCCATACTGTGGGATGTGATTTCCCTAACTGTGGGATGTGATTTCCCTAACTGTGGGATGTGATTTCCCAAACTGTGGGATGTGATTTCCCTAACTGTGGGATGTGATTTCCCTAACTGTGGGGTGTGATTTCCCATACTGTGGGATGTGATTTCCCTAACTGTGGGATGTGATTTCCCTAACTGTGGGATGTGATTTCCCAAACTGTGGGATGTGATTTCCCAAACTGTGGGATGTGATTTCCCTAACTGTGGGATGTGATTTCCCATACTGTGCGATGTGATTTCCCTAACTGTGGGATGTGATTTCCCATACTGTGGGATGTGATTTCCCAATCTGTGGGATGTGATTTCCGTAACTGTGGGATGTGATTTCCCAAACTGTGGGATGTGATATCCCAAACTGTGGGATGTGATTTCCCAAACTGTGGGATGTGATTTCCCAATCTGTGGGATGTGATTTCCCTAACTGTGGGATGTGATTTCCCTAACTGTGGGATGTGATTTCCAAACTGTGGGATGTGATTTCCAAACTGTGGGATTTGATTTCCCATACTGTCTATGATGATGAGATTACAAATAAATGATCAAAAACAGCTTTAATTAGAATTGGAGATATAAAAGATATAAAAATTGATTGTAGTTGTTTGATCTGTATAAAAAAGCTGCGCAGACAGCGGAAAAACAAGAAAAAAATTAGTGAATGATTTCCAAAAATTTACGATAAACAAAGTGTTTCATCATATGCAAAAACGTATTTTGTGAACACAAAAATAATTTTTTTAAAGATAATAAATTTATATCGTGAATAGTGATTGATTAATAATTTTAGGCACTTTCAATAAACAAAAAAATTATAATTACTGACAACCTAGATAAACTTCTAACGCTTTGATTGTTTACTAAGTTAAAGTTAAAATGTTAGAAATCGTTCGCGTTTGTAGATTGAAAACCCTAGGAACGTATTGTACTAGACAAGTTGTTATTAAACGCATATGTACCTACTTAATATAAGCCACAAACTCCAGTAGCATTGTCCGTATATAGCAACCTATTTTTAACATTAGTTAGTGTTTTTTAAGCCCAATAAAAATACTAAAAGCTAAAAAATCACAGCGAAAAATGAAAGATAAATACTGGATGGAATAGAGGCATTAGTTACAGGTGAGTAATTCTTGATTGTGGTGCAGCGGTTTTGGAATCTCAGTGCTTGGAAAAATCGTATCCTTATCGTTCTCCCAGTTATAACCCCTGTAACAAATTCGGCTGCTTCTTCAGCGGTTTTTTGTGCAAAATAGGAGTGGAATCTACCAAAATGCCCCCTATCTCGCAAGAGTTAAAGAAACCACCCAGGAAGCAGCCGATGTAACCGTAAATTGTGCGGAAACCGCCGAAGAATCACCCGAACCAGTGGCCCATGGGACAACCAGAGAATTATTTACGGGCGATTCCTCGGCGGTTTCCGAGCCTGGAATCTTCCGAACTGGAGGATTCTTTGGGTGATTCCATTTCGCCACCAAGAAGCACCGAGAAAACGCCCAGTTAAGTAGATTCTAAGCATGGAATCATCCGATTGGTATGTTTCCAGCGTTCAGCTGTTTCTTTTTCTGGAAACACCGCAGATTCCAACTGGAATCACCCAAAGAAACATCCCTACTTAACATAACTATGAGCACATAAGGACAATAGTCAATAAGGACAGGTGTAAATTCAATACAAAGCAATACAATACTTGTGCTCAGAGTATATGATTGAATTAGCTCCGAGTCCAATTAATCAATCACATGTAGAAGCTGGTCTCGCCAATGACAACGGGCTGAGGCCAGAGCTCCACTCGGGCGCCGAGTCTGTCGCATTCTTGCATCAGCGGGTTGCAAACCACTGACACGGAATTCGCTGCCCGCTGCCGGCTCTGCTCATCGAGCTCAGAGTCCGCCGACTGTCTAGCAGTGCCGCCGGCTAACAGGGACAGGGGCTGCCAGTCAGTCAGCGGGGACGAGTCGGGAGACGGTCGCAAGATTGGCCCATCGGAGGCCATTAGGTCGAGCTGCAGGCCACAGACAGTCGATGAAGAAGAAGCTGATGCAGCAGTCGGGCGAATCCGGGAGCCCCTGGGAGTTGGCACAGGCGATTGGGAACGTAGAGTGTCCAGCTTTTGGACATTGGCTGGCTGAGATTCGTGCGGTTCGCTATCCTGGACAATGTCCTGATCGATCACGATCAAAGCACCGCTAGTGCGGTCGGACTGGTCCAGAATTGGCTGCTCATCCGTGAGCACAGGAAGCTGCGAATGACAGCTGGGATATTCCTGGATTGGCTGAGAGTCAGACTTTGGCTCCTCTGTGATTGGCTGGGAGTCAGACTTTGGCTCCTCTGTGATTGGCTGGGAGTCAGACTTTGGCTCCTTTGTGATTGGCTGAGAGTCAGACTTTGGCTCCTCTGTGATTGGCTGGGAGTCAGACTTTGGCTCCTCTGTGATTGGCTGGGAGTCAGACTTTGGCTCCTCTGTGATTGGCTGAGAGTCAGACTTTGGCTCGACTGTAATTAGCTGAGTGGCTGCATCATCTGCTATTGGTTGCGATTCAGATTTCTGTTCACCTGTGATTGGCTGGGAGTCAGAGTTTAGCTCTTCTGTATTTTTATGAGAGTCAGACACGGACTTGTCTTCGATTAGCTCTTGCTCGGAGTCACTATTCATTGGCTGGGGGTGCAAGATTGGCTCGTCATAGATTGGCTGACACTCTGGTCTCAGCTGCTCCTCAGTTCCTATTGACTGAGACATAGGCTCAAAGCTGATTGGTTCCCAAGTTGGGTCGGGGCAATCCGGAAGGCCAAGATCCAGCAGATCACCGCCAAATGTTGACTCCCTGTAAGCTGTGGGAACAGGCCTGGCCTCAGCAAACTCAGTCAGTAAGTCGACGTCGCCAACAAAGGCACTGGGAGCTGCAGATGAACTAGCCAATGTCTGCTGGTCCTCATCGATAGAGATAAGCAAATCGCAAGGGACTTCTCCCCCAGTGTCACTGGGCCCACTGCCATTGTCAGCCGGCTTGTCCGAGTCCCCAACCTTCTGCTGCTGCTCCTCGTTGAACGTCAAGCCGCGCAGATGTAGCGGCGCGGGCGGCCGCTTCGGAGGTGCCTGGCCGGAAGTCGGCGTCAGCAGCATGATGGTGGCTCGCTGTCGCGGCTTCGCTGACGGCGGCTTCGGCTGATCCTGCTGCTGCATAGTTGCGACTAAGGCAGAGCGTCTCTTAGCAACCGGTGGCGTCTGAGCAGCCACCTGCGATGTCACGGACAGTGCCAGCTCCTGATGACGCGATCGTCTAGGAGCAGGCCGAGGCGAGGCGCGGCCTTCTCCGCAGCTGTCGCTGTCAGCCAGCTGGACGGCCGACACCACCGATCTGGGCGGCGGCGGTCGCGCCGGCGGAGGTCGTCGTTCGAGCGGAGCGCCGGCACTAGCGAAGACGCCTCCGCTGCCAACGCTGACGCTGTCTGGAGCGATATCCGCGCGACAGGCGAGCTCCTCAGCCAGGCGCAGGTGCTCCGGTGAGCCGAGAGAACGCAGCAGATCCAACACCTGTCACAATGTGGCCATGGGGGGTGAGTGGCAGAGCATTCTAACAGGTTTGCCTCTCGCACAAAGGTCACTGAGATCGATTCCGTGGCGAGGCCACATTCAGTTGGGGCGCAGCCGCGAAGAGAAGGTTTGGGGGCTTGTCGTGCAATTTATGCTAATAGGCAACAATAAAACTACCTAGCCATTATTGTACAAAGGGCGGATTTTTAGGCAGCTTCTGAATGCTAAGAGCGTGGGGTGGTGACTGATTAATTGACAGACTAGGCGATGGTGTCCTGTAATTGCCTAGCCTCTCAATTCGCGTCAGGGTGTCCATAGTGGCCTATTTCCTCCTATTGTAGCCCTTGAAGGTCCAGCAGTCCGTCTAGATAAAGGTGGGTGACCACCGAAGACGGAGATGATGCAGGCAAATTCGGGTGACATGCTGATAAACTTTGAAGGCCTGGCCAGGATTAACTGAGGCACAGTGCTAATTAATAAAGGGGTGTATGAAATACACTTGCGCTTATGGGAAAAACTGACCTTCGGTCAGAACCATCTGGTCCTCCCCAGATGAATTTCTCGACGGTCTGAAGAGCTGGCGAGTTAATTCTTGTTTCAAAAAATTGTCTCCTGTTACTAACTTTGTAGTTCTACAGTTAATAGAGTACTTAAACCAGCGAACCAAAGCCAATGTGATTGCAAAACAACGAACCGTTCTGCCGGAGCTGTCCCTGGCGGCGGGGTTAGCGCCAGCCGCCAGCAGCAGCTGCACCGTGGCATGACGCAATCCGGCACTGGCCGCGTGCAGCGCAGTGCCGCCAACGCTGGAGTTGGCGCTTAAACTGCCGCTGCGAGCGTTCACTCGAAAGCCGGCATCCAGCAGCAGCTGGACAACAGCCGTGTGGCCGCCTCTGGCAGCTTCTTCAAGCGGCGAGCAGCCGGTGAAGCTGACAACGTCGTACAGGAAGCCACGGCACGCTGGCAGCAGGGCTGCCACAGTTTCAGTGTGGCCTCCAGCGCAGGCAACATCAAATGGAGTCTGGCCAGCTGTGTTGGGAACCAGCGGACTGGCCTAGCCAAATGAGAGCGATGCAAACCTGTCAGTCTTCGAAGCTGACCAGACTCTACGAGAAGACCCACATTTAAGGGATCTACAAGCTCATTCCCCACATCCCTCAGCTGGGATCTACAAGTTAAGGGATAAGTTATCTGTCAAAGGGTTTTCTTCATCGTCTGTTCTCAGACTCAAAGGCCTTTTATTTGAGACAAAATGTAGGACAAAATTAATGCCCACAGATGCGACACGAAATGTGGGAGTTTTGTTTTCCGTTCCTCGCTCAACACGCAAATCCTCAGCGAGTGTATGGAAACAGGATATAAAATAAAACTGGGATCTCTTTTGATTAAAATTCATGCACGATTTGTTTTCTTTTCGACTCAAAAGAATTGAACAAATCGAATGGCATACGTGGGCAGCGGCCTCACATTAAACCTGAGCAGACAGGCGGCAATGTCTGTCAGGTTGCTCTTGCAGGCGATGTGCAGAGCCGTGGCGCCATCGCTGCCAGTGGGATTCGATGGGGATGCGTAGGCGGCAACGCCAGCCAGCTGTGACTTCTGCTTGGCGTCCTCGGTGAGCAGGTAGGCCACCATCTCAGTGTTGGCATTCCAGGTTGCATAGTGCAATACGGTGCAGCCCGACTCGTCGCGAGCGTAAATATTGGCGCCGGCGTCTGTTAGGGCGCGCAGGCAGATGCTGCGGAGGGTAGCAAGGCAGGTAGATTGTAAGGTAGCAAGGTAGATCGATTGGTGAAGCTGACAAGGTAGATAGATTAGGTAAAGGTAGTTAAGGGTAGATAAATTGGTTAAGTTATAAAGGTAGGTAGATTGGTAGTTCGGAAAGTATATAGATTGGTAGGTTATGAAGGTAGGTAGATTCGTAGGTCGGAAGGTAGATAGATTGGTAGGTTATGAAGGTAGGTAGAATGTAGTTACAAAAGAGCATTGCAAGGTAGATAGGTTAGTAGGTACAAAGATAGATTAGGAGATTGGATAAAATGGTATGTACTAAGGTAGGTCTTGTACTACCTTTCTACTAAATAGCTAAAGTAGAAAAGCAGAAACTAAGTTGGTATTTTGTTAGGCAGGTGCTAGCACTTGGTTACAGTTCCCAAGTCACTCACATATGATTGTGCATAGCAGCCAGTAGAAGGCCAGTCCTCTTGCCATCATCTAATGAGTCCAAGTTGCCAACCAATCTTTGCCTACATATTTATTAGAAAATACATTTTGAAATTATTTTTATATCTTTGATTAAGACCATGTAATATAAGAATCATAAGCCAACACAAAATGTAAGCATGATAGATATAAAAAATCAATTACAAAAGGCCCTATTTGTCTAAGTCTTTAAATTCTCTATCCTAGACTAGCATGAATTTTTCAGTGTGCTATAGTTGTATAGATGCATGTCAGGCATTAGCTAAATATACCTTTTAACAGTGTTGTTGGGCATAAGTGAAATTTATCTAGTCCAAGTGCTCCTACCACTGAGCGAAGTGAGTTTGATTTAGTCGCTTCAATTAGCTTGCAGCCATAGACGGTGAATTCAATATAGTCGTTTTTAGCGCGCGCAACGAGATCGTGACTTTTATTTAGTCAAAGTGAAATGAATACGGTCAACGAGATCGTAAACTTTCATGAAAGGCGCAAAAACACATAAGATGTGTAAGATGTAAGATGTAAGATGTAAGGTGTAAGATGTAAGGTGTAAGATGCAATGGCAGCACACAACTAGTGACCGTCAGGCAAACAAAACTGTTCAGTGTTCAATTAGGCAACGATGTCCTCCATGGCTATGCAGCGCGGTACATAGCGCAGACTTTCTCGGTGCCAGGCTTCGCAGTGCAGCTGTGTAACTGCGCTCATACAGTCTTCCAGTTCACGCTCCAGAATGCGAGCGTGAACATCTTACACATCTTATGTGTTTTTGCGCCTTTCATGAAAGTTTACGATCTTGTTGACCGTATTCATTTCACTTTGACTAAATAAAAGTCACGATCTCGTTGCGCGTGCTAAAAACGACTATATTGAATTCACCGTCTATGGCTGCAAGCTAATTGAAGCGACTAAATCAAACTCACTTCGCTCAGTGGTAGGAGCACTTGGACTAGATAAATTTCACTTATGCCCAACAACACTGTTAAAAGGTATACTAATATGCACTAACAGACTTAACTTTTACATGCACACAAGCTATTACATTTACAAGTAACATTATCAACAGTTTGGAATAACACTGTAACATAATATAGAATATGGTAATAACTGGTCATTCCAGTTTTTGCATGATCAGCTGTTGTCATGCTAATCCTACTTTAACTTTTTACTAAGATATTATAATATATTAGAAAAAATTTGCCTGAATAGTATTTTTATTTATGCGTCAGACATACATGTGCAACACCCAGCTGACCGGCCAACCGGCCAACCTGGCCGGGTGAAATGAGGGCCAAGCAAGGTAAGTCACAAAAACCAATCGACCAAGTGCAAAAAATCAAAGGGGGGACCAAGGGACAAAAAAGGAAGGCATGAAGAAAAGGAAAAAGGGGAGAAAAAAAGAGAGCAAATGAGAGCAAACTAAGTCATAAATAGAGCAAAAACTAAGTTGCACAGCTGGCTAAGATTTGGGAGGTTGCACATGTGTGTGCGTCAGAGATATTTCTTTGTTGCCATTAGACCACGGGTAAACAAACTTATTAGCTAGCAGGCCAAAAAAACTACGACACAATAGCTAGCTTCATTGACTCTAGAAATATGACATAGGAATCACAATGAGACATGGGAAAGATAAGACAGAAAATATATAGCAGGGGGAGATGAGATGCAAGAGAGATGATACTCAGGATAGATGAGACAGCCTCTTGCTAATGGACCCAATTTGTTCTAATGGAGTCTGGAATTGAAGAGTCAGGAGTCAAGAGTCAGGAGTCTGACACTAACCAATAGGCTACAATCCACTTCAGTTACAAAAAACAATTGTAACACAAACACAATATTATTTATTGCCTATTTTATACATGCCAGATTGAACAGTGTAGCCAGGATTTTCATTGAATCTGGTACACTTTGGCAATTTACCACTAGGAGGTCATAGGCCACTGCTTCAGAGCCCATGCCACATCTGCTTCCCCCAACCCAATGCAGCAGCATCAGCCCTAAAATATATCTTCTAGGGGGCCATGAACCCCCTAGCAATAGCAATATACACTTCTGTTGTCCACCTATGACTATGATTTAATTCTTTAAAATGTTTAACTAAATTACTTTTGTTTAATTATTTCAAAGAGTAAAATAGCTACTAAGAAAAATACTATACCATGCGTAATACAAATAAATTTAAATGGAAATGATATCGACTTTACAAACCAGACAAAAATGTTAAAAGCATAGGCCTATATAGGCCTAGTATAGACAAGTCAGCTTAAGACTTACAGTATTGGGTTCATTTGTTTTTGTGACGCGATAAAATCAGTAACAATGCCTATATTTCCTTCTTTACAACCGTCAAAGAATTCTTTTAGTCGTCCCATGATTTCAAAATCATTAATACTCTTATTGAGACCTATCACAAATATAAGGCTAAAGGACAATAATAGCTTCAGCCTACGCTATGGTAAGTAACCTGTAATGACGCAAAAAACTAGTCACCTAAATAAATTTTTTAGTATAATAATGAATTCTAGATTTTAGTTCTGTCCCAACGAAAACTGTTAGTAAAAGGGTCTCCTTTAAAATAATAAAGAAACTGAACTGATAATAATGGTAATCTGTCAAATTAAAATATATTTTAGTGCCTATCTTAAAATAGAAACACGAAACATTAGTTCGAAATTGGGGTCGACTAGTAAAACAAACATGAACACTAAACGAAAAAACTTTGAATGAGATAAGTTATATTTCAGTGAATTAATATATTAAGACATCCAATGAAATCCTATTTGTGAACAAAAAAGCATATAATATGCCCGGTGAAAATGATCTACAAGCCAGCCAGCCAGGATTTGAGGATGGTAATGTACACAACCCGGCCTTTTACAAATTTAACTCCGTACCGGCGACGTACGTACCACGTACAATACAAAAGCAGACAAAATGGTTTAAAATGCGCTTTGTATATGCGTATGCATTTCAAGTTTTAATAAGTACACAACCCATGGACCATTGTGTAGTGCAACTACACTTTAACTGCAAACATATAATGCATGTATTGTGTATAACTGTAGCAGTAGCACTACTATGGAGATATCGATAACGCAATTCTATGCTAAACAACTACATCTCAGCATCTGCACACTTTCTCTCTTGCTCAAACACGCCCGCGTGTGCTTATTTCTTCCCGGAACTCCTTAAGTTCTGAAAATTTAGTTCTTTGTGCCGAATTTCACTAAAGAATTCAGAATCGTTGCCGGTCCAAGGCTCCCCAAAATATAACTTTTGCAGTGGCAGAGACCCGGCTTGGTTCTGACCCGCGGTGCAAGCCCATTTCCACAGTTATTCACTAAAGAAAAGAGAAACAGGGATTGAAATCATGAGACATTGGGATGTCATTTTTCCTCACTGAAGTACTGATTTCCAACTCCATTGCACTTACAACATCTTCATTTCTACAATTTTCCTATCCCACTCCCTTAATTCCATTTATTCCCCCAATTCTCCTTCCGCGCCCTAAATCCACTTTTTACTTCCATAATCCACCTTCCCCTTTCTTAATCCCCTTAAATCTCCTTAACTTTTAAAATTCTCCTTTCGCTTCGTTAATCTACATTTGTATAACTTCTTCACTACTATACTCCTGTCAGCTCCCTGTACGACATTGGTCGCCTCAATCGCTATTGAGCCTCTAAATGTTTCCGTATTCCACGATGCAACTATTTTTCCTCTCACATAGATCTATTATCCTGCATCAAGCGATACCCCTTCGAAAGTCATAAGACTCATAATTTAGTTATTTTTTGCCGTTAAAATATCGAGATAATATAAATAGAACTATGATAGACTATTTACGAGCTGAAGTCAGTCTTTTTTAAGTCATTCTGGGCTAAAGGCAACAAAAAATGGATCTACTGAATAAAGAGTGAGAGATCAGCTAGCTTTTGCATTCGTATTCAAGTATTCGCAAGCGCCACTGTTCTCGAGGCCACGCCCATGATAATTTTTGGAATGAGCTCACGGGAGCATATTTTGATGGCGCTGAAGGCTATTTGAGATCAAGGCAAACAGATGACAAGCGGGCTAGTGCTCATGCAACACTGTGCTAGCTCAAAGTTAAAAAGGAACGAAAATTCCAAGGCATGGTCCTAAAGCACTTCCTGAATCTCAACTCACAGCGGTTCTATATTTTGCAATGCCCTTTTAAGAACAGATTTGAGAAGTCGATAGAGCCCTGGCTTAGCGGGTTACTCGCGAGTTGCCTGCTCAACAGCAGATAGCCGACTGAAACTGCAGTATTTGACTGCTTCTGCAGTTCTGTAGTATTTAACTCCCCCATCCCCATTTCTACTTCCTCACTCCCCATTTCTCCTACCTCACTCCCCATCTCTACTTCCTCACTCCCCATCCTCATTTCTCCTTCCTCACTCCCCCATCCCCATTTCTCCTTCCCCACTCCCCTATCCCCATTTCCCCTTCCTCACTCCCCCATCCCCATTTCTCCTTCCTCACTCCCCATCTCTACTTCCTCACTCCCCATCCTCATTTCTCCTTCCTCACTCCCCCATCCCCATTTCTCCTTCCTCACTCCCCCATCCCCATTTCTCCTTCCTCACTCCCCCATCCCCATTTCTCCTTCCTCACTCCCCCATCCCCATTTCCCCTTCCTCACTCCCCCATCCCCATTTCTCCTTCCTCACTCCCCATCTCTACTTCCTCACTCCCCATCCTCATTTCTCCTTCCTCACTCCCCCATCCCCATTTCTCCTTCCTCACTCCCCCATCCCCATTTCTCCTTCCTCACTCCCCCATCCCCATTTCTCCTTCCTCACTCCCCCATCCCCATTTCTCCTTCCACACTCTCCCATTCCCATTTCTACTTCCTCCCATCCCCATTTCTACTTCCTCACTTCCCCCATTTCCATTTCTACTTCCTTACTCTCCCATTCCCATTTGTCCTTCCCCACTCCCCTATCCCCATTTCTCCTTCCTCACTCCCCCATCCCCATTTCCCCTTCCTCACTCCCCCATCCCTATTTCTCCTTCCTCACTCCCCCATCCCCATTTCTCCTTCCTCACTCCCCCATCCCCATTTCTACTTCCTCACTCCCCCATCCCCATTTCTACTTCCTCACTCCCCATTTCTACTTCCTCACTCCCCATTTCTACTTCCTCACTCCCCCATCCCCATTTCTACTTCCTCACTCCCCATTTCTACTTCCTCACTCCCCATTTCTACTTCCTCACTCCCCATTTCTACTTCCTCACTCCCCATTTCTACTTCCTCACTCTCCATTTCTACTTCCTCACTCCCCATTTCTACTTCCTCACTCCCCATTTCTACTTCCTCACTCTCCCATCCACATGCTTTTTTACTCCTCAGTCTCCTATCCCCATTTCTACTTCCTCACTCTTCAATCCCCATTTCTTCTCCCCTACAATCCCATGCCTATCTCTGCGTAGATTGCGCTGTTTCCGATCCAACATCATTTGATTGCTTGTCGGACATGCTGGGTCTGAAAGTACTTCTAGTCATAGATTCGCACATCGCCTCGAGAATTTCTTTTGAGCACCAGGCTGGAGATCAATAAACTGGCAAGTTGGACACAGAAGAAGCTGGCAGGTCTAGATAGTCTACAAAATTCTGAAGTGATGCGGATTGACAGACAAACAGACAGACAGAGAGGGATGGGTGTGGTTTAGCAGCAAACCATTTGCTGGTCTTCACGCGTGGCGATCGTTCTAGCTACTCACTTGAGCACTGTGGGGACTTATGTGGGAAGAGAGGCATGAGTACACAGGACAGGAGGGAAGGGATTGGGGTGTGGACATGGAGACGGAGAAGACAGAGTTTATAGGCCGAACGTCTACCGAGCGGTTGGTATTGAGCAAGTTAGTTTTGGTCCGATAATAGCCTATATAAAAACTGTCTCCACTTAACCGACTGACTGCACTGCCCGAGAAACACTTTGGGATTTGTTTAATCAGTTATCGAGATTATTTTTCTTAGTCAATCTTCTCTTCAAGGTCGTACACTTCGCTGTATCACTCTCATTTTGTTTATCTTGAGTCTTAATCGTTCTAATACAAGGTAAGAAATGTTTACTCTTTTCTATTTAATATACGAGCTACAATGTGTCTTGTATTTGCGAGTCACATTGCGAGTCACAAGCAACCAAAAATTTTGTTTGGCCAAATTACAGTTAAGGCGGATTAACTATCATACATCGAATATCACGAATATCAGGAATCTACGTATACGCTCGCATGTGCTTTAATTGAAACGAATCATCTTGATATTTGTTTAGTTCATTTATGCTTGAAGACAATTCAAGGATTCAAAGTAGGAATTCAAGAAGAAATTGCAAATTTAAGTGAGATAAGGTGAGAAGTGTCAATAGCAGTCCCTTTGTCTAGCAGGCAGCTAGCATTAATTATACCTATCTGATTCCTATCGTATTAAACTGTAAAATCGGATTTATTAGCCTAGTCATGGTCGTCGATAATAATCTCCTATAATTATTAGTGCAACTGCAAGGTCTAATGCTGAAAGCTAACCATTTCGCAAAGCCTGCACGCGCTTTGAAGCAAGTGCAAAATTAGCAAAGCGATTAAGCTACGGAGTGGGTGTGTGCGGACTGGCGCCAGACGGGCTCAATATGGCCCAGACAAAATCAACAGCCTGTACAGCTAAAAATTCCAGTTCCACCATAGGGTGGGGTCTATAGTTTTCATTCCTATCCATTTCCATTACAGAAATGGAATCGCTTCTCTGAACGCTCAATTGTACATTCATCCTAGGCCAGTTAAGGCTCCCCAATCCAGATAGGGTGGGTTGGTCAAGCGTACATTAGATCAAGTGAAGAGGAAACGCCAGGAAGGAAAGGAATCGGGGCCACATCTGAGTGGGTGTGAAATGCATAGTTTTTTATAAATTGTACAAAGGGCCGAAACCAGAACTTTACTGACTCGGAGCGGAACCGAAATCGTTGATTTAGTGCTGAACTCGCAGCTACTTAAACCTCGCGAAATCCAGAAATTTCTCTGCCTATTTACGCTACAAGCCGACTGTTTTCTGCTGATAAGACTTCGCTTTACCAGACGGCATTGAATTAATTTTCATTTCAAGCTAATCAATCATTTTCGTACCGAAAATTCATTAGTTGGTATAGATAGATTAATTTTGAGTTTCGCACGATTTATACAATGTATACCACATTCAAGTGAGTACACTAATTTATTTTTAATTATTCAATTGTCTTAAAAGCTTATGTAATAGTACACAATGTACACAAAGTCTTGAGAATGACATGGCCAGTGTCACTGGAAGGACAGAAGTTTCTTTCAATTAAAACAGTGCTCGATTTGAGGTTGCAAAATTTCGTCATGCAACTGCGTTGACTAACTGCCGCGGCGTTATCTTGAATTTCTCAGGAATTTTCGCTGCTTGCGTCAAGGTTCAAAGTTTGTGCAGTTGTTAACTGTGTAAGTGCGCAGTCAGTACAGAGAACAAGTCTAATTTTATATCCCAAGATTTGTAACGCCAAAGGCCAAGACGATTAGTGTTGTACGAGCTAACTAATTAAATTTTCTCTGCTTTCTGTGCTACTTACCCTACTATCAGTACTAAGCAGTGTTCGCGTGCCTCGTAATATAAAATATCAAGGGAAAATTAAATCAAATTATTTTCACATCCTGAATTTTTCTTCTTAAACTATTCTCATTGCTCTAATCTCCAAAAAGAAGCTTGTGGACCAGTTAGACTGGACCATCAAACTTTATTGGATATGCTCGATGTCCAGTGAGGTGTCAACCGTTAAACAAGAACACTGACTGACAGCAGAAAATGTTTTCTTCGATATTTTGTCTTTCGTAAACTTAGCCTTATATATTCTAGGGCAGGGGTCGGCAACTTACAACTTGCAACTTACAAGCTAGCGGGCCAAAGAGAGAACCTAAAAGACGACAGCGGGCCACATTGACTATAGAAATATGAGATAGGGGAGAGAGATGAGACACAGGAGAGACGAGACCGAGGAGAGATGAGACACAGGAGAGACGAGACCGAAGAGAGATGAGACACAGGAGAGACGAGACCGAAGAGAGATGAGACACAGGAGAGACGAGACCGAAGAGAGATGAGACACAGGAGAGACGAGACCGAAGAGAGATGAGACAGGGGAAAGATAAAACAGGATACTGTAGGTGTCGGAAGGGGCAACGGACCGGATTTGGGAGTTTCGAGGGCCGCATCTGGCCCGCGGGCCGGAGATTGCCGACCCCTGCTCTAGGGTAATGTTCCCTAATATTAGCTTAGATAGAAAACAGACTATTAGATATTCAAAAACAGAACAGAAGAAAGAGAAATTGCTATGTATGATTAGTCTAGCAACGCTAGACTGTGTGGCTGCCTTTAGTTGCTAGGTACAGCTCAGGCGCTTATATTTATCTTCAACCACAAGTGCAGAAAATGCTGGCAACCCCAAACAGCCATCCACCCCTCCCTCCGCCACAGTACCCCGGTTCGTTGCTGAGCAGGCCAAGCAAGACTGACAAGCAGCCCTCCTCTGCCCCAACCCCATTGAGCCATTTTCTCTCTGCTCCTGCAACTATAAAAGCAGCCTCAGTCCCTCATTGTTGAGCCCTCGCTATGCTAAGCGCTCTGTCACTGGCGTCAATAGTCAGCAGGAAAGTCAACTCACAGGTTGGTCGTTTATCTTCAACTACATCAGCAGCATCAGCAGCAGCAGCAGCAGCTAAATCGGCTAGCTCTACTAGTGTAAATACAATTAGCCACACTGCCAACTCAGCCATGTACACGCAGTACAAGTGAGTTTGCGAGAAGAATTCCTGGCTAAGGAATGGACAAGGAATTGTGCTTTGCTTTGATGTGCATCGAAAGAGATGGCTTGATGTTAACCCGATGTTCAGTTCAATAGCGAGCTGTGTTCATATGCACTTAACTAACTCAATCGAGTATTTTTTTGCTTAGCTAACTGATCATTCATAGTTTAATAACACTGCCGTTTTAATTTTAAATAACATTTGCTACAAGCTTGAATTTTCATATTAGCAATTTTCCTTATTTCGTTAGCGTGAAATTGGATTTAAAAAGATAAAGCTTGATTTAAAACCTAAAAAGCTAGCTTCATATAAGATATTGCGAGTAGATAGTCACAAAACAATCTATTGCATGTGGGCAATTCATTTCGTGGGAGTAGACCCGCAGCCAGCGAAAGGCCACTTCTGCCCATTACACACACAGGTTTGTACACCTGTCCTGACTTTCTCATTGTCAGGCAGTGTACCCTTGAGGGCTGGCTCTCAAGGGCGTAAATTGCAAGAGGCCACCAAGGCTTCTCTCCACGGTAGCGACCGAAATGAATATGGCCTCAGCTTGGAATCGAACTCAGAAACCTTGTTGCGAGAGGCAAAGTTTTTAACCGCTCAGCCACTCCGTATCCTAATTGATAGTAATATTTATCCCCATTTGAAATTCTCACCTCAAATCCAGTTATTTTTTTCGTCATAATTTAATCGTGCGTAGCTCTTTTTCGCCGTTCAAACCAATCAGGTTTGCACTAAAACATAAAGAATGATATGTACATGTATTTACATTGCCTTTGCAAACATATGGATGTTGCTGCCTTGGATTGAAAACATGTGCTTTCATGTGCTTTCATTCCTAACGTTCGTTAAATCTTGCAATCAATTCAGAAGGAGACGATTGAAACAATTACGACCATGTCCTCTTTGAACAGGGAAAACAAGATGTCTGGAAGCAGTGGCGACGCCTCGGTGGAGTCCTATCTAGAGGAGGGCTACAAGAAGCTACAATCCGATCCCAAATGCAAATCCCTACTCAAGCACCACCTAACCCGAGAAGTCCTAGAGAAGCTGAAGAGTCGAAAAACATCGTTCGGCTCTACACTGAAGGATGTCATCCAGTCTGGTAAGGAATGCCTCCGTCGCCACTTTATTTCTTGATAATTTGTACTCTTAATAAAGTGCAACGACTTTCCCACTTCCGCCACTCGCCCGCAGGCGTGGAGAACCTGGACAGCGGCGTGGGAGTGTACGCGCCTGACGCTGAGGCGTACACGGTGTTCGCGGACCTGTTCGACCCGATCATCGAGGAGTACCACGGCGGCTTCAAGAAGACGGACAAGCACCCACCGTGCACGCTGGGAGACGCGAGCCAGTTCGGTGACGTGGATCCCGAGGGCAAGTACGTGGTGTCGACTCGCATCCGGTGCGGCAGGTCGCTGCGCAAGTTCCCCTTCAACCCGAACATGACCGAGGCGCACTACAAGGAGATGGAGGAGCTGGTGTCGGGCACGCTGAAGGGCATGACGGGCGAGCTGAAGGGCACATACTACCCGCTGACCGGCATGACGAAGGAGGTGCAGCAGCAGCTGATTGACGACCACTTTCTGTTCAAGGAGGGCGACCGGTTCCTGCAGAAGGCGAACGCGTGCCGCTTCTGGCCGACCGGACGAGGTATCTACCACAACGACAACAAGACGTTCCTGGTGTGGGTGGGCGAGGAGGACCACATGCGCATCATCTCGATGCAGAAGGGCGGCAGCATCCGGGAGGTGTACGGCAGGCTGGTGAACGCGGTGAACGAGATCGAGAAGCGGATGGAGTTCAGCCACGACGATCGCCTCGGCTTCCTGACGTTCTGCCCGACCAACCTGGGCACCACGATCCGCGCCTCGGTGCACATCAAGCTGCCCCGACTGGCAGCCGGAGGTCAGGAGGCTCTGCAGCGCGTTGCCGATCGCTTCCAGCTGCAGGTGCGCGGCTCGGCCGGCGAGCACTCGGAGGCCGTCGGCGGGCTGTACGACATCTCGAACAAGGAGCGCATGGGCCTGACGGAGTTCGACGCAGTGAGCAAGATGAACCGCGGCATCGCCGAGCTCATCAAGATGGAGAAGGCGCTGGAGCGAGGCGTCGCTCCCGAAGTGGTCAATTACGTCGAGGACGGCTTCGCCAAGATGCAGGCCAGCGAGTCCTGCCATTCGCTACTAAAGAAGCACCTCACTAAGGAGGTTCTTGACCGGCTGAAGAATATCAGCACGCCAACTTTTGGCTCGACTCTGCAGGATGTCATTCAGTCCGGTGAGTCTTGACTCCTCATTATTAATTCGAGGCTGCATTTAGCAGTGTAGCTAGCGCCTGCTTGCTTATGCCATTTTCTATATCTGGGGCCATAGGGTCCCGCCCTGCTGTCTCGAGCATGCAACGGATCTCATTTGAATCTGCTTGTCTGATCGGCAATCGCTAATGACAAAGTCTTGTTGTCCACTCGCTCGAGCAGAGCCGGGCGCGAACTCGCCGTGGGATTCACACTGCACTAATTACCACTGTGGCATGTAGGTGGTGCACATCAGGGGACTATGCTCAGCTAGGTTTTAGCGAGACTTTTCAAGAACATTTCATAGCAGATTTTTTACTCTCAGTTTTCGCAGTGTCAAGTTCTTGACAGCTGAGCTCATTAGGCAGTTTTCTACTGCGCTCTGTCAGGCGAGACGTGACACGTTTGTTTTTTTGCCGGGCCAGCGTTGATAAGCGACAAATCTAGCTCAGCTAACCCAACTCAAAAGGCTTAATACTCTATTTCTCACCGTCACAATTGGCCGCTCAGTCGGAAGATGTGAAATACAATAGTGCAACGGGAACTCACCATTAACATACTCTGATTCATATTAAATCTGGTTTGTCCATACTCCACAACTACCAACCAATTAGTGCGAGCATAGATGCCCTTTTTTTGTTCGTTTAGAGAACGATCTTTAAAGTTTTTCAAGGTTCTTCAAGCGAGGCCTAACACGAGAGGATTGGGTGAAAAGCGTTCTAATAATGTTTTGTCCAATTGTCCTCTGAGAGCATGCATTGAAATGAAATTAAATGCCTCAATAAAAGTATATCAGAGGCATGCGTTTTAAAGAATTCATGTGTTTTTTTTCTAACCTAAAAACTTCCGAATAAAATATATATTCAATATGAATGACCAACTCGTTTCCAAAATAACTGACTACCAAAAGGCTGACACTCAATCTAGTGATAATTGATGGGATAAGAATGTACATTAGGCCACTGCTTTCAGGACAGCTAAACTAACAGAAGGATGACTCTTAACTCGCCTGCAGGTGTGGAGAACCTGGACAGCGGCGTGGGAGTGTACGCGCCGGACGCTGAGGCGTACACGGTGTTCGCGGACCTGTTCGACCCGATCATCGAGGAGTACCACGGCGGCTTCAAGAAGACGGACAAGCACCCACCGTGCACGCTGGGAGACGCGAGCCAGTTCGGTGACGTGGATCCCGAGGGCAAGTACGTGGTGTCGACTCGCATCCGGTGCGGCAGGTCGCTGCGCAAGTTCCCCTTCAACCCGAACATGACCGAGGCGCACTACAAGGAGATGGAGGAGCTGGTGTCGGGCACGCTGAAGGGCATGACGGGCGAGCTGAAGGGCACATACTACCCGCTGACCGGCATGACGAAGGAGGTGCAGCAGCAGCTGATTGACGACCACTTTCTGTTCAAGGAGGGCGACCGGTTCCTGCAGAAGGCGAACGCGTGCCGCTTCTGGCCGACCGGACGAGGCATCTACCACAACGACAACAAGACGTTCCTGGTGTGGGTGGGCGAGGAGGACCACATGCGCATCATCTCGATGCAGAAGGGCGGCAGCATCCGGGAGGTGTACGGCAGGCTGGTGAACGCGGTGAACGAGATCGAGAAGCGGATGGAGTTCAGCCACGACGATCGCCTCGGCTTCCTGACGTTCTGCCCGACCAACCTGGGCACCACGATCCGCGCCTCGGTGCACATCAAGCTGCCCCGACTGGCAGCCGGAGGTCAGGAGGCTCTGCAGCGCGTTGCCGATCGCTTCCAGCTGCAGGTGCGCGGCTCGGCCGGCGAGCACTCGGAGGCCGTCGGCGGGCTGTACGACATCTCGAACAAGGAGCGCATGGGCCTGACGGAGTTCGACGCAGTGAGCAAGATGAACCGCGGCATCGCCGAGCTCATCAAGATGGAGAAGGCGCTGGAGCGAGGCGTCGCTCCCGAAGTGGTCAAGTACGTCGAGGACGGCTTCGCCAAGATGCAGGCCAGCGAGTCCTGCCATTCGCTACTGAAGAAGCACCTCACCAAGGAGGTTCTTGACCGGCTGAAGAATGTCAGCACGCCAACTTTTGGTTCGACTCTGCAGGATGTCATTCAGTCCGGTGAGTCCTTAGTGCCACATTTGCTTATCTTATAGGTACTTTCTATCTGCAAGCACTACACCAGTAGTTGAGAAGATGGTAGCTGTGCCCTGGCTTTTTATTTACGAGTACACATTTCTCTGCTGTGAAATGGCAGCGCTTCATGTGTGATTTCTCTGCGTAAGTCGCTGTGAATCGTGAGCTCCTAATTTTGTGGCTCGCAGCTCGGCCCTACAAAGCCCAGACAAATATATTTCTAGTCTCTAGCACTCAAGCTCTAGTCTAGCACTAGTCCCTGTCGCGGGACAGTTAATTGACTCGCAGTGTGCCATTTTTAATAGCTATCAGCCTGCGTCACTTAGCTCAGAGGGTGTGTGCTTTCGAGTTTTTTTAAGTACCAATTTAGTTTATTTAGCTGGCCTTGTCTCGGTCGGTTCTCACCTCTCTAACTGCACGTCTGTCTGTTTCACTCTCACCTTGCTTGCCATGGCCTGTGGTCTCATTTTGCCGTTCAGCCTTCACTTTGTATGGCCACCAAATTTTTTGTCCCTGCTGTTTGAGTGTTTTTTCTGAAGCCGTTTCGAATTAAGAAGAACTGATCATCTGATTAAATGCCGTGCCTGGTTTGTCACTCATCCTGCTAATTGAAAATTTGTGACCGTGACATTATTCTTCTGGGCAGCAGTGCCAGCTTCTTTAACATTTGGACTGCTGGCTTCGCTTTGAAAAGTGCATTAATTCTTGCTGCATTGGCTTAGTTGAATTGCCTAGCTACACTGCTGACAGGTCGATTGGGCGTCTGATACGAGGCCGCTTCACCGTCTGTCTCCCCTCTTTTCCTCTCCCCTGCCGTGTCTTCAGGGTGCGCGGAGAGAGGTTGAGACTAGTCTGCTCAACCTACACTGTGCCTGTCTGTCTCTCTACAGCCAACAGAACCCTCCCACCGCCTCGTTGCCATGCCTACCGTTGGCAGGGCGGCTGTTTCTCGGCAGTGCTAGAATGAGCTGCTTGGCGTGTTCGGTGTGAATAAAATTAGACAGAGAGCGACGAAACACCGCCTTTAATTAAGTAAGAGGATGAAATGTTTGAATAAGTGTAAAGCCAAGCGCTAAAAGTAGTTAGTAATTGAGAGAAGCAAAATAAACAAGGCATATAATAAGATGAAGATAAACTAACGAAAGATTGTGACCAATGATACCAGCACCGGGACATGGCGTATTCGAGAGTCATTTCAAAGCGCCTTTCTAAAGTTGCTAGTGACCCTATAACGACTAAAAAACCTCTTTAGAAATTTGTAATAGCGTCATCCGAGATGCATTTAAGTCTGTTCTTGTCATTGAAAAATCTACCACTTACAAAATGAACTCAGATGCTTCATAAAATGCTTCAGACGCCCGTATTTTTGTATAGCGTAAATAACCGACTGACTGTGGGGTAAACAGCGGACTGACTGTGGGGTAAACAGCCGACTGTCTGTGGGGTAAACAGCCGACTGTCTGTGGGGTAAACAGCGGACTGACTGTGGGGTAAACAGCCGACTGACTGTGGGGTAAACAGCCGACTGTCTGTGGGGTAAACGGCCGACTGACTGTTCGGTAAACAAAATAGGGAAAGCTTCTTACGCATCAAAATGAGTTGTACAGAACATCCACCACTTCAGTCCACAGTGTCTTCTAGCTTTCTGTTAGCCTTATTCTTTACAAAGCTGCTGTCATGCTTTATTCATTAGCTCTGCCTTCGCTAATAGCTTTATTCACTTCCTTTTCCATTCGAGATGTCAAGTGTCTGAACATTAGTATTCAGTATTTTTAGCACTTGCTTAAATTCTCGTTATTCTTACTAAACACTATCTATCTTACATCTACCGAATTTCTAAAGTCTTTTTGTCTTATTCTACGACTACCCGTATTCAGCACTTCATTATAAAACATTTTTTGCTGGAAATGCTCCAGTTAATATAAATTTCGTATACTCCAATGGCGTACATGATGGTTCGAACACAGTCTACTCTCACTGACTTTAGAAGTACACTAGAATGAAACCCTCCCGCCACTCGCCCGCAGGCGTGGAGAACCTGGACAGCGGCGTGGGAGTGTACGCGCCGGACGCTGAGGCGTACACGGTGTTCGCGGACCTGTTCGACCCGATCATCGAGGAGTACCACGGCGGCTTCAAGAAGACGGACAAGCACCCACCGTGCACGCTGGGAGACGCGAGCCAGTTCGGTGACGTGGATCCCGAGGGCAAGTACGTGGTGTCGACTCGCATCCGGTGCGGCAGGTCGCTGCGCAAGTTCCCCTTCAACCCGAACATGACCGAGGCGCACTACAAGGAGATGGAGGAGCTGGTGTCGGGCACGCTGAAGGGCATGACGGGCGAGCTGAAGGGCACATACTACCCGCTGACCGGCATGACGAAGGAGGTGCAGCAGCAGCTGATTGACGACCACTTTCTGTTCAAGGAGGGCGACCGGTTCCTGCAGAAGGCGAACGCGTGCCGCTTCTGGCCGACCGGACGAGGCATCTACCACAACGACAACAAGACGTTCCTGGTGTGGGTGGGCGAGGAGGACCACATGCGCATCATCTCGATGCAGAAGGGCGGCAGCATCCGGGAGGTGTACGGCAGGCTGGTGAACGCGGTGAACGAGATCGAGAAGCGGATGGAGTTCAGCCACGACGATCGCCTCGGCTTCCTGACGTTCTGCCCGACCAACCTGGGCACCACGATCCGCGCCTCGGTGCACATCAAGCTGCCCCGACTGGCAGCCGGAGGTCAGGAGGCTCTGCAGCGCGTTGCCGATCGCTTCCAGCTGCAGGTGCGCGGCTCGGCCGGCGAGCACTCGGAGGCCGTCGGCGGGCTGTACGACATCTCGAACAAGGAGCGCATGGGCCTGACGGAGTTCGACGCAGTGAGCAAGATGAACCGCGGCATCGCCGAGCTCATCAAGATGGAGAAGGCGCTGGAGGCCAAGTGAGGTTGCTGGTCGAGTCAGCCGGAGCTCGCAGAGCAGGCAAATACAACGGCCTGCAGAGTTCCATTTGCCGCGGACTGTCCCTGACCTCCAGTTTTAACTGCCTGATGGCTGCCTATCAAGCCGTCTGTTAGAATTCACCTGGGCTGTCCCACGCGTGCGGTGTCGGGTGTTCGTCCCCCTCTTTGCAACACCTTCGTTTCTCGGCGTCATCATGCAGATTGATTCCAGCTACTAAAATCTTCTGAATTTCCACTTCTGAGTGGTTTCTGTTCCTTTATTAGTTTATTAGGTTCGAGATTCAGTTTCCAGAACTCAATTGCAATAGTCTGACAGGTTTATAATAGGTAGTTAGTTACATTATTTGTAGGAATCGTTCTTTTCCGTACAACTGCTCGTAGCTCTTTTCGTTAACCTACTCATGTAGCACCTGTCCTTTGAAGTCTTCTCTTTCACTTCTAAGTTAAGCAGTCGACATTTTCTATTTTATGGCGAGAAATTTTAGCAAACGCACATAATGAAATTGATTTATCTCTACGACAGTGTACTATTTGTACTTTGTACTTTGTACGAATCGTCTACTTTCTATCCTTAGGAATTGTTTCAAGAATTAAAAGTATAGGTTTATAGTTGCATATTGCAAATATTTGTCTTTACTTAAAATATTTAATTTCATATTCGGACTGTTTTACTAATTAAATATCGCAATTGAGAACACGTAAAAGTCTCATTTAACATAAAAAGGGAAAATAAATTTATTTTACTACTAAAACGTAAAGTAATCTTCCCTACAGATAATTCTACCAAAAATACGAATCCCTCATATTGTTTTTGTATTTAATCTGAACACAGGCAATTCTGTCTCTTTCCTGAAACCTTTTAACATCCCGATTGGCTGCAATCTCCATCCCGAATCCATTCCCCATCCTGATTGGCTGAGATCTCCATCCTGAACCTATTCCCCATTCTGATTGGCTGAGATCTCCGTCCTTTACCCATTCTCGTCCTGATTGGCTGAGGTCTCTATCCTGAATCCATTACCCATCCTGATTGGCGAGATCTCCATCCTGAATCCATTACCCATCCTGATTGGCGAGATCTCTATCCTGAATCCATTACCCATCCTGATTGGCGAGATCTCTTTCCTGAATCCATTCCCTATCCTGATTGGCTGAGATCTCTATCCTGAACCCATTAACCATCCTGATTGGCTGAGATCTCTATCCTGAACCCATTCCCCATCCTGATTGGCCGCTATCTTCATCCAGAATCCATTCCTCATCCTGATTGGCTGATACTCGTATCTTCATCCTAAATCCATTCCCCATCCTGATTGGCTGAGATCTCCATCCTAAATCCATTCCCCATCCTGATTGGCTGAGATCTCCATCCTGAACCCATTACCCATCCTGATAGGCTGAGATCTCACTCTTATTAGTGTATTAATATTTTCGAATTAAAAATGTTCAGTAACAGAATTAGTGGACACAGAAGGGCAATAAAACCGAGAGCGAAGCAATACTGGGATTACGAATTTGTGAATAAAATAATTAAATAATGAATAGGAACTAAACAAAGAGAACCCACATTGCAGCACTAATGATGGGTGCGCGGGTGAAATACAGTTAATGGCAGAGGATTGTTATGCCCCACGCGCAAGCAAATAAGTTATACGCATGAAAGCCTAGCAATAAAAAAATTAAATGACGCTATTTTTTAGGTTTTCACTTAGCAAATAAATTTCCTCGCTTATAATAACAAGGGATTAAACTGATAAGTGTATGAAGTTCAAGTATACGTAATTTCTACTCCTAGTAGAAAATTTAACTTTAAAAAAGCATTGAATTTTTTCCTCGGTTATAAAGTTATTAAGTTTTTCTTTATAACAAAGCTTATCAACTCTCCTCATCTTCCGGAGAGAAAAGTCACACTAAAGGTCCATGTCTTTTCATGCAAGCAAGCCTGAGACAAGCAATTAAAAAACCATTTTCTTAATCAAATCACAAATATTACAAATGTAATTCAGCTTCGCTTCAGTCCGAGTCCTCCGCAGCTCTGTTCACCTGCCTTCCGCTTGATTCCCCGCTGGAGCTTCGGGATGAAAGTCCCGTTTCAATGACAGCTAGCACATACCTGTTCAGTCAGCGGCATTGTCAGCGATCTCTTAAACCGCTGCAGCCTTGCGCGGATCCAGTCTTCTCTCTGCTGCGCCACCGTTTCCATGGAAACATTATTGCGCCCAATTCGAATCAGCTTCTCTCTGACCCAGCGGATCTTCTCAAAGTCCTGCGTCTCCATGGCGACGCGTTTCTCGTCTCTGAGCATCTCCATCTGCCGCAAGCTGAACTCCACGTGCTCAACTTGGTCGCTGTAGTGAGCCAGAGTGAGCAGCTCCTCCAAGTCCGGGTCCTCTTGCAGCTTTGAGAGCCACGCATCGAAGTCGATTGTGGTGAGATCGTGGAGCAGTTCAGCTTGGAGACTCCAGCTCAGGCAGCGGAAGTTCACGTACAGGTGGGAGGAGCGAGGCTGTGACAGTCTGGCTGTGAGCAGAGTCTGCGTGAACTCGGGAAGGAATGGGAATCGAGGCGGAGTGTCTGCGGGGAGGCAGAACCTCCACGCCCAGTCCGAGTCTTGAGGCACTCTGATATCCGACTGCACTATTTGAGTGTCACACGGCCCCCATCCGTTTTGAAGGGTGTGACTTTGCAGCTCCATCAGGAGTCTCTCAGCCTCCTCGGAGTCTCCGAACTTCCGATGCGCCATGGCAGTCATGCTCAGGGCAGCGCACTTGCACCACCGCAGATGATCCAGCAGACTGAGTTGCCTCATCAGCGTGTCTCTGTCACATGACCCTGACTGCAGCTCGGCCATGCACTGCCGCACCACGCTGAACACATCAACAAACTGTCTTATCTTCTCTTTCCGAATTTCCGAGACGTCAGGAAGCGTTTTCAGGGGGAGCAGAGTGAACGGATGAAAGTAGAAGTTCTCTGACTGCAGAGGCCTCACGAGTCTCCTCATCTGCTCAACCACTCTGCCGATATCCAGCTCTCTCAGTCGGTCTCGAACCCTCACCTTCGTGTTGTCGAAGTCGCCCCCTACTCCAGCGTTCTTGAAGTAGAGCGGAGCGTCGGACATGAAGAAGTGCGGCATGCACTCATCGGGTGAGCTGCTTGAGTCGATGAAGCTCAGCATCTTGTTGAGAGACTCCTTCAGTAGTGAGATCAGATTCCGAGGCTGCCAAGCTGTTTTATCTGTTCTGCGATGCTTCTCTAGCATGAAGAAAAGCAGAGTCTTTGCATGGTAAGTCTTGAGTCCAGGTGTGTCCAAAGAGAATGGCAAGTATCTCTTGAAAATGAACTTGATGAGCGTGAAGAGCTGACCTTGTACAGTGTTCAGCTGGCTCATTGTACTTTTCTCGTGGAAACTGAAGCTCACTCTGAGCTCGTTTGTCGAGTTCGGTCTGGTTGCCCTCACGAGATGCACAGGGTCAAGGTCATCGTCTTCTCTTCGTCTTATGAGTGACTTGATCCTCTCATCACACAATGAGCTGCAGCACCGGAGGGCATGGCAGGTGTCCTGAGCAGGTCGCACACCGCATGTGTCAGCTCTCACAGCAGGTTGGTTTCCTATGGAAAGATTGTGGCCTGAGTCATTCAAATCGATAGATCGAAGATTGATTCATAAAATAGTGAATGTGGAGTTTATGCTGAACTGAAGCTTAGTTCAAAATGCAGAAGTGATCATTCTCTCTTGAAATTAATGTCTAGGAAGCGCCAACATGGACGCGCTCTCACCCAATCCAACGGCCACCTGAGCATGGCCTTCCGTGACCAATAGCTTTGCCGTGACACCGTGACACTTGCAGCCGTCCTGCAGATGAAACTCGTTGCCTTCAACCAGCACAGTCCAGTCGATGTCGGAGTCTGTCGCTGTCCTGCCGTTCACTTGCACCAGACTGTTGGCCCAGCCCTCTGCGTAGCTGCCTGTCATCCACCTGTCATCGTGGGCGAGGACTCCAGCAACTTCCTCCAGCCATTCGGCCATTCTCTGCTGGCACTCCACTCTCTCTCTCGTGAATCCCGCCTCGTTGAGTAGTGCGTGCAGTTCCTCACTGAGCAGACCGTCTTCTGGTGTGACATTTCTGAGGAGCGCGATTGGGTGGGATAACTGGTCTACTCACAGATGGAAGTCTGGGAGCATTCTTCGGCCTACACAGACCTGCAATCTGTCGTTATCGAGAATGTTAAACTGCGCTTCGGTCAATCAGAGTTTATGGTGCTCAAGGAACTTTTTGATTACCTAATAAAAACCGCAGGTATACGACAACTGGTACATAAAGTTAGCTGTGTAAAATAATACATACGAAATGAGTCGCGAATTATCGAGTCGAGAAACCTGCTGTTGTGACCCTGAGGTGCCAGAATTTCTGAAAAGAACGACAGGATTGTCTTTTAAGTGCACCGAGACACACACAAGAATACACATATTCTACGAATTTTGTATATTGCGAGTTAGCATCGCTACTATGCATTAAATTATGAGTTCTACTCGTAATTGCAGCATGTCTTGTGTTTTTTGTGTTTATTACCTAACAAAAATGTGAGAACGGGTATCCAAAAAGTATTATACTCCCTACTGCTCACTCACCTGACAGTCTGGGGCTTCAGCAGACGCAGCAGCTCCGTGTGTCCCAGCTGCTCCGCCACCCGCGCACACGTCAGACCCCGACAGTCCCGATGACTCGCATCCGCTTTTCTGTCCATCAGAGTCTGAGCTGCTCGCACGTGACCCGCTTCACAAGCTCGCAACAGAGCTGTCCGACCCTGACTGTCTTCAGCTTGCACTGACGCCCCGAGATCCACCAGTTTCTTAATGAGATCGTGATGACCTGCATCAGCTGCCAGCATGAGAGCAGTGGCTCCTGTGTCGTCTGGCAAATCGACATGCTCTCTTTTGAATCGTTCGTCAAGTAGTGTCAGAGTCAGTGCGACATCGCCAAGCGAGATGGTGATACGAAGCAGCTGTATGATCTGACGTGGCTGCATTTTAGAGAGAGTCTGCTTGAGAACGGAATTCCTGCCCTCCATCGCCCTCGAGGCGGTGAAGCTGAGGACTTGGCTGGATTGGAAGAGCCAGTCAGGCTCCACACCGACATATTCAACGCAATCGTCTTGAAAACGTGAGCAAGCTGCGATCGCACATTCAAAACGGCAGTTCCAAATGTGTTCGTCAGGTATCGACTGTAAAAAAACTTTCAAAACTTCGCTCTTACCTTCGAGTGCCGCCAGCTTCGATAGTTCCAAGCAGCAAACAGTTCTTAAACTTGAATCTGTTAAACGATCTAAAAAGGACTTCGAATTCTCCCACTGACTTTGCCCTCCAGCCTCGCGTGCCATCTCAAAGCAGCACCGATTTCTGATGGATTTGTCTAAGATTTTATCCACCAGAAATTGTGCCACCTCAAACTGACCTCTGTCTGCTGCTCCTTTGCCTGCTTGGGCCCAGAACCGATCTCTCAAGGTCGGATCAGTGATTTTCTCTGCTAGAAGCTGTACCACTCGTCCCAAATGACCACTGACTGCTGCCTCTGTACCAGCTTGAACGCAGAACCGATCTCTCTCTGTCTGATCAGTGATGTTTTCTGCTAGAAGCCACACCACTTCAAACTGACCACTGACTGCTGCCTCTGTACCAGCTTGAACGCAGAACCGATGTTTCTCGGTCTGATCAGTGATTTTCTCTGCTAGAAACTGTACCACTTCAAACTGACCTCTGACTGCTGCCGCCGTGCCTGCTTGAACGCAGAACCGATGTTTCTCGGTCTGATCAGTGATTTTCTCTGCTAGAAACTGTACCACTCCCAACTGACCACTGACTGCTGCCTCTGTACCAGCTTGAACGCAGAACCGATCTCTCTCTGTCTGATCAGTGATTTTTCCTGCTAGAAGCCGTACCACTTCAAACTGACCACTGACTGCTGCCTCTGTACCAGCTTGAACGCAGAACCGATGTTTCTCGGTCTGATCAGTGATTTTCTCTGCTAGAAACTGTACCACTCCCAACTGACCACTGACTGCTGCCTCTGTACCAGCTTGAACGCAGAACCGATCTCTCTCTGTCTGATCAGTGATTTTTTCTGCTAGAAACTGTACCACTCCCAACTGACCACTGACTGCTGCCTCTGTACCAGCTTGAACGCAGAACCGATGTTTATCTGTCTGATCAGTGATTTTTCCTGCTAGAAGCCGTACCACTTCAAACTGACCACTGACTGCTGCCTCTGTACCAGCTTGAACGCAGAACCGATGTTTCTCGGTCTGATCAGTGATTTTCTCTGCTAGAAACTGTACCACTCCCAACTGACCACTGACTGCTGCCTCTGTACCAGCTTGAACGCAGAACCGATGTTTCTTGGTCTGATCAGTGATTTTTCCTGCTAGAAGCCACACCACTTCAAACTGACCTCTGACTGCTGCCATTCTACCAGCTTGAACGCAGAACCGATCGCTCTCGGTCTGATCAGTGATTTTCTCTGCTAGAAATTGAACCACTTCCAACTGACCTCTGACTGCTGCCGCCGTGCCTGCTTGAACGCAGAACCGATCGCTCTCGGTCTGATCAGTGATTTTCTCTGCTAGAAATTGAACCACTTCCAACTGACCTCTGACTGCTGCCGCCGTGCCTGCTTGAACGCAGAACCGATCGCTCTCGGTCTGATCAGTGATTTTCTCTGCTAGAAATTGAACCACTTCCAACTGACCTCTGACTGCTGCCGCCGTGCCTGCTTGAACGCAGAACCGATCGCTCTCGGTCTGATCAGTGATTTTCTCTGCTAGAAATTGAACCACTCCCAACTGACCGCTGACTGCTGCCTCTGTACCAGCTTGAACAAAGAGCTCGTCTCTTTCGGTCTGATTACTCATTGTCTGTGTTAAAAAATTCGCCACTTCCAATTGACCACTGCTTTTTGCAACTTCAACGACTTGAATGCAGAACTGACCCCAGTAAGTCATGTCATAGCAAACCAAAGCCAGAAATTTCACCGCATCTAAAAGACCATCAACGGCCGCTTTTTTGCCTGCTTCGATGAAGAACTGATTTATTTCAGACTGACGAATAATTGTCTGTTTGAAAAGGATCACTATTTCACAATTTCTCTCAGCTACAGCTAAATCAAAAGTCTTCAAGCAGCACTGATCCTTCACAGTTTGGTCAGCGACTGACTGCACCAGAAACTTCACAGTTTCCCAATTCTTCTCCGATGCAGCTATCTCGACGACCTTCAAGCAGAGCTGATCTCGCACTTCTGGATCAACGACTGACGTCACCAGAAACTTTACAGTTCCCCAACTATTCTCCGATGCTGCTTTTTCGATTGCCATAAAATGCCGCTCATACTTTTTATCAAATGTCGCCATTGAAAATACTTCTTCGCTTTTTTTATCAAAGCTTGTCTATGATATGCGACACTATCATGAATACCACTGACAAACTCAATAATCATTTTGGTAGCTCATGGCGCTTTGCTGATCTTTTGCTTTCTGAGCTTTACTCAAGTTTAGGTCGTCGTTTCGTATCGTCCTGAGAGACCTGAAATCGCACCAATTTTCAAATTTGTTAGGTGAAGCGCTCGATGCTCTTTAGAGACTGTTTAAATGCGACTATTGTTTTAAGCCATACTCGTTCACTGTTGGTACAATAAACGATGGCGAAGCCAGAAAATGTAATTGGGGAACAAAAGGCTCCACCTTGGCAGCACGTAGACCGCATAATTCCTTGAGCTAATTCACAACTAGAGTTGTCGCTGTTTTCGCAGAAACTATATTTGGAAATGCCAAGCCAAACAGAGTCAATCCATTTTTTTAAAGACGACAGATGGGGCCGCTAACTTTCTTCAAACTGAGGGGTGACAAAAATCACACAGGAATGCATAGTTTTAGCATCATGGCAGCCAGGATTTTTGTCGAGGGGTGGCGCACTTTTTGGGGGGAGCGCTAATACTGGGGGGCACCACTACCACATGGGGGCGCCACTATAGTCGCACTATGGGGCGCCACAGAGTTTCGTCCGCCGATTAGGGGGCCGCTCCTTGCCCCCTGGCTACGCCCCTGCCCCATGGAGCGCAGTGGCAACTGGCAATGGGCCATTTATACACTAAGATTAGCAAATTAAAAGTTTAGTATACGAATTTTATTAACAAATTTAGAATTTCTAGAGAACGAGACGCTATCATTAGATTGAGTTAGTAGTAAAACGGCCCTTTTCAGGGGCACCAATAAGTCAAGTAGGAAATACATTCGAAATTAATAGTCTAAAGGAGAGGGACCGGTCGTGTCTGGTGAAACGCTATCGCAGAAAGTGAAATAAAGAGACAAGCCCTGATAAATAATTATGAAAATCGACAAACTTATTACAATAATACCAATACTACTATAGTATACTCTATATAATAATTAGTAAACTATACTTCAGTATGTTTATTAATGTTTTTAAAGTTATTTTTCATTTGTTATTTATATTTTTCATGCAGATAAGTATGAATAAAAGGCTCATTACTTATCACAAAATTACATATTTATAAACTATCATGACCACTGATTAGAGGATGACGAAAATAAAAGAGCCAATTTCCAATTGGTTTTGTTGGAATTTTCAGGAGGAGCTTAATGCATTTTTAGGCACCAGGGAGGGTAAAAACGAATTGGAAATCAATGCTTTCACAACAGCTAGACAGAAATCGATGAAGGTGGGCCTTTGATCCGTCGATCCAATCAAGCAGTCACTAAATTTGTGCAGAAAATTGTAAATTTTCGCATCTCCTAGTAAACCAGCCTCCTGAATTTTTTTCTAAGAAATTACTAGTTCTTCTACTTCTAGAGGTCATCGGGTTCAGCGCGGTCGAATGAAATCCCTCACCTGTGGCTGCAGTGCACACGGAGTGAATTGCGAATGTCTCTTTGTTGTCACGCGAATCGCTGCGGCTTCTGGTAATAGGCAAATGCTGTGAATTTTAATGCACGATGATTATATTGCTACTGTTAGTAGAGTAGTTAGCATTGCTTTGGAAAATGCATTTAGTCTTCGCGCAATTATAGAGCCTGGAAATCGACTGACATAATGTCAATACTGACGTGCAATAGCTTATTTCATTTCAAAATACAATTTAAATAGTTTTATGAAGTAGATTACGAAGTCTGATTAGAAAAACAAATTTTGTGTATAAAACTTTCAAAAATGCAGTATAGCTGTGTACACCACAAGTGTACGAGCTATAAAATCAGTTTTCACTAAAACTGTGAGAACCTTTGGAAAAATAGATCACATAAGCCTTACCTTGCTAGTGAAATTTAGCTGAGAACTTTAACGGAATTACCCCAGAAAGATTTTTAACAGAAGCAATGAAAATCGAGTTCCTAGTTGCTTTGAGTTGAGTGGGTTGTGCCAGGTGAGAGAGCGGAATGCAGGGTAGGGCAGGTTGCGAGTGTGTTTTATTCTTGTGTGGTTAGCAACAAGTCAATGATATTTGCGACGAAGACTAAGCACAAGATGTCGTTGACAACAGTATCTTATTTTTTCAATGGGTTTGTGTACATTGTCATTAACTGCACACAAGGTACTGTACAGAAGGCTTAAGTATACGCTCGTAGAGTATAGAGAGTAATAGAGAACTCGCTTTCTCTCTTCTACCAGGTAAAGCACAATGCTGCTGAGAATTTTCCACTGAGCCAAACCGTCCTTGGTTTCGGATGCCATGGGCGCACAAATTGGTCCAAACAAACTCCCATTGTATCCAGAAAATTACAGCTCAGTAATAATCACATCTTATTATCTATCAAGGCTATAGAAGCCTCTGTAACTTTTTCTACTACTAACACAGAAGTATACGATCTACTAGCTTTTTCATCAAAATAATCCCAAATAAACAAACGGGCCGAACTTCTATCTCAACAACACAAGCTCCACCTTTGCCTGCATTTTAGGTCACAAATGAGCTCTTTGAAGCTACCCAATGGGCTTGATATTGAGAAGGCACACAATACAACTTGAGCTTACAGGCTAGCTACTCAAATTAGCCATTGGAGAAGGACTGCAAGCTCGCACCTGACAACCAAATTGCACTCCAGACAACCTACAGCACCACCCTCCCTCCCTTTCTCTCTCCTCTGTCTCATAAAGGCCTCATAGTCTCACACAATGAAGACAAGCTCGATGGCAAATTAAATACTCGTATTTGCTTAGACACTCTTAAGACTGCCAACACATGCCTACAATAAAACACACTGAATTTAGTGCTCAGCTAAATTAAATATATGCTTAGACACTCTTAAGACTGCCAACACATGCCTACAATAAAACACACTGAATTTAGTGCTCAGCTAAATTAAATATAGGCGTGACTGCCATGTTTGACTATCATCACCAACAGCAGCTTCTGGCGCCGCTGGTTCGGATCCGACCTGCAGCCCCTTTGACGCCGCAAGTTTATGGAACAGCCTCCAAAAGACAACAACCCCAGGATTCAGCGTGCTTCTTCGCTGTCAAGACCAGCGTCAAGTCAGGGGACATTGCGGGACCCATTCGATCCGCCGGTGGGAGCTTGGCCAAGACAGCTTACAACCCTACTCGGTGAGACTTGTTTCATAATTTTGCTCCAACTGCGGTTCGCTATGATGGGAGTTAAAGAAGAGATTGAATTTGCGTAGTCTGAGATCACTCGATCATCAGGGAGTGCTTGGTCTGAGATCACTCCATTATCAGGGAGTGCTTGGTCTGAGATCACTCGATCATCAGGGAGTACTTGGTCTGAGATCACTCCATTATCAGGGAGTGCTTGGTCTGGGATCACTCGATCATCAGGGAGTGCTTGGTCTGAGATCACTCCATTATCAGGGAGTGCTTGGTCTGAGATCACTCGATCATCAGGGAGTGCTTGGTCTGAGATCACTCGATCATCAGGGAGTGCTTGGTATGGGATCAGTTTATCATCAGAGAGTGCTTGGTCTGAGATCACTCGATCATCAGAGAGTGCTTGGTCTGGGATCACTCGATCATCAGAGAGTGCTTGGTCTGTGATCACTCCATTATCAGGGAGTGCTTGGTCTGAGATTACTCGATCATCAGGGAGTGCTTGGTCTGGGATCAGTTTATCATCAGAGAGTGCTTGGTCTGTGATCACTCCATTATCAGGGAGTGCTTGGTCTGGGATCACTCGATCATCAGGGAGTGCTTGGTCTGGGATCACTCGATCATCAGGGAGTGCTTGGTATGGGATCAGTTTATCATCAGAGAGTGCTTGGTCTGAGATCACTCGATCATCAGAGAGTGCTTGGTCTGAGATCACTCCATTATCAGGGAGTGCTTGGTCTGAGATCACTCGATCATCAGGGAGTGCTTGGTCTGAGATCACTCGATCATCAGGGAGTGCTTGGTCAGAGATCACTCCATTATCAGGGAGTGCTTGGTCTGAGATCACTCGATCATCAGGGAGTGCTTGGTCAGAGATCACTCGATCATCAGGGAGTGCTTGGTATGAGATCACTCGATCACCAGGGAGTGCTTTGTCTGAGATCACTCGATCACCAGGGAGTGCTTGGTCTGAGATCACTCGATCATAACTTACGCTCGTAGTCTGAGATCACTTGACAGAAAATGAGAACATTTTCGCGAATGTTTCGCGGCCTTTATTCTCATGTCCTGAATCTCGATTCACTTCAGCAACGCAGTGAGCAGTCGGTACACGAACAATGACTGGGCCAACTTCAACAAGGCCAGTCACAGGCAATCCAGTCGGGAGCGCTCAGCGGCGGAGCAGACTAAAGCGGATGCTTGGGTCGCCATACGCGACACGGACGTCAGAACCCGGCTTCGGCAGGCCGACGTGTCTAAGAAGCTGAGTTGAGTGCCTTGTCCACTATAGTATAGTGAATCATAATATAATAGTCTTATCCCCATCTTCTCAAATAGCTTCTGTTCCGCTTGTCTATTTCACGCAACAATAATCTCGACAATCAATTGAAAGGTGAACGAGTGGCGGACATCGAGTACTGGCTGGAGCAGCTGGCTTCAGAAGCGGAGTTGAACTGCGCAGAGACGGAGGATCTGACGGTACCTGCTAAATATTTTGCTAATTTACTAAGTATGAAAGCTTTACAGGTTGAACTTAGGCACTATAGGGACACTAATTTTCTCAGCGGAATCGAGCTCAGGGACCCTGGTGCGGGAGGCAAACGCGTTAGACGGCTCAGCAACTCACCCCCACTAAGCTAACCCACTAAGACAAGCTCCCTGACTATACCAGTAACGAGCAACTAAAGCGCCAGCTTTAACTGGAATTCTACTCTGCCTTCTAGCACACCTAGGGTGAGAGGTCTCCCGAAATTTCACCTATAGCCTGAACAGCACTTTATTGAGGTGAATTATAGATCAGCACCAAAGAATGTGACGCATGCAGGCACATCTGCAACAGCACATTCTAACACCTGATTCCACACAGATTAGCGGTTTGAACTCACTAGTTAGCGTCGTTAAAACAGGCACAAACTTTATGAAATGCCAACTTCAGGACCACATCCGCGTGCTGGAGTCTTACATTGCTTACACGGCAAAGCCACTGAACATGTCTGAGCAGTGCCTGGCGCTCAGGGAGCAACGAATGGGTATCGATTTAGTTCACGACGAGGTCGAGAGGCAGCTGAATCGGGTGAGTCAGAAATGATGCGAAATTGCTAGGAATGCTAGACTACTCTGGTGTGAGCAGTAACAGGATCGTTAGAATTATCTGACAGAATAGATAGATAAAACCTAGCCCAGTTAGCATAGATGCACAGCCAGTAGCACAGCCGTATGAGCAGTCTCAGGACTATATGAGCAGTCTCAGGAGTATGTGAGCAGTCTCAGGACCATATGAGCAGTCTCAGGAGTATGTGAGCAGTCTCAGGACTATATGAGCAGTCTAGGCAGTATATGAGCAGTCCATGAGTATGTGAGCAGTCTCAGGACTATATGAGCAGTCTTAGGAGTATATGATCAGTCTCAGCGGTATATGAGCACTCTCAGGACCATATGAGCAGTCTCAGGAGTATGTGAGCAGTCTCAGGACTATATGAGCAGTCTAGGCAGTATATGAGCAGTCCATGAGTATGTGAGCAGTCTCAGGACTATATTAGCAGTCTTAGGAGTATATGAGCAGTCTCAGCGGTATATGAGCACTCTCAGGACTATATGAGCAGTCTTAGGAGTATATAATCAGTCTCAGGACTATATGAGCAGTCTTAGGAGTATATGATCAGTCTCAGCGGTATATGAGCACTCTCAGGACTATATGAGCAGTCTTAGGAGTATGTGAGCAGTCTCAGGACTATATGAGCAGTCTCAGGACTATATGAGCAGTCTAGGCAGTATATGAGCAGTCCATGAGTATGTGAGCAGTCTCAGGACTATATGAGCAGTCTTAGGAGTATATGATCAGTCTCAGCGGTATATGAGCACTCTCAGGACCATATGAGCAGTCTCAGGAGTATGTGAGCAGTCTCAGGACTATATGAGCAGTCTAGGCAGTATATGAGCAGTCCATGAGTATGTGAGCAGTCTCAGGACTATATTAGCAGTCTTAGGAGTATATGAGCAGTCTCAGCGGTATATGAGCACTCTCAGGACTATATGAGCAGTCTTAGGAGTATATAATCAGTCTCAGGACTATATGAGCAGTCTTAGGAGTATATGAGCAGTCTCAGCGGTATATGAGCACTCTCAGGAGTATATGTGCAGTCTCATGGTTTTATGAGTAGTGGGACGATTACATGAGCAGTCTCAGCATCAAATAAGCAGTTTTGGGACCTTTTCAGTCCAAAAATTAGATGATCGGTCTGAGAATGCTAACATTAGCTTAAACAAGGCTCGCATCGACTTCTAAACCCGGCCCTAACAGGAGGTGGAGATCATCCGCAGGTGTCAGGACCAAATGCGCAAAATGGCTGAGAAGTCGAGAGCTCAACTCAAGTGAGTTCTCACTGATCGCATAAGAATCAGAATCTTAATCCTACATCGTACAAAACCTGTTATCTTCTTTCCATCTCATTGCAAAACTCAAGAATCAACTGGACAGCGCTGCAAGCCTTGAACAAAGACTTGCTGAATAAGAATCAGGCGCAGGCCATAGACGATAAGATGCGTCATCTGAGCAATTTCTCTGCCGAGATCGACTTTCACCCGGGTGCTGAGACTGCCGAGAAGTGGTAAGTTGAGTTATTTTTAGTTGAGTCTTTGCACCTGTGCACTAATACTCAACATATTCGTCACAAGAGCTTTTCCTTCTTCGATTTTTTTCGCAACTGCAGCTAGACTAGCAACTGTAACTGCAGCTAGAATAGTAGTTAACTGCAACTGCAGCTAGAATAGTAACTGCAACTGCAGCTAGAATAGCAACTGCAACTGCAGCTAGAATAGTAACTGCAACTGCAGCTAGAATAGCAACTGCAGCTAGAATAGTAACTGCAACTGCAGCTAGAATAGCAACTGCAGCTAGAATAGTAACTGCAACTGCAGCTAGAATAGCAACTGCAGCTAGAATAGTAACTGCAACTGCAGCTAGAATAGCAACTGCAGCTAGAATAGTAACTGCAACTGCAGCTAGAATAGCAACTGCAGCTAGAATAGTAACTGCAACTGCAGCTAGAATAGCAACTGCAGCTAGAATAGTAACTGCAACTGCAGCTAGAATAGTAACTGCAACTGCAGCTAGAATAGTAACTGCAACTGCAGCTAGAATAGCAACTGCAGCTAGAATAGTAACTGCAACTGCAGCTAGAATAGTAACTGCAACTGCAGCTAGAATAGTAACTGCAACTGCAGCTAGAATAGCAACTGCAGCTAGAATAGTAACTGCAACTGCAGCTAGAATAGTAACTGCAACTGCAGCTAGAATAGTAACTGCAACTGCAGCTAGAATAGTAACTGCAACTGCAGCTAGAATAGCAACTGCAGCTAGAATAGTAACTGCAACTGCAGCTAGAATAGTAACTGCAACTGCAGCTAGAATAGTAACTGCAACTGCAGCTAGAATAGCAACTGCAGCTAGAATAGTAACTGCAACTGCAGCTAGAATAGTAACTGCTGCGCTGTCAGCTGCACATCTGAGCCGATTGGGGCAGGTGTAATCAAGTATTAATTTTTATAATCAAGTATTAGGTAAAACTTGTAATCAAGTATTAACAATACACCACTCTGATCTTGTCCTCCTGCCGTCCCTCCAGCGTGAGCATCCCGCACTCGTGGGCCCGGCACTCCCAGGAGAACATCGGTCGATCGCACGGCTGTCGGGCGGCCTCGGAGCGTCAGCGCCGCGGCATCGCCGACCTGCTCCGCGCCTGTGCGAACGAAATTTGGAGCCAGTTCATTGCGGTGAATGCTGCGTTCGCGACTCGCATCAAGGAGGTCACGGATGTGCGCAACGGACTGCAAGCTCAGCTGCAGGGGGTAGGAAATTCGGGTTGTCGGAACTCAATTAGACTCATTCCATTCCCAATGAAACCGCCAACAACCGCATCAGACGCTGCAGGAGATCGCGGAGGCCGAGTGCTCGGCTGCGCTGCTCAGGCAAGCCTTGGCTGAGAAGGCGGCGCCGATGAAAGTGGCACAGACACGGCTGGAGGAGCGCGTTCGACGCCAAGACGTCGAGAGCTGCAACGACCCGGCGATGACGGCGTGAGTACACTGCTCACTACAGTGAACTCACTACAGAGAGGCCTTTGAGGGCCTGTCTTCCTCCTACTCAACCTCTCTCCCTCCTACTCTACCTCTCTCCCTCCTACTCTACCTCTCTCCCTCCTACTCTACCTCTCTCCCTCCTACTCTACCTCTCTCCCTCCTACTCTACCTCTCTCCCTCCTACTCTACCTCTCTCCCTCCTACTCTACCTCTCTCCCTCCTACTCTACCTCCTTCCCTCCTACTCTACCTCTCTCCCTCCTACTCTACCTCTCTCCCTCCTACTCTACCTCTCTCCCTCCTACTCTACCTCTCTCCCTCCTACTCTACCTCCTTCCCTCCTACTTCACGCAGCCTCCAGCGGGAAGTCAGCGACCTGAAGGAGTCTTTGAACTTGCTGTCGCACCGGCTGAAGTCTGTGGAGTCGGCCCTGACAAGGCTCCACAGAAACCGCACGCAACTGGAGGCGGACATTCGCGTGAAGGAGAACTCGCTGCTCATAGACGCCAGGCAGTGTATGCCGATGCGGCACGCACCGCGGGGTGCCCAGCAACTGACGTTGCAGGCAAGACGGTCGAAGCCTCAGACTATTGGCCGGTCGAACTAACAAAGGAATCCCGAGTATAATGGAAGCTGAGAGCCACAAAACAGTGCGCGGTCGTTTTGTAAAACTCTTGAATCTCAAGCTTTTCGTTTTTTTAACTGGTTATAAAATTCTATTGTGTCCTATTGAATTGATTTTGTTTGCCTAATTAGATAAATGATTAGTTAATATTGAAAGTTTATATTATTTTTCTAACAGTTTTAAAAATAAAATTGTGACAGTGCTGTCTGACCCATGAGTAACACTCAGCAGCCCCCTATCTATCTATCTGCAGAGGGGCCCGGGGCACTTGTCGCACAAGCGACGGAGCGGCACGCCCCCAGACCGGCGAACTAGGCGCTTAAGCGCCCATCGCGCCGCCTCCCCTGAGCAGGCACCACATACAGCAGCACAGACCAGCCGGGGAGGGCAGGAGGCACCCAGAATAGGCAGCAGTGTCCCCACCCCAGCCCCACACGCACAGAGCAGACCAAGGCTGATAAGAAATCAGTCCTCAGGGGGGGCCGGGTGATGACTGATGAGTGTACACTTATCCAATCGCGCTGACGGAATTCCAGGGAGCGCGCGGCGGTGTACACCCGCCCTCCAGCCACCCCCCGCAAGGTCTCACGCCCCAGCGCCAACGCACATAACTCACACAACGCAGAACAGGCACACAGAAGGTAGGAGCGAAGCTATTATTTCAAGCTTTGATTGCACGAAATATGGTGCACCTCCGCCGGTCGCTACTGTCCAAACCCCCCCAACAAGTCCCGAAATTAATCGTGACTTGAAGGGTGAATCGAACTAACGTCCTTTGGAGTGCGAGGCAGCGACGTTAGCCGCTGACCCCACTCGCCCCTCTCAACAGCCCCCTGCTTAAATTGTTAGTTTTAAATGTTACTTCGACCGCTGTTGCGTAAGCGTTGAGTACTGGTTACGATTGCCCACAACTTTTAACTGAAGCAGCGACCTAGGCACCAATGTGCGTATAGTACAGCGAACTAGCCCTACCCATAGACGCCTCTTAACCATAGACGGTTGAAACCTACGACAATAATCTAGCCAGAGGCCAGAGCGTGTAGAAAAGCTTCGCCGTCTGTTTTCTAAATGTCTATGGCCAAAGTAATCGGCAGTTTAGAAATATAGATGTAGCAAGCCGTGGTATCCGCTCCAGCGGATGCATCCCGCTGGGCAGTCTCAGGAGTATGTGAGCAGTCTCAGGAGTATGTGAGCAGTCTCAGGAGTATGTGAGCAGTCTCAGGAGTATGTGAGCAGTCTCAGGAGTATGTGAGCAGTCTCAGGAGTATGTGAGAAGTCTCAGGAGTATGTGAGCAGTAAATGCACGCCGTTTCTCAGCTGTAAAATGAACAATAGAGATTCAAAGCGTGCAACAACATGCTAATTTCATTGGCAAACCAAAAACTACCCATTCAAAATGATAAAATGAATAGCAGAGACGCCAGAGGGTGTACCCCTATTTTGAAATTTATCAGCGCAGACATGAGCTCCATAGCCGAATCTAGATTCCAGAAAACTTCTTAAAGGGGCTGTGAATGTGTTTAAATGTCATGTAATTCGATGATGATGTGTCACATCAAGTCATGGATTTACGGCAGAAGCCGGAAGAAGTCGCGAATCTGCTGTTCAATCAGGGACGCGTTCGCAATGGCCACAGCCCGCACGACTCCATTTAGCGATTGGCCTCCTCCACTGAACCTACGACCGACAGACATGACGAAGCAGGACTGCCTGGATACGTCTTGTCGATTGGTGCTACCTGGCACAATAAAGCTGCCGTTGAAGTACAAGTGAGTGGATATCAGATAGCCAAGTCGGACAGAGACCGCGATGTCGATGAGTGAGCTGAAGCTCGCTGGCAGCTGGTTAGGGAGTGAATAGATGAGAAAATTATTAGAGTCATCGCTGCTACCCTGCTTGTTGAAATACAGTTGGTTGGCCTGACCATACTCCCACAAGTGAGGGCCAGTCTCCTGAAGGTTCGAGCAGGACACGGCTTCCATAAACGGTTGATTTCTCGGCTGCCTCTTCAGCCTCATCAGCCACGTGAAGCTGGCCGAAGGGTCGGTCGAGACGAAGCGACTGTCGTTGAGCAGCGCGTAGGACGAGTGTCCGTCGAACTGGGCGCCCTCCTCAGTCCACTGCAAGTTCGCACTCTCCAGTCGATAGCTGCTGCTCGAAGCACGCTCACCGCTCTGACACACCAGGTTGCTGAATCTGTTGCTCCCACCTGCCAGCCACACACCGACCAACTGAGCGTTGAGCAGCGAGGCGTCGCAGCTCGCCAACGACTTGGTGCGATACACCGAGCACTGCTGCACCGAGCCGTCGACTGCGGCCTGATCGCTGCTGCTCGACTGGCCTCCCATCGGCCTTGCTCCACTCGCCTGCATCATGCGACACACATGGTGGTAGTGGAAGATCGAGCACACACCTGTCTGCTTGTTCCACTGAAGCACGAGGTCGTAAGGTGCGCTGCTCGCTTTCAACACGCAGCCGTGCAGGCTTTGCAGCGAGTTCCACCGAGTCATCGCCGAGCTGTCGTCGATGCACTGCATCATCCGGTACTGGCACCAGCGCCTGCTGCAGCTCGCAGTGGCCACCGACACTCCCAGTAGAAGTAGCAGCAGGATACTGATGGTAACATTTAAAAAATAATTCATTGTCAGGAGTTTCGTAGCCAACTATTTATATGTATTGTCAAGTCTAATCATGCGTTCTTCTCAACGGTAGAGCTTCAATATTTATATTGCTTAAATGGGAGCTTTTTGGAATAGCCATTAGACAGACAAGGCCTTGATCAACAGATGCATATATTCTGTTTGCTGGGTTATAAGGATGGTGTTGAAAATGTCTTGGACCTTGAGAAGGACGAGGCTACGTCTGCTTCTAAGGGCCATCAGTAGAATTCACGGGAAAGACGGCATTCTTCACTAGAAGAAATGTTGGGCTTAAAAAACTTCTTGGTATTTTTCAGATCTTCAGCAGAGTGAAGAGATGACTGTTCAGACTGACAATGCGGCGAGGGCTTCACTTTCAGGAATTTTCTAGAATAATTGTATGTGGCAGCGTCGCTTCAGTTGAATGTGTAACACCTTCATGGCATGAATTCGTCTAACACGCCGATTCTCGACTTTCGCGGTGTCTCAAGGCCCCCCAATGAGGCCCTGCAGCTCTTCATCTTTATTCAGCTTCTCTCCAGCTTCTCGAAAGTTTCCTCTCCAGACTAACATTGTTTATCACATTCAGCGCGTTGCCTTCCAACCCACAGCTGATGCCATGGTAACTGCTTTCATCTGCATTGAAAGCATTACTGTGAAACTAAGCGTCTTGTAAAATTCCACACACAAAGAGTTTCGTTACCTGTAGGCATTGGCTACTGTTCTAGATAAAGTCCTAATCTAGAGTCCCATGATCCCTTGATCAAGAGTCCTGATCTTTGGGGTGAGGGGTTACAGTTCTCTCAACTGGTTTAAGCTCGTATTACACTTAGATGGGCTCCTGATGTTTTTTTCTGAGCTGCAGTATAAATAGTTAACTGAATGAGAACATCGATAGTAACTGATACGATTCGTTACTTTGTTGCAGTTAAAGTTCTAATCGCTCCTGGACTCAGGCACCTCACACACAGCAGGTGAGGAAGGGGGCGGCAGCCGGAGTGCCTCTCACCCCAGGCCCGCACACGCACAGAGCTGACCAAACCAGGGGAGGACTTAGATGCCTGAAGGGTAGGGACGAGAGCACCATGCCACGCGCGCAGACGGCTGGTGGCACCCGCCGCTCAGAGCACGCATGGCTGGTGCACACCCGCCCCACCCCCCATACAACGCCCCACACCGGCCCAACGCACAAACACAAACTCAAACAAGCAGGCATGCAGAAGGCAGGGGTTCAGCAGGGATTTAAATTAGCTTTGGTTGCACATAATAAGGTGCATCTCCGCTAGTCACTACTTCGCAAACCTCCAACCTCGCCCCGAAATTAATCTTGACTAGGAGGGAGGAACGAATCAGCGACCTTTGGAAAGTGAAGCAGCGACACTGGCCGCTGACCCACTCACCCCCTGTAGAAATACCACGCTATTTTTCCCGGGAACCACCACAGTGGGGTATTTCAAATTCCCACTGCCTCCTTCACAATAGCTCCCAAACCGAATGGCCGGATTTCGTGAAAGTCCACTTACATGGCCTGGCCTGTCTATGGCCTGAAGAGGCCACCGCATTTATCCAGTGTCTCCCCAACTGATGCTGGTACCTATTTTTCAACTTGATGAGTGTCTTGTTTAGGAAAACGACTTGTTGTTCCATTGTGCTGCGCTTCGAACTCCTGACCTTTCAGAAACAAATTCGAGGCTACGCATTCAAGGCGGAAGCTGCAGGAAAAAGTGACGAATCTCCTGCTTAGTCAGGGACGCATTGGCGATGGCCACAGCCCGCACGACCCCCTTCAGGCTTATGCCGTCTGCAAACCTGCGACCGACAGACATCAGAAAGCAGGTCGGCCAGTCCGAGCTCTGAGCAGTGGCATGTTCGATCTCAGCGAAACTACCATTAAAGTAGAAAAACGAGGCATTCGCGGCGCCTTGAAAAACACTGACTGCCATATCACTCCAGCTGGCATTGTTTGCAGGCAGGCTCTGCGGCGAACGAAGGATGAAATTATTCGGATCAGCACGGCCGCTCGCCTTGTTGAAAAGCAGTCTAATTGGCTCGACATGCTCCCAAAAATGGGGTCCAAATATCGTAAAATTCGAGCAGGACACGGCTTCCATAAACGGTTGATTTCTCGGCTGCCTCTTCAGCCTCATCAGCCACGTGAAGCTGGCCGAAGGGTCGGTCGAGACGAAGCGACTGTCGTTGAGCAGCGCGTAGGACGAGTGTCCGTCGAACTGGGCGCCCTCCTCAGTCCACTGCAAGTTCGCACTCTCCAGTCGATAGCTGCTGCTCGAAGCACGCTCACCGCTCTGACACACCAAGTTGCTGAATCTGTTGCTCCCACCTGCCAGCCACACACCGACCAACTGAGCGTTGAGCAGCGAGGCGTCGCAGCTCGCCAACGACTTGGCGCGATACACCGAGCACTGCTGCACCGAGCCGTCGACTGCGGCCTGATCTCTGCTGCTCGACTGGCCTCCCATCGGCCTTGCTCCACTCGCCTGCATCATGCGACACACATGCTGGTAGTGGAAGATCGAGCGCACACCTGTCTGCTTGTTCCACTGAAGCACGAGGTCGTCAGGTGTGCTGCTCGCTTTCAACACGCAGCCATGCAGGCTTTGCAGCGAGTTCCACCGAGTCATCGCCGAGCTGTCGTCGATGCACTGCATCATCCGGTACTGGCACCAGCGCCTGCTGCAGCTCGCAGTGGCCACCGACGCTCCCAGTAGAAGTAGCAGTAGGAAGCTGTAGGAAAGTGTTATGCTGGGATTCATTATTTAATTTGGAAAAATTCTTTGTGTTTGCTCGAACATTTATAATTCTCGCCTTTCCTAGTTTGAGTTTATCAGCAGATAAGCCTCAGGTAAGATTTTATCAATGGTTTGTTTAGTGTGTTTGGTGATTGGTTTGGCAGCTGCAAAATTAATAAGCGACTTAGGAGACTGCACACTCGGGTGTTGAAGTATGTCAAGCTTGTGCTACCATGTGTCTGCGGACCAACTGCTCTGTATTCTTTCTAATCTTTCAATGTTTTTTCTGCATCATGTGAGACCTCTTGAATAATGTCAAGCTTGTGCTACCATGTGTCTGCGGACCAACTGCTCTGTATTCTTTCTAATCTTTCAATGTTTTTCTGCATCATGTGAGACCTCTTGAATAATGTCAAGCTTGTGCTACCATGTGTCTGCGGACCAACTGCTCTGTATTCTTTCTAATCCTTCAATGTTTTTCTGCATCATGTGAGACCTCTTGAATAATGTCAAGCTTGTGCTACCATGTGTCTGCGGACCAACTGCTCTGTATTCTTTCTAATCTTTCAATGTTTTTCTGCATCATGTGAGACCTCTTGAATAATGTCAAGCTTGTGCTACCATGTGTCTGCGGACCAACTGCTCTGTATTCTTTCTAATCCTTCAATGTTTTTCTGCATCATGTGAGACCTCTTGAATAATGTCAAGCTTGTGCTACCATGTGTCTGCGGACCAACTGCTCTGTATTCTTTCTAATCTTTCAATGTTTTTTCTGCATCATGTGAGACCTCTTGAATAATGTCAAGCTTGTGCTACCATGTGTCTGCGGACCAACTGCTCTGTATTCTTTCTAATCTTTCAATGTTTTTCTGCATCATGTGAGACCTCTTGAATAATGTCAAGCTTGTGCTACCATGTGTCTGCGGACCAACTGCTCTGTATTCTTTCTAATCTTTCAATGTTTTTCTGCATCATGTGAGACCTCTTGAATAATGTCAAGCTTGTGCTACCATGTGTCTGCGGACCAACTGCTCTGTATTCTTTCTAATCTTTCAATGTTTTTCTGCATCATGTGAGACCTCTTGAATAATGTCAAGCTTGTGCTACCATGTGTCTGCGGACCAACTGCTCTGTATTCTTTCTAATCTTTCAATGTTTTTCTGCATCATGTGAGACCTCTTGAATAATGTCAAGCTTGTGCTTCCATGTGTCTGCGGACCAACTGCTCTGTATTCTTTCTAATCCTTCAATGTTTTTTCTGCATCATGTGAGACCTCTTGAATAATGTCAAGCTTGTGCTACCATGTGTCTGCGGACCAACTGCTCTGTATTCTTTCTAATCTTTCAATGTTTTTTCTGCATCATGTGAGACCTCTTGAATAATGTCAAGCTTGTGCTACCATGTGTCTGCGGACCAACTGCTCTGTATTCTTTCTAATCCTTCAATGTTTTTTCTGCATCATGTGAGACCTCTTGAATAATGTCAAGCTTGTGCTACCATGTGTCTGCGGACCAACTGCTCTGTATTCTTTCTAATCTTTCAATGTTTTTCTGCATCATGTGAGACCTCTTGAATAATGTCAAGCTTGTGCTACCATGTGTCTGCGGACCAACTGCTCTGTATTCTTTCTAATCCTTCAATGTTTTTCTGCATCATGTGAGACCTCTTGAATAATGTCAAGCTTGTGCTACCATGTGTCTGCGGACCAACTGCTCTGTATTCTTTCTAATCCTTCAATGTTTTTTCTGCATCATGTGAGACCTCTTGAATAATGTCAAGCTTGTGCTACCATGTGTCTGCGGACCAACTGCTCTGTATTCTTTCTAATCCTTCAATGTTTTTCTGCATCATGTGAGACCTCTTGAATAATGTCAAGCTTGTGCTACCATGTGTCTGCGGACCAACTGCTCTGTATTCTTTCTAATCCTTCAATGTTTTTTCTGCATCATGTGAGACCTCTTGAATAATGTCAAGCTTGTGCTACCATGTGTCTGCGGACCAACTGCTCTGTATTCTTTCTAACCCTTCAATGTTTTTTCTGCATCATGTGAGACCTCTTGAATAATGTCAAGCTTGTGCTACCATGTGTCTGCGGACCAACTGCTCTGTATTCTTTCTAATCCTTCAATGTTTTTCTGCATCATGTGAGACCTCTTGAATAATGTCAAGCTTGTGCTACCATGTGTCTGCGGACCAACTGCTCTGTATTCTTTCTAATCTTTCAATGTTTTTCTGCATCATGTGAGACCTCTTGAATAATGTCAAGCTTGTGCTACCATGTGTCTGCGGACCAACTGCTCTGTATTCTTTCTAATCCTTCAATGTTTTTTCTGCATCATGTGAGACCTCTTGAATAATGTCAAGCTTGTGCTACCATGTGTCTGCGGACCAACTGCTCTGTATTCTTTCTAATCCTTCAATGTTTTTCTGCATCAAGAGAAGGGATGGGGAGAGAGAGCGGAAGGGGAGAGAGAGCGGAAGGGGAGAGAGAGCGGAAGGGGAGAGAGAGCGGAAGGGGAGAGAGAGCGGAAGGGGAGAGAGAGCGGAAGGGGAGAGAGAGCGGAAGGGGAGAGAGAGCGGAAGGGGAGAGAGAGGGGATGGGGAGAGAGAGCGGAAGGGGAGAGAGAGCGGAAGGGGAGAGAGAGCGGAAGGGAAGAGAGAGGGGATGGGGAGAGAGAGCGGAAGGGGAGAGAGAGGGGATGGGGAGAGAGAGCGGAAGGGGAGAGAGAGCGGAAGGGGAGAGAGAGGGGATGGGGAGAGAGAGCGGAAGGGGAGAGAGAGCGGAAGGGGAGAGAGAGCGGAAGGGGAGAGAGAGCGGAAGGGGAGAGAGAGCGGAAGGGGAGAGAGAGCGGAAGGGGAGAGAGAGCGGAAGGGGAGAGAGAGCGGAAGGGGAGAGAGAGGGGATGGGGAGAGAGAGCGGAAGGGGAGAGAGAGCGGAAGGGGAGAGAGAGCGGAAGGGGAGAGAGAGCGGAAGGGGAGAGAGAGGGGATGGGGAGAGAGAGCGGAAGGGGAGAGAGAGCGGAAGGGGAGAGAGAGCGGAAGGGGAGAGAGAGCGGAAGGGGAGAGAGAGCGGAAGGGGAGAGAGAGCGGAAGGGGAGAGAGAGCGGAAGGGGAGAGAGAGCGGAAGTGGAGAGAGAGCGGAAGGGGAGAGAGAGAGGAAGGGGAGAGAGAGCGCAAGGGGAGAGAGAGAGGAAGGGGAGAGAGAGCGGAAGGGGAGAGAGAGCGGAAGGGGAGAGAGAGGGGATGGCGAGAGTGGGAGGAGAGAGGGGAGAGAGAGAAAGGGAGAAAGGAAGGAAGAGAGGAAAAAAATCGGGACTGGAGAAGTGCTTGGTTGAAAATCTTCAATTTTTTAACTTCCCGAAAGGAAAGCTTTATTATTGTCTTTAAGTCAGTTCTATAAAAAAGCATCGAATAACTCTATCCGGATAGAACAGGACTAGCGGACTAATCCCAATCTAGTTCTAGGGATCTTTCAGATGAGATTGTCTCCCGACTCTCTCCCCCCAGTCTGGCATGCAATCTAGAGTGGATTTGGCCTGTCCTGGGTGCCCCGCCCTGACCTGGACCGAGTTGTTGGTAGGCTGGGACTCGGTCCAACAAGATGATTGCTTTAGAGGCTTAAGAAGCGGAGCCGGCAAGAATTTAATCATCATAAAGGGAGCCGGACAGTCAGAGCGGGCAGACAGGAAGGGGCCAGAAAGTTAGAAATTCATTTTGTTCGCGAGAAGAAGACGATGAAGAAAACTTTTCGAATTGTACAGTTGAGGATTTGAGTGCGTTGGGAGTTCATGTCACAGCCAGATTCAGTCATGGCCTCATCATTCTAGATGAGCAGCTTCTCATCTGATCCCTGAGTAGGCCACTGCAGCTTCTCATCTGATCCCTGAGTAGGCCATTGCAGCTTCTCATCTGATCCCTGAGTAGGCCATTGCAGCTTCTCATTTGATCCCTGAGTAGGCCACTGCAGCTTCTCATCTGATCCCTGAGTAGGCCATTGCAGCTTCTCATCTGATCCATGAGTAGGCCACTGCAGCTTCTCATCTGATCCCTGAGTAGGCCATTGCAGCTTCTCATCTGATCCATGAGTAGGCCACTGCAGCTTCTCATCTGATCCCTGAGTAGGCCACTGCAGCTTCTCATCTGATTCCTGAGTAGGCCACTGCAGCTTCTCATCTGATCCCTGAGTAGGCCACTGCAGCTTCTCATCTGATCCCTGAGTAGGCCACTGCAGCTTCTCATCTGATCCCTGAGTAGGCCACTGCAGCTTCTCATCTGATCCCTGAGTAGGCCACTGCAGCTTCTCATTTGATCCCTGAGTAGGCCACTGCAGCTTCTCATTTGATCCCTGAGTAGGCCACTGCAGCTTCTCATTTGATCCCTGAGTAGGCCACTGCAGCTTCTCATCTGATTCCTGAGTAGGCCACTGCAGCTTCTCATTTGATCCCTGAGTAGGCCATTGCAGCTTCTCATCTGATCCCTGAGTAGGCCACTGCAGCTTCTCATTTGATCCCTGAGTAGGCCACTGCAGCTTCTCATCTGGGCCTGAGTAGGCCACTGCAGCTTCTCATTTGATCCCTGAGTAGGCCATTGCAGCTTCTCATCTGATCCCTGAGTAGGCCATTGTAATCTACCCCACATAGCTTGCATAGCTTAGTAATGCATTTGACAGGTTGCTTTTGACGGAGAAAAGCTGGATTGAAATATTAGGTAAACAAATGGCACATGTTTACTCTGCCAACCCCAGTTCTTAAACACTTGGACATCGGCTTAAGGAGAGTTTCGATGCGTTTGCCAGAGAATGAATACTTTGAGCACACAAACGACGGACACATCCTTGAGCATAGAGGGGGAGGACAGAAGAGGAAGGAATGTCAGTGTGCTCAAAATTTGATCACACGCAAAGGGCCAGAAACTTTTGCCTAAAAGTTTTTGCCTAAAAAGGATGGGAGACAAGCTGCAATGTCTCCAGTGTATTTTATATTGGCAGGTCCATACGAGCCAGGTTCCATTGGCCTGATATAATTGTTCCGAGAAATTCACATCCAGATATCAATAAATAGCTACTGTCACTCTGCTAGCTACTGTCACTCTGCTAGCTACTGTCACTCTGCTAGCTACTGTCACTCTGCTAGCTACTGTCACTCTGCTAGCTACTGTCACTCTGCTAGCTACTGTCACTCTGCTAGCTACTGTCACTCTGCTAGCTACTGTCACTCTGCTAGCTACTGTCACTCTGCTAGCTACTGTCACTCTGCTAGCTACTGTCACTCTGCTAGCTACTGTCACTCTGCTAGCTACTGTCACTCTGCTAGCTACTGTCACTCTGCTAGCTACTGTCACTCTGCTAGCTACTGTCACTCTGCTAGCTACTGTCACTCTGCTAGCTACTGTCACTCTGCTAGCTACTGTCACTCTGCTAGCTACTGTCACTCTGCTAGCTACTGTCACTCTGCTAGCTACTGTCACTCTGCTAGCTACTGTCACTCTGCTAGCTACTGTCACTCTGCTAGCTACTGTCACTCTGCTAGCTACTGTCACTCTGCTAGCCCTTGTCACTCACGATGTGCTGAAGACAATGAAGGAGCAGATGCTCAGAGTGAATCCCATCGACATGGCAAAGAAGCCAACAGCGGCCATTGTGCCAAACAATGTTGGCGGCTGATAACTGCCCGGAACACCTGGCGGATAATGCCGGTGGTGAGGATAATGAAGATGATGATGAGGCGCAGCGGTTGACACCAGAACATGACGCCTCGGCTGTCGAGTGCCTGCTGAAGGAGGAGCTGCCGGACTCATATTGTCCGCCAGCTCATAATTGGCCGAATAAATCTGCGGTGCCGACTGGAAAGATCTGGTGAGCATGACTTGCCTATCTGGCTGGGGACTGTGCGAACTGTCCGTCTGGTGTAGTTGCACATTTCTCTTCGAAGACAGTCATATAATATGACTTCTAAAAGGTTTGTTTGCTCCCTTGCGAAATAGCAGCTTTCAACCAATCAGAATCGTCGCGGCCTGGGAACTTTCGATTCGGCATGATAGCGTCCAGAAGACTGGGAGATAGGGAGGAGAGAGGGGAGAGTGGGAGGAGAGAGGGGAGAGTGGGAGGAGAGAGGGGAGAGTGGGAGGAGAGAGGGGAGAGTGGGAGGAGAGAGGGGAGAGTGGGAGGAGAGAGGGGGAGTGGGAGGAGAGAGGGGAGAGCAGGAGGAGAGAGGGGAGAGCGGGAGGAGAGATGGGAGAGTGGGAGGAGAAAAGGGAGAGTGAGAGTGGGAGGCCAGATGGGAGAGTGGGAGGAGAGAGGGGAGAGTGGGAGGAGAGAGGGGAGAGTGGGAGGAGAGAGGGGAGAGTGGGAGGAGAGAGGGGAGAGTGGGAGGAGAGAGGGGAGATCGGGAGGAGAGATGGGAGAGTGGGAGGAGAAAAGGGAGAGTGGGAGGCCAGATGGGAGAGTGGGAGGAGGGAGAGAGTGAGAGGAGAGATGGGAGAGTGGGAGGAGAAAAGGGAGAGTGGGAGGAGAGATAGGAGAGTGGGAGGAGAAAAGGGAGAGTGGGAGGAGAGATAGGAGAGTGGGAGGAGAAAAGGGAGAGTGGGAGGCGAGAGGGGAGAGTGGGAGGAGGGAGAGAGTGAGAGGAGAGATGGGAGAGTGGGAGGAGAAAAGGGAGAGTGGGAGGAGAAAGGGGAGAGTGGGAAGAGGGAGAGAGTGAGAGGAACATAGGAAGAAAGCGAAACGGATATATAGCGATAATTGACTGTAGTTTCAAAAGACCTTTAAGCAGATACCTTTTTAAATTTGCAAACTAGTATTATTTTGTTAAGCTCAAGGGAACAATTTGTATTCGTTCTTGTTGATTAGAGTACAGTTAAACGAAAAATTACTAAGGATCCTTAGTTTTTTATCCTGGATAAAGTTTGCACCAACTCAAGGATCAATGCTATCCGAACTATAAATTCACGCGGTTGAAAAATCTATTGCCTAGACTAGCATTAATTTTTTTTCTATCCCTTAATGCTTTCTCAATGTCCATCTGCGGAATCTATATTTTATGCTCAATAATTCATTGGCATACGAACTGAACTGATAGCAAGGTATAAGGCAATATTATCTGATAATCCTTTAGATTGGGATTCCAGTTGCTAAGGGCAAGACCGCAAGATAAATGAAGCGCTGAGCAGAAGTTTATTCCCCAGACAAAAATATCTCTAACTTACTCTAACTGATAGCTCACTTTTATCACATTCTCTAAGGTTTTTGCCTCATTTTCATCTATCCAGTTTACTACAGTTATCCCATCCTGAGTTACTCCATTATCCCTACAGTTATCCCATCCTTACTCCATTATCCCTACAGTTATCCCATCCTGTGTTACTCCATTATCCCTACAGTTATCCCATCCTGTGTTACTCCATTATCCCTACAGTTATCCCATCCTGTGTTACTCCATTATCCCTACAGTTATCCCATCCTGTGTTACTCCATTATCCCTACAGTTATCCCATCCTGTGTTACTCCATTATCCCTACAGTTATCCCATCCTGTGTTACTCCATTATCCCTACAGTTATCCCAACTTGTTCTCGCTGTGTCCCTACAGTTATCCCATCCTGTGTTACTCCAGTGTCCCTACAGTTATCCCATCCTGTGTTACTCCATTATCCCTACAGTTATCCCAACCTGTGCTACTCCATTATCCCTACAGTTATCCCATCCTGTGCTACTCCAGTGTCCCTACAGTTATCCCATCCTGTGTTACTCCAGTGTCCCTACAGTTATCCCATCCTGTGTTACTCCAGTGTCCACACAGTTATCCCATCCTGTGCTACTCCAGTGTCCCTACAGTTATCCCATCCTGTGCTACTCCAGTGTCCCTACAGTTATCCCATCCTGTGTTACTCCATTATCCCTACAGTTATCCCAACTTGTTCTCGCTGTGTCCCTACAGTTATCCCATCCTGAGTTACTCCAGTGTCCCTACAGTTATCCCGTCCTCAGTTACTCCAGTGTCCCTACAGTTATCCCGTCCTCAGTTTCTCCAGTGTCCCTACAGTTATCCCATCCTGTGTTACTCCAGTGTCCCTACAGTTATCCCGTCCTCAGTTTCTCCAGTGTCCCTACAGTTATCCCATCCTGAGTTACTCCAGTGTCCCTACAGTTATCCCGTCCTGAGTTACTCCAGTGTCCCTACAGTTATCCCGTCCTCAGTTTCTCCAGTGTCCCTACAGTTATCCCATCATGTGTTACTCCAGTGTCCCTACAGTTATCCCGTCCTCAGTTTCTCCAGTGTCCCTACAGTTATCCCATCATGTGTTACTCCAGTGTCCCTACAGTTATCCCGTCCTGAGTTACTCCAGTGTCCCTACAGTTATCCCGTCCTCAGTTTCTCCAGTGTCCCTACAGTTATCCCATCCTGTGTTACTCCAGTGTCCCTACAGTTATCCCGTCCTGAGTTACTCCAGTGTCCCTACAGTTATCCCGTCCTCAGTTTCTCCAGTGTCCCTACAGTTATCCCGTCCTGAGTTACTCCAGTGTCCCTACAGTTATCCCGTCCTCAGTTTCTCCAGTGTCCCTACAGTTATCCCATCCTGTGTTACTCCAGTGTCCCTACAGTTATCCCATCCTGTGTTACTCCAGTGTCCCTACAGTTATCCCATCATGTGTTACTCCAGTGTCCCTACAGTTATCCCGTCCTGAGTTACTCCAGTGTCCCTACAGTTATCCCATCCTGTGTTACTCCAGTGTCCCTACAGTTATCCCATCATGTGTTACTCCAGTGTCCCTACAGTTATCCCGTCCTGAGTTACTCCAGTGTCCCTACAGTTATCCCGTCCTCAGTTTCTCCAGTGTCCCTACAGTTATCCCATCCTGTGTTACTCCAGTGTCCCTACAGTTATCCCATCCTGTGTTACTCCAGTGTCCCTACAGTTATCCCAACTTGTTCTTGCTGTGTCCCCATAGTGTCTTCAGACACTAACATGCATGCAGGGTTATTGCTTGAATTATCCCTCCCTTAAAGAGCCACAGACCTAAAAGTGCAAAGCAAAACAAGCTTGGCAGTCAAGTAAAGAGGCGCACAGGTTGTGTGTCGCACCTGGCTATTTATGGCGCATGTTTATTGCTGTCGTCACAGTAATGTCAGGGGTCTACAATGAACCACAAAACTTTAGGCGAAACACAGACACACAGCTGTATGCAGCAAATGCAGCACTGATGCATCTAGCAGCTTCACCTGAACAAATGTGTCCTACAATGATGAAAATGTCAAATTCCTCGCTCGGAATTGGAATCTGCACTGACTGGTTAAACTTTTGTCTGTGCAAAAGCTTCACTCTTTTCTTGATAATCCTGGATGATTATTAATTTATCATTTTTGCGAATTTTATATTATCGCGTTTTTTATTCTCGGAAATCACGCTTTACTAAACTTATTACAAACCATTTTTTTCAAACAACAAATGTACTTCATTGTTGACGAGAAGCTTGACATTATTCAAGAGGTCTCACATGATGCAGAAAAACATTGAAGGATTAGAAAGAATACAGAGCAGTTGGTCCGCAGACACATGGTAGCACAAGCTTGACATTATTCAAGAGGTCTCACATGATGCAGAAAAACATTGAAAGATTAGAAAGAAAGAAAGAAAGAAAGAAGAAAGACTGAGGACGGGATAACTGTAGGGACACTGGAGTAACTCAGGACGGGATAACTGTAGGGACACTGGAGTAACACAGGATGGGATAACTGTAGGGACACTGGAGAAACTGAGGACGGGATAACTGTAGGGACACTGGAGTAACTCAGGACGGGATAACTGTAGGGACACTGGAGTAACACATGATGGGATAACTGTAGGGACACTGGAGAAACTGAGGACGGGATAACTGTAGGGACACTGGAGTAACACATGATGGGATAACTGTAGGGACACTGGAGAAACTGAGGACGGGATAACTGTAGGGACACTGGAGTAACTGAGGACGGGATAACTGTAGGGACACTGGAGTAACTCAGGATGGGATAACTGTAGGGACACTGGAGAAACTGAGGACGGGATAACTGTAGGGACACTGGAGTAACACAGGATGGGATAACTGTAGGGACACTGGAGAAACTGAGGACGGGATAACTGTAGGGACACTGGAGTAACTGAGGACGGGATAACTGTAGGGACACTGGAGTAACTCAGGATGGGATAACTGTAGGGACACAGCGAGAACAAGTTGGGATAACTGTAGGGATAATGGAGTAACACAGGATGGGATAACTGTAGGGACACTGGAGTAGCACAGGATGGGATAACTGTAGGGACACTGGAGTAGCACAGGATGGGATAACTGTGTGGACACTGGAGTAACACAGGATGGGATAACTGTAGGGACACTGGAGTAACACAGGATGGGATAACTGTAGGGACACTGGAGTAGCACAGGATGGGATAACTGTAGGGATAATGGAGTAGCACAGGTTGGGATAACTGTAGGGATAATGGAGTAACACAGGATGGGATAACTGTAGGGACACTGGAGTAACACAGGATGGGATAACTGTAGGGACACAGCGAGAACAAGTTGGGATAACTGTAGGGATAATGGAGTAACACAGGATGGGATAACTGTAGGGATAATGGAGTAACACAGGATGGGATAACTGTAGGGATAATGGAGTAACACAGGATGGGATAACTGTAGGGATAATGGAGTAAGGATGGGATAACTGTAGGGATAATGGAGTAACTCAGGATGGGATAACTGTAGTAAACTGGATAGATGAAAATGAGGCAAAAACCTTAGAGAATGTGATAAAAGTGAGCTATCAGTTAGAGTAAGTTAGAGATATTTTTGTCTGGGGAATAAACTTCTGCTCAGCGCTTCATTTATCTTGCGGTCTTGCCCTTAGCAACTGGAATCCCAATCTAAAGGATTATCAGATAATATTGCCTTATACCTTGCTATCAGTTCAGTTCGTATGCCAATGAATTATTGAGCATAAAATATAGATTCCGCAGATGGACATTGAGAAAGCATTAGGGATAGAAAAAAATTAATGCTAGTCTAGGCAATAGATTTTTCAACCGCGTGAATTTATAGTTCGGATAGCATTGATCCTTGAGTTGGTGCAAACTTTATCCAGGATAAAAAACTAAGGATCCTTAGTAATTTTTCGTTTAACTGTACTCTAATCAACAAGAACGAATACAAATTGTTCCCTTGAGCTTAACAAAAGAATACTAGTTTGCAAATTTAAAAAGGTATCTGCTTAAAGGTCTTTTGAAACTACAGTCAATTATCGCTATATATCCGTTTCGCTTTCTTCCTATGTTCCTCTCACTCTCTCCCTCTTCCCACTCTCCCCTTTCTCCTCCCACTCTCCCCTTTCTCCTCCCACTCTCCCATCTCTCCTCTCACTCTCTCCCTCCTCCCACTCTCCCCTCTCGCCTCCCACTCTCCCTTTTCTCCTCCCACTCTCCTATCTCTCCTCCCACTCTCCCTTTTCTCCTCCCACTCTCCCATCTCTCCTCTCACTCTCTCCCTCCTCCCACTCTCCCATCTGGCCTCCCACTCTCCCTTTTCTCCTCCCACTCTCCCATCTCTCCTCCCGTTCTCCCCTCTCTCCTCCCACTCTCCCCTCTCTCCTCCCACTCTCCCCTCTCTCCTCCCACTCTCCCCTCTCTCCTCCCACTCTCCCCTCTCTCCTCCCACTCTCCCATCTGGCCTCCCACTCTCACTCTCCCTTTTCTCCTCCCACTCTCCCATCTCTCCTCCCGCTCTCCCCTCTCTCCTCCTGCTCTCCCCTCTCTCCTCCCACTCCCCCTCTCTCCTCCCACTCTCCCCTCTCTCCTCCCACTCTCCCCTCTCTCCTCCCACTCTCCCCTCTCTCCTCCCACTCTCCCCTCTCTCCTCCCACTCTCCCCTCTCTCCTCCCTATCTCCCAGTCTTCTGGACGCTATCATGCCGAATCGAAAGTTCCCAGGCCGCGACGATTCTGATTGGTTGAAAGCTGCTATTTCGCAAGGGAGCAAACAAACCTTTTAGAAGTCATATTATATGACTGTCTTCGAAGAGAAATGTGCAACTACACCAGACGGACAGTTCGCACAGTCCCCAGCCAGATAGGCAAGTCATGCTCACCAGATCTTTCCAGTCGGCACCGCAGATTTATTCGGCCAATTATGAGCTGGCGGACAATATGAGTCCGGCAGCTCCTCCTTCAGCAGGCACTCGACAGCCGAGGCGTCATGTTCTGGTGTCAACCGCTGCGCCTCATCATCATCTTCATTATCCTCACCACCGGCATTATCCGCCAGGTGTTCCGGGCAGTTATCAGCCGCCAACATTGTTTGGCACAATGGCCGCTGTTGGCTTCTTTGCCATGTCGATGGGATTCACTCTGAGCATCTGCTCCTTCATTGTCTTCAGCACATCGTGAGTGACAAGGGCTAGCAGAGTGACAGTAGCTAGCAGAGTGACAGTAGCTAGCAGAGTGACAGTAGCTAGCAGAGTGACAGTAGCTAGCAGAGTGACAGTAGCTAGCAGAGTGACAGTAGCTAGCAGAGTGACAGTAGCTAGCAGAGTGACAGTAGCTAGCAGAGTGACAGTAGCTAGCAGAGTGACAGTAGCTAGCAGAGTGACAGTAGCTAGCAGAGTGACAGTAGCTAGCAGAGTGACAGTAGCTAGCAGAGTGACAGTAGCTAGCAGAGTGACAGTAGCTAGCAGAGTGACAGTAGCTAGCAGAGTGACAGTAGCTAGCAGAGTGACAGTAGCTAGCAGAGTGACAGTAGCTAGCAGAGTGACAGTAGCTAGCAGAGTGACAGTAGCTAGCAGAGTGACAGTAGCTAGCAGAGTGACAGTAGCTAGCAGAGTGACAGTAGCTAGCAGAGTGACAGTAGCTAGCAGAGTGACAGTAGCTAGCAGAGTGACAGTAGCTATTTATTGATATCTGGATGTGAATTTCTCGGAACAATTATATCAGGCCAATGGAACCTGGCTCGTATGGACCTGCCAATATAAAATACACTGGAGACATTGCAGCTTGTCTCCCATCCTTTTTAGGCAAAAACTTTTAGGCAAAAGTTTCTGGCCCTTTGCGTGTGATCAAATTTTGAGCACACTGACATTCCTTCCTCTTCTGTCCTCCCCCTCTATGCTCAAGGATGTGTCCGTCGTTTGTGTGCTCAAAGTATTCATTCTCTGGCAAACGCATCGAAACTCTCCTTAAGCCGATGTCCAAGTGTTTAAGAACTGGGGTTGGCAGAGTAAACATGTGCCATTTGTTTACCTAATATTTCAATCCAGCTTTTCTCCGTCAAAAGCAACCTGTCAAATGCATTACTAAGCTATGCAAGCTATGTGGGGTAGATGGCCTACAATGGCCTACTCAGGGATCAAATGAGAAGCTGCAGTGGCCTACTCAGGGATCAGATGAGAAGCTGCAATGGCCTACTCAGGGATCAAATGAGAAGCTGCAGTGGCCTACTCAGGAATCAGATGAGAAGCTGCAGTGGCCTACTCAGGGATCAAATGAGAAGCTGCAGTGGCCTACTCAGGGATCAAATGAGAAGCTGCAGTGGCCTACTCAGGGATCAGATGAGAAGCTGCAGTGGCCTACTCAGGGATCAGATGAGAAGCTGCAGTGGCCTACTCAGGGATCAAATGAGAAGCTGCAGTGGCCTACTCAGGGATCAGATGAGAAGCTGCAGTGGCCTACTCAGGGATCAAATGAGAAGCTGCAATGGCCTACTCAGGAATCAGATGAGAAGCTGCAGTGGCCTACTCAGGGATCAGATGAGAAGCTGCAGTGGCCTACTCAGGGATCAGATGAGAAGCTGCAGTGGCCTACTCAGGGATCAGATGAGAAGCTGCAGTGGCCTACTCAGGGATCAGATGAGAAGCTGCAGTGGCCTACTCAGGGATCAGATGAGAAGCTGCAGTGGCCTACTCAGGGATCAGATGAGAAGCTGCAGTGGCCTACTCAGGGATCAGATGAGAAGCTGCAGTGGCCTACTCAGGGATCAGATGAGAAGCTGCAGTGGCCTACTCAGGAATCAGATGAGAAGCTGCAGTGGCCTACTCAGGGATCAGATGAGAAGCTGCAGTGGCCTACTCAGGGATCAGATGAGAAGCTGCAGTGGCCTACTCAGGGATCAGATGAGAAGCTGCAGTGGCCTACTCAGGGATCAGATGAGAAGCTGCAGTGGCCTACTCAGGGATCAGATGAGAAGCTGCAGTGGCCTACTCAGGAATCAGATGAGAAGCTGCAGTGGCCTACTCAGGGATCAGATGAGAAGCTGCAGTGGCCTACTCAGGGATCAAATGAGAAGCTGCAATGGCCTACTCAGGGATCAGATGAGAAGCTGCAGTGGCCTACTCAGGAATCAGATGAGAAGCTGCAGTGGCCTACTCAGGGATCAGATGAGAAGCTGCTCATCTAGAATGATGAGGCCATGACTGAATCTGGCTGTGACATGAACTCCCAACGCACTCAAATCCTCAACTGTACAATTCGAAAAGTTTTCTTCATCGTCTTCTTCTCGCGAACAAAATGAATTTCTAACTTTCTGGCCCCTTCCTGTCTGCCCGCTCTGACTGTCCGGCTCCCTTTATGATGATTAAATTCTTGCCGGCTCCGCTTCTTAAGCCTCTAAAGCAATCATCTTGTTGGACCGAGTCCCAGACTACCAACAACTCGGTCCAGGTCAGGGCGGGGCACCCAGGACAGGCCAAATCCACTCTAGATTGCATGCCAGACTGGGGGGAGAGAGTCGGGAGACAATCTCATCTGAAAGATCCCTAGAACTAGATTGGGATTAGTCCGCTAGTCCTGTTCTATCCGGATAGAGTTATTCGATGCTTTTTTATAGAACTGACTAAAGACAATAATAAAACTTTCCTTTCGGGAAGTTAAAAAATTGAAGATTTTCAACCAAGCACTTCTCCAGTCCCGATTTTTTTATTTCCTCTCTTCCTTCCTTTCTCCCTTTCTCTCTCTCCCCTCTCTCCTCCCACTCTCGCCATCCCCTCTCTCTCCCCTTCCTCTTTCTCTCCCCTTCCGCTCTCTCTCCCCTTCCGCTCTCTCTCCCCATCCCCTCTCTCTCCCCTTCCGCTCTCTCTCCCCTTCCTCTCTTCACCTGTCTCCCTAAGATTTTCAGGATTGATGAAAATCCACGCTTGAATGCGCGCAGCCAGGAGTTTACTTGCTGGAAATTGGGAATCAAAATGAGATAAGTGAGCAAAGCAATTCAACCGAGCAGAGAGCTATGCTCCCTGGCCGAGCAGTTCATTAGCAGTTATGTCATGCGATAAGAAAATGAATTACTGAGCCAATCTTCTTAGGCTAGCCTGTTAGAGAAAGCACTCACTGCCGTATGGGGGACACGGGATTGAGAATAATTGGCTTAGATAGCAGACAAGCAGATAACAAGTCTCGTTACCGAGAAGGTCACGCTGAGAACTTTTTGAAATCACTTATTTCTAGGAAATAATTTGTTACATCCTACAAAATAATTAAATCGCTCGTAAAATAAGACAGAACCAGTAAATAACGTATGGGATTATACCATATAAAATGTGTATTTCATTCCATATAAAATACCTTATTCTAACCGATATGTATCGAAACTATAAAAAACTTTGCCATGCATCTTGATTCTCACCCGATATGTATAGAAAACTTTTGCATAACATGTTTCTGCCCAATAAAAAACAAAGCAAAGGACGTTCTATCTTGTGAATAACAAAACTTCTGTGCTCACACGTTTCACTCAACTGACAGTCTATCCGCTGAGACCGATCCGATATGTATCGAAAAGCCTATCCGAAAAAAAGAAGAAAAACCTTTTCAATATTTATAAAATCTATCCTATATGAATCGAAAACCTATCCAATATGTATTAAAATATCTATCTGACTCGAATCGAAAGTCTATCCGATATGTATGGAAAAATATATCCGACTGAATCGAAAGTCTATCCGATATGTACCGACACAGTTACAGCAAGTTTAATTGTTTGATCGCGCAAAGCAATTTTGAATTATACTCTTAGAAAATGATACACATTGAATTGTTAAGTGCCAATCTGTTAGTGCCAATTATAGATCTACAATAGCGCAATGACCCCTCACCTCTTTCCACTGCCCACAGACGGTTCTGGGCCAGCGCCCTCGGTAGAGCCGGTCTCGTTCTGCTCGGCCTCGGCTCCCTGCTGCTCACAGCCTCCGTGCTGCATCACTGCTGCAAGCCCGACACCCGGAAACTGGTTCGTGCGGGACAATCACGGCCTCTCCCCCACCCGGTCTCACCTCTCACACTTGCTCTCACAATCTCACATCCTGTCTCATACTGTCTCACCCTGTCTCATCCTGTGTCATACTGTCTCACCCTGTCTCATCCTGTGTCATACTGTCTCACCCTGTCTCATCCTGTGTCATACTGTCTCACCCTGTCTCATTCTGTGTCATACTGTCTCACCCTGTCTCATCCTGTGTCATACTGTCTCACCCTGTCTCATCCTGTGTCATACTGTCTAATACTGTCTCACCCTGTCTCACCCTATCTCACCCTGTCTCACCCTGTCTCATCCTGTCTCACCCTGTCTCACCCTGTCTCACACTGTCTCATCCTGTCTCACACTGTCTCATACTGTCTCACCCTGTCTCATCCTGTCTCACCCGGTCTCACCCTGTCTCACACTGTCTCATCCTGTCTCACCCTGTCTCACCCTGTCTCACCTTGTCTCATCCTGTGTCATACTGTCTCACCCTGTCTCACCCTGTCTCATACTGTCTCACCCTGTCTCATCCTGTCTCACCCTGTCTCACCCTGTCTCACACTGTCTCATCCTGTCTCACACTGTCTCACCCTGTCTCACCCTGTCTCATACTGTCTCACCCTGTCTCACCCTGTCTCACCCTGTCTCATTCTGTCTCACCCTGTCTCACCCTGTCTCATACTGTCTCACCCTGTCTCATCCTGTCTCACCCTGTCTCATACTGTCTCACCCTGTCTCATTCTGTGTCACCCTTTCTCACCCTGTCTCACCCTGTCTCACACTGTCTCACCCTGTCTCATCCTGTCTCACCCTGTCTCACCCTGTCTCATACTGTCTCACCCTGTCTCATTCTGTCTCACCCTTTCTCACCCTGTCTCACCCTGTCTCACACTGTCTCACCCTGTCTCATCCTGTCTCACCCTGTCTCACCCTGTCTCACCCTGTCTCATTCTGTCTCACCCTGTCTCACCCTGTCTCATACTGTCTCACCCTGTCTCATCCTGTCTCACCCTGTCTCATACTGTCTCACCCTGTCTCATTCTGTCTCACCCTTTCTCATCCTGTCTCACCCTGTCTCACCCTGTCTCACACTGTCTCATACTGTCTCACCCTGTCTCACCCTGTCTCATCCTGTCTCACCCTGTCTCATCCTGTCTCACCCTGTCTCACCCTGTCTCACCCTGTCTCACCCTGTCTCACCCTGTCTCACCCTGTCTCACCCTGTCTCATACTGTCTCACCCTGTCTCATCCTGTCTCACCCTGTCTCATACTGTCTCACCCTGTCTCATTCTGTCTCACCCTTTCTCACCCTGTCTCACCCTGTCTCACACTGTCTCACCCTGTCTCATCCTGTCTCACCCTGTCTCACCCTGTCTCACACTGTCTCATACTGTCTCACCCTGTCTCACCCTGTCTCACCCTGTCTCACCCTGTCTCATCCTGTCTCACCCTGTCTCACCCTGTCTCACCCTGTCTCACCCTGTCTCACCCTGTCTCACCCTGTCTCACCCTGTCTCACCCTGTCTCACCCTGTCTCACCCTGTCTCACACTGTCTCACCCTGTCTCACCCTGTATCACCCTGTCTCACCCTGTCTCATCCGTCGCATCCTGTCTCACACTGTCTCACCCTGTCTCATCCTGTCTCACCCTGTCTCACCCTGTCTCACACTGTCTCATACTGTCTCACCCTGTCTCACCCTGTCTCACCCTGTCTCACCCTGTCTCATCATGTCTCACCCTGTCTCACCCTGTCTCACCCTGTCTCACCCTGTCTCACCCTGTCTCACCCTTTCTCACCCTATCTCACCCTGTCTCACCCTGTCTCACCCTGTCTCACACTGTCTCACCCTGTCTCACCCTGTATCACCCTGTCTCACCCTGTCTCATCCGTCGCATCCTGTCTCACACTGTCTCACCCTGTCTCACCCTGTCTCAAACTGTCTCATCCTGTCTTACTCTCTCCCCAACTTCCAACATAAGCAGTAGTTCATAAGTTTGTCCCACAGTACAAGCAAACCCTGCAATGGGTAGGGATATAATCAGACTGTCTATCCATCGTGGGGCTAACAGTCTAGATGAATTTTCTTCCCAAACATGTCCCCCCTGATGCTTAGAAATCGATTTTAATGCATGCCAGCTTCGCAGCGACTGCAGAAACTGCCCAAATTATTGACTGCACAACAGCTGGAAAAAACACTTCAACTGCGAGCTGACTGCAGAAATCCCAGTTGACGCAAACGTAAATGCAAAAATTGCTGTTTGCAAATATTGTCGAAAATAAAACTTTAAGAAAATAGTCCATATTATCGATTTTTTAGACAAAATTCCTTATCAATATAACTTTCCCCTTCCGATCTAGATTACGTCTATAGCCAAAAATTGCATTCTATCGCCCCTTCTCTGTGATTCTATTCTATTTCATGTCTTGAAATCCCACAACTCTATCCCATATCTATTTCTATCCAATTCTATTTGCTATCTCTCAATTCTATTCCATATCTCATTCCAATTCTATTCCATATCTCTATCCAATTCTATTCCATATCTCTATCCAATTCTATTCCATATCTCTATCCAATTCTATTCCATATCTCTATCCAATTCTATTCCATATCTCTATCCAATTCTATTCCATATCTCTATCCAATTCTATCCCCCATCCCCTGCCTCTCCGATTAAATGCCCTGTCATGTCAAGTCACATCAGCGTCATTTCATGCAGCTCTTTTTTCCAGACAAAATTCGAACACTTCAACGCAGAAGAAAATAATTTTCTATCGCTTGCTTGTCGCGCCATTCTTTTGCGAGTAATTAACCCTCATAATTAATTGCGTGAAATTTTTCCGCAGCTCTTGAGGCGTTTCGATCGCGTCAGGACCTCCTGCGCCCTCTGCTGCCGGAGGGCCCGACGAGTCTGCTGCCCAGTTGGCGCATCCGGGGGCTCACTCTCGCTCCGTCGCCGGCACCTGGGTCACCTGGATTGCGACAGCCAGGAACACCTGAGCATGCAGGATGACAGTCCTGTCAGGCATCCCCACGTCAATGATGACGTCAATTCAGAAGCCGATCGAGCTGCGGAACAGAGCCACGGATTATTGAAGGCTGCTGAACATTGTGACTGTGCGGAGGTGTGACTATTTAAATTTGACTTTTTTGTCAATTATGTTTCATACCTGTTTTATATTGTAATGATACATCGAGCATGTCACCTACATGTCACCTCATATGTATTATAAAAAAGAGAGGGATATGTTATGACTGTGCGATTTCATATACTAAAATAAACATAGCTTTAGATAGCATATTTCTAATTAGTTAGGTTTCTTACTGTTCTAAACAGAACGTAAACCGTATCCGTTATTCGTGATGCATTTTGATCTTATGCACAAATGTGCGTGTACAAAGCAAAATTTTGCCTATTATCGGTGATTTTGAAACGCATCCGTTGACTAATTTCGTTCTCTACATAATGTGTTGAATTTTGTGTCGAAATATGTCTACATAGTATCTCTTTTAAGTATTCAATGCCATCCATTTATACCTAACTCGCGAGCATTGGTTTTGACTCTAACCTTTATAATTGCTAATTTATTGACATGCTTTGAAATGGAATATATAATTTTTTTTAAATTAAATATAAACAAACATTTATATGTTACGTGGTTTAATGTTCGCACAACATTCTTAATCACGGAAATGATTCGAGAATGCGAGCTTTAGTTTGATCGCAATAGATTTTAAAACAACGAGTTACATCGTTGCTTAAAACATCAACTACAGTTTAGTTGTTTTGGAGTTTAACTTGCTCCGGACCGATGTTTTTTTAAACTACGGAGTTAAGCAACGTGTTCAGAGCAGCGATGACAATAATAGTGAGCTCAAAGGCTTGCAGAAGTTTATAAATTTTTCCTAAATTAGTACGTTTTTGTGTGTATAATGACGTTTGAAGAAGTAACTTTTGTTTATTTACTAACTTAAAAATAGGGCCCGACTTTGAACTTTACTTTTTCCGCGAAAATAGTTTGATTTAAATATCGTTTTATCAATGCTTACTGTACTCATTAGTTATACAGATTTTTCCAATAAAACTTTGCATTAGCTTTCAATTTCAAGTTAAACTACTCTAACTACTCGGGTAGCTAAAAATACAAACGTAAGGGCTTGGAAAAGAGAAATTACTCGCTTGATTTGAATCAGTCAGGGATGAAATAAACATTCTGAAAGGGTCTAACCTAGTCGTAGCTACTTGATTTTTTAATTTTAGAAGGTAATTTCTAGAAGGTAGAAAGAACATTTCTTTGCATCCCGATTTTCGGGCCGCAATACACAACGGATTGCTGATATAGACTAATTAGCTGCTAATTTAACATGAGTGGCTTTCTGCAAAGAGCATATTGTTTTGTAAAGTCTCTTCCTCTTATATTTATTCTTTTACTTATTGGATGGTCATACTATGCTTATGTTGTTGCCCTTTGCATATGTAAGTTTAGAATCGATTTTATGTAATGCATATAATTGAATTGGGTCTTTCTATATATATTCTCTCAATAATCCAATATTCAAATACTACAATTTTAGATTCTGTGCCATCAGAAAATGATGGTGAGAAGGGTAAGCATTTTTGTTTATTACTTGACCTGCTATAGAAAGAAAAACAAAATAGAAAAATATAAAAGTCATAAAGAAAATTGAATTCTGAACTAGCTAGTGTTCTGACCAAAAAATAATAGCACCAAGTGCAAAGATATTTTTTTCTTTTACTACTGTTTTTGAATAGTAATTTTTTAATGATATTGCCATAGTTCTGATCATGTAGTTTATGCCGGAAATTTCTGGTGTACATTTGTGCAGTTGGTATATCAGTGTGCACTTGGCATGCACAAGCTTCCACTTGGCATACTAGGTGTGCAAAAAGGTGCTTTGCATTTATGTTCCCGTCATGTCCACATCCATGTGCAGTAGCACATGGGAGAATGTCAGAGTGGCAAAAATATATGGACAATAAATTGAAATAAAAAAACTTGTTGGCTAAAGTCTAACTAAGCCGCTCTAAGTGCTAAAGCTAAAATTTCCCATTTTCATCTAAAAGTGATTCAAAACTTTCAAAAATTGTGCAGCTTCAAACAAAATCCAAACAAACATTCAAGCAAAGTTCAGCAATTTAAAAAAAATACATTTCTTCACGAGCTTCTAAGAGCCCAATTGTCTCAAAACAATATTGTACAGTATAATATAATTCGTTTCAATATAAAATATAGTGCCTTAAATGAGAGCAAAATTTGAACTAAAAAATGTGTGCTTTTGGTCTCGCCTTGCTAATCAAGAAGAATATTTAAACTCATATTTAGAACCCAACTATTACACGAATACTCTGGTTAACTTTTGTTTAAATGCCATGCAATTTACATTGACCAATGGGACAGACTACCATACGAATAGCCACTATCTAAAAATTTATAGTATAAAATTCTTAACATACATCGGCGTGCAAAAGAACTTTTTGGCATGTGTCAGTGTGGAAATGAAAATTTTCCCTTCTTCATTCTGGCATGCACCCAGCATGATCTGGACTATGGTGATATTGTTACAGGCCTATATTAATAAGTCATCCTATCCTATCCCATCATTTGCATTCCAGTGGTCCTAATAATATTCTACCACATATTTTTTGGTTTGTTTGTGTGGTCTTATATTCAGACCATAATTTCAAGGCCAATTCAGCCACCTGATGAGGTGAGTCTAATAGATTAATTTATAGCTAAATATATAATTGATTGTTTCAAATAATTTTCGCAGTTATAGTTCATGTGTCTACTATTTGTATTTTAATATCTATCACTTTTTTAAGTATTTGACATCAGTTTAGAAAAGGAAAATGTGATGTTAACTAGCCTTCATGGCTTGGCTTAGCTTAGGTTTCATTAGTGTGGAAGATTTTAAAGAATTTAAATTTAGCTAAACTGCTGTTTGAAGTTATAAAGAAAAAACTGTTTTCTGTTTTGATATAAATGAAAAAGATACACAGAAAGTATACATTAACTGCGTACTTGTAGTTTTAATTTTAGCTTCTAAAATGAATGTTCCTTTGGCTTAATGGGCATTTGTTTTACTACAATGAAAACTGTCATATGATCATAGTCACATTGCTTAGCAACTTAGAATCATATTAAAAAAGCATATTATAATTTTGCATTAATAGTCAAACTATAATTATCATTTTGTAGTTCCGACTATCGCAGGCTGACTGGTTGGAGCTTCAGTCCACACAATCAGATTTAAGCAGACATCGAGACAAACTATTACGCATCATCACTGACAGACATCTTCCAGTGTTCACTAGGGGAGTCGAGAACACCATTCGGGAGTGCAATGTTTGTCGCTTGTTGAAACCGGACCGAGCTCATCACTGTGCCACCTGTGGAGTGTGAGTTGCTCAGTTATCACTTCTTATATCAAAGTTTTTCTTTATTTCGTTTTTCCCCATTCCCACTTTGCACCCACAGCTGCGTACTTAAGATGGACCATCACTGTCCTTGGGTGAACAATTGTGTCGGACTGCACAACTACAAACACTTCGTTCTGTTCCTACTCTACGGCTCATTGTACTGTTTCTATGTCGGCGGATCTTCCACAAAGTACTTTGTCTCCTTCTGGACTGTGAGTCTGTTAAAACAATAAGAAAAGTAATGAATTTATTTGTTTATTAATGAGCTGATCGGGTCAGTGGCAGAGTGGTCTAACGCGTTTGCCTCTCGTACCAAGGTCCCTGAGCTCGATTCCGCGGCGAGGCCACATTAAATTGAGCAATTTAATCGTGCAATTTATGCCCTTGAGGGCCAACCTCCAAGGCACAGTGGGAAGTGTTCACTGCCTGACGATGAGAAACTCAGGAGATGTGCCCAGATGTGTCAGAAAAATTTGTGCAGAATTGCCTCCGCGCTAGCTGCGGGTCTAGTGTCAGCAAATGATGTGCCATTGCCCGCAGCCCTCCTGCAATTATTATTAATTATTATTTATGTTGAATAAACAACATCTGATTTTGATCAGGAGGGCGTATCGGATGTTCAGGTCTTTCGCTTCCACGTGCTGTTTCTGTTCTTCGCCGCTTGGATGTTCTCAGTGTCCCTGCTTAGCCTTGGCGGCTATCATCTGCACCTGACCCTTAGCAACCGCACCACTCTGGAGAGCTTCCGGGCGCCCCTCCTGGCTGGCACCAGTGTACCGGACAAGCGGGCCTTCAATGTTGGGCCGGTGGCAAACTTTTGTCAAGTATTTGGCAACAGGTTCTATCTGTGGCCGTTGCCCTTGAAGACTTGGTGAGTGACGACATGGGAGTTGTTGAGGCTGGCGGTTTTGAGGATAGATGGCTTTTATGAACATAAAAATTATTCAGGGGATAATATATGCAATTTAAGATTGATTTGCTTCTTGGATTTTACTTACCTCTGAACTTTCATAGATTATGCGGATAATGCGTCAAGTTAGGGATAAAATCAAGAGGGTGTGGGACAGTAGATGGGTGTGGGACAGTAGATGGGTGTGGGACAGTAGATGGGTGTGGGACAGTAGATGGGTGTGGGACAGTAGATAAGTGTGGGACAGTAGATGGGTGTGGGACAGTAGATGGGTGTGGGACAGTAGATGGGTGTGGGACAGTAGATGGGTGTGGGACAGTAGATGGGTGTGGGACAGTAGATGGGTGTGGGACAGTAGATGGGTGTGGGACAGTAGATGGGTGTGGGACAGTAGATGGGTGTGGGACAGTAGATGGGTGTGGGACAGTAGATGGGTGTGGGACAGTAGATTGGTGTGGGACAGTAGATGGGTGTGGGACAGTAGATGGGTGTGGGACAGTAGATGGGTGTGGGACAGTAGATGGGTGTGGGACAGTAGATGGGTGTGGGACAGTAGATGGGTGTGGGACAGTAGATGGGTGTGGAACAGTAGATGAGTGTGGGACAGTAGATGGGTGTGGGACAGTAGATGGGTGTGGGACAGTAGTTGGGTGTGGGACAGTAGATGGGTGTGGGACAGTAGATGGGTGTGGGACAGTAGATGGGTGTGGGACAGTAGATGGGTGTGGGACAGTAGATGGGTGTGGGACAGTAGATGGGTGTGGGACAGTAGTTGGGTGTGGGACAGTAGATGGGTGTGGGACAGTAGACAGTATGAACAATGATAAATAAACACTCGCAGGCCCCTGGACGGTGTGCATTGGCAGCACAAGTCAAGCTACAGCCCGGGTCAGCGAAGCTACGCCAGTGTTGAAGACGGCGCAGGGTGAGGCATTCTGCATTTTTATCAAGATTAAAGGAAAGCTTAAATCAATGCTAAAATGTCGCATTGTTCCGCAGATCGACAAGAGTTCTGGAGCACCAGCAGTTGGTGCCGGCTGAATCGCCGATCGCGGCCTCAGACGACCAGGTTTGGCTCGAAGCTGAGGACAGCAAAGTCAAGCGCTGAGCTTTCTATGCTTGCAGTAAAAAGCAGAAAGAAGCAAACGATTCATCACAGATTCTCTTGTGTAACTGCTTCCAAATCAAATTTTGATTATAACAAACTATTGTACTGGTGACTTCCTCTTGACATGGGTAATCCAGTGTCATTCTTGTTTCAGGTAGATTTTTCTTGCATCAAAGTGAATGCTCAATCATATTAGTCACAAATGTTATTGATTTGCTAAATCGCTTACTTTAACTAGTAGTACAAATCTACGAGTGGTTAACAATTTCTTTAATTATTTTTTTTGCCTTTGCTGGCTAAAAATATATACTCGTATCTAAAAATTTTTTTCTGTACATTTCCTATGTTGTTTGATTTTCATTTCTGGTCTCTTAATATTGTTACAACTTTTAAACATTTATTTCATTTATCGGTTTGAATATTAGAAATTATAGTCAAATTAAATAGAAAGTCAATTCTCCCGGCTTTTATTAATAGCTTTATGGAACTTCGTTAAAACGCGCATATTCAAATCATATTTTTAAGAAAAAAAAACTTAGTAAATAGATGTATAATAAAAAATTAGTTACTTGATTGAGTAGAAAATGTTACTTAAAATGTTAAAATGTACTATGTTAAAATGTTAAATAAGAAAAAAAGTTTCTGCTGTAATCAAATACAACAAATCTAATCTAATAAGTCAGAAATCTAATATTTTATTATTTTTCTAGAATAGCAAATTCAATTTCACTAACATTCTCTAACACTATTGTTGGAGGTCAGTGAAAATTATTTATAACAATTTGTAAGCATGGGGTGAATAATAACGCAGAGTAAATACATTTTAGAGTTTGACACAACAAGTTGAAAACAACACAGATTGACTAGGTTTGGAGCGGGAAATATCACACAGAGCAATGACTCATGAAAAATGTAAAACGGGCGAAAAAAAAATTTGCGTTGACTAAAAATAAAATATCAAGTTTGATTAAAATAATATTTAATTGCACAAACGTAGTTAGTTTAGATTTGTCAACTATACTACTCGTTAGCTGTTGCGCAATTAAAGTAGCAATTTAAGAGTATGCATTTTGGGCGATGCTAATAAGGGAAAATGTTGGTCCAAGTAGTTTTTCATTGATTCATATGAAAAAATAGGTAAAGTGTGTAGATTTTAATGAGCAGTATGGAACGGTGCGAAGAAAACAGGAGATTTATCTGACAAAAATTACTAGAACAATTTTATGGTGTAAAAGCTCATTAACAAAGAAATCAAGCCATTTTATGATATTCTCAAGGACGCAGGAAACAGACCTTTACAGCACTGATTGTAAAAAGCTGACTAATTAAAAGGACAAAACTTGTCCTCAAATTTGACTTTCTTAAAAGCAGAAAAAGCACGCTATATTTCCCCTGTGGAAGAACCACGGGGGTATTTCAAATACCCTCTGCCTGCTCCCAGACCGAATGACCGATTTTCGAGAAATTCCACCAGAAGGTTAAAACTTTTCGCTCTCTAAAATGCACTAACTTTCAAAGCCTTCCGACGTGATCATCGTCGAGATATTCAGCGATCCTGGTGACAAAGACAACTCACATTGCTCTGTATAAACTCAATGGCGAATCCCTATTGGTCTAAGTGCGAAACTTAACAGTATAACTAATATAAAGGGGTCGGTGGCAGAGCGGTTAACGCGTTTACCTCTCGAACCAAGGTCCCTGAGCTCGATTCCGCGGCGATGCACATTCATTTGGGGCGCAGCCGCGGAGAGAAGGCTTGGGGGCTTTTCGTGCAATTTACGCCCTTGAGGGCCAACCTTCAGAGGCACAGTGAGAGTGTACACTGCCTGACGATGAGAAAGTCAGGGCAGATGTACACAACTGTGTGAGCGTGTGCCTGCGTACAGTATCTGTGTGCGTGTGTGCTCAGGAGTCAGCGGAATGGGCAGAATTGCCTCCTCGCTGGCTGCGGGTCTAGTGTCACCAAAATGATGTGCCATTGCCCGCAGCCCTCCTGCAATTATTATTATTATTATTGATAGCAACTCGCCGCGGTCGTTCTAAAGTTACGAGAAATTAGGGTGAATAAAGCTTAATTTATAAATCAATTCACAAATTAAAAAACTAGATCAACGAATCAATCGGATCGATTCACCCGTCGGCCTCGCAGTCCTCGTCCTCTTCTCGCACTCGCGCCTGGGCCAGCAGTGGCTGATGATGCTGCCGGCAAACGCTGGCCGGTTGGTCGCCATCGCTGTTGGCAGCGGCGGCGGCGGTGGCGGCTGCTCCGCCTGATGAAGTGATTCGCTGGCGAAGAGCCCGCAGTATGGCGTCCAGATCGGTGTCGAGTTTGGACTCCAGCCGGGTGAGATGGGACTCGAGGCAGGCCACCTTGGCATACAATGACTCCAGTGAGATCTGCTGCTGCTGCTGCTGCTGTTGCTTCTGCTGCTGATGCTGAGAAGTAACTGATACCTGATGATGCACCGTCGCTGGGGTCACTATTGTAGTGGCTTGGGTCTCCTGACTATGAGTGCTGGTCTGGAAGAGTTCATTTTAACAAAAGCTTAAACAACGTCAAATTTAATGCAATGTAAAATCTGCAAAAAATGATAACAGGCTTAGTAAATAGCAGTAACCCGCAATAGGTAAATTTGAGTCATTTTAGTTATAAAAAATTAACTGTGCACTAATTCAGTTCCTTAGCAACAACAACTACAGCTACAACACACCTGGCTAACTGAGCGTATTTGACCAAACATGTGCTGCAGGGTGCTGACCGCACGCTGGGAGATCCCCACAGCTCCGGCGCTACCAAAGTCCAGATTGGCCGGGGTCACATCCTGCCCGGCCTTGTCTGGCGAGAACTCCAGGATGCCTGCGCCTGAGCTGCAGCCGCCGCCGTCTGACGGGTCCGACCATAGACTACGATAAGCTGCCGCTGCCGCCGCGGCCGAAGTTGACGTCTGAGAAGTCGGGGGTCCGCGGTAGGAGGCCGACAGCGAGTAGGATGGACCCAGAGGTCGACGTCGGCTGCTGTTAAAGGACGCGTGAAGCTGCTGCTGCTGCTGATGATTTTGAGATCGGCGAGAGCTGCTCCGAGACAGAATTTCTGGTCTGTCCATTGAGTCAGCGGTGGTCGCGGCAAAGCCTGAAAAAGTACACCAAAGCTGGCATTTTTAGAGTAAGCCTTTAAAAAGGAGGCCTATTGCCTGTTTGACCTTCAAATGCTCACTTCGCGGCGCCGCATTGACAGTGGTGGACAGCTCCTCGTCGCGCAGGTCGAACGTGATCTCCATGTTCCGATTAAAATAGTCGGCAAATGCCGGGTACATCTCAAAGGTCTCCAGAAGGTCGTCGCGGTGGATCTTGTGCAAGTCGCAGTAGGTCAGGGCGCGAACGTTGCACTTCGATTTGCCCACCGTTTCAAACTGGCAGGGCATCTCGCCGAAGATGTCGTCTTTGCCGAGTATCGCTAGCACGGTGTCATCTTTGAGAATCTCGATGCTGCCCCTGAAAAATTCGATGTCGATAGAGGCTTTTGTGAGTTAATGGTCTTCAGGGAGAAGTCAGAGTCGGACGTGGTGAAGAGGTGACTTCAGGAAGAGCTGATGGATTGTGAGGCCTCACCTGGCCACAAAGTAGAGCGCGTTGAGGATGTCGCCTCTGTGCACGAGAATGTCTCCTGGCGGCACGTGGGTGGACTTGAACTTCAGCGAGAGGGTGCGCAGGCAGCCGGGGCTGGCGTCCCTGAAGGCCGGGCAGTTTTTCAGCAGGTTCCGGTTGAGGTGCAGGCAGATGTCGGCCTGCAGGCACTCGGGGAAGCCCTTCAGGACGAGGTTCATGTCGATGCCGTTGGTGTAGGACCAGGCGTGCTGGAAGTACTCCTCGAGGCGCTGCCGCAGCGGGTTGGGGATCTGGTGGAAGCGGATGAACTCCCGCACCCGCAGCATCTGGGTGTGGTAGCGGGCCGTGCCACTGTACAGCCGCTGGATGATCGCCGAGACGTTGCCGAAGATGCTGGCGTACATCAGGCTGCCGATGAGCATCACGCAGATGCTGAACACCTTCTCCATGTTGGTGTTCGGCGATACGTTGCCGAAGCCCACGGAGGTCAGGCTGGAGAAGGTGAAGTACAGAGCCGTGATGTACTTCGACTTCAGCGACGGACCAGAGTTTGTATCGCTAGAGTTGTACGGCTGGTGGGTCTGCAAAGAGGAAGGGCGAATTGAAGTACATGATTTCTGCGCATCAAAAGAGCTTGAGATGAGAAAGTAGATGGCAGTACATCAAAGGATATGAAGATTAGAAAGATCGCAAATCTTTCAAGGCACAGCTTTGCCCGATATCACGTGACTCGCTCACCTGATCGGCAAGTTGGTCCAGCCAACCGATCTTCTGTTGCAGTGTGGGCCGCTCAATGTTGCCGATTGCGTACCAGATACAGGCCAGCCAATGAGCGATGAGGGCGAAGGTTGCCATTAGCAGCAGTAGTACAGCGGCGCCGTACTCGGAGTAGCGATCCAGCTTGCGGGCCACGCGGACCAATCGGAGAAGGCGGGCCGTTTTAAGCAGGCCAATCAGAGTTGTTGGCTGGAATGAGGTGATTTAGAACGCTTTGGAGGAAGAAGGCTTGGAGACTTGTCGTGCGAATGAACCAGAGGACCAACCCTTAAGGCACAGTGAGAGTCTACACTGCCTGACAAGACAATGAGAAAGTCAATGCAGATGAACACACCTGTGTGAGTGTGTGTGCATCACGACTAGCACTTCACTGAGAACTCGAGGAATGGACTGTTTAGAAATCAATTCTATTTAAGAAATTCGGTATTGAAATATCAAATCAGGCGGTGCTGCCAACCTCGTCAGTTTCTGAGCCCCACAGCAGCAGGTCGAACGGAATCGCTGCCACCACGTCGATGAGGAACCAGCCTTTGAAGTAGTGCACCGCTATGCGGCCAGGGTGAGACACGACTTCGTCATTTTTGTTGACGTAGGTCGTGCGGAAGTTGATGAGGATGTCAACAATGAACATCACGTCAACTAGGATGTCGATGACAGCTAACGGGTCCGTGTAGTCCAGACTGTGCTGGTATTTCTAGAGATAAAATAAGAAAATGTTTTTATTGATGACTACTTTTAGTAGAGCACTTGCAACAAAGTCAAAATAGATGTGTCGAGGGGGTCAGTGCCAGAGCGTTTAACCGTTTGCCTCTCGACCAAGGTCCCTAAGTTCGATTCCGTACAAAGGCCACATTTATTTAGGGCGCAGCCGCGGAGAGAAGGCTTGGGGGCTTGTCGTGCAATTTAATAATAATTATTATTATTACTAAGAAAAAGACTATTTAAATCCAAATTATTATTTTTAACCTTTTTTCTCTTCTCTTCGTCGTTCAGCAGAAAGGCGGCCACGTAGGGTGTAAATATGGCGGTGTAGATGACTAGGATGAGAATCAGCCAGTCCCAGACGGCTTTGAAGGGAGAATAGTGCAAGATGGTGCAGCGATGGATTCTAGGCGACTGCAGCTTGTACTCCGGCAGAATATCAGCACCCAGCGACAGCATCTGAAGAAGGAAAATTTTTTGCTTAAAAGTGAGCTAAAAACTTACGGCTATTTTTAAATTATTTACTGATTCCGAAAAAATATGTGCATTATAACAATCTGCGCGAAAAACGCGTGCACTGAAAAAAAGGAAAATAAATTTCACCATGACATTTTCCTCTTAATAAAACAAAATTCTGCTGTCTCTTAGCAATTTAGTGATTAAATTTAAAAAGTCACACTTAAAAAATATAGCAAGCAGTTAGTGTTCAAAATGAAAAAAGTCCCTGCCGTTCGCATTAGGAATCAAGGACGAACTTATCATTAAATGACTCAATAAGGATATTTAGAATTTAAAAGCTGATTGGCTCAGGCTAAACTTCGAGTCTTTTTACATTATGTTTACATCAACCCTCAAACCAAAGCATATGAAAGACCTTAGCCAATCAGAATTTGAAGGCTGACATTTAGTTTTAGTAAGTCCTTGAAGCAAGGAAATCAAAGTCATTTTTGTCGTCAATTCTGCAAATAATGTTTTTATCAAACAGAAACGTTCTTTGATTTTGATATTTGAAAAAAATTCTTAGAAGTTTTGCATGGATACTGTGAATTACATGATAGATGGACAGAAAGTTCACTAAATAGTTTATTTCAAACCCATAACACAAGAAAAAATATAAAATACCCACTTTTATAATATTTCAAGCAGTTTGTTCACTGAGTCCCTATAGTCCGTGGACTGAACATTTGGTACACAGCCTTTGGAATCATCGTGCTACACATCTATCCTAACTGGGCTAGGTATCCATTTAGCTTTGCCAAAATCTAAAACTATATATTTTGTACATTGCTTGAATGAAATAATTTTCAGAAAATCTTCAAACAGAAAACTTAAGAAGAACAGAAACGCAACCGTTGAAAGAAAAATCAACGCGAGGCTCAGATTGCTGCCCCTACCAATTCTGCATCTCCAATATCGTCCAGGTGAGGCTGAAAGCGAAATGGAAACATTTGCCTACGCGTGGTGGTGACTTAAGCAACTGTTAAAAAATATGCAATTGAACACTAAATTTCCTGACTGAAAGTGGGACATTCCGATATTGAGATGTGACAATGATTCAATAGGTGAGCTGTTTTGTGAATACATGGAAAAAATGGAGAAATCTTTAATATCTTTGACACGAACTTCGCCCCGCCGGCGTCGTTCGAGTTGAGCGTCCTCGAAGTCGGTGCGCTCAACCGAAGTCACGATGCAGCCAGCCCGAGCCAGGACCTGGAAGAGACAATTACTCTGCCCGGCGGTAATTTGTCCGCAAACTACCAAGTGCTTTTAAATATAGCCAGCAATATCGAGATCCACATCTTGTCCGAAATAGAAGCTTGTACCATCGTAGTTCAAGACACATTCACAGAACAGACTGCAGTTCATGGTACGCCATAAACTTTCTCTTGAGTTATGTCATGAGTCAAACATAAAAATGTCTCACCTGAGCAACCTTTTCCGAAACGTTGTGCTTCATTGACACAACGCTAGGCGAAAAGTACACTCCACCAGCTTGATGCTGCTGCTGTTGCTGGTTCTCGGCGTCTTTCGGTAGCAGAATACTGCCTGATTCCCAGTCGTACGGAGGCGGGTCGCTCAGGTCGCAGTCTGATTCATTGTTGCGCTGAGCGTTGCGAACTGTCCATGTGATCAGAGAATAACAATCTAATTTAGATTTATTCTATTTTTTTATCTAATTAGGCCCTAACCTAACTGACTATACTCTGATCATTCTACCGCCTTGAGCATAAAAAATACAAGTTGGAAATAGAAGAGTTATTTTACGTTGGGCGGTGAGATTAGCGCTGGCGCAACTCAAGTCCAGTCCGTCGAAGCTAGGACTCAATGACAGTAGGCTCCCGCCGCAATGCTCAGCATTCAGGAGGCTGCCGGCGCCACGTTTGTCTTTGAAGCCTGCACCGCCGACGCAGCTGCCGCCTCCCATCCCACCGCTGCCACCAGGTCCGGCTCCAGCGCTGTCGTCCGCGTCAACTCCGGCAGGAGACTCGCGACGCAGATGGAGGCCAACCAGAGCGCCGCGCCACAGGCCGCGGATCGTGTCACGCAAGCCGAGACTCCCTGCTCAGTGATGACGGATTATTCATGCAATCACTGTCTAAAACAAAACTCAAACAGATTAATAAGATGCAACATTTGCGCGCACACAGAAAAAACTTATAGGAAAAAATGATGCAAGTCACAGAAGAGAACTGTATGCACTCACTAAGACTGCTCGGCAACCAGTATTTTCTAGTAACATATTTCAAAATAGACAGTTTAGAAATCAGACCTTAGGTAGTGCAGTGCTAAAAATTCAAGCATAGCAACAAGAATGTGCAACAAACAGTCACATACAAGAAATTTTATGTGCGTCTGTATCGATTTTTAAGTTTAAATTATTTTTCGGATTCAATTCTGCCGGTCTATCTTTTATATGCCATTGAACTAAAAATGCTATTTAAATTTCAACTCTGAAACAAACTCTAAAACAACAGGTAATGTGTTTAAACTAAATGTAATATTTATTAAGTGCGTTGGTCAAAACCTAAATTTGGATAGACAGAAATAGAAACACATAAAGCACTTTAGCGACTACTGGTAGTATCACGACTTGCTTTTTGATGCGGAATTTTGGGACAATGATATTAACTTGTTGCTATTTTTAGAACAATATTATGGAAACCCCTTTTGTAACCAACCTAAATCGAATCACGTGAGTGGCTACAAGAACTGACAAAAGAAGGACAGACATGAGATAAGGAGATTAGTATAATTGAAAATACAAAAGCAACTAAATTTTACCAATCGACGAGCTACCCAGGGTGAAATTTGATCCTGGGTGACAAATTGTAAAATGATTGTACGTAGCTTTGAGCAAACTTGATGCATTCAATTCAAATCCGTGCGCTGGTTGGTGAGTGCAGTAAAACAAATAATTCAATTAAAAATCTTAAATAAACTCAATTTACTTATGAAGGTGGTCAGAAAATGCGTTTCAAGGGAAGGATCCAGTTTAGTACCACAAGTCTCGAAAATATAATGCAATAAAATATCTAACCAGGGTGCCATAAACCATTGCAACAAAATTGTATTTCGATTTTGCATAGATTAATTGTACAATACCTAAGTCTGACTAGATGTGGCTCACGCCCTTATCCAGAATTTCTAATTTAATTCCGCGTTACTAACTCAATTCCAAGCAAGAATATTAGCGGAAGAGACGGGTACAAGCAACTCAAATTTATTGTACAATTAAGTGCGTCTAATAATACAATTAAGCTAATTAAAACTTCCAAAAAAGTAGCTAGGAACTTTGGCATTCGGATAAGGCATCAGCCAGGAATTGTAAAAGTTATACTAGCTAAAATCTACCTTATGGGAGTATCGCATACGATATTTTTATAATAACTATGTTTCTACGATTCCCATGAATTTGTCTGTAGACCTGACTACGTACGCTGATGGTTCAGTTCGGGGTGGATGTACATTGAGGGTTCAGTTCGGGTTGGGTGTACATTGAGGGTTCAGTTCGGGTTGGGTGTACATTGAGGGTTCAGTTCGGGGTGGATGTACATTGAGGGTTCAGTTCGGGTGGATGTACATTGAGGGTTTAGTTTGGGTAAATGTACATTGAAGATTCAGTTCGGGGTGGATGTACATTGAAGATCCAATTTGTGGTGGATGTACGTTGAAGATTCAGTGGACTGTACATTAAGAGTGCACAGACTGAGTTTCAGATCGTAGATTTAGTATAGTAAGCTTGTTTGAAATCAGAAGTCGGAATATTAGAAAGCTTGATTCATCGACAAACCTCTTCGTTGAGCCGCAGATCCAGTAAAGTAGGAAGCTTGTCCCTCCACTTGAAATGTTAAAATGTAGAACATCACCTCTGATGACTCGTTGCGCACAGGAGCAACCATTGTGTTAGACTGGAATCTAGTGCCTGCAGGGTGCCAATGCGAGATTTTGTTTAGTTTAGCATATTAATTAATAATAGCTCGTATAACTTTTTTCTGCTATGAACTATTCTGTTAGACAGAATGCTCATCTGTTAGACAGAATGCTCATCTGTTAGACAGAATGCTCATCTGTTAGATAGACTGCTCATCTGTTAGAGAGAATGCTCATCTGTTAGACAGAATGCTCATCTGTTAGACAGAATGCTCATCTGTTAGACAGATTGCTCATCTGTTAGACAGAATGCTCATCTTTTAAAAGCAATGCTCACCATCCTTCTTATAGAACAGAATTTGAATCTGGCGTTCGTCCCGACCATTCAGGGCATCTCTCAGCTCGGTGATGGACTGGACGCTCGTCAGCGGCCCGTGCAGGAAGTCCATGCAAGCCGAGCGCTGCATGATGTCAGCTCGGGTGTAGCCAACCAGCTCACAGAAGCCATCGTTGCAGAAGATTACGGGGCGTTGGTCGATCTGAGCGTTGGCGATGCAGAACTTGCGATCTGGTTTAGGGAGAGAATGTTCGTTCAATTGAAAAAATGGAACAAATTTAATATTCAGCAGTCCAATCAAATACAAACAAGCAGTGAAACTATGGTTACTGTCATATATAATACTATTGATTAGCATATTTAAATACCTCCAGTAATAAAAATAGTTTGTATGAAACAACTCATGTATTTTTGTGGCATCATAAAAAGTTTTGTGGTTTATTATAATTACATAAGTTATTTTAAGCAGCCACTGTAAAATGTAGTAATATAATGCTAGATTGAAAGATAGCCTTTTGCAAATTTAGACATTCCTTAGACCATGTAATTGTTCTAGGGCTTTACTTCTTGTTACTTAATTCTACTGAATGCCACCAAAGTTGTTCTTGGGCTATTTGATAATTTCACTGCTGTTGACTCAATTTAAAAGATATTTTTAAATGGCGGTCCTTAAATGGGCCGTTTTAGCTTCTCAAATGGTAGCGTTTATATATGCACGAGCGGTAACTAGGCAACTGTACACGTTTCCAGTCAATTAGGCGTCCCCGAGATTAGAGTTTAGCAGTTTCTCTTCTGTAATATTCTTAGTATAATTCCTGAGTATAATTCTGATTATATCTCTCACTGCTATTTCTTCTTAAAATGAATAACACAATGCAATACCTTCGGAAATTTGCTTTTTAACACACTTAAAAACTCTTTTTACAAACACACTAAAACTTCTCAATTTCAACTCTTTACACACTTCAAATTATCTCACTTTAAACTCACTCTTTAAACTCTTGAAAACACCTTAGAACACTTGCCTTTAACTTCAACTTCTTACAAGAAAACTTCGGAGACACTTTAGACTCTTTAACACTTTTGTTTGCCCTTTTTATTTTTCCTGGTCAAAACTCGCGGCTATTTATACAGAGCAAATTGACATTTCGTTAAAACGATAATATTTTACAAAGTATTATTTACAGGATACAGTATTAAAACAAAATTATTTACATAAGCATTACTTTCAATACGGTACAAAGATAAACAAAAATTATTTTTTTTGGCGCATTTTTGATTTTATTTATTTTTACAATTTTTATAATAGAAAGAACATATTTATAAAGTGGCTAACTGTTACATAATTACAATAATTGTTTTAAAAAGCTTTAGAAACAAATTTTATTTTTTTTCCTTCAACCCAATGAGTTTATAAAAATGTTGATGATTTAGAGAGATTTAAGATCTTTCATAAGATCTTATGAATAAGTAATAGGCCATTAATAAAAAAATATTTTATGGATAAATTTTATTGTTTACTTAACAACTTGTCTCGAAAATGTTATTTTAGGAAACTACACTTTAACTGCTAAAGCTCAAGTCAGCATATGAATTATTTTCATATTTTTTAAAGAAAATCTGTAAACTAGTAGGAAGACATTAAGAAAAAATCATGAGTAATACTTTGAAATACCAGCATAATCACTGGTCTTAATTTATGTTATTCCTTGACTTGAACAACTATAAGCGATAATACCATTATCACCATTCTGGTGATTCATATTCATTCAGAGGTTTAATTGCTACAACTTCTCCACAGAAATAGAGTGAAAAGAACACTTACTTTGCCCATCAAATTTTCGAATCAATGTGTCTAAAAACGTGTTTTGTGGTGCAACATGACCGCGCCTTACAGGCATTGTTAAGTATCACTCTGCCGACCCTGACAAATCAGGTTTTAAATTATGGTCATGGAAACTGAAAAAGCATGAGCGAGTTACAAATAGTATGTATCTTGATCACTATGAATTGATAGCTTATGTTTCGATAATTGTAATGAAATAAAAATTTAAATGCCTATTAAAATCCGATGGGGCCTCCGACGAAGTTCTTGCGCTTGCGATTCTAAAAAATATAATCGATCGATAAAATTAAATTGTAGCTAATAACAACGTCTTACAGTAAAACGAATATTGCTTTAACATATTATAATAGCATGATTTTAATAGCAAAATTGAAAATTATTTACAAAGGATCGTATTCTTAAATGTATTAGTGAGAAAAAACTAGAAAAAGTATAATTAAAAGCACTTTTTATTACGAGTAGCACTTAATTTTCGTGATTCTCAGAATTGAGATCGTGAAAAAGATCGTGAATGCGTGAACGTAAAAACGTGAACCTGAAAGGACAAAATGATTATCAATAACAGTAATACAATTGAATACGATAATACTGAGAACGGGAAGTACTTTTTATGCTGTAAAGTAATAAAGCTGAGCAGTTGCTTTAATTTAAACGGGTTTATGCGCATGAAATAGGGCTCGTACGTTCTCATTTCATTTCTTTTTCTTTACTTTTCTTTTCCCATTATTTTTTTCTTGGAAACTTAGGTTCTGAATGAATGTTCGGGCCGTTCAAAAGCCTCTTATATTGTACTAACCTGCAAATTGAACACTTGGATGCTGCTGTTGTCGGCATTTTCAGCATTTTTCCCTACAACAATCGATTGTCAGATCTTCTTCAGTCTTATATATCCATGGACGATTTAAACTACTTAAACTGCATAAAATATGTAGTTTAAGTAGTCCCTGTCTATATCTGACGAAAAACTCCCTCCAAGCTTGTTTTTATCGTCGAAAAAATCGACAAAAACCTTTGGACACCAGAACCAGTTAGGATCTTCCTCGCATCTGGTGATGCAGTTTTTATTGCACTTAAACCTGTAAGAGTGAAACAGCAGCGTTGCAGGAACTCCGATGGGAGAAAACCTCGACATTTTTACGGATGATGGAAATTACAGAAAAAATGAAACAATTAATTTTTACGGTAAATATTTTTATATTGGCTGTAGGCTGTTTTTACCATAGCAACAATTTTTTTGCATTGATTAATAATCCGCGTAAAGTACCTCTGTCTACAGTAGAAAACTTATTCACGCAATAACAACGTGAAATCCGTGCTAAACTTTTAGGAAAAATTTCAAAAACATTTGGCTAAAAGTCCAATTACTCAGTGACTTATTAGTTTGATCAGGTACCAAGTAAATACGAGTAGCCGAACTGATCTTCATTGCCAAAGTCTGAACAGGTGGCGCTGTTTACTCTGAAAGCAAATTAGCTGGAGGATTAGCACCGGCCATAATACGATTTTCCATTGTCTCCAACGTGCGTTTTTTCATATTGTTTTCGTGTTATTTCATTCCTGATTAAGCGTCAATTAAGAATTAAGTTTAGGCACTTAATCAATTGTGGACAAAAACAAGGAGATTAGCGGAGGGGGAGTTGTGTTGAGAACACCTGTCGCCTCGACCGAAAACTGAGTACAGTGCTCAGCATGTGCTAGCACTAGAAATTTCTGAACTGACAAAAGAAAAACAAACGATTATGAGAGGCCGAATTTGTTAGAGCGGTGTTTTTTGCTGGCTAAAGCAAGTATTGTGCAACAGGTTTCATAAAAATTGATCTCAGATTAAAACAAGCTTGTTATGGGATCTCGGACTGTAAACAGGATTTAGGGAAGATTAAGGCGGTATTGGCCCATTATTTAAACACGTGTCTCAGCTGACACCAAAAACTTCTTTTTATCGAGGCTGCTGGCAACTATCATTGAATCGAAAGATTTCAGATTGTTGCTAGATAGAACTCTCAACCTTCCTCTACTAGCGTAGCTTGTTTCGATTGAAACCGAAGAGAACAGGCCATGGGGCAAAAACTGCTCACTGCCGCCCTGTGGACCTCCGTGCTGCTTCTAGCAGCAGATTTGGCACAGCTCGGTTACGCTGATTCAAGCAGCAAGAAGATTAAAGAGACCGCCATGTGAGCAGCAAGTTCTTTCCTTGCTACCCACTTGCTTCGCCCTTACTTACTGGAACCTGTTAGACACTGAAAACTGTTAGACACTGAAACCTGTTAGACCCTGGAACCTGTTAGACACTGGAACCTGTTAGACACTGGAACCTGTTAGACACTGGAACCTGTTAGACACTGGAACGTGTTAGGCACTGGAACCTGTTAGACACTGGAACCTGTTAGACACTGGAACCTGTTAGACACAGGAACCTGTTAGACACTGGAACGTGTTAGGCACTGAGACCATGTTAGGCACTGAGACCATGTTAGGCACTGGAACCTGTTAGACAACATAACCTGGAATTTCAGCGTCGGTCGCCCCGGCTGGTGCCTTTGCTCCTATCAGAACCGAGATGAGACCAATTCCTCATGCGGCAACATTGTGGAGATGACCATGCAGGGCAGATCCATTGTTGAGGTCTCGGTTCCGATCACCCCAGAGGCTGCTGCGGCCACTGGTAGAACTGACCACGAGAAGCGGCAGCTTTCGCTACAGGCTTACATCAGGGACTTTGCAGCCAGCAAGCCGACACCAGACTGCACCTTCTACAGGTAGGTGCATGCGTTAGGTTCACCCTAATGTCAATTATGCTAGATTCCTTATCAGTTCCTTATCAGTTCCTTATCAGTTCCTTATCAGTTCCTTATCAGTTCCTTATCAGTTCCTTATCAGTTCCTTATCAGTTCCTTATCAGTTCCTTATCAGTTCCTTATCAGTTCCTTATCAGTTCCTTATCAGTTCCTTATCAGTTCCTTATCAGTTCCTTATCAGTTCCTTATCAGTTCCTTATCAGTTCCTTATCAGTTCCTTATCAGTTCCTTATCAGTTCCTTATCAGTTCCTTATCAGTTCCTTATCAGTTCCTTATCAGTTCCTTATCAGTTCCTTATCAGTTCCTTATCAGTTCCTTATCAGTTCCTTATCAGTTCCTTATCAGTTCCTTATCAGTTCCTTATCAGTTCCTTATCAGTTCCTTATCAGTTCCTTATCAGTTCCTTATCAGTTCCTTATCAGTTCCTTATCAGTTCCTTATCAGTTCCTTATCAGTTCCTTATCAGTTCCTTTTCGGTTCAAATGAACTCCCTCAGAACCAGTCAGCTGGAGAAGACTGAGTGCTGCGAAGGCTACGGCGGCTCGAACTGCCAGACGGTGATTTGTTTTGTCAGTACCGGTGGCTGCCTGAACGGTGGCAGATGCGTCAGGCCCAATGTCTGTCAGTGCGCAGCTAATTATCTTGGCCTCAACTGCGACGAAGATCTCAATGGTAACGAACCGCTGCTTGACTGAGTATTATAATATTAGCAGGAGATTAATTCGCCTATCATGCTACTTGCGAATCGGCGAGTAGTGCAGTCCGATTATTATCTCCCCTGAACAATTCTGACTTCCAGCCATCAAGAATACACCGAGCGAGCAGTACTGCTACTCGGACGACAGCTGCAACACCAAGAAGGCTTCAACGGGCTCTAGGCGTGTCAGCTTCGATGCCTGCTGCTCCGATGGAATGGGCAGCTTCGGCTATCAGAAGGGCTGCATGAGCTGCAAAGCTGGATCAGTTTGTGAGTGTGATTTCAGTGGGATCATGGATTTTAAGTGGGATCAGGGATTTCAGTGGGATCAGGGATTTTAAGTGGGATCAGGGATTTTAAGTGGGATCAGGGATTTTAAGTGGGATCAGGGATTTTAAGTGGGATCAGGGATTTTAAGTGGCATCAGGGATTTTAAGTGGGATCAGGGATTTTAAGTGGGATCAGGGATTTTAAGTGGGATCAGGGATTTTCAGCACAAAGGCGATTTAGAGACGCAACAATATTATCGATAAAATGTTTTAACAAATCAATGGATCTATGTATCTGCGAATTTACTGATCTACGTATCTAGAGATCTAGAGATCTAGAGATCTACAGATCTACATATCTACGGATCTAAAGATCTACAGATCTACGGATCTAACGATCTACGGATCTAACGATCTACGGATCTAACGATCTACGGATCTAACGATCTACGGATCTAACGATCTACGGATCTAACGATCTACGGATCTAACGATCTACGGATCTAACGATCTACGGATCTAACGATCTACGGATCTAACGATCTACGGATCTAACGATCTACGGATCTAACGATCTACGGATCTAACGATCTACGGATCTAACGATCTACGGATCTAACGATCTACGGATCTAACGATCTACGGATCTAACGATCTACGGATCTAACGATCTACGGATCTAACGATCTACGGATCTAACGATCTACGGATCTAATGATCTACGGATCTAACGATCTACGGATCTAACGATCTACGGATCTAACGATCTACCGATCTAACGATCTACGGATCTAACGATCTACGGATCTAACGATCTACGGATCTAACGATCTACGGATCTAACGATCTACGGATCTAACGATCTACGGATCTAACGATCTGCGGATCTAACGATCTACGGATCTAACGATCTACGGATCTAACGATCTACGGATCTAACGATCTACGGATCTAACGATCTACGGATCTAACGATCTACGGATCTAACGATCTACGGATCTAACGATCTACGGATCTAACGATCTACGGATCTAACGATCTACGGATCTAACGATCTACGGATCTAACGATCTACGGATCTAACGATCTACGGATCTAACGATCTACGGATCTATAACGATCTACGGATCTAACGATCTACGGATCTATAACGATCTACGGATCTAACGATCTACGGATCTATAACGATCTACGGATCTAACGATCTACGGATCTAACGATCTACGGATCTAACGATCTACGGATCTAACGATCTACGGATCTAACGATCTACGGATCTAACGATCTACGGATCTAACGATCTACGGATCTAACGATCTACGGATCTAACGATCTACGGATCTAACGATCTACGGATCTAACGATCTACGGATCTAACGATCTACGGATCTAACGATCTACGGATCTAACGATCTACGGATCTAACGATCTACGGATCTAACGATCTACGGATCTAACGATCTACGGATCTAACGATCTACGGATCTAACGATCTACGGATCTAACGATCTACGGATCTAACGATCTACGGATCTAACGATCTACGGATCTAACGATCTACGGATCTAACGATCTACGGATCTAACGATCTACGGATCTAACGATCTACGGATCTAACGATCTACGGATCTAACGATCTACGGATCTAACGATCTACGGATCTAACGATCTACGGATCTAACGATCTACGGATCTAACGATCTACGGATCTAACGATCTAAATATTCACAAGCTTACCCATTCACCCTTCCTCATCTGACAGATAAGAACAGCAGCGCAGTGTCTGTGGTCCCATTCGACACCTGTGTCAGCTTCGGGCCGAACTCCTACCGCACGCTGGACGGCAAGACCTTTGAGTACCAGGGCCGGTGCAGCTACCTGCTGGCTGGCAGTGTGAATCCCACCATGAAGTGGTGGGTGCAGAGCTCCCTGCTCAACTGTGACAAATTTGAAACCTGCAAAAAGGTGAGCAAGTGAGCAGTGTGATAACGAAAATCTGAGGGCCTGATACATTTTCGGAACCAACCCGCCTCCTCCTTCAAGATGGTGACGATGCGTTTCGACGATGTGCACCAGTTCGTGGCTGTGGGCTACAACCTGAAGGTGTTCAAGTTCACCGGCTCAGCCACCGGGGCCACCGAGAAGATCGCCGATGTGGACTTTGTCGAAGACGCCGAGCCCCGAGAGTGGAGCGGCGTGAAGGTCGAGAGAAAAGGCTGCAACGTCTACCTGACTGTCCGCAGCCTCGGCGTCAAGCTGAAGTGGGACGACCAGAGCTCCGTCTATGTCACGCTGGACCGGGACTCGCACAAGAATCGCGGATTGAAGGGCCTGTGCGGTGACTACGACGGCGACGCCAGTAACGATTTCGGCAGCACCTCCAACCCGGCCGCCTTTGGCAACCAGTGGAAGGCAGACAATGTGAGCACTGCCCTGTGTGTGTCCCTGTGTGTGTCCCTGTGTGTGTTGCTTCTAGGAGAAAGTAGAGGAGCAATAACCTTAGGTAAATCAGAGACAGGAATAAGAATACTTGATTACAAATGCCCCGATTGGGTCAGATGTGCAGCCAACAGCACAGCCGCAGCTATTGCGCGGCGCATCTGATGTCTGTGTACGGCTGTTCAGTCCATGGACTGGGCGGACACCACACGCTCCCTCAATTACCCACTAAATGCTGGCACCCATTTAACAGCTGGGTGAACCGAAGCAACGCAGTGTCCTGCTAAAGGACACAAATTGTTCTAGTGGAGTCGGGAATCGAACCCCCGAACTTCAAGTTGTGAGTCCGATGTTCTAACCACTAGGCCCCAATCACCAACTTACCCCTACTGGACTACTAACCCCCTACTAGTAGGCTACTAACCCCCTACTAGTAGGCTACTAACCCCCTACTAGTAGGCTACTAACCCCCTACTAGTAGGCTTCTAAACCCCTACTAGTAGGCTACTAACCCCCTACTAGTAGGCTACTACCCCCTACTAGTAGGCTACTAATCTCCCTACTAGTAGGCTACTAACCCCCTACTAGTAGGCTACTAATCTCCCTACTAGTAGGCTACTAACCCCCTACTAGTAGGCTACTAGCCCTGCAAGGCTAAAACTCCTGACAGTTACCAAGTGGAAGAAGCAAATATATTTCCGTCCATGCAGAGAGAAACATTAGGCTAGGAAGTGACCAAATCAACTAAACCTTGTGACCCGCCACCTGTTCGTCAGTGCATGGACATTGCGAACCCACCGTCGCACTGCGAGACACCAGAGAGCCGAGCCGCCGCAGAGAGCGACTGCGGCCCGATCAACACAATGTTCTTCCAGTGCCACAGGAAGATTGCGCCGACAGAAATCTTCTCGCGCTGCGTTGAGGACATGTGCACTTTGGCAAAGAGCGCTGAGACCGCGCCGGAGGCCAAGTCGCGAGTTCTGTGCTCACACCTGGCTGCTTACTCTTACCAGTGCGCTCTGGAGGGCGTCTGCATCGACTGGAGATCGTCAACTATGTGTCGTGAGTAATTAGATGGGACACATTGAGTAGTGGAGATTGAGTAGAGGCGATTGAGTCCGGGAGACTGTACAGGAGATTGAGTAGGGAAGATTATGTAGAGGAGATTGAGTAGGGAAGATTATGTAGAGGAGATTATGTAGAGGAGATTGAGTACGGGAGATTAAGTAGGGAAGATTATGTAGAGGAGATTGAGTAGGGAAGATTATGTAGAGGATATTGAGTAGAGATTGAGTAGAGGAGATTGAGTAGAGGATATTGAGTAGGGATGATTATGTAGAGGAGATTGAGTAGAGGAGATTGAGTAGGGGAGATTGAGTAGGGAAGATTGAGTAGGGAAGATTATGTAGAGGAGATTGAGTAGAGATTGAGTAGAGGAGATTGAGTAGAGGAGACTGAGTAGAGTAGATTGAGTAGAGGAGATTGAGTAGAGTAGATTGAGTAGGGGAGATTGAGTAGGGAAGATTGAGTAGGGAATATTATGTAGAGGAGATTGAGTAGGGAAGATTATGTAGAGGAGATTATGTAGAGGAGATTATGTAGAGGAGATTGAGTACGGGAGATTGAGTAGGGAAGATTATGTAGAGGAGATTGAGTAGGGAAGATTATGTAGAGGATATTGAGTAGAGATTGAGTAGAGGAGATTGAGTAGAGGATATTGAGTAGGGATGATTATGTAGAGGAGATTGAGTAGAGGAGATTGAGTAGGGGAGATTGAGTAGGGAAGATTGAGTAGGGAAGATTATGTAGAGGAGATTGAGTAGAGATTGAGTAGAGGAGATTGAGTAGAGGAGACTGAGTAGAGTAGATTGAGTAGAGGAGATTGAGTAGAGTAGATTGAGTAGGGGAGATTGAGTAGGGAAGATTGAGTAGGGAAGATTATGTAGAGGAGATTGAGTAGAGATTGAGTAGAGGAGATTGAGTAGAGGAGATTGAGTAGAGGAGACTGAGTAGAGTAGATTGAGTAGAGGAGATTGAGTAGGGAAGATTATGTAGAGGAGATTATGTAGAGGAGATTGAGTAGAGGAGATTGAGTAGGGTGTTGTGAGTAGGGGAGATTGAGTAGGGGAGATTGAGCAGGGGAGATCGAGAATGCGAGAATGAGTACGGGATAGTTTGTTTGAGGAGATTCGCTAAGGCAGACTGAGTAAGGCAGATTGAGTAGGTCAGATTGAGTTCAGTAGATTTTTTAAGTTCCGCCAGCTCAACTAACCAGCCGCCATATCGCACCGAATCGTAGCCCAATCCTGTCCGGCGCTGAAGTCTTGGAGCGAGTGCAGCAGCGTGTGCCCAACCACCTGCTCAAACTATGATCAATTGCGCTCTGCAGAATGCGAATCGGCCACAGTGCCCAGGTGCAAATGCCAGCCAGGATATGTGCACTACAACAACACCTGCGTGCGACCCAACGAGTGCCCGTGCACTTACAACGGCGTCGAGTACATGCCAGGAAGCAATTTGGTGGCTGACTGCAGCACATGGTGAGGATCAGATCTAATTGTGATCTGGTTGGGATCAGATGACGCTAGCTTTTTATCTAACCTTAAACATTTCATTCTTTAAAATCCATCGCGGTCCATCGAAGTCCATGAGTTCGAATCCGCATTCATGAGGGCCGTGAGGGCCAACCTGATAATTTCCTTCTTTCTCTTTTAGGAATTTATCACTTCCAGCAACTGCTGGGTGCCCCAGTAATGAATACTAATTTAGCAGAAGTGTTAGATCTTACCTTCTTTGGTTTAGGCTTGATGGGCTTGGCTTCTGGTTGCCCTTCAGGTACCTGGATCGCTTGACTACAAGAGAATTTAATTTATTCTCTTTGTTTCAGTTGCAGTTACAATGGACCAATAGTAATTCGGTGTAGTGTCTTCCTGGTTCCGATTTGCCGTTGATGTCGGTTAACCAATAGTCACTTGTGGAGTGGAGTGTGTTCCTTCTTACCAGCTCTGGTAGGTTCTACCACAAGTCTGGCGCTCACCCTTTGTAGTATAATCAATTTAATCACACGTCTGTGATTACGCTTTAATCGTTGGTTTAACGATTACTTGGAGAGGTTTAACTTAGCTCAAGAAAAGCCTTCTAATTAATAAAATAATTTATGAGGATAACTCAAGAAACTCTTACCACAAGTCTTGGACCTGGAGTCCGATCCACTTCAAATTCCTCTCTCCGTTTTCTCTTCTCGGCGAGACTCTGAATCTGGGCTCGCTTCGGAGCTCTTGTATTTATAGAGAATCGGACCCTCTCGGGTTCGATGAGTGCGTTCAAAGTACAGGTGTCAAACTGGTGTCAAAAAGCCTGGGTCAACGCTTGACAACTTGAGAGGTTAGACTTTTTTACAACTAAACTAGTAGAAGCGCAAAAAGATGGATTATCGCTTTCTTGACCTTTTGATTGATTTTGGGTAACATGATTGGTGGGATCGTTGGTTGCCTATGACATAAAAATTGATTTGATACTATTAATACTATTAATAGTAGTCACGTGATTTTTGATTGATTCGTTTCTCCTCTTTTGGTAAAATGAATCACATGCTGTACTTGTATGTTTTCTGGTTCGCATTTTCTAAAAATACTACTAAGCGGATGAGTAGAGTAGATAGCGCATGATTGGTTAAAATAAATAGTACCGTAATTCTGCATTCTACAAACCCCAAAGCAAAGTGAATGTGGTCCCAGGGACTACTAGGAGTAAAAGGGCGGGAAATAACATTTCTTAGAAAAAGTTAAGGAGGCAGGTTTTCGCAGACAAATCCGACACATTCTGGGATAGTCAATTTGACATTCTTTGGTATTTTAATGCTTTAAAAATATTAACCTATAATAAGCTATAAACAAGGAAACTAGCTCGTAACATCAAAAGTTTAGTCTTATAATCAAACACAGTCCCTTGATTTGTGAAGGAAAATTAAAAAACGTTGTTTCCCCTCCATCTACTTCCAGTGGTCATTAGTGCTCACGGGTGTGTGCTCGAGTGTGCAGTGCTTGAAAGCTGTAATTAATAAATTATTTCAACTCCACCGCCCGATTCAGCAACTGCGCCAACGGTCGCTGGCAGTGCACCCACAACACGAACTGCCCGAAGGTGTGCTCCGTCGCGGGCAGTCACATTTCTACTTTCGATGGCGCCAGAGCAGACTTCAATCCGGGCGACTGCGCCTACTCGCTGTTGGAGCCCCGCAGCTCAACAGGCGACGCCCGGGCGAATATTTCTGTCAGCATGCAGCCGAGCCCGGAGTACCTGCTGGCGGTTACAACCAACGGCCAGTACGCCAACCTGCCGAAGCTCATCACCGTGACTTATCGGGGCGTTAAAGTTCAATTGAAATCCGTCACCCTGGTGCCAGGCGTTCGCCCATCAGTGCTGGTTGATGGTCTCGATGTTACCAACTCCCTGCCGTACGAGAACCCACGAGACCAGATCTTGGTCCGTCAGCTCACCTCCTACTATGTCATGCTGCAGCTTGGCAATCACCTTTCTTTGTACTTCGATGGTTATCGATCCGTCGAGCTAAAAGCATCTAAGGCTCTCAATAATCAGGTGAGAACTAATGAAAGAAGCTTGATATTCAGATTCACATCATATATATATTAAGTTAGCATCAATGATAAGCGGCCGGTTGGAATTCAAAATTCATCCAAAAGTCCTTAACAGCCTAGCTGAGAACAAGAGGGCCTAATGTGTCTATCCGGAGAGTGAGTGGCATAGCGGTCTAACGCGTTTGCCTCTCGCACCAAGGTCCCTGAGCTCGATTCCGCGGCGAGGCCACATTCATTTGGCCCCCTAAAGTCAGCCCTTGCGGACTAACCTCCAAGGCACAGTGAAATTGCACACTGCCTGACGATGAGAAAGTCCGGGCAGATGTACACACCTGTGTGAGCCTGTGCCTGCGTACAGTAACTGGCTGATGTTGTGCTCAGGAGTCAGCGAAATGAGCAGAATTGCCTCCTCGCTGGCTGCGGGTCTAGTGTCACCAAATGATATGCCATTGCCCGCAGCCCTCCTGTAATTATTATTATTATCATTATTGTTATTATCATTATTATTAATGTGCCAAAAATTTCTCGTAACAGATTCGCGGATTGTGCGGCAATTTCGACGGACGAACCGAGAACGACCTGCACCCGAAGGCGTCGGACATGCTTGGCTCGCCTGTGCAGGTGGCGCAGTCCTACACCGTCGGCTCTTGCAGCCATCCGGCAGCTGAACTGCCCGCAGCTGGAAGTGGCAGCGATTCGGTGAGTCAATTTCTGCAGAATACTTTCTTGGATTGATTTCTCTGCTCGCAGATTAGCTAACCAACTCACGCCTGTACCCTTCAGCTTGGTGGCACTGACGACTGCACCCAGGTGCTGCTGAACAGCGTCTCTTTCAAAGCCTGTCGAGACTCTAAAAAAGTCGACATCCTTGGCTACTATTACCGCTTCTGCCTGAAAGAGAAAGCGGCAGGTGCTATTTCAAACTCAGGCGAGCTGTACTGCACAGCTGCCATGACTGCGGCCAGGGCCTGCAAGGCTGCCGGGTATGAGATCGACTTCAGCACAGACAGCTCCCTGAACAAGTGCGGTGAGTGCCAGCTAGAGCTAGAGTTGGAACTGGCAGACCTACCGAACAGACAAACACTTGGAATAAACATACACAGAACTGATAGTGACAGACACTCAGAACTGACAGACACACAGAACTGACAGACACACAGAACTGACAGACACACAGAACTGACAGACACACAGAACAGACAGACACTAAGAACTGACAGACTCACAGAACAGACAGACACCCAGGACCCAGACACATGCATTCACAGTTAGGAAATCTGTGCTCAAACAGTCGAACAAACCGTTGATCTTTCCTCTCGCAGCTCCGTCCTGCATGACCGGTGGCGGCTCCTTCACAATCTGCGCTCGCACCTGCCGCTCGTCTTGCGCCGATCTGAGCACCACCAGCATCTGCGAGTCCGGCTGTTTCCCCGGCTGCGACTGTCAGTTCGACACGCAGTACCGCGACGCCTATGGCACCTGCGTGCGCCAGTCCGAGTGCACCTGCCGGGATCGATTCAATCAGGACGGCAAAATCTATCGCGCCGGCGCCCAGATCAGCCGGCAGTGCACGAACTGCACCTGCTCGAATGGAGACTTCAAATGCGATGATGCAACCTGCTCGGACAAGGTGGTTTGTCCTAAGAACCAGCAGTTCATGGACAGCGTATCGGCCTGTCAGAGGTGCGACAATTTCGACAAGTGCACAGCCAGTAACACCCTGCCTGGCAGGTGCGGCTGCCCGGGTGATCTGGTGAAGAAAGTCGATGTGAGTCGCCTGGCCACGTCTGTCAGATTGACGCGATAAATAATGATTCACTGTTGATTATTTAAAGCATCTAAACGATTTCCCAAATCAACCCAATTAGGGCACCTGTGTTGAACGGAACCATTGTCCGTGCGTCTACCTGGGCACCGAGTACCTTCCCGGGCACATTCTCAAAATCGGCTGCAAATCCTACAAATGCGTCTCCAGAATTTGGAATAAAACTGCTGAGGACACTGAAAAATGCGAGGGTGAGTGATGCAAAAGTTAGTGCTGCCCTCAGGTGTGGCAAGCTCTCCGATAGCAGTGAATTAATCGCACAATTTTTGCATCCCTTGCAGCTGTGTGCTCAGCCTATGGCGATCCGCACTACACGACCTTCGATCGGAGGTCCTACTCATTCCAGGGCAGCTGCCAGTACATCCTCATGCAGTCGGACAAGGACGACGCCCTCGGCCTACCGGCCATTCAGGTCTCGGCGCAGAACATTCCCTGCGGCTCGCAGCAGGTCACCTGCACTAAATTTGTCCGTGTCCAAGTCGGCTTCGATGTGTACGTGCTGGTGCGCGGTCGTGAGCCCGACCAGCTGCCACTGACCATGAGCTACGGAATGCAGCGAGAGAAATTCACCCTCTTCACCCAGCTCGTGTCTGACCAGCTCGGCCTGAGAATCCTGTGGGACCGCGGCACCCGCGTGCACGTGTTCCTGAAGCCGCACTTCAGCGGCAAGGTAAGCGGCCTGTGCGGCAACTACGATGGAAACGCTGACAACGACTTCACAGTCCGGAATCTGCCAGTGAACAATCCTATTGAGTTTGCGTCCAATTATCGCACGGGCGGAGACACCTGCGCATCGGAGCAGTCCGGCTCCACGCCTCAGAGCTGGATTGAGATGTGCACTATTAACAGTCGCCGGAGAGACTACGCGCAGTCTGTCTGCGGCGCGATCAAAGACAAAAAGGGTGTCTTCGCGGTTTGTCAACAAGTGCTGGAGCAGGATGTTATTGAGAACTACTTCGAGAACTGCATGTACGATGCCTGCGGCTGCGATACTGGTGGCGACTGTCAGTGCGTTTGCACCGTGTTGGCTTCATTCGCTTCGGCCTGCGCTGACAATGGCGTCTCTGTGCACTGGCGCTTTCAGGATCAGTGTCGTGAGTACTAGCTCAGAGCTGAGCTCAGTCACACATTTTCCTTAACACCCCCAAAAGAGCTTTCACTATTCCGAAATTTCACATAGAAGTGTCCATGAATGGAGAACGCAAGGAGCTTGGACGGCGGTTTTGAAAGTTTGTGATGGAAGGAAGAAAGTAACTTAGAACAGCTTGGCATCTGTGAAGATTCTGGCTCGTAATACGACTCCCGTCAACCTAGAAATTAAGATTTTTGTTGCAAATTAGAAGGAATCAAATTAGAGGCAGAAACAAAAGCTTTAACAATAAACAACAGTATTTTTCTCTCTGTAACCACCAATCTCACCTCTGTAGTGTCTCATCTCTCTCATGTCTCATCTCTCCCATGTCTCATCTCTCTCATGTCTTATCTCTCGCCTGTCCTGTCTCTCCCTTGTCAATGCGGCCCACTATTGTCTTTTGGATTCTCTATGGCTCGCGAGGCTGTCGAACCTTTCCGCTAAGTCAAGCAGGTCCGCAGACTTCAAGAGTTCACGATGATGCGGATAAAAATTGCTTTGGCAAAATGCTGATACTATCGCATTGCAATATGTCTTTAAAACCAAACGCCAAAACTCACATCAACCTCATCCAGCGGTCATGTGCCCTGGCGGTCGAATCTATCGGACCTGCATCCCGCCATGCAAGAAGACCTGCAGAAATATCGGCCAGGAGCCTGCGCCGCACTGCACAACAGGCCAGTGCATCGAAGGCTGCGAGTGTCCAGCTGGATTCGTTGAACATGGCGACGAGTGCATCCCCAACCGGGACTGTCCGTGCTTTCACAACGGCAAGGAGTATCCAAGTGGCTCAGTGATTCACGATGTTGCCAATTGTTCAGTGTGCACCTGCCAGAGTGAGGGCCGGCTGAGCTGCACTCCAGACGATTCGGTGTGCCATCCCACCAAGCCGCCTTGCACCCAGCAGCAGTACGCGTGCAATGGGACTGGCATTTGCATTAGCTATGACAAGTTCTGCGACGGTACGATCGACTGCCTGTATGGAGAGGACGAGCATAACTGCAGTGAGTTTTTTATTTTGAAGTGTTTCCAACGGGGTGTCTTTTAGATGAAAATCTGCCTCAAAACTAGTATTCGACGCTACTATCTGCGAGTAGAAAGAAAGCGACTCGCTCACCGTTTTATTGCCCAAGTTAATAAACGATTCGCATAGCTTTGAAGCTTCAATGATAAACTTACCACAGTCACGCAGGCCATTTGTTTGCCAGCCTTTGATAGTTCACAGTGCACGCTTTCAGAGTCCTATAAGTAGCTTACTTCAAAAAGTACTTAAGTAGTGGTTGTCGCCTGGTGTTAGAGAATCAGACTCTCTACTTGAAGATCGGGATTCGATTTCATACTCCACGACTTGCCGAATCATGGATCAACTTCTGTCTGCATTGCTTCAGTTCATCCAGCTGTTATGAACGAGGTAGTTAAGAGCGGATCTGCTGCCACTGCAGTCCATGCACGCACGGAAAAGACGTACTCAGCCTCTGAGCAAGACTCGCAATGAATAAAAAAAGCAGCCAATCAACAATGCCTCCTTCCAATAATGCCAAAAGCAGCAGTACTCAATTTTAACCTTATACAAAACGTTTCAGACACCACTTGTTCGCCATCGTCTTTTCCTTGCATCACAACCCGTCAGTGCATTGCCATTTCCCAGAAGTGCGATGGCATTCCACAATGCACAGACGGCTCCGATGAATTATTCTGCGGTGAGTTCACGTTCTGTAAATAGTTTTGATATACCACCAATTCTTAAGCAAAAACGGTGTACATAATGTTCGAAAATTAGACAATGTAGATTTCAACAATAGCTCGAAAAACAATTTGAAACAATTTAGGAGGCTGCAATCCAGCTGAATTCCAGTGTAACGTAACCGGCAAGTGTTTGCCGAAGGACAAGCTGTGCGACGGCACTTACGACTGCGGCATGCCAGACAGATCCGATGAGGCCAACTGCACTAGTGAGTTTCAAGGAAACATTTCTTGATTTGCTTGATGTTAAAACAAAAAATTCCTTCTGGTTTAAAAAGACGAAATAATAAAGTATAAAGGATAAGAAAACTACCCTAGTATCTTATCACAAATAAGCAACAACAACAATACGCTGTCGAGATAGAAAAAGGCAGGGTTGTAGGACGCACTACATTCGCGTGTTATGACGAATATAAGCCGCCCATATTTCAAACAAACATTTAATAAAATTATTTTTAAATCGCCAATTCAGGAGAGTGTTGACGCGTTTGCCTCTCGCACTAAAGTCCCTGTGCTCGGTTCCGCGGCGTGGCCACATTTATTTGGGGCGCGGCCGCGGAGAGAAGGCTTGGGGGCTTGTCGGCAATTTACGCCCTTGAGGGCCAACCTCCAAGCACAGCGAAGTGTACACTGCCTGATGATGAGAAAGTCAGGGCAGATGTACACACCTGTGTGAGTGTGTGCCTGCGTACAGTATCAGTATGCGTGTGTGCTCAGGAGTCAGGGAAATGGGCAGAATTGCCTCCTGGCTGCGGGTCTAGTGTCACCAAATAATGTGCCATTGCCCGCAGCCCACATGCAATAATAATAATTATTATAATTAACTTGCCGACTCAGCAATTATCAGTGCACGCACATCGAACTTTGATTCTGCAGAATGCAACACGACATTAGAGTTTATGTGCGACTCCCCAGGACAGCCGAAAAAGTGCCTGCCACGGACGAAGCGCTGCGATGGGCACGACGATTGTGGCGATGGAAGCGACGAATACGGATGCGGCAAGTAGCCTTTTTCTGCTAAAAAATAACACGAAATTAAACGAAATAGCAAAAACGTATTTTTTTTAATAATTTTTTCTTTAAATCATAAAACAAATACAGAATGCCTATGCATGGAACCTAACACAGTGCTCTGCGATAGGTGCAAGTGTATTAAAACGACACAAATTTGTGACGGCAAAAATGACTGTCAAGTAAGTCCTCATTACATATAAAAATGACGAAACAGACGAGCACAAACTCACCAGTTGACAATGCATTCCATACGAAAAATTCAAAACTGCCTTTCAAAAATGATAGGATGGAACCGATGAACAAGACTGTCCAACAACGACGACTTCAACCAGCACGAGTACTACTCCGACAACGACTACGTCAAGCACGACAGCTGTCGCCACGACTACTGAAGTTGTGCTCGGAAAGTCGACAACTAGCATAGCGCGTTGCCTAGAGACCAATTTCATGGCTGACAGCAGTGTAATCAGTCTGAGCGACATTTCAGTGAGCGCTTCCACACAGGGCATTGGTCTGATTCCGACTTCCGAATACGACCTGCTTCGTCCGACCAGCACTGGACTGAATATTAACCGAGTCGCGACGCCGTCTTCAGCGACAGAAAGCATCCAGTTTGATTTCAATGTGAGCAACGACGATCTCAGCAACTCTATTATTGGCCTGCTGTCCATCTCAACGACCAGTCCTGGATTCATTTCGTCGATTGAGTTAAAGTCTGCCCCAGACGCTGTGTCTCCATTCACATCGGTCAAGCTGGCCGTGGGCGCCGCAGATGTGGCCAACTGCATGTTTGATTTCATCTCGTGCGCCTCTGTGAGCGGATTAGGTCTCCAGGCGTATCGAATCGCTCTAGTGTTCAACTTTACAAACACAGGCGGCAACCAGATCCCGATTCAAATCAACATGCTTGGCTGCTTCAACAAGCTCACAACATCATCAAGTACTACAACAACAACACCGACGACGACTACAACACCAACTACGACGACTGGAACAACGACAACTACGGCAACAACGACACCTCCCGGCATTTGCATTGATGTCGACGGTCTTGCTGACGAGACCGTTATTCCCTTGTCGGAAATTAGCATTATCAATGGAACTCAGCTCGGCGGATATAACGCTTCAGAGCTCAACTACTTGCGTCTATCCTCGCCAGTGCCATTCAACCTCAACAGACCAACACCTTCTTCGTTTGCAAATCCTAACGAAAGCATCCTGATTGAAGTCAAGACTTCGGCTGGAAGTCCAGTAGCAACAATTGTCGGAAGGATCCAGCTCGAATTCAACACCCCCGACATTCAAGCTGTGCGGCTCTACAATAAGCAGACTAACACACAAGTCACTTGGGACACCTACTTCTTCTCTGGTGCAAACCTGACTACGTGCAAGTCAAACCTGCTGGCCTGCATTCCGCCCACACCGTCGACCATTAACTCGACCGTAATGCGCTTCGAAATTTTCTACAACTCCGTCACGGATCGTAACTCAGTCGACATTCAAATTGGCATATACGGTTGCTTCCCAACGAAAACGACCCAGTCAACAACCACGACTTCGCCAACAACGACAACAACACCAACTACAACTACAACTACAACACCTACGACTACATCACCGTCAACTACAACACCGTCGACTACAAGAACAACAACACCTTTGACTACAAGCACTACAACCCCTTCGACTACAACCACCACAACAGCTTCGACTACAAGAACAACAACACCTTTGACTACAAGCACAACAACACCGTCAACTACAACCACCACAACCCCATCAACAACTACAACAACGCCACCGACAACTACAACAACGACCTCTCCCACAACGACTACGACGACGACACCAACGACTACAACCACGCCGTCGACCACTACAACAGCTTCAACAACAACACCGTCGACTACAAGCACTACAACCCCTTCGACTACAACCACCACAACAGCTTCGTCTACAAGAACAACAACAGCTTTGACTACAAGCACTACAACTCCTTCGACTACAAGCACAACAACACCTTCGACTACAAGCACAACAACACCAACAACAACTACGAGTACGACCACTCCCACAACGACTACGACGACGACACCAACGACTACAACCACGCCAACGACCACTACCACAGCTTCAACAACAACACCGTCGACTACAAGCACTACAACCCCTTCGACTACAACCACCACAACAGCTTCGACTACAAGCACAACAGCAACGTCAACTACAACCACCACAACACCAACAACAACTACTACAACGACACCGACAACTACAACTACGACCACTCCCACAACGACTACTACGACGACACCAACGACAACAACCACGCCGTCGACCACTACCACAGCTTCAACAACAACACCATCGACTACAAGCACCACAACACCGTTAACTACTACCACTACGACAGCTTCTACTACAAGCACAACAACACCTTCAACTACAACCACCACAACACCAACAGCAACTACTACAACGACACCGACAACTACAACTACGACCACTCCCACAACGACTACGACGACGACACCAACGACAACGACCACGCCAACGACCACTACCACAGCTTCAACAACAACACCGACAAGCACAACTACCACACCGACAACAACGACGACTCCGACAACGACGACTTCAACAAGCACGAGTACTACTCCGACAACAACTACGTCAAGCACGACAGCTGTCGCCACGACTACTGAAGTTGTGCTCGGAAAGTCGACAACTAGCATAGCGCGTTGCCTAGAGACCAATTTCATGGCTGACAGCAGTGTAATCAGTCTGAGCGACATTTCAGTGAGCGCTTCCACACAGGGCATTGGTCTGATTCCGACTTCCGAATACGACCTGCTTCGTCCGACCAGCACTGGACTGAATATTAACCGAGTCGCGACGCCGTCTTCAGCGACAGAAAGCATCCAGTTTGATTTCAATGTGAGCAACGACGATCTCAGCAACTCTATTATTGGCCTGCTGTCCATCTCAACGACCAGTCCTGGATTCATTTCGTCGATTGAGTTAAAGTCTGCCCCAGACGCTGTGTCTCCATTCACATCGGTCAAGCTGGCCGTGGGCGCCGCAGATGTGGCCAACTGCATGTTTGATTTCATCTCGTGCGCCTCTGTGAGCGGATTAGGTCTCCAGGCGTATCGAATCGCTCTAGTGTTCAACTTTACAAACACAGGCGGCAACCAGATCCCGATTCAAATCAACATGCTTGGCTGCTTCAACAAGCTCACAACATCATCAAGTACTACAACAACAACACCGACGACGACTACAACACCAACTACGACGACTGGAACAACGACAACTACGGCAACAACGACACCTCCCGGCATTTGCATTGATGTCGACGGTCTTGCTGACGAGACCGTTATTCCCTTGTCGGAAATTAGCATTATCAATGGAACTCAGCTCGGCGGATATAACGCTTCAGAGCTCAACTACTTGCGTCTATCCTCGCCAGTGCCATTCAACCTCAACAGACCAACACCTTCTTCGTTTGCAAATCCTAACGAAAGCATCCTGATTGAAGTCAAGACTTCGGCTGGAAGTCCAGTAGCAACAATTGTCGGAAGGATCCAGCTCGAATTCAACACCCCCGACATTCAAGCTGTGCGGCTCTACAATAAGCAGACTAACACACAAGTCACTTGGGACACCTACTTCTTCTCTGGTGCAAACCTGACTACGTGCAAGTCAAACCTGCTGGCCTGCATTCCGCCCACACCGTCGACCATTAACTCGACCGTAATGCGCTTCGAAATTTTCTACAACTCCGTCACGGATCGTAACTCAGTCGACATTCAAATTGGCATATACGGTTGCTTCCCAACGAAAACGACCCAGTCAACAACCACGACTTCGCCAACAACGACAACAACACCAACTACAACTACAACTACAACACCTACGACTACATCACCGTCAACTACAACACCGTCGACTACAAGAACAACAACACCTTTGACTACAAGCACTACAACCCCTTCGACTACAACCACCACAACAGCTTCGACTACAAGAACAACAACACCTTTGACTACAAGCACAACAACACCGTCAACTACAACCACCACAACCCCATCAACAACTACAACAACGCCACCGACAACTACAACAACGACCTCTCCCACAACGACTACGACGACGACACCAACGACTACAACCACGCCGTCGACCACTACAACAGCTTCAACAACAACACCGTCGACTACAAGCACTACAACCCCTTGGACTACAACCACCACCACAGCTTCGACTACAAGAACAACACCACCTTTGACTACAAGCACAACAACACCGTACTCTACAACCAGCACAACCCCTTCAACAACTACAACAACTCCACCGACAACTACAACAACGACCTCTCCCACAACGACTACGACGACGACACCAACGACTACAACCACGCCGTCAACCACTACCACAGCTTCAACAACAACACCGTCGACTACAAGCACTACAACCCCTTCGACTACAACCACCACAACAGCTTCGTCTACAAGAACAACAACAGCTTTGACTACAAGCACTACAACTCCTTCGACTACAAGCACAACAACACCTTCGACTACAAGCACAACAACACCAACAACAACTACGAGTACGACCACTCCCACAACGACTACGACGACGACACCAACGACTACAACCACGCCAACGACCACTACCACAGCTTCAACAACAACACCGTCGACTACAAGCACTACAACCCCTTCGACTACAACCACCACAACAGCTTCGACTACAAGCACAACAGCAACGTCAACTACAACCACCACAACACCAACAACAACTACTACAACGACACCGACAACTACAACTACGACCACTCCCACAACGACTACTACGACGACACCAACGACAACAACCACGCCGTCGACCACTACCACAGCTTCAACAACAACACCATCGACTACAAGCACCACAACACCGTTAACTACTACCACTACGACAGCTTCTACTACAAGCACAACAACACCTTCAACTACAACCACCACAACACCAACAGCAACTACTACAACGACACCGACAACTACAACTACGACCACTCCCACAACGACTACTACGACGACACCAAAGACAACGACCACGCCAACGACTACTACCACAGCTTCAACGACAACACCGACAAGCACAACTACCACACCGACAACAACGACGACTCCGACAACGACGACTTCAACAAGCACGAGTACTACTCCGACAACGACTACGTCAAGCACGACAACTAGCGCCACGACTACTGAAGTTGTGCTCGGAAAGTCGACAACTAGCATAGCGCGTTGCCTAGAGACCAATTTCATGGCTGACAGCAGTGTAATCAGTCTGAGCGACATTTCAGTGAGCGCTTCCACACAGGGCATTGGTCTGATTCCGACTTCCGAATACGACCTGCTTCGTCCGACCAGCACTGGACTGAATATTAACCGAGTCGCGACGCCGTCTTCAGCGACAGAAAGCATCCAGTTTGATTTCAATGTGAGCAACGACGATCTCAGCAACTCTATTATTGGCCTGCTGTCCATCTCAACGACCAGTCCTGGATTCATTTCGTCGATTGAGTTAAAGTCTGCCCCAGACGCTGTGTCTCCATTCACATCGGTCAAGCTGGCCGTGGGCGCCGCAGATGTGGCCAACTGCATGTTTGATTTCATCTCGTGCGCCTCTGTGAGCGGATTAGGTCTCCAGGCGTATCGAATCGCTCTAGTGTTCAACTTTACAAACACAGGCGGCAACCAGATCCCGATTCAAATCAACATGCTTGGCTGCTTCAACAAGCTCACAACATCATCAAGTACTACAACAACAACACCGACGACGACTACAACACCAACTACGACGACTGGAACAACGACAACTACGGCAACAACGACACCTCCCGGCATTTGCATTGATGTCGACGGTCTTGCTGACGAGACCGTTATTCCCTTGTCGGAAATTAGCATTATCAATGGAACTCAGCTCGGCGGATATAACGCTTCAGAGCTCAACTACTTGCGTCTATCCTCGCCAGTGCCATTCAACCTCAACAGACCAACACCTTCTTCGTTTGCAAATCCTAACGAAAGCATCCTGATTGAAGTCAAGACTTCGGCTGGAAGTCCAGTAGCAACAATTGTCGGAAGGATCCAGCTCGAATTCAACACCCCCGACATTCAAGCTGTGCGGCTCTACAATAAGCAGACTAACACACAAGTCACTTGGGACACCTACTTCTTCTCTGGTGCAAACCTGACTACGTGCAAGTCAAACCTGCTGGCCTGCATTCCGCCCACACCGTCGACCATTAACTCGACCGTAATGCGCTTCGAAATTTTCTACAACTCCGTCACGGATCGTAACTCAGTCGACATTCAAATTGGCATATACGGTTGCTTCCCAACGAAAACGACCCAGTCAACAACCACGACTTCGCCAACAACGACAACAACACCAACTACAACTACAACTACAACACCTACGACTACAACACCGTCAACTACAACACCGTCGACTACAAGAACAACAACACCTTTGACTACAAGCACTACAACCCCTTCGACTACAACCACCACAACAGCTTCGACTACAAGAACAACAACACCTTTGACTACAAGCACAACAACACCGTCAACTACAACCACCACAACCCCATCAACAACTACAACAACGCCACCGACAACTACAACAACGACCTCTCCCACAACGACTACGACGACGACACCAACGACTACAACCACGCCGTCGACCACTACCACAGCTTCAACAACAACACCGTCGACTACAAGCACTACAACCCCTTCGACTACAACCACCACAACAGCTTCGACTACAAGCACAACAACACCTTCAACTACAACCACCACAACACCAACAGCAACTACTACAACGACACCGACAACTACAACTACGACCACTCCCACAACGACTACTACGACGACACCAACGACAACGACCACGCCAACGACCACTACCACAGCTTCAACGACAACACCGACAAGCACAACTACCACACCGACAACAACGACGACTCCGACAACGACGACTTCAACAAGCACGAGTACTACTCCGACAACGACTACGTCAAGCACGACAACTAGCGCCACGACTACTGAAGTTGTGCTCGGAAAGTCGACAACTAGCATAGCGCGTTGCCTAGAGACCAATTTCATGGCTGACAGCAGTGTAATCAGTCTGAGCGACATTTCAGTGAGCGCTTCCACACAGGGCATTGGTCTGATTCCGACTTCCGAATACGACCTGCTTCGTCCGACCAGCACTGGACTGAATATTAACCGAGTCGCGACGCCGTCTTCAGCGACAGAAAGCATCCAGTTTGATTTCAATGTGAGCAACGACGATCTCAGCAACTCTATTATTGGCCTGCTGTCCATCTCAACGACCAGTCCTGGATTCATTTCGTCGATTGAGTTAAAGTCTGCCCCAGACGCTGTGTCTCCATTCACATCGGTCAAGCTGGCCGTGGGCGCCGCAGATGTGGCCAACTGCATGTTTGATTTCATCTCGTGCGCCTCTGTGAGCGGATTAGGTCTCCAGGCGTATCGAATCGCTCTAGTGTTCAACTTTACAAACACAGGCGGCAACCAGATCCCGATTCAAATCAACATGCTTGGCTGCTTCAACAAGCTCACAACATCATCAAGTACTACAACAACAACACCGACGACGACTACAACACCAACTACGACGACTGGAACAACGACAACTACGGCAACAACGACACCTCCCGGCATTTGCATTGATGTCGACGGTCTTGCTGACGAGACCGTTATTCCCTTGTCGGAAATTAGCATTATCAATGGAACTCAGCTCGGCGGATATAACGCTTCAGAGCTCAACTACTTGCGTCTATCCTCGCCAGTGCCATTCAACCTCAACAGACCAACACCTTCTTCGTTTGCAAATCCTAACGAAAGCATCCTGATTGAAGTCAAGACTTCGGCTGGAAGTCCAGTAGCAACAATTGTCGGAAGGATCCAGCTCGAATTCAACACCCCCGACATTCAAGCTGTGCGGCTCTACAATAAGCAGACTAACACACAAGTCACTTGGGACACCTACTTCTTCTCTGGTGCAAACCTGACTACGTGCAAGTCAAACCTGCTGGCCTGCATTCCGCCCACACCGTCGACCATTAACTCGACCGTAATGCGCTTCGAAATTTTCTACAACTCCGTCACGGATCGTAACTCAGTCGACATTCAAATTGGCATATACGGTTGCTTCCCAACGAAAACGACCCAGTCAACAACCACGACTTCGCCAACAACGACAACAACACCAACTACAACTACAACTACAACACCTACGACTACATCACCGTCAACTACAACACCGTCGACTACAAGAACAACAACACCTTTGACTACAAGCACTACAACCCCTTCGACTACAACCACCACAACAGCTTCGACTACAAGAACAACAACACCTTTGACTACAAGCACAACAACACCGTCAACTACAACCACCACAACCCCATCAACAACTACAACAACGCCACCGACAACTACAACAACGACCTCTCCCACAACGACTACGACGACGACACCAACGACTACAACCACGCCGTCGACCACTACCACAGCTTCAACAACAACACCGTCGACTACAAGCACTACAACCCCTTCGACTACAACCACCACAACAGCTTCGACTACAAGCACAACAACACCGTCAACTACAACCACCACAACACCAACATCAACTACTACAACGACACCGACAACTACAACTACGACCACTCCCACAACGACTACTACGACGACACCAACGACAACGACCACGCCAACGACCACTACCACAGCTTCAACAACAACACCGTCGACTACAAGCACCACAACACCGTTAACTACTACCACTACGACAGCTTCGACTACAAGCACAACAACACCTTCAACTACAACCACCACAACACCAACAGCAACTACTACAACGACACCGACAACTACAACTACGACCACTCCCACAACGACTACTACGACGACACCAACGACAACGACCACGCCAACGACCACTACCACAGCTTCAACGACAACACCGACAAGCACAACTACCACACCGACAACAACGACGACTCCGACAACGACGACTTCAACAAGCACGAGTACTACTCCGACAACGACTACGTCAAGCACGACAACTAGCGCCACGACTACTGAAGTTGTGCTCGGAAAGTCGACAACTAGCATAGCGCGTTGCCTAGAGACCAATTTCATGGCTGACAGCAGTGTAATCAGTCTGAGCGACATTTCAGTGAGCGCTTCCACACAGGGCATTGGTCTGATTCCGACTTCCGAATACGACCTGCTTCGTCCGACCAGCACTGGACTGAATATTAACCGAGTCGCGACGCCGTCTTCAGCGACAGAAAGCATCCAGTTTGATTTCAATGTGAGCAACGACGATCTCAGCAACTCTATTATTGGCCTGCTGTCCATCTCAACGACCAGTCCTGGATTCATTTCGTCGATTGAGTTAAAGTCTGCCCCAGACGCTGTGTCTCCATTCACATCGGTCAAGCTGGCCGTGGGCGCCGCAGATGTGGCCAACTGCATGTTTGATTTCATCTCGTGCGCCTCTGTGAGCGGATTAGGTCTCCAGGCGTATCGAATCGCTCTAGTGTTCAACTTTACAAACACAGGCGGCAACCAGATCCCGATTCAAATCAACATGCTTGGCTGCTTCAACAAGCTCACAACATCATCAAGCACTACAACAAAATTCACCACTTCAACACCGACGACAACGACACCTCCCGGCATTTGCATTGATGTCGACGGTCTTGCTGACGAGACCGTTATTCCCTTGTCGGAAATTAGCATTATCAATGGAACTCAGCTCGGCGGATATAACGCTTCAGAGCTCAACTACTTGCGTCTATCCTCGCCAGTGCCATTCAACCTCAACAGACCAACACCTTCTTCGTTTGCAAATCCTAACGAAAGCATCCTGATTGAAGTCAAGACTTCGGCTGGAAGTCCAGTAGCAACAATTGTCGGAAGGATCCAGCTCGAATTCAACACCCCCGACATTCAAGCTGTGCGGCTCTACAATAAGCAGACTAACACACAAGTCACTTGGGACACCTACTTCTTCTCTGGTGCAAACCTGACTACGTGCAAGTCAAACCTGCTGGCCTGCATTCCGCCCACACCGTCGACCATTAACTCGACCGTAATGCGCTTCGAAATTTTCTACATCTCCGTCACGGATCGTAACTCAGTCGACATTCAAATTGGCATATACGGTTGCTTCCCAACGAAAACGACCCAGTCAACAACCACGACTTCGCCAACAACGACAACAACACCAACTACAACTACAACTACAACACCTACAACGACTACAACACCGTCAACTACAACACCGTCGACTACAAGCATTACAACCACTTCGACTACAACCACCACAACAGCTTCGACTACAAGAACAACAACACCTTTGACTACAAGCACTACAACCCCTTCGACTACAAGCACAACAACACCTTCGACTACAAGCACAACAACACCCACAACAACTACAACTACGACCACTCCCACAACGACTTCGACGACGACACCAACGACTACAACCACGCCAACGACCACTACCACAGCTTCAACAACAACACCGTCGACTACAAGCACTACAACCCCTTCGACTACAACCACCACAACAGCTTCGACTACAAGCACAACAACACCGTCAACTGCAACCACCACAACACCCACAACAACTACGACTACGACCACTCCCACAACGACTACGACGACGACACCAACGACAACAACCACGCCGTCAACCACTACCACAGCTTCAACAACAACAGCGTCAACTACAACCACAACACCGTTAACTACAACCACCACAACAGCTTCGACTACAAGCACAACAACACCGTCAACTACAACCACCACAACACCAACAGCAACTACTACAACGACACCGACAACTACAACTACGTCCAATCCCACAACGACTTCTACGACGAAACCAACAACAACGACCACGCCATCGTCCACTACCACAGCTTCAACAACAACACCGTCGTCTACAAGCACTACAACCCCTTCGACTGCAACCACCACGACAGCTTCGACTACAAGCACAACAACACCGTCAACTACAACCACCACAACACCAACAGCAACTACTACAACGACACCGACAACTACAACTACGACCACTCCCACAACGACTTCGACGACGACACCAACGACTACAACCACGCCGTCGACCACTACCACAGCTTCAACAACAACACCGTCGACTACAAGCACTACAACCCCTTCGACTACAACCACCACAACAGCTTCGACTACAAGAACAACAACACCTTTGACTACAACCACCACAACACCAACGACAACTACAACTACGACCACTCCCACAACGACTACGACGACGACACCAACGACAACAACCACGCCGTCAACCACTACTACAGCTTCAACAACAACACCGTCGTCTACAAGCACCACAACTCCGTCAAGTACTACCAGCACGACAGCTTCGACTACAAGCACAACAACACCGTCAACTACAACCACCACAACACCAACAGCAACTACTACAACGATACCGACAACTACAACTACGACCACTCCCACAACGACTACTACGACGACACCAACGACTACAACCACGCCGTCGACCACTACCACAGCTTCAACAACAACACCGTCGACTACAAGCACCACAACACCGTTAACTACTACCACCACGACAGCTTCTACTACAAGCACAACAACACCTTCAACTACAACCACCACAACACCAACAGCAACTACTACAACGACACCGACAACTACAACTACGACCACTCCCACAACGACTACGACGACGACACCAACGACAACGACCACGCCAACGACCACTACCACAGCTTCAACAACAACACCGACAAGCACAACTACCACACCGACAACAACGACGACTCCGACAACGACGACTTCAACAAGCACGAGTACTACTCCGACAACGACTACGTCAAGCACGACAACTAGCGCCACGACTACTGAAGTTGTGCTCGGAAAGTCGACAACTAGCATAGCGCGTTGCCTAGAGACCAATTTCATGGCTGACAGCAGTGTAATCAGTCTGAGCGACATTTCAGTGAGCGCTTCCACACAGGGCATTGGTCTGATTCCGACTTCCGAATACGACCTGCTTCGTCCGACCAGCACTGGACTGAATATTAACCGAGTCGCGACGCCGTCTTCAGCGACAGAAAGCATCCAGTTTGATTTCAATGTGAGCAACGACGATCTCAGCAACTCTATTATTGGCCTGCTGTCCATCTCAACGACCAGTCCTGGATTCATTTCGTCGATTGAGTTAAAGTCTGCCCCAGACGCTGTGTCTCCATTCACATCGGTCAAGCTGGCCGTGGGCGCCGCAGATGTGGCCAACTGCATGTTTGATTTCATCTCGTGCGCCTCTGTGAGCGGATTAGGTCTCCAGGCGTATCGAATCGCTCTAGTGTTCAACTTTACAAACACAGGCGGCAACCAGATCCCGATTCAAATCAACATGCTTGGCTGCTTCAACAAGCTCACAACATCATCAAGTACTACAACAACAACACCGACGACGACTACAACACCAACTACGACGACTGGAACAACGACAACTACGGCAACAACGACACCTCCCGGCATTTGCATTGATGTCGACGGTCTTGCTGACGAGACCGTTATTCCCTTGTCGGAAATTAGCATTATCAATGGAACTCAGCTCGGCGGATATAACGCTTCAGAGCTCAACTACTTGCGTCTATCCTCGCCAGTGCCATTCAACCTCAACAGACCAACACCTTCTTCGTTTGCAAATCCTAACGAAAGCATCCTGATTGAAGTCAAGACTTCGGCTGGAAGTCCAGTAGCAACAATTGTCGGAAGGATCCAGCTCGAATTCAACACCCCCGACATTCAAGCTGTGCGGCTCTACAATAAGCAGACTAACACACAAGTCACTTGGGACACCTACTTCTTCTCTGGTGCAAACCTGACTACGTGCAAGTCAAACCTGCTGGCCTGCATTCCGCCCACACCGTCGACCATTAACTCGACCGTAATGCGCTTCGAAATTTTCTACAACTCCGTCACGGATCGTAACTCAGTCGACATTCAAATTGGCATATACGGTTGCTTCCCAACGAAAACGACCCAGTCAACAACCACGACTTCGCCAACAACGACAACAACACCAACTACAACTACAACTACAACACCTACAACGACTACAACACCGTCAACTACAACACCGTCGACTACAAGCACTACAACCCCTTCGACTACAACCACCACAACAGCTTCGACTACAAGAACAACAACCCCTTCGACTACAAGCACAACAACACCTTCGACTACAAGCACAACAACACCAACAACAACTACGACTACGACCACTCCCACAACGACTACTACGACGACACCAACGACTACAACCACGCCGTCGACCACTACCACAGCTTCAACAACAACACCGTCGTCTACAAGCACTACAACCCCTTCGACTACAACCACCACAACAGCTTCGACTACAAGCACAACAACACCGTCAACTACAACCACCACAACACCAACAAGAACTACAACTACGACCACTCCCACAACGACTACGACGACGACACCAACGACTACAACCACGCCGTCGACCACTACCACAGCTTCAACAACAACACCGTCGACTACAAGCACTACAACCCCTTCGACTACAACCACCACAACAGCTTCGACTACAAGAACAACAACACCTTTGACTACAACCACCACAACACCAACAACAACTACAACTACGACCACTCCCACAACGACTACGACGACGACACCAACGACAACAACCACGCCGTCAACCACAACCACAGCTTCAACAACAACACCGTCGACTACAAGCACCACAACACCGTTAACTACTACCACCACGACAGCTTCGACTACAAGCACAACAACACCGTCAACTACAGCCACCACAACACCAACAGCAACTACTACAACGACACCGACAACTACAACTACGACTACGACCACTCCCAGAACGACTACTACGACGACACCAACGACTACAACCACGCCGTCGACCACTACCACAGCTTCAACAACAACACCGTCGTCTACAAGCACTACAACCCCTTCGACTACAACCACCACAACAGCTTCGACTACAAGCACAACAACACCGTCAACTACAACCACCACAACACCAACAAGAACTACAACTACGACCACTCCCACAACGACTACGACGACGACACCAACGACAACAACCACGCCGTCGACCACTACCACAGCTTCAACAACAACACCGTCGACTACAAGCACCACAACACCGTTAACTACTACCACCACGACAGCTTCTACTACAAGCACAACAACACCTTCAACTACAACCACCACAACACCAACAGCAACTACTACAACGACACCGACAACTACAACTACGACCACTCCCACAACGACTACTACGACGACACCAACGACAACGACCACGCCAACGACCACTACCACAGCTTCAACGACAACACCGACAAGCACAACTACCACACCGACAACAACGACGACTCCGACAACGACGACTTCAACAAGCACGAGTACTACTCCGACAACGACTACGTCAAGCACGACAACTAGCGCCACGACTACTGAAGTTGTGCTCGGAAAGTCGACAACTAGCATAGCGCGTTGCCTAGAGACCAATTTCATGGCTGACAGCAGTGTAATCAGTCTGAGCGACATTTCAGTGAGCGCTTCCACACAGGGCATTGGTCTGATTCCGACTTCCGAATACGACCTGCTTCGTCCGACCAGCACTGGACTGAATATTAACCGAGTCGCGACGCCGTCTTCAGCGACAGAAAGCATCCAGTTTGATTTCAATGTGAGCAACGACGATCTCAGCAACTCTATTATTGGCCTGCTGTCCATCTCAACGACCAGTCCTGGATTCATTTCGTCGATTGAGTTAAAGTCTGCCCCAGACGCTGTGTCTCCATTCACATCGGTCAAGCTGGCCGTGGGCGCCGCAGATGTGGCCAACTGCATGTTTGATTTCATCTCGTGCGCCTCTGTGAGCGGATTAGGTCTCCAGGCGTATCGAATCGCTCTAGTGTTCAACTTTACAAACACAGGCGGCAACCAGATCCCGATTCAAATCAACATGCTTGGCTGCTTCAACAAGCTCACAACATCATCAAGTACTACAACAACAACACCGACGACGACTACAACACCAACTACGACGACTGGAACAACGACAACTACGGCAACAACGACACCTCCCGGCATTTGCATTGATGTCGACGGTCTTGCTGACGAGACCGTTATTCCCTTGTCGGAAATTAGCATTATCAATGGAACTCAGCTCGGCGGATATAACGCTTCAGAGCTCAACTACTTGCGTCTATCCTCGCCAGTGCCATTCAACCTCAACAGACCAACACCTTCTTCGTTTGCAAATCCTAACGAAAGCATCCTGATTGAAGTCAAGACTTCGGCTGGAAGTCCAGTAGCAACAATTGTCGGAAGGATCCAGCTCGAATTCAACACCCCCGACATTCAAGCTGTGCGGCTCTACAATAAGCAGACTAACACACAAGTCACTTGGGACACCTACTTCTTCTCTGGTGCAAACCTGACTACGTGCAAGTCAAACCTGCTGGCCTGCATTCCGCCCACACCGTCGACCATTAACTCGACCGTAATGCGCTTCGAAATTTTCTACAACTCCGTCACGGATCGTAACTCAGTCGACATTCAAATTGGCATATACGGTTGCTTCCCAACGAAAACGACCCAGTCAACAACCACGACTTCGCCAACAACGACAACAACACCAACTACAACTACAACTACAACACCTACAACGACTACAACACCGTCAACTACAACACCGTCGACTACAAGCACTACAACCCCTTCGACTACAACCACCACAACAGCTTCGACTACAAGAACAACAACCCCTTCGACTACAAGCACAACAACACCTTCGACTACAAGCACAACAACACCAACAACAACTACGACTACGACCACTCCCACAACGACTACTACGACGACACCAACGACTACAACCACGCCGTCGACCACTACCACAGCTTCAACAACAACACCGTCGTCTACAAGCACTACAACCCCTTCGACTACAACCACCACAACAGCTTCGACTACAAGCACAACAACACCGTCAACTACAACCACCACAACACCAACAAGAACTACAACTACGACCACTCCCACAACGACTACGACGACGACACCAACGACAACAACCACGCCGTCGACCACTACCACAGCTTCAACAACAACACCGTCGACTACAAGCACCACAACACCGTTAACTACTACCACCACGACAGCTTCTACTACAAGCACAACAACACCTTCAACTACAACCACCACAACACCAACAGCAACTACTACAACGACACCGACAACTACAACTACGACCACTCCCACAACGACTACTACGACGACACCAACGACAACAACCACGCCAACGACCACTACCACAGCTTCAACGACAACACCGACAAGCACAACTACCACACCGACAACAACGACGACTCCGACAACGACGACTTCAACAAGCACGAGTACTACTCCGACAACGACTACGTCAAGCACGACAACTAGCGCCACGACTACTGAAGTTGTGCTCGGAAAGTCGACAACTAGCATAGCGCGTTGCCTAGAGACCAATTTCATGGCTGACAGCAGTGTAATCAGTCTGAGCGACATTTCAGTGAGCGCTTCCACACAGGGCATTGGTCTGATTCCGACTTCCGAATACGACCTGCTTCGTCCGACCAGCACTGGACTGAATATTAACCGAGTCGCGACGCCGTCTTCAGCGACAGAAAGCATCCAGTTTGATTTCAATGTGAGCAACGACGATCTCAGCAACTCTATTATTGGCCTGCTGTCCATCTCAACGACCAGTCCTGGATTCATTTCGTCGATTGAGTTAAAGTCTGCCCCAGACGCTGTGTCTCCATTCACATCGGTCAAGCTGGCCGTGGGCGCCGCAGATGTGGCCAACTGCATGTTTGATTTCATCTCGTGCGCCTCTGTGAGCGGATTAGGTCTCCAGGCGTATCGAATCGCTCTAGTGTTCAACTTTACAAACACAGGCGGCAACCAGATCCCGATTCAAATCAACATGCTTGGCTGCTTCAACAAGCTCACAACATCATCAAGTACTACAACAACAACACCGACGACGACTACAACACCAACTACGACGACTGGAACAACGACAACTACGGCAACAACGACACCTCCCGGCATTTGCATTGATGTCGACGGTCTTGCTGACGAGACCGTTATTCCCTTGTCGGAAATTAGCATTATCAATGGAACTCAGCTCGGCGGATATAACGCTTCAGAGCTCAACTACTTGCGTCTATCCTCGCCAGTGCCATTCAACCTCAACAGACCAACACCTTCTTCGTTTGCAAATCCTAACGAAAGCATCCTGATTGAAGTCAAGACTTCGGCTGGAAGTCCAGTAGCAACAATTGTCGGAAGGATCCAGCTCGAATTCAACACCCCCGACATTCAAGCTGTGCGGCTCTACAATAAGCAGACTAACACACAAGTCACTTGGGACACCTACTTCTTCTCTGGTGCAAACCTGACTACGTGCAAGTCAAACCTGCTGGCCTGCATTCCGCCCACACCGTCGACCATTAACTCGACCGTAATGCGCTTCGAAATTTTCTACAACTCCGTCACGGATCGTAACTCAGTCGACATTCAAATTGGCATATACGGTTGCTTCCCAACGAAAACGACCCAGTCAACAACCACGACTTCGCCAACAACGACAACAACACCAACTACAACTACAACTACAACACCTACAACGACTACAACACCGTCAACTACAACACCGTCGACTACAAGCACTACAACCCCTTCGACTACAACCACCACAACAGCTTCGACTACAAGAACAACAACCCCTTCGACTACAAGCACAACAACACCTTCGACTACAAGCACAACAACACCAACAACAACTACGACTACGACCACTCCCACAACGACTACTACGACGACACCAACGACTACAACCACGCCGTCGACCACTACCACAGCTTCAACAACAACACCGTCGTCTACAAGCACTACAACCCCTTCGACTACAACCACCACAACAGCTTCGACTACAAGCACAACAACACCGTCAACTACAACCACCACAACACCAACAAGAACTACAACTACGACCACTCCCACAACGACTACGACGACGACACCAACGACAACAACCACGCCGTCGACCACTACCACAGCTTCAACAACAACACCGTCGACTACAAGCACCACAACACCGTTAACTACTACCACCACGACAGCTTCTACTACAAGCACAACAACACCTTCAACTACAACCACCACAACACCAACAGCAACTACTACAACGACACCGACAACTACAACTACGACCACTCCCACAACGACTACTACGACGACACCAACGACAACGACCACGCCAACGACCACTACCACAGCTTCAACGACAACACCGACAAGCACAACTACCACACCGACAACAACGACGACTCCGACAACGACGACTTCAACAAGCACGAGTACTACTCCGACAACGACTACGTCAAGCACGACAACTAGCGCCACGACTACTGAAGTTGTGCTCGGAAAGTCGACAACTAGCATAGCGCGTTGCCTAGAGACCAATTTCATGGCTGACAGCAGTGTAATCAGTCTGAGCGACATTTCAGTGAGCGCTTCCACACAGGGCATTGGTCTGATTCCGACTTCCGAATACGACCTGCTTCGTCCGACCAGCACTGGACTGAATATTAACCGAGTCGCGACGCCGTCTTCAGCGACAGAAAGCATCCAGTTTGATTTCAATGTGAGCAACGACGATCTCAGCAACTCTATTATTGGCCTGCTGTCCATCTCAACGACCAGTCCTGGATTCATTTCGTCGATTGAGTTAAAGTCTGCCCCAGACGCTGTGTCTCCATTCACATCGGTCAAGCTGGCCGTGGGCGCCGCAGATGTGGCCAACTGCATGTTTGATTTCATCTCGTGCGCCTCTGTGAGCGGATTAGGTCTCCAGGCGTATCGAATCGCTCTAGTGTTCAACTTTACAAACACAGGCGGCAACCAGATCCCGATTCAAATCAACATGCTTGGCTGCTTCAACAAGCTCACAACATCATCAAGTACTACAACAACAACACCGACGACGACTACAACACCAACTACGACGACTGGAACAACGACAACTACGGCAACAACGACACCTCCCGGCATTTGCATTGATGTCGACGGTCTTGCTGACGAGACCGTTATTCCCTTGTCGGAAATTAGCATTATCAATGGAACTCAGCTCGGCGGATATAACGCTTCAGAGCTCAACTACTTGCGTCTATCCTCGCCAGTGCCATTCAACCTCAACAGACCAACACCTTCTTCGTTTGCAAATCCTAACGAAAGCATCCTGATTGAAGTCAAGACTTCGGCTGGAAGTCCAGTAGCAACAATTGTCGGAAGGATCCAGCTCGAATTCAACACCCCCGACATTCAAGCTGTGCGGCTCTACAATAAGCAGACTAACACACAAGTCACTTGGGACACCTACTTCTTCTCTGGTGCAAACCTGACTACGTGCAAGTCAAACCTGCTGGCCTGCATTCCGCCCACACCGTCGACCATTAACTCGACCGTAATGCGCTTCGAAATTTTCTACAACTCCGTCACGGATCGTAACTCAGTCGACATTCAAATTGGCATATACGGTTGCTTCCCAACGAAAACGACCCAGTCAACAACCACGACTTCGCCAACAACGACAACAACACCAACTACAACTACAACTACAACACCTACAACGACTACAACACCGTCAACTACAACACCGTCGACTACAAGCACTACAACCCCTTCGACTACAACCACCACAACAGCTTCGACTACAAGAACAACAACCCCTTCGACTACAAGCACAACAACACCTTCGACTACAAGCACAACAACACCAACAACAACTACGACTACGACCACTCCCACAACGACTACTACGACGACACCAACGACTACAACCACGCCGTCGACCACTACCACAGCTTCAACAACAACACCGTCGTCTACAAGCACTACAACCCCTTCGACTACAACCACCACAACAGCTTCGACTACAAGCACAACAACACCGTCAACTACAACCACCACAACACCAACAAGAACTACAACTACGACCACTCCCACAACGACTACGACGACGACACCAACGACAACAACCACGCCGTCGACCACTACCACAGCTTCAACAACAACACCGTCGACTACAAGCACCACAACACCGTTAACTACTACCACCACGACAGCTTCTACTACAAGCACAACAACACCTTCAACTACAACCACCACAACACCAACAGCAACTACTACAACGACACCGACAACTACAACTACGACCACTCCCACAACGACTACTACGACGACACCAACGACAACGACCACGCCAACGACCACTACCACAGCTTCAACGACAACACCGACAAGCACAACTACCACACCGACAACAACGACGACTCCGACAACGACGACTTCAACAAGCACGAGTACTACTCCGACAACGACTACGTCAAGCACGACAACTAGCGCCACGACTACTGAAGTTGTGCTCGGAAAGTCGACAACTAGCATAGCGCGTTGCCTAGAGACCAATTTCATGGCTGACAGCAGTGTAATCAGTCTGAGCGACATTTCAGTGAGCGCTTCCACACAGGGCATTGGTCTGATTCCGACTTCCGAATACGACCTGCTTCGTCCGACCAGCACTGGACTGAATATTAACCGAGTCGCGACGCCGTCTTCAGCGACAGAAAGCATCCAGTTTGATTTCAATGTGAGCAACGACGATCTCAGCAACTCTATTATTGGCCTGCTGTCCATCTCAACGACCAGTCCTGGATTCATTTCGTCGATTGAGTTAAAGTCTGCCCCAGACGCTGTGTCTCCATTCACATCGGTCAAGCTGGCCGTGGGCGCCGCAGATGTGGCCAACTGCATGTTTGATTTCATCTCGTGCGCCTCTGTGAGCGGATTAGGTCTCCAGGCGTATCGAATCGCTCTAGTGTTCAACTTTACAAACACAGGCGGCAACCAGATCCCGATTCAAATCAACATGCTTGGCTGCTTCAACAAGCTCACAACATCATCAAGTACTACAACAACAACACTGACGACCACACCGACAACGACTACCGTTACGACTGCTATTTCCTCTACATCCTTTACGACATCGCCGCCTATATCGACTGTGACTGCAACCTGCATTATGATGTCTCCCAGTAAGTTTTTTGATTTAGAAGTAGTGTGGAAGTAGTTATTTGTGTAGATAACTAACAATTGTAAAGTATAATAATTGTTTTATGGCTTGTAACTCCTTCCGTTTTTTTCAGCGTCTCCGCCTCCGTGTCTCTCTCGTGGTGACTGTGAGTGTTTATTTTCTCTTAGTGAGGTTTTTAGTCAGATCGGCATCTACCCTTCGAGTGTATGGGTTGAACTGGACAGCTCTAGTGGGCTTACTTTGCCGAGTGAACGGATTAACGAAGGTGATCTCCTGGAGTCCGGCGTTGTGGCATCGTTTTCTTGTGGTCATTGCGGCTGTGAGAACGGCGCTCTTCGTTGTACTAAAACGAATTGCTCGCAGAACTGCCAATGGAGTCAATGGCTTCCCTGGAGCTCATGTTCAGCTACCTGTGGCACTGGCGTTCGCTTCCGAAATCGTACGGTCGCTTCCCCTGCTGGGCCTGGCGGTGCGCCCTGTAGTTCAAACGAGTTCGAGGTACGTTTGTTTGGCTATTTAAGAATTTTAGATTGAGTACTTCAGTCCCATTCGCGGGTCAGTAATTAATAAATTACTCGCCTTTTAGGATGTTGAGCTGTGCAACACACAGAGTTGTCCATGCACTTGGACACAGTGGTCAGCCTGGTCTGAATGCTCGCAGTCATGCAGTGGTGGCATTAAAACTCGCTCGCGGCAGTCGTCAGGACCCTGTCTGCAGGACGATGCTTCAACTTCCAGCGCACTTTGCAACGTTCATGCGTGCGGTGTTACCACAACGTCTGGAGTTTGCTCAGGTGGAAAAGTTCTGCGGCCATGCAGCAGTATGTCCTGTCCTTACACCTGTGGACACGTGACGAATGAGACTTGCTCTGACGCAACCGCTTGCTCAACAGGCTGCTTTTGCGAATCTGGATTTGTTTTCGACGAATCAACTAGCGCCTGTGTGAGACCCGAGCAGTGCACATGCGACCTTACCACGATCCGCTGCGGCTCCTGCTCGCAGGCCCGTTGCATAAACGGCATAGCCAGCTGTGTTCCAACCGCCAACTGCGACTGCTCCTGGGGACCCTGGTCTGATTGGGGTCCTTGCACCCGACCGTGCGACGGTGGCAGCCGGACAAGGATGCGCTCTATGGCCACGCAACGTCGAGGCGCCGGAAGGCCGTGTGTAGGCTCAGCCCAGGAGTCAGAGCCGTGCAATGCTGCACGATGTCCTGGCTGCACTGACCGGTTCGGTAACCTCATCCCGCCAGGCGAGACGATGCCCTCTGACAGCGGTTGCGAGGTTTGTTTCTGTAGCTTTAACACTCACCAGCGCGTGTGCCTGCCCAGCCCGGACAGCGGACCGCCGCCCAGCTGGTCCAAGTGGTCCGACTACTCTGGCTGCAGTGCGCCGTGCGGCACCGGCACGCGACGCCGCAGTCGAGCCTGCATGCGTCTTTGCGCTAATGATACTAGAGCCTGCGCTCCTGACGCTAACGGTCGCATGGACTCCGATCAACAGCCGTGCAACCAGCAGGATTGCAAGCCGCCTGTCGACTGTCAGGTGAATATTGAAATCATCTTAACAAAAACTTTTTGTTTGTTTGAACAGTCAACCTTTGCAGCAGCAAGAATTCGGGGATGAGGGCCTGTTCTTGTGCTCTTTCTTCTCTTTATCTAACCTTAAACAAATAGGCATTACCTATACCTATATAGGCATTGAATAAAAGGATCTACCAGTTGCTTAACAAACTTAGTAAAATCTAATACGGCTGTTCTATGGTTCATTAGAGCATATGGTCATGAATTGAACAAAAATCCTGGTTGCAGGTGAGCGACTGGACCAATGGCACCTGCTATGCCCAGTGCGACGGCGTCAACCCAACGGCATCTGGTCAGCAGCTGCGCCTACGAACAATCACGCAGCACTCGGCCAACGGCGGCCGGCCCTGCCCGAGCACCTACGAGGTCGCCACTTGTTCCAGGGAGTGCCCCGTGGACTGCCTTGTCGGCCAGTGGTCCGAGTGGAGCGAAACTGTCAAGCCCTGCGTCGGCACCGTCTACAACCCGAGCTGCGGTGTCGGCGAGCGCGTTCGCACCCGCCCGGTGCTTCGACCGGCGTCCAACGGCGGCCAGACTTGTCGAGATCGCGAGTACCGACCCTCGCTGATGCCCTGCAATGAGACATCGTGTAGTGGCCCAGAGACGGTGATCGAGTGCGCTACAAGATGCTGGCGGACCTGTGCAGATGTTCGTGCTAATAAACAATGCCAGGATGCTGGCTGTGTTCAGGTGAGATTTTAAAATGTCGAGATGGGTTCAGGCTTCTTTATTGCATTGCGAAATCTAGAGTATATTTTTCAAAAATTCACAAATTTGAAATAATAATTCTTAGGGCTGCGGCTGCTCCGGAGATCGAGTTCGCGAAGGCGACTCATGCGTTAGTATTGACCAATGCAACTGTGCTCACCCAGATGATGCGAATCGACTGATGGCTCCGGGCTCCACTGTGACCAAGGGCTGCAACAGCTGTACCTGCACCAATGGCCAGTTTGCCTGCGAGACCAAGAGCTGCGCCCAGGACTGCGAATGGACGGCATGGAAGAAGGTTGGCGGCTGCAATGTCACCTGCGGCACCGGAAAGCAGATCTGGACTCGGTGAGTGACTGGAACCTCTGAAACATCAGACTGTTGCTTTCGTCCGTCTGTGCTTAAGTGCTCACCCACAAGCACTCCTACACTGCTCACAGTGATATTTGCTCCTAGCAAAGCCCAGTCCATTTCACCTAGCCCAGTTGGCCAGACGGCCAGTTACGCAGCATCAGCAATTGGCGCGGCACTTCAATCGTTGTGGACAGCCTGCTCAGTCCAAGGACTGGAAAGGCCACCACAGGCACCCGAATCTCTATCCTAGCCGATGCTAGAACCCATTCTAGCACTAGGAATTGCAGAAAGGCTGTTCCAACTCCCAAACTATCGGTCACAAGTCCGACTCTCTAACGAATGGGCTACAGCTCCCATGATTGAATATGTGCTAATTCTCATAGTGCTCATAGTACTAATACGCTCGTATATGTCATAATGCGGACTGTTGCGCGTTTCGTCAGATCTGTCGCCCGGCCAGCCAGCGGCAGCGGCGCGGACTGCACAGGCCCGGCACAAAAGTACACCGACTGCTTCGGCGATGAGGGCGCCTGCTGCCAGCCAAACGACGCTTACGTGGATTCTGGCCGCTGCGAGACCACCTGCCAGCAGCTGCTGAGCCCGAGTGTCCAGCAGCCGGCAGCCAGCTGTCAGCCAGGCTGCCAGTGCAAGGCGGGAATGGTTCGAGACACCGCCTCAGGTGCCTGCATCCGCTTGCAGGACTGCTTCGCCTGTCGGGGCCCGAATGGCGCTGTTTATCCCAACGGCTACACTGTTGTGGACCGAGCTGCGAACTGCAGCAAGCGCTATTGCCTACAAGGCACGCTGGTGACTAGACCTCTAACGGCCGATGAAGTTCCGCCCTGCACTCAAGCCGATGAGCTTTTGGCAGCCGGCAGCTCCGGAGAGACGGTGACTCGGGTGCTGGACTCTGCCGGCGGCTGCTGCTACCGGGCCTTCGTCGGGGTGTGCCGCCGAGCGAGGACTCTGCTACGCGAAGCCCACCGGCCAGGCCAGCGGCCATGCAAATTCACGAAGCCCATCAGCATCGATCGGTGTGCTGGCGCCTGTCCTTCCAGTCACCATGTGCACGTTTCCGACAATGTGAGCCATTGATTCGCTTTGGTTCAAGAATATTATAATTAACTGTATAATGAACAGTACTAGCCGACATGGTCAAGTTATACAATTCTGAAAGCAGAAAAGTTAAGCCTACATTGTAGATTTTGCCGCAAACACCCTGACGAGAATCCTTGAATACCTTGACGATGCCAATGTTTTGTGACTCTGGAAGTTGTTTAATCGGATAGAGAATTCTAGCCCGTGTTCTGGATTTTCATGGCGATTGGTTGAATATTTCGAAAAATTGTTGGGATTTGAAATACCCTGTGGTATTTCTACTGTTAATAAATCCATACAAAACTCGTGAAACCCATTTTCAGGGCGAAGTGAAAGTTGTCGGCGACTGCCAGTGCTGCAAGCCGACCGCTTACACAGCCAAGCCGGCGGTTTCTGTGCCCTGCACCGATGGCAGCAGCATGCTGCTGACTGTCTATGGTATTGAGAACTGCCGCTGCGTCCGGGTTGGATCCGACAAGCCGCCGCTTTAAATCAATCGGCTCACTGAAGACAAACGTTAATGAAACATTTATGATAAAACAGCTGCACTGACTCTCAGACTCTCAGATTTGAATTGGGTGGTGGAATTATATTCATTGTGCTATTCAACTTTTTAAGATTGGCCGGCATGGACGGTAAAAATGTAATCGTCCGATTCTTCGAAACAAATTAAACAGAGGGTTAACTAGAATTTAAACAATATATTAAAGTTTTGTTTCAAAATACTTGCAATTTATTTAAGCAATTTGTTAAAATATATGATATACTTTTAGTCATTAAGAACAATCGGATTTAAAGTAAAAAGATTACGAAAAACTATAAGATAAAGGCTATAATTGAACGAATTCAATTATTATCACTCAAATAGTTAAATAATGATAGCAACATTAAGATTTGTAATTTAAATTCGAAGCTATAAGACACGGCTGTTATTATATTGATACAGTTAATAGTAACTAATCTGTGTTAACATTACAGAAACGATAGTTATGATGCCCATTAATTTAAAATAATATCGTATTCCATAAATCAATTTTGTCAATAATTTGCCGCCTCTGGCACGAGACAAATCTGAGCACTGTAAGATTGAGCACAAAAGCCAACGGGCTAGAACATTAATTGATTGTTTGAATTGACTTTCATGAACGTATTTTTGGTCTATTTTTCGATTGTTAATTATAGAAGTTCTTTTAGTTAAGATCTGATTTATTGTGCACTACATGGAAAACAAATAAACTACGGTATTGCATAAATATTTATTTTTGACTCTGGCATTCTCAAATGTGTGATTTTTATTAGTTCTTTCTTTCCTATGAGTTTATGTTTGATGGATTAGTCGGGATCAGGAAATAGAAATTAAGGGCTAGGATAATCCTTACTTCATGTTTAATATTATAGGATTAACTTGATATTAACGTTTATTCTCGACATCAAACAATGCGGATTAGTATTTTGTTAGTTCGCTAACTAAATAAAGATTTCGTTTTTTGCACAGATCTTGAATGTATTTAAATGTTGAATTCACAGATAGAGTATATTGCATAATATTACAAAAACTACTGCTGACATTGACTTATGACTGTAAAAATAAGTCATAAGGATTGCTTGTTCTTAGGAATCATATGTATTAATAAATATCAAGAAAGGCAACAAAAGCCTGCAAAATGATTATTGTAGCAAATTAAAAGAAAATAAAAACTGAGGCAAAAAATGAATAAACATTACAACCCATGCGATTATAAACGGCAGAATGCTCTGCTATTGTAAAATAAAAATACAGAATTATCACTTCACTAATGGTCTCCATTACGAGACAACAATCTTTATAACACACTACCACGTAATACAAAAAAGTAAAAATTGTAACAATTTGACAAATGACAAAAAGCGATAGTGAATGGCGAGTTTATCAGATAGACAACAGGAAAAAATATGAGGTGTTCAAGTGAGGACACTTCGAAGTGTCGAAGCGTCGAAGTGTAGCTGAGCGGAATCGATTCAGATTTTCGCACCAAATAGTCATGAGTTCGAATCCCGAGAAAATTAAGACCCTTATTGTGTAATTTACGCGGACACCTAGCTTGGAGTGTCGACGAAAAGCGAAATATATTTCCCACCGAAAATAATCTACAGTGAATTTGACGGTCTTCACAATGTCAAATTTGTCACTCCTTTCCGCATCAGGTACGCCTGACGTACTCAACACGACGCGGTATGAACAGCAGCAGGAAGCTGATGAGCAGGATTACGTAGAGCAAGAAGAAGAGCCGGTCAAGCACTTGGGCCAGGGTCCGCCACTCCACAGCCAGCAAGCCCTTCGCGTCGGCGTCCTTCTTTCGTCCCAGAAACAATCGTATCGCTCTACTGATCTCTCTGAGGTCGTTTTCCACATCCGGAGGACACGTTAGCAATAGAGTATGCTGCTGCTGCTGACTGCGATTGTTGTAGAAGGCGGCCACTGCTCGCCTCGGAACTACGTTACTGTGTGACTGAGCCTGATGAAACTGCTGGTACTGACGGTTGTCTAGAATGCGGACGTGCTGCGGCTGCTGACTGCGGCACTGGCTGCTAGTCGATGATTGGCGCATCAGAACTCGGCGCTCCATCGACAGCGGAACACTCAACTGGATCAGGAACAAACGGCCGAGGCCTTCGATCATAACCTGCAGATTTCGTTTAGGCAATAAAATAAATAATAATAGTAATAGGTGCAGGAGGGGTGCAAGCTCTGGCACATCATCTGGTGACACTTGACCTGAAGCCATCAAGGAGGAAATTCTACCCATTTCGCTGACTCCTGAGCACACGCACACGTACAGAGCACACATAAAGCACGAGCAGGCACACGCTCACACAGGTGTGTACATCTTGCCCTGACTTCCTCATCGTCAGGCAGTGTACACTTCTTCTGTGCCAAGGAGGTTGGCCCTTAAGTGCTTAAATTGCACGACAAGCCCCCAAGCCGTCCCTCCGCGGCTGCGCCCCAGTTTAATGTGGCCTCGCCGTGGAATCGAGCTCAGGGACCTCGGTGCGAGAGGCAGGGCTATGCCACTCTCCCCCATTTATTGAGGCGATTCTCAAATTTAACAGTAATACCTACGAAGGGGGATTTCCTTTGGTAGTTCTAATTGCGTTTCTGCATTCGTGTGCAGTGCAGCACAATTTTTTGCAAGCTCACGAAACTCAAGAACGAGAACAAGAACGTTTTTGTTGCGTATCTTCTGAAACAAGTCGCCAACTAAACTCTTCAGACCATCTAGAGATTCAATGTTTCTGGCCGAAGATCAGGTTTTCCCATAAGCGCTAGTGTATTTCATACACCTTATGCACAAATTAGCACTGCGCGTCTGCGCCTCAGTGCGGCCTTGCCAGGCCTTCAAAATTTATCAGCATGTCACCCGAATGTGCCTGGATCATCTCCGACTTATAAAGCCTAAATACGTTCGTATTTATCAAACACAGGACACCATCGCCAAGTCTGTCAACCAACCAGTCACCACCCAACGCTGTTAGCATTCTGGTGCTGCGAAAAAAATGCAGGGGTGGGGCCATTGGTATAAATGTGGGCGGCAAAATTGCTTGGTAGTCCTACCGTGCTTGCGTCTGCAAATTCAGTATCGTAGCCTAAGATGAAGCACGAGTAACTCGTCAATTAGGATCGTATATTTCAAGCGATGCTAATGCCGTGCCACAAGGGACGACTTAATATAATACATCATATTTCTACGTCAAGTATTTAGTAATCCCTGTAATGCCACTTTTACAAGCGTATTTTTACATTTTAGATGTTCAAAGGGTAATTATGTAATATGTAAGATGTTATTATGTTGGTGTTATTATGTTTTCAAAACGGCCCTTTTAAGGATCTCATTTAGTCCTTTGAAACTTCTTCTTGCATCGCCTTCTTTATTTGGGAAACTTAAAAAATAGTATATGAAAACTTGAGCTTTGCGAATTGATTGGAAATCTTAAAGCACATTGCACATTTTTGTTAGTGGTCATAACCACAAACAACTTTTGTAGCCAATACGAATCCGAATAAGCTCTTTAATTTTGCAGTGAAGTATTTAATGATAGAAACCGACGATTCGACGAATACTCTCGTATATATAAAATCTTCGTAAAAATTCCATTCCATTTTTTTATATGTCGCTCATTTTTAAGCCGTTAAATTCAATCTTAAAAAAACGGCCCTTTTAAGGGTATATTATATTTATATAAGAATTACTAAGTTTTTTAGAAATAACTAAGCAACCCAATACAGATGTATAGCGTAAAAACTTAAGCCTTTTATCTTAAGCACAAGATTTAAAAAATAGAGCATTTTGTTCTTTATGCTTTGGAGAAAGCGAAATCCCCCTAAAACTTAACAGAAAGTTATTCTAAATATAAAGTCATTTACTCGTATCCACGTGAACGTGGACGAAGTATTTTAAGTTGATTTTTTAAACCAGTGCCATTTCTCGAGACCTATATTTTTAAACTCATTATCAAACAAACAATGAATGTTTTTATTCTTTCCTTTAAACCTGTGAATAATTAAAAAAGCACAAGATATCCATCCTACACTACTAATAGTAGGCATAATAGAACTCAGCATTCTGAATGCGATATTGTCGAAAAAGTTGTTTCAATTTTAATGGGTCAAATTTTTGCTCACCCGTCTAAGCAGAGGCGGCACCGGACCGCTTTTGTCGCCGTGAAAGTGCAGATTGACAATTACTGCGGCCACGAAGGTTGAGAAGGTGATGAGGCCCATGTTCATGCAGTAGTAGCAGCCTTCAAGAAATTTGTGGGTTTTTCCGTGTTTTAATTTAAAGTTTCTGATGGCTTGCCTTAAAGAAACTCTTAGAATGTGTTCCTGAAACATCGCAGGTCTTTCCTCTCAGGGAGATTTTATGGGTGTCAGCAGGGAGATAGTGAGGGTGTCAGCAGGGAGATAGTGAGGGTGTCAGAAGAGATTTTGAGGCTTCAGGAGGTCTGAAGGAAATGTTGTGGGTGTCAGGAGGAAATGGTGTCGGTGTCAGGAGGAAATCGTGTCGGTGTCAGGAGGAAATGGTGTGGGTGTCAGGAGGAAATGGTGTCGGTGTCAGGAGGATATGGTGTGGCTGTCAGGAGGAAATGGTGTGGGTGTCTGGGGGGAGTTGGTGTGGGTTGTCATTTAGTCACGGACTTGGTCAGTTTATCAGGCTACGGGAACAGTTTTACATGTTTGAGAAGCCAATGAAGCCATTTGATGAAGAAAGACAAAAGTGCAAATTAGTTTCAAACACGACTGCCAAAGCTAAACCACTGCAGGGTACGCAGTCTATAGTCTATCAGTGCCCACCAGAAGCATATGCCAAGTCCTGAGTCTATAGGCTAGAGAAAGTGGGATCTTGAAAACGGGTGGGTTTGAGTTGAGCACAAGTACTCAAGCAGAAGAAATCCAATAGCTACAACTAGAGGCCCTGAAGATACTCCCGGGCCAGCTCTTAAGAGTTCGTTTGCTCGCCATCTTCCTATCTGTCTGCTCCTCTTCCTCTCCTTGGCCAGCCCAGGCTTATCCAGGGAAGTCCCGCGCCACTTGATGAGGCTGAAGATGGGAGTCTGCGCAAGCCAGGCGAATGGTGAAGCGAATTTATCGATCAAATGGTCTGGCAGGCTCTCTCTCACCCTCACACTGCTGTTCCCCAACTCAGGCTAATGAGCAGATCTTTTTGTAGTAACGCTGGCTAATGTCACTGCTGGGAGAGCAACTCGGCCTAAATGAGGAACTTATTGGGAAGTGCAGTTACTGATGGGATAATCTGGAACTGGTGGGATAATCTGGAACTGATGGGATAAAATCAGAAAACTGATGGGATAATCTGGAACTGGTGGGATAATCTGGAACTGGTGGGATAATCTGGAACTGATGGGATGAAACCTGAAAACTGATGGGATAATCTGGACCTGGTGGGATAGTCTGGAACTGGTGGGATAATCTGGAACTGATGGGATGAAACCTGAAAACTGATGGGATAATCTGGAACTGGTGGGATAATCTGGAACTGATTGGATAATCTGGAACTGATTGGATAATCTGGAACTGATGGGATAATCTGGAACTGATTGGATAATCTGGAACTGATGGGATAATCTGGAACTGATTGGATAATCTGGAACTAATTGGATAATCTGGAACTGATGGGATAATCTGGAACTGGTGGGATAATCTGGAACTGATTGGATAATCTGGAACTGATTGGATAATCTGGAACTAATTGGATAATCTGGAACTGATGGGATAATCTGGAACTGGTGGGATAATCTGGAACTGATTGGATAATCTGGAACTAATTGGATAATCTGGAACTGATGGGATAATCTGGAACTGGTGGGATAATCTGGAACTGATTGGATAATCTGGAACTAATTGGATAATCTGGAACTGATGGGATAATCTGGAACTGGTGGGATAATCTGGAAACTGGTGGGATAATCTGGAACTGATGGGATAAAATCTGAAAACTGATGGGATAATCTGGAACTGGTGGGATAATCTGGAACTGATTGGATAATCTGGAACTGATTGGATAATCTGGAACTGATTGGATAATCTGGAACTGATGGGATAATCTGGAACTGATGGGATAATCTGGAACTGATTGGATAATCTGGAACTGATTGGATAATCTGGAACTGATGGGATAATCTGGAACTGATGGGATAATCTGGAACTGATTGGATAATCTGGAACTGATTGGATAATCTGGAACTGATGGGATAATCTGGAACTGATGGGATAATCTGGAACTGATTGGATAATCTGGAACTGATGGGATAATCTGGAACTGATTGGATAATCTGGAACTAATTGGATAATCTGGAACTGATGGGATAATCTGGAACTGATGGGATAATCTAGTAAAAAAGGGACAATCTGGAAACTCATAAGATAAACTTTGACTAAGGGGATAATCTTAGACTGAGGAGCCATGTTAATATAGATAGAATTATCTGGGAATTTTCAGAAACGAACAACTAGAACCCATCAAAGTGTTCATTCAGTGTGAGCAAACTCACCAATGAGCGGGAAGGTTTCCACCGCGCTTGGAATCTGCTCAGCTAGCAGCAGCAGCAGAATGAAGAATGCCACGAATATATTCATGCCTGAAATGTTTGGCAAACGGCTGCTCGTTTTCAGACTGCTAAAATTTGAGCCGAGTTGTATCAATGCGGCTATGCTAATTTATATTCTGATTATATAGAAGATCTTTTGCAGCTAGGAATGATTAAACAGTAGAATATGGCTTTCGCCGAATCATAGAAGTATCGTATTTAGGAACAAGTGTAAAGTTGAAGCACTTTGTTAAAAATCTACTCTGAGAGAGTCAAACCAACTAACAGTACGCAAGTATATATTCTATATTCTTCCCGCTTATAAATCAAGTATATTTTTTGCCTTCTGCTACGAGCTACAAAAAATATGTTAGCCGACAGCACAGCGGCAGCTATTGCGCGGCGAATCTGAATGCTGCGTACTACAGTGCAGTCCATGGACTGGGGACGTCAAACCCACCTTAAATTACCCCAGCTAATGCTGTTACCCGTTTAACAGCTGGGTGAACTGAAGCAAAGCAGAGTTAAGTGTCTCGCTAAAGGACACAAACTGTTCCAGTGAAGTCGAGAATCGAACCACCGACCTTTAAGTCTTGATTCCGACGCTTTAACCATATTAAGCTACAACCCCCTACTAGGCAAACAACCCCCTACTAGGCCAATAACCCCCCACTAGTCCAACAACCCCCTACTAGGCTACGACCCCCTACTAGGCTACAACCCCCTACTAGGCTACAACCCCCTACTAGGCTACAACCCCCTACTAGGCTACAACCCCCTACTAGGCTACAACCCCCTACTAGGCTACAACCACCATATTAAGCTACAACTCCCTGTTAGGCTACGACCCCGTACAAAGCTACAACCCCCTACTAGGCTACAACCATATTAAGCTACAACCCTACTAGGCTACAACCCCCTACTAGGCTACAACCCCCTACTAGGCTACAACCATATTAAGCTACAACCCTACTAGGCTACAACCCCCTACTAGGCTACAACCATATTAAGCTACAACCCTACTAGGCTACAACCCCCTACTAGGCTACAACCCCCTACTAGGCTACAACCATATTAAGCTACAACCCTACTAGGCTACAACCCCCTACTAGGCTACAACCCCCTACTAGGCTACAACCCCCTACTAGGCTACAACCCCCTACTAGGCTACAACCCCCTACTAGGCTACAACCATATTAAGCTACAACCCTACTAGGCTACAACCCCCTACTAGGCTACAACCCCCTACTAGGCTACAACCCCCTACTAGGCTACAACCCCCTACTAGGCTACAACCCCCTACTAGGCTACAACCCCCTACTAGGCTACAACCCCCTACTAGGCTACAACCCCCTACTAGGCTACAACCACCATATTAAGCTACAACTCCCTGTTAGGCTACGACCCCGTACAAAGCTACAACCCCCTAGTAGGCTACAAACCCCTACAACGCTACAACCCCCTAGTAGGCTACAAACCCCTACAACGCTACAACATCCTACAATTAATATTGGTTATATTGTACGAGCTATTGACTATATTATTACTTTCTATATATTCTTGAACCAATATGGAGGTTTTTGCAGGGCATTGTTAGTTGTCATGAAAGTTAGTTGATCGTAAAGGGCGAAAATTTTGATCCCTACGACAATCAGTCATTCTGTTTGGGAGCTATTGGGAAGTAGGCAGCGGGTATTTAAAATAACCCGTGGTATTTCCCAGGTGGAAAGATAACTTGGTTTTCATGTTAACTAAGCGTCCTTTCTCTTATTCCAAGGCATTCCAAGCAGCCACCAACCCAGCAGGATCTTGGCAGGCGACTCAGGCGGCAGCCAGAAGATGACCAGGGTGAGCATGGACAGCAGGATGCAGGGCACCACCAGGATGGCCACGTAGAATGACGGATTGCGCATCATGCGGATGCAGAACTCCAGAATTCTGTACCGCTTCATCACTGGCCGGCCTCGTGAATCGAAGCCTGTCTCGTTGCGGTAGCTGACAACGCTGCGAATCTGTTTGAGCCGCAGGTCGGGGTCGGCAATGTCAACCTCGTATTCGCCGTCCGTCTCCCATTCGTTGCTCTTCACGTAGTCATTGTAGTCCACGAATGGCAGCGGCTTTGGCACTGAGTGGGTGGCATTCACCTGAATCTCCGTCAGGGACCAGTCCAGCATCAGCTGACTCTCATCGTAGGTCCAGGAGCCGAATTTTATGCGGCATTCCTGAATTTTATTAGGGACAGGTGGAAATGACCGATTGAAACACCTGTGAGTAGGATGAATGGGATAATGACCGATCGAAACTCTTGTGAGTAGGATGAATAGGATAATTATGACCGATTGAAACACCTGTGAGTAGGATGAATGGGATAATGACCGACTGAAACACCTGTGAGTAGGATGAATGGGATAATGACGTATTGAAACACCTGTACGTGAGTAGGATGAATGGGATAATTATGACCGATTGAAACACCTGTGAGTAGGATGAATGGGATAATGACCGATTGAAACACCTGTGAGTAGGATGAATGGGATAATGACCGATTGAAACACCTGTGAGTAGGATGAATGGGATAATGACCGATTGAAACACCTGTGAGTAGGATGAATGGGATAATGACCGATTGAAACACCTGTGAGTAGGATGAATGGGATAATGACCGATTGAAACACCTGTGAGTAGGATGAATGGGATAATGACCGATTGAAACACCTGTGAGTAGGATGAATGGGATAATGACCGATTGAAACACCTGTGAGTAGGATGAATGGGATAATGACCGATTGAAACACCTGTGAGTATGATGAATGGGATAATGACCGATTGAACGATTGAATATTATCGCACTAACTCACCTGCGTGTCGAATGGAAAGTTCAGAATCTTGACCTTGCACGTGCTCTTGAGCAGGGCTTGCGGAATCCAGAGAATCTCTCCGCTGCTCTGCACAACCACTCTGGCTTCGCGCTTCTCGCGCATGCGTTCATCAGCGCTGAAAGTGTTAATTGATAGGTGGATGGTGATGTCTAACAGGTGGACGGTTGTGTCTGACAGGTAGATGGTTGTGTCTAACAGGTGGATGGTTGTGTCTAACAGGTGTATGGTTGTGTCTAACAGGTAGATGGTTGTGTCTAACAGGTGGATAGTTGTGTCTAACAGGTGGATTGTTATGTCTAACAGGTAGATGGTTGTGTCTAACAGGTGGATGGTTGTGTCTAACAGGTGTATGGTTGTGTCTAACAGGTAGATGGTTGTGTCTAACAGGTAGATGGTTGTGTCTAACAGGTGTATGGTTGTGTCTAACAGGTAGATGATTGTGTCTAACAGGTGGATGGTTGTGACTAACAGGTGGATGGTTGTGACTAACAGGTGGATGGTTGTGACTAACAGATGGATGGTTGTGTCTAACAGGTGGATGGTTGTGACTAACAGGTGGATGGTTGTGTCTAACAGGTGGATGGTTGTGACTAACAGGTGGATGGTGATGTCTAACAGGTGGATGGTTGTGACTAACAGGTGGATGGTGATGTCTAACAGGTGGATGGTTGTGTCTGACAGGTGGATGGTTGTGACTAACAGGTGGATGGTGATGTCTAACAGGTGGATGGTTGTGTCTGACAGGTGGATGGTTGTGTCTAACAGGTGGATGGTTGTGACTAACAGGTGGATGGTTGTGACTAACAGGTGGATGGTTGTGTCTAACAGGTGGATGGTTGTGACTAACAGGTGGATGGTTGTGACTAACAGGTGTATGGTTGTGTCTAACAGGTAGATGGTTGTGTCTAACAGGTGGATGGTTGTGTCTAACAGGTGGATTGTTATGTCTAACAGGTAGATGGTTGTGTCTAACAGGTGGATGGTTGTGTCTAACAGGTGTATGGTTGTTTCTAACAGGTAGATGGTTGTGTCTAACAGGTGTATGGTTGTGTCTAACAGGTAGATGGTTGTGTCTAACAGGTGGATGGTTGTGACTAACAGGTGGATGGTTGTGTCTAACAGGTGGATGGTTGTGACTAACAGATGGATGGTTGTGTCTAACAGGTGGATGGTTGTGACTAACAGGTGGATGGTTGTGTCTAACAGGTGGATGGTTGTGACTAACAGGTGGATGGTGATGTCTAACAGGTGGATGGTTGTGTCTAACAGGTGGATGGTTGTGTCTGACAGGTGGATGGTTGTGACTAACAGGTGGATGGTGATGTCTAACAGGTGGATGGTTGTGTCTGACAGGTGGATGGTTGTGTCTAACAGGTGGATGGTTGTGACTAACAGGTGGATGGTTGTGACTAACAGGTGGATGGTTGTGTCTAACAGGTGGATGGTTGTGACTAACAGGTGGATGGTTGTGACTAACAGGTGGATGGTTGTGACGAACAGGTGGATGGTGATGTCTAACAGGTGAATGGTTGTGACTAACAGGTGGATGGTGATGTCTAACAGGTGGATGGTTGTGTCTGACAGGTGGATGGTTGTGACTAACAGGTGGATGGTGATGTCTAACAGGTGGATGGTTGTGTCTGACAGGTGGATGGTTGTGACTAACAGGTGGATGGTTGTGTCTAACAGGTGGATGGTTGTGTCTGACAGGTGGATGGTTGTGACTAACAGGTGGATGGTTGTGTCTAACAGGTGGATGGTTGTGACTAACAGGTGGATGGTTGTGTCTAACAGGTGGATGGTTGTGACTAACAGGTGGATGGTTGTGACTAACAGGTGGATGGTTGTGACTAACAGGTGGATGGTTGTGACTATAATCAGGTGGATGGTTGTGACTAACAGGTGGATGGTTGTGACTAACAAGTGGATGGTTGTGACTAACAGGTGGATGGTTGTGACTAACAGGTGGATGGTTGTGACTAACAGGTGGATGGTTGTGACTATAATCAGGTGGATGGTTGTGACTAACAGGTGGATGGTTGTGACTAACAAGTGGATGGTTGTGACTAACAGGTGGATGGTTGTGACTAACAGGTGGATGGTTGTGACTAACAGGTGGATGGTTGTGACTACTAGGTGGATGGTTGTGACTAACAGGTGGATGGTTGTGACTATAATCAGGTGGATGGTTGTGACTAACAGGTGGATGGTTGTGTCTAAAAAGTGGATGGTTGTGTCTAACAGGTGGACGGTTGTGTCTAACAGGTGGACGGTTGTGTCTAACAGGTACAGTTTCAAGTCGTAGAACTTATGTGACAATCAGTTCTCACAAGTTATACAGCTTGATGTCGGGTGTCCAAATCTTTGACGGCCGCACACGAATCTGTTTGATGTCTTTGAATTCTTCGTTCGTCCAGTCCTCCCAGGCTAGGAGGCTGTCCTTCCACGACTTGGAAAGTTTGTATTTTGCGGAAACAGGTATGTTAATACGTACGCCTGTTTGGCATCAACACTGGCTAACACGTTAATTTCGTCCGAATGTTGTACAGGCATCTAAACGCGTTATTTCATGTTATAGCTTTGGATTGATTAGCTTATTCTTTTGACACTTAACTGCCTCAAACCCAGGGGCTGCAACAATCTAACTCGAACTCTGCTTGCTTAGGTTTTCCTAAAAAGTAGGTAATTAAAAGTACATTAGTTTAATGAGAAATTATCGATCGGGAACTTTCCTCTCACTCATTGATAAACCTTTGTTTCATACCATCTCCAAAATGAGTGTGCTGAGCTAGATTGTTCACGAGGTAGTCAGCAGAAGCCTGTGTCAGCCAGTGCAGCTTTAAGCCATACATGGCCTTCTTGTTGGTTATGTACTGCTTCACTAGCAACCTGCCCTTGTACAGAACTAAATTCTTATCAACGAACTCTTCAGTATTCATCCATTCGCACAGTTGTGAGACAATGTGATGCGTAACAGACGTGGTCCACAGCTTCGCCACAGGTGACACTTCGCCCCGACTTTCGCATCGTCGGGCAGTGTAATTTTTTGCCTTGGGGTCTGGGGAGAACGAAAAAGCCCAAGCATTCTCCCCAAGGCTGCACTAAAAATGAATGTGGCCTCGCCGTGGAGTCGAGCTCATGAACCCTGTAGTGCACTGCGTTGCCCTGTCCCTCCCACGCGGGCATAGTCAACGTGCACTGCTCTTGGCACGTACTGTATGTATGCACGCACTGTTGCGTAATGCGCTCATGGCTGGACTGCACGTCGGCCTGCCTGCACTGGACGGCACTATATAACAACTCAAATATACGGCCCAAGAGGCCACGTTCCTTTCTCACTCAACTGCACTACAATGGCATCGCAAGTCAGTATTCAAACCCCACCCGCACTGGACCTGCGCACGGACCCTAGCACAGCCCAGACAAAATGGAAGAAATGGCTCGCCCAGTTCCAGCTGTTCGCGGTCGCCGCAGGCATCGACGACAAGAAGCGGCTGCGCCAGCTGCTACTGTACACCGCCGGCGAGGACCTGCAGGCGATCGCGGCCGGCCTCACCAACGAGGCGGCGGGCAAGGACATCGATACACTCGTTGTCGCGCTCAATCAGCACTTCGACGGCAAGCGGAATCTGCCGTTCACCCGCTACCAGTTCAGGCTCTGCACTCAGCGCCCCGGTGAGCCCATAGACGACTGGCTCCAGCGCCTCAAGGACGCCGCCGACTGCTGCGCCTTCGGTGACCTGCGAGAGTCTCTGATCCGTGATCAGGTGATTGCCTGCTGCAGCTCCGACCAGCTCCGTCGAAAGCTGCTAGCCATCGACAACGTGGACCTGGAGCATTCTCTCCAAGGCTGCACTAAAAATGAATGTGGCCTCGCCGTGGAGTCGAGCTCATGAACCCCCCAAGCATTCTCCCCAAGGCTGCACTAAAAATGAATGTGGCCTCGCCGTGGAGTCGAGCTCATGAACCCCCCAAGCATTCTCCCCAAGGCTGCACTAAAAATGAATGTGGCCTCGCCGTGGAGTCCAAGCATTCTCCCCAAGGCTGCACTAAAAATGAATGTGGCCTCGCCGTGGAGTCGAGCTCATGAACCCCCCAAGCATTCTCCCCAAGGCTGCACTAAAAATGAATGTGGCCTCGCCGTGGAGTCGAGCTCATGAACCCCCCAAGCATTCTCCCCAAGGCTGCACTAAAAATGAATGTGGCCTCGCCGTGGAGTCGAGCTCATGAACCCCCCAAGCATTCTCTCCAAGGCTGCACTAAAAATGAATGTGGCCTCGCCGTGGAGTCGAGCTCATGAACCCCCCAAGCATTCTCCCCAAGGCTGCACTAAAAATGAATGTGGCCTCGCCGTGGAGTCCAAGCATTCTCCCCAAGGCTGCACTAAAAATGAATGTGGCCTCGCCGTGGAGTCGAGCTCATGAACCCCCCAAGCATTCTCCCCAAGGCTGCACTAAAAATGAATGTGGCCTCGCCGTGGAGTCGAGCTCATGAACCCCCCAAGCATTCTCTCCAAGGCTGCACTAAAAATGAATGTGGCCTCGCCGTGGAGTCGAGCTCATGAACCCCCCAAGCATTCTCCCCAAGGCTGCACTAAAAATGAATGTGGCCTCGCCGTGGAGTCGAGCTCATGAACCTTGTTTCGAGGGGCGAACGCGTCAAGCGCTCTGTCACTCACCATCTTCTACGATTATCTAATCCTGAGTAGCAATACCGACTAAAATATGGGCACCTAGCTCGTACAAGCTAATTAGTCTAGGCCCAAGCGAGAGCACATGTTGGCTTCCAGAAGCTCACAAATCTCAGCCAGCAATTCGTGCGCAGTCGCTGCTGGTTCTCCTCCAGATCCAGAATCTGGATCAGTGCCAGCCCCAGCCGCACCGTCAGCACCTCGGAGCTGTTCCGCACCGGCCGGCCAACAACGCCCCATTCGGCATAGCGCTGCAACAGCAGCTTAGCTAGTCGCTTCTCGGCTGAGCCTAAAACTCGAGGCCGTTCGACTGACTCTGAAGATTGGACATCGCTGCTGGCGATCACGTCTGAGAGAGAGAGAGAGTTCAAAGACTACTTCTTGAAAAGCGAGTGATTGCTTGGAAAAGAAGTGACACTTCAAGGAAAGCGAGTGACAACCTATTTTAAAAAAAGCGAGTGACTTCTTGAAAGCGAGTGACTTCTTGGAAAGCGAGTGACTTCTTGGAAAGCGAAGTGTGACTTCTTGGAAAGCGAGTGACTTCTTGGAAAGCGAGTGACTTCTTGGAAAGCGAGAGACACTTCTAGAAAAGCGAGTGACTTCTTGGAAAGCGAGTGACTTCTTGGAAAGCGAGTGACTTCTTGGAAAGCGAGAGACACTTCTAGAAAAGCGAGTGACTTCTTGGAAAGCGAGAGACACTTCTAGAAAAGCGAGTGACTTCTTGAAAGCGAGAGACACTTCTAGAAAAGCGAGTGACTTCTTGAAAGCGAGAGACACTTCTAGAAAAGCGAGTGACTTCTTGAAAGCGAGAGACACTTATAGAAAAGCGAGTGACTTCTTGGAAAGCGCGTGACTTCTTGGAAAGGGAGTGACAACCTACTTCTTGGAAAGGGAGTGACAACCTACTTCTTGGAAAGGGAGTGACAACCTACTTCTTGGAAAGGGAGTGACAACCTACTTCTTGGAAAGGGAGTGACAACCTACTTCTTGGAAAGGGAGTGACAACCTACTTCTTGGAAAGGGAGTGACAACCTACTTCTTGGAAAGGGAGTGACTTCTTGGAAAGAAAACGACTTCTTAGAAAGCGAATGACCACTTGGAAGAGGAGCGGCAATTCAAGGAAAGCGAGGGACACCCTTTTTTTAGAAGCGAGTGACTTCTTGGAAAGCGAGTGACTTCTTGGAAAGGGAGTGACATCCTACTTCTTTGAAAGCAATTGTGACAACCTACTTCTGGGAAAGGGAGTGACAAAGGGAGTCTGAGAGAGAGAGAGAAAGTGCGAGTTCAGAGACTACTTCTTGTAATGTGTGTTTTACCTTACTTCTAGGTAAGTGTATAAAACTTTACTTCTTGGAAAAGGAGTGACACTTCAAGGAAAGCGAGTGACACCCTATTTGTTTAAAAGTGAGTGACTTCTCGGAAAGGGAGTGACTTCTTGACAAGCGAATGACAGCTTCTTGGAAAGCGAGTGACTTCTTGGAAAGGGAGCTACACCCTATTTGTTTAAAAGCGAGTGACTTCTTGGAAAGGGAGTGACTTCTTGACAAGCGAATGACTTCTTGAAAAGCGCGTGACTTCTTGGAAAGGGAGTTACACCCTTACTTCTTGGAAAGGGAGTGACTTCTTGAAAAGCGAATGACTTCTTGGAAAGCGAGTGACTTCTTGGAAAGCGTGTGACACACTCTAGATGTAAGTGGCATGTTTACTTCTACACCCTTACTTCTTGGAAAGCGTGTGACACACTCTAAATGTAAGTGGCATGGTTACTTCCTAAAAAACGAGCGAAGTCTACTTATTCGAGTACACCCTGCGTTCTTCCAAGCAAGTGACATTCCATTTTTAAAGTGTATTAAGATCTCATTGAACTTACCTATTAGCTGAGTCGAAAGCAGCGACAAGCCGAGCAGCAGCGAACCAAACTGCCAAGCCGCAGCAGCCTTCATGACTAGGCTGCAATCTGAAGCTCTGAGGCTGTTTCCGCTCCGAATTGGCTGCAGAGTGAGCCGCTTGTGGTATCCTACGAATCTGAAATACCAAATCTTCTATATGGGCTGTCGATTGGGTTGGGCCTTGTTTTATTAGTAGCCAATTGCAGCAGCTGAAAACCTTTTTGGAGAGCAGTTTCATTTAACCAGAGAGAGAGAGACTGAGAGAGGCACAGAGAGGTGCAGCAGTTGAGATGTGGGACGTGGGAAGAGAAGTACGGTTTTTGAGTTTCTCAGGCCATGCAGACTGGGGAGTGTTCTCATCGTTGCCAAATTCTTCCCCTGCCCACTTAGCTAAGCATCATCGTGGGAACTCAAGAAACTTTGAGTCCAGATAGAAACCAACTCCATCCGTGCCAGTTTGAGTTGGTAGTTGTGTACACATGTTAGCTCTCACACCTGTATCATATACACTTACCACTTACTGCTAAATCGATTGCAATTCTGCAAGTTAGCCCCTGTGGTTGGTAACACACACTGGATTCCAGTAGAGAAATAAATTAAATGAACACTATGCTGTTCGCAAGCGGACTCAGAAAATCTAAAACTCTAACAATCATCCTACTCACAAGAGTTTCAATTGGTCATTATCCCATTCATCCTACTCACAGGTGTTTCAATCGGTCATTATCCCATTCATCCTACTCACAGGTGTTTCAATCGGTCATTATCCCATTCATCCTACTCACAGGTGTGTCAATCGGTCATTATCCCATTCATCCTACTCACAGGTGTTTGAGTCGGTCATTATCCCATTCATCCTACTCACAGGTGTTTCAATCGGTCATTATCCCATTCATCCTACTCACAGGTGTTTTCAATCGGTCATTATCCCATTCATCCTACTCACAGGTGTTTCAATTGGTCATTATCCCATTCATCCTACTCACAGGTGTTTTCAATCGGTCATTATCCCATTTATCCTACTCACAGGTGTTTCAATTGGTCATTATCCCATTCATCCTACTCACAGGTGTTTTCAATCGGTCATTATCCCATTCATCCTACTCACAGGTGTTTCAATTGGTCATTATCCCATTCATCCTACTCACAGGTGTTTTCAATCGGTCATTATCCCATTCATCCTACTCACAGGTGTTTTCAATCGGTCATTATCCCATTCATCCTACTCACAGGTGTTTCAATTGGTCATTATCCCATTCATCCTACTCACAGGTGTTTCAATTGGTCATTATCCCATTCATCCTACTCACAGGTGTTTTCAATCGGTCATTATCGCATTCATCCTACTCACAGGTGTTTTCAATCGGTCATTATCCCATTCATCCTACTCACAGGTGTTTCAGTCGGTCATTATCCAATTCATCGTGCTCACGAGAGTACGAGAAAATGAAAATCAATGCGATCGATTACTTAACAGTCTATCCCAAATATGACAGACACGTGGTAATTATGCATGGCAGTGAATAAAGCCACGAAAGAACCAGTTCGCAATTTTTCTATGCTCCACTTGCTTAAGATCAAACGAAAAAATACTTGAGGTCGCCCCTCACAGAAGCATATGAAACCTGTTAGTATAATTAATTCATTTCCCGTGTTTCTGAGCATCTTCTTTTTACAACTTTTAAAAGTGGCCTCTCTGGTTGGCAATGGACAAATACGAGATAAAAAACTAAGATAGGAACTAGCTCGTTGAGTTGCCGTAAAGGAATTATAGGCTCGGACTGATCAATAAAATTAATCAAAAACAAGTGCCAAGATCAACAACAGTTCCCTGTAGAATCCCAAGAATAAATAATCAATTGCGCACTTTTCTCGCGGGTGAGGAGTGGATTGCAGCCCTCGCTAGCTGCAATCGGGTTCGGAAATTCATCGAATGAGCAGGACTGAGCAAAGAAGCAGAGTCCGCGAGAGCACGAATGGCTGCACCAGCCAAAACCATTCGAAAGTACGTCCTATAAGAACTATGATCCAATTTGATCTAAATCTTCTATTTACTTTTAAACTCCGTAAGAACAACTATTGGTTCTTGTAGATTATTGTATTACGCACGTTAAATAACCGGAATTTATTCATGAGATAAAGATGACACTCAATGGGATAGCTTGGATTTTTCAGGGGTTTCTCCTAAGGATTTTCTGGGAGCGCAAACTTTTGTTGAGACGTACAGCTTTACTGCATGCCAGGGTCGTAGTAGCCAGGGTAGCAAGGGTAGGGTAATCTCCCCTCCAATCTGCTTACAAACCTATGTGGCATCCTGGTAGTGCGCGGCGCCCCCCAGAGGCGTGGCTTCTCTAGCTAGAAAAAAATTCTGGCTACACCGCTCCTACATGCCACTTTGGATTTTTGGATTTATCAGTTAAGAGTAGGCTCGAATGAGGGTCGTGATTCCTTGCACCTTCCTGGCTAGTCAATAGCCACACGCAACGTAAAAGAGCATATTAAGCCAAGCCTTCGTATTTTCATAAGACGCTTCCGGTACAGAAGATATATAAAACGTTACTTTTTAATATGTGCAGTAATATGTTTATATTACTACGCAGGTAAAGCAGCTAAAAAATAAAAAGATATCTTTATTGATACTTTTAAAGCACAAAATATAAATTGAAAATTTCTAGAAACTACTTTTGTTAATCCCATAAAATCAAGGAAGACAAAAATTTAACTTTGGCGCATTTTAAGGTTAAATATAAATTTTACCATGAACCAAACAAAAAGCTTTCTGCGCAAATTCCGACATTGTGATGTAAACACAGTGTTTAGTTAATTGAAGGTCATTAAACGGGTCTGCTATTCACATTGTTTTTGTGTACTAGTTACTTAATATTTCTTAGGTGTTGAGGAAAAAGGGAAAGTTTTTTTTAAGAAAAGTCATTACAGTTTGTAGCTAGGCGTAGTTAATTTTTAGTTAATTTGTGTTCTAGACCTAGGCTTTAAATGTGCTTGCTAGCATTAGTGAGCTTGTTTTATTCATAAATATGTCTTCTTCTATCGATCACACTTGCCCCATTCAGGCTAGACGTGCAGCTAACAGAAGAGCCAAGCCACCTTATTGTGCAGCATGCATCTGGATGTTGCATACAGATACAGATACTTCCGGGATACATGCCTTCTTCTGGACTATGGTTGACAAATAGCCCTAGACAAACTTATTTGGGGAGTGTAAAATGATTAAAAGCTAGGCACTATTGTCTATAACCAGGGTCTGGACTCAGTGCCCTACCGCTACCAATTGTTTTAATGACTGCCTTTACTATCTTAGTTTATTATAAATACCTTTATTTACAAGACTAGGCCTATAATTTTTGAAAGTCATTAGGCTTCTATAAAAAAACTAATTCTTGAAACTGGTATATATTGCATAATATTATTATTTGCAGCACCTACCTCTACATTTTTATATAGATATCCATTTTACTTGTTGTGCAAGCAAGGTAAATTTGTCAACACAGTTAAGTTTACCTGGGTCCATGTTCATACTTTTACCTTTAGTAACTTATTATTTTTGTTTACTATTAATTTTAGTTTCTTACCACTAAAGTGTACCCCACTTTTTTGCTGTTTTATTATTGTTTGTCACTATAGTAGTCTGTTCAGCATTAATTGAATTCTATTGTCTCTGACTATATTGCAGACTGTAATAAGTGTGAAAATAGCCTAGACAAACCTACTGCAGAATTGAGAGGTTTTGCACTATAACTATTTTCTACACTGTGGTTGGTGTCTTACCATTGGATTCCATGCATTTCGGTGACAGGGCTTTTCGGTACAGTGCATTTCGGTACCAGTCAGTGCTTTTCGGTACCGCTGAATTATAGTAGTAGTTTTAGTGGTAGTAGTAGATATTTTGGCACAGGTAAACAACCTGCTAAGCCAAAATGATACAATAATTTCGATTGATGCAATACTAGAAAAATGGAACAGTGCAAATGATAGTAGTGTCTCTAAAAATAAGCACAATAGGAACAAATAATGGGAGATGATCATGGAACAAAATTAGATTTGTTTTCCCGCTTGATCGCTGTCTGCGACTATATTCGCAGTACCTGGTTGTCAGCAGACAGTTTCTGGACTGCAGAAGACGTCAGCGTATTCGGCCGGGCCATTCGTTCCAACAATTGACGTCGAAGGGTACTACCAACGATTGAATGCCAAAGCTGGGTGCAGCACTCTACAGTTTTACGTTCTGCTAAAACTGCTCTCCTCTGAAGTGAGCACAATACCAATGAATGCGCAGCTCGTCTCGAGGGGGGCCCTGCGATGCAGGCAGCGCGTTGCTTACCGCACAATGCAGGCTAACATACATAATGCCTGGGGACAGTTTTCTGAGGGCCTTCTGACTGTCAACCAGCTGCTGGCTACTTGCAGCCGCTTTGTCGGAAAATAACTGATACACGTCTGGCAGTTGCCTGGATCTTCTTAGTTCCAGATCTTGTCTGGATGTATTTTAGCAATGACCTTTACAGGTGCATCTATCCCTATCGTTTTATCGTTTTCTCTTTAGAACTTCGTCCACAGATATTGCTAATCAACTTGACTTTGACGCGTACAACTTTGTGCAACTTTGTGCATGGACAATTGACAATTTAATTGGCATTGAGTGTCGTTACTAAACAGGAAAATCTTGTAACTGTATATGTACTGGAACGTTGCAGTACATTGTATTTCAGCAATGTCTTTTTGTCGTTCTCGTTAAAATATTAAAATATTCTCATTAAAATATACTGTTAAAATACATATTCACACGAATACAAACAGGGGAGCTAGGCCCCTAGTATAGTCTTTACTCTTTAATGCTTGACTATTTAAGGCACCGTTCGAAAAGCAGGTACCGAAATGCACTGTACCAAAAATTAAGTCACCAAAAAGCACTGACTGGTACCGAAATGCACTGTACCGAAAAGCCCTGTCACCGAAATGCCTGGCACCCTTACCATTCAGCCAATAGTAGTAGCTGAAATAAAATATCCTTAGCAGTGAACTTGATGTGGGCAAGATTTGAAAGCAGTGTTCTAAACAGAATTCACAATATAAAAAATAAGAAAGACAGATTGAATCTCAATTTAGGCAAATTTAATTTGACTTGATTAATTAACTTTAAGTCTCACTTAAAATCTCAGTTTACTATATATATTTACATTCTTTGGTGATTTACACTATATGGAAAATGAACAAATTTAACTATTTAAATACACAGGACATTACTAAGGTATAATACTCGCCCACACAAGCAGATGAAAGGTTATGATGATAGAGGAGATAGGTGACCATCCGGAGCACAAGGGCAGATTTTGGCATGTCTTGCCTGGCTGGCTTGGACTAGGAAGCCAAGTTCTAATGATAAATTTATAGGGACACATACACTACAACAACAATGACATGCTACTCTTCAGCCTAATTATAACATTGGAAACCTATATACAAATTCTAAAAATTTAATAACAGACAACTAACTTACATAGCACTAACATTAATAGCAATAACTGTTGGGCAAAAAAAGATGCTCACACTGCACAGACTACTCTGTTGTTGTCTTGTTGGCAGGCACTGAAGTGTGACAACAATAGCCAGTTGTAATTGCCAAGAGCTAGAAAGGCCAGTTGATTAATTTACCTATGTGCGGCTATCATTAATATAATAGTTAGGCCAGTTAATGAAAAGAAAGTTTAATGAACTTAGCTGTTACCATAAATACAACCAATTTATGATTGCCATAGCCATCATAGGGTTAATGTATTGAAGTAAATAAATATATTGTCAAACATTTTCTATAAAGTTAAATTCTAACTCCATCATAACACAAGAGTACAAAGTTGGGTTTCAGTTTTTCAAAGTTCAAGATTATTTCAAGCTAGTAATTTATACTTAAGCTATATTATATATAGTATAATTAGGAATTGATTACTATAAAGTATTTGGTAGAGGCCATTACGATTGGGGCATCTAGTCTCACCCCTTCTGGATCTAGTCTCACCCCTTCTGGAATTTCTATAAATTAGTAAGTTAGTATTTTTATACAACTATTCTGTAAACAGCTCTAGCATGGTTAAAAGTGGAGGATAAGAAGGAATCTAGAAATTTAGAAAGTTGAAACAAAAAGTTTGAACTCCAAAAATCCATGGCTTTTAGAATCTTTACCACACTTCAGAATTTTAGTGAACTTTTTGATTTATTAGGCATTACGGGGAAGTGATTGCTTTTGCTATGAATGCAGCTATGTTTGAAGTCCATTCATTTTTTCAACAACTACATCATACATAAAGCAATTTTGCTATGGCATTGAGTGTTTCTTGCCCAATTTTTTGTCACATTTGTGTTTCCAAATATTTCTAAGCAGAGTTAGTACAAGCATATATGTTTATTATTCAATCAGTAGATGTTCCTTGAGCTATTTAATAGTAGATCTTAAATTTACTCAGCTATGGAATGCTTCCTAAATGTTTATGTAGAAGTATTTTTTATTTTCATCAAGGATTCAAGGCATGTAACTTGATTGGTTCATTGCCCTGTCTACTTGTGTAAGTGCAATTCACAACAATTATTTTGCATAGCGTTTGCTGAGACTACATTTTTGTGAAATAACTACTTCAGCCAGTGTGCCCATGGGTTCTAAATCGTCTAAGATAGCTTTTGAAATCTGCTCAGTCACTGGTGATTACAAAGTAGCAGAGCAGGGACCAACTGTCACACTACATCTCTATGATCGAGAAGGACACGCATCGCCAGCATTTACTCTAAGCAATGCCTTCTTCCAAGAAGAAGACGGCAGTATTCGGGATAAGTTCACTATTCCACAGGCCAGCTGGTGCAAAAAGAACTTTGGCAAGGTGCACAAAATAGAATTTTGGCGCACTATTGACCCAGGCGTTGAGCTAGTGAACTATGATTGGTTCTGCGAGAAGGTTATCATCAGGGATCGGCGTAAAGGCCTTGGCGGAAAGTGGCTATATTCCTACTTTCCTGTACAGCGATGGATTCACCCGGATAGACACTATTATTCGTTTGATTGTCAGGTGAGTGTAATTGATCACTGAACAGAAGTTTTATCAGCTGAGCATTTCTGTCAATTAATAATTTATAATTTGCAATGCAGGTGTCACTACCTTCCGCCGATCCGATGCCTGACGAGCGATTCGCTGAAATAGCTGAGCGTCGCAACAATTATCAGTTCTATCAGCGAGCCAACGGCCTGCCACTGGAGCTGCAGGCTGTGCCAGTTGAGGAGACCTTCACACATGTGCGTAGCTTTCATTGTCTGTAGTATTCGCACCAAGGTCTACATTAACTTGGGGTGCAGCCACGTAGAGAAGGATTGTGTGCTATTTATGCCCATGAGCTGTTCAGTCCATGCACTCTTACACAAATCAGTCTTGATTGTTAGAGTCCCATTAAAACTGCAGGACACTCGCTGGAACATTGAGAAGACCAAAGACGAGATCATCTACAGCAAAGGCATGGACGCTGACTATGCTAGTGTGGATCATTTCACCAGCTTCGACGAGATGACAGCTTATTATCGGTCACACAGCATAACGGAGCCTCTATCCGTGCAGCGTTGGCCAGCCAATCCTAGCGGCCCGGAGCACGACGTTGTGTTTGGCGCACAACGCCTGAAAGGCTGCAATCCGTTTGTCATCAAAGTCTGCAAAGCTATACCGGAGAATTTCGGCGTCGCCGTTGAATGGCTAAAGCCCTACCTGGAAGGCTGGACACTGCAGCACATCCTAGATGCTAGAAGACTGTTCATTGTCGACTATTCAATCATGGAAGGCGTCGAGTGCAAGAACGGTCGACAGTTCTGCTCGCCCATGGCTCTGTTCTTCTGGACCGAGCGGCTGCAGCTGGTGCCGCTGGCTATTCAGCTCAACCAGCGCATGGAAGAGGGCGCGCCCATCATGCTCAGCGATAGTCCTCACGCGTGGCTTCAGGCTAAGCTTTGGTTTAACTTAACTGACGCCTGCTATCACCTAGTTGCTAACCGGCTGTTGCATCACCTCATCATAGAGGGCATCTACGTTGCTATGCGCAAGAACATGTCCATAACGCACCCGCTCTACCAGATGCTAGCTCCGCACTTTCGCCACATTCTGGCCGTCAACGCCAAACTCAAGGAGTGGTTCTTCACTGACAACGGTTGGATTGCTCAGAACATTCAACTGTCCAGGAAGGGCATCCGACAGTTGCTGAAGAAGGCGTTCAAAGTGTGGCGATTCGATCACCAGATCAACATCTACAGGGAGCTGGAAACTAGGGGCGTCTACGACTCCAACGTGCTGCCTGGCTATCCCTATCGGTGAGCCCGCCTGTCAGGATCCTTGCCTATCAGATAGTGTCAGATCCTCAGGTGTCAGATCCTCAGGTGTCAGATCCTCAGGTGTCAGATCCTCAGGTGTCAGATCCTCAGGTGTCAGATCCTCAGGTGTCAGATCCTCACCTGTCAGATACTCACCTGTCAGATCCTCACCTGTCAGATACTCACCTGTCAGATCCTCACCTGTCAGATCCTCACCTGTCAGATCCTCACCTGTCAGATCCTCACCTGTCAGATCCTCACCTGTCAGATCCTCACCTGTCAGATCCTCACCTGTCAGATCCTCACCTGTCAGATCCTCACCTGTCAGATCCTCACCTGTCAGATACTCACCTGTCAGATACTCACCTGTCAGGAGCCCTTCATATCACCAATTATTTTGACAATCAGGGAGTTCCTTTAATAAGCTTTAAAAAGAATGCGTTTCCTTTTCATTCAATCCAGCGAGGACGCCATGCTAATCTACAAGGCCATCGGCGGCTATTGCGACAAGGCCGCTCGCCTCTACTACGCCAGCCCCATGGAGGCGATGAAGCGCAAACTAACCGAAGACGTTGAGCTTCAGGCCTGGTGGGCTGAGATGACCAACCCGTTGGATAAGGGCGGCCTTGGACTGAAAGGTATACCTGGTAAGGCCGGCATTCAGCATGTCGACGAGCTGATTCCACTGCTGACTAACCTGATGTTCATGATCTGCGTGCACGGCTCCGCCTCCTGGCAGCCGCAGTTTGATGAGTACGGCTTCCCGCCGAATTATCCGCTGGCACTGCACGGCACCCTGCCCATGGATCCGCAGGTTCGTGCTCTAATCTGGCCTGGGCGTTAGCCTGAAATCTTGACTGCTGCTATCTTAACTCATGCTCCCAGTAGTCTGATAATTATCGACTCTAACCTCCTCCCGTAGCTCTAGTCAGTCTAGTCTCACCCCTTCTGGATCTAGTCTCACCCCGTCTGGATCTAGTCTCACCCCTTCTGGATCTAGTCTCACCCCTTATCGATCTAGTCTCACCCCTTCTGGATCTAGTCTCACCCCTTATCGATCTAGTCTCACCCCTTCTGGATCTAGTCTCACCCCTTCTGGATCTAGTCTCACCCCTTATCGATCTAGTCTCACCCCTTATCGATCTAGTCTCACCCCTTCTCGATCTAGTCTCACCCCTTCTCGATCTAGTCTCACCCCGCCTGGATCTAGTCTCACCCCTTCTGGATCTAGTCTCACCCCTTATCGATCTAGTCTCACCCCTTCTGGATCTAGTCTCACCCCTTATCGATCTAGTCTCACCCCTTCTGGATCTAGTCTCACCCCTTATCGATCTAGTCTCACCCCTTCTGGATCTAGTCTCACCCCTTCTGAATCTAGTCTCACCCCTTCTGAATCTAGTCTCACTCCTTCTGGATCTTGTTTCACCCCTTCTAGATTTATTATCACCCCTTCTAGATTTATTATCATCCATTCTAGATCGAATCTCATTCATTCTAGATCGAATCTCATTCATTCTAGATCGAATCTCATCTAGTCTCATCCTTTCTTACATTTAGTCTTACCCCATCTTACCCCATCTTACCCCATCTTACCCCATCTTAGCTCTGGTCTCAGCCGTTCTAGATATAATCTCCCTTGGTGATCAAGCCTCACCCTTTTAGATCAAGCCTCACCCTTTTAGATCTATTCTCATCCCTTCTAGCTCTGATCTTATCTCGTCTAGCTCTAGTCTCATCCCCTCTAAATAAAATCTCATTCCACCTCATCATTCCAGTCTTACGTATCTGAAGTCACACTGTTTTAGTTTAAATCTAGTCTCACCCCAAATTAATTTGTATCTCCTTCATCTTCTATGAATTAGATCGAGTCAAAAGTTTTTTTCCTTATCTTTGCCGAAATAGAAGAATTTTAAGTCAACATACTTATTTGTCTTCATATTTCCTGCTGCCTTAAAGTGCTAACCCTGTACCCTATTCTCTCAACCGCAGGAAGAGCAGCCGCTTGAGGTAACCCTGCGTTCCCTGCCCTACCGACGCGAGTTTATTGACACCTTGCTGTCATTCCGCTTGTGCCAGAAACAGAAAGGTGACCACCCGCTTGGCGAGTACGAGCTGCAGTTTAGCCATGACCAGGCATCCATGCAGATCCTGAATGAGTGAGTACTGCAATCCTGGGGATCTGGGAAGGTTTCTAGTCCATCCTGAGGATCTGGAAATGTTTCTAGTCCATCCTGAGGATCTGGGAAGGTTTCTAGTCCATCCTGAGGATCTGGAAATGTTTCTAGTCCATCCTGAGGATCTGGGAAGGTTTCTAGTCCATCCTGAGGATCTGGGAAGGTTTCTAGTCCATCCTGAGGATCTGGGAAGGTTTCTAGTCCATCTTGAGGATCTGGGAAGGTTTCTAGTCGATCCTGAGGATCTGGGAAGGTTTCTAGTCCATCCTGAGGATCTGGGAAGGTTTCTAGTCCATCCTGAGGATCTGGGAAGGTTTCTAGTCCATCCTGAGGATCTGGGAAGGTTTCTAGTCCATCCTGAGGATCTGGGAAGGTTTCTAGTCCATCCTGAGGATCTGGGAAGGTTTCTAGTCCATCTTGAGGATCTGGGAAGGTTTCTAGTCGATCCTGAGGATCTGGGAAGGTTTCTAGTCCATCCTGAGGATCTGGGAAGGTTTCTAGTCCATCCTGAGGATCTGGGAAGGTTTCTAGTCCATCCTGAGGATCTGGGAAGGTTTCTAGTCCATCCTGAGGATCTGGGAAGGTTTCTAGTCCATCCTGAGGATCTGGGAAGGTTTTAATGCACTTCATCCATTGGGACATCAAAATACTTTTTATTGGTCGATTTCTACTACTTCTACTGTGAGTAGTATTATTGTAAGTGGCTGTAACAAACTGCAGATTCAAGAACGAGCTAACGGCAGCCAGCGAGACCATCAAGTCCCGCAATGGTCACCGCGATCCAATCTACATCTACGAAGCTCTGGACCCGCAGAAGATGCTCAACTATCTTGTGATTTGAGTGCCCTTTGACAAGCTTACAAACTAAATTGCTATGAAAAGAACATTCCTTTTGTCTATGCACCACTGCCTACATTCCGTTTTCTTGTTTTAAACAATTTTCCCTGACCAAACTGGATTTTTGAGCAGAGAATCAAATCGAAGAATTTTTTTTACTTTTTTACATGCAAGTTAACATTCCTCTATTAAAATTGATTGACGCGGAATTTCTACAATGACCAACAAGTGCTATTTTTTTAATCAGGCTTTTGTGACTTTTCTTCTAACTCATCGCTTTACTCTTTTGAGAATAGAATTTCGCAAGTTTGCCACTGTTCTTAAACTGTTATTGGGGATCTGAATCAAT